>OX382370.1:14800000-16176771 GCA_947508005.1 Amphipoea lucens
GACAGGCGCTTAACTTTGTGTAAATTATTTCATCACCACTGCTCTGACTCAAAAGTAAAGGTATGATTCCGATCTCGGTAGCACGCGGCAGTGCAGTGTGACGCGCAGCATTGCTGCCGTGCTCGGAATGTAATCTCATATAAACCTATAGAAAATGTATGAGGACCAGTAGTGCTGCGACCGCACTGCCGCGGCAGCACTGCTGCGTGCTGCCGAGATCGGAATCATACCTTTATGCTGGGTCAAAAAATCAAATATATTTCAAAAAATTATAAGTTATAACTAGCTTCTGCCTTCGACATCGTCCGCGTAAAATTTCACCCTCCCCCCATTCACCCTCTTAGGGGTGGAATTATATGTTAAATGTAGTAATTGCTTCGGGTCGGCTTTTTGTGTCAACAAATACTGCCGAATCGAATGTGTGTAGCATCCCTAACGAGCCTTTTCAATGATATGCGAAGAAGACTTGCAATAAAATAGGCCATCGACCGCGCTTCAGAAAAGACTTGCACGCTTGGCGCAGTGGTTGAGCGATTAGCTGCTGAGCTACGTGTTGCGGGATCAATTCCCCTCAACTTTTTTTTGCATAAAGCTTGGAGAAAGCTGTTCCGGGTCTGGCTGTTTGTGTTTAGAAACAATCAACAATGCAAATAGGTGCAGCAGTTATTCCTAAGTTCTATTAAAATCCTTGTATCCAATTGATGTTATTTCCATTCACACAAATATGAACTTTATGCTAGTGTAAGTTAAGTTGGTTTTAGAATGACTCGTACTTACTATTAATTAAATCATAAAAAAATGGAAGTTGCAGTGCAGACTGAACTTAAGTACCTATGTATCTACTCTTTACTTACTATGCGACTTTTTACTTAATACTTACATAATATATGTCGTGTATGTATACATAAATAATAAAATAAATAAGTACTTACCTATGTGTAGGTTTTAAAGTTATTTTTCAAAAACTCATTTGTCCATGTCTGCAAACTAAGTAAACTGCGAAGGCAGAGAAAGATTTTTATAGGTTTCGTCGGAAGTTAATATAATTTTGTGCTCTTTTCAGGCGCTATTAGTTCAAACAATAATGTCATCATTCACCGGGCGATCGATCAGAAAAATCAGTTGGGCCTTCCTCATAGTAATATGTTTACTGTTCTGTCTGATCGGAGTTCTCACTCTCTGCACACAGGTAAAATTGTATGCCACTCAAACACCGAATACCAATATTACTGCGATTAGCAATATCAAGAATTTAATCAATTAGGTAGGCGACTAAATGAGGATGTTGTCCCGCGTCCCGCCATACTGCATCGGCCGAATAATTTGACATCAATTGAAATAAATTGATAGTCTCCATTTCTTTTATTAGGTAAGTACCTATGCAAAAGTTACAAAAGAATCATTTCAACCGATAAACAACGCTATCGACTTATAGCCTGCGCAGACGACGGATTTTTGTCCGCGGCGATAGAACGCATGGAAATCTATGCAATAACGCACACGAAGGACAAGTAGACTGCTGGGATTTCCATACATTCTATCTTTGCGGACAAGACCCTCGTCTGCGCAAGACATGAATTTTAAACCTTAGGGGAGCTACTCACATGATCAAGCCGACATGATACGGCACAATCGAATATAAATGTAGATATATATTTGGGAAAAACCCTCTCGTCTAATGCTTAGCTTGAATTGTGTCGAACGACCCGAACGTGTTTAAGAGATATACCGAAAGTTGCCGGTCAGCACGAGCCGAATAATTATGTGTAGTAAGGTAACTTACTTTCGATCGGATTTTTAACCTGGCACAGGTCTTATTTTTTTGTAAGACTAGCTTCTGCCCGCGACTTCGTCCGCGTGAAATTCGTACTTACCTCTAAAAATTTCGAAAATGTATGTAGGTATGATCTTTATCATTTATTTAGATAAATAAGTATTCGGGCCAATTTTTATAGATCAAAGGAATCAGATTTTTCAAATAAACTGTAGCCCCAACGTCCACCCCCACAGGGGTGGAATTTTGAAAAATCGTTCGTGATCATAACTTGACTCAAAGGCCCATACCCATTTTCGAGTTAATTGAAGCAAGCAGTAATATCCACCCCTTAAACTTTACTTGCCCTTTTCCACCTTGGTAGGAGTCGATTTTTGAAAAACCCTAAAACAGATAAGTACTTGTTTTATTTTTTGTTTTGGTAGTACCTAGTTTCGAGTTAATCCGATAGCGAGTTACATATTTTTCTAACCTATCAACTTTGTCACCCCCAAAATCCTCTGTAAGGGTTTTTTTTTTAACTAAAACTGACAATCGTTATTATTTACTGACCCAAATATTGCCAAGTTTCATGTTTATTAACCAAATAAATAAGATTTTTCACATAAAATGTATCCCCGCTTTTCACCCCCCCAGGGGTGGAATTCATTACTTGACTCAAAGATTTTATTATTATTATCAGCCATTTCTGTCCCACTGCAGGGCAAAGGCCTCCCTTCCCTTCTTCCACTTATCCCTATCCAGTGCTGTTACACGCCAATCTTTGTCGAAAGAGTCGAGTTCGTCCCGCCATCTCATTCTGGGCCTGCCGCGTTGCCGTTTGCTGCTGTTTGGGACCCATTGTGTGGTTATTTTAGCCCATAGCTCCTCCGGCATGCGACAGATGTGACCAGCCCAGTTCCATTTTAGCTTGGCAGCCGTGTGATCTACATCGGCAATTTTCGAGTTAATCAAACCACACAGTAAAATCCTACCCTGTAAAATTAACTACCCCTTTTCACCCCGTTAAGGGTAGATTTTCGAAAAACCCTGATACACGTTATTCATTCTGAACTTTCTGAGACTTCGCGTTAAAATTCTTCCATACAAATTTTGACGCCCCCAATCCCCCTCTAGGGGGTAGTTTAGAAAACCAAAAAATGCCAAACTTCATAATTTACTTAAGTATTCGTGCCAAGCTTCATGTTTATTAATCAAATGAGTAAGATTTTTCATATACACTGTACTCCCGCTTTTCAACCCCATAGGGGTGGAATTTCAAATAATTGTTTGGGATGTGTTCATAACTTGACTCAAAGATTATTTATACGAATTGTTGAGTTAATCAAGCCACGCATTAAAATCCTCACCTGTATAATTAACTACCCCTTTTCACCCCGTTAGGGGTAGATTTTCGGAAAACCCTGATAAACGTTATTCTTTATTTTTGGTCTTAAGTATAAATACCGAGTTTCGAGGTAATCGGACTGTGCGTTAAAATTCTTCCATACAAATTTTGACGCCCCCAATCCCCCTCTAGGGGGTAGTTTAGAAAAACAAAAAATGCCAAACTTCATAATTTACTTAAGTATTCGTGGCAAGATTCATGGTTATTAACCAAATGAGTTAGATTTTTCATATACACTGTACTCCCGCTTTTCACCCCCATAGGGGTGGAATTTCAAAGAATTGTTTGAGATGTATTCATTACTTGACTCAAAGATTATTTATACGAATTGTTGAATTAATCAAGCCACGCATTAAAATCCTCACCTGTATAATTAACTACCCCTTTTCACCCCGTTAGGGGTAGATTTTCGGAAAACCCTGATAGACGTTATTCTTTAGTTTTGGTCTTAAGTATAAATACCGAGTTTCGAGGTAATCGGACCATGCGTTAAAATTCTTCCATACAAATTTTGACACACCCCGCCTCAATCCTCCTTTAGGGGGTAGTTTGTGAAAACAAAAAATGCCAACCTTCATAATTTACTCAGATAAATATTCGTGGCAAGTTTCAAGTTTATTAACCAAATGATTAAGATTTTTCATATAAACTGTTATCCCGCTTTTCACCCCTACATGGGTAGAATTATGAAAAATCGTTTAAGGTGTGTTCATAACTTGACTCAAAGATTATATATGCCAATTTTCGAACTAATCAAGCCACGCAGTGAAATCCTCCCCTGTAAAATTAATTACCCCTTTTCACACAGTTAGGGGTAGATTTTCGAAAAACCCTGATACACGTTATTCGTTATTTTTAGTCCGTAGTATAAATACTGAGTTTTGAGTTAATAGGACAGCGCGTTAAAATTCTTCCATACAAATTTTGACACCCCCCAATACCTCTTTAGGGGGTAGATTAGAAAAACGAAAAATGCCAAACTTCATAATTTACTTAGGTAAGTATTCGTGCCAAGTTTCAAGGTTATTAACTCAAGGAATAAGATTTTTCATACAAACAAAATCCCCCCTTTTCACCCTCTTAAAGGCTGAATTTCCAAAAACCCCTTCTTACTGGATACTTACTCTTTACAAAGAACACACCCTCCAAAATTCATGTCCCTAGGACCAGCGGTTTAGGCTGTGCGTCGATATCTCAGTTAGGTCGTTCATCCCCCTTTAGGGGTAAAATTATCAAAAACGCTGAGACACGTATAAATTAATTTTCAATCGTTAGCCTAAATACAAAATTTGAAGATCCTAACTTTTAAACTGGCGGATTTTCATACAAAACTTCATCCCTCTTTTTAACCCTTTGGGGGTGGAATCATCAAAAACGCTGAGACACGTATAAATTAATTTTCAATCGTCAGCCTAAACACAAAATTTGAAAATCCTAACTTTAAAACTGACGGACTTTCATACAAACTTTCATCCCCTATTTAACTCCCTTAGGGGTTGAATTTCGAAAAATCCTTCCTTATTCCTTGTCTACATTATAAAGGGAACCATTGTGTAAAATTTCAGCTTTCTAGGTCCATGGGTTTGGGCTGGGCGTTGATGAGTCAGTCAGTCAGGCCTTTTGTTTTTATTTATATAGATCTATGTTAATTTAGTTAGGTACTTAAAAAAGCTCGTTTTTTAATGTGCATGTCCCAAATGAAATATTTTTCGTTTTTTCTCTCTTTACCGAATCGAATATGTGTGTAGCACAATAAAATTAAAGCAACCTTTTCAACATTGCAGGGTGGTTTATACGTACTAAACTTCCTAATGAACTGGCCGGTATCGAAACCCCGCGTGTTGATAGCAGCACTGTCCGCTACTATCATCACCTACGTGTATGGACAGACCACGTTCTGTGAAGACGTGTTCTTCGCGGTCGGAGAGTACCCTAGCGTCTTCATGAGGATCTGTTGGGCGATCTCGCCGGCTATCATGATGGTAAGCAGCTGGGGCGTAGCTGCCGCCGTATAAATGATACGGGGCCCCCACGTGTGTAAGCAATTATTCGTAAAAATTATCTAAAACTTCAAATTCTTGATAAGAAGCTCGTAATCAATGAATATCTACGTTATTAAAATATAACAAATCAACGTAATTTTTTTAAGGCTTACGAAGGCTTAGAGCTATGGGCGCGGTTTAATGCTCAAGCTCTTGCATCAATTTACTAAAATCACACAGAAAATCTAACCTATCTGACTCAGGATCCTCCAACTTTCAAGATGAGCTTCAACGTATCCATGTCAGGAAGCTCCAATTTTCTAGCTCGCTCTCTCTTGAATTCTCCGAGTAGGTATGGTCAAAATTAGTTTAACATTTGGACTTAAGCTTGAGCTTCGCTGCAGTCGGGTCAAAAGACCCCAGCATAATTATGTTCCAGTGTTCTGGCTGGCTAAACCGACCCCGGTACAAATGCTGTATCCACTAGCAGGACTAGCGCCACTAGTGGTTCACAGAGCGCGAAAGACCCAAATGGTCTCCGACACGACACTCTTTGCACGACAACATCCTTGTCCCACTCACTGGCGTGGCGAACGATCACAGGAATGAGGAAAGACTGAAGCTATGGCGAGTTGGCGAGACAGTGCTACCTTGTCCTGACAGCCGCACGTTACAGGAGCTGATGGACGCTGGTGATGGCGCCGAATACTGGGACGAGTCCATTTAGATTGCTATCGACACGCTCTTAGAAGCACATGTTGATACAGGACTAGCTACGCCACTTGTTAGCAGATTGAAATAAATAACCTGGACTGTTTACTTTGGACTATAATTTTATTAAAAAAAAAAAGCTTGCATTGGAGTACTAGTTAAGCACTTATTTGCCAAAGTAAACTTAGCTAGCGGGGTGCCGGGTGGTCTAAGATCATAATCCAAATCTGTAAAGTGTAGGTGCTTGAAATCCAAAAGAAAATGAAATACTACGCATCGAGCAATAGTCGTCCTTAGTATAAACGTGTAACCCGCCCGCCCACACTATGATCTCGACTGGAGTAAACCAATCTGCTGTTAATTTTATTTCCAGACTATATTCGTGGGGGGCGCGGTCAAGACGTGGCTGCTAAACGAGGCGCTAGCGGGCTGGCTGTTTGTGGGGATGGCCATGCTGCCTATCGCCCTCGTCATGCTCGTGTACGGGATCTTCAAGTGCAGAGTCAGAGTAAGTCAAGTGTGTGTGCTAGTCTTCAGCAGCCTAAAATGACACGATGCTAGCACGCGTGATTACTGCGATGTACGTGGCATACATCTCGATGGCCAATAATATTGCGATATACCGCGAGTCCGCGACCTATTCCCGATGTCCACCACTGGGGGACAGCGAAACAACTTCGTTGTCCACCACTGGGGGACACTTCATGGTTTGAATAGGTCGAATCTGTTCCAAAACCGAATCGGGGCACCCCCGACTTCACGTTTGGCTGTAACAAAGCATAGGCATCCGTGCGAGCCGTAGCGGCTGGGACTGCAGTAAGCCGAAGCTGCGGAGGTGAGCTGCGGTGCCTATCCTTTGTTACGTAAGGGCGGAGGAGTTGCACTTCCCGCAGCGCCGGAGCCGATGCATAAGCAACTGTGTTTTCAGGTTAGATTACGAGAATAATTTATAGACGATGCACAAGCAACTGTAAAGCGTTTTGAGGTTAGGTTACAACAGTGGTGGACACGAGAATAATTTTTAAAAGTTGTTTCGGTGTCCCCCAGTGGTGGCCAAACAAGTGGTGGACATCGGGAATAATCGATAATATTGTATGCAGTTGTATGCTTCTTTAAGTGTGAGGTTAGATTACAATAATTTGTCCCCCAGTGGTGGACACGAGAATAATTTTTAAAATTTGTTTCGGTGTCCCCCCCAGTGGTGGACATCGGGAATAATCGATAATATTGTATGCAGTTGTATGCTTAGAATAACATGTTTTTATTTTCTTTCAGAATATAGTCCGAGACGGAAAATAATTGTTTTAGAATAAAAATCAAGATTATATTTTTGTTGTTACTTGAATGATAAAATGAAACATTGAAATCAGAATGACATCTTATTTATTCACAAAATTTTTCATAACACCAATTTGTTACCAAAATAAAGGATTATTTTATAATTAGTCATACACACATATCCACGTAACAACTTAGAAAGCTGATCATAATAAATAATGCACGATGTTTAAATATTGGCTTTTTTTTGTCTTTTTTAAAGTGAACATTATCTATTATGACCAACAGGAGTATTTTTTACACAATATTTAATTCAGTTGTTGGTTAAATAAAAACGTTAATTCAGCTTCGCTTGATTGGGGAAAAAACACTCCTTCTATTAATACAGCCTTGGATCTTATTTCTAAAATTAACCGTAACTTAAATAATGAACTTCTCATATAAAAATAATAATGATAAGCATTACTACATACATCTTTTAAAAAGTTTACAATCTAAGTAGATAGACCGCCAGTGTTCATTGTAAAGTACTGTTTCTATCATATTCGTTTTTACAGACTATTGTTTGACATAAGAATTTACAGCAGTAAATAATGTATAGCAACGGTAACAATATTATATTCCACAATAAATATAATATGATTTGATTAAATCTGATGGGGACTAGATGAGTAGTTTGAAAACAAAATTACACTTGTTTACAATACATACGAGGTCATTATTATAACAAAAAATATTTGGCTTTAATAAAATTTAGAATCACGATATTTGGACATCAAAATTTCTCAAATTGACTCATCACTAGAAATTACAAACTGGGGCAGGCTGGTCTGCAGACTCTGCACGCGTAGCATGACCACCATAGAAACGGGTTTTGTCGACGGAAGAATAGACAAAGATGACGTTCCGTGTTGACAGTACGACGGCAGCGAAGTAGAAAGTTTTCTACTGTCTTTAGGATGGCGATTACAAAATGTCATTTGTCAATGTAATTTTGACAGTTTGGGATAGAAAACTTTCTTCTGAAATAGTCTACATAAAAAAGGACCTAGACAAAGATCGTTAGAAACGAAAGACAAAATTACAGATTGTAGAAGGATTTCTACAGTGCAATGTCAAAAATGGAGAAACGAAATGTCACTTTGTATAGAAAGAGCTGTGTCTATTCTTCGTAGAAATAGAAAGCGTCATGCTAAGCCTGCTGGCCTGGCCTGGATAAAACACGTCAAGCACATGTGATTAAAAAAATAGTACCTACAAACGGTATCTACAACGGTACGGCTACAAGGGTGAATCGGGACGAAACTTTTAAAAATTGATCTTGAAAGTTGAAATAATATAGTTTGTTGCCAACAAAAGCACATATGCCCGGTTTCTAAAGAATTCATAAACGGAGATTATATTTAAGTGAATTCCTTCTTTATACTCGGTTTTTGAGGTTCTTAGATAAACCTTCGATAATAATTCACTCGATTTTTAAGCTAAATTCTTCCTTAATGACGTGTTCAGAAACACGATATCGAACCAATAATCACTATCGAATAGATAAACTCCGTTTAAAAACCTCAGAAACCGGGCATTAATCATTTATTATAATACATTAAACACATTCGAGTCCTTTTTGGCAACAAACTATGTATGTATAATTCTTTTTAAAGTTTCGTCCCAATTCAACCCTGCATCCGTATCTAATTTAAAAATACATGCAAGAATCAGAATCACTTATGATACAATTGTTATGACCTCGGCCTACCGTACAACTTGTTTCATCAATCTATTATTTTAAAATAACTATTCTATTTTTACAAATAATTTGATTCATATACAATTTTTGACGGCATATACGTGATACTGGATATAACCTTAGAAACCCTAGGCCCTTGAAATTGGTTATTATGGAAGTCGAAAGTATTCGCGTTCTCAATGTAACAAACAAGTTGGATCCATTTTATGGTTATAAAATTTTATCATTAAAACCAAGTTTTTTAATTTTATGATAAAATTGAATATAAGCCAGTATGTTAAAATATTAGTTTGTTGCATACCTGATAAATAACATGTATTATTAGATTATTGAAGAAAATAATAGGCCTATTATTAAGAATTGATGTTTATGTCGCCGCCAACTAGCTTAATTAGCCATTCAGTTAACTGCCTAGCCTTTTAACTGAACGACGCCGTTCAACTAGCGGCCTGAATGATATTCAGCCAATGCGTCTAATACAACATTTAATGAACTGGCTGGCTGATGCTTAGGTCATTTATACAGGGTTATTGGAAAAACACCAACAACCATAGTTAACGATGTGTTTGTTAATAAACATGCATTTTGTAATTTATATATTTTTCAAAAATAGACAGCTGCCGCTTTAATTAATCACCAATCAATCAATCGCCAATTTAAATGTCTGGACTACGCAAGTAGTTTGTCTAGCTGTTTGGTTAAATATATCATTCAGGCCGCTAGTTGAACGGCACGGCGCAGTTTGGTTAAAAAGCTAGGCAGTTATCTAAAAGGCTAATTAAGGCAGTTGACTGCGACATTTACATGGCGGCTATAAAAGATATCGGTTACTTATTCCGTTTATCCACCCCAAAAAATCCATCCTAAGGTGGATACACGGAAACGCGTGTCCGAGAATCCACCCTCAGCTTATAAATTCCATTTATCGAACTAGACCTAGAGTGGATTCTCGGACATGCGTTTCCGCGTATCCACCATAGGGTGGATAAACGGAATAACCCAAAGAAAATTTCGATTGTAGATTATCAGGTGGCCTAAAACAAGTATACTATTTGAGATTTGTTGAAAATTGTTTGGACAGTTACATAATAAATCTTTTTGTATTAGATGTCATTGAAAACGCGGAATACTCAGCTGCCTACCATACATGTAGCGGCTTAAAAGAACAGGCGAACCTATCTATATTTATTTGGATTTGCATTAAGTAGTGGCCGTTTCGGCCGCAAGGACAAAACGGCCCCCGTTAGCCCTCTTTTGACACGTTCAGGCCACCGGATAGCAGACACCGGGTTGGCTGGGGAGTGCATGAGCGTGAAAGCTTTCATAATTCTCCAGTTTACCAGTACATTGGGAACGCGGCGCCTGCCATCCGGCAATGTAGAATCTCAAGGAGGCCAACAGACCATTCCAAAATATCGTTTGTGCTAAATATTCAGAGAGCAGATCATCATAACATTTATACTTTAATATTAAATGCTTAATTAGACACTAAGCTATCCTTTAACACTGAGATAAGCTCTTGTATTTGTATTCATTGCAGTGTTTTATGACTGAGAAAACTGTACAGAAGTCTTTTATCTTATGAGAAAAGATTTATTATTACTGTCAAACATGATTAAAGATGAACGTATACTAGCATCGTGACGTACTCAATGAACCCAGTTTGTCCCATGTTAGCCTGTGGAAGTGTTTCATGTTACCATATTACTACTATTTGAATGGTTCTTGGCACTTTGGCCTGTTGCATTTCAAGAAGAAAAACATAAAATAAGCTGCTCTCTGCTGTAAATAAAACTAGTTAATAAAAAGTAGTTCGATTTCTGTCACAACTATTTTGATCTGTTATTAAATTACAAACTATCATCAGGAACATTCACTAATTGATTAAACTCTTCAAACTAATATACATAATGCAACAATTTTACATTCTATCATCTATACTGATTAGTATACCATAGTAATGATGTATTTAGTTTGCAATGTGTGATTGATGTCAAGATTTACATAAACAAAATGAACATGGGGCTACTGGCGTTTGGCACACTAACCAATAACTATGTCACAGCCAACTACGTGTTCCAGTAACTAGAGAACCGCTACCTACAGTACATGCGCTACGTCCGGATCGTGCGTCAATATTGATATTATGCGTCAGACATGTTTCTATTGTTTATGCAATAAACCTGAATCCATTATATGCTCAACTGAGATGCGACATTACACGAGGTTTTACTCCAATTAGATTAAGTTAGTTATAATTCAATAAATACGCAACACAGACACTTAACTAAAAGGCAGCGTTTGTTACTATAAAATCTTACTAGCTATGTGTGCTCATATTCACATCCTAATAAAAACATAAATAACAGACATTCGGGGACCCTGCGCTCAGTCTTACGCATAAAAGATTCCACCACATTCATTGGAGGACATTGCTAGTACGTACCATTTTACGTCAAGGCTAATATATGTAATACATCAAAGTCTAATTACAAGCCTTTTAGTATGTTACAGGTATCACTAGCTAATGGCTAAATTAATATAATCTAACAAAAACTACAATGATGCCTCCAACGTAAACTTTCAAAGTGTCAATGTACTGTTGTAACATTATTTCTATTTTGCACCTAACTGAAAAAAAAAACTAAATTGAAGCATATACACACAGTAACAAGCAGTAACTTCAGCAATACTTCACACTATAAATAAATATAGCTAAAACGAGAGGAACAGATTTTTATAAACTAATACAAAATAATATTAACTTGTGCAAGTAAAAATGCTGTGGATTTGTGGACCAGGGACATCACCGCTGTGTCCATAGAGATGGGCTACTGATTACTCTATTAGTAATAGATGAATAAATTCGTGTTAAACTTATTGAACATTTAATGTAATCTTTATGTACAATTGCAAGCAGCTGCATCAATATCATTTTATAATTCGTGCCATGTGCTAATACGCGATAAATTACAAAAGGACAGTCGTGCGAATGGATTCGAGGGTTGCGCATCATTATTAAGATATGCAGGCTAGTTGTGCCATTTGACAACATGAACTAAGTTGCGTGACTGACGCATATTTATTTTATCGTCACGAACATTTTTAACATCCCTTTCTTTTAAGCAATTTATTGCTATTTTTGCAAAATATCTATGTTTTTTTTTAAAGACATAGCCGATCATAAAGACTAAATTTTAAGGATATTTTGACTATGGTCGGACTTTTAATTAGCTGTAGTAAAATGACACTTCATACTGTCATTTCGTTAAAAAATTGTTGCCAGACTATCTCTACTATAGGCCGACCGCTTCACCGAGACATTGCCTGAGCTAGCTGCGCGGTGCGGGAGGGGTGATAGGTAGTTGTCACAAGTTGACGAATCATTCGCATCACATCACCACACCCCTCCCGCACCGCGCTGCTACCTCAGGCAACGTCTCAGTTAAGCGGTCGGCCTATAGTAATGTGATTAAAACGCAATGAAACATTGTTTTGCATTTAAAATGTAGGATACATTTGGTGCAGATTAAATCTAAGGGACCATCTTCACGAGCGAAAGAATCGCGGCGTCTCGCCGCGCCATCAAATTTTCGCCGCGATGATATCGCCGTGTGGAGACAGGTTCTAAGTGTTTAGAAATACGAGGTACGACGATAATACCGCCGCGATTCTCTCGCTCGTGGAGACGGCCCCTTAGGGTTCACTAGTATACGTGTTGTATTACGGCTGCTGCTAGTTAGCTTGACTGACCTGCATTGAGAACATTCTCACGACTGTCCCGCACAGAGCTTACCGCTCGACGTAACTTCGTCATCAGCAATATTCGCGTCATCTAACTACCTTCAGTAACCGCTAACACTAATACCTACCCACAATCAAAAATAAACGAATAAACAACAACCAAGTTATACATATAAAAAGCTTAGAAAGTTAGTATATAACTCTGTTTTAGAAACTATCATACAAAACTAAACCTATTTCGTTTTCATTATAGTAATAGTTAAATTGACTAATTATAAGATTAAATACTCCTTCATTATAATTTGGACACAACTGAAGTGCATTTTAAGATATCATTTTAACGCCTAAATAGTGTTGGCTTCTTTATTATGATTTTCATAACACTAAGTAGAAAAGCTAGAATAGCAGAAATTTCAAATAATATCCATACTTTTTGGTCAATTTCGTAATATTAGCATTCAAATACCTAATAAGGCATGATGTATTTATTGCCTTCATCATTTTAAGGAAATTTACACCCAAACTCGTAATAATTCCCAAACAACAACAATATGAGTGAGATCAAAATGGTTCATTATCAATTTACAATCATAAATGGATAGCATAGCTATTAATAAAATTGTAATATCAAACTAGCTAATCAACTCTAAAGCAATTCACTTTATTAACATACAAAAATCAATTCAGATATTAAATACTAGTGGACACTAACATAATCATAGCACTTGTGCTATCTCACACACTTAAGAGTCAATTGAGTCACATTTTGAATGTTAATTTATTGATAAAACAACTAATACGTAAATTTTAACATATCATATCCAACAGTCAGCTAGTTTGATTGCAAAATTAGGCTGGCACTCTGACAAAACGCCAGGGATAACAGGGCCAAACCACCATTGTATCGGGTTATCAAGAATGCCATCTACATTCTCAAAAACTTCAAACAGAAAAAAAATAGACCTCATGGATTTGAATAATATTAAAAACAGACATTCCCCACAACATACCAACGGCGAGATAATAATATAATCTATTTATATTTAACACTTATATTGTTATAACAATATCTTTACAATAGTGTGTACAAGTAAACAATCTGCTGTAATCGTCCTTCAAGCACTCCGTTATCACAAGAATCATAGGGCACATATCACTCACTGCCATAGTCAGTCCGTCTCAGCACCGATACCATTAACATTGCCAGCGTTAATACTCCACAACCCCTTAATTTATCACTTAATGCTAAACTAGCTTAAACAATTCAAGTTACATATTTTTCCTACACGTACACTTTCGCCAGTCGCAAAATACCAGCATCTACACTTTATAAATACATACTTATGTATTTTTTTAATAGGCATACTGGTATACTTGGGACTAATATCACATCTTTTAACGGCTTTGTACTATCTAACAGCTGATTACATCAATTTAGCATTCGACATTCTCGAACTGAACAGAAATAATATGTATCATGAATTCAGTATTAGATATCCTACAATGTTTTTTTTACATTTTTTATAATTTATAAACACCACAATTCCATATTGTCGAGGAGAAAAATTACAAATAGACACTAAGAAAAAGAGGAGGCACATCTTGTACCGCGAAAGTAGCGTCGAGTCTGATCAAACGCAAACATGCTTCTGAAGACACCTCCGCGCTGACTCCGGCCTCCTCTCCCCGGACGTACTAAATATACTATTTACATCGACCATGCTCGTAAACTACATATTTAAATTAATTTTTCAATCGTTCAACCGCGGGTTCAAAGTTTCGACTATATTACAGAGCCACCACCGGAGCGGGTCCGTCGAACGGAACCTTAATTTTGTACTTTTAAACGACAAAAATAACTCACACTCAGATTCAGTCAGGGCCCGTGAGCGTCGATAATATCCACCGGGAGAAGTGCACCGGACACAGGTACACGCGCACCTCGGGCTGTCGCCGGTCCAGCGGCGGCGGCGCCTCCAGCGCGACGTGCAGCGTGCGGCGCAGCAGCAGGCGATGCGGCGCCGCGCCGCCCGCGCACACGGACGCGCTGCACGCCGCGCGCGCGCACGCCACGCGCGACACCAGCAGCTGCACGTCCAGCGGCCGCAGCGCGCGCGCGGGCGGGGGCGAGTCTCACTCGGGCTTGGCGGGCGCGCGGTGCGGCGGCAGCGTGTCGTGGCGCCGGTACATGAGCAGGTAGGGCATGCGCGGCGGCTTGGGCTTCAGCACGGCCGAGTCGCTCACCTGCGTCACCGTGGAGTCGTCGTACCTGCACGGTGAATACACGCGTCAGCAAACTTACAGTATGCCTCGGCTCGCATCGATGTCCACAGTTTCCTCAGAAAAGTTTGTCCACACTTCCCGTGATTTTGATCACGATTGGAGACGAAAAATAATGACATCATAGTGGGATAGATATGAAAAAATTAAATGATCACAATTTCCTATGCAAATATTTTACTTTACCTTATCCAGCCCACTTGTCCGTGGAACGTGTCCGTGAGGTAGTGACCCTTCACCGCCTCCACACCCTCGTGGTACACGACAGCGAACAGTTTGTACACGCGTTGTTTCGACGTGTACTTCAACTTAGAAGACATTATTTCTGAAATAAGAATAACAATGACATTGTTAGTGCTTTTACATAATTTATTTGTATAATTAATTATTTTGAGTATACTCAGTTAATGTTTACCACAAGTATTAGACATAATAATGTCATTCAGAGACGAAAAATAAGTACATCATTGTAAATGTTAAATCCTCGCAGAAAGGATAAAAAAAAAATGAGAAAAAAGGAAAACAAAAATGAAAGACTACATACTTGGATCAATTTTCAAGTCAATGGGGAAGTCAATATTCTTGACGATCTTTGCGGTGTGTCCGTCGGCGTCGAGTTGGAAGCACTTGAGGTGCAACAGTAACACGACCGGCAACTGTTCCAGCGACAGTTGCTGCCACGCATCGCTCACGCCTTCGAGAGTATCCTTACCAGCCAACAGCTCTAAAGCATCTTTCACACTGTTCGCACGCTGAAATTATAGGTTTACAAAGGTTTAGTGACGAATACAGGGCATTTTGAATAGTTGAATTTGTTGTGTAGTTTACTCAGCCAATGTTGTCAACATTGAAGTGATTTTTATCACTCTCGGAGACGAAAAATAAGGTACCATCATTGTAAAAAAGAACAAATTAATATTGTTGTTATTTTGGCTTATTTGGCCCAGCCGTGAAGCAGGTATTTGCGAATTGAAAACTATATTTTAGTGTTAATATTGTAAAATTATTGAACAAAAATAAATTATTATTGTTTTTTTTTTTATAATTATTATTTTAGTGTTATTATCGTTTCTGCCGACATCCATGGGACGAAGGCGTGGCTTTATGTACATATGTATGTATTGTAAATAATTGTGTACTTTTTGTCTACATTTAAAAAACATTACTTTTAAAATTCTGTCTTAATTATATTTTTTAACAACTATGAGGTAGACTACAATTAATTAAAAGTGAAGGTGAGAACTGACTTCGATATCAAGCTGCAGCGTGAAGAAGGGCTGCACGGCGTCGGTGACGTCATGATGTGCGGCCCGGTGCAGGCGCAGGCGCGTGCGGCCGCGGAAGATGTCGGCCACGGGCGTGCGGCGCGCGGCCCAGCGCCGCTCCACCGCGCCGCGGTTGCGCGGGCCCATCACCTTCCACTCCTCGTCCTCCGCCGCCGCCAGCGCCAGCTCCGCCGCCGTCGGCGCGGCGGCCGCGCGGGCCTCTTCGGGCTCCACTAATTTTATCAGCTGAAATAACACACAACATTATGCCTGTATTCTTCGAAGGGCTATGCAGCGGTGTATAGAGCGACCACATCTCACTGGTTGCCAGCTGCAAGTGTACACATAGACATTGGAGCTTAACCGTATAGTTCGGTAGCGCCCCCTTTAGGACCCGAACACACAAACCTCCGCCGGCTCGGTAATGACCCCTTTAGGACCCAAGAATTACGACATACGACACCCTACATTGATTATGTAAATATTTATTAAGCTACCCATCAAATCTTATGAATGTGCGTTAATTAAGAGAGTTGGATAAAAAACTCATATGTTAACGCCATTAAATATTTCATATTTAGCGCGCAAGCTTATTACTTTACCTTTATAAAATTCAAGTCTGTAAATGCGATAGTCGCCATTTTGTTGACAGTGGTGGTCGAGGCTAAAAAACATAAAAATTGGGGATTTCGAACATCCAAACTCCACCACAGGGGCAGTGAATAATACATAATTTAATTATTTGACGAATACATCCATTGTTCAAGTTAAAATAAGTAGTGGTAATGAAGTTTTTTGATATCTAATGTCGAAGTTTCGCGCCAATAGTGCGTGTTTACATTTTTACTTTTCACAAATATCACACACACACAAGTAGATAAGATTTAAAATGTGA
Source organism: Amphipoea lucens (assembly GCA_947508005.1). Classification (NCBI taxonomy): domain Eukaryota; kingdom Metazoa; phylum Arthropoda; class Insecta; order Lepidoptera; family Noctuidae; genus Amphipoea; species Amphipoea lucens. The sequence goes on from OX382370.1 coordinate 14,817,061, forward strand.
CAAATATTATTGTAAATGTTATTAACAACACGAAAATGCCCAAATCTTAACGTAATATTGAAACACAGGTCGAATAACACGTATTATTCATTACCACTACTGAATTTGTGTTCAAAATCGCCGTCCATGATTGTTTTTTTTTATCGTAATGATGTGCGAAAGCGATTATGCAAAACGATTTTTTTTTTAAATTTCGATTGACTCGGGTAATTAATATGTCGAATATCGGAAATCGATACTCAGAAATTGAAATAAAATTATTTTAAGCATTAAATACAATAAGCATTGTTTATAATAATGATTTATGCTTTTCTAATGTAATTTTAATAGTTTTTTGGACATTCAATTGAACTGAGTCAATAACACTGAGGACCTTAGACCATAGTCATTTATTGAATTTCGCGCCGAATTGTTTCCATATTTGAATTTATCTTCGAATGCGCTCGCCGTATAAAATTATTTTTATTTATTTTACAATTAAGTATTTATTTTTGATACTTTTCTAATAGTTTGCTACAGAATGCCCAGTATACATTTTTTAGGTAGGCTGAGCAGAAGTTTGGGAATGATGATAAATTAATTGTACAAATTGCGTATTCCGCAATCACTTTACATTTTAATACGTGTTGTTAGTTTCATGAGCTTGATAGTTTTTGTTTCTATTAGTTTACTAGAGTAATAGTAATTGTTTGTTTTTGTGGTAGTTTCCCAACGAAATTAAAAAAAAAAAAACTTTACATATTTATGTCGGACCACGCACAGTCAAAGGTTCCGTTAGGGTTGAATATTCACGCATGCACAATGTACATCATCATTAATTTGATCGACTGCAAAAATAAGTTTGTTTTTCATAAACCCATTTTTCATAAGGTACCTACTCAAAAATTAAACTGCCAGCCAGAAAAGAAAAGTCCTACTGTTTTCTTATGGGGAATAACATCTTGAGCATTTCTTACTATTGAGATTGAAAATGCCAAAAATCTTATTTTTAACCGACTTCTTATAACAAGTGTTTTAAGCATAACATTTAAAATACCAACTTTAAATTGAATATAACGTCCCGAACATATTTTGACTGTGACCAAATGTAAGTATGTACGCAGTATAGAATGAGAGATTTGCTATATTATTTGAAGACCAGACGTCTGATAGGATCTCTTGGAATCTAGAATAATCACAGAACTATATTTTGTAGTTTTTTTTTATTTTAGGCTGTGGTTTCAGATATATTGTTTCTATTTAATAGAATAATAAATAACTTTTTTTTAGTTATTAAAAAATATGTTTATGACCCTCACGACAAACCCTTTCATTTAATATATCACACGGTACTTACAGTAAGCAAAGCTTTTTCATTTTTTCATTTCTCATACTCGGAAAGTAGTATTTGTTTGATCCGAATAGCGGGTAGAAGACGTTGCTTCCCACCTTAAGGCGGGAAAGACTCATAGTAATTGCATCCCTCTCTAGGTCGGGAATGAATTTAAAAATAGAACTAAATTGGTTAAGTAGTCAGCTACGAAATTTTTACATAATTAAGAAAAATGTTGCGGTCTTGTGAGTGTATAAACAGCCAGTGTGTAAAAAATACCTATCAAGCGGGACGGCCCGCGGCAGTGACGCGGTGTGTTCCATATTTAAAATAGCACACAAATAATTGTTCTAACATGTCAATTAATTTTAAATAAGTACCTACTATGCATGTTATATCAATAAATATTTTAGAAAAACCACTATTTTTTACTTTCCTTATATTCGAAATGAAAAGTAGAGTGTTTAAGGGTGAAAGTCATCAATTCCTACTCGGACCATAGTCTAAATACCTCGTATGGGAATAGATTCCTTTCGACCTTCGTATAACAATCTACTATTTTTTTTTATCTAATGTGACCCCAAAAAGTGACCCCATATTCAAAATTAATTTATTCATGTTACACGTCCGTATTTGAGTCACAGAATGATATGTGTACCTACCAAATTTCAACTTAATCGGCCCAGTAGATTCGAAACAAATCGATTGTAACAGACCTACAGACAGACAGACGAGTGATCCTATAAGGGTTCCGTTTTTTCATTCGGACGTAGGGAACCATAAAAAGTTACAACCCTATCCACACTCTACGTGTATGTAGTTATTAAAATGATTATATTTAAAAAAAAATATTAATTCATGATAAAATATACCAAAGAGTTTTTATTCAGTCCTACCATTTTTTTATTTTTTTTTAAATACCGATTATCGATTAGGCTTTATGACATTTTTGAATCGGAATAAGAAAATTGGTTGGATGGTCAGCACTAAGAAGTGTCACGTCGCAACACAATTTTTAGTAATTTTTATCAAGATTTGATCATGTTTTTTATGTAGTTTATGTATGAAAAATGGTAAAAGTAAGAATGCAGAGAGAATGACAATATCTTTATTTTTCCCTTTTGCATATTTTCATCAAGAGATTAGGTGATTTATGTACATATTTGCAGCGATTTTAAGGTGTCTACCTTTTGGATAGGTGTAGTAATATCTATTTTATACAACTTTCGCAGTAGAATGACGCGGTTTTACCGACCTCAGTATATAGTTAAAGATATTTGCCACAAACTTATTTTACAAAATAGGCGCGGTAACACATTTTTCTTAATAAATTCGAATGCTGAAAGTTAAAGTAAATTCCTGATTATCATGACGTAATTCGCAACACTCCGTCGAGTCAGCTGGTGTGTCATATGTCAAAATTTTGTCGAGCAGAGAGGTTAAGCTATACAGACGTTAAACTTGTTGGTTAGCTTTTTTGTTACTGCAACCTTATCCACTTGAAACCTTTTTTGGCAAGATTGTTTGTTATTTTTGCAAACAGTTATCCTCTAGGAAGACGTCGCTACCGAGTGCCCCGACTCACCTCGAGCATCTCATCGTTGAGCGAGTTGAGCAGACAGCCGAGGAACTCCTCGGCGTCCTCCTGGCGGCCCTCCTGGCTGCCGGGGAAGGGCCGCAGCGCACGCAGCACTCGCAGCCCCGCGCCGCCCTCCAGCGGCGGCCCGGCCGGCACCGGCGGCGCGCCCGCGCCCGCGCCGCGCCCGGCCCGCGCGCCCGTCGCCAGCGGGCTGAACTCGTAGCACAGCTCCACCCTGAATGTTACACACGTTTGTTAAACTAGCTTCTGGAAGGAGTCTCTTGCCTCCATAGAAAACTGCGCATTAGAACTAGCAACTAGATTGAACATTTAAATGATAATGATTTATTTTCTGAAGTATATTTGTACAAACACTTTCACATGTCCATCAAATTTTAATTTATTTATTTAAATGGCATTTCAACAACATAAACACAAACAAGGACATTTAGCACTTGGACTAGGGCTTATGTTTATGTTATATAACAGCACAATATGTGCATATTACATCATAGAATCTGATACTTTTTTTATAATTAGAAGTTAAAGTTATAAAATGCATGCAGTAAGTTCATAAGTCAAAACTAGGACTATAATACTAGGTGTGTACACAAATATTATAGTAAAACTGTAAAAGTAAAATCGAAAGTAAAATTAACTAAATAATTTACAATACTTACAAGGAATCAATAACAGGCGTGCTAGACTTGCCGCGACGCGTCTGATACGGCAGTGCCTTCAGCATGTTGTAGAATGGTGGGCAGGCGATAAGCGCCTGCAGGATCGCGTTCACGTAGCAGTAGTTAGAACGGTTGGTGAGCCCGCGCGGCAGCAGGGACACTGGACGGTTGTCCAGCTGGTATTTAGACAGGAATTCTGAATAAAAAAAAAATCAGGAAATTAATTATTGCTTTTTTTATTATCTTGAGTCATAAATTCTCTCTTGAGAAATGGTTCCCTTTTTCGGAAACGAAATTCAGTATGGTTTGCATTTTCGGCCAAAAACCATGAAGCGTTTTTTTTTTTGTTTGGTAAGGTTATTCTTTGATAAAAGTAAAATAAATCATATTTAACTGTTTAAACTGAAATCACACGAAACTTTATACTTTTCTCCAAAACATAACTCCTGCATTTTCAGTTGTTGTACCTATAGATTTTCTCTAAATAAATGAATAGAAAATATAGATTCCCAGACACTTAATCTTTTTTGGTTTATGCCGAAAATGGATGTCCGTGACTACCGCCACCCCACCAACGCCAATCGCTTCCGTATTTGGTAAATAATTAGTACTCAATTGGTACTAATTAGTACTCGAACAAAAAAAATGGTACCTTAGTAGTTTTCGAGAAAATCGACTTTGAAGGTGGTCCGGCGGTAGTCACGCTCCCTTCAGCAAGCAGTCCTCCACTTATAATATCGTTAACGTGTATCGTTATCGTTAGTGGGGTGGCGGTAGTTACGGACATCAAAAATGGATATTACGGCTAAAATTTCCGAAAACGAAATTCGGTCGGACTTGTCTGATACGAAAGTGACTAATGCCTGGTTATCACAGGCCCAGTTTCTGACCACCCAGTAGTCAGCAACTGTACATTCTGCTGTCTATACAGTACTGTCACATTCCCCACGTGTTCTCACTACTAGGTCTGCATAGGCGACAGCAGCACACAGCTACTGAGTTACTAGTTCTGGCCTAGTGTTTCTGACCCACAAGTTGCGTTCGTATGGAGCGAGTGACGACCCAGTAGCTGCCAGACAGTAACTGTCCTTCACTGTCCGTCAGCTACTGGGCCTGTGAAAATTAAAGGTTAGTCAAATTATGACGACTAACTAAGGTGTGATTTAGAACTTTTCTTACATCTGGAGACTCAAAACCACACGCGAAACTCACCTCCCATCCTGTATGAGTTAGGGTCATCGCTGAAGGGTGAGGGCTGCACGGGCGCGGCGGGGCTGGGCTCCTTGCTGGCCGGCACCTCGCGGGGCTCGGGCGCAGGCACCGCGCGCGCGCCTCCTGCCGTCGCGTTCACCGACGTCTTCTCAGAATACGACACGGCGGCCGACGCTGTGGTGCGAGACGTCGGGGAACTCTTGTCGACACTCGTCGCCTGCAGCGGCGACGCGTCGAAGGGCGGCACTTTGGCGACCGGCTTCTGTACATTGGGAGGTACAGGAGGCGCCGCCATTGTGGGACTGGGCGGCTCCTCGGGCGCGGGAGGCACGGGCGCGGGCGCGGGCGCGGGAGCCGGCGGCGCCGCGCCGCTCGTCTTGTTGGAGAACAGACTGGCCCACGACTTGCCGGGCGCGGGCTGCGGCTGCGGCTGCACGGGCGGCGGCACGGGCTCGCCGCGGTTGCGCGGCGTGGGCGGCGGCGGGAAGTCGGACGCGGTGGGCGCGGGCGGGGGCGGCTGCGGGGCCGGGGGGGGCTCGGGCGCGGCGGCTCCTTTCCGCGAGTGACCGAACGGCGCCTTGTTCGTCACGATGAGCGGCGGGCCGGCCGCGTGCAATGTGATAGAGATCGGCATCGGTGCCTTGCTGGGCGGCAGCGGAGGTTCGCGTTTAACGTGCTCGACTGCGGGTGCGCTCCTATCAAAATTATCATTGTTTTCGTTGGACGGGGAGCGGTTAGTAGGTCCGTCACGCTTTTGTCTGGAGCCGAAAGGCGCCTTAGGTGTGGACGCGGCTTGCTGCACGGGGACTACGGTTTGAGGGACGACAGGCTTGGCCGGCTGTTTACCGCCCGAGAATGGCGCCGCGGGACCTTTAGTCGGTTTTGTTACCGCGGGCTGAATCTTATTTGTAGGAATCTGATTGGTAGGGGGTGCGGACGTCGTAGGGAATTTATTTGCTGGAGATTGCGCAGCAATTGGCGCTTCGGGTTTCGAGTCAGTTGCATTCCACGACGTCTTAGTAGCCTCAGTCTTTGGCGTAGTCGCAACTTTTTCGACTGGGGAAAGCTTTGCTTGAGCGGTATCGGGCATTCGGTCCGATTGTTTCGGACTACCAGGACCCTTTCCGATTTTTAGGTCCTTCATAGGCAGCGATTCCACGGATCCCGCCGACGCTGAGGCGGTCGGCGGCGGGGGCATGGGTTTTTGTTCTTGACTCTTGTCTTGTGGCATATAGGTTTTGTTCTGACTCTGTCCCTGCACGAAGTTCTTGGCGTGCACGTTGAACTGATGCGGCGTGGTCTGCGGCGGCGGCTGTTGCTGCATGGGCACGGGTGGCGGGTGTGGCGGGGGCGGCAGGTACATGGGCGGCATGTATTCCACCCCGCCCTCCACGGGCGGGCCGTAGGGCGGCGCGGCGTAGTGCGCTGCGCTGGCGTAGTATGCGTCCACGGCCTCCTGCTCCATTACGACCTCCTGTGGGTAGTCATCGGGGCCCTTGTCGGGCTCGCCCTCCACAGGCATGGGGTAGTCGGGGTAGTAGGGCGGGTAGGCGTAGGGCCCGTACACGAGCGGCTGGTACACGGGCAGGTGGTACAGCGGCGCGCCCTGCGCCTGCGCGGCGGGGTAGTACTGCGGGTACTGCAGGTAGTAGGGCGGCGGCTGCGGCGGGCTGGCGGGCCGCTTGCCGCGCCGGTCGCGCCGCTGCGTGCGCGCCGCGCGCTCGGCGGGCTGCGGGTACTGCGGCTGCGGCTGGTAGTACTGCCCCATGTAGCCGTGCACGTTGACGTTGGCCGTGACCTGGCTCACGTACACGTTGGGCGGCGCCACGGGCCACTGGTGGTGGTGCGGCGGCGGGTAGGCGGGCGGCGGCTGCGCGTATGGCGGCGGCGGCGCGTGCGGGGCGGCGCGCGCCGGCGAGTGGGGCGCCATCTCGCACTCGCCGCCCGACAGGCTGTCCACGCTGCTCGACACGGTCCCGGCGCCCGCCGTGCTCGATGAACACGATGACGGATCTAAGGTCGTCACAGTACATATTATTAAAGCCATGTCGATCTAATTTCACAAAATACTCAGTCTTTTAAAATAACTGCATTGTAAAACAAATTTTGGGGCAGTTTTTACCTATAATAGGTTCGTTCCAGCTACCGGCGAGTGCGTTCGCCGAGATGTCAGGTATCCGGTCGTACAGGGCGCACTGCAGTCTGTTCAATTCCGCTTCCTTCACATCAGATAAGTCTAGGAACTCATAGTCCTGAAACACGCCATACATATTAATACAGAACATAAACCATTCCCATGACATCTCATCCAATTCCATGGTTATGTAACATTTCTTACATACAATAAATACAAGACTAACCACTACAAATAGAAAAATAAAGGTAGGTCACTTTCCATACTAAGTAGGCCGTGCTGAAGAACTTCTATTCCGTCGCCATGTCACCATTTTATTCTATATAGTAAAACTCAGTTTACACATTTCTTTGTGGTTTATGACCAAACCGTTCCAGATCCTGGAGATCTGAAAGTACTTTACAATACATTAGCATTCAGCAAACTGACGAAAAATAAGAATTTGATTGTGCTTTTTCATGTTAATTTATTTTGAAGTATTGTTTTATATAAATATTATAAAACATCATGTTTTACAATGTGTGCATGTTGACTATACAGGATGGAATTTTCGAAGCATACCTGGAGGGAAAGCATTCTAAATACTGACAGCAAATTTTAGTCAAAGGAAACATTCCTTTATTTTGAAAAAGAAACAAAACTGCATTTAAAGATTTTTGAAAATATGCTTGCCACACTCAGGATTCGAACTGACTAAAATCCGAAAAAATAGCACCCTGTACTTTTTATGGCACTAATCGAGCTAATCGATAGGGTCAATCATAAGGATCAAATCTCTCTAGCAAACATGGTTACTTAAATTAAACAAAAACCATTAAATCTAAACTTATTTTATTCTAACAAAAAATGTTGTGTTCCACATAAGGTGATCTAAACACTGTCAAGTATCTTGAAATATTGGCCTGAGCAAGATGGCGCTCTGGCCCATAACAGCAGAATCACCACTGCCTATGTTAGTAACCATTTTTATACCTGGATTGGTACAAACGGCTCAATCAGAAGGCCTGCGAGATCTGATCTCACCCCTTCAGATTTTTTTTATGGGAATATGTAAAAAATCAAATTTACCAAAAAATTCTATACAACTGTAAACGAGATAAAAACTGAGGTTCACAATACAATTTTCAATATTCACCACAGCCCGCTACTAAAAGTTACTCAAAATGAATTCCATAAAAGAATAAATTTGTGCATCCAAGAAAATGGAGCTCATTTCGAGCAACTAATTTGTTAATTTACTAGTTTTTTTCGTTTGAATAAAATAAGTTTAGATTTCATGGTTTTTGTTTAATTTAATTAACCATGTTTGCTAGAGATTGGATCCTTGTTATTGACCCTATCGATTGGTGCCGTAAAAGACAAAACTGTATGAACCATGCCACGACGCACCGCTCGCTCGCAGCGTCAACGCTAGCAGTAAGAAACTGTGCCGCTTGCCGCTAAGCCAAATTTCGGATTTTAGTCGGTTCGATTCCCGGGTGTGGCAAGCGTATTTTCGAAAATCGATAAATGCAGTTTGTTTCTTTTTTAAAATAAAGGAATGTTTCCTTTAAGTAAAATTTGCTGTCTTCAGCATTTAGAGTACTTTCCCCCCAGATATACTTCGAAAATTCCACCCTGAATAATGGTAATTATACAACTTAACTTGCAGGAACCAACCATCATACCTTTTACTGAAAGAGGCGTAGAGTGGTGTGACAAAACAGAGAATTTGTTGTCACTTTTACTATTCACTTAATTTTAGTTCAAGAAAAAGGGCACTTTTAGTAAAGTAGTGAATGGTATTGCAACACCAAAAAATAAACCTTAAATTCAGAATTTTAGATAGTTCTTTAGAAACACAATATCATATTAGACATGGCAAAGTTCATATAACATTGCAATTTAAAAAAATTATGTGTGTTTTTATTACAATTGGTCACTCAAAAATCAATTTAAACTACACAATTGAGTAAGTGGCAATGAATATTAAACTGTCTATCATTCTGAATTCAAGTATAGTATGGATAGAGACCCCCTTAAGAGTTAGTGTTTACAGAAGAAACCCATGTATAACAGAAAGGTTGTGTATGTTCCGAAAACGATCATTGGAAACAGACAGCGCTATCGTCAATGAAGCGTGAGCAAAGATAAACGCTGGCGCTATTGTTACTCTCTGTTGTAAGTAGAATATTACAATTGAGTTTAGGAAAAGTGGCAATCTCGGGAAAATTTTCTTCAGTCACCCTACGAAAATTTTACATAGACTGCTACTTTGAATCAATCAATGGATATTTCTGCATATTGTGTCAGTCAGTTTGATTCAAATCTACTACATGATTTTATTATCAATATATTTTAAGTGCCAATAGAACTACTTTAAATAAAGAATTGTTGCTTGATCACTTCCAACACAAATGGTTCCAATTTCAAACATTTGAGTTCTCATGTCCATTATTCAATTATCAACAATGGGGACGCGACGGCAAGCCACCTACCAGGTCAAGATCTTTATTTACAAGGAGAAGAAAATTCATTGTAAAATTACAATCCCACAACTTTTATAGTCTTATGCTGACAACCCACAATGTGATTTTGATTTGAGGTCTTTACTGTAGGGTGCAAGCTTTGAAATTCCTTTTGTTTTAATTTCTAAACAATAATTAACATTTTGTTCATTTAAGCTATGTCTGCACTACAAAAAACTTGATTCAAATATTGATTTGGATCAAGTTTTTTGTAGCACTGGGCATATCCCGCAATACGGCGACCCGTTAAGTTAGCGCAAAATGCGAAAGTACATCAAGTGGACCAATGCACAGCCATTTGCTACCTAAACACTTCCATGGACAAGGCTAAGTATCAACAGACATGCTTGCAATGTAGAAAGTAACTAGCAAATTCATTGGTAGACTTGCATAATGACAGCTTGTTAGTCTCATCAAAGTGTATAGTTAGCAATATGTTATATGTATTACAACTCAATTATGGCTATACATTAATAATATGTAGTCAGAACATACAGTATTTATAAAAACATTATTAAATATCACCATTTTTGTTTTTATTGAACTAAGTTACCATGAAAAGTATTGAAAGTCGTTGGAGGCAATTGCATAATATTTTGATAAATCAAAGTAATGGAAAGGAAATACATGATCATGATGAAGCTATGATCTAGCTATTCATAGACTACAAAAGTAATTGTCATGCATGCTTAGCTACTAAATTAGTTCCATAAATCATGATTACATTCAACTTGCTAATACACATTCTACAGTAGCATACATTCTGCCAATGAGTTGGGTCTCATTACAGACAATCGAACATGCATACAAATACACAGTGTTCCGGACAATATGCATAAACTTTGACCAGATGTTCAGACCACGGAAATAAGCATTTTTCATTATGGACACATTAATAAATTTTTATTTTTTGTAAATTTTCATACAAACTAAATACCTTTACGTAAATCACCCAATATGCATGCCTCTTTATCCGAATTGGCAACGTCGTAAGTTGCATTCATAAGATTTGGCGGGCTGAAACTTAAAACTAAGTTAAGACCCTTTCTTACTGCATAGCTCAATTAAATTTCATTAAATGAAATTACAAATATCTTTGTAACAAAGCTTTTTTAAGTACTACTTCCTTTGAAGCTACAGATGCGTTTGTCAAAGTTTATGGATAATGTGGAGAACATGGTGTATAATAATTATTATAAAAAAATTGTCTCTTTCAATGAACATAACGTTGAATATTGTTAATTATTACGGTTTATTTTTATTTTATCTATGTTTCTTTATCAGAGGCATGAAGTTTAAAATTATCCTCAGTGGTGGAAGAATCACTTTCTCCTGCATGTTGCACCCCCTCATGCAGTTTTTGTTGTAAAAGTATTTCAATTTGTATTTAGTTGTTTTTAGGGGATGACGTAGGAAAAAGACCTGTATATAAAACAGACCTCGCTTGTATAGAATACTAGCTTTTGTCCAAACATGCTATTGCGACAAAAACAAGTCTGTCCTTTTCCAGGATGCCATCTAACTCCTTGACAATTCCATCCATCTAGTCCATTGAGTGGTTTAGGCGTGAAAAGGTAACATACAGAGAGTTACTTTCAAATTCATAATATTATTAGTATGGAACCATAAAATACAATAATAGTCTAATAAATATTGTCCCAAACATGCATGTTTAAAATACAAACTATGTCTTTGGTTTGATGATGCTTTGCATTTATGTGCAAAGCACTATCAAACCAAAGACATGATTTTGTTGACTAAGTTCACTACAGTTATCATAGTATTTTAGCATAGCCACTGATTACAAAACAGAAAATAACTAAAAAAAAATAGAACTTGAAGGTAGTATTGAAGACTTGCTAACTTTCAAGTTTGAAATGAGTGAATTTATTAAGTAAATTAATTAATAATGCTAGTATAATTCTTATTCTTATCGTAACAATGGTACTCATCCTCATTGTTTCTTTTTATATTGTTTGAGCCCAGTACACTGAAGAGTTTTAATTAAATGAGAAATTGAATTCATTTGTTACATTATATTACTAAGCATGTGAACCTTTTACACATAATGTACCTCTATTGAAAATAATATTCACTAATTTCATTATTTTAGTCTAAAACCACAATACATGATAACTACTAAAGATGATGTACAGTTTGCTTTTGAATTGTCTGAAATAAAAATAATTTGACAGGTTGGAACTTCATGACTAAAAAGAACTGTAGAAATCTGCATAGAATCAGATTTTAAAACTATTGCTAATTAAAATACATTAAAATTTAACATGAAAAATAAGTTTTATTGACTGCACCAACAACAAATACGGGTTTTTGGCTCTAATTAAGTTTTATTTCACTAATTAATAGAAGTAGCTCTCAACTGTCAGTGGTAGTTCACAACAAGTAATTAAATGATTGGACGAGTTTACCTGAAAGTACAATGTGAAGTCAATAGTTACATTCTGAAGAAACTCATTGCATCAATTTGACTGGCTACCAGACATTTTTTTAAAGAAAAGGTAACCTTGAGTTTCGCTGCGGAATGTAATGTACAGAAATGACAACCCGTTTGAACGTTGGACTTCACTACGGCTTGTCAAATTTATAGGTTATATGATTCGGGACTTTACTGAATCGTTAAATGTACAGAAGCTCATCTTATCAAACAATAAGTACATACAATACTACCTGATTATCTACCATGCAAAGATTATAATATGCAATAGCTTCCGTACCGACTAAACAACAACAAATCCATAGCACATGTGGTTCTTCAAGTCATGAAATGAAATGCAAAAGTGAAAATGACATACCGATTACTGAACCAATAATTGTCGAATTGACTACCATTGGAATTCCTTTCGATTAAAGCATGATTTTCAGCGCTTAATTTTCTCTTTTACTAACACAACGCTGCAAAATATGCGGAACATTTGGAGGACTATAAGATGGCGTAACAACGCTCAGTTGCCGGGTGCCATCAGAGTATTGACAAATCAACATATTGGTGATTCATAATGCGTAAACCCGAAACTGGACACTATCTATTTATCAAAAACTATTGTCACTTACCTCCCACGTGCATACAATGTCTGGAAAGAGATATTTTTTCTAATGTAATGGCCAGTTTCAATATCACCAAAACAAGAAACAAAAGCCAAACAAATGTTTATGTAAATGTACTGCAAATATGATATCCTTACCGTTTTCATCAAATCCATGGCCTTTTAAAGAACACCATCACGAAATTTAACACCGTCAATAGTTTATATACAGCAGCGGCGTTGGAGAAAAATATCTTAGAACGGGATCAACGTCGAGGCCATGCACTCTCCCAACACATAACAGGATGTGACAAAACGCGCGCCATTTTTAACTAGCCATTTGGTAGCCAATAGGATACCAGTATTTCAACCATAAACTATCACCAGAGACAAAAACTGATTTGTCCGTAGGGTTGTCGCACTTGTTCGGATGTGCGCCATTGTAAAGTCAGAGACAATAGTGTTTTATATCCATAGTAATATTCATAGAGCAAATCCGTAAATCGTAATAAAAAGGAAGTATTGGTACACATCAGTGGGGGAACTCAAATATTATTACTTAGGGTTTACCCACTTCTCCGGGGCCGCAAGAGCTGGAAGCAGGGAATTTGCGCCCCTGTCACTTTTCTGCACTAAAAGCACCACATTATCCACGTTTCAACGTGTCGTCGAATAAACGCCACAAAGTCGCACTGCTCACGACGATGGCGGTAAATACAAACGTCCTGATTCGTTATCGCCTCTTTCGTATCCTAAATAATATAGATTTAATTAAGTATACTAGACTAACCCCTGTCTCTCATGAAGGCATCAAGCAGAAGGTACGGAACGTCACCTGCTTGCTGTAATTTGGCATAAACCGTACGGTAGGTACTCCTTTTGCTTCGTCGCTTCGTTCACGTTCATGAGTACTGAGTACCTAGGTACTTCTCCTATTCCTAAATTTGTGAAATTGGCAAGGCAAATGCGTTAAGATTATTTTGCCATTTTGTGAGCGTCTATTTTTGGCATGACTAAAACAGGTACGTACCCACCTACTACTACCAGCTCGCTGAAACTGCACAATCATACACCATTTATAATTATGTCCCAGCCAACTAGAATAATTAGCCGGATGGCTAATTATGCTAGTTGACAGTTGGTAGTTGGGTTGGGTCAGTGGGTCGTCTTAGGGGCGGATTTTTGCGCGGGGCGCCGTTCAACTGGCGGCCTGACATTCAGCCATTCAATCAAACAGCTAGGCAAATGACTTGGATCGCTAAAGTTTAACTACTTACCTATCCCAGACATTTAAATAGGCGATTGATTGATTGGTGATTGATTTAAAGCGGCAGTTGTATAAGTAATGTAGTTTTGGAAAATATAAAAAAATCAAAATGCATATTACTTACACACCATGGCCTATCCTGCAGTAGGAGCGCAGGCCGGATAGCACGGCACGCCAGCATTAATGACATCATCTGTCGTGCTCTTAAGTCACCGCCGGGGTGCCAGCTGTTTTAGAACCCAACGGCCTGGCACGCGACGATGGAAAGAGACCAGACGGAATGACCATAATGCCCTGGAAGTTAGGCAGACCTTTGGTGTGGGATGCCACATGTGTCGACACCCTTGCGCCATCCCATCTTCCTAGCACGGTGAGCTGTGCTGGGGCGGCTGCTGCAGGTGCAGAAAACCTCAAACGGCGAAAATATTGCAACCTGATTGGGAGTTATATGTTCGAGCCGTTTGGGGTTGAAACACTAGGGCCATGGGGCCCGAGTGCCCACTTGGTATTTCGGGATATCGCCAAGCGGTTAGTCGACTCTTCACGTGACCAGAGGGCTGGCCTATTTCTTGGCCAAAGAATTAGCATTGCCATACAACGTTGCAATGCTGCCAGAAATCGGCAGTAAAAACTGTGCAGTAAACTAAATAAAAATGAGTCATAACAAAATATATAATAGGTAAATGAGTAAGTAAATAAATATTTAACAGTAAAATGGCGTAACGGGCAGTTAACCAATCGAAATTAAGTAGTCGGTGAGAAATCTAACTTGGAAATAGCGCCGCAGCCAGCTGCCGCTCGCTACGCTCGCTCGGCTTGCGAGCGTTTGGTCACAGTTCTAACCTAATCTAACCCATTTGGTCGGGGTGGCCTGGCTTAGTTATTGAGACCAATTTATTCAGCTCGTGCGTGGTTGATCGCGGTTCCAACCTAACCTATGAACTGCCGAACATTGAAATTCCAACATTTTTACTGACCATTCATTACACTACCTACTTGAGTAGGTATTTTTTGTTCTGACATCGCAGTATTAAATAACCGACTAATTTTCTTTTTATTACTGTTTATGTTTCAATCCATACTTTCATACTAATATTATAAACTAGCAGCGCCCCGCGGCTTCACCCGCATAAGTGTCGATCCTGTGGGAATATCGGGACAAAAACTATCCTATGTCCTTTCCCGGGACTCTAACTATCTACCTCATCTAAATCGGTTCAGCGGTTTAAGCGTGAAGAGGTAACAGACAGACACACTTTCGCATTTATAATATTAGTATGGATGCGAAAGTGTGTCTGTCTGTATAACGGTTGACTCCACCGTATGCTCCACCGTGTCCTCTGGGCGATCCTCCCAATGGTGACAACCGGGCGTCTCCTCCCGCCTAATGATGTGCAGGAACCTCCCGAAACATCCGTGTCCGGTGAGGACCTGCGTCAGACGGTAGTTGAGAACGCCGTGACGCTTCTCTAGCCACTCCTCAAAGAGGGGTCTTATCGCCACTATCGTGGCGTGCCCATTATAGGTGTGCCTGTACTATTTCCGTTAATTCTTAATGAAATAATGACCAGAAAACTATGTTGAATGGATACTAAAATTCAGCAACATCATCGTGCCTACAGGATCGTAAAACTCAGCAAGTCGTTAAAATAAGACACTGTTCGTGGGTGAATGAAAGTAAATCAGTTTAGTAGCTTTCGAGTTATATTAAGCGCAGTAACAGACAGACAGTCGAGAGTTAAAAAATAAAACCTTATTTGATCTTGCTTAAATAAAAATGTTATAACATTTTACCATTATATTTTACAGGTGGATAACTGAATCTGAGGAGCCAACGAAAATCGATATAAAAAAAAATACCTAATAAAATCCCCCATCACTAGTCAAGACGCGACTAACCAACGTGGGCCATCGAGTAGGTACGTGACTCGGCCGCACCGTCCCACCTGACTGCGACTAAATAAACTATTTCTATTAGCGGCACTCTAATCTCCACAAATATTGGACTGTTGGCTTTGCTCTAATTCAAATGCTACGTGACACATTTAGGCTTATTATTTTCACATAATAATTTTGCGGAATAGATGGTGTTTCATGTCATATTATGTGTGTTAATATTATTTATGGCTAGCTGAGTAGGTACCTATTGTCTACGCTTGCGTGTTATCACATTACCTACAGGGTGAAATATATTTTTCACTTCTCATGCTCTAAAAGTTCGTCTTTATGTTGTGCTTAGGCGACATAAAATCGCTTTTTATGTTCTAGTGCATAAAGTAAATTTTTTTTCTGAGACTAAGGCAATCAGGCCCAACAGCCACACGCACAATAAAACTTCGCAGATTAAAGTCGTGATTTATTTCATTTTCTTTAATTTATACCACTTCCGTGTTTTCTATCGTTAATTTAATAAAATCAGGTAAAATAGTTGTCATTTATTATTTAAAAACGCAAAGAAACGTTTTTATGACATGGAAGTATGAAGTACCTAAGTCGAATGACAATTAATGTTGAAATAAAAAAAAAAAACTTTTAAAAAGTTTCGTGGCGGTATTATCTGTGGTGGCGGGAATTAGCTATGCTTTGCAACATTTTTGATTAATTATGTAGTGTATACTTTATGCCTGTTTCATTTTCTCGCAATCGAAGTGAAAAGCAGAGTGTATAACTCAGGCATAAACGAGCCATTTTACCCCTCGACTTAACTATCCACCCTCGCCTGCGGCTCGCGTGGATATAAACGTCTCGGGGTAAAATAGCTTCTTTTATGCCTTAGTTGTACAATCTACTATTTTTAGCGAAACTTCACAGAGTTAGGTAGGTATACTAGACCACCAGTGGTAACATGAATGAACTTATGAGTTTAGGAAAACTTTTTTTTTGCTTTCTGGTCACAATCATCGACACCCAATACGTACCCATCACGTCAGTGGAGTTTCGTCAGGTAATTGACCCTTTAATTTCCTTTTTTCCCAATTTGATCGTGTACTTATGAACTTGCACACAGGCGCGGTCGCAGCCCAAGATTTGGGGGGGGGGGGGGGGTTATCATGGGTGCCGAGAAATATTTTTAAGGGAGGTAGGTCTAGTAGTGGTCGCAAGCGTTACTGCTGAGCATGAGGTCCTAGCTGGGTTCGATTCTTAGGTCGGGTAAAGTGTTAAAGGGTTTTTCCATCGTCTCAGAAGCAACCTGGAGTCTGGATTTGTGCCCGGTTGGCGGCAGTAGGCTCGCCCTCTATGACATAAATTTTGTTTTTTTATGTTTGTTTGATTAGGTTTTGTTTTATATTTTCAAGTAGAAATAGGAGTTACATTGTCGACTTATGCAGGCAAGCTGAAGCAGCTATCAGAATCTAAAATGCGAGAGCGAGCGAAGCGAGCTCGAAAATTTTGCACACTCTCGGATAGGTTCGATTTTTTCGGTAGGTTTCGATCATTCCAAAAGGACTAGGAATTACTTGCTTTGTTGACTTTTGAAGAAAAGCTCAAGAACCAATGTAAATAATGGCAAGAACCTGAAAATTTTAGCACCCCACCTTGAATAGTCTCTGTTTTCTTTTACCCATCATACAAAAAGAGAACTTATTTTATCGAATTATGACGAAAAGCTTAAACTCGTTTTACAGCAGTTTAGGTTTTGGAATCTGGCCTTACCTAAGCCTTTCAAGCTTATGTACGAGCGGGGTGCCCAATATCCCGAGTTTGCTTCGCTGGCTCTTGAATCCTGGATTCTATGTTTTTATAACAGGCTTTTTAAAGGAACATATTTTTTAGGCGCGTCAAAACCCACTGTCATTTCATAGTTTTAAGTTTTTACTTCAGTCGGCAGTCCCCATGACTGCCGATGTTCTTAATGTTTTTGGATATCGCCAATCGGGTTTTTTCGTGGCTCAAGTACAGTTTTAGTTAGTAAGGCAAGTAAATCATTCAGACTCTCGACAGCTTGAATGATTGGGGGGGAGGGGGGGGTCATGACCCCACGACTCCCCCCCCCCTCGGACCGCGCATGCTTGCACAAGTGGTCCGTGGCTAAATAATAACAGCCGCACAGGACGATCGATCCGCGGTTGGCCTGTGGATGGGTGACCATCTTTACATACCGAGACCCCTCCGTGCCTCGGAAAGCACGTTAAGCCGTTGGTCCCGGCTGTCATTCGTGGGTCTTTGACAGTCGTTACGGGTAGTCAGAAGGCCGAAAGTCTGACAACCAGTCTCACCAATGGTTATCGTATTACCCAGTAACTGGGTTTTGGAGGTCAGGTAGCCAGTCGCTCTATGTAAAATACTGGTATTCAGCTGCATCTGGTAAGACTGGAAGCCGACCCCAACATAGTTGGAAAAAGGTACGCAGGTACGTAGGTGGTTGGTTGAGGTACACGCCGAGGGTGCAGTTACTGGAGTCGCACCGCAACGTAACTTCAAGGCGTTCGTGGTGCGCATACCGAATTGTTATCTACCCGTCGTCATGGAAGAAGACTTCTGGCCGCAGAACGTGGTGTTCCGTCGTTTCCGCGGACAAGTACCACAAAGCAGTACAAGAACTAGCTAGTGAATAAGTGATGTACAGATGCCAGCACATCAACCTACCCGAAACTGTCACATTTTCCCAATCAACTTTGAACCTTATGCTTTAGTGATAAAGTTGAAAATCTATTAAAGAAATTTGACAGATTGTAGTAGGTTGATGTGCTGGCGTCTGTACTAATTTAATAATAAAAATATGTATGTTTAGGTTAAGGTATTTATCTATGGGCCTGCGTCGCCTGAAATAAATAAATAAATAAAAGGCTAGGCAGATGATGATGACTTATGAACTTGTACAGGTAGGTAGGTTAGCATGTTTTATATTCTTCAAACAATGACGTCAAACTAACGTTTCATATCGACATAGAGCTGTAAGTTAAGGGACTAACTTTTACTGTGCAGAGTTAATTTCCCTACTACTTACCTATTTAAGTACCTTATACTCTTAAATTTCTTACTTTTTATCCAAACCTTTTAAGTCTAGACGTCTCCCTCGGTAGCCTGAAGCTAATTCTAAATCTCTTTGATACAGTATGGAAGTAAGATAAACTCAATGGCAGCATATTTTAATTACAGAGAGTAACGAACTCATTTTCTTAGAATCAAACATTCTAAGTTAAAGTCTTAAACTCAGCTTCAATCAAAATGTCTGGGGTATAAAGGTGGTGTCCATGAAACACCTCATGAAAGGACCACTCCCTCTTTAACTCAAACGAAAGCTCATAATGTGCATTTTTCCCACCCTCACCCACGGAGCGCAAACATGGTCTCTTACAAAGCGTCAAAAGTCAGCACTTGGACTCAGCCAATGGGCTATGGAACGAAGTAGGTGACAAACTCACAGATCGCATTAGGAACTCTATGAGGAACAGTCCTTTCACCCCTTTCCTGCCTTTATTGGTCAGCTTGGGTGGCGATTCGCACGAGCAAAAGGGCTTGAAGGAAGAAAGTGTGCCAATAAGTGCTGGTAGGGATCTTGACCATCTTCCGGGCTCAGGGATAGTTCTGATAGCCGTGGAATACCTCAGCACTCCTCAAGCACCTCTGGACGTGTCGTTACGTCACTATGAGCTACTTGTGCTAGCGACAGTTTCCGGGGGATCATTATTAAGTAACCCCCTGCCATTTTAGCAGGGTATTTCAAAAATTGGTCAGTCAGGGGCTAGGATAGTCTTATCATAGTCACTTTAGCCACCTAAAGCCATAATCCAATATCTTTGTTTCCACATAAACCAATAGTCCTACACCAACCGAGGGTTGTTCTTGGCCTGCCGGGTCAGCGGGATTGTCCGAAAGGGTTACCGCTGCCCCGGAACATAAAGGGCTAAGGAAGGAACACGGGTGGGTTTTAGTCAGTAAGAGTCTGACACTCCTTTCCGCTCCACCCAGAGCGGGAGGTGTTATTTGATGATTTCCCATCCACAAAAAAAAGGGTTGTTCTTGGGTGCATTTGCATGGGTGTGTTACGTGGCTTAGAAAAGTGTAACATCGAATACTTAACACGTCCCTGTAAGTTTACTAATACGAAACACTTAACAATATTGCATTCAGGGATAATCATCAGTTGGTGACTCTGGTGACTCACTTCATTAAAAGTGTCTAACGGGCATCTTCGAGTTGGCTTCAGTCCCTCGTACGCCTTCCAATTCCAAAGGTCCGGGACCCCAGAGTACCGAAATGTCAAGAGACGCAAAAATAATAATACCCAAGTGCATTTTATATAGGTAAGTACTACTTAGTATCTATACATTTATATTCGGTCACTCTACAATAGTCTAGCCTAAAATCCTACTATCCTACTAATCCTACTTCCTACTTCCTACTAATATTATAAATGTGATAGTTTGTGAGAATGTCTGTTACTCTTTCACGCAAAAACTACTGAACGGATTTTGATGAAACTTTACAGTAATATAGTTTATACATCAGAATAAGACATAGGATACTTTTTATCTCGATATTCCCACGGGATCGACACTTATGCGGGTGAAACCGCGGGGCGCTGCTAGTAACATAATAATTGTGTTAGGTACTGCGTGTACAATAGTACCTAAGTACTTACCTACTTACTGTTGTAACTACCTACGCAAAAGCATTAACACAATAATCCATTTTTAGTCTAGACTAATTACACAATGAGCACCTAATAATTCACTCATTACTGTCGTAGGTAGATAAGTTTGACTCGCACTCTCGAGTCGCACATGATTCGCGCGTATTGTGCGCGAGTCGAGACACTAGAGACTCCTTGTTGCGTCCGGTTGACGCGCGAACTCCAGAGCGTTCAACTCCATGTTTTCTATTGACAAATGAAATTCGAAACCTTAATGCTCGTGCGTATTGGTACGCTCCTTCTGGACGCAACGGTCGCGCGTAATACGCACGAGAGAATTCGCCCTTTCTGGACAAGCTCTCCTGCAGTGAGACAATCATATGAACGATAGAACGAAAAGATAGCCTGAACCTGATATAAAAACATACCGAAAAAACACTCAAACTTTAGTAGTGAAATAGGCTTTTGAACTTTTTATGAGAAGATCAGAAATTATAGGCAGACAAAGTCACGGTAAAACGCATCTAATAAAATCACATCACACTAGGTAATATTATAAAGGCGAAAATTAGTGAGTGTGTGTGTGTTTATATGTTTGTTATTTCTTCACGTTCAAACGGCTGGACCAATTTTGATAAAATCTTGGATAGAGGTAGCTGACACCCTGGATTAACATATTGGCTAATTTTTATCCCGATATTTCCACGGGATCGAGACTTAAGCGGGTGAAACCGCGGGGCGCAGCTAGTATATTAATAAAAAAGCTGGAAAGTTTGTTTGTTGGAATGCGTAAATCTCTGGAACTAAGGCCATATATGCTACTTAACATCACGCTATGACCCTTAGAAGCCAAAAGTCAGAAGCGCGGGCGGGCGATGGGATGCGACACGGTGGGTCGGAGGCCGAAATTTCACGCGGACGAAGTCGCGGGCAGAAGCTCGCTCATCTATCAAGCTCACTAGATTCTGCTATAGTCGATATCCGTGTGCTATAGGCTTCACATTGAAGTCGGCTTAAGTTAATTAACCGAATTGGCAAAGGTGAGCTTATTTACATAAGCCCAATAACATTAGGTACCCTTACATTTGAGCACGTACATAGCAGAGTACCTACCAACACAGGTTGGTACACTTTATACATAAAAAGATAAAAAGCCATGGAATATGAAGCAGAAAGAGCACTAACAATGAATACGTGTATCTATAGGTACTACGGAACGCACTGTCGGTAGGTAGCAGACAGCTTTTAGCATCCAGCTCGGTTTTTCATTTCCCCATATTGACGAGAGACTGCAGCGCATAGACAATTTTTATTTGCTACACAATGCAAACTCGTGTTCGCGATATTTTATATTCCATAACAAACTTTCAATGGAAAGTGCATGTAATTTAGCTCTTACAATCTGAGATAAACAAAATTGTATTTTGGAACGTTTTCATAAGGTTTGGTTTCAAATGCAAGCATTGCTTGAGTTGTTCTCTTTGGTAATTCAGTGTATCGGGAGTTAGTGATGCGACAAAAGTGAATTTTTCAATTTGATTGGTCCAGTGCTCTCGTTTATGCTCAACGTAGACATAAATCGCTTGAGTTATTGTTCGGTAGTACTCATAAATAAAAACAATTTAAATATTTATATTTTAATTTTGATATTTTCCTAGAATTTATTATAATTACTTACCTATAGCCATTTTTGCGAGCAGGCATACGTGAAATACCTATAGTGAGTTCTAGGGAGGACTATTTTAGGTGAATTTGTGATCGTAAATAAATGCTGGTATTACACTAGTTTTGTATAGGTAGTTTAGTAATTTTGAGTTAAATGATATTATTACCATAATTTTCCGGACCTAGGTGCTCTTGTATCTTTTTTTTGTATTTAGTTTATTCTGATATTTCAATCTATTGGGAGCTAGGAGATTTTAACTTATTTCCAGAAGGGGATGGTTCTGAATTCGACTGCTTATTAATCATAGGTGGGGGAGGTATCTCTGTTTTTTTATCATCTTGCTAACTTGACTCTTTCACACCACTAGCATCAAGCTTTGGGATTTCAATATCATTTCTAGTTATTGTATGTATGTCACGGATGGCTTTCCAATGCTCATAATACTCGATTATTGTTTGTTCACAAATATATTACTAGACAACTCTAGTTGAAAGAATTTCATAGTATTTCTTTTATACTTTCGTAGTAGGTATTGGTACCTATGAGTAAGCCTATCTACTATTAAAAAAAAAACCTTATTAACATAAAAAAAAACATAGTTATCCATCGGGACGGAAAACAAATACAAGGTCCTAAAAAGTTTTTTAAAGCCTTGGTTTTCTGGCCTTGCTGCTATTAAGTCTACAGCAAGTGGAAAGATATTGGTAAACTTTGCAACTTGTCGAGGATTTAGGTATTAAATATTAAATAAACTTTTGGTTGAATTAAAAAAAAAAACAAAATAAAAAAAAAACAAAAAAAAAATACAAACAAACTCATTAAATAAACTGTTGGTTGAATTAAAAAAAATCTATAACAAAAAAAAAAAAAAAAAACAAAAACAAAATTAAAATATTTTGTTTCACGTACCTAAACCTACATAATTGACAACATTTCATATTTTTAACCTGCATGTATTATTACGTTATATAAAAGTAAATTCAAATCTAGGGCACCCATATTTTTTCGTTTTTCGAAATTATGTACTTTTCATTCATAATTTTAACTTTGAAATTCGGTGTATTCTAAAAAGACGTAAGTGCCAGATGACGGTAGAATGGTGATATTACCTTTGCTTTATTGTGACCCGTCAAAAAAACTGTTAGATGTCACTTGTCTCAGTCGTTGTTTTGGTTCCGTCATTGGCGTATATTTTTCATTGGGATCCATTTTATTGGCGAAATATCAATAAAAAATTGATAATATTAACAGTAAGCAGCGTGTCGAGTTGATAGGAAAAAATATTGTTGAATTCAATTCAGTTTTTTTAGTTGTTTTCTAGTTACACTTCTTAGGTGACATTGACATGTCTTGTTTGATATAATGTTTTCAATCAAAGACATTGGAATGCGCAAAGGTAACTACCTCATTCCGCCGTTTATGTGACGTCATCACGTGTTTTTTGATTTTTATTTTTTTTCTCAGAAATTTAGAAATAAAAAAATAAAATAAAAATATATTTGAACTCAGGATACGAAAATAAAGAAATAGTATTTTTGTTTTAAGGTCGTGTCAGATTTGAAATGTTGTCAATTACCCATAATTATGTAGGTTTACCATGCACCTAGCTTCTGACGTTTCAAAGACCCCAGTCTTTGAAACGTCAGAAGCTAGGTGCATGGTTCCAATAAAATTGATCGTTTCCTGTAGCAGCTCAACTGTGGCTAATGAGACACAATTGAATTTCTATGCCTATAAATCAAATTTTGATTTTTCAACAGTTGAGCGATATATAATATCAAATAATGAGAAGATTATGACAAAGAAGCATGTAAAAAATAAATAAAAGTTAAACATCGTAATTTTACACACCAGTTATGCCGTTAACTTTTTCGAAGTGAACATAAAACATGTGTTGTAGAAGGAATTATTGCCAAACTATTCAGTTAATATTATGCTAACAATCTTAAAATAATAATATGTACAAGTATATAAGGGTGTGTCGACAC
The DNA here is from genome assembly GCA_947508005.1 of Amphipoea lucens. Lineage (NCBI taxonomy): Eukaryota > Metazoa > Arthropoda > Insecta > Lepidoptera > Noctuidae > Amphipoea > Amphipoea lucens. The sequence continues at coordinate 14,841,027 of OX382370.1, forward strand.
CCTTGCGCCATCCCATCTTCCAAGCACGGTAAGCTGTGCTGGGGCGGCTGCTGCAGGTGCGGAAAACCTCAAACGGCGCAAATACTCCAATCTCTTTGGAACTTACATATTTGAGCCGTTTGGGGTTGAAACACTAGGGCCATGGGGCCCGAGTGCCCACTTAGTATTCCGAGACATCGCCAAGCGGTTGGTCGACTCATCACGTGACCAGAGGGCTGGCCTATTTTTTGGCCAAAGAATCAGCATTGCCATACAACGTGGCAATGCTGCCAGCCTTTTGGGCACGTTTCCCGTTGACAGTGATGCGGACGAATTTTTTGATGCCCTTTGATTATTTGCCAAACTTAATAATTATGCTTTTTTGATAAGGACACGTTCGATGTGGGTTTTGAACTTTCCATCGCTAAGTTCTGTAACCGACTTTGGCAACTTGTTACAAAAGCGGAAATTATGCTGTTTACAAGAAATTACTTTCTAGTGTTAGTTAATCTGAATTTAATTTTTACTACGTGCGGAAATCGCTTCTTATTTTGAAAAATCCTAAGTTTTTGCGTACACACAATTACTTTCTAAGATATAAAAAGAAGGTAGAGTAGGTAAGTGTCAAATCTTTAGAAACCGTCTTTTAAATATTCTGTTTTCCTTTTATCGAGTCACGGAGTAATTATTTACGTTATAAGCATTATTTATTTGTATGTCTCCCAAAAATAATTGGATGCCAAATAAAAAGTTATAAGATGAGCAGTAATGAGGGCTTTATCTACAGGTGACAATAGCCTCGCTAAATGGTAATTCGGTTAGGCCGCAGGTGACTAAAATCGCTCGTTCCAAAGTAGAGTAGGTTTCGACTTTTGTCGTGCGGCAATAAAATCGTTCGTGAAAATGCTCAGTCGCAGGGGATCGCCCGCCACATGCGGCATTTTGATGCAAAATGAAATAGTCACTTGCGATATTTGTCTACCTGTGTAAATGGAGGGGCGATTCGACTTGTGAGGCGGTTTGGTAAGCGACCACCAGCACGGCGAACATCGACCTAAGTAGTGTAAATCCCCCATTAGAACTACATTACCTGTAGAACATAAAATACTTTTTCTAAAGTGCCATAAATGGTGGTATCGTATTAGAATAGTGACATATTATTCTTCATAACAACTACCTAGGTACTTAAAAGGAGGAAAAATAAACAAATATGGATGATGAATTGATGAAAAATGTTTCTTATGTTGGCACTTAAAAAGGTCAACATAAGGGGGTGTAGAACCCACACAGGTAACAGTTATACAGGGTGACTGGAAATTAGTGGCGGAGCCGTTAAGGGGAGGTAGTCTAGGGTTTTTCCGACAGATATCACTATGAGACCTACCGTCCTTACTTAACCCTTTCCAAGATATTCCTACTTAAAGAGATAGTAATAAATCCTAAAAAAAAGTGATTTTGGCCTACTTTTTTTTGTTTTGCAACAAAGATATTCTAAATAAGTAATATTAATTGTAAAATTTCCGCTACTGTCATTATTTTATGCAAAAACTGCTAAACAAAAAGTAGGAATATCTTGGAAAGGGTTAAGTAAGGACGGTAGGTCTCATAGTGATATCTGTCGGAATAACCCTAGACTACCTCCCCTTAACGGCTCCGCCACTAATTTCCAGTCACCCTGTATACATTGAAACACAGTGTATGCACAGGTCCGTAAGGGGTGCTCGACGGTGGACGCCATCATGCGCGTGAGAGCCCTCACGACGGGGGACGCTGTGACCCGGGGTGGGGTCGTCGTGGCGGTGTCACTCGACATCGCCAACGCGTTTAACACCCTGCCCTGGAGCTGTATTGGGGAGGCACTCCGGTATCACCGGGTGCCGCCCTACCTCCGTCGAGTAGTCAGGGCGTATTTGACCGATAGAGCCGTCATCTACCCCGGTCGCAACGGGGAGCGGAACCGGCGAGAGATGTCGTGCGGTGTCCCACAGGGATCGGTTCTGGGGCCGCTCCTGTGGGACATCGGTTACGACTGGGTGCTGCGGGCCGACCTCCCTGATGGCGTCAGCGTGGTTTGCCACGCTGACGACACGCTGGTCCTGGCACAGGGGAGGTTGCATCAGGCGGCGGCCGACGCGATGACACGCGGGGTTGCGATAGTCGTGGAAAGGATCCGGCGGTTGGGTCTCGAGGTGGCATTGCACAAGTCCGAGGCCATGTCTTTCCATGGGCCTCGGAACGGGCCACCATCAGGATCCCAACTAACGGTGGGAGGGGTTCACATCGGCGTCGAGACAACGATGAAATACCTGGATCTCGTCCTCGACAGCCGGTGGAACTTCGTCGAACACTTCCGACGTTTGGCCCCTAAACTGGAAAGGACCGGGGCCGCCTTTAAGCGGCTCTTGCCCAACTTGAGGGGGCCAAACGCCTCCTGCCGGAGGCTTTACGCGGGGGTCGTGCGGTCCATGGCCCTATACGGGGCCCCGGTGTGGGCGCGTTCTCTGCGGCGGCGAGCCGCCCACTATCTGAACGCGCCCCAAAAAGTGGTAGCCGTAAGGCTGATCCGGGGGTACCGCACGATCTCGGGCGAGGCGGCAAGCCTCCTTGCCGGACTGCCGCCATGGGATCTGGAGGCGATAGTCCTCGCGCGCCTGTATGAGTGGCGCGCGGAGGCACTACGCTGGGGGAAACTCTGCTTCCGCGGCAAGTCGCGGCGAAGCGGATAGACCTCCGGCGCGATCTCAAGGTGGCATGGAAGGAGCGACTTTCGCAACCCAGCGCAGGGTACGCCACGATAGTGGCGATAAGACCTCTCTTTGAGGAGTGGCTAGAGAGGCGTCACGGCGTCCTTACCTATCGCCTGACGCAGGTCCTCACCGGACACGGATGTTTTGGGAGGTTCCTGCACATCATCAGGCGGGAGGAGACGCCCGGGTGTCACCATTGCGAGGATCGCCCAGAGGACACGGTGGAGCATACGGTGGAGGTCTGCCCCGCATGGGCGAAGCACCGCCGTGCCCTCGTAGAGGCGATTGGTAGCAGCGGCGACCTCTCGCGTCCGGCCTTGGTTCAAGCCATGGTCCGGGGCGAGAGGGAGTGGGAGGCAGTCACCTCCTTCTGCGAAGCAGTCATGCTAGCGAAGGAGGTGGCGGAACGGCTGAGGGAGAGAGCCACACGTCCCAGCCGCCGCGGGAGACGCTCCGGGCGTCGGGAGCCGCATGACGACTCCCGGCCACCGTAGGCACGGGCCTGCGGACGGAGAGTAATGGGTAGCTCACCGTCCGATCAGGACCAGGCCTGTGCCGGACGGCGCGTACGTGTTTCACGCGCGCCTCAAAGAGATGTCAGCAAAAAGGAAGGGGCCTGCCAGGGCCGAAGCCTGCCAGGGGTGCGGGATTGTCCGAAAAGGTTACCGCTACCCCGGAACATAAAGGGCTAAGGAAGGAACACGGATGGGTTTTAGTCAGTAAGAGTCTGACACTCCCTTCCACTCCACCCAGAGCGGGAGGGGTCATTTGATGATTTCCCATCCATAAAAAAAAAAAAGTGTATGCACAGGTAATGATCATAGCTGCGCAGTCCCCGTAAGTTTAAGCAGAAGATTAGTCTGGGGTTCCATTTTAAAAACAGACATTGACCTTGAGTTTGTGGTCTGACAGATTTGATATCTAAGGAGTGCTATACCCAATGTATAGCACTCCTTAGCACTCCTCCATAGCACTCCTTACTCAGGTAAGCATGATTCGACACAGCTGGGCGGCAAAATTGAATATATTTTTGCAGAATCATGCCGCCTCGAAAAGTGTGTAAGTGTGCAAGCTTAATGTCAGCCTGTAATATCATTTTATATCATCATCATCATCTGCCTAGATTTTTCCCAACTATGTTGGGGTCGGCTTTCAGTCTTACCGGATGCAGCTGAATACCAGTATTTTACATGAAGCGACTGCCTATCTGACCTCCACAACCAAGTTACTGGTACAAATTACAAGTTACTAAGACTGGTTGTCAGACTTTCGGGCTTCTGACTACCCGTAACGAGTATCAAAGATCCATGAAAGACACCCAGGACCAAAGGCTTAGCGTGCTTTCCGAGACACGGTGGGGTCTCGGTATGTAAAGATGGTCACCCATCCACAGACCAACCGCGGCTAGCGTAGCTTAACCTGATCGATCGACCTGTGCGGCTGTTATTATTTAGCCACGGACCCCTCAATATCATTAATAATATAATTTTTATATATAAACTTCAAATAAAAGGAGTACCTATGTTAAGGTCGTAGCAGGTGGCGTTTGTGCATACCCCTATAGCAAGAAGGGGATTGGCGGCATTAGATACAGGTAAGTATAGGTATTTCCACTTCCCGGACAAGATCTTTTCCGAAGAGTTCTACTTACTTACCCATAAATTGAAAACGTGTGGGGACTATGGGCCATAATCCTTCCACTTTGACTGTCAGTTATTAGCTTCTCAAATTAACATTCCGCATTCACAATTTAACGAGAAAATGTCGGAAACAGACAAACAAGAAACAATTGTAATTGATTCATTACATACGGAATGATAACCTACTCGCCTAAGGGCTTGTACACAAAACTGCGATGCGACGTCGCATCGTAAAAATCTGCGAGCTCTTTCTAGTTCTAAGGGCTTGTACACAAAACTGCGATGCGACGTCGCATCGTAAAAATCTGCGAGCTCTTTCTAGTTCTAACCTATATAACCTTTCTGCGTTGCGAATTTACATCGCACGGTGGTCACGTAGAAGGTCACAGGCCTCCGATGGTAATGATCGAGCTAAGCCATGATATCTGGTTCAGTTACTCAGTAGTTGTCATACTACCTGAGGCTATAAAAAGTTTTGCAATCTATTGTTCGCAACATTCCTTTTTCGGCATCGGAAGTGAACACATCTAAATAGTCATCAACCGTGTTATTACCAAGCGCTAATTAGCCTAAGACGCGACGCGTGTTTTCAAGTTCCAACTTGTGTGTGACCTGTTATTTTGCAATGGACATTCAATTTACAGGTATGTATTATTAATTTACTTTACTATTTTGCATTTTCAATCCACCATTTTTTTTTAAATTGAGTGCTACGTTGCAGCGTTACTTACGTATTTATTTCTGTATTTTTGTTTATGTTGAAGCTTTTACTTATGTTTGTACCTACTTGTGCCATTGAGTTAGGTATAAAAATGTCGCTTAAAATCTCTACTACTAGACTTTAAAAAATTTACTTGCGGCATGCTGCAGCTGTAAGGTGCAGCCAGGGTCTACGCCGAGTGCCTGGGCGCGTAGCACTTGCTACGAAATATGTTTTGTTTTTAATCCGCATTTAACAATTTTTTGTTTAGTTTTAGGTACTAGTTTTGAGTGGTTTTTCAAAAGAATGCTTGTACTAGATACTTGGCTGTCTATTAAGGACAGCACATCCGAACTGGAATGGTGGCGTCGAGTTTTTCAAGCCCTGATACAGTTGCTGCCTGAAGTTGAGAATTTGATTGCTGATGACTTAGAAAAAAGAGTTACTAATCTTTGTACAAGATTGGTAGCCATCTGGAAGCAAGTCTCTTGCAAGCATTCTCGCATGGTTTCTAAGTACAGAGACTGGCTGAACGAAATTGAAGTTTGCGTTCTGCCAACTTGTGCAGCAGCAGAGAGCCACGACACTCAACGGCCAGCAGCATAGGCTTCGACGAGCACTCAACAGCATCAGTGCAGGAAGGACTTCGAGGAGTGTAGCAAGAGATCAAAACGCCGCAGACTCGCAGAGTTAAGTAAAGTAGACAGTTCCGCGATAAATTATTTGTTGGATGATTCAAGTCGATCTAACGCCGGTTCTTTAAATTTCAACACTGACGAAGTCTTGTCTCTCATAAATGAGACAAAACCGACTAAACATCAGTATCTTATGGTGAAAGACTTCATTAATACAAAATCACCGAATGAATTACCATCTTATACAAAAGTGTTAGAAGCTAAGAAGTGGTGTTATCCATCGCAAAAGTTTATCACGGAATCATCTGCTGAAGTAGAATTACAATCATTGTTAGATCATACTGCCGGATACTAGAATCCCAAAAAAACGTTTTGAATAATATTGACCTTAACAAAGAATTTGTTTTGATTGGAAAATGGGGTTTCGATGGGAGTACGGGGCACAGCGAATATAAACAGTGTTCGTCGTCCCTCGTCTGTACATAAGGTCCTCATTCATGGTTCGGAAGTAATTGACCACGCATTATTGTCAATAGGTGAGCTTTTGGTAGAGGCCGCCGAATCTTGCAATAAGTTAGTAACAGTTTAGGCGTGACAACACGAGGAAAATGTGCCGGGTTATCACAAACACCGACTTGATACATAGACTTCTTCTTAATTCGGATCCTTATATTTCTGATTTAAGAAGGTTACCACGGTAGAAGAAGTCTATTCTATCTAAAGAGGTGTTGAATTTGTTGTCGGTATAGAATAAAATGTATAAGTTGTTAATAAATATTAGATTTACATTATTTTAGATATAGCTCCTATTATGTAACTATTAACATGTAAATAATATATTTTTTGTCCATTTCTGTGTTTGTAGTTAGGTAATAATTAGGTATTTATTTTGTTTTTACTATAAAAATGTAAATATTTAAGTTTATCAGTTATTAAGTTGCAACTCTTTTCTTGTATTTTAGATGTATTTCGTCAAGTATAATAACTGCATTAATTTTCGAATAAAAAAGTTTTTTAACATTGATTCGCTTATTTTCGTTATATTATAACGTAAAGTATTACAAAAAAGCATAATAATAATAATTAGTATTGATAACGACAATCATAACCTTCGCGAAACCCTATGACCGCTTCTCTTAGGGCGCGGAACCACCGTGCATCGCGCCGATTCGCAGTTTTGTGTACAAGCCCTAACCTATATAACCTTTCTGCGTTGCGAATTCTCATCGCGCCGATTCACAGTTTTGTGTACAAGCCCTAATTAGAAAATGTACTAGGTAGATACTAGGGAAGGTTTTATTAGGTAAAACCAATCTGTCATGGTGTTAGCAATGTGTTATCCATCAATGGAGACAAGGGGACGATTAAACGTCAAGATGAGAGTATGAACGCAGTAATCAATTATCCGACATATACCAACCATTCGTGGGGAAAGATTCTGGCAGATACGGCGATCTAGGGCACGCCACGATAGTGGCGATAAGACCCCTCTTTGAGGAGTGGCTAAAGAGGCGTCACGGCATCCTCACCTATCGCCTGACGCAGGTCCTCACCGGACACGGATGTTTTGGGAGGTTCCTGCACATCATCAGGCGGGAGGAGACGCCCGGGTGTCACCACTGCGAGGATCGCCCAGAGGACACGGTGGAGCATACGGTGGAGGTCTGCCCCGCATAGGCGGAGCACCGCCGTGCCCTCGTAGAGGCGATCGACAACGGCGGCGACCTCTCGCGTCCGGAAATGGTCCAAGCCATGGTCCGGGGCGAGAGGGAGTGGGAGGCGGTCACCTCCTTCTGCGAAGCAGTCATGCTAGCGAAGGAGGTGGCTGAACGGCTGAGGGAGAGAGCCTCACACCCCAGCCGCCGCGGGAGACGCTCCGGGCGTCGGGAGCCGCGTGACGACTCCCGGCCACCGTAGGCGCGGGCCTGCGGACGGAGAGTAATGGCTAGCTCACCGTCCGATCAGGACCAGGCCCGTGCCGGACGGCGCGTACGTGTTCCACGCGCGCCTCAAAGAGATGTCAGCATAAAGGAAGGGACCTGCCAGGGCCGAAGCCTGCCGGGGGTGCGGGATTGTCCGAAAGGGTTACCGCTACCCCGGAACATAAAGGGCTAAGGAAGGAACACGGATGGGTTTTAGTCAGTAAGAGTCTGAAACTCCCTTCGCTCCACCCAGAGCGGGAGGGGTCATTTGATGATTTCCCATCCATAAAAAAAAAAAAAGATACGGCGATCTATGCCTAGAAATTACGAAGTGATGACATGACAGAAATCTTAGGGTGGGATCTTACTGTGATAGAAATGGTTGCGTCTAATTTACATAAATATATAAAAATAGGCCTTTTTCCCATGGTGGCAGGCTTAAACTACAGAACGCCCTTTTTGCTTCGTTAACGTTTATATAATAATATTTGGTCATACACGCACTACGGTTACGAGTAGGTATAATACTAAGGAACAACTTTCTGGTGAATCAATTGAATTTTTTGTTTTTGTCAAATAACTATAGTCACGAGTGAATTTGAAAATTATAAACATTATATATACAAAGTTAGTAAAGTAGACCTATGTCACCAAATACTTACCTTTTTTTTGGGTGGGAACTCGTGAAATAACTTCTCCCTTTTTGGGCGGAGTGGGAGGGCCATGTGAGACTTTTACTGACTAAAACCCACCCGTTTTACCTGTGCCAGGGACCGTATTCCAATCGAAATTGTATACAAGAAATCAATCAGAAGTGTCGAAAGATCTAACACAACTTTTTTCGGCTACATTTTTCCAGCATAGCATAATGTTAGCAGCCTATAATGTTACCATTGCTGGGACACCGGCCTTCTCTTTTTGCGAGGGAGTGGACCATAAACCAAAACGTTGGCCCAGTGCGGGTTGGTGGATGTCACATGTCTTCGAATTTTTTGGTTTTAAGACATGTCGGTTTCCTCACGATGTTTTCCGTTTCGACAGCAGTGGTGATGCAATTTAATACTCAATGTAAAGTACCTGTCAGGGTTTGAAGTCACGACCTATAACTCGTAAGTTGGGGCTGGTGTCACTGAGCCACCAGGTACCGGTGCTCTGCTCACTTTTACATCATGGTGACTACAAGTTGCTATACGTTTTCTACACATTTTAGGTAAACAATATGTGGAAAAATTATGGTACCTTGTCCGGCTTCTGTTATGAAAAAGTTCACCCTTCGAAAACTGGTAATGATTAGTCAATCGGTACCTACAAACGAGGGGCGCTGTTGCAACTCTTATTTTCTTCAAAAGTTTTCCTTAATCCTTGTTAATACCAAATGAAACATGTGTTTGGCCACGTGATGGCAGCATGGAAAAATATTACAAGGTAAATAAATATTGCATGTGGTCAATACGGTTGCGTAAGAGTTCTGAAAGTTAGGTTTGAAGTGGTAGAAAGAACTCGAATACCTCAAAAGAAAAGCTGAGTGATGACGTCATACATTTGTAAAGGATATTAATGCTTTTTATTTAAAACAAAACTTTAAATCCTCGTAAACTGCTTTCAAATCTCGGAATGTGTTCCGCAAAAATGAGATATCGTCGCTACGAGCAATCTCACTCTCAAATTATTTTACAATAAATAAGTACTTAAATAAGAATAAATAAAATGTGATTTTGATAAAATATGATTTAACGAAATGGAGGATTATCGATCTATCCACTTTATACTATGCTCCTGACCAGACCTTGTCCAACTTGCTAGTGTCCCAAATGTGTCCCACCTGGAGGCTGCACTTTCGATGATCTAAAAAACGCCAGCAATGCCGCAATTTGTTACCGGTGCTAAGTAGCTCCGGTAACAAATTGCGGCATTTCCCCCTTAAATTAATTGGCCCAAGTAAGTACTTGGGCCAATTAATTTAAGGGGGAAGTGCGAGGGTAGCTCGCAAAATGCAAAGGACATCATTCATTTCGTACTAGATTTAAATATGGGTTTATTACTAGAGCTTCTTTCTAGATGTCTGAAAAGATACTATCGCGCAAAGATCTATTGAAGATTGTAGTGGTAATACTAAGGCCATTGCACAGCGTTTTATAAATAAAGAAGGAATACCATTGGGTACACGTGTAAGGATAGTTGATTTTAATAAATAAATTATTAACCACAAAAAATCATTACCAAATGTAGTCGAGCGGACAGTGAAAATAAGCGGAATTATATTCTTCAAACAAATGTATAAACTGGAATTTTTCACATAAAAGTTTTCGTAGGCGTTACTCGTAGATTCTACGCGATCGTAGCACCGGCTACGGCGTAGCTCGGCGTAGAAATTTTCAAGGGCTCAGATTCTTTTTGAACAATCGCCTTATTAGATTTGTTCTAAAGTTCAAAATACATTATATTATACAATCAAACAAACATTTTCCTTGCCTTGCCGAGATTTTCCTGAAAACTCTACGAGAAAACCCATAACCTTCCTTCGATTTCACAATAATGGTTGGAATCTCGTAGAGCGAAGCGAGCTCATTACATAAGTGCGAGTAAGTGATCAGTAACGCATAGTAACTGTTCACTATTAATAAACACAGAGTAGTTAAGCAATGGAATAAGAACTGTACAAGAAAAAATAAATTTATAACTTTATGAATAACGTAATAGTCGCTCCAAGTAAAATACTGGTATTCAGATGCATCCAGTTAGACTGGAAGCCGACCCTAACTTAGTTGGGAAAAGGCTAGGTAGATGATGATGAATAACGTAATAGAAAGGTAATCGAGAGTGTATTTTGATCTTGCAACAGAGTAAATGAAGTGAAGAATAAATGTCCATATCCACCTATTATAAATTCGACAACATTTTGAAGTTTTCATGATTATTTATGTACCAAAAGGGACAGCAAACAGCCCTTAAAAAGACGTAGGATTTTTTTTGTTCGAAAACACAAACAGTATGTTATACTTATCTACATTAATGGCATTTACGCTGTGTTCGCCATCGACAGTCTGATCATATTTCTTTCACTCTCGTCACAAATTCAATCAACAGAAATCCATTGAAGAATTGCACGCCCGAGTACTCCATTAACTTAATACTCCTTGTTTAAAACCCATATACTGGATGAAGAGGTTCTCTTAATCACAACTGAAATGTCCCTACTACTCTTATTACATAGGTATAGTTAATAAGATGATCCAATCACTGTCCTCAGTAAGTGATCCAATAGATAAGAGCTTGCAATATATTTAATGGTATTGAATCTGTTTGAGTTTACTTGTAAGACTTAAATTATTCGAAACCTTGTGCCAAAAACTTTCGAATTTCTACATTTGTATCTGTAATTTATATGGTGTACAGACGCCAGCACATCAACCTACTACAATCTGTCAAATTTCTTTAATAGATTTTCAACTTTCTCACTAAGGCATAAGGTTCAAAGTTGATTGGGAAAATTTGACAGCTTCGGTCGGGTAGCTTGATGTATTGCGTTTGACGTAACCAAGTATTTACACTAGGTACAAACTGTCTGTCTAGGTCAAACTGGCATAAATGACTAACTAAATATAAAAAAAATATAAAAAAATCCTTTTGTTTTTTGGTCACAGAGGCGTCGAAGTACTCGCCCGCATCGCAGTCATCCGGAAACGTGCCCAGAAGACGTTGAATGGCAAAGCTAATTCTTTGCCAAAGAACTTTCTTTTTAACCGACTTCAAAAAAAGGAGGTTCTTAATTCGGTGGTTTTTTTACGTTTGTTACCTCGGAACTCCGTTATTTATAAGCCGATTTGCAAAATTCTTTTTTTATTTGAAAGGAACAAGAACATACAAGAATATTTATTTTAAGTAATGTTTGTTTTCGTCTAAATCTCCCAGCTAACTAGATGAAAACAAACATTACTTAAAATAAATGTTCTTGGAAATAGATTTTATTCAATTTCGAGCGGCCATTGTTGTTTACATCTTTGGCAAATTTAGAAACCTTATACTGTTTGTGGGAGAAAGTTATGGTCACACTGTCAATCTACTCACGTATAAGTGTCTAGCGTAGTGTAGGTATAGACGCAAGCACATCAAGCTACTGCGACCTGTCAAATTTCTTTAATAGATTTTCAACTTTATCACAATTATATGAAAAAATACACAATCATTATAGGGCATCGAAGAATTCATCCGCATCGCTGTCAACAGGAACAGTGCCTAAAAGGCTGGCAGCATTGCCACGTTGTATGGCAATGCTAATTCTTTGGCCAAGAAATAGGCCAGCCCTCTGGTCACGTGAAGAGTCGACTAACCGCTTGGCGATATCCCGAAATACCAAGTGGGCACTCGGACCCCATGGCCCTAGTGTTTCAACCCCAAACGGCTCGAACATATAAGTCCCAATCAGGTTGCAATATTTTCGCCGTTTGAGGTTTTCTGCACCTGCAGCAGCCGCCCCAGCACAGCCCACCGTGCTAGGAAGATGGGATGGCGCAAGGGTGTCGACACACGTTGCATCCCACACCAAAGGTCTGCCTAACTTCCAGGGCATTATGGTCATTCCGTCTGGCCTCTTTCCATCGTCGCGTGCCAGGCCGTTGGGTTCTAAAACAGCTGGCACCCCGGCGGTGACAAGAGCACGACGGATGATGTCATTAATGCTGGCGTGCCGTGCTATCCGGCCTGCGCTCCTACTGCAGGATAGGCCATGGTGTCCAAGGCAGTCGACAGCTTCACCGCACTGACAGCGATGCGGAGCCCCGCAAGGAGCGCCCAAACGCAGGCAGGTAGCGAGCCGAAAGGTAGTGTCACCCAGCATAGTGCCTATGTTGGGTGACGGGAGTGCTTGAAGCCACAGCCCCGACTCCCACTCACCCACAGCCAGCAGGCGGGCACGCTCAGCAGAATTGGTGGACGTATTGATAAGATTATTCCGTACCAACCTGCAGAGCGGCTCATCCCACTGTCTCTGGGAAGATGGGTTTACGGGCCGATCTGTATCCGGGCAAGCCGCTTTCCAGGCGTTCACCGCGTCGGTCAAGCACGTCGTACATATTATTATAGTTTATATTTTAGCTTATATTATGTAAATATTTAATTTTTGGAGAAATAAAGAGTATAAATACTTTATCACTAAAGTATAAGGTTCAAAGTTGATTGGGAAAATTTTACAGTTTCGGGTAGCTTGATGTGCTGGCGTCTGTACTACGAGCATTTTGGTTTGTTTTGACTGTACAGTAAAAGTGTATATTCATCATCATCATCATTTCAGCCGAAAGACGTCCACTGCTGGACATAGGCCTCCCCCAAGCACCTCCACTTCGACCGGTTTTGTGCTTCTCGCATCCAACGATGTCCTGCGGCCTTCACAAGGTCGTCGTGGACCGACGACTGTATATTACGTAGTTATAATTATTTTTGGGTTAAAAATTACCTACCTACATTAGAAATGACAGAAATCGATTCAGTAAACGATTCTGAACAAACTACCTACTTTCATATTATGCATTAATTCAGTTACACATTGCATAAATTTCCATTAAAATGGAATATTAGCTGCAATATTGCAGAAATAATATAAAAGTAAAGAAAACCGCAACACTGCATTTCCTATTACTGACGTTAACATTATTAAATGCCAAAATCTTTATTAATTACTAGCTCCAGCCCGCGACTTCGTTCGCGAGAAACTTTTTGTTTCCCCCGAGCCACCTCGTCGTATCGCATCACCCGCCCGGGCTATCACTTAACGTTCTTTTTGACTTTTTAGGGTTCCGTAGTCAACTAGGAACCCTTATAGTTTCGCCATGTCTGTCTGTCCGTCCGTCCGTCCGTCTGTCCGTCCTCGCTTAATCTCTGTGACCGTTAGCACTAGAAAGCTAAAATTTGGTACCAATATGTATATCAATCACGCCGACAAAGTGGTAAAATAAAAATTGGAAAGTGGGAAGTGATTTTTTTTTAATTTCAACCCTAACCTGTGATATGTTGTTGGAAAGGTATTTAAAAATGAATATGGGTTTACTAAAATCATTTTTTGATAATGTCAATAATTTCGGAAATAATCGCTCCAAAAGTAAAAAACAATGTGTCCCCCCCCCCTCTAACTTTTGAACCATAAGTTTAGAAAATATGAAAAAAATCTGAAAAGTAGAACTTTATAAGGACTTTCTAGGAAAATTATTTTGAACTTGATAGAAACAACAGTTTTTGTACAAAAAAGACAAAAAGTTGTACAAAATCATTTCTGGACTAAGTTTGTAGTATAATCGTGTATGCAAGCATTTTTTTTTAACTTCGTTTGCATATTTTATTATCCTGAACGTATCTTTTTTCAAACAAAAAAAGAATTATTAAAATCGGTTCTCGCAATCCAAAATTACCACCGAAAACTTCTGGCACGTCTATGTACTAATTAGTAACCCAATTCCCCGAGAGATGGCGCTGTAGGTACTTATTACATTGGGTCGGGTATTATCGAATTGTACGTGGGAACACTTATTGTGACGGACGGGAAACTACGGAACCCTACACTGAGCGTGGCCCGACACGCTCTTGGCCGGTTTTTTTCTTTTTGCTCGGCTCCTAAGGGTCATAGCGTGATTTTAAATAGCCTATAGCCTTCCTCAATAATTGGGCTATCAAATGCAAGAAGAATTTTTCAAATCCGACTGGTAGTTCCAGAGATTACCCCCTACATACAAACTTACAAACAAATTTTACCTCTTTATAATATTAGTTAATTACTAGCTTCTGCCCACGACTTCGTTCGCGTAGAATTCGTAAGACACCACTTTTCGCTTAGCGCTCTGTCTGACTCGTTTTCTTTTTGCTCGGCACCTAAGGGTCCTTGCGTGATGTTAAATAGCATATACTCTTCAAGAATTGGGCTATGAAATGCATTTTATTTTTTAATCCGACTGCTAAAGTTCCAGACTTCCAGAACGCTTTCAAACAAAAAACAAACAAACTTCAGCTTTATTATATTAATATAAATATACATTTTTACTATAGATATATTACTAAATACAAATGTATGAAGGATAAAAAATAATACCAATACATTTAACTGACACTATTATTTCCTGAAAGCAAATGAAATATTAACATCGAAGTACGGAAGCAAAGTGAGAATTCTCTTATTGGGAATAAGACATAGTGGTGCAAGTAGTGGGGAGGGCGTATAGCACAGGCATTCCCAGGCCACCCGAGAGGAATCAAAGATTAGTCTACCTACATCGGGACATGGGACGGAATATGTTAAGCTGTGTGTTCATTGACGATTTTTGGCACGACTTTTTTCTAAGAGATTTGTATTGACATGATGAGATGTGTTAGGAATTTGGAGCGAATATGTGAGTTATGTCGTATGTTGGTATAGTGTTTTGGTTGACTGACAACTAAGTAAGGTCATAATGTAGGTCTTATCGGAATTCTGTAAGAATCAACAGTATTTGATTTTGATTCGACGATTAGAAAAGTTCCAGTGCCTGAAATAAAAAAGTAATTTTACAGGCATGAAGCCCATGATTTAAATGAAGCATACGAGTATATGCAAACTGTGCTCCTGAAAATGACTAAAGTCCTATATAACAACGGTAAGCTGAAAACGTCATTAAGAATAGAATAGAACACTCTTTATAATGTATAGACGCCAGCACATCAAGTTATCCGAAGCTGTCAAATTTTCCCAATCAACTTTGAACCTTATGCTTTACCGATATAGTTGAAAATCTATTAAAGAAATTTGACAGATTGTAGTAGTTTGATGTGCTGGCGTCTGTACACCATATAAATTACAGATATAAATGTAGAAATTCGAATGTTTTTGGTACCTATATTCAAGGAAAAAAAATAGCTAACTAAAGGTTTCGAATAATTCAAGTTTTACAAGTAAACTCAAACAGATTCAATACCATTAAATATATTGCAAGCTCCAATCTATTGGATCACTTACTGAGGACAGCGATTGGATCATTTTATTAACTATACCTATGTAATAAGAGTAGTAGGGACATTTCAGTTGTGATTAAGTGAACCTCGTCATCCGGTATATGGGTTTTAAACAAGGAGTATTAAGTTAATGGAGTACTCGGGCGTGCAATTCTTCAATATGTTCTGATGATTGAATTTGTGACGAGAATGAAGGAAATACATATGATTATACTGTCGATGACGAACACAGCGTAAATGCCATTAATGTGGATATAACATACTGTTTGTGTTTTCGAACAAAAAAAAATCCTACGTTTTTTAAGGGCTCTTTGCTGTCCCTTTTGGTATATAAATAATCAAGAAAACTTCAAAATGTTGTCAAATATAATAGATGGATACGGACATTTATTCTTCACTTCATTTACTCTGTTGCAAGATCAAAATACACTCTTGATTACCATTTTATTACGTTATTCATCATCATCTGCCTAGCCTTTTCCTAACAAAGTTAGGATCGGCTTCCAGTCTAACCGGATGCAGCTGAATACCAGTTTTTTACTTGGAGCGACTATTACGTTATTCATAAAGTTATTTATTTTTTCTTGTACAGTTCTTATTCCATTGGTTAACTACTCTGTGTTTATTAATAGTGAACAGTTACTATGCGTTACTGATCACTTACTCGCACTTATGTAATGAGCTCGCTTCGCTCTACGAGATTCCAACCATTATTGTGAAATCGAAGGAAGGTTATGGGTTTTCTCGTAGGGTTTTCAGGAAAATGTTTGTTTGATTGTACTCGTATAATGTATTTTGAACTTTAGAATAAATCTAATAAGGCGATTGTTCAAAGAGAATAGCCCTTGACAATTTCTACGCCGAGCTACGCCGTAGCCGGTGCTACGATCGCGTAGAATCTACGAGTAACGCCTACGAAAACTTTTATGTGAAAAATTCCAGTTTATACATTTGTTCGAAGAATGTAATTTTGACATTAAAAATAATATAGGTAACTGCGCTTATTTTCACTGTCCGCTTGACTACACTTGGTAAGGATTTTTTGTGGTTAATAATTTATTTATTAAAATATCCCTTACAACTATTCTTACAAGTGTATGTAACCAATGCGACAGTGCGGTCATTTTACAAATTTATACCAACTACTTATTTACAATTTAAATATTATACCAAGTAGTCCAATCTATTACTTCTTGGTATTTCGTAAAACCTATTTTCGTAAATCCTATTTTCGTGAGCCCACAAATCTGCCACCCCTTAATTAGGCATAAGTCGTAGGTGTGCAGCTAGCCTAAAGCTAAAACTGTCAGTTCCCAGTAAGGGGTTACCACGCTGTCGAACGAGCGACACCTGCTCCCTGCAATGTTGACCTTACCATCGTTACTTCAGACTTACGTGTTGCAATAGGAACCAGTTTTTTGTTCCTATTTTTCATTCATGACCCTATTATTCCTTTTTTAGGGTTCTGTACCTGAAAAGAAAAACCGGAACCCTTATAAGATCACTTCGTTGTCCGTCTGTTTGTCCGTCAGTCAAGACCTTTTTTCTCAGGAACGCGTGGAGTTATCAAGTTGAAATGAATATCAAATACTCAGGGCTGCAATCTTTTGAAGCAGTGAAAAAATTAAACTTCTAAGTCAACGCAATCAAAAGATACGGGCGTTTATGTTCCGAAATCAAAAAATATACAGTACTTCCCGTTGACCTAAAATCATTTAACTTGGCAAGAAGCAATGTCATGTAGCACAAGTACCTAAAGGAAAAATTCGAAAACCGTAGTAGTTACATTACAAAAAAAATAATTTTAAAACTACATACCTACAAAGTATGGAGCTCTCAATGCGCAAGTCCGACTCGCATCTGACCGGTATTTTGTATTTGGTCTCACTTTTGTCAAGAATTTTGATTTTCCGTCATCTAAGACACCCAAATTACTTCAATCGTCATCTAATAAACCCGTGAGCGACCACTGCGTATCATGACTCCTTTGAAGAAAGACTATGACCATTCAAAACTGTTTAGTCCCGCAAATCGGATAAATTACTGTGATACAGTCGTTAGAAGGGTGGGCAGAAGCCTTTACCTGCAAGCTGACAAATTACAGGCCAGTAAGGGACTGACATGCGTTGATTAGCAGGCCAGTGGTTTGTTAATTCGTCACCCTTTGTGAAACCCACGGGTTTAACCCACCTTTCTTTTCTCGAAACAAAAATACACAGTAGGTGTTTACACTACTTCCAAAGCCACTTATAATATGAAAAAGGTAACCGTCTTTTCTTCCACGAAGACGTGAAGTAACATTCGACATTACTCTCATTGCAATAGGTACTATATCTCTTTCTATGTTTTGAGAACAGCATACGGTTGTAAACATAATTATCTAGCAATTTGGCAGTGGGGCTGACTGCCCAGTGGATTAATTGCGTAACACACTATCAGAGGAAAGAAGAGGAGAAGAAGAAGGAATTTGATTGTACTTTTTTTCATTTTTTTTTAGGATTTTTATTTTGAAGAAGAGGGAATTTTCGTAATTTAACGTTCACAGTCAAATCTCGGTCCCAATCTGTCAAAAATACCTCTAATTTCCCCTCTTCTTCTTATTTTCACTTTTGACATTTATTTGTTGTCGAGATAAGACTGCGACTAAATTTTGAACGTTTTCTGTAGCAAGCAATGTAGCAATCATGTTGACAGTTCAAGAACATTCATTGCGTTATTTACGTTGTTGAGCAGACAAATTTTTCGACCATAACAAGCAATGGATTAGTAATATCCTCCAAAATGATTGAGATTGATAGTGTGTTATGCAATTAGGGTGCACGGTTACGCTGGAGAAAAACGTTTAAGTATCTACCCTCAAGGAGGCTATTTCTCTGCTTCAAAGTTTGGAATAGTCCCTGTGGACCTCGATGGACAGTATTTTTTTAATTAAAAACTTTTAAGGCGCGTTCGGCATTTTTTGAAATGGGAAAAAACCATTGAATTCGCGCCTCTGTTACCGTAACGACACCGCTTCGGATGTGTTCGGCTGTCCTCGGGATGTACTCGGGTTTAATGTATCTATATTCGATATGTCCGTCAGTGTCAAACACTCTCGGCAAAAAAACTATGGCACTCCCGGAGTGCCACTGTTTTTTTTTATCTGGGACGTTTCCGAATGAAAGAAAAATATAGGATATAACCCCGTTGTTATTGTGCGCCAGTTGGGTTGGTTAACCAAGGGCCATTTTTCTTTAAAACATGCACCAAAACCAACAACATAACCACATTTTACGGTTTTGTAAAACTCATTGAATAATGTTTCTTGAATTTTACGAGAATTGTTTCATTTCATAATTTGTATTAAGACTGGTTTGGGTATAATATCTTATATCTAAACTTCTCCTTTATCCTATTAACAAGAGAAAAGATTTGATTTTTTTTGTATGTTTGTTTGTAATGTATACCTAAACTCAAAAAATACTTAACCGATTTTAAAATTAAATAATATTCAATGACATTCACATCGTGATATTAATCCTTATCCAAATAAATAATTACATAATCAGGGTTGATTATGTAATGTAAATTCCTCTTATAATTATTTGAATCGGACTTTTCTTTTAGAAGTAACGACGGGTATAAAAATGCTAAGAAACATGCCGTGGTGTGGGCGAACAGCTCTACGCTTAGTCTATTAATTAATAATAATAATAATAAGTTTATTCATCAAAAAGTAAAATACTACATCAAAAAGTAAATTACCTACACATTTTATTTTTTGTAAACTAGAAACGGAGAATAATAAGGACTATATTGATAAATTTTCCAAAACAGCCATTTTAAGGAGAGGGGTGGAGGAGGTGTTAAAGTTTGAAGGGATACTTACGAAATCCATGCGAAAGAAGTCTCGAGCGAAGTGCTATGTTAAGTATACATTAAAATAAAAGAAACGCCACACACTCTGTTTCTAATTAATTAATTTAATTCTCTATTCTGTTAACAATCATGTTTACGCAGCTAAAAGTTGTTACCCAGTTAATTGCGACACTGTAAAAGAAATGGCTTCTAAACTGTCCTTCAGTCATAAAAAAGAACTTTGAAATGCTTCTGGCATTGGCCGTAATAAAACACAACTCTGGGTTCTATTAGGATCTATCCGGCGCAAAATCCGTTTCTCAACTTACTGATAGTTTAAAAAGGGGGGTACTATTAAACAAACTGGTGACCCACCCTTGCTTCGTAAAGGTACACTCTACTCATCTGCGGACAAGTCAAAACAAATATATCTATAGATATATATAGATATCGGTGCTATGTGAATGTGTCATACACATAATAATCCTAACTATAATAATATTACAATTGCGAAAGTTATTTTGTTTGTTTGTTACCTTTTCACGCCTAAACCACTGAACCAATCATCCTGAAATTTTGCGTATACATTATCAGGTGTACAGAAACGGACATAGGGTACCTTTCATCCCGAAAAAAGTGCTGTTCTCGAGGAAAACAACAATAACGTTATTATGATTTACGATAACAGATGGCGCCACATGTTACCACGTTGTATGGCAATGCTTAGCCTCCGAGCAAGGTAAAAGCCAGCACTTGGGACACTGGAAAGATCAACCAGCCGTTGATTTCTTTCAAGAGACTTCGAGCACTAGGACCCCACGGCCCGAGGGTTTCAACCCCAAAGGGTTCGAAAATATAATTAGCAAACGTATGCTTACCACCACAACATCTGTTCCTTTTCAAATTGAAAACCAGCAAAATCTTGAAAAAACAACGCTTTACAAAAGTTTTTTAGCAGCCTCTATAATTAATATCGTCACTTAACAAAAGCTCAACAACTCTAAACAACATACAAATTCTATGATAAAATTGCTATGTTAAGTTTTGACAAGAGTTTTTATTTTTTATTACAGAATGCTAATCAAATTACAATAATCTTGAAATCTGTTTATAGACGAGGCATTTTAATTAGCTACTTATTTTACAGACAAGTAGGTATCGAATAGCATGTAATAGGAAGTTTATTACTTTGAACACAATTAACAAAACGTCTTTCAAGTGTCTTATCTTAACCGGTCAAGCCCCGCGCGTCGCCTATCATAGACTAAACAATAGAAAATCAATTGTGTCTCATTACCATTAGCGGAGCTCGACAGATAAAGAAAAACTATGACAAAAAACTAGGTTAATAACACGCATCTTCTCTCATCATATTTGGATCCATGTAATTTCATTGTTTTCAGCGAATTTAACGGCGTAAGTTACATAATGGGATAAACAATCTAATTTGTCACTAATCAAATAAAAAACAAAGTTGCTTACAAACTTTTAATCTTGACAATAAGCGGATTTATTTTCGTGTCGAAACTTCTTCAAAAGATCCCATTCAAAAAGTTTAACAAAGCATCGACACCGAATTTCGCGTTGAACCTGAAAAACTAAATGAAAATAAAATTCTAATTTATACTTAGTTTGCCCTGTTGAAATTAAAAGTAGTTTTAAAAATAAAATTTATTTGATTCAACAATGAATTCAATTACGAGTCAATTCTTATAGTTTGTGGCACGAATACTATGGTGGCATGCCGTAGGCCGGGGCCTACGCACGCCTACGCTGGGCGCGGCGTAGCAGCGTAGCACCAACCGCTACGCTTTTGGCCTTACCCCTAGTTGCTCAGGGGTATATAACCGGGAGGTGCGAGGTTCCGTGGCCATTTGTGTACAACCTTCCCATCGCGCAACACGCGCCCTACTGCTCCACCAGTGTTACAGTGCACTACTCGTACAGTTTCGGACAACATAAACTTGCAGGTAAGTTTTTTATTGGCTCTTAAAGGTTCCATTGGGCATATTTAGGGTTGAAATTAGTGATAATTTTGTTGAATTTCATATTTTGAATGATTTTAGTGTACTTTTTTACCAAACAGTGTCGTTTTCTTCGGTTAAATGCAGGGAAAATTAGTACACTCTTTAGCTGTTATAAAAAGAAATCGTAGTAGCTAATTAATGTTTATATTTCAAAGGAATAAAAAAAAAACAAATTATTGGCTTATTATTCTGAATTACGTAACGACAATAGAAAATAAAACTAAGTATTAAAATTCTGGAATTTTATCGCCAAATACAAAATGTCTAATATATTTTTCCAAAACCCGATTAAATGTGCTTAGCAATAATAAAACGATCAAGTGGCAAGTTATTTATAAGTAATTGTCTGTGGTTAATGCGGTGCAGGGATGCTTACTGACCTATGTGATGCGATCTACATAGCTCGATACCTCAGAGCATAAAATTAAATTAAAACTACTCAATAAAATCCACAGTGATTTAGCTCTTATTTTATATTAAAAATCCTGAGTATTAAAAAAAAAAAAATCACATTATACAATTTGTTTTTTTTTTTTAATATAAAATCGTCATTAGCGCTTACACTTCTATTTGGTTTTAATTTATTAAAAACTATCATGATACAGTAATATGAGTCTCTGTGAAAAAAAAAACTAAACTTAATCCAGCCTAGAAAATGATTTCATTAAAATCCCAAAAGCTGGCAAAATTTTAGTAACGAATTAATCTACAGCTAAACCACGATGATCCGTACTTTAGCTTACTATATTTGCTAAGTGACCTTGCGTCGGTATTTACCCTGCCTAAGTACCTATTATAAAATAAATTTAAAACGGTCAATAATTATTACGCATAGCATAACAAAATAAAATTTCCGGACATTTATAGGTACTAGAGCTGTATAAATCTCCGGAAATTAGAAAAGTCAGCAAACTCAATATTCTTTAATAAAGAAATAAATGTTTACGTAGACTATTACTAACACATTTAATGATCCCAAAAAAAAACATGGTCGGCAAAATGAATAAATCTTTATTGTGTGTCGGAGTAATTTAATAATTTGTAATGATAATAGCGATCTACTATGTATATTTTTTCGCATTGTTACATTACTTTTAATTACATTAACTTCGGTACATCAGGCGTATATTATAATCTACCATCATCTGCCTAACCTTTTCCGAACTATGTTGAAGTCAGCTTCTAGTCTTACCAGATGCAACTGAATACAGGTATTTTACATGGAGAGACTGCGTATCTGACCTCCACAAAACAGTTACTTGGTAATACGATATTTTTTGTAAGACATTTAAGCAAACACTAATCCCAATATTCCTTACAAAAAAATCTACACTTTGCAAGTTCCGGGAATCAAACCAAAGCCCTCACGCTCGCCTTTATTGCTTGCAAATTATCCTTTAATACATAGCTAAATCCGACAACACTTGCTCGAACTGAGAATCAAACTTAAGACCCCACGTTCAGCAGCCTCGAGTGCAACTTATAAGTTGTACACATGAGTTAGTTAGAGCATCTACATTACTTACTTTGAATTCATTGGCAAGCCTGCAGGATGTGGAACTACTCATGAATATAAACAACATTACTGTAAAACCATCTCGAATCAACTGGAATATCGAAAATATTATATGATCTGCGATTTCATACTAAAATGCGATCATCTGCCTAGCCTTATCTCAACTGGGTCGTCTTATAGTATAACTGGATGCAGTTGAATACCAGTATCTACATAATAATACCAGCATATTACTGTCCCTCTGCAGGGAAAAGTCCTCTTTTCATACGTATAAGACATTACATACCAAAGTATTTACATACGAAAATGCAATACTCCATGAAAACATCGGCATATAAATCAGATGCTTCCGCAGTAAAAAAATCCTTTTAAAATTTAGTCAGTCCTAGAAGTCGAAATGATTGTCTAAACGGTGTATAATGGATCTTCATACATCTAAAACTTTTTCGTACTGTTGTTGAATAATCACACAGCTAGGTACAGGCCGCTTGATGTAAAAAAAAGCAAGCGACGGCCATTTGTAAAAAAAATAAATCAATCAATAATGTTTTTTTTTCTGTAAAGGCTTTGGTTAATTTGTTGTATTGATATAAATACAAAAGAGGATAATTATACAAAAACTGTAAATAGGTTCTAACAATTTTTTTTTAACTACTTTTACCACTGAAACCACTGAAATATTGAAAAAATGATGCACTGGTTCATACTAAAATGCAATCATCATCTGCCTAGCCTTTCTCCAACTATGTTGGGGTTGACTTCCAGTCTAACCACGTGCAGCTGAATAAAAGTATTTTTATTTATAAATATAATGCAACACCCAACGAAAATATGGGTGTAAGAAAGAGATGCCTTGGAATGGGCAACTAGCTTCATATTTTCTGACTGACCGACTTCTTGACAATTCTAAGGTGCCTGTAAATGGTTTAATTGAAATAAATGCTTTGAGTTTGAGTTTGATGCATCCACAGACAAAAATTACCCTTTAGGTTTCGTCAGTCCTAATACGCGAAATGATTGCGACACAATCATTTTATTCAGAGACTAATCCTGATTACACGGCGCGATTTAATTGCCCGTCGCATACCAGACCAGAACTTGAAGGAACAATAAAAGTTGCATATGCAAGTCATTTGTTGCTTCAATTTTATTGTATTAGCCCAGCTCAGACAAGGGACTTGCATCATGTAAATAGGGCTTATAAATAATAGAAAATAGGAGGCCTCGTAGTACTCAAAAAAAAAAAGTGGCACTCCGTGAGTGCCGACAGAAGTGAAAACTTGAACAATTACGTGTGTATTTTTTGAATCGTCATATAAACAAAACACAAATAGAATACTTTGCCATCACTCACTGACATATCGGAAATATATTAAAAATAACTTCAAAAACTTCTCGACAACTTGCCTCACTATGGTGGATATGATGAATGATCCAGAATCCACCAGGAAACCCTGTCTGTTCTAGACGGCATCTCTTATGCATAGTGCCTCCAATACGTGTAAAAGGATGGGAGACCGAGTCAAAAGGGGCCGTAATTCTATATGATACAATGAACAAAACCGCGCCAAATCAACGTGAGATTGACGGGTTTAGCTAAGGATTTGACGTGGTTTCGAAGTAAGGAATCGTTATTTGGTCATAGTGAATTAGGGCCCTGTGCTAGATGTACGGTAAAAAAAAGAGATAAGTATGCAGGATCGTCGGATATAATTGAAGTTTAGTAAGAAACCGATGGATGTTCTCGAATAAAATTTAATTTTATTAATAGAAAAGAAACAGCTCATTTATCAAATTAAATTTCAGTCGACAACATCCATCGGTTTCTTACTAAACTTCAACTATATCCGACGGTCCTGCATACTTATCTCTTTTGTTGACTGTACAAAAACCTCATTAAAAGGGGAGAAAAAATATAAACACCATTGATTAGGGAATCATGAACTGTCCGAAATATTTGCAAGGTGGACTTCCTCTTAATCAGTACTATGATCGAAGTAAAACGCGCGCAACTGGATCAAAGGCTTCCGCTTCTAGGTCAGTAACAGTAGAATTCGGATCACATCAAAGGATTGCGCTTTAACCGGTTGTCTGGTTAACTAGCAGTCGGTAAACTGATAAAGGAGTGTATTCTTTTAAT
Source organism: Amphipoea lucens (assembly GCA_947508005.1). NCBI lineage: Eukaryota > Metazoa > Arthropoda > Insecta > Lepidoptera > Noctuidae > Amphipoea > Amphipoea lucens. Next base: position 14,866,141 of record OX382370.1, read on the forward strand.
TAAATTGGTAATTAACTGGTGCTTTATTAAAACTCGGCGACAAAATTGGCGATCATCGGTTGATTGTATTTTTTATTTATAGGACGTTCTCGTACTTGTCCCTTTTTAGGGTTCCGTACCCAACGGGACCATATTACTAAGACTCCACTGTCCGTCTGTCTGTCTGTCTGTCACCAGGCTGTATCTCATGAACCGTTATAGCTATAATAGACAGTTGAAATTTTCATAGATGATGTATTTCTGTTGCCGCTATAACAACAAATACTAAAATCAGAATAAAATAAATATTTAAGGGGGCTCCCATACAACAAACGTGATTTTTTTCCGTTATTTGTATGTAGTGGTAACTCGCACACGAAGGTTTCCTTAACAATGTACGGAACCCTTCGTGTGCGAGTCCGATCCGCACTTGGCCGGTTTTTCTGTTAAATACGGTAATCCATAATCAGTATCTATAAACATAACACCTCTGTACTCCCCGAAGGGTTAGGCAGATATGTACCTAATAATATTTACATCCACATCTCGCCAATTAAGTATATTTAAGTTCCAAGTTATAGGGAGCAAGCCTATTGGCATCAACCGGGCTCAAATCCAGACTCCGAGCCGCTATTGAGAACTGATCAGTATAGCTATACCTACTAAGTACAGCATAAATGCGATATTATAGGCCGACCGCTTAACTGAGACGTTGCCTGAGGTAGCAGCGCGGTGCGGGAGGGGTGTGGTGACGTGATGCGAGAGCTCAGTGATTCGTCAACTTGAGACCACTATCACCCCTCCCGCACCGCGCAGCTACCTCAGACAACGTCTCAGTTAAGCGGGCGGCCTATAGTGTAGTTTGTTCGTTTTATAATTGTTTCATTAGTAACAATGTGAATATTGAGGTTTGAACCAAATGACCGCGACTTTAGACCGCGTTTTTAGATAGAAAACAAACGAGAGAAAAATTATTATAAACTTTTATGGCCATATTTTCTGGCAATAGCACACGTTAAAATACCATTACAATAAAAACAGAAAACAATAAAATTCCACTGAGGCAGGCATTAAAGTTTTAAAAAATAAATGGCTGCCGATGAAAAAGGTGATGGAAATCCCGACCGCGAGTCGTCCTTGTCATAAACAATTCATGAGAAATAACATGGGGACAACTGTACCTTACCATAATAGAATAAGCCTGATTCGATGCACGATGTAAACATTTTAGAGTAATCCGAAGATTTTGCTTTGGGTTAGTTGATTTTCTAGCGAAGTATTCATACTTTAAAGCTGTTGAGTTTATTTTTCCAATATTTTCAATTCAGCTTAGAATAAATATCTACAAAATCTAAAGTTTTACTTCAAAATGCACCTAAATCGGTGGCTAGGCTTTTACTTGAGCCGATGCAGTTATTTTAATTTTAAAAAAATCCAAATATTTTATGTGACATAAACCTACATGGGCACTTATGAAACGTCAAAAGCTAGGTGCACGGTTCCAATTGGTCGTTTCCTACGGAGAAGTGCCGGCAAGAAACTCCACGGTTAGTCTTTTAAAAATAAACAGGGTTTTACACCGTTTTCAGACTATTAACATATCTGGAAATTGTATAAAAATGTAATAAATTATATAAACTTTCCTCTCCTTTATCCGTTGAGCAAACTTTCAAAACAATATAAATGAGACGATTTAAATAATATTATATTAATATATTAATTAATATTATAAGTATACAGATCTTCATACATCTAAAACTTTTTCGTACTCTAGTTCAATAATCGCATACATATGGCCACTTAACGCCAAAAAAGTTGAGCGACAACCATTTATTAAATAAAAAGAAATAAAATATTTCTTTTTTTTTTTGTTAAAGGGGTCTGTTAGTTTTTTACACTGATGTGGCCAGGGGTAACAATATAGATAACAAAGAGGATATAAAAACTCTAAATAGGTTAGGATAGCATTGGAATGCTAACTGTAGGTACAGTCAGCAGCAAAAGTCGATTAACACTGTCATTTTAACATGTTATTAAATTGACAACAATTTTATCAATAAACTGCTTTTTAGGTTCTCACATAATAGCAAAGAGTTTATATTCTAAAATTTTTTCTTCTGCTGCAATTTTGAACAAATATTTTGCTCAATAACTAAGATTAAAAAAACTGAAGTGTTAATCGACTTTTGCTGCTGACCGTACCAGGATACTGTGATGTAGGGGCGTTAAATCAGAAGCAATATAAAATGTTTACTAATTATTTCATACTGGTGTTCTCACTTTTCCGCGCTTATCACATTATTGTTTTCGAAACAAAAACCGAATAATTAATTTTGAAAACAAAGTAATTCTAAATTCGCTTGATTGATCGAATGCAACCAGAGTTATTTTTCTACCAGGCTGAATGATGTAAGGTTCCCTTTTGCCGACAACTTTTACAGTGCCTATTCAGAAGTTGAATTAAAAAAAAAGACATTTTTTTTATTAACTGATTAAAATGTACTGAGAAATCACTAGATATTTATATTTTTATTATCCTAGTACTATCCATATAAGTATTATCTGATTGTTCCGAGAAACATTTTCAGATATTAAGTTTGCGAACTGAACGCGAACTGCATAAGTACTTACGAAGAAAGAAAAAGTTTACCTTGAAGACAAGCAAATTACAAACTTAACGGGAATTGAGACTTGGTTCGACAAAACTACGATATTTCTCGTAGGTTATTTGTGGACGTTTAGAACTTACATGAAAACGACGTTTTCAAGTAATGGTAACTGAGTACCGAAATGGTAAAAAAGGAACCCTTATGGTGTGACGTCACAGCTGCTTATTTCAGAAAATACTAATGCCACAGATAATATAATACTCTCTAATGCTTTCGACTTGACATTTGGAATAGTTCTAATAAATAAAATGTTTAGGCAGATATGAATTTATGTTACTTATTGGTCCTACATTGTTTAATATTACATTTTCTGCTATCTATATTTTACAAAAAAGGCGCCATATTGCTTTTGAAATGTCACCGAACAACAAAGTAAAAAAATCGAGAGGCACTCATATTGTCGCTTCCGCACTAGAGTAGGTACTCAAACCTTACGAATTTAAGTACGAAATGTTATGGTCTTCTTCGTTTCAAATAAGGAAAAAAAGTAAGCTTGGAACGTTTAGTTTAGTTTATGCTGAAGTGTCACTCTAACTAGTCATAAACGCAAAAGTATCAATTTCTTTCTTTTGAGTGCCGTAACGGATGGATGGGCTTAAATGGAATTTTGTATACAGGGTTACTACTACTTTAATTATTTATTGTAAACAAAACATATTATATTTTATACATTCATTATGAAGTTCTCTAAGCAAACGTTTGAGTGATGAAAGAGAATACAATAGAGGGTAGGATTTAGTGTACAATTTTATATAATTTATATGTATACAGTAAAAAGTAAATACAGTCTTAAATATTATATGAATAAATACATAATTATTTAAATTCAGTAATACTAAATATTTACAATCTTAATTATATACACACCGGTTACGTACCTACAGAAATATTATTCTAATATTCTTCATTGTGAAAGGAAATGCTCTCTCTGCTCTGACTTGGAATCACTGTCAAAATCATAGTGATCTTTATCATTGTTGTAATAAGGTTGCTGTTGGGTTGCTGCCATTGACAAGTCTGTCAAAATCACAATGATGTTTATTGTTGTTTCAATATGGTTCCTATTGGGTTGCTGCTGTCAGAGATAAAATAACTGTGAAAGGCCAGAAGGCCAATTCTCGTAATTTCACGCCCTGCGTGTCCAGTATAACAATGTGCTCAGGATGCTGTTGGGTCTACCACGCTTTTGTAGCGCTTCCGGAATGTTCGCCGAGGCCAGGGTTGATGGTTTTCATGCCATTATACGGAAACGGTGCGCTTCCATTCTCGGTAGAATGCGTGCTAGCTCCCACAGCATCCTGAGTGTTTGTGTGATAGGTGGGACAGCCCCATGCTGGCTCACTGGATACGGCTGCACACTTAGGTGTCAGTCGTTTCAATTTTCTATTTTATGTTTTTACTAACATTAGGTTAAGACTTTTACTAATAACATATGGATTTTAATCTGAAATAAATTTGTTATTATTATTATTTATTTAAAAACGTTCAAAATCTAGTCGCAAGCTCATCTCGGCGACAAACAAATGTCAAAAACTTGTCAAAATGTAGAGGAAATTATAAGTATTTTTGACAGATTGAGACTGAGATCAGACTGTGAACGTTCTTAAAATTACGAGAATTGCCCCTCTCTAATGTTCCTATTCGGTTTTTTTATTTTGATATCTACAATAATATTATGTTATTGGTAGAAGAACGAGCTAGGAAAAATATGCAGGCAAATAGGGTTTGTATCATAGTTAAGTATACAATATATCAATATGGATGTATTGCCTCTATTATTGGTTCTCCCTGAGTGCGTGATCTAATTTCATAGGCCCATTTCGGATTTCCCATATATTTCGAAAGCTTGGTAGCTTTCCATTTTCCAGGACGTAATTTTTTGTTTTCTATTTATTATTGGTTGTGTAGGAGTATCCTTTTAATATCATAAACAATATCTATCAGATAAAGTAGATTCAAGTCCGATAGTTTTTGAATTTCATGTTGATGGTACTTTCCTCAATCAATACTTACCCCCTTATTCATAAAACTTATCAAACCTATTTTAGTTAAAATGGGGTTTGTCTCTTTCTTACACACAGAAATGACAACGTGACAGATAAAGACAAACGTTCTATAAACCTATTTTAGCTAAAATAGAGATAAAATAGGATTATGAATAAGGGGGTTAAATTCTATTTGGTAAATATTTTCTATACTTACCCAAAAAATACTGACCGCTTATTAGAAACATAATTTTGATTAAAGATTACTAACATGCAAAAAAAAAAAAACTAGATCATTATTTTTTTTTGACAGAGTTAAAGGCGTTCTATATTTTTTCGTAGGTTATGGCCAGTGACTAGATAACAAAAACTAATTTATTATTGGAAATAGAAACTTCTTTAGAAAAGTAAGTACAGACGCCAGCACATCAACCTACCCGAAACTGTCACATTTTCCCAATCGACTTTGAACCTTATGCTTTAGTAATAAAGTTGAAAATCTATTAAAGAAATTTGACAGATTGTAGTAGGTTGATGTGCTGGCGTCTGTACATTTTTTTTTGACAGAGTTAAAGGCGTTCTATATTTTTTTCGTAGATTATGGACAGTGACTAGATAACAAAAACTAATTTATTATTGGAAAAATAGAAACTTCTTTAAAAAAGTCAAGTACATTTCTTTTTGACAGAGTTAAAGGCGTTCTATATTTTTTTCGTAGTTATGGCCAGTGGCTAGATAACAACAACTAATTAGTGGAAATATGAACTTCTTTAGAAAAGTCAAGTACCTTCACCCGTAAAAACATTGCGCAGTTTGTACTCTTATTACATTTACAAGTTTATCCATTGGCCTTTTGTACACACACCTTTTTCTTGCCATGAAAAGCTACGATTTCACAAATAAACTTAATGATTATGATTTGGTCGTCGCGGTCGTCAGTGTTGGTGTTGTATGGATCACTAAGGAAGCTTGTTGACAAACACATTTTTTCTACGGCGCGGTTTATACGCCGTACAGTAAAGAAACCTTGCCGGGTACAAAGGGCCATAGGGTGAATCCTACTAATATTATAAATGCGAAAGTTTGTGAGGATGGATGTATGTTTGTTACTCTTTCACGAAAAAACTACTGAACGGATTTAGATGAAACTTTACAGTAATATAGGTTATTCATCAGAATAACACATAGGCTACAATTTATAATGATTTTATGTAGTTTTGGTCATAATATAACGATACGTGTCAATTAAGTCGGAAAAAAATCTTCCATCTGAGAGCTATCTTGGCGTGCGCTGCCTAAACCAATGGAGTTACATAAAGATGATGTACCGCAGGATTGTTTGTCTTAAGTAGATCTAAATAAAAGTCCGCGACAGCATATATCTACCTTTTATGTGCAAGCCAGTACAACCAAAATTGTGAACCATAAATCTAATTAAATTTGGTACTATTTTACAATGCACATTTTAGTATATAATTATCAAACTCTTATCAAAATGAATACATTTCTCGCATTAAGTATTTAATGTAGATAAACTTTGTCTTTCACACTAAGTAATTTGGCCGAATAGTTTAAAAGTTATCACGATATGATTGACTTGAACGGAGCGCCTAACGCCGCGGCGGCGGCCGCAGCACGATGAGGCGTTGGGACTAATCGAACACAAAATATTAATAACAATTTCTGGGAAAAAAATATCCGATTTTGGTCTACCCTCACCGCAGCGTAGAGGAGAGTTGTCGACCGAGTTGATAAAAGAGCTAAGCTATGATACCAACCAGTTAGGTGCTTACGTATGCGAAACTGAGCCACGTTTGCTACCTGATCAAAGAGAGATTTATCACAAAATAGTAGGACGAGTTGAGAATGGGGAAGGTGGACTTTTTTTCCTTGATGCCCCGGGTGGTACAGGAAAAACTTACTTGCTTAATTTACTTTTGGCAAAAATTCGTTGCGGCCATAACGTTGCATTAGCTGTGGCTTCCTCTGGAATTGCTGCTACATTGCTAAGCGGTGGACGGACAGCACATTCCGTTTTTAAATTACCTCTTAATCTGGCGAGTGAAGAAACTCCATCGTGTAACATCAGCAAAACCAGTACCCGTGGCCTCCTCTTGCAACAGTGTAAATTAATCGTGTGGGACGAGTGCACAATGTCACACAAACGTGCCATCGAAGCTCTTGATCGTTGTTTACAAGACTTACACGGCAAAGAAACAATAATGGGTGGTGTGGTTGTTTTATTGGCTGGGGACTTTCGGCAAACTTTGCCTGTCATCGAGCGAGGCACTGCAGCAGACGAAATTAACGCATGTCTAAAATCCTCATATTTATGGACCAAAGTTGAAAAGCTGCACCTTATAACCAACATGCGTGTCCAGTTATTCAGTGATCTAGAGTCGGGTGCGTACGCTGAAAAACTGCTCGAGATAGGTGAAGGTCGAATCGAAACTGACGAAGAAGGTATGGTTCTATTCACTAACCAATTTTGTCACGTTGTGGATTCGGAAGACGCACTCATTGCTCAAGTTTTTCCAAATTTGCAACAGAACATCACGATGAAAGTTGGCTATGTGAAAGAACTATACTAGCACCAAGAAATGAGACAGTTGCGAAAATCAATAACATTATCTTGGACCAAGTAACCAGCGATGCAACAACCTACAACTCTATCGATACAGTCATGTCATCTGAAGACTGTACAAGCTACCCTGTGGAGTTTCTTAACTCTTTGGAGCTATCCGGGGTGCCATCACATAAGCTCCAATTAAAAGTCGGTATACCGGTTTTGTTAATGCGTAACTTGGACGCCCCGAGACTATGTAATGGCACTAGATTGCGAGTCAGGGAACTAGGCAGGCATATTGTTAAGGCCACAATTTTAACTGGAGAAGCTAAGGGTGAAAATGTTCTTATTCCACGCATCCCAATAATACCCAATAACTTACCCTTTAATTTCAAACGTTTACAGTTTCCACTTAAAGTTGCATTTTCTATGACCATCAATAAATCGAAAGGGCAAACTTTGAAAGTAGCGGGGATACATTTAGGCACGCCCTGGTTTTCCCATGGGCAGCTTTACGTAGCTTGCTCACGTGTTTCTAAATCCCAAAATCTTCTTATTTACGCTGAACAAAAAAAATCAAATAACATAGTATACAGGAGTATATTGCAGTAAAAACACAGATAAATTAACACAGATGTTCACCTATTCCAATTACGTACCACATAATTCTTTAGTTATTACAAAATCTATTAAATAAACAGGCCAAGTGCGAGTCGGACTCGCGCACGAAGGGTTCCGTACCATTGTCTATAAAAAACGGCGAAAATAACACGTTTATTGAATGGGAGCCCCCCTTAATATGTACTTAATTCTTATTCGTATTTGTTGTTATAGCGGCAACAGAAATACATCATTTGTGAAAATTTCAGCTTTCTAGCTATCACGGTTTATGAGATACAGCCTGGAGACAGACAGACAGACGACGGAGGCTTAGTAATAGAGTCCCGTTTTACCCTTTGGGTACGGAACCCTAAAAACCGCAGCAAAATCCGTTGCGCAGTTTTAAAAAATTTAAGCATTCATAGGGAAAAAGAAAGCTTCTTTGTTTTATACTATGTAGTGATTAAATGCAAGTAACATTGGTCCGACCTGTTTAGTTGTCAGTGTTTAGTAATCCGTTTGTGCTGGATAGGATAATCTCAAGCCTACTTTTTATAAACACACCATACAGGTAAAGATTGATGAAGAAACCACTGGACTTAGCATTTTGAAATTTGCAGAGTTCTATTATAGCTTAAAATAATGAGCACTTAGAAAGGAATTCAGATAATTCCACCCTCAAGAGATACCCTCTAAATATTAGGTATAGGAGTTCAAAGATTGTATGGAAACTAATTTTGAAGTTAGAAATCTGGGATGTACGATGTGAAGGTACATTAAAAAAATATCAGTATTTAAAAAAAATGTCACGTAACTTAATGTGGCAGACCAAATTCTACGCGAGCGAAGCCGCGGGCAAAAGCTAGTAGAAATATAAATGTCAAAAAAAAAAATTGAATTACAAAATGGCGGATTGACAAAGAACATTATTACAATCGTAAACTAACCGGCTAGCCGCCGCTGCCTGTATCAAAGCATCCATGTACCTCTAAACTTATTACCTCCATTGAATGACTGTGTACGAGCTCAAAGCCTTAATGGCGTACTGTATGGCTCAAATAACTGTATTAATCTCATTTCAAACGAACATGGTGACATGTCCTGATAATAGTCACGTACCTTAGCTGTCATTTGTAATAAAAACGTTATAAAAAGGTTACTGAAATTCTCAGGGACTGCCATTAAGTGCTTCGTCCCTTCTTCATCCATGCCTTTAGGGTGTACACAATTATATAAGGTGGTTTCCTTATATATGGCCAGTTATTGATGGAAAGTGAAATTATACGGAGGCGTTTTCATCCTCTATAGAAGATATTTTTGTAAGTACCAACTTGAACGGTTCAAGTATTTAAAACTTTTACCTTTTAAATGGTAGATTAGGTTGTCAGATTAGTAATAAAAGATAAGTGCTTGTCCTTAGGACAAGCACTTTTCTTTTTAAAGTATACTTAACTAGTTTAACATTTTCTAGTTCACTTTTTTAGAAGAGTCCGTTCCATTTCCTCCAAAAAAAAAGTTTGTTTAATTTCTAGAATCTTATTACGAGTAAATTACTTGATTACACTTAAATATAAGCTTACTTATACAGGGTTATTGGAAAAACACCAATAACGTCTTAAGAGGTTGTTGGATGTACATTTATGTTCGTATAACTCGTCAAAATGTAGGGAACGGCTGATTTTTTTCGCAATTTCAGGTTTGGTCCCATAGTAAAAGTTGATCATAATGATGAGTACCTTAAAATCTTAAGAGGTTGTTGGTGTTTTTCCAATAACCCTGTATAAATTATTAACCATACTAACCCCATGCTAATTTATAAATTCGTAAGTAACTCTGTTTGTATGTTTCCTTTTCTCGCCTAAATCACTGAACGGATTTCGATAAAATTTGAGCGAGATGGCATCCTGGGGAAGCACATAGGCCACTTTTTGTCCCAGTAGCAGATTCCCGTGGGATAATTTCCGTTATCCACGCGGTCGAAGCCGCGGTCAGATGCTAGTACTTATATAAAATACCTTACCGGTTTGTAAGCTTACAGATTTAACCAGAACCTATTAAATATATAATGAAGTAAAAAACAAAAGCTCAATGTTTGTAATTTGTCGGCGGTGTACCGTTAGGCCTATATAAATATTCGATAACAATGCAAAACAAAATAACGTTCTTTTTTTCTGGTAAATAATTACCCTTTCATAATCTAAGTAGCTAGGTATTGCCTCTGGGTACAAACAATTCTTAGGCCCTTTGTACAGACGCCAGCACATCAAGCTACCCGAAACTGAAAATTTTCCCAATCAACTTTGAATCTTATTTTCTAGCGATAAAAATGAAAATCTAGTAAAGAAATTTGACAGATGGTAGTAGCTTGATGTGCTGGCGTATTTTTTGCCGTGAAATACTACGGTTTATTCACCGTGAAGTCAATGCTGTATAAATTACTATGGAAGCTTGTTGACAGACAGGTTTTAATTTATACGATGCGCGACCGTAATGAAACCGTGTCGTACCTATATAAAAGGCCTTGTACATTATCAGCTTATACGTTCCCACTGCTGGGACAGAAGCTCTCTGTGAGAAGGAGTGGGCCTTAAATCCACCACGCGGGCCCAGTGCGGGTTGCTAGAAGTCACATGTCTTCGAATTTTAGGATCTAGGACATGCCCGTTTCCTCACGACGTTTTCCTTCACCGTTTTGAGAGCAGTGGCGATGAAATAAATTACACAAAGTGAAGCGCCTGCTTGGGTTGGCTGGGCCGCTACCATTGAGCAACCAATGCTCACAAATTATGAACACTTCTAATCTCCGGTAATCCGGTGTCTAGCCAACTAATAAGTCTCTGTTCTGCAAAAGAAAAATGTAGCGAGAAAAAGGGATTTGTGAAAAACCTCCGTCCGCTTGAAAACTCATGAAATCAAGATAATATCATGTGATATTAAATTTAATATGTGAAAACGTGTGTGGGATGTACATAAGTTTATAAAAAAACTCAGTCGACCAGAAGGCAAGTTCTCGTAATTTAAAACGTTCAAAAAGTCGCAGGCTCGTCTCGGCGACAAACAAATGTTAAAAACTTGTCAAAATATAGGGAAATTAGAAGTATTTTTGACAGATTGAGACTGAGATCAGACAATGAACTTTCTTAAAATTACGAGAATTGTCCCTCTGATATCAATAATTGTGTCGGGTCACTAATTGGTGCTTTACATAATAATTTCTCTTTTTATTACTAGTAATATCATAAAATTATCTAGTTTATATGTGTTTCTTAAGAACACTAATATTTATGTTAGGTATACCTAGTGCCTCTCAAAACGGTGAAGGAAAACATGGTGAAGAAACCGGCGTGTCCTAGAATAAAAAAATCGAGACATGTGACATCTACCAACCCGCATTGGGACCGCGTGGTCATGGATTATAGCCCACTCCCTCTCACCGAGAGCCTTGTGTCCCAGCAGTAGGAACATTATAGGCTAATTATGCTATAACAGTTTATAGCTTAGACGTAATATAGGTTTTATGTTTATCTATACCTAAACACGGCGTGTGGACACAGATTCGAGTAGGTAGGTAGATTATCCCCTCTTTATACAACTGACACATATTTGGGTACAAAACAGGCTATTTCCACTATTTCCGAGACAAATGTCATTTGCATCCTGATGTCACATTGGTTGCGGTGCATTACGTAACACTGGCTGAATTACTGGCCGAAAAATAAACAAAAGCTGTTTATTGAAATTGGAATTGAAAAGGCTATGGTGTGTCAATCAGTTTTTGTTTAACAAATCATTTTGTTTGCGTGGTTTTTAATTTTTGTTAACAAAACTCTCACGCTCAGAGCTTTTTCAGTGTTTTACACTTAGCTTCAACAATTAAATTACTCCTAAAGTTACTGTGCTTGAAGATGTTAGCAAAAGATGCATTTTTCTTTGAAATATGTATTTATTTTTCCTTAAACAACTAGTAAAAAAAATCAGCCAGGATTAGATAAATTCTTACTAGGTGTGGATGATCTTAGGGCACGTAGGTATACGAGGCTAAAAATCAGAAACACTACGTAGTTTTCATTATCTTTATCTATATAAATAAAATTCAAAGTCCTGACTGACTGATATATGTATATCAACCATAGATATATTTTACATTTCTATGATATCAACGCACAGCCTAAACCGCTGGTCCTATAGACATGAAATTTGGACGGTGTGTTCTTTGTGAAAAGTAAGTACCCACTAAGAAAGGGTTTTACAACGAGTTTTTTGAAATTCCACTCCTAAGAGGGGTGAATGGTGGGAGGGTGAAATTTCACGCGGACGATGTCGCGGGCAGAAGCTAGTAGGTATTACATAACATCACACATTATTTCCCAAAAGGGTTATGCAGAGTTGCAGTGGCGAAGGGTGAATTTATGACAGAGCACAGTGTGTTAGAAAGCCCGATTTTGTTGCATGCCCTTTTTATTACAGAAATCGATAGTATTTATCATTTTAAGCACTACAGTCAAAGTCCGGCATCGATACGACTTGTAGATGTTTTTTAAAAAAATCTCAAAGTTGCTGTATAACCGGGTCATGAAAATAATAAAAAAAATTATATAAAAAAAACCAGCGTACATATTTAAATTTCCATTATAATTACTAATCAAACTTATAATACCTAACTATCTGACAAGTTTTCGTGTCTGTATTGCAAATAGATCGCGAAATATTAATATTTTTATGTTTTTTACTTTTTATTTAATTTCTTGGCAATAATACGGTATTAGATGGAGATATTTGACCAGACGATTGTCAACATGTATGTCTATCGACATTATTAAAACCACAATCTAATTCAGCGTTATTTAGAAGTTATGTTTTGCACATTGAATAAGAACGTTGATATTCATTAATCAAGTAAAAGGAAAATTCACTCGCTTTTCACTTTCAGTTTGCTCTGATTGCAATAAGTACCTACTTTCTTAATAAATTGAGAAATAATTCTAGGTAGCACTCAATTATCATTAGTAATTATCATCGAATCATTTCACACATATAGGCACAACATTGAATAAATAATGCCTCAAAGGAGTTATATTCAATGTTATATTCGCAAACCTCTATATTTCAGTATTTCAATTTTGTTCGAGGCATAAAATAGACGTTTGACAGTTTTTGTACGAAATAACTGTAAACATTATTCCTCGAACAAAGTTATTATATGATTGAGATCGCGACTTACGAGATATAGGTCGTAGGTTCGAACCCTGACAGGCGCTTTACTTTGTGTAAATTATTTCATCACTACTGCTCTCAAAACGGTGAAGGAAAACATCGTGAGGAAACCGGCATGTCCAAGAACCAAAAATTCAAAGACATGTGACATCTACCAACCCGCACTGGGCCCGCGTGGTGGATTACGGCCCACTCCCTCTCACAGAGAGGAGGCCTGTGTTCCAGCAGTGGGAACATTATAGGCTGATTATGTATGTTATGTATGATTGAGAAATCAGCCCTTATGGTTAATTTTTCAATCGACTGATAATTTTTATTCGTGGTTTAAAATTGACGTCTGACAGTTTTTAAATGGAAGAACTGTCAAAAGTTCAAAACTATTCCTCCGATAAAATTATCTGGCGTTGGAAAAATCAGCCCTTAATAAAATATTAAGTACTTAACAAGAAATAAAAATAAATAACGAAGCAGGGCGATTCGGTACGCACCATGGAACTAATAAGCATTTACGAAGATACAAAAAACTCGCAGATTGTTTGTGGTTCATTTAATTAAAAAATCAAGCTATAACAGCTTATCTATCTCTTTTTCGTTTCTACAGAAATTGTGGTCGGAAGCAAAAATAAAACCACGAAAAAATGATAATTGTTACGCTTCAATAAAGTCATCGCATTACATTAATAAAGTTTTGACTGTAGCTACCTTGTAAGATTGCGTGGGAGTTGTACCATTTGCTTAATGTTTTTCCAGAGGTCTTCAATTTCCTTATTTGGCGGTCCTTCTGTGTTTGTGTATTGTTTTGAATAATTTAGAAAATCGTCCAAAAGGTAACAAGTGTAGACGACATAATAGAGACCCTAGACTCTAGAAAAGTTATTGTATAACTTTCAACTTTAGCTCTGGACGGTGACGATGAAAAATGACACAATACTCCAAAGTATCGACGGGTCAGACCTCGTATTAAAATTTAATACAATATGTCTGGTAAAGGTATATTTTAGAACGCTGTTACTTAGTCCTTTCTCTTGAAATTGTTGAGAATTACTCTGCTTTTTTAGCTCATTTCATACATAATAAAAAACCACGACATCGGTGCATAAAAATAACAATAAACCATAATGACAGTTCCCCTCCCCCTGTTCCACGACATCACAAACTCCAAAATGCCAAATAATCAATTTGAATTTAGAACACGAAACAAAATAACTGGTGTAGCTCCATCAAAAATCGCAGGCTCAGCTCATTCAACAGAACATAATTATTTGGAGGCGAGAGATTTCAATTAACCGGGGAATGACACGGCGTTTGCGCACAAGTAATGAATAGCAAGCTTCGGCGCTCATTAACACTTAATGAACAGACTGTTGAACATTCGACACCTTAAAGGTTGAGCTTGCCGAGCTGCGGTTCTATCGATGTTCATTAAAGCTATGTGGTCGAGGCACGAGATCAATCATAAAATAATAATCATTGATTATCAGTGTTTAATGTAAGGACTTTAAGATGTGATTAACAATCACGATACTGTGATGTAAGTGGTTTATCGAAGTATCTCTTAGTTTAATCCTGAAACGTTACGTAAATACATGTCTCTTCATTAAGTACCTCCCTACAATGTGGCGTAAACTGAATTGAACTTAGGTACTTGTATTTCTGAATAAGTGTTCGATTCAATTTCGTATGCATGCTCGAAACAAGCTGTGTTCCAAAAATCTACTAGCACTCGATATATTCATAATTCATGTTTATATTTCTGAGTAGTAGTAATAACAGCCGCACGGGTCAATCGATCAGGTTAAGCTACGCTTGCCGCTTTTTGGTCCGTGGATGGGTGACCATCTTTACATACCGAGACCCCTCTGTGTCTCGGAAAGCACGCTAAGCCATTGGTCCCGGGTGTCATTCGTGGATCTTTGACAGTCGTTATGGGTCGTCAGAAGCCCGAAAGTCTGACAACCAGTCTTACCAAGGGGTATTTGTGGAGGTCAGATGCAATCGCTCCATGTAAAATACTGGTATTCAGCTGCATCCGGTTAGACTGGAAGCCGACCCTACCATAATTGGGAAAGGGCTAGGCAGATGATGATGATTTCTGAGTGGTAGTAAAGAAACTCCACTTCCTTCTTTTATCTGTTTCAACAACTGAAATAACTTGGACCAACACAAATTATGTACCTAATGCCTCAGAGTCCAACCCATGAATAACGGTTTCGGATATCAAAAATATCGTAGTTAATCCTTTTAAATACGGGCTAAAGTCTCATTGGTACCACAGAGGACCCTAATCTTTGAGATTATGCTCAAATGTAAATAAGTACATGCGAGTTGAAGCTTTCAGCGGATTAAATCCTCTGGTCATTTGAGCCGGCACAATATGGAGTGTAATCTATTAACTTGTTTAGGACTGGTGGAGAAATAAGTTTAGTGTCCCTCAACAGATTACCTAAGTATTTCGAACATGATTTATTGGTAACCCTTGTCACTTACTTTAAAACTAGCCTAAGCCACACATGGTACATAAAACCATTCATATTCGTGTTTGGTCACCATAATATAATTTCCAAGCATATTTGAGATGGATTGGAATATTCTTTTTTGTCACGGGAAAGGATAACTCAACCCGCAGGCAACGAAAGGGTAAACCCATTTTTATTTTTCTTGTATTTACACAATGAATTTACATGACAATAGTTTGCACTTTGTATTACCAGAATGTCTTCGGTCAACTTGGTGAATTTGATGTTAACGTAATATTGTAAGAAACTGTTTTCTCAAACAGTTTATGATTGAATTAGTTGGAGATTCGGAGCCGCAAAGGTTTAATTGAACGCATTAATTAGTCAAAGGAAAACTAGATTGGAGCAAGTTTGTACAAAGGAATGTGGAACTTATTACATTCCGTTTATTCCAGTATCCGCCCAGTGGTCGGGTACATGCTTATTCGCTTTTATCTTGTAAACAAACTCACTTCAAGTTCCGCGAGCAACTTAATCGTTGTCGAGTTAGACGTCGCCGCGTTTAAATAGAAAAGTAAACTTAGTGTTGGGTAGTTTTGTTACGAAACTGAGATAGTGACTCAGTGGCTAATAGTTGAGGAAAACGTTTTTATAGGAATATTAGCAGCGCCCCGCGGTTTCACCCGCATAAGTTTCCCGTAGCAATGTCGGGATAAAAATTATCCTATGTCCTTTCCCGGGACTCAAACTATCACTATACTAAATATCATTTAAATCGGTTCAGCGGTTTAAGCGTGAAGAGGTAACATACAGACAGACAGACACATTTTCCCATTTATAATATTAAGTATGGATTTATCTTTACGGACGCATTGAAATATTTTCGTGGAATTCAGAGTCATTCAAGTATGTAATTAATTATCGAATAAACTTAGTTTATTTAATCTCTCGTTGTTCCTATTAGTTTAAATACGTAATTATCTACTCTATTAGACAAGCAAGAAGTTCTTATAGCTATCATGTGAAGCTGTTTATTAATATTAAGATCTTAATGTACCATACTCTCAGAAATAATATTATTATTTATTACATTTTTACGTTATATACTCAGAAATAATATTATTATTTATTATATTTTTACGTTATACGGGCGATATGATAAATTTATTCTGAAATTGCTCCTCAATTTATATTAGATACCTACTGCATATTTTCGTTATGAAAGGAGAGTGGGAAACAAATGTATGGGATCTGGGCCCACCCTTCAATAGTAACATGCGATATACCGTTTGATAGGGCTTTTTAAGCGGAACATTAGTTACTAATAAAACAAATGTTAGTACTTTTGGAGATATGACGTCCTAAAGTCGGAAACAAATGTATGGATGGGGTCTAGGTCCAGCCTTCAATAATAACATGCGATATACCGTTGAATAGGGCTTTTTAAGCGAAACATTAGTTACGAATAAAACTATGGTCAAATGTTGGTACTTTCGGAGAAATTACGTCTTAAAGTCGGAAACAAATATATGAGTTCTGGGCCCCCCCTCAATAGTAACATGCGATATACCGTTGGATAGGGCTTTTTAAGCGGAATATTAGTTACGAATAAAACTATGGTCAAATTTTAGTCCTTTCGGAGATATGATCATTAATTGCTTAGAATAGGATCACTTTCATGGCAGTATAATAGTTAGTACGAGTATAACTCCGAAAGTACTGACTTTTAAGCTTAGTCGTAATACTAAGTTTTATTCTGCATAAAAATACCTATTCATTCATGTGTATCTTATTTCTATTGAGAGGTGGGCCCACCATTACTCATTGTCCTTTCCTAGTAGGAATTTTCGCAT
This sequence comes from Amphipoea lucens, assembly GCA_947508005.1. Lineage (NCBI taxonomy): Eukaryota > Metazoa > Arthropoda > Insecta > Lepidoptera > Noctuidae > Amphipoea > Amphipoea lucens. Next base: position 14,883,463 of record OX382370.1, read on the forward strand.
CAATAGCTTCGGTGAATTGATATGGAGAGCTAAGCGGCCTAATTTCTAAGAGAGCTGATTTCCTAGCTAATGGAAACGGGGACTCAAAGCTGGCTTACTGACTAGGATGTCCTATCAGATTATTAAAGGCTATATTCATGAGAGTAAGCTGCCAGTAACAACGTGGAATGATATTTCTATTCAAACCAAAAATGTGCTCACGTATTCTATATTACGTATTTGAAACATGCACAATTAAAATAATTAATAACAATTTACATTCTAGCCGTGGGGTGGGACCTTTTTTTTCGTTTGAGTATTCAACAACATTAAACTTAATTTGATGACATGTGATATCCGCCAACAGCCACAGAGAGGAGGCCTGTGTCCCAGTTGTGGGAAAATTATGGGCTTATTACGATTCGAAACTTAATTTGTGATTATTTTTTAAGAATACCCCTAGTGCTTTATTATCAAGGGTGGTTTATTTCGTGCCAATTTTTAAACTTTTTAGTCTGTTTGAAAAATTCAGTTTTCTTTTATTAGTAAAATTGTTTATTTTATTATTTTAACAGACTGCTAACAACTTGTGGATTTTGATGCGGTTTTCATTTTCACTATTATTAGAGAATTTTTTTCGAAATGTTTATGTGTACATTAATATTACACACAATAAAGAAATCTCCAGGTTTATTTTTCAAGACTTATAAACCGAAGAATGGGCGGGCCGATAGTTAAGAATAAATTCAATCCACTTAGTAAGCTAAGCTAGCTTAGTAAAAGGAAAATTGAGATGTAGAACAAGACAACGACAGTTACTACAATTACCCAATTTCCCATACATTATTAAATTACCAATTAATTTGGTAAATACCCGAAAGCAATTACTAACTACACTCAAATTATAAATTACCTGAGCACATCAGTTGAGAAAACTCATTATGGTGGCACCTATGACATATGTCACATTTCATTAACGCCACTGACAAGTCTGCCAGGAGTGCCAGACGTTATTTAATCAAAGAAGACACTGCAACCTACTCAATTGGGTAAGTTACTCATTTTAGAAATGGATAGGTAAACTGATATTATTGTTGGTTTGAGGAAGTTAATATATAGGTTCAAGTCTGCGTATAAAATAGGAAAAAGAAAGAAAAAAGTTTAATAATAATAATATAAAGTTAAGGTTCGCGAGCACATTCGCAAGAAGCTGGCAGTATCGTCACAACGGTAATATTTTCTCATTGCTTGTCTTATTTTTTTTTTTTTTTAGTTAGTAAGTATATTCATGTATTTATGTATATTTATTTGTGCTTATATTTATATATAATTAGTTATATATTATATTCATAGTTTTAATAGGTTTATGCGTATCTTTATATTTAAAATATTTATTCCTTCATTTTCATGATTGCACCTACCGCTGTTTGTCTCTGCATCACCCAAAGGTTGACTGGTAGAAAATGCCTATGGCATTAAGTCCGCCTCTGTACATTTATGTGCTTGAAGTATTAAATAAATAAATAATAAATAAAAATGAAAATATAATTGATTTATAATAAAATTATTGCTGGTACTCGTAGGTGTTGAATAGACCATTGGCGTAAGGTTTGAGGTTTAATTAAATTCAATAGATTGATTCTAGTCTGCGTTTAAAATAGTAGTACCTACCTACCTACTAGTAGCATTTATTCTGATAATTTTATACATACCTATACTTGCAGCGCCACGCGGTTTCTCCCGCATATGTGTCGATCTCGTTGGAATATCTCGTTGTTAAAGTATCCTATGTGTTATTCTGATGTAATGTATAAGCTATATTACAGTAAAGTTTCATCAAAACCCGTTTCAGTAGTTTTGCGTGAAAGAGTAACAGACATCCATCCATCTATCCGTCCTCAAAAACTTTCGCGTTTATAGTATTAGTAGGGTTACCTACTAGCTGTGCCTGCGGCTTCGCTCACGTAATTATTTATTCTTTCATGGCACCGTGTAGTCATAGTATTCTTCTTTGTTATATCCTCTACGACATTATCTTATAGGTACATTATTTATACTGAAAACCCTAATATTCCTTATAAAATAGAGAAGAAATAGACAGGTAACAGTTTTTAAAAAACACTACTCGATAAATTTTAAGCGTTTAATTTTATCTGGGGTCTAATGTGATTATTATTCCTTGCTAAAACCCGTAAATAAAGTTCATCACAATTAAAAGAAGCAAGTCAAAAATTACGATTTTCTTAAAAATCAAGAGTGCTTGATTTTGAAGAAAATCTTTAACTTTTATTGATGTTTTGATTAAAAAGGCGAAGTTATCTTGGTGCAGCTGGATTCTCTTTTGTAATGGGATCCGGGAGTATCTCTGACTAGGCTCCAACGGTAATATGCGAGCATAGCAGGCTCCAGTGCAATCTTCAAAGCGTTCCATGCTTGTATTTTAATATGTTTAAGAGTAGATTCATTTGATAAATGATGATTTCTTTTGCTTTTGTGACAACGGATGGAAGAAGACACTGCCTCCTGTAACACAGGTCTTTGAATCTAGCTCAGGAGTCAGGGACTTCATAGGTCTTTTTTTTATTTGTATAAATTATTATTATTATGATGAATCTTCAATCAGCTTTTTTATGTCCGATTACGCCCTCTGTGATTTTTACTTCACTAAGCTTGGATAACTTTTGCTTTTCTCCGCATCTAGACGCGATATCAAAATAAAATGCCTGCAGATATTTATTATTAGTCAACCTCAATATGAAACGATATTGAACCAATTCAGATATTTTTTTAGTGTTGAGTAGTGGGGAGCAGTGGTGGCCCAGTGGCAACGGCCGCGACTTACGAGGTCGGGAGTTCTAATCCAAGCAGGCACTTTGTGAAAATTATTTCATCACCACTGCTCTTAAAACGGTGATGGAAAACATCGTGAGGAAACATCATCCACCAACATGTACTGAGCCCGCGTGGTGGATTAAGGCCCACTCCCTCTCTTAGAGAGGAGGCCTGTGTCCCAGCAGTGGGAACATTATAGGCTGATCATGAGTAGTGTACCTATCAGTTAGTAAAAGAGAATCCAGCCTTCTTAGGAATTTCTTAGGTATTTGTTTCCCAAGCCGTCCCAGGTCCATAAAGTTTTGCAAACATCATCGTATCAACGAAAACGAGTACAAATGTGTGAGTTTATTTAGACAAAGTCATGATTGTGCCACTATAAGTGCCAAGGGAGACGTTTAGCTATTTGTTCTATTTTACCACGGATGCGGATGTAAGAGGTTTGTGGTTTAGGACTCAGCTGAGGAAGATAATGCAGTCCAAATGTTCAGTAGATAGTAAATTATGATTATACCTTTTAGTATTCTTAGAACTTTTGTTGAATTTTATTTTATTATTAGCCTGTGACATCCCACTGCAGGGCAAAGGCCTCCCTACTCTCTCATGAGAGAGTAGGGGTTTAGACAAATTAACCCACCGCGCTTGTCTAGTGCGAGTTGGTTGGTATACAGTGGACCGCGTGACTGGGTCAGTGGGCGCCGCCTTTGACGTGCTAGATGTTCATCAGCCGCCGCCCTGAGTTGATATCCTGCACTAATATCGACTGTTCCATCCGAGCCTATTTGGGTGTATTTATCCCATAGCCTACAGGTGGCGTTCTACATTTAGTTCAATACTAAATGCACGACAGTTTAAAGTCATATCAAGAACTTTTGTTGAAAAGGGTAAAAAAATAATAAAACACAGATTTACCTGCTTTTTACCTATTCCTATTTTCTTAATTTTTATTACCTACTTACGTTTTTTTAGGTCGAAACTTTAACTTTGGTCTTGTGGGATGATGTATGTATTTATGTTATTTAGCTTATGTTTTGGTTACATAAAAATGTTATCAGTCTTACACCTAGTTACTTCAGCAAAATGATTAAAATTTTCATAAAAATTAATTAACTCTAAACTTAAAATTACAAATATTACATATATTTATTCAGAATCAATTCCTCAGGGCAATAGAAGTCGCACCCTATATTTTTGTGGGCGTAACCATAAATTTACGGTTCCCTCTAATTATTGTAATTAATTACTTTGTAGATATTTCCGCCGGGAATACATTGAGGGGTAATGGCGCGAAAATATCACTATCCACTTCATATAAGTGGATAGTGATACTTTCGTGCACATAAATTACAATTTTTGCAGATAAATTAAGATAATTTGAACTGTCATTCTTTGGCAGCTGTATGACAATCTTTAATAGATTTTCAACTTTATCAATAAAGCATAAGGTTCACAGTTGAATGCAAAAATTTGATAGTTTCGGGTAGCTTGATGTGCTGGCGTCTGTACTATAGGATTAATAAATAAGTTATGCGAAACTAGATTGCGATTTAAGTCTAAATTAGGATCTAGATTTGTTAGTCTATATTTCAGGATACCTAATTATTCATAAATCTTATCTACTATAATAATAATAAACCTGAAGAGTTTGTTTGTTTGAACACGCTAATCTCTGGAACTACTACTAGGTACTACTATAGCCCAATTCTTGAAGAAGGCAGCAAAAGCGAAGTAATAACGCAGGTAGGCGATGCGATGCGATGGGGTCAGGGGAACAAGAAATTTCACGCGGACGAAGTCGCGGGCAGAAGCTAGTATACAATATTTATGATTTCAAAGACAATTACAGTTCATAAAGCTCTCTGTACATTTTCCATGTTACGAAATCATAATCGACATTAGTAAATGTTCATGAAATATTTCAGGGATACAGTGGTATGCTTGAGTCGTATCTTAAAACGTTCATATTGAAAGCTAATGTCATTTCGTTGAGTGTTTCTTTAATTAATGAGGCATGGTTTCAGACTTATATTCTTGCCCAGATTTGATGGAATACGTGTTCTGTTCATTATATACTAGCAGCGCCCCGCGGTTTCACTCGCATAAGTTTCGATCCCGTGGGAATATCAGGTTAAAAACTATCCTATGTCCTTTCCCGGGACTCAAAATATCTCTATACCAAATTTCATATAAATCGGTTCAGTTGTTTAGGCGTGAAGTTACTTTCGAATTTGTAATATTAGTATGGATTATGTCTGAATTTTTTTTTTACCTACGTTAAATTGAGTTCAATATTATCTACTTCTTTACCTTACAAGTCTAGATTCTAATCAGGGGGTATCGTATTATCTAGTAACTGGGTTGTGGAGATTAGATAGGCAGTCACTCTAATATGTAAAAATACTAGTATTCAGCTCCATCTGGTTCGACTGCAAGGCGACCCTAATATAGTTAGGAAAATGCTAGGTAGATTGATTTTGAAGTTTAGATTTTAATTCACTGCGACTTGTATTGTATGATAGGTGGGCATCATCATTGTTTTCATTTTCAAATATAAAAAAAAGACAAGACCAACAAAATTATTACGATAATTTCTAACGTCAAAACATCTAAAGTGATGGCAACATCAACTCGCGGTATGATCATAACAATGAAGACAAAGCTTTACAACACCAACACGGAGAGATTTTCTGTGATGTGATTACATCAAAACATAAAATTTGAGATAATTTCGGTTAAAAGAGCCCTTTGTATTGTCGGATTAGAAATTTCAAAAACATCGCTGCCTTTTTTATTATCTCACAATTGTTTCATTTTTACCAGCTTTTCAGTTTAACATCAATATCAGAAGCAATAACCCTATTCAGTTATAATAATAAGGGGCGATCACGAAATATCCCATCCCTTCAGTGATTGAATTCTATATGATCGTAAATCGTTTAAATTTTGCACACTCGACGGAGCGTTGAGATTCAATAAGATTTGAATGTAATATTTGACCCTTGGACTTTTATTTCTCTCCTGATCGTTTTATTTAAGCCGATATATGTGGTTTAAGACGCATGTGGGTGTCTAAGCATTTGAATTACATACCATTTTACAAATAGTTTGGGATTAACTTTGCTCTATTCAATTTGGATGAGACGAGGAGTTGAAACGTGAAGCTATGCTTTGAGAAAATGAGTAACGCTACATACTCGTAAGTTATAGATATGAAGAGATTATAATTATATGTCTGTGGGTATTAAATGACATGCAATTGGAGAGGCCTATGTCCAACAGTCCACTGCTATGAGATGAGGTCTTAAATACAATATACAATTTAACACTTAAATATGTATGCTATGTACAGGTATATAAAGGAAAAAGGGAAGGGCTTATAGGGCATAAAAAATTCTCGTCCGCATCGTTGTTAGTGGGAAAAGTGCCTAAAAGGCTGGCAGCGTTGCCACGTCCGAAAGCAATGCTGTGTCTGTAGACTAACTTATAGTTTTCTCAATAATATTTAACCGTTTGAATGCCAAAGCCGTAATTACAAAAGCCATTGTGCCTCGCGTGGATCCACGTTTGAGCATACGAAGGGTTTAAATACATATAAATTAAATACCCTACATTTTTATTCTATAACTTATTTCATAACGTTGGTTTAAGATCTTAGCGAGATTAATACTAAAAATGAATTATTTAACATTCGTTCCAATGAATAAAAAGGTTCATGAAATTGAACGAATGTTCTTGTGAAAGAACGCCATTTTATAGTATCGCAAAACCTCAGTATTTCATTGCAGTAGATGACTTATTTTTATGGCATCTTTAAAATGGATCGAAAATGCTTGTTGTCCCTGCCGGTTGACTTTTTTACCGTACGGACAAACAAAGGGTATAAAAAGTGGACGGAGTAGAAGCCTATGGCATAGAAAACTCTTTCTTTTTCCACAAAAAATAAAACGACTAAATCGACAAATAATATAAAAATTCAACTTAAATGCACGGGTTTCTCTACGCACGAAAATCACCAATGAATTCGTAGCGAAAAAAAATAAAACACATTGGTTGTCTGTAAAGTTGGTTTGCGGACGATAATTTTACGTGATAACGTCATAAGAAAACATCCAATCGTGCCTCTCTATCGCTTGTTCCGCGCTCTCGCTTGCACACTCGGCTCAGGCGGAACGTGACAATGAGTCATACTTTTTCGTGCGTGCAGCCGGCAATTATCGATTTATAAGACGTTATCACGTCAAAAAGATACTTTTTATTTTAATTGATGTGAAAAAAAAATCTGTGTCACTGGCTTCTACTCCGTTCACTTTTTGTAGGTACCCTGTTTTTGCGCAGACGGTAAATATGTCAGTCGGTAAATTATGGAGTTTAACGTGCTCCTGTAACGTGATATTAAGTTCAAGTAACCAAGGATATCGTGTAGGACCAAATTAAAGGAGGTGATTTGAAGATTTTGTTTTAAAATACCAATAAAAACATGAACAGCAGTTAGACTTTACTTTTGAAATGTGTCACTTTTAGCTCTGCTGCTAATTCGAATTAATTACTTCGAATTAAAATTGTATTGTTGAAAAATAAATAAATTGAGTAAATGTCACGTTAATTAAGTTTACTAAATGAAGTTACTGAAAAATCAGTTTTATTTTGAAATAAATTTTAAAATATTTAAGACTAGCTTCTGCCCGCGACTTCGTTCGCGTGAAATTTGTTATTCCCTCGACCCATCTCGTCGTATTGCATCACTTGCCCGCGTCACCTGCTCTATCACTTCGTTTCCCCATAGCGCTTTTTGCTCGGCTCCTAAGGGTCATAGTGTGACGTTAAATAGCCTATAGCCTTCCTCAAGAATTGGGCTATCAAATGCAAGAAGAATTTTTCAAATCCGACTGGTGGTTCCAGAGATTACCCTCTACATACAAACTTACAAACAAATTTTACCTCTTTATAATATTATAGTATAGTATAGATGATAAAAGATCTCTTGGCTTGTCAACACTTTTACTGAATTTCTTTCTCAAGATCTTTCTTGTTTTGTAAAAAACGTATTTTGTTTTGTATATAGCCTTTTTAACTAACTTGTATGAGAAAAATAAAAAAGACAGAAGTTCATTGGGCATCAAAAAAATTGTCCGCATCGCTGTCAATGGGATAAGTGCCCAAAAGGCTGGCAAAATACGAAGTGGTGGTTCGGTTATCCTTATCACATTAAATTATACAGCGGTTATTACAAGTTAATATTAGTCTGTTAACATAATAAAATAAATAATTTTACTAAAAGTAGAAAATTGAATTTTTCAAATAAAATAAATAGCTTAAAAATTGGCACGAAATAAGCCACCCTTGATAATAAGGCTTATGATAATAAGGCACGCGGGGCGATGGTATCAATAATTCAACACAAACTATGGTAGTGTTACCAAATAATTACCCACAAATTAAGTTTAATGGAGGTCCCACGGCTAGAATGTTAATAAGTGTTATCAATTGGGAATTTTTATTATACGTAATGTAGAGTAGGTGTTTTCAAATGTGGTAGCTTAGTGTATTCAAATTTATTTTTCAAATTAATATTATTTCAAGTTAAGCAAATATCAACTTTATTTTAATGATGATTAAGTTGAGAGTGACTAGCACTATTGAAAAACTTATCATTTTTTTTTAAGTTGTAGCGTAAACTGAACATTATGATGTTGGATTTAAAGTTATTTTTTCATAAACTCATATTTGTTTACATTTTTGGCAAATACATCTCGAATGCAGATTAATCACCACACGTACAACGCAACAACATCGCGCCGTTAATCACTGTAGGTATTCGGAAGTTTATAGAAAGTCTACCCATATTTCGTCACATTATGTAATTATGAATGCCGTAACCCGTAACCGTAAAATCCTTTTAACCAGTCTATGATTAATGGCTGTATTCTGAATATAGAACTTGTATTATAAACAAAATGAGACAAATGTCCAAAGTTTCAACAGGATTTTAACGAATTCGTCGCTTTCAGCGCTTTATAATGCGGTGTGAGGCAATACCATCTTCGGGGAATAATAAAGTTGGTTAAAGATGATATAAATCCACAAAAATTTAAAACGCTACTTTTATTAAACCTTTTATAACTTACCGAAGTTATATTCGTTATTGCAATAGCTTTACTTTGGAACTTTTATCCATTGAGACGATTTCAATCCGCGTTTTATTATCAAACATTTCTTTTTTCACATATTGAAGATATGTAGGTTTATAGTTATTAAATTATGTATATTTGTGTTATAATGTAGCAGATAGTGTAGGGAACACCTACGTCCATGACCGCCTTTTACAACCTCTTTGCTAGATAATTAGACGTTCACGTACCTAACAACGTTTCGTTTTAGTTTAGTAGAAAACTAGAATTTCTCTTTATCCATACTTTAATATTAAAACTAACGAAAGTAACTGTTTGTCTGTCTGTCTGTATGTTACCTTTTCATGCCTAAACCGCTGAACCGATTTAGATGAAATTTGGTACAGAGATAGTTTAAGTCGCGGGAAAGGACATAGGATACTTTTTATCCTGATATTCCCACGGGATCGAGACTTATGCGGGTGAAACCGCGGGGTGCAGCTAGGAATTAACTAATTAATTAATGGTTGCGATCGTGAATCGAACCAATCACCTGCTGCGTAGGGAGCATAGCTCCAAGCCATTTCGCCGCTTCATAATCCATATTATAAATTCAACAACTTTATTTTCGTACCCGCCACTATCTCAAACTCACAAAATATAATAATTAACTTTTCTAATTAGTAAGTATCGCGCATGTTCCAAACAGGGAGTTGTCTGTTGGTTGTCAATTTTAGGGACACGTTAGCATGCGCATACTTGTCAAAAACACTGCGGAATGTCCCATGTGGCCCGGTTAGGGTAATTATAAGTTTATTTACGTAATCAATTTTCGTTTGGCGACAAAATATTTGGGTTAGATGGTTTTAGAGTAATTGGTAGTGTTTCATAGGGTAGTTGTTATTTAATTAAAAGTTTCGCTCCATCATTGATATGGGGTCCTTACCCCACCCCACCACACCATTGTGCAAGGGTGATTTAAAATGATAAAGTGGATTTTATAAACTCTAGTTACGTAATGACTGCAATATTGTTTTTTTTTTTATATTAGGTAATGTTTATTTGCCAAAAACATTGTTTACGTTACCTTATAGTATTCATTATAAGCTAGGTTTTCATAGAAAAACAAAAATAAAACGCAAAGGAAACATTTTGCTTATAAACTCCACTCTAGGTCGAGGACTTGAGGCTGTCTCATGGAGCCTATGTCTGACGTAACACCCTACACACGGCATAGGTTTTTCCGATTGGTTTTGTTTTCAACACTGTTCAATCATTTTTCTGGGACTCTGAGCCTCACGGGTACCCCGCTTTTCATTTGGTCGCCTTGTAGATTCTGACTTCCAGGTGTTACAATGGTATGGAACAGTGTGGCAAGCTACGAGTACGAGTTACTAAAGAAAACGCAGAATAATAGTTATTTATGTAACTGTTTTAATACCTAATTATGTACAGTTGCATACAAAACTTAATCTACACCCATGATAATATGAATCCTCTATAAAAGGTTCTAAAACAGTTTTTTGCAATACTAATATGGAACAAAAATGGCGGCCGGCGGGATACGACGTGAATTCGAATAACCTATAAATACTTTTTTTAATTACTGCGCTGTGGTAGTGAAACGCGCGTGCATGACAATGTTCTTTTTTTGTTTGAAAACGAGTTGCATAATGAAATTTAGTACAACATAATAACACTCGTTTGGATGATATTATGGTTACTATGACACTGGTTGTTTTAATTGTTGGCTATAAGCTGTTTCAGAAACTTTTATAGAGGATTTATTGCATGGGTGTAGATAAATAAAATTTTAGAATCATGTTTATTTTTATATAATAATAGTATGGCGAACGTAGGCCATCGTGTATATGTGTGTAGATATAGTATGGCCAATGTAAGCCATCGTGTGAACACCACATAATAAGGAAGACTGCTAGTCTAGCGATGTCGTAACAATCTATTGTCATAGAGAACCTACGTCATCCTTCTGTAATATGGCTTCCTATTCAGTTGTGAGTGCACAACATAAGGAATAGATATAGATATTACTGAAATAAACACGGAACTATTTATTTATATCTTGTAGTTTTCGCTGACAGCAAGGGGGCCACTTGACTCTAACAAAAATTAGCACTTTAAAGCTTAATATTTTACCAACGGATCCCTGAATCAACGATTTTTTTTCACAAACCTGCAATATTTTTGAAATACCTGTCCAACTATACCCGACACCATGGAGTAGACGTGAAAAAAAACTCCCCACTTTACGTAGAGGAGGTACCTACTTACCCGAAAAAAAATGTTTTTTCAAGATTTTTTTTTTAGTAGGTACTAAGAGTCTCTAAGCTAAGCTGCGGACAGACGGACAGAAGGACATGGCGAAACTATAGCGGTTCCTCGTTGACTACGGAACCCTAAAAATGGGCTTTTGGAGCAGGCGGGTCTGTCATAATATGTGTGTGATAGTCTCTTTTTTATAAACACGGTGTATGATGATGCGATTCATGTATTATATTATGAATGTCCGCGTATTCAATATCAGCCTATAATATTCCCACTGCTGGGACACAGGCCTCCTCTGTATGAGAGGGAGTGGGCCGTAATCTACCACGCGGGCCCAGTGCGGGTGCGTACATGTCACATATCTTTCTTCTTCTTAACGTGTCGATAGCAATCTAAATGTACTCGGCCCAGAATTCGGCTACTTGTTTGGCGCCATCACTAGCGTCCATCAGTTCAGTCCCATCGTTTGTGGAACATGTCTTCGAATTTTTGGTTCTAGGTGCCGGTTTCCTCACGATGTTTTCCTTCACCGTTTTGAGAGCAGTGGTGATTATATTATTTACACAAATTAAATATAGTGCCTATCTGGGTTCGAACCCACGACCTGCAACTCGTAAGTTGGGTAGTATAAATACCACTGGGCCACCACTGCTCTGTCCGAGTACGTACTAAGATTTGACGAGATTCTACAGAAACTCGTGTGTAGGTACTTACCTACTTATTTTAATATGACTGACTTCACTGAATTTTCAAACACATAACACATTTAGACTGAATTCGAACGTTTCAGGGGCTTCTAAAGATTTTCACTTCATTGGTTTCACATTTTCTCTAAAAATCATGGAATCAGTAAAGAGATTCCTGCTGTTTATTCTTTTGGAAATAAAACGTGCTTGTTTTGGGCCTAGAAGTGTCCGGAATAATTTTAGCTTGACGACAATGTTTTAATATTACATAAATAAATAAGGGACGCTTTATACATAAGATCCTCATTTAGCTATTAATTTTATATTTTCTTGCCTAAAGTACCTACGTATTACATAAAACAATAACACAGTCTATACTACATATTTCATAAAAAAGATTATTGTTGAAAAAAAAATTATTGCCGCCCATTGTATATTTTGTAGTGTTTCATGTATTTTTTTTTCATGTTATGATTTTTTGTGGTGTACAATAAAGTATATATATAGAAATAAAACAATTACCTGTCGATATTCATAATAAAATTAACATTCCAAGTTTTGCGCCTATTTATTATTATTAAATCATTTATTCCAGAAATTAAATCCATTTTTGTGTTAGTATTACAGCTAATTACCTATAGTAAAACTGCGCAGTGCTGCACACCCCCACCCTATTTCAAGTTAAACAAATATCAACTTTATTTCAATGACAATTAAGTTGATTTCAGAGTGACTAGCACTATTGACAAAGTTATATAAATGTTTGAAGTTGTAGCGTAAACTGAACTTTATTGTCTAGGATTTAAAGCAATTTTTCCATAAACCCATATTTGTTTACATTTTTGGCAAATAAATAGCGAACTCATGATAGCAGGCACACAGGAAAACACAGAAAAACATTTCACTTAACAGCACCTAACACACACTATAAATCACAATCTGAATCATTTTGCAGGGTAACCATTGCTTCATATGTAAGAAAAAATTGTCTGCTCAACAACGTAAATAACGCTATGAATATTGTTGAACTGCCAAAATGAAAGCTATTCCTACTGTTAATGTGTTACGAAATTAACCCGCTGGCTTGACTTTGGCTTAAACACCAAAAAGTACAAATCAAACCTTTAGCAGCACAAAACCAAAAGTTTTCCCACAAAAAGCTACCTATTATGGTAATTTCCCTTGTTGACCGACAATTTGTAACGTTTACTGGTTCCTCGGAATTTGCGCGAGATGATAAATCAAACTGTGTTGTCTATTCCCAACAGGACTTAGGGAAACAATTTGTTACCAGAACTTCTCTGTATTTGTTCTAAAAACCTCTGGGGGTGTTAATTGACCATACAATTGGGGTTTTAATTACTCAAAAACGAATAAAGTTGTTTAGTGTTTAAAACACACCTTTTAAAAACGCAGAATAGTAAGAAGGTTTGCGGTTGTATAATCGATTTATGGTTCGTTGTCAACATCGCAGTGTTGCTAGACACCTTTTGTACACCGTGTAATGACACGGTGTACACCACGGTGTGTGCCACGATTTTAATTAAAGAAAATTATTACCTATTCTGGTTCTTAAGGGACCACATGTCCTAAATGCAAAAAACGCAAGTTTTATAATGCCCTAAAAGTATATGATCGACAACAGTAAACAAAAAAAAAAAAATGATATTCTTCAGGATATATATGCTAGTTTGATATTGTGTTGAAAACTCAATACAACTAATTTGATACGATAGAAAAAAATCATGAAAATACCTCTAAAAGCTTTCTTTTCACAATAAAAAAACATACTAATAATACATACAATCATTCTTATTTTTTGTCAGATTATTGTACAAGAAACATACTAAAGCACTAGTGTTTTAATTTTTTAGTTCAAACAATAGATTTTTGTAAATAGATAATTGCTTCATATTTTGCAATAAATTACCAGCGTTGTGTCCTCGTACTTCTCTTTCTTTCTATGCAGTCCGACAGTGACCGTGCTTTAGGTCATGTAGTCCCCTTAAGAGGCTAAGCGCCAAGGTAGCCCGCGAAATTTAAATTTTCTTACGTTTTTCGCCTAACCAAACCTATTGGTTGGTATCAATAGGGTTATAATGAACTTAGAGGGTTGTATTATATACACCCACACTCCACACCCACACTCCACATCCACACACTACTTTCACACTACATTTTCAATACCCTCTAGTACTATCTCTATTGTAATTTCTGCATGCTCAAAATTATAGTGTTCTTTAAAAATCTTAGTTGGTATAAATAAATAAAAATATCATGTAATTTTTTGGGAGAAGGCGCTGAAATCCGACATACAGGTTTTTACCTAGTTTGGGTTTCAGAGGTTTCATATGTTTTTGTAACACTATTTTATTCCAATAAAAATTTATTTATTATTCCAATAAAATTTATTTAATGATGATTTTAAATTTTGTAAATTTTATTCAACATAAAACCGGACATTGACCTGCAAATTGCAAAAAAACTTAACAAACTTTAGTCCTTCTTCCTTCAGTTGCCTGTGCCAAGGGCCACGGTATCTCTTTCGAACAACCCGCGACGCTGGCAGTGACGCTTCCCCCATGAATATAAAAAAATATTTTTGTAAATTTAACTGTCAGTGTCATATCTATAATTCGATCTGACATGTAAAAATCATGACCGAATGTCATACTGCGGTAGGTACTTATTGACATTACAACGAAATATATAATGCTGAGTCGGTAAAGGAGATTCTATCGTGCAATCGGCAGATAAAAATAGAACTATAGGTGACGAACATACTATGGGTGTGACTGTACCTACCTACATACACACCAACAATACAATATCCTCTATTCTAAATAACTAGTCTGTAAATGTCATGATTACTCCCACTTGTAGCGAATACATACCATACACATGTATGGCGAATATTACTAATTTGTCGTTTGACATCTGTCTTAAATACCACAAACTATTTGTGGATAGGTAACTATAAACTAATGCGACATTTACAGCAAGTAATTAGGCACGAGTAGGTACTGTATGTGAGAGATTAACGGATTTGGGAATTAGAGCTATATAATATCAAACATAAAGCAATAAAGTCCTAGAATCATTATCAAACTTGGCTCTTAATCTGTCAAGCTCCACTAATGAGACACAATTGATTTTCTATTGTTTCGTCGCCAATGTGCGACGCGCGCCACTTAACCGGTTAAGTATACAAATTATCTTCAAATACTTCAATTATTTTATAGGCAATTCATTCATAAAATATTCCTACCCACTCCAAACAGAGACGTAACATTCAAAGAAATGGAGGGAAATAATGTAAAATGTCGAAAAGTTCGCGCCATTAGTATTGAAGGTGAGATCCTGATTGGTTCGAGTAGTTAGAACACCATCTATATTCATGTGGCGTTAACAGGACTTCGTCCAACACTAATAAGATTTGTTGGAAAGTTAAGACAGAAAGTCTAATTCGTACAATGATGAAAAGTACACCACAATACAATAAAAAAATCTAGCCTTTTGGGCACTTTATCCGTTGACAGCGATGCGGACGATTTTTTTGAGCTCCTCTCTTTTTTGTGTACTTGTACAGAATATTATATATAAGTACTTATGTTAGTGTTAGCTTGAATGTTGCATTTAAGATTTTTTTTTCAAACAAGATTAAAAAAATCTCTAAATTATAGTTTTCGATGATCTTAAGTGACTTTACCATTCTTAGCACAAAGATTGCATGTAAAATTGGTAGAAGCACACAACAGAATACTGTTTCCTGTCTTAGTACACACTAATCCTTTGGTTTCCAATATTCCTTGCTAAAATTAAACAACATACTAACTCCTTACTAATAAACGTATTAGGTATATCAGATGAATAGTTACACACCGATTTCTCTCTTTCAGTCGTCAGTAACTTGACTTTCGAAAGAAGAAGACAAAGCGTTGTGTAACTATACAGACAATGATTTATTTCTGTAATTAGTTTAAACTAAATAAGTTCGGCGTTTCATCTGACTACTCTGAGAAGAAAGACCGAAACAACCTCAGAGGTCTCTTTCTTTCGTATAAAATAGACCTTCTATATCAACTGTCTGTTCTCTGACATAACTTTCTTCTCTCCATTTACATAACTTCCCATTTACAATATCTTAACTTGTCTCCCACGGAACTAGAATGAGAATTCTTAACAAAATAATAAGTGCTGCTGCTGAGTTGAAATGCAGCGAATGAAAAATTACATCAGAATGCACTTTGACTGGGTTTTCAATTTAGATGGTATGTAATTATGTCATCAATTTAGTTTCCGAGAACTTTAGTATATTCTCATTCCGACTACATCTCATTTTATTTTCATAAAAAAAAACGGAAAGCAAATGTTTAATTTACCTTACTTCGAAAATGAGATTATTTAGCAGATTGTATTTCTTGTTACTGTAAAAGTTCAAAAGTAAATTTAATTTAAACGAATTTAATTTCTTGTCGTGGGTGGTACTAATATTAGATCGGCCAGATAATGTTTTCTATCGTAGGTATTACACAAAGCTGACAGTTACTTATTGACTGCACTCATTATTTCCCTATGGATAACTAGGCCAATTTCAGTTCTAGGAATTAACCGGGGTATTAGTGCGAAGTACATACATATTCCAACTTCGAGAAAGAGTCAATCATCGAATCCGACTCGGCTGGGCAGCGTTGCGGGAAGCTACGCAATATCTTCTAGTCCCAGTCGTCCCACATACCGCAGTGTCTCAAGACGAAAGCCTTTGACCAGTGCATGTTGCCAGTGATGAACTATGGCACTGAAACGTGGTCGCTCACAATGGGCCTTATTAAATGGTTAAAAGTCACCGAAAGGGCAATGGATAGGGCTATGGTTGGAGTTTCCCTGCGTGATCGAATCAGAAATTAAGAGATCCGCAGGAGAACCAAAGTAATCGACATAGCCCGAAGAATTTCCAAACTTAAGTGGCAGTGAGCAGGGCACATTGCTTCCAGAACAGATGGTCGATGGGACCGAAAGGTTCTAGAGTAGCGACCGCGTACCGGAAGACGTAGCGTTGGAAGGCCTTCCACAAGGTGGACCGACGTTCTTGTGAAGCCGCAGGAACCCGTTGGATGCGAGAAGCATAAAACCGGTCGAAGTGGAGGTGCTTGGGGAGTCTTATGTCCAGCAGTGGACGTCTTTCGGCTGAAATGATGATGATGACATGTATATTAGCACCGCACTGCAAGCCACCTACATACCTTGTTTAACTTTTATAATTTCACGGTTCACTAGAAACTTGTAGGAATATGCCAGTCTGTTACCCTTTCTTCCTCGTACGATCTTTCTAGTACATACAATTTCCAGAAAGATAAACAACTTTGTTTTTTTGTTCGATATCTTTTCAACTTTGAAATTGGGGAAAAGAAAACTTTGTCCGCTGAACCGTTTTAATTTCTTTTTCTAGTTGTTGTCTCGTAACTTTGGACGCTTTTCTTCTTGATATCGTGCGCCTAATCGTTTGGAGTTTTGAAATATTCTTTAGTGGCTTTTGAAACAGTTAAAAGTTTATCTATTTTTCAAAAGAGTAACCGTGGAGTTTCTTGCCGGCTTTTCTCCAAAGGAGACGTGCACCTAGCTTCTGACGTTTCATGAGTGCCCATGTAGGGTTATGTGAAATAAAACATTTGATTTGTCACTATGTTGTAGTACGTACAGACGCCAGCACATCAAGCTACTAAATTCTGTCAAATTTCTTTAATAGATTTTCAACTTTATCACTAAGTTATAAGGTTCAAAGTTTATTGGGAAAATTTGACAGTTTCGGGTAGCTTGATGTGCTGGCGTCTGTAACTAATAGTTTTAATAGCAGGCGAGATTTCATGTGGTCATGACGTTGTGAAACCCTTTGAAGCTTTCGTTGCTGGCTTCATCTGTTTGATAAAGTTACTCATTCCCTTTTTACTCCCAATGTTTCGACAACATATTGGCAGTCCTGTGTATCGCAGGTGAACTTGACAATTTGTTCTGCACGTTCCACGTTCATTTGTTTAAAATATTTATTTTATATCCGACCTTGCCCTATAGGAAAGTCACTTTTTATCAGAAACTCACATAAAATATAACATAACTCGTTGTCAGATCACGAAAGAGTTTATTAGTGTGTAATTTGCGGTGGCTGGCGGGGAAATAAATAAATTGATATGATAAAATCCGAATCATTGATCAATTATTGTAGTACCTACGATGTATCGATGCTGTTACAATGAACGAGGGAATTATGTACTGTTGTACCTGTCTATGACCTGTGTTTTATAATACAACTCCACTTTTTTACGTCCTTCCATGGGGTTTAAAACATGGTGACGAAATGTGATTGTGCTTTATACAATGTCTGGGGACAGACGTGGTATTGTTCATTATTAACTCTGGCAAATACATAATATTATAATAATTATTTATCTTTTAAATACAAACAAAAAGCCTTAATTACAAATTATATTATAATAATTATGTTTTAAAATGCGATCCGGTGTATATTTATACGACAGAAGTTTTCTCATTTATTTTTGGGAAAGGCAAGTCTGATTGGATTAAAGTTGGTTCATTTAAAAACGAATGCACGCTCTGGATTGCTACCACAGATTGGTAGGTAACTACTGTTAATTAAGGCAAGAATTGAGAAAGCATTCACATTTGTTGAACCCTCTACAGGATGATTGCTTAATTTTGACATTAAAACTCTCATATTCCAGCCTTATTTCAAACTATATCCATATGTCCTTTCACGTAAAAGAAACTTTAACCAGATATTGCCCCTGTCCTTAGTCAGGGTGAGCTATAAATAAAAAACAGTAGCACTACAGGTTAAACGGTCCGGTGCATATAATGCGATTTACTTCCGGATATACCGTTAGATTAGCTCCGCATTAGGGCTTCTGGCCGGCTCCGTGCCGGTGATACGGCGAAGTCTGGCAAACAGTGCATTGTTTCGCAAAATTACGTCCATGTAGTTTTGTATACAGGTGTTGCCAGCTGATTGGATTTTAGTGTGAGATTGGACACGTAATTAGAGAGCAATCTGAACGTGATTTGGAGCTGATTTTCTTATAATCTGACCGGCTTAGAATTTTAAATGGCATGGTATGACATTTACCTAAACGCTTTAAATGTTCTTTAATTCTGAAAGTGGTAAAATAAATTTGGTAATTTTATTATTTTGAAATATTGAATGTTTCTTGTTTAGAATTTCAGTAGCAAGTAGGTATTTGTGTGGGATGAGCAAAACCAATCAATGACGTTTACATGCTATATTCTAAAAGTGGTAAATTAAATTGCATCATTTTGTTATGTTTTAATTCCAATTCATGGAAAGGAAAATATCAGTCGACTGCAACATCAGCGTTTAATCCAATTCGCATAGACTTTGCGTACTTATTTAATCATAGATATATGAAAGTTTTTTACATTATATGTTATTTAATATTATTCATAGGTACAGTCACGTCTAAAAGTATGTATACACTTGGCAATTTTCAATTGCGATTTTTTCGTGAAATAACGAATGTAACGTTGAAATACGACACTTAACATAAACCTTTGGGCTCGAAAATACTATTTTCGTAATAAGATAAAATTTCATTCAAAAATAAAGGAGAAAATCGCCTTTGAATAAAGCCAAGTGTATACATACTTTTAGACGTGACTGTACAAGAATATTACGGAGAAAAAGAAATCAATGCTCTTTTCTTAATTAATTTTTTCGATAATATTTTTATCAGTAGGTATGTTAAAATGGAAACAGTGTTAATATAAGTAGTTCCTAAAACAAACATTCCAATAATAATCTAAAATTCTATTTTCTATATCTGTGTGGACTGTGTGGACATTAGCGATTACATTTCGTCTGCTGCTCCTGAACACTCAAATTAGAGCATTTGGCAACATTTTGCTGTATTCACGCTATTGTCTGGCTCAACCACTTTCGTCTTTTTGGCTAATTGACGTTTAATGTTGTTTTACTTCTACCAAACTGTTTTGGGATTATCATGACTTTCGTACCCGCGTTTTACCTATTAATAGGTATTGAAAAACTTCGTTAGGCAAAAAGATTCTTAAAAAAAAATGTTGGTAATTTTTTCAGCAACTTCAACTAATTGTTTTAAGATATCTTTGGACAATAGGATACGAAATATTCTTAAAAAAATATACTTAATGGTAATTGTTATATCTCTTAATTGAAGAGCCGCCATTTTTGTTTACCCAACCCTGTCTTCCGAATAAAGTCCAACGACTCTTTGTCTGAAGATCATAATTAAGTACCAAGACACACAATTAAGTAGTAGGTAAAGTAGTTATTTACGGAACTAACAGAAGTGTCTTAAAGCTAATTTTACAGTTTGGCCATTAAACGTGATCACGTATTGTGTACCTTGCCGTTGCTACGATAGTGGCCCAGTTTGGCCCACATTAGTTTGACGATGATGGCCCAGTGAAGCCCAGTGGAAGCCCCCTTTAGTTCGGAAACTATTCCAATTGAAAACTGCTTTGACTACTAAAATTTCGCACCACTAAAGTAATAGTCAACACCTATTGAAATTCCGAGAATTTTACGCTCAGAATTCATTGAAAACACAGATAGAAAACATTTTAAAACAGAAGTTGTCTCGTTCCTAAATGATGCCTACTGTTGTTTTAAAATAAACTCAAAGGCTTTTGAGTTTATTTTAAGCTTGAGACCGACAAAGTGTTTTAATAAGTGGTCTGTGTTCTTAATAGAACAGAGACAACTTATTAAAACACTTTAATTATTAGGTAATCCTTATAATTAAGCGACGCCGGGAAGCCTTAAGCAATTAATAATCTACATATTTAAGGCGTTTTAGCGACAATAAACAAGTTGACTTTTCGTGTCTGTTTTCTGATGGTTCAGAAATATAACTAAAGCAATAGCAAAACCAACTAAAACAAATAAGGAAAATTAATAAATTCGTGTTTCCTTTTAAAGAACAGCTCTTCTCCGTAAGTCCAGCGACATCAATCATCTATCCAGTCCATTTCCACGTGTTTTTTCCAATATTTTTTTTTTAATCGAATTAAATGAGGCGTTTTGCTAGACCTCTTCGTCACATTATAACCCTGCGTTATATTGTCAAAAAAATATTATAATGTACCTACCTAGATAATTATGTTTCTATGATCTTATGCTTATCAAGTTATCAGACTTCAAAGCAATCATAATCAGCCTATAATGTTCCCACTGTTGGGACACAGGCCTCGTCTCGGTGCGAGGGAGTGGGCCGTAATCCACCACGCGGGCCCAATGCGGGTTGGTGGATGTCACATGTCTTCGAATTTTTGGTTCTAGTTCATGCCGGTGTCCTCACGATGTTTTCCTTCACCGTTTTGAGAGCAGTGCTGATGATGAAATAATTTACACAAAGTAAAGTGCCTGTCTGGGTTCAAAGAAATAGTTACTCAATGATAATATTGTCAGTTTCAACACTGTCTATAAACACTGAAACAAATTGCTGATTCTAGCATGTTGATATCAAGCTCTTAGAAAAACTTTTTCAATCGTACTTGTCATTTTTGAAGAAAAAAAAAAGTTACGCACGACCAAACTCGCTGTTTTTTGTTACTCTAGGACAGAACACATATTACTTTGTTTTTTGCATCCATCTATCATTCTCGAATGTAACAAGATAGTGGAATGCAAAATCGTAGTGGGTAGTTAGATCCTAGTACGTACTAGAAGACTCCATTACCATCTGTCATGTTTACGGCCTTTGAATGAGTCGTGAAGACTTTCATGGTTGGATGACACGTTACTTCTCCAGTACCTAGACGAAGTATTAGTAACTAGATAACGTGGGATGCTCATTTTTAAACATCGGTGATGAACAATGTACTGTTATTTTATAAGCTTTAACAGCTTAGGTGAATTATAAAATGTTGTAGTATGTTTTTCATCAAAAAACGCTAGATCTTTCTACTGGTGAGCCATTATTTTCAAGGTTTTTAGGCATGTCCTTTATTGCGTCTTCTCAACAGTTGCTACTTACATTGTTCTATAATAAGTAAATTCTAAAAACGATTTATAATGCGGATCACACACTACAACGCGCCAAGCGACGGGGCGCGGGAAACGGATGCGAATTCCCCGCACGGAAGCGCGTTTTGATTGAACTTGTATGTTAAAATCCAGCGCAGAGGCGCGTTATCTGCGCCCCGTTGCGTAGTGTGTATATTGTAGTAGGTATATAAGCCACCTAAGATATTATCTATTATTATTCTCACAAATGTTTCGTCATAATTAATAAGTTCAAAACACGAGTACCTATATACACACATGAGGCATGCAAGATGAATAAACGAAATGAACCGGTCAAGATCTGGGCGTGACCTGTGGGTCACGATACAATAGATAATCAATTGTGTCTCATTAGAGCTTAATGAGCTTAAATAATAAAATAAATCACAGTCATGTTTTGCCTCAACGTCAACAAACCGTGGCCCCTGGCACAGGCAACGGAAGGAACACGGGTGGGTTTTAGTCAGTAAAAGTCTGACCTTCTCGCTCCGCCCAGAGCGGGAGAAGTTATTTGATGATTTCACACCCAAAAAAAAAAAAACGCGGCTGAATTAACCAACAATTTCTAATAGCACAAAAGCAACATACCTAGCCCTACTAAACTGATCTGCACCACAACACCTACGCGTCCTCCCACACATCTCCAAACACTAACCACCTTCTCTCTTTGTCCCCAGCAATGAATTTCTCAATGCAGTTGGCAGTAGCAGTGGCGGCGGCAGCATGTCTCTGCGTGGTAGCCGCGGCACCCGAGGGCAGACTCACGCGTACCAAACAACAGCGCCCGACCCGCGGGTTTAAGAACGTCGAGATGATGACTGCTAGGGGATTCGGCAAGCGGGACAGGCCACACACCAGGGCCGAGCGTGAGTTTTACTTTTGGGTTTAATGCACACAGTTCTTGATCGGCTTCTGACATCCGTGAAGTCTGGGCTCAGTGTTCCTGTATACCTTTTACTCAGAGGACCTACAATAACGACAGTGGAAAAGTTAAAAATGTATGAGACTCACATAAGCTACTGAATAGCTTAGCAATCCCATTGAAATGTGGTTTAGAAATACGAAACACTCTGAAAGATATACGTTTGAAAGCGATTACGATGCTAGCCCCTCTGGTGTCAGACCTAGCTTCAAACACGCAAATACCTACAAAGTCGCGATATTTTGCTCGTATATTTGACGATGTAGGCAAAATTTTAATACATATTTTGCTCTTTGAAATCGACCGGCTTGCAGACTAAATTTTTATTCAAACTGCACTGAAAAACAGAAGACAAATTCATATAGAATTAATACAAGCAATCTTTTCACCGTCTCTGATGGAACACTGACCCTGGATGGCCCGGAACCATGAAATGTGTGGTTTGGGCTTAGACTTGATTATTTTCTTCTATTAGATCTCTCTTTTGTTTCTTAAACTGGTGTCCACGACATCTAATTACTCGTACAACTTGTCTTCTGTCTTCTGTCCTTATCAATGATTGAAAACAGAGTAATATTTAAATGTTATTTTGAAAGATGTCGTGAAAGCCTAAGGCCAGTTTTACTTTTAATCTAAAATTCTAAATTCATTTTTCATATTTTTATTGTTGACACAATTTTGTCTTTTTCACTTTTTTCTGATTCACGCTCGCTAATTCAGTACATTTTTTTAAATCCCCTTCCAATCTGGATGTTGTTACAAGTAGGTATTGTAATGTGTTTGTAATGCACTTTAATTTCAGATTTCTGTAAATAGAATTCAATTATGTACCTTACTGAAATGGGAATGCCTATTGTACTCAAATAATTACAAAATTGTAGAATTCACTGTTTTGTAAGCTGACTTGTCAGAATCATTTTACTTTTCCATTTTCTCTAAAACTAAACCTCGCTAAAATTGAGGCTTTAAACTTAAGTATTTTATTAACTTTATAGGAACCGCGACATTGCCTTGTTATATCATATTATAAGAAAAAATTCAAAGGAATTCTATTTATTTATTCCAAACATATTTTTCTTTTTCCGTCAATTTATTAGTTAATGTGAAAGGTATAGAAGTACAAATACATATGTACTTACATCATATTTAAAACGTCAATATCAGTCGTATTGAAAAAGATTAATGAAGTTCCCTACGCTGCCCGCTGTGTCATTTGAGTAAGTAATGGAAAAATAGTAGATGTGTATAATTATCATCAATAAGTAGTAGTAGTGTGTAGGTATAACCTTCCCACCTATAATGTTCCCACTGCTGGGACACAGGCCTGTGCCTCCATGTAGGTAGGTATATATTTACTAACTTTAAAACCATCTGTGTACCTACTGTTTATTTTTGTTAGCCGAGAATGTAACATAGTATTTACGTCTTCATTATTAACATCACAATAATGTACAAGTAATGTTTGTTTTCACGATTTTTCTATTTTTCCTCCCCAACTTTTACCAGGATAGCATATCCATCAGAGAGTGTTGTATTCCAATAAGATTATGATGCATTTTATGAAGTAATTACGAACATTTGGACCCGAGTGATGTATGTGAGTTAGAACACAATGGTGAGCATCAATCTTCCTAGCCTGCCAACTTATAAGTTGCGCTCGTTGATCGCTAATGGAGCGCATAATTCGTATAAAATAATATATTAGGAACAATTCTCCTACCTTAACATTAGCCTTTATTGAAATTCAAATTACACGACAATAGTACGACAAGTTTCCGCAACTTTTCACTCGTCATTGTTCAATATGTAAAGTGCCTCTGTTGGTATTCTATCGAAATGTTTACGATTACCATAATCTTTTGACGCTGAAATTATGCTATTCAAACGTACAATTCATATTGTTATTATTTTTTATCGAAGGGTAAATAAGTTTACATTGAGGGTAGATTGCGGGTGCTCCAGTGCGCCGGGGGTAGACCTTTCGAAATGTAACAGTAACGAAGCTAAGAATGTAACATTATTCCTGAAGGGGACGTAGAGCACCAAGCGCCGACCACCCGCTCGCACCGCGGCACGCCCACCTTTAAAAGTCCCACAGTTGGAATCGCAAGAGATTTCGGTAAAAGAGCTCCCGAATTGGACGGCGAAGGTACCACAACGAACCTGATTGAGTTTCCGGCCTCGCATCACTGTGAATGGCAAACATTACGCCGAAGCCGACGGAATGCCGGACCGTGTAACAGACTTAAACACAGTCCGCACGTGTGTAAGGAAACAAAAGCTAAAATCCATTTGGGAATGGTTCGCAAACCTTTGGACAGGCCCCTTCCGGAGTGACGCTTTGCAGGTGTTTGTGAGAGGATAGAAACCTTGTTACTGCTCGATATCATATACCTACTCGCAGGTTCACTGCGAAGAACACACTTCATAACTCCTTTGCTCAGAGAGAAGTCACGAATAGTATTTTATATGGGATCGCGCTAAAATAAAGTACATTTTGAATAAAAACAAAACAAGATCTGCATAATAACAACACATTTTTGGAATGTTCCGCTTCTCTCTGAATAAAGGTGCAAGTTTTCAACTTTAGATGAATGTTCTAACTAAAAGAATTTGAAACCTATTAAAACATCAAAGTTGAAAACTTTCAGTGGTTCTCTGTGACCGAAGAATGTTGTCTGTCGAGCTTGTTCCGTCGAAACAAAGGGAATCCTGCACCACGTCGACTGGTGTTAGCCTTTTGTTTTTATTTGCTTTTTACTGATTATACACATACACATAACTAACATTTGAACATTGTCTTACTCCCAATCATACATCAGCAGACCAGGACAGCTACGAACCCCACGCTCGCAGGAAGTTTAACCCCAAGAGCAACCTCTTGATCGCCCACGACTTTGGCAAAAGGAGTGGTAATGATGACGTTAATGATGAAGGTAAAATATGTCGAAACTCTCTCAATCCAGTGCTAAAAGAGCTTTCTAAGCTTTTAATAAAAGAAAAAATAATTATATTGTTGATATCGAAAAAGTAAGGATTTTGTTCAAAAACAGACGCTTGCAGTATATAAAAAAGATAACGCTTTATCGCTTTCTATCGGTGATCTAAAATAATTCACCACCGTGACTTGGCATTTCAACAGAGGAAGAAATTAGAGTGACCAGGGGAACTTTCAGGCCCAACTCAAACGTACTTATCGCAAGGGGTTACGGGAAAAGGGCCCCTATGCCAAAGAACGATCGAGGTATTAAGTCGAGATAATCTCTGATCCAATATTAAAGAAATCACACACTATCGGTGACTTTTGGGTGTCGTCCGTCGAAAACCGGCTTAAAGCCGCAAAAATGTTATTTATACGACAAATATTCGCATCGACCGAATTAAAGCCTCCGGGGACGGACCAGGCGGCGTACTCGGCCAACATAAACATGCCATACTCGCTTATTAAAACATGCAAACTCTGACACAAGTGAAAACATTGAAATAAACAACACACACTGGAGCTTCTGTGCGCTTTTCTTGGATGATATAGGGATATACCATGTGAATTTGTGAGCGCAAAAATACGGCATTGTTACGGATAACAAGTGCGATCGGTTTTTTTATAGATTTACTATTTTTGTTATCCTTATTCGTAGCGCCGAATGTAGAGGGACAGAAATGTGTTCCCTTTATTCATGATGTCCGTCAATGCTGTATTTATGTGCGTGTGTAGCACTGATAGGGACATGAATGCTTTGTCTCCTCTCTCATTTCTGGATAGAAAACTGGGAGGTCTCATTTGATGAGATTTACCCTCGGCATTGTATATGTGAGCTTTTATTGTGACTGACTTGAGGGTGTTAATGTTGCTTATTACGTCATGTGAATGTATATTGTGTGGTTAATGGAGAGCAACAGGTATTTGCTCTCTCCTTATTTAATGAGGTTATTTGTGGACAGTTTTGTTTGACGAAATTCGATATGTGCTTAAGTGTCTTATATACAGGGTATGTAATTACGACTACATACTGAAAACTTCATGTAGGAATATAAGCTGAGATATTGTTAGCAATCGAATGAAATATTTACTTATTTCGATTGTTATTGCTTGTAAAAGTGTTGATGTTATAGATATGTCTTTCGATATATTAATATTGATGTTGTTTCCAGCAGTGTACGGTCTCGACAACTTCTGGGAGATGTTGGAGGCTGCCCCCGAGAGGGAAGGACAGGAAGCTAACGACGAGAAGACTTTGGAAAGGTAACAGTATATACTGCATTTTTATGACTTAGAGAACTTTCATGAAAAACTGTAGGTAATCTTTTGAAAATGATTATTAAATTGTCTATTAACGTTGCATTGAAATTTTATGGTTTTAACGATAAATCGCTGTCGGTAAACACGATATAATTCCATACTTCATCAACATTTTAATCAAATAAATTGCTGTATTTAATAAGTAACTTGCGTTTCCGGAAAATAATACATCCATATTTCACTATCTAGTTTCATACAAATATACAAAATATCTTCATATGTTACCCATTTCATTCGGAGTCTATTGTCCAAATATTTATTGTGTAGAAGAAAAGAATCCTTTGGACTAACAAGATCTCATTACGAGGACCGGCCAAAAATGTACGAAATAAATGATAACATTTTATTGTTCTGTTTCATCCTATAATGTGATAACGTATGTCACATGATTGTAATAAAGTATTTCAGTTCAGATAAGTACTTCTTGCTAGTAAGTAACCAGTGTTTATTTATATTACTTTAACATAAAACTTGGACATTTTATATTTATTTAGGTATGTGATTAACACAGGGACTAATCTTTTGCTATTTGCCGGGAAATATTTTATCCTACTAGCTGCGCCCCGCGGTTTCACCCGCATAAGTGTCGATCCCGTAAGAATATCGGAATAAAAAGTAGCCAATATGTTAATCCATGGTGTCAGCTACCTCCATGAAAATTTTATCAAAATTGGTCCAGCCGTTTAAGCGTGAAGAAGTAACAAACATATATACACGCACACACTCACAAACTTTCGCCTTTATAATATTAGTGTTATAGTGTGGTTACCTACATAGGTATTAAATATAACTGGCGAAATTTGGGTGTAATATTGCTACACCTCTGGCTAACCTTTTGAGGGAAATCAATCGTGAATTTATGATATGTTATCTATATAAATAAAAACAAAAGGCCTGACTGACTGACTGACTGACTCATCAACGCCCAGCCCAAACCCTTGGACCTAGAAAGCTGAAATCTTACACAATGGTTCCCTTTATATTGTAGACAAGGAATAAGAAAGGATTTTTCGAAATTCAACCCCTAAGGGAGTTAAATAGGGGATGAAAGTTTGTATGAAAGTCCGTCAGTTTTAAAGTTAGGATCTTCAAATTTTGTATTTAGGCTGACGATTGAAAATTAATTTATACGTGTCTCAGCGTTTTTGATAATTTCACCCCCAAAGGACCTGACTGAGATATCAACGCACAGCCTAAACCGCTGGTCCTAGGGACATGAATTTTAGAGGGTGTGTTCTTTGTGAAGAGTAGGTATCCAGTAAGAAGGGGATTATGGAAATTCAACCTTTAAGGGGGTGGAAAGGGGGGATTTTGTTTGCATGAAAAATCTTATTCCTTGAGTCAATAACCTTGAAACTTGACAGGAATACTTATCTAAGTAAACTATAAAGTTTGGCATTTTTCGTTTTTCTAAACTACCCTCTAAAGAGGTATTGGGGGGTGTCAAAATTTGTATAAGTAGAAGAATTTTAACGCGCTGTCCAATTACCTCGAAACTCGGTATTTATACTTAAGACCAAAAATAAAGAATAATGTGTATCAGGGTGTTCCGAAAATCAACCCCTAACGGGGTGAAAAGGGGTAGTTAATTATACAGGGGAGAATTTTAATGCGTGGCTTGATTAGCTCGAAAATTGGCATAAATAATCTTTGAGTCAAGTTATGAACACACCTTAAACATTTTTCATAATTCCACCCATGTAGGGGTGAAAAGCGGGAATACAGTTTATATGAAAAATCTTATTCATTTGGTTAATAAACTTGAAACTTGGCACGAATATTTATGTAAGTAAATTATGAAGTTTGGCATTTTTTGTTTTCATAAACTACCCCCTAAAGGAGGATTGGGGTGGGGGTGTCAAAATTTGTATGGAAGAATTTTAACGCGTGGTCCGATTACCTCGCAACTCGGTATTTATACTTAAAACCATAAATAAAGAATAACGTGTATCAGGGTTTTTCGAAAATCTATCCTTAACGAGGTGAAAAGGGGTAGTTAATTTTACAGGGGAGGATTTTAATGCGTGGCTTGATTAGCTCGAAAATTGGCATAAATAACCTTTGAGTCAAGTTATGAACACACCTTAAACAATTTTTCATAATTCTACCCATGTAGGGGTGAAAAGCGGGAATACAGTTTATATGAAAAATCTTATTCATTTGGTTAATAAACTTGAAACTTGGCAATATTTGGGTCAGTAAATAATAAAGAATGTCACTATTAGTTAAAAAAAAACCCCTTACAGAGGATTTAGGGGGTGACAAAGTTGATAGGTTAAAAAAATATAACGTAACCTGCTGTCGGATTAACACGAAACCCGGTACTACTAAAACAAAAAGTAAAACAGGTATGTGTTTTAGGGTTTTTCAAAAATCGACTCCTACCAAGGTGGAAAAGGGTAAGTAATAAAGTTTAAGGGGTGGATATATTACTGCTTGCTTCCATTAACTCGAAAATGAGTATGGGTCTTTGAGTCAAGTTATTAACACATCACGAACGATTTTTCAAAATTTCACCCCTGTGGCACCCCCACAGCGCCCCAAACGCGGGATACAGTTTATTTGAAAAATCTGATTCCTTTGATCTATAAACTTATAAATTGGCCCGAATACTTATTTATCTAAATAAATGATAAAGACCATACCTACATACATTTTCGAAATTTTTAGAGAAAAGTACGAATTTCACGCGGACGAAGTCGCGGGCAGAAGCTAGTGTGTACATATATTAACGCTTTGATATATATTTGGAGCTATTATTGTCTATTATACAACTTTAACAATAGTACATGAAATAAGGTCCTTCTAAAACTATTCCACAGTCAAACTGTTCTCAAAATTCGCCTCATTCGAAAAGTTGTCATTCAATATCAAATATAGAACGAACGAATGCAAATAGAACTGGAACCTTATCGAGTTCTATTTATATTAAACAAAAGAGGTTTCGTATTAACACCGTGGCATGTAGAGAGAAAATATGTAGGCAATATAAGTAAGGCCCTTTGTACACGCACGTTTTTCTTGCCGTGAAAAACTACGATTAATTTATTTATCCTCTTATAGAAGTATGAGGAACAGGGTGTAAAGTTCACTCCATAGAACAGGGAGGATCCTCCGACCAGACGGGTGTTGTGGTTGGCGGGCAACTGCCCGATTATTCATGTCGGGCCGTTGTATCTATGATAGTTGCGCGGTAAACTCTGCTTGCGAGATGCAGGATTTTGCGTAACGTCAGTATGACCGCTACACTCCTACTGGAATGCCAAACAGCAATTACACCAACGGAGCAAAACATTACTTCATGTGCTGCTTTCCATCCATCCTGTGCGCGGTGGACATTGAACGGGCGGCGATGAAACAGGCACGCTCACACATGGTCACGGCATATTCACCGTGTGTAGGCATGGAAAGAAAGAAAAACAGTTTAATGGACACAGTTCGTGAAACACAAAATACGATTTATTACCGTTGGATCCCGTTTTTGAATCCCATAATAATATTTTTGGCGTTGGATCCCGCAAAACATTATTATGTATTTCCGTTGGATCCCGAATTTAAAAAATGCAAGATAATTACGTTTTATTGTCGTTGAATCCCGAAAAGTATTTCCGTTGGGTCCCGAATGCTTAAAAAAATATGAATGCGGGTACTTTCAACAACAAAATTGTTTATAATAAAATGAGGGGTTCACTAATGTTTCACCAAAACTCCATTGACAAATTTTTAGTTTACAACCAACGTTTCGTATACTATTTATTTCACAAACAACTCATTTTCTATATAATCTAGTCGTTTCTGGCACTCGCCGGCCGCTGCCGCGGCACCGCTCGCTTCGCTCGCTCGGCTCGTGCGTAGGGGTCACAGTTTTAACCTAACCTAACCTAACATTGTTTTTTTTTTAATAATTAACCTAATCTAACTAGTTCGGTTCCGGGTAACCCACTAAAAATAATCTCTTTTTAGTGTTTGATAAAGGTAAATCACTTTTCTTCTGAAATGTACACATGTTGTTATAATATGGGATTCAACGGAAATAGCAACCGGGATCCATCGGTAATACCTAAAAAACGGGATCAAAAAACGGGATCCAACGGTAATAAATTCAAAATACAAAATTAACAAAATAAAAAAAAATATGTTTCAGACAAAAATAGTGTGTGCTTCACGGCTGCGCCAAAAAGGTTCATTTTTACATTAATGCCAGATAAATGCTGTCTGACGCTGGTTTTCTAATGAACCTCGCTGCAGACATGGTCATGGCATGGTCGTCAGTGTTGTATGGATCATTATGGAAGTTTGTACACGAACACGTTTCGCACGTGGCCTACACGTTTCGCAGTTCACCAGTGTTGTATGGATGGCGATGGAAGCTTGTTGTCAGTCAGATACGTATTTTCTACGGCGCGGTTTATACGCCGTACCGGAATGAAACCGTGCCGTGTACAAACGGCCTAATGGCAGAAATTGAAGCTAGGTTCAAGTTGCTATTAGGATTTTGCTATCTACTCCGGTGGCGAGCTAGTAAGTGGTATTAGAACGAAGTTTCTACGTGTACCAAAGCAATAGTTAGACGCTTTAACGTCGTCGGTATGTTTTTTCGATTACAATCCTGAAAAACAATTTCATGATTGAAAATGAAAACACTCCTACCAGTATTCAATATAATTTTTATGTCAGACTTTTCATTCTTTGACAAAGTATTTCGTTAAAACGTTGAGAAAAAAAAAAAAAATAGGTAGGTTTGTGCCGGAAATCAAGCTCCACTCACAAGAAAACTAATTTCACTAAAACAATAATGATTGTGTGACTTTAACACCTAAATCTGTGCCAAATTAAGTTCCCAAATCATATGGCAACATTTACCAATACACGCAATTCACAATGAATCCTTACCAAACCGAAATTTATTGCTGATTGCAACACCGATTAATTGTTCCGAAAACCAATTACCAAACTACGAAATTAGCATTAGTGGATCGAAATTAATTTCTATCCGTAGATACAATTTGTTATTCGGTTACCTATGAAGGTAATTAGTTATTAGAAATTGGTACGTTAACTTTTATAACACTATCAATCTTAATCTGAATCATTTTGAAGAATATTGTTAATCCATTACTTTATTTATTCGAAAAATGTGTCTGCTTAACAACGTAAATAACTCAATGAATGTTGTTGAACTGTCAAAATGAAAGCGATTGCTAGTTGTTGTATGATATTACAAAATTACCCCGTCCTATTCTGGAACGATGCTCGGTTGAGAAACTCGATTTGCGTAGAGATTAAATATGAAACCTGTCAGATTTTAATCTAGATCCGTGCTTGTTCTCGTCTAGAATACTTGCGGACTTTATATAAGAGTGATAATATATTTATAGTATTAATTTTACATCATAATTTTATATGTCATCTCCGGGGTTTATTTTGTAAATAGTGACGTGTTTATACCTTTATTTAGAGTCACCTTTACCTTTGTTTACCTTTTTGTGGGTCACGGTGTTTGTACGCTAATGCCATTTCATGTTGT
Organism: Amphipoea lucens; assembly: GCA_947508005.1. Taxonomy (NCBI): domain Eukaryota; kingdom Metazoa; phylum Arthropoda; class Insecta; order Lepidoptera; family Noctuidae; genus Amphipoea; species Amphipoea lucens. The sequence goes on from OX382370.1 coordinate 14,916,177, forward strand.
GTTTAGATTTGAAAATATTTTCATTGATAAACCAGAAGGACGCAAGCGATTTTAAAAAGACAAACCGTTTGATGTATAATAACAGCGTTCTTCCAGGCCGAATACTTTTTAATAAAATCTAAAATGGTGGCATATATATCCTTAAATATCGAATATTTTTATACTTAGAGCCTACATCCCACCTTCATCTGGAATTCGATTGAATCTGAACTAAGCGTTCTAGTAGAGAGAGTTCTAGTAATTTGAAAAATGCAATAAAATCAGTAGCGTGTAGGTTTACAGCAATAGGAACCAACCCACAAAGAGGCAAATAAAATCTTTTTCTTCCTTTCAAATATGTCTGTTTTCGGAAGATTTTTTTTTTATTACCGGTGGGTATTTGAGGAAATAGTCTAGACAACATGTCTCACCAAGAGTATCGTTTTACTAACTGGGTTGTGGAGGTCAGATAAACAGTGGCTCCATGTAAAATACTGGTATTCAGCTGCATCTGTAAAGACTTGAAGCCGACTCTGACGTAGTTGGAAAAAGGCTAGGTAGCAGAAGTCGATGTTATATGGAGTTACTGTAGGTACTGTAGAGCCTATCTATGTAGACCTACCTTTAATAGTACAGGCTGGTCATAATTGACGATGTGTTCCATTCGAACGTTCAAGCAGGTGTCAAACTTTTTGATTGGGTATTTTTGTTTAGTAGAGTCAGTGCTAGAAATAAGATGTAATGTAAAAGTCGATTTTCAATATAATTTTATTGCAAGTCCTATCGGAGTTTAATTTTATCGTGAAGCTCTCATCTGGAGCTTCACCACAAATATAGAAACACCTAGATAACGCAAGAGCAACTACTTCGCGTGCCAAAAATCGTACCAGCTTACGTTCGAAAATCATAAGCCGCCACTTTCGCGCTCAGTCCTGCGTACTGCTCGCTGGGCGAGCGTGAGCGAGAGAGCGCGAGCTTGTGACGTCATAGTAGGTAGTCAAAAAGTGGCACGCTTAGTTTTCATACAGTTCGTGATACTTGCGTTATCTAGGTCTATCTATATATATCTGTGAGCTTCACAGTACTTAAAAAATCTCAACAGTCCAACTTACTGTTATGGTGTTGATTGATAAATAATCCAACTCGAAGTTTATGAATTGACGTGAACTCACCGTCATCAAAATCAATGCAGGAGTTTACATAAGAAAAACACGTATAACTAGTTTGTATCATAATACCAATTTATTTATATACAACAGTAACAATAGTGAAAGCCGTAATCTAATAAAACCACAGATAAAGTTATACATAAATAATAGGAATAATAATCTCGTTCAATCGGTCGTGGGCACAAGAATTTAATTTACCTTTTAATATTTAAAAAGTGAATTGTGTTGAAATACGGCATTTATATAGAGATCTCTGGGCTAACAATTTTTCTAATCGGTAAAATAAACAATACATACAAACTTTTTAAGCCGTTTTTTTAAAGGGTACCCAAGCTGCCCACTTAGATTTTGATTTTTTAATTAAGAACTATACTTTTCTTGTTCGTTTGAATTCTGAGAATCTGTGAAAGAATGCGGTAGGCGGGAAAACATTTACCAACAAAATAGTTTTGAAGTATTAGGCAACTGTGTGGGTTCTGACTGATGTATTGTTTTTAGAAGTTTTCAGAATAAACTGGCTATGGTTTGGTTAGCTGTGCACTACGAGTATACTGTATAACAGAGGGGCAATTCTTGTAATTCTAAGAACATTCAGTCTAATCTCAGGGTCAATCTGTCAAAAATTCGTTCAATTTCCCTAGATTTTTTAAATGTTTTTGACATTGATTGTCGCTGAGATGAGTTTTCGAATAGATTTTAAACGTTTTTAATTACGGGAATTGGCCTTCTGGGGCTCTGTTATGATACACAGCTGTAAAACCAAAGCCAGTTTAGCAGCTGTTACCAAAATTTATCTTGTAGATGAAAAGTAATGTAGATGCTCCAAAAATGAGTAATTATCAACAAGGTAATCAATGTTAATACGTTATTATTGATACGCATAATTATGTATTTAATGTGGTGTTATAATATCAAAAAACGGGTATAGATTAGTACAAAAAAAAAATAACACTGACGGGGAGTACAAATAATCTCGGCTTCATTAATTGTCTTTTCACACCCTTTATATTCATAGTTTTCTATAAATAAACGTTATAATCTCTGTTCGATTTACCGTAGGCGTATAAATCTAAAACTTAGCACCTCCCAGTATTGAGCCTGTGGTCAAGAGACACGACAGAGGACGCTTTCCCGATATTTCCTTGAGTTCGATTTGTGGTTTTTCGGTACAAATGATAAATCGTGTGGGTTGAGTACCTTTTAACTTGAGGGAGCACTTATAGTATTTGTATCTATTGCACGGGGCTTGTGGCTAAGAAACAACAGCCGCACGGTTCGATCGATCAAGTTAAGCTACGCTTTCCGCGGTTGGTCCGTGGATGGGTGACCATCTTTACATACCAAGACACCTCTGTGCCTCGGAAAGCACGTTAAACCGTTGGTCCCGGCTGTCATACATGGATCTTTGACGGTCGTTACGGGTCGTCAGAAGCCCGAAAGTCTGATGACCAGTCTTACCAAAGGGTATCGTATTACACAATAACTGGGTTGCGGAGGTCAGATAAGCAGTCGCTCCATGTAAAATACTGGTTTTCAGCTGCATCCGATTAGACTGAAAGTCGACCCCAACATAGTTGGGAAAAGGCTAGGCAGATGAGACGATCTATTGTACTATTTGTACTGCACTATTGGATTTGTATCATTTATATTGCCGTTTAGATGAATTCCATTGAAGATGTAGTGAGACTTGAAATTACGTAATCATGAAATTATTTTTATGAGGTACAGTTCTATAGTCTACTTATACTAAATATATATATTTTTTAACTTTGAGAACCTAATCCCTGTGCCTCTGAATCAAGTTTGTTTTTTACAATATTTTAAGACGGAATCCGGTTTTTAGAAGCACCAAAATTCCTCATGAGTCACGTTAAAAATGTAACTTTTCTTAATAATCTTACGTTTCTCCAACTACCTTCAAAAACTGCAATAAAAATTAAGTACTGGTCAGAGACACAAACTTTTTTCTTTTAACCTCAAAAGGTGAGGTTTGTTTAAGTCCGGGGAGGGACGGCGGGAGGAGATGGGGGAACAAACAAATCACCCCCGCGCTAAGGCCGTTATTCCGTTTAGATAAGGCTTGACATTTAGCAAATCCGATCTACCTTTCTGCTATTCCGATAAGCCAACGTCCTGTTTGCTTTCATAGGTACGTTATAGAATTAATGAAAGGAAATTTTTAGGAATATTGTCGAATTTTATGGCTTGAACAGTCATTTCAATAATACATGAAAGCACTTGGAAAAATTATTGCAATTTTTTTCTGTTCCAATGGCGTTTATTTCAATTCGTTAAGTAGTCGAAAAATAACATAATATAATTTATTTCAATTTGTCATATAATAGTAACATAATATCAACGTAAAAGTCAAATATTAATGGTAGGTAGATAATATTACAAGTGACAATTAAATATTAATTTTGTCGATCCCATAATTTAATTTCATTAATTTGTTATTTGTATAAAATAATAAAGGTTGTTAATTCTAAATAATATCAGCATAATAATAAACTAATAATTATAATCTATTAATATCACAATTATATCATTAATTTAATCCAAGTAAATTCGCTGTGCTACGAGCGTAGTACTCGTAGCTACGCGCTACGAATCGTGTACCGTGGTTTTAAAAGCGTAGCAAGGCAATCGCTACGAAAATTAAAGTCAAATCATCATCATGATTGTGATAGTAGGTATTAAGAAAAATATATGTATTTAGTTACCTTTATTTAAAGAAAGAAAGAAAGAAATTTTCGATCCCTTAGGCCGGTTTTAACGAGTACAAATAATAGATACTAAAGATAATCAAATAGGTTGAAAATATACCCTCTGCGATTTTAATAAGAAAATAAAGCATCGAAAATACCAAGTTTACATATTCTTCCACTTTGTTCTTATTTCACACATACAATATCTTCATATTTAAGGGGATATGAAATTTAACATACGGCTCAATGATAATAAATCTTCTTTGAACATTATTTAAGGTTTGGATCAAAAAAGTTACCGCAGAATAGCTGGGTCATTTGCCGCTTCCGTCATTAAAAATAAATATGTTCTTATTTGTTAATGGGAAGCATTTTTTTTTAATGCTTCGTTGGTCTTGATGTCGTAAGCGTTACTGCTGAGGATAAAGTCCTGGGTTCGATTCCCGGGTCGGGCAAAATGTTATTGGGTTTTTCTACTTGAAATTTCTCAGTAGCAGCACGGAGTCTGGATACATAACCGGTTGATTTCAATAGGCTCGCTCCCTATTACATAGGACTTAAAAACATAATTGGCGATATGTGGGTGTAGGTACTATAGGTACACTTCTGTCTAACCCTTTGGGGATTACAGGCGTAATGTTATGTTACGTTACGTCTATTTTAAAGCACCTTGTATCGGTTGCAAGTGTAGTTTTCAAACTGAAATTGGGAAGGATAACAGAGGGGCAATTCTCGTAACTTTAAGAACGTTCACAGTCTGATCTCAGTCTCTATCTGTCAAAAATACCTCTAATTTCCCTACATTTTTGACAAGTTTTTGACATCGATTGTCGCTGAGATGAGTTGCCACTACACTTTGAACGTTTTTAATTACGGGAATTAGCCACGCGCACACATTCACGTCAGTCAGTTCTTAAAATTACGAGAATTGCCCCTCAGTTTATCTTTACCTTCTCTTTTAGGGAAATTAATTGTTAAGCAAATGGATGCCATGTTATAGCCATTTCGTAATACTGTCAAATAATGACAGTTGTGATTTGAATGTACCGACAACTTAAGTTGGTGCTTAACAATTATTTTCCCTAACTTTACATGCATGACTATATTTTTTTTAATAATATTTTTTTCTTCAGCAGCATTCCCCTGGACTGGTTTGTAAACGAGATGCTGAACAATCCAGATTTCGCGCGATCTGTGGTTCGCAAGTTCATCGACCTCAATCAGGTAAAACTTTGTCATCATCCTTTAGCTCTTCATCACCTCCCCTAAAATACCCCAGTCCGCCTTTTATGTGTACCAAAAATTTAAATAAATAAATGTCAGCGTCGTTATGTACCATCACTTCGTCACTAAAGTACCATCTAGCGGAATGGGGGATTATTGACCAACCGATACCCAGAGCAAATGCGGTGCTCCTGACCAAAACATGTCCCATATCCAGTGTCCATACACTTGCACCTCTGAGGACCTAAAAAACGCCACTAATGCCGCGATTGACGTCAGGCGCGGGCAAAGAGGGGGGATGTGGCTGCCCCCCCCCCCCCCTGCGAGCTTTGACTAATTTGACTATAAAGATTATAAGTTCTCTAAGTTTTATAACCTGCATGTACTTTTACTGTTCGAAAAGTTTACAGAAAATAGGTTTCGATATTCTTTTTTATTTTAAAACAGCTTTCATGGCTTGAGAAATTCACACCCCCACCACCCTCCATTCTTCCAGAAAGAAACATTCGCCTTGCCTTGAGCAAAAAGCTAGATCCGCGCCTGATTGGCGTGGCCACCTGCTAAGCGTAGAGCAATGACACATTTCACTACAAAATGGCATGAAAAATTTAAAATAACAATGTTCTATAGCAGTGTTAATAATCTCAGATAATTTATATTCCATCGCCATTTAATCAGTTATCTACTTCAGTGAAATGTATTTTAAGTGACCATTTGTGACAAAAAGATCCTAATAAGTTATTGTTTGCGATGGAATTTGAACGTTGTTAAATATGACATTCAGTTTGTTGTTCCATAACTTGAAAATTACCTCAAATTTTTAATTCAAATATAACCGAATCTTCAAAACAAATGAACACAGTCGTACACACAGAAATAACTTTCAGATTATAGCAAGCTACTCGTAAATCCATTTGCATGACACACACACTGGGAACAGCTCCTATTCTGACAACTCAACAATATCCAAAGCACGTTTCTAAATCCACACAATGGAAATAATGTACTGGTGAAATGGCACTAGACTAGGAGGCTAGATTATGAGTGTGTTGAATAGACATGTAATAAACCCAGTAAAACATTATCTATATTACAATGAACAAACATTAGGGCAACCGTAATTCTTATCGTATTACGACGCCATCGCACAATAAATGTTTTCAATGCCTACATTCATTTGGTTTATAACAATACAAATTCAATTTGTAGCCATACTTGAGCTACGCCTAACACTAAAGTAAGTAATAACTTATTATTTTAGTTGTTGAAATCGAAAGTTAATTACTTAAACAGAGCCCGCGCGTCCTCCTTCCAGTTTTGACGGAACCTATCCAGCTCGTCCCGCCATCTGCGACGTGGTCTGCCGCGACCCCGCCTCACTGTCTCAGGGCATCAGTTCTGTGCTATTTAGGCTCACGGTTTGTTCGGTATGCGGCAGACATGGCCTGCCCTGTCCAGTGGCGGATTTACCAATAGGCTGAGTAGGCTGGAGCCTATGGCGGCAGATTTTAGGGGCGGCAAATTTGGGACTAACACTTTTTTTTAAATGTCTCACTGAAATTAAAAAGATTAATATTTATATACCTACCATGTTTTTTTGGAAAGAATAAACAAAGTGAATGCTCAAATTCAGGCTTCTACCGTAGATTTTATCACAGTTGCCGATCTTTACAAATCTCTTTGCAAGTTTTTCGTAGCTTATGAACGACAACATTTTAAGTATTTTGAAGAAAAGGCGAAGCAGTACGAGTATACAAAAGACATGGGACATTATTGTAGAGATCGGTAGGGGCGGAAAAATTTGAATAGCCTACTGGTGGCAAATGTGTAAATCCGCCACTGGCCCTGTCACATTAAAGTTGAGCAGCCTTTTCAGCGAAATATGGAAGGAGTGGAGAGAGGCCGTTGCCCAGGAGTGGAAGAGCTTAGGCCAATAGAAAAAAAAAACGTAATAACTGATGTAGGTAATTCATTTCTCTTTTACGCTAAGCAAACAAATGACAAATTATTCTACTGACAATGATAATATTGTAATAAAAAACAAGATGCCGATTTTAAATTATCTAGCTAGAGTATAATTATACATATTGAAGAGAACGATATAAATTGCACCCGTATATTTCAAATTTCAATAACAGACCTTTTAACCGCTGTCTTGACTTGTTAATAAAACACTCATTTTTCCCACAATTTCGTAAGCTTTGTAACGAAGGAATAAATCATGAATATATTTGAGGATGTTATGAAATGTAATGAAGAATATTTCATGAAAATGTGTGTGTTATTGTAATTTTCACTTGTAATTATCACAGAGATGTGAATTGGGTTAGTATATTAATGAATTCGGTTCCTATTTTTCTGGGGGCTGGGCCTAAGTAAAACGTAAAGGATGTATATTTTTTGAAGACTTAATGATTTCAAGATATATTAAAAAATATGTAAATTTTGACTGTTACGAATATTATTATATAATTATATTGAACTAGCTGCGCCCCGCGGTTTTACTCGCATAAGTCTCGATCCCGTGGGGATATCGGAATAAAAAGTATTCTATGTCCTTTCTCGGGACTCAAACTATCTCTATAACAAATTTCATCTAAATCGGTTCAGCGGTTTAAGCGTGAAGAGGTAACAGACAGACAGACATACTCGTACTTTCGCATTTATAATATTAAGTATGAATTTATGCGGATAATTCTCTTAATATTTTAAGAAAAGCAGCTGCGAATCTCTTTGGTCTAAATACTACGTCGCATGACAGTAGTTCACACTTATTATAAATAACTTAGTTCCCAAAACTTAAGTCATCAAAGTTATTAAACACATCTAACTTCGTAAGGTGAAATTATTATGCTGAGCGAGGTTCCCAAAGTAAATAAGCCGGTGGGAAGCGGCTTACAAACGACTAATACCACGTAAAGTGCAGTAGGTGTATCTAGGTACTCGTCTATCCGCCCAAATTCCTTGAACAGGCAAGGTTCCATGTAAATGTAGGGAATGGAGTTAGTATGTGGTTTCGGCCACTATGGTCCATCGAGTGAATGTCGAATGTCAGTGACTTTGCAATCAAATTGGGAGAGTGGACGGTGACATTTTAGTGTGTACAGTCAACAAAAGAGACAAGTATGCAGGGTCGTTGGATATAGTTGAAGTTTAATAAGAAACTGATGGATGTTGTCGACTAAAATTTAATTAATAAAAGATAAATGAGCTGTTTGTTTTCTATTAATAAAATTAAATTTTATTCGAGAACATCCATCGGTTTCTTACTAAACTTCAACTATATCCGACAATACTGCATACTTATCTCTTTTGTTGACTGTACCTGCGTGTTCGAATTCTCACGAAGCTACAAGGTTGGTTATCTTTAAAAACTAACTGATGCTCGAAATAATATTAAAACTTTTTATCTAAACTTCTTATAACCACCAGCCAGTTACTCAACTGAACCGAGCGCTCGGCGCATCCTGGACAGTCACACCTAACACCTTATTTGACTGGCCAATTCTTCCCTTGCGGTGTTAGGGCTAACGCCCGCCTGGTTTGCGACCACCCTTCCACCGGAGTCCGGCGTCAAGCAGCCTGCTGCGTTTCGTCGATGCGTGGGAGTTCCAGTGTCTTAGGCATCTTCTGGGCACGCTCCTTCCATCATAGACCATCCATCATTTTCCATCAGGCGTGATCGAGGTCAAAAGTGGGCCCAACAGTAATGAAAAAAAAAAAAAACGCTTTTCGTATGATCTGTCTGTGTGGTCGCGTTGATCTTCTATTTCGTCTAAACGCGCAACGAATTTTGATGCGGTTTTCACCACTTTCGGAAGGTTTCATCATCATTATTTGCGTAGCCTTTTCCCAACTATGTTGGGGTCGGCTTCCAGTTTAACCGGGCGCAGCTGAATACCAGTATTTTACATGGAGCGACTGCCTATCTGACCGCCACAACCCAGTTACTGGATAATAGTATACCCCTTGGTAAGGCTAGTTGTCAAATTCTGGAAGGTTTATATGTATAAAACATTTATAATAAACTTACATATGCCTTAAAAGAAAGCTCGATGTATTATTACTCGTAAAACCCGTACGAAGCAGGGGCGGGTCGCTAGTTGGGAATATAATTATACTACTTGGTACTCCAAACCCTATCTGAAAGTTACTGGGTCTGTTTGCAAGTTGCAAGAAATAAACGAACACTAACTTAAAAGTTTCCTTGTCGCCATATTGAATTTTATGTAATTTCCCGAATGATTTTAATTAGCGATGTAATTGAAAACTTGGCAGGTTACAAAATTGTTTCATTTCGTCACACAAAAACTTTAGGTACTAAAAGTTACTTGAGTATGCTTGCATAACCTTTTAACAACGATTATTGCCATTGCTAAGCAAAAATTATGTAGGTAGGTAGGTACCTTGTATTAGACTATACATCCATTTGGTCACTTAAATAGGGTAATATACAGGGTGGCGGAGACATTGACGCGCAATGTGTTAACATGGGTTCAGTACATAATTCTGAACTTACATTGTAATTATTAGTCGGTTATTAAAAAAAATACTGTTTCATACATTTTCAACATTATGAAACAGCAGTTTTTTTTGTTAAGAGACTCCTTGATGTCTAAGCTATGTGGTTAAGAATCATGTGCTGTGTTTTTTGGCATTTTTAACCCCCCCTCCCCCTTAGTGATACACGGTGGGGTTTAAGAGACAACCCCCCCCCCATATCACGTGTATTTTTTGTACCTACAAAGAATCTTATTTCTTTTTTTTAATATTTATAATATACAGGTATAAGTATCAACTAATTGTAATATAGAAAATTAAAGAGAGGTAGACAGAAAGGTTGCAGGTTGTTTTTGACTGACATAAAAATAATGCAAAAAATGCGAAAAATAAATACACGTAACGCCGCTTTTCGGTTGAGTATCGCGCGTTTACCGAAAAAATAAATACACGTGATATATGACTACACCCCCCCTCCCCCCTTGTGATATTTCGTGATTTTTTACGGACTTCTCCCCCCTCCTTTCGAGCCTTACGTGATTAATGGACAACCCCACAGGTACTATTGTAACAAGTTTTAACTGTCATCTTTGTTCACAGGACGGCATGCTATCATCGGAGGAACTACTAAGGAACGTCGTTTAAACAAGCATTTAGTTAACTTAAACTGGAGAGCCCTATTATTTGGAATCTGTTACTGCATGCAAGATATTTATATATTATAATATATTATTACGTATACTTGTATAGTCTATCTATTATTGTTCAGTTACAGAACTTGTAACGTTACTGTGATATCAAGTTATTACCTTCGCAATGCAAAAATTGAAAAAAAAAAATCTATTTCAGTTCTTTTAAAGATATTTTTAAGAACGGTATTGTTGTTCGGATTTTACGATTGTTGTAAATAATTTAAATTATAATGTCGATGGCATAAGAATTGTCTGTCCATAGAGATACTCTTTATATCTAAAAATGTAGATTAATATTCGTTATTGTAACCGAAAATTTCCTTTCTTATGTGTGCCGCGTTCAGAAATGATACAGCCGTAGTTATTTACTTCCTGATAATGTCTTGGATTGTAAGTTGCTGGTGACGATCTGTCAGAGATTATGATAAAAAAATAGTTTGACTTTATTATATTTGGAAGTAATAATTACCTGAAAACATAACAGTTACCAACCATGGTGTTGTAAGATCAGAGTTATTTAAGAGGTACAAGACTAAAATGTATTTTAATGTTAGACATTATTTAAACTCTCCGAATACGTTTTAATATCGTCTCGTTTTAATGTGATTTTCAATTTAAAAGGGGAAAGGCAAATCTAACGATCTATTAATGTATGTTCTACGATTACTTAGGCTGGGTCACACCGTATCCTATTCATGTCAATTTCATAGATGAAATTATAAGGAGAATTAGTGAAGTCTGGCCGTTACTAGTCACTCTACATACATACATGTAATTTATATTGTACTTAATGGATATAATAAAAATAATTTTAGGCGATAAAATATTCGAAAACTGAATGTTTGGATACCCATCATTTAATTAGTTCGTTGTTAATTACCACTGGCGACGTTATGGATGAAATAAAATAAATATATCGGGTATCGAAAATCAAGTATTTTTTATTTTAGAATCCCTAATCCCGAAAAAAAAATACCTACACAAAACACAGATCAAAAAAGTTTTCCTAAGTACAGACGCCAGCATATCATGCTACCCGAAACTGTCAAATTTTCCCAATCAACTTTGAACCTTATGTTTTAGTAATAAAGTTGAAAATCTATTAAAAAAATTTGACAGATTGTAGTAGCTTGATGTGCTGGTGTCTGTACTTCAGGTAAAATTAAACCACTTAATTTCAGAACTTCATTCCACTTTACACGATATTGGTAGTTGATGCCATCAGTGTCATACCAGACTGATCAGTGATCGCATGTCATCATAGAAAGCAGTTATTACCTAGATTACAGAAGAGGCACAATGTTTTTAACACATAGTTTCTTCAATATAATGGTTTAACGTAACCTTTATTTCTCAAAAACAGAATAGAATTTATTCACTTAGTAGAATGAGAAAAACTGGTTACAAGAAACGTTCCTTGGAACGGAACGGTTGTATCAAACCGCTATTTTTGAAGTTAAAAGTAGGTAGGTGCAATATAGTTAGTCATTGACTAATAATTATGTTAGTAAAATAAACTACACTGCATAACCTAACCTAAAAAAGTCGCATCATAATAAACATTACAACAGCATACACGTTAGACAATGAACAACAAAACTGATGCTTACCGCCTATTAAAACATGCAAAAGTTTTAACTTATTGCGTGGGTGAAGCCTCGGGCACGTATCGTTATTCCTAACTAGCTATTGTCCCGCGGCAATGTTTCAAAAACCTACACGATTTATATTAGGTTTTTAGGAATAAAAAGTTCCTATGTGCCAATTCGGGAAAAATTCTGCCTATGTTAAATTTTCACTCGAATAAACGAGCAGCAAAAATATATAAGGTGTATTCAAATCTATGTTTCCAATAAAATTGTTGTTATTTCAAGTAAAAAAAATATCAATTTTATTTGAGTACTAATTAAGTTGAGGTCAGAGTTACTACCACTATTTAAAAAGTGTTTGAAGTTGTTGCGTAAACTGAACTTTATTGTGTGGGCATTAAAGTTATTTACGTTTTTAATTTTTACGCTACAACTTCAAATATTTTAATAACTTTTCCAATAGTGCTAGTCACTCTGAAATCAGCTTTAATTTTCATTGAAATAAAGTTGATATTTGTTTTACTTGAAATAGGGTGGGGGTGTGCAACACTGTGCACTTTTACGATACATTAATATTGCATTCGTTCCAAAGAAAAATGGACACTTAGGTACCCTATTCCACACATTCAAACAATTATCCTACTTATTACCACACCTCGGTTTCCATGAGTTCACGATCAATACTTACCACTGAAAGTATGAAGTTAATTAACATTATAAATTGTAGGTCGCTTGCACCGTGGCTATGTTATAGCCCCCTAAACATTAATTTGACAAACACCATTAGGGAATGGCCAAACATTTTTTTTTTAATGTGTCCGTCTGGAGACGATTAGAGTATCATATCGACTAATTTACTGTTGGAAATGGAGCTAAATAATAACAGCTCCACGGATCGATTGATCAGGTTAAGCTACGGTTGGTCCGTGGATGGGTGACCATGTTTACATGCCAAGACCCCTTCGTACTTCGGAAAGCACGTTAAGCCGTTGGTCCCGGCAGTCATTCGTGGACCTTTGACAGTCGATACGGGTCGTCAGAAGCCCAAAAGTCTGAAACCACTCTTACCAAGGGGTTTCGTATTACCCAGTAACTGGGTTGTGGAGGTCAGACAGGCAGTCCCTCCATGTAAAATACTGGTATGTAGCTGCATCCGGTTAGACTGGAAGCTGACCCCAACATAGTTGGGGAAAGGCTAGGCAGATGATGATTAGGCAGAGGTGTGCCTATAGTCTATATTGTGTGTGTTATAGGTATCTGGGTGGAAAATTCGAAATGCCCAAGCATCTTTGGGCAAATCGTCGAACGCTGAGCGTTGAACGAAATGGCGGATGTTAGATGGTCAAATCATGAAACGGCGTCGTATCGTGAAACAGGCAGATCACGATATGGCCATTTCTACGATCGGACGACGACTTAATACAACACCGAGGGCAAGTCAACCCGGATTAAGGGAATAACAAATATTAGATAACCACTCACAGAAAATGTCATAAAAAGGTTTGAGAAGGTATTATTAAATAAAGACGTGAGTAAATCACGCGTAGAAGAATATAATAATACATAATGTTTTTTTTTTCTCCCGCCTTTATCTTCTAGGTATTTTTGAGAAGGTTTTCTTGAATATCGAAATTTCGTGTAATCCTTACAAAAACATCGTAAAAATTTTAATGGTGCGCTCGTACGTATTCTACCATAGAAAAAACAAATAAGAAAGACAACTCGAGCCCCGAGCGAGCGATAATAGCCTAAACACGTAGGGCTGTCACTTATAGTTTACTAGCTGCGCCCCGCGGTTTCACCCGCATAAGTTTCGATCCCGTGGGAATATCGGGATAAAAACTATCCTATGTCCTTTCCTGGGACTCAAACTATCTCTATACCAAATTTCATTTAAATCGATTCAGTGGTTTAGGCGTGAAAAGGTAACATACAGACAAACAGACAGAGTTACTTTCGAATTTATAATATTAAAATAAGTATGGATTCAATCGTCAAAAATGCATAGTCAATCTCTATACAAAACAATGTTCCCCTGAAGGGTAAGCCCTTAAGGGGAAAATAATAAAAAAAAACTTTGTATTTATTTTTAATAATAATAACACATTTATCTCAAATTAAAAATCCATTGCTGTTAGTAAAAGTCTTAACCTAATGTTAGTAAAAAACACAAAAACCACAAAATTGAGAAATGCAAATTGAAACGACTGACACCTAAGTGTGCAGCCGTATCCAGTGAGCCAGCATGGGACTGTCCCACCTATCGCACAGTACACTCAGGATGCTGTGGGAGCTAGCACGCAATCTACAAAACAAAGTACAAAAAAAAAGTGCAAATACAAAGTTTTTTTTTTTATTATTCCTCTCTCAAAACATTCTCCTTTTCGTAGTATTTTTGTTAGCTAATAATAAATGTTACCTAGTCCTCGGCGCCAAAGATAAACCATTGCTTTATAACTAACCAATCAACAAGAAACGCTACACAGAAAAGAACATTTTCCTGACTGCAAAGGATTCCTTTTTTAGGATTTTCTATAAAATATATAAGAGAAACGTCTGTTATTCTGTGAAAGAAGGAAAAACCAGCCAAGTGCTAATTGGACTCGCACGCGGAGGGTCCAGTACCACAAGGCAAAAAACGCCGAAAAAACACGTTTCTTTTAAGGAGACCCCTTTTATTTTATCAACTTTTTAGGGACCGTCTCCACGAGCGAGAGAATCGCGGCGATATTATCGTCGTGTCACGTATTTCTATACATTCTCTTAGAACGTGTCTCCACACGGCGATATCACCGCCGCGATGATGGCACGGCGAGACGGCCTCATTTTATTTTTATTATTTATTGTTATTGCGGCAAAAGAAATACACACTGTCAAAATTTCAACTATGTCTACCTATTACGGTTCATGAGACATGACCATGACGGTTTCCTCATGATGTTTTCCTTCACCGTTTTGAGAGCAGTAGTGATGAAATAATTTACACAAAGTGAAACGCCTATCAGGTTTCGAGCCTATATGACCTACAACTTGTTAGTCGCGGCCGTTTCCACTGGGCCACCTTTGCTCAAATAGCGTTTACATGCTCAATATTGAAATGATTAAGAAAAAAGTAGAAGAGTGTCATATATCCGGAGCATTTCAAAAGTTAATAAAACCTACAGATGAATTTATTTGCAGTTATTAAAACAACTCGCTTTTGCTGTACTTCGTGTTATTAAAAGTAGTGATAGGACTTATGTTTCGCTTTTTAAAATTGCTGCAATTATTTACTAAGCTCAGTAAATAAGACATCGTAAAGTAGAAGCTTTGATTTGAAGTGATCTAAAAATGCAAAAAAAAATCTCCTTTAAGTTTAGCAAATCGGGCAGTAAGGAAAGCATTGCCGTTCATAACTTTGGTTATAGTATAGGTACCTACCAGAGGGGCAATTCTCGTAATTTTAAGTACATTCACATCAGTCATAAATACCTCTAATTTCCCTACATTTTGCAGCATTGTCGCTGAGATGAGATTGCGACTAGATTTTTAATGTTTTTAGGGTTCCGTAGTCAACAAGGGATCCTTACAGTTTCACTGTGTCCGTCTGGCCGTCCATCCGTTCGTCCGTGTCCGCAGCTTAGCTCAGAGACTCTTAGTACTAGAAAGCTATAATTTGGCATAGATACCTATACATATTGATCACGCCGACAAAGTGGTAAAATAAAATCATGAAAAAACATTTTTTTTAGGGTAGCTCCTGTGCACATAAAGTGGGGATGTTTTTTTTTCTTGTTAATTACGGGAATTGGACTACTGATCTATTCTGTAAAAATCTCACCGTGAAAGCTTAGGTGAAGTGAGAATAAAGTGAGCTGTCAATAGTTTCAGTCCCTAGCATCTGGTGGAAGACCGCTCACTTGAATTGTCACCAAGTTATCACGATGATATTTTTAATGAATTAGGGTCGGGACACATTGATCGACGGCCTTTCGCACTTTTCCGATTGAAAAGGAGCGCACATGCTCTCTTTTTGTACTTTTTGTATGGATAAAACTTCGAACGCCGTCGATCGCCGCCGGAGCGCGTTCGTCGCGTCGATGCGAAAGGATGCGTACGTTATTCCATACTTTGCCCTCTTTTTGTGTGGACAAACCGTCGAACGCCTTCGATCAATATGTCCCGACCCTATGTCTGCTGGTCTATTCTGTTAAAACTCACCAAGCACACTTAGGTGAAGTGAGCGTGAATTCTTGCTCTTACGATTGTGTTGTAACCACTTAGGAAATATTAATAATCCATACATCCAAAACAAATAGGAACTATCGAGCATTATTAAACAAGTCACGTGATCCATCGAAATTAATTTCTTTGCAGTGCCCACAATACAAACAATAATGGAGGGTTGTCTAACTGGCGGAGTTTCCGGCTCCTCAGCAAGTTTGGGCAACTTGCGCAAGTAACTAAATTAGGTGTTCGTCGATCTAGTACGGGCATAACTTTAACTGAATCTTGGGACACAAACTGTATGAAATAATATGATTGGTAGTTGGGACTATGATATTAGAATACATTCATAATCAGCCTATACCTAATGTTTCCACTGCTTGGACACAGGCCTCCTCTCAGTGGGAGGGAGTGGGCCGTAATCCACCACGTGGGCCCAGTGCGGGTTGGCGGATGCCACATATCTTCGAATTATTGGTTAGAACCAACCAAAAGGAAAACATGGTGAGGAAACCGGCATGTCCTAGAGGACAAGCCGGTTTCCTCACCATGTTTTCCTTCACCGTTTTGAGAGCAATGGTGATGTAATTATTTGCACAAAGTAAAGCTTCTGTCTGGGTTCGAACCCACGACCTGTAATTGCAAATTGCAATTAGAATACATTACCTAGTAAGCATTTAATTAATTTGAATTACCAGTGTAATTGGTCTGGGCTGAGTTTATTATTATTTATTGGGTGCCTGTATTGTACAGTCAGTGACTGCAATTAGCTGACCCATCTTTGCATAAATGATTGAGATTTTTTAGAATACTAGGCATGCCTTTTAAGTTCTGTCGTTTCCATATTTCCCGGCAATTTTGAATTTGGAACTGTTCTATATTCGAATGTGTTTAAATTTTGAATCTCAAAACAGTTGAAAGTATTAGGATTAATGCTATTGTTTAGTCACAGTGTCGATTGGAAGCTGTCAGGTTACGTACGAAAATGAATCGTTCGAAGGAAAATGTTCGTGCAATAATTTTCTACAACTTTAGAAGAGGCCTGACACGGCTTCAGTGTATTGAAGAGCTAACATCTGTGTTCAGTGATGAAGCCCCATGTCTGCGGACTGTCGAACGCTGGTATTTAGAATTCCAGCGTGGACATACTAGTGTTAGTGACAAATCTCGCGAAGGACGCCCAAAATCCGCCTTCACTGAAGATAACATCATTGCTGTGAGACAACTAATTCTCAAAGATCGTCATGTGACGTATCGAGAGATAGAGGCTCTATTAGACATCTCAGGGACAACCATTCAGAAGATCTTGCATGAAGCGCTTGGTGTGAAAAAGCTAGTTTGCCGTTGGATACCGCATCTGCTTTCCGACGATCACAACGCGGCCCGCGTCAGATGGTGTAAGAAAACTCTGCAAAGGTTCAACCGAGGAGAGTCAAATCACGTCTACGACATCATCAGTGGTGACGAATCTTGGATCTATGCCTACGATCCTGATTCCAAACAACTATCTACAATCTGGGTCTTTCAAGACGAGCCAAAGCCGACTAAAGTTGTTCGTTCTCGAAGCACTTCAAAGAAGATGGTGGCCACGTTCGTTGGAAAAACCGGCCATATTGCGACTATTGCGCTTGAAGATCGTAGAACGGTTAACGCAGAGTGGTATACCACAATTTGTTTGCCACAAGTCATCGCCGAACTTCGAAAATCTAACTCAAAGCGACGCATCATCCTGCACCACGACAACGCAAGCTCACACAGCGCTCATCAAACGATTGAGTATTTGAAGCAGGAAAAAGTAGAAATTCTTGACCATCCTCCATACAGTCCTGACCTAAGCCCTAACGATTTCTTTACATTTCCTAAAATTAAGAAAAGTCTTCGTGGTCAAAGGTTCCAGTCCGGTGAAGAAGCAGTAGACGTTTTCAAGTCAGCCATTTTGAACACCCCACTTTAGAGTGGAATACATGTTATAATAACTGGTTTGAGCGAATGGAAAAGTGTATTAAGCTACGTGGTGAATACTTTGAAAAACAATAAAAAGTACTATAAGGTTCTAGTTGTGTTTTATTCTTCAAACGACAAAACTTAAAAGGCATGCCTCGTACGAATCGATAGAATTTTATAATCACACTAATATTATAAAGGCGAAAGTTTGTGAGTGTGTGTGTGTTTATATGTTTGTTACCTCTTCACGCTTAAACCACTGAACCGATTTAGATGAAATTTGGTAAAGAGATAGTTTGAGTCCCGGAAAAGGACATAGGATAGTTTTCATCCCGATATTCCCACGGGATCGAAACTTATACGGGTGAAACCGCGGGGCGCAGCTAGTTCTTTTATATTTTATTTACTTTGCTCAAATAAATAAAATACAAAAGAATTATTATACAATTCTATCGATTCGTATTCTAAAAAATCTCAATCATTTATGCAAAGGTGGGTCAGCTAATTGCAGTCACTGACTGTACCACTGCAATACAAACTCCTTATTATAAAACCTGCTTTTATGGCGAGGTTTTCCGGATTTGTAGGCCTTTGAAACCTACCTCCGCCTCCACCAAATTCAGCGCGACGTATTCATTTACGATGCGCAACCGACTATTTTACGGAAAATTCACGCCACAGTATAAAATGTTTGCAGTTGATCAACTGAATTAGTTTTTCTTAGGTTCGTGGATCCATGCGAGACACAATGGCTTTTTAATTATTTCTGTTATTACGTTATTCAATCGGTTAATTGAGATAGTGGTGGTCAAACTCAAGCCAATAGCCAAAGCCAAGACAATCAAAACAGTGACCGTTTTCGCCGGTGTATGTTATCACTTTGAGCGGAACATCTGGGTATTCAAATGTTTGTTGCGCGGCCGCACTATTTTCTCATACAAAATACGTAATTAGAATGTATGTGTATGAGTACAAAAAACCGGCCAAGAGCGTGTCGGGCCACGCTCAGTGTAGGGTTCCGTAGTTTCCCGTCCGTCACAATAAGTGTTCCCACGTACAAATCGAAAATACCCGACTCAATGTAATAAGTACCTACAGCGCCATCTCTCGGGGAATTGGGTTACTAATTAGTACATAGACGTGCCAGAAGTTTTCGGTGGTAAAGAACAATGTCAGATGTCCATAGTAACTTTGGCTCAATATTAATTTGTCATGGACAGTGAAAATTCTTACGTTTTTTTGTGTAGTTTAATGTCAAAAGCTTTTCTGTAATATCCACTTTTACACTGAACTTCTACAGAAGAAGTTATTCAGACATTTTAAATTGGAGGTTATTGTTGCTCTATCACGCGTCTGATAGCATCTTCTCATTCTGAACTGAATTCTGAAGGCGTGAGACTACACGATGCAATGAATGACCGCAACCAATACAAAGATTGCGATGCACAATTGATTCAGTTGGCGCATTGCTACTTGTTGGATTACTTGTTTGTTTAATTAATAACCAACAGTAATGACAAACAACACTGTCATTTGGAATCTAAAACCAACAAAATACGGTTGTGTTGCAAATTAACATTTAGCTTAGTTAAAACAGTTGACATTCTATTTAATAAAAATCGTACTTTACCTCAAAAAGTGAAGTCCATTGCCGTAACAATGAATGGACATCGTCAGATTCAACTAAATGCCGTTCCATCCGGAACACATTTATACCACAATTAATACAACGTAGTTGATGGTACATTGTCACAAAATGTGTGGTATGAATATAACACAATAAGTCTTTAACGCAAACGCAGATGAATTCGAGAAGGAAACAAACGTACACTTAGAAAAACACCGACAACAACAATATGTTTTAACTGGCGCGCGCGATTTTGACAGAACTGCAAAAACTTTTTTTTTTTATTATTTTAATGGCGAACTGCTGGTTGCCAGTACAAGGCGATTAAGTTATCGAATACAGATCAGGAAAATCGATTTCTTGAATTTCGTTCTTATATTCTTTAAAAAATAATAAATGTATTTTAATAAACACGACGAACGTATTATTTAGATAAATAATAATAATAATAAAAGACAATTGTGAGGTGGTAAATAAAAACTAAAGAGTAAATCGCTTTAATTATTTAGAATAATCGATTACAGTGGCAGAACAGGTAACTGACACTGACCTGACACTGTTTTATTTGAAAATGATTACCTACTTATTAAAATGATTTTCTTTTGGAACAGTTCTCGAAAAGAACTAAATATTTTTTTAGAAGTTAGAATTTTATATTTAAATTGTTGTAGGTAAAAACTTCGTGTCCGCGTGAATTTAATTTTAAAGGTTGTGTGAGCCGAAATCTGACATTGTTCTTTGGATTGCGAGAACCAATTTTAATCATTCTTTTTTTGTTTGAAAAAAGATACGTTCAGGATAATAAAATATGTAAACGAAGTTAAAAAAAAAATGCTTGCATATACGATTATACTACAAACTTAGTCCAGAAATGATTTTGTACAACTTTTGTCTTTTTTGTACAAAAACTGTTGTTTCTATCAAGTTCAAAATAATTTTCCTAGAAAGTCCTTATAAAGTTCTACTTGTCAGATTTTTTTCATATTTTCTAAACTTATGGTTCAAAAGTTAGAGGGGGGGGGGGACACA
The DNA here is from genome assembly GCA_947508005.1 of Amphipoea lucens. Taxonomy (NCBI): domain Eukaryota; kingdom Metazoa; phylum Arthropoda; class Insecta; order Lepidoptera; family Noctuidae; genus Amphipoea; species Amphipoea lucens. Next base: position 14,936,844 of record OX382370.1, read on the forward strand.
TTGTTTTTTACTTTTGGAGCGATTATTTCCGAAATTATTGACATTATCAAAAAATGATTTTAGTAAACCCATATTCATTTTTAAATACCTTTCCAACAATATATCACACGTTAGGGTTGAAATTAAAAAAAAATCACTTCCCACTTTACATATAGGGGGGCTACCCTAATAAAACATTTTTTCGAATTTTTATTTTACCACTTTATCGGCGTGATTGATATACATATTGGTACCTAATTTCAGCTTTCTAGTGCTAACGGTCACAGAGATTAAGCGAGGACGGACAGACGGACGGACGGACAGACAGACATGGCGAAACTATAAGGGTTCCTAGTTGACTACGGAACCCTAAAAAAGACGGGTTGCACTCCGGGAGTGCCGGCAGAAGTGAAAACTTGAATATTAACGTTGAAATAAATCAATTATTAATTGAATTAATATAACTAAGTTTTTTTCACATCATATCACATCACATCACATCACCACCACCAACACCACCACCACCACCACCACCACCACCACCACCACCACCACCACCACCACCACCACCACCACCACCACCACCACCACCACCACCACCACCACCACCGACCGTGGCGCTAGCAGTCCGAAAATTTAAAGTGATACGGCGCGAAGACGTAGCTTGAAGGAATTGGTATAAGCCGCAGCCACATACACGTTGTTTAAAGAAAAATATAGTTTTTGCTGACGTGATTAAACGTTGCGTCAAATAGCGTTTATCAAATTTTACGTATTATAACGTTGCTCCGCTCACAGTGTTGCCAATGGATAAAAGAAGATTTCATAAAAGTATTATGTGTTTACGGAGAGAGGCACAGAACCACAAACTTTTTGGAAGGGTGGCATAAGCTTAATGCAGCTATATTGAAGAAAAAACCCCGTTTTCTGAAACTCCTACATTTTTTGCATGAAGATGCTTTGTTTTATGAAAGAAGTGCTAACGAAAGTCACCGTCGGAACCCGCGATCACAAAGAAGCAAAGAAAAAGACCAACTGGTCTTTTTGTTTGTATCTACGAGTAGTCGATTGTTGTAAATATTTTTGATTTTCGTTTCAATGCAAACAATTTGTAATGAATGTTGATTATAATATTGACATAATTTCTTACTTATCTTATTAAACGTATTGATTAACGCATTTTTGGTTCAATAATTTAGGAACAACAACACCTGGTGGGGATTGTTACTTATTTTTCCAAAATTCCCCTACGAGGCTGAGTTTATTTAACAGGTGGGGATTTCTGGAAAAAAAATAACAATCCCTACTGCATAGCTATACAAACACTCGATACGCTTCCGTATCGTATCGAACATCAATCAATGTTATCGTAAGAATCTTCTCAACGCTGTTCATAATTCCAAAACCCGAAAATTTTGTCAGTTTAAATCAAATAGACGCCCGCTATTCTTCCAACAGCTATTTGCTGTCGGGGGCAAGTCAAATCAGGTTATGGAAATGTGTCGTTTTCGATACGATAGCCTGTCGTAAGGTTGTGAATAGCTATGCTGGTGGGGATTTCTGAAGTAAACCATCACAAAACAAAATAGTGCAGTACCTACCTAACTATTTATTTCTTAACAGTAACATCTTCCTTAACCCTATAACAAGCTTTCCACAAAACCTCATAGTTACATAAAGAGTATTCGAGTTTCTCGTTCTCGCAGCCCACTGCCTGCGAGAAACATAACACGTGGGTACATTGTAGAGGTGGCTCTAGTGGCGTGTCATCATTATCTCGTAAATCATTAAAACTGAGGTGGCTAGACCTGTATATAAACATGCATGAACATAAAACCACTGCAAAGGTAATAAAGCTTTTAACTTTTAAAATTTTAAGGTTTCTTTTACGATGGTAGTGTTATGCGGAAATAGTGGTTCTAAATTATTTCGCTGGTTTTACTGCTATAAGTGATCGAGAGTGGAGTCATTCGTGGATCTTTGGCAGTCGTTACAGGTCGTCAGACGCCCGAAAGTCTGACAACCAGTCTTACAAAGGGGTATTGTATTAACTGGGTTGTGGAGGTCAGATAAGCAGTCGCTTCATGTAAATTACTGGTATTCAGCCCCATCCGGTAAGTCTGCAAGCCGACCAATATAGTTGGTAAAAGGCTAGGCAGGTGATGATATTTTTCTAAGTGGCCATCAATAAGCACATATTACCAGCAATAAATGTTCGGGGCCTAATGTCTTGAAATGTTCACCATTTCAAATTTCTTTTTAAACTTCCGAAGTCCTCCACTAACAACGTAGGCGCAACGATCAGTTCAGTGTTTGATTTCACAGCTTTGCTAGCTTTACTAAAGGTCATGGAAATTTCACCTACACGGAGAACTAGTAGCTGCATAAATATACCTTAGCCCGTGAGCAATTGAACCCTAGATAAACTAAGAATTTTATATTGGACTATCTTCTGCCCGCGACTTCGTCCGCGTGAAATTTCACCCTCTCCCATTCACCCTCTTAGGGGTGGAATTTCGAAAAAGCCTTTCCTTAATAGATACCTACTCCTCACAAAGAACACACCCGTCAAATTTCATGTCTCTAGGATCAGCGGTTTAGGCTGTGCGTTGATACATCAGTCAGTCAGGACTTTGAATTTTTTATATAGGTACAGATAGAAAAAACTTCAAGACCTATTAAAATTTTATTACCCTTAGTACAGACCAAATCAAAAGTAATTTATTCAGGCCAAAAATCAGCAATTTTAGAACGTTCAATTTACATAAGACAGTCCCCCAAAACGCCCGCCCTTTACCACTTCATAATGGTTTCGAGAAGAAGCGTCGCAACAAACTTCCCAGCAGCACAGCTGTCTATTCAGTTAGAAAAAATAGACAGTAAAAAAAACTTAGATACGTAATAACCACGCGGCAATGACACGCGTGCTTTGCTACGCCACGCGCCGAGCTACGGCGTAGCTCACACTGTGCTACGAACTATCACGTTGTTAAAGTAACATTATACAGGGTGAAATTAAATTCATGGGCATCCTTTTAAGGGGTCATTGTACTCATCATTATGAACAACTTTTACTGAGGGACTAAACTTAAAATCGCGAAAAAAAATCAGCTGTTCCTTGCATTTATGTTCACATAACTCGTCAAAATGTAGGGAAGAGCTGATTTTTTTTGCGATTTCATGTTTGGTCCCATAGTTAAAAGTTTTCATAATGATGAGTACAATGACGCCTTAAAAGGATGCCCATGAATTCAATTTCACCCTGTAGTTTGAATCTTTTCAGGTATTGGTTTTTCAACGCTTGAATAGACGTACTCGTAGCTCGTACGCAAATTGCAGACAATGTGCACTTGCAGCTGCAATTACTATTTAGTACCTTTTTCTGAGTAAATGTGTACTTTCACTGGTGCTAATGATTAGTACCTTCTGTGCATTGTTTATTGATGCTCCATTATCCACACGGACTTATCACTTTGGCGGTATTGTTGACGAGATGTTTCTACTGTAATTGTTATTGAATATCTCATTCTTCTTCGTGTCAGCACGACTTTATTCAAATCTGTTGGCCCAAAACTTCGCCACTTCTACGGCGTCGCCGATGGTAGCACAGAGCTCACTTTGACTACAAGTCTTGGGCAGGATAGGAGGTGGAGCATAGTTTGCGACATAGCTCCACCGTCGTTCCGCCGAGGTAAGCCCACTTTACGAGGTTGGAGTTACATCTTCCCAAGTTCCCACATGTGTTCGGAGATTTTTCAGTAACTTCCAAGTAGACTATAATAGGTGACACCCTAATTCAGTGCTCCTGAAATGTTGTTTATTTTCTGACACAGATATCTAATAAATTTTCAAAGGCACGTCGATATTAAATTCATTGAAATTGCTACCTCGAGGTTGAGTTTTCGCGGTGAAACACATAACCCATTTATCGGTTTGCTCCAAGTCGGTAAAATTCACTGAAATATATTACTATCTCCTTTGCAATATTATTAATTGAATTATCAGCCAATCTGAGCTTTAGAAATTCTTCGGCTACAGTTACATTCTATTAGCATTTATTAACATTTTTTATATCATAGTTGGCAATAGCTCGGGGCGTCTTTGAAACTTTATATAGTTAGTTCTAGTTTGTGTTGGTAGCTCTGCTCTTTTAAGAGTCTATACCTAGAAATGAAAAGTAATTAAGGATCCCTTATTACTTTTTGTTCTTCTGACGGTATTATTTATCTGAATGTCTTTACAGCTTCGCTGGACAAACAAACATTATCATTAGCATAAGAACAATCAGCCCACAATGTTGTCACTGCTGAGACACAAGTCTCTTTTTCATTGCTGAATGGGCCCTCTCTTGACCTCGATCACGCCTGATGGAAAGCGATGGATGACGTCTATGATGGAACGAGCGTGCCCAGAAGATGCCTAAGGCACTGGAAGTTCCACGCATCAACAAAACACAGCAGGCTGCTTGACGCCGGACTCCGGTGGGAGGGTGGTCGCAAACCAGGCGGGCGTTAGCCCTACCACCGCAAGGGAAGAATTGGCCAATCAAATAAGGTGTTGGGTGTGACTGTCCAGGATGCGCCAAACGCTCGGTTCAGTTGAGTAACTGGCGGAACAAATTGCGCTACACGAGGAGGCTTCTTCATGCATCCCGAAAACTCCTCTCTGTGAGAGCGAATGGGCCGTAATCCACCACGCGGGCCCAGTGCAAGTTGGGCTAAAGACTTTTTCATAATATACAGGCTGTAAAAAAACCCATCACATAGCCGTCAACTACGCATTCTGTGCATCAAACTATGTAGCATTGCACAAAACTAATTACTGGGAAACGACTTTTATTTTTGTTGTGATGCTGTTTGTGCAATGTAACACACGCAAAACATTGTGTTTATGCGTTTATGCATGCAACGTTTCCGGGATCGTGGGGGTATTTAAAGTTGTGTTATAATATCAAAAACGCCAGTAAAAGTTGGAATTTTGACCTTCAATATCTACGTAACCAGAAAGTTCCCAGGTATGATCCAGTACAAAAAAATTATTACAATGACGGCTCCCGGTCATTGTAATAATTACAAGTGGCTCTCAGTTCTCACAAGTATCTAAATCATAGGAAAGCACTATCTATCAGCATACTAAATATTATATAAACATCGAATAATAACAAAAAAAAATATATACTACGTTATTATACAGGGTGAAATTGAATTCATGGGCATCCTTTTAAGGGGTCATTGTAATCATCATTATGAACAACTTTTACTATGGGACCAAGACTGAAATCGCGAAAAAAATCAGCTGATCCTTGCATTTATGTTCACATAACTCGTCAAAATGTATGGAAGAGCTGATTTTTTTTCGCGATTTCAGTCTAGGTCCCATATTAAAAGTTGTTTGTAATGATGATTACAATGACCCCTTAAAAGCATGCCCATGAATTCAATTTCACCCTGTATAGCTAAAAATGTTGGGTTTTCATTATAAATATAACTTGTATAAATAATTCAATTGAAAAGTTACAAAAATAGTAACAATATATTTCACCGTAACTATTTTTACCGCTTTTCACGAAGATTACCTAAATCGTTTTTCATTCAAAGGACAGTTTTTCGAGGAAAATGAAGTCGAAATTAATCTTTCAGTAAAATGGTCGAGTTAATTTAGTTTATTAGATAATTTCTACTTGAATAGGAACAGGAAATTGCACGTAGTGAGGGTGGAAGTCTATTTTTACTTGACTACATAGATACAATAGGTATCAATGTCCTGTACAGGGTTTCAGTGGAATGGCACTGAATGAAATATTTTTTCTTTTATGAGAAACCTTTTTATGCTTATAAGCTTTTTTATTTTTGTTTATTCTGATAATACAATAGATTCCTAAAAGTTTATGACGTAAAAGTACATAACTATACTACTGTTTTAAATAGGTATATAGAAATTTGCCTACGAATGTCTGTGGGTTTATTTATTCTAAAAAAGAAAGAAAACACAATACATTTATTTTCAAAGAAAAAACAACACGGAAAAAGAACAAGGCCCTCTCGGACTCACTTAGGTATTTTAATGAAAACGTATTATAAGCCACATTGACTAAGAAAGTTTTAACTTTGTAAATCTTACGTAACCTCGAGGGCCGCTTGTGGCTAAGTCGTCGGCCTGTCCCACAGGAGTCGGGCGTCAAGCAGCCTGCTGTGTTTCGCCGATGCGTGGGAGTTTCATTGCCTTAGGCATCTTCTGGGCACGCTCGTTCCATCATAGACCTCATCCATCGCTTTCCATCAGGCGTGATCGAGGTCAAGAGCGGGCCCATTCTGCACGTTTATTTTCGTTGGATCCCACTTTTGTATCCCATTTTTTAGGTATTAACGATGGATCCCGTTTGCTATTTCCGTTGAATCACATGTTATAACAACATGTGTACATTTCAGAAGAAAAGTGATTTACCTTTATCAAACACTAGATAAGGTTAATTATAAAAAAAAAAAAATTAGGTTAAGTTAGGTTAAAACTGTGACCCTTACGCACGAGCCGAGCGAGCGAAGCGAGCGGTGCATAAACAATTTTGTTGTTGAAAGTACCCGCATTCAGATTTTTTTAAGCATTCGGGATCCAACGGAAATACTTTTCGGGATTCAACGACAATAAAACGTAATTATCTTGCATTTTTTAAATTCGGGATCCAACGGAAATACATAATAATGTTTTGCGGGATCCAACGCCAAAAATAATAAACTGGGATTCAAAATCGGGATCCAACGGAAATAAATCATTCAGCAATAAAAAAAAAGTAATAACAGCCGCACGGGTCGATCGATCAGGTTAAGCTACTCTTGCTGCAGTTGGTCCGTCGATGGGTGACCATCTATACACACCAACACCCCTCCGTGCCTCGGAAAGCACGTTATGCCGTTGGTCCCGGCTGTCAGGCGTGGATCTTGTACAGTCGTTATGGGTGGTCAGAAGCCCAAAAGTCTAACAACCAGGGTCGACGGCGCGTTGTGTTCTACGCGCGCCTCAAAGAGATGTCAGCACTAATTGACGGGGTCCGCTAGGGCCGATGCCTGCCAGGGTCGCGGGTTGTTCGATAGAAATACCGTGGCCCCTGGCATAGGTAACTGAAGGAACACGGTTCGGTTTTAGTCAGTAAAAGTCTGACACGCCCTCTCGCTCCGTCCAGAGCGGGAGAAGTGAAAAAAAAGGGGTATCGGATTACTGGGTTGTGGAGGTCAGATAGGCAGTTGCTCTATGGTACTGGTACTCAGCTGCATCCGGTTAGACTGGAAGCTGACCCAACATAGTTGGAGAAAAGGCTAGGCAGGTGGATGGTTATTAATGTGTGGTAGGTACCTAATAACGAGCCCTTTTGAGTTTTTTGTTTACTTTTTCCTCGATTTTTAGGGTTCCGTCGTTCCGTACCTGAAAAAGTTTGTTTGTCTGTCAGTCAAGACTCTTTTTCTCAGGAACGCTTTGAGTTATCAAGTTGAAATTAATATCAAATACTCAGAGCTGCAATCTCTTGAAGCAATGAAAAAAATCAAACATCTAAGTCAACACATGCAAAAGATACGGGCGTTTATTAAAACCTATAGGGTACTTCCCGTTGACCTAGAATCATGGAATTTGGCAAGAAGAAATAATTATCATGTAGCACAAGTAAAGGAAAAAATCGGAAACCGTAAATTTTTAGTTACATTACAAAAAAAAAATTTAAACTATTACATACCTACAAAGGATAATGCCCAAAAATATATGGAGCAAAAACCCAGAATCGATTAAAACGATTTATGTGTGGCAAGGTAGAGTATACATACTTTATCCCAAATCCAATAATAGTTTTCGATTAAACCATCACCAAGTAATAAAAAAATCGTAACTAATTGACTAAACTTTTAAAAATCTATGATATTTTAAGCGGTTTTACAAACGATATTGTGACGAATTGTGCGTAATATTGAGAGAGATTTGAGAGTATAGAACATTATACGTATCTACTGATGTATATAAATATAAAATATTATTTATATACATATAAAAGTGATTGCAGATTATTATATAATAATAATGGCTATTAACTTAATAAATGAAAACAACTGAATAGGTATATGCTACGTTATTTTATTGATTTAAAAAATGTTACATATTTTCTAAATCTAGGAGAACGCTATCAAAAAAAGCCGCTGTCTGTTGAAGCCCTTCGTGTCTTGTAAATGCAAGGTAGTATAACATGCTTATTATATGAGCACAACTGCCTAAAGTTCGACGGCCATGAATGCATGAACGAACGTATTCTACAATTCCGTCTTTGCTGTTGTGACCCGGTGTATACGTGATGTATGTATAGTACGTTCTGGATCGAACATGCCGCGACTGTATGCGTCCTCTTAAAAAAGTTTTCCCACCTAAGTCACCAATATTAATATGATGTGGATGTCGGTACACTTCTATTTCGTAAGGACCGTTCTCTCTTACATGCTCCCAACAGTACGACCGTGCTATCTTTAAATAGTAGGTGCCTGCAGCGAACAAAATCAATTCGTGGTATGAAAATCTTGTAGGTTTGGGGAGGGGTTTGCTTGTAATCTCTCAAACGCTACTCTTTGCCGATTCATATTTTGTTGTTCCACATAATCTGCCAGCAGGTTCGGTTCGGTTCGTTCTCATAAATGTAATTCCTTATATATATATTCTCCATCTCTTTCACGAGTGAGCAACAAACAGAGTAACAAAACAATAAACCAGTTATTAAACGCGCCTTGCTACACAGAATTGTTATATGCTGCTGGCCTGTTTGGTTATGGTTTTATGCAAAACGAATAGCGTACTTATGACCTCTTACTTAAGGTCTATTTTGTTGTTCATAAATTATTTTAATCGGCTCTGGTTTTTTTTGGGCATCCTTCTTTGTACGGAACCCTCGATGCGCGAGTCAGACTCGCGCCTGACAGGTTAAAAAAAAACGGCCTAATTTGGAATTCGTATACTTGTTTACATAAGTACCTACCAGTAAATTAATTCTACGTATTACGACTGAGTGAGTACTCACGTTATAAAATATTCCTGAATAATATATTGTTTTTTTTTGTAAATTGCTAACATTACCCGTATAATAATATCTAGGGGTTCAATTGATGGGTATTAGTGTCCCCTGACCACAGACCTTCGCTGGTACAGGTTTTCTGGGACACCGTGTATATTAATATAACTAGCTTCTGCCCGCGACTTCGTCCGCGTGAAATTCGTACTTTCCTCTAAAAGTTTCGAAAATGTATGTTGGTATGATCTTTATAATTAATTTAGATAAATAAGTATTCGGGCCAATTTTTAAGTTTATAGATCAAAGAAATCAGATTTTTCAAATAAACTGTATCCCCGCTTTTCACCCCCACAGGGGTGGAATTTTATAACTTGACTCAGTTTATTTATACCAATTTTCGAGCTAATCAAGCCACGCGGTAAAATCCTCCCCTTTAAAATTAACTACCTCTTTTCACACAGTTAGGGGTAGATTTTCGAAAAACCCTGATACATGTTATTAATTATTTTTAGTCCTTAGTATAAATACTGAGTTTCAAGTTAATCGGACAGGGCGTTAAAATTCTTCCATACAAATTTTGACACCCCCCAATACCTCTTTATATTTTAGAAAAACGAAAAATTCCAAACTTCATAATTTACTTAGATAAGTATTCGTGCCAAGTTTCAAGGTTATTAACTCAAGAAATAAGATTTTTCATACCAACAAAATCCCCCCTTTTCACCCCCTTAAAGGTTTAATTTCCAAAAACCCCTTCTTATTCGATACCTACTCTTCACAAAGAACACACCCTCCAAAATTCATGTCCCTAGGAAGGACCAGCGATTTAGACAGTGCGTTGATATTTCAGTCAGGTCGTTCATCCCCCCCTGGGGGGAGAAACTATCAAAAACGCTGAGACACGTATAACTTTTAAACTGACGGACTTTCATACACAACTTCATCCCCCCTTTTAACCCTTTGGGGGAAGAATTATCAAAAACGCTGAGACACGTATAAATTAATTTTTAGTCGTCAGCCTAAACACAAAATTTGATGATCCTAACTTTAAAACTGACGGACTTTCATACAAACTTTCATCCCCTATTTAACTCCCTTAGGGGTTGAATTTCAAAAAATCCTTCCTTATTCTTTGTCTACACAACAAAAAAGAAATGAAAATAAAGCTGAAACGCCTGTGCAATACTATCTACCTATACCTACTTCACTTAAAAATAAATACTTATAACTACTTTAATTAATAAAAGTACCTACGCTTAATAATTTTTAATTTGAACGAATATTTAAACACTACCAAAACAACTCATACCTATTTTACAACAAAAGAAATTCAAATAAACTATTTAAAGACTAAAAGTCGCGCTGATAAGCACGGTTTCTCAATATCAATTATTGTCTGTTAATAAGGTCGAACGCTCTGAACGCATCAACAGCCAAATATTGAATGAAGCTCGCTCTTTATTTTTTTTTGTATGACATCTCGCAGTTCAACCTATGAGGTTGTCGTCTGCTTAACCGGGCTTGCCTGTGGATGCCTCAAAATTAAGGCCTCCAGCCGGGGCTTAAAAACTTACTAAAACTAAGCGACTACACGCTAAGGGCACCACCTGTGGGGTACGGACCTCGGCTTAGGGCGTCGCGGACCTCCCGCCTTTTTATACCCTACCGCCGCCGCGACCCGTGTCGAGCGCGGCAACCGTTACACAAAAATAATTCTTATAGCATGATTCAGACGTGCGACGGCGCGATGGCTTATTTCATGTATAAGTTTGGTGTTTCTATACCGATTTCTATGATTCTTTTTTTATTGAATAGGTAACAATGTTAACTTTTTTAAATTAGGGATGAGTGAGAGTATTATAAACGTAAGAGTAAACAAATATAATCAGAATGCTCCGAACTGCTAAGCTATCAGGAGTTACACGTGTTATTGTGAGTCAACCATAAAAGATAGACATATGCTGTTGCGGGATATTTTTTAGACAATTTTATGTAGAATATTTCCGTCATACATGATTTCTATGTAACTTTAACCATTAAGGCTGCACACGCGACGGAAGCTTAAAAAATGGAGTAACTTCTCCCGTTTTCCCAACATTTCCCTTCACTACTCTGCTCCTATTGATTGTAGCGTGATGAAAAGTATACTATAACCTGCCCAGGAGTATGAAGAATAATTGTACCAAGTTTCGTTAAAATCCGTCGCGTAGTTTTTGTTTCTATAAGGAACATACAGACAGACAGACAGACAAAAATTTTACTGATTGCATTTTTGGCATCAGTATCGATCACTAATCACCCCCTGATAGTTATTTTGAAAATATATTTCATGTACAGAATTGACCTCTCTACAGATTTATTATAAGTATATAGATAGATATATATTTCTGCGCGGTTGTCTAGAATCGTGTGCTGAATTAATGGTTTCAATTTGCGCGTCGATATATACCAACCCTTTAGGGGTATAGATTAAAAAATCTCACCGGACTACAAAGCTAACTAGAATTAGGTATACAAATAACATAATACCATCGAGTTACATTCTGACTACTAACAAGGCTCTCTGTTATTCATAACTGCCTGTACCTACCTTATTCGATTTTTGTATGAAAATTTTAAATTCCAGCAATTCTAAATTCTGAAAATCACTTTTGTCGAAACGTTTTTTATAGAAAATTAATCTTGGTATAGCTAGGTTTTTTATTATTATTTAATTAAAATAAAATCAAGGCAATCCCTGATTGAAATGTCAATTTTGCCGCCATTAATCCAGCAGTCCGATTGCACCGACTCGTGAATCCGTAATCAAAGATTAACACGTTAAAATTGACCGTCGATTTGCGATGGTTGGATTGCACCACGTTATTAACTTTAGCAATTGCAGGCACCGATTAGAGGTCCGCTGGCCAGCTTTCCAGGTTTCCCTCTTATTTGAATCTGTGACCGCATAATCAGTCCTGCTCCGATGACAGTTAGTCTGTCCACGTACAGACTTTGGTGTGGTGAAATAGCTTTGGTTTGTGACTGGTGTGTTGTTAGTTTCAAGTTCTTATTGCCAGGCAAATTGCGGCACTCGAGCGAGGCAATTTTCCCCTGTCATTGGACAGATTGGGATCACTTTTCGTATGCAATCTGATTCGGGTGAGATATTGGTTTAATTTGGTGTTGGCACAAGCCTATGTTTGATTGCAGCATCTAAATCACAGAATGTTTTATAACTTTAGTTGTGTTTAAAAAAAAACATAATTGTTTCTAGTTTAATAATGAAGATTCATTTACGCTTCAAATTAGTATAAAAATGTTTCTTAGTATTTCAGCCCGTTGTTTCTGGTTTCTCGTGAATTGGAGGCGATTGAATCACAATAAGTGATGGGCTGCTAAGTGTGTATTGATATCATGATGGACAAATTCCTACGAATCATATAATAGCGAGAGACAAAATTCTAGGAAGAATTAAAGGAGTATGAAAAGTTGTTGCTGTCATCTTCATAGTCTTTAAGATATTTTTAAATTTAATTATGTAGGTATAATGATGAACAAAAAACGCCATGAAGCACGGTTTTTTTTTAATTATTGGCCAAAAGTCATCATATTAATATCACAAGTTTTCATTACAAGTGAATGTTTGAAATTCTTCCTTCCTTGAAAACGAACCTTAGACCAGCAGGGTAATTGCGTAACAGACTTACAATGGCAATGTCTTTCTTTTTGACAGTTCAACAACATTCATTGCGTAATTTACGTTGTTGAGCAAACGAGTTTTTCAATCATTATGAAGCAATGGATGAACAATTCCTCGTGTTACAAAGGCTGAAAAGCCGCAACACACGCATTTAAAGTGTGTCTTCCCACATCCTGGGGAACGGGCTAAGGAAAGGCTAAAGCTGTAGCGAGATAGTGCTTTCCTACCCAAGCAATTCGTTCCACCCGCTGAAAATATCCCACCTGGACATGAGTTGCTTTGGCTTACCTGGAAATCTTTAAATAGACTCCGGCCCCAGATAGGCCGAAGCAATGAAAACCTGCTCAGATGGAGATTCACAGATGACTCCGCCCTATTTATGTGGTGCTAACCCACAAACAATAGGGCACATAATATCGTGTCCTGTTGTCTCCACGATACATGAGATACACTCTTCAACCCGTTTGTTTGGATATACCCTTTCTGTAACACCCTGTATAAAGATTGCCATCGACACGCGAAGAAGAAGACTGGATAAGATAAGATAAGATAAGATAATTTTTATTTGTTCAAAACATGAGTATACACACACATAGCATGCAAGATGACAAATTTAATTTTGTGACTTCAGTCATGTTTTGCCAGAACGGCGTACAAATATGAGACTTCAAACTCTACACAGCATCAATTAATTTTAAAATCGTTCATTAGATGGTAATTAACAATCAAATCCAATCAATCCAATACATCATATCATCAATACATCATGTCAATATACAAATACCACTAAAGCAATACACATGTCAAAGCAACTGTTAATAAAAGGATGTCAATATAAAAGTCAAATTAATTTGTCGGTTAGGAATTCGTCAGTGCTGTAATAGATTTTCTCTAACAGAAGGTTTTTTAATCTATTTTTTAATTTGTCAGTGGGTAATTCCCTCCAATGTTTTGGCAGCTTATTATAAAGAATTGGCGCCATACAGAATACACTTTTACGCATTAGAGCTGTTCTGGATCTCGGAATACATAGCTTACTATTGTCGCGTCTATTTCTTACTACTTTATCTGACACTAAGGGGAACAGGTGTGGATTCGATTTTACAAACATGACGATCTCTAAAATGTACATTGACGGAAGGGTTAATATTTTATATTTTTTAAAAAATGGTTTGCAACTCTCTGTAACATGGAGACCAGACATAGCCCTCAGGCACCTCTTCTGTGTTTTAAATATCAAATCTTTATTTGTTGAATTTCCCCAAAAAATTAGTCCATACCTCAAGTTAGAGGACACCAGGCCATGATAAGCAGTTAGAAGTGCATCAACATTTAAGATGGGGGCCAATTTATATAGGGCATATGTGGCATTACTAATTTTTTTGCTTAATTCTTCCGTATGTGCTTTCCAATCTAATTTGCTGTCAATGGTTACACCAAGAAATTTGGTTGTGTTCACTTTATCTATTTTGTTATTACAATAATGGACATTTACATTTGGTACGGATGATCTTTGGGCAAAATGCAGAATATTAGTTTTCTCAAGGTTTATCTTAAGATTATTGTTTGACAGCCATTTTACCATTGATTCTATGGAATTGTTAATATCAGTTTCGTATGTGTCTCTGTTTTTACAATCAATTGTAATTGTACTGTCGTCGGCAAAAAGTGTCATTGGGTGGTCGATGCTTTTGGGTAGATCATTAATGTACACTATAAAGAACAGCGGGCCAACGACAGTACCTTGCGGTACGCCAAATTTAACTAGCCGTTCCCTTGACCTATACACAATTTCTTTTTTATTGCTTTTATTTATTGCTGAGATTTCTGTAAATTGTGTTCTATTGTTTAAATATGATCTAATGAGGTTTGAGACATTCCCTCTAATGCCATATGCTTCTAATTTTTCAATAAGTATGTCGTGTCGGACATGGTCGAATGCCTGTGTCATATCACAGAAAATCGTACATACAGGTATATTCGAATCTACTTTTTGCATGACATTGTGTAAAAAATCATATACTGCCAAGTTTATTGTTTTACCAGTTCTAAACCCTTTCTGTTCATTAGTAAGTATATTTTCTCTTTCGAGGTACGTATTCAACTGTTTATATAAATACTTTTCAAATATTTTGGAGATTATGCTAATAAGGGATATTGGCCTATAGAATTGCATTAGCTCTTTATTTTCCTTTTTAAATAGCGGCTTTATGATAGATATTTTTAGTGCATCGGGAAAAACACCTGTCTCGATGCACATATTAATTATATAACTTAGATGCGGTGCTATTTCTCCCGCTACAGATTTCAAAACTTTTGTTGATAGGCCATCATGTCCTACACTATTTGTACTTTTCAATTGTTTTATAATTTTAAATACTTCGATTGGCAGACAAGGGGCGAGAAAAAAAGAATCTTTTCTTTTTGGTATCAGCGATGCAGCATTTTTGCCAGATCCTTCTATAGGGTTAATTTTGTCAATGAAGTAATTATTAAAAGCATCTGCAATAGCCTTTGGGTCAGTAATGACGTCATTATTTACACAAATTTTATCAATACAGTTTTTTGGAATGTTGAATTTCGAGTTATTTATAATTTTCCAGGTTGCTTTTGATTTGTTATCTGAGGTCTTTATTGCATAGTTATTCTGTGCCTTTTGAGTAAGTTTTACAATTTTTTTAAATATTTTTGAGTAACAAGTTAGTTTTCTTTTATTAATCTGATTTGGTTTTAGTCTATATTGCCATAATAGTTGTCTTTTCTTTTTACTACACAGTTTTACACCACGTGAAACCCATTTGGGTTTTTTCATCGTGCTAATTCTAACATTAATTTCTGGAAAGCACAATTTGTAGAATAACGAAAATATGTCAAAAAAGGATTTGTACGCTACATTAGGGTCATTTGTTTTGTAACTGTCAGAAAAAGATAGTTTATCTAAGCAATTTTTAAATTTTGTCATATTTTCATTACAGTAGTCGCGTCTTGTAACCTGCCAATATTTGATATTACACTTCTTTTGCACTGGAAATGACATTAGTTGTGCCGTATGGTCCGATAGAGCAAATTCTAGGACTTCGACCTTACATGCTTTGCGAAAGTTATGAGCAATATTATCAATACACGTTTTACTCTTAAGACGTGTAGGTTGATTCAAAGCTAATTTTAAATTGTAATTTAGCAATAGGCATTCAAATTCAATTGTCTGAACGTTCTTTTTTAATATGTCAATATTGAAATCCCCTGCAATGACAATATTATGATGGCATTTCTTTGTTAACTCTTGCAGTAGGAATTGTAATATGTCCATACATAGGTTGAAGTTTGTTAACTTGGGAACCCTATACACACATGCCAGGACAATGTTGTAACTAGGTAACTCTATCGCGCAACATTCAAATACTCCGGGTTCTGATATGTTAGCTATCTTCTTTAATTCGATGAAGTGATGTCCGTTCTTTACCAGGATGCACGCACCACCTCTCTTGCTTTCTTTTCTGCAATACGAAGCCGCTAGTTGATAATTTGGTATGGTTAAATAGGACTCGTATCCTGCCATAATGAAGTGTTCAGTTACACACAATATATCGACACTAACACTCTTTTCTGATAACAGCTCATCTAAGCATATTGTGACATTGTCGGATTTGTTTAGTAGACCGGCAATATTCTGATGCAAAACACAGATATTTTTAGTCACGAAAAAAGTCTGTTATTTTCTCCTGGTTCCCTGAAGTGCCGTCTTCATTAACAGATTGTCGAGTCCGGTTATTTTCATTATTAAGTGTCATATTATTTGATTCTATTGAGTCTGTGTAAAAACGTTTGATATCGAGTAGGAGGTCATTTAGGTCGTGAATAATTGTTCGCATGCCAGTGTTATTAAGCTTTCCGCTACGTCTGTTGAACATTTTATAGTCATAGGACAGGTTCAAGTTTGAGTCGAGAAAGTAAGCGTGTTCATGGGTGAATATGTCATGGCACAGTAGGCTATTGAAATATTCTATCTTTCCATTAAATATGTTCGTATAACTGCCACATTTATATGTCGGTGCGCAGATAATAATATTTGTGTGTTGAATTTTATTTATCGATGCTCGTATATTATATATCAAATTAGGGTAATCATTTGAGTTGACGTCTTCTTCTCCTATTAATACAATACAGAAGTCGTTCATATTAAATGACTTCACTTTGGTTTCTATGTTGAGCAATATTTGGTCCATCGTACGGTGTGGCATTATGTAGTGACATATTTCTGACTCGAGTTGCAGAGTTGTATTAGATATTGAAAGTATTTTGTTGTCATTGTTATTGCTAAAGATACATATCTTACTGGTTGTCGTAGTTTGTTGCTCGGATCTTGGTTCTTGTGTGCCAGCTGCATATTTTATTGATACTTTTTTTTCGGCTACTGTATCATTATCAGTCTGTGTTTCTTTATGTATACATCTTGCTTGTTTTGAGCACTTAATTCCTTGTTTTTTTGGTGTGATGGTAGGAGATTTTAATGGACTAGTAACTATTTGTTTGTACAGTGAGTTTTTCCGAACTAGGTTTTCATTTTCCTTTTTAAGCTTTCCAATTTCTAGGCTTAATGAGTCAATTTCTCCATTTGCGCCACTGAGTTTACTAGTGAGGTCTTCAATAGTTTTCTTTAATTGGGTAATTAAATCGATGTCATCATCATCTGATATATCTGGCATACTACACACAGTGCCATCTAGTGTGTGATTGACAATAGTTTCATCCAAGTTGTCGGAGTTTGATTGTGCTCGTGCGCGTCTGACCGTGACGTTTCCGTCCATGGTTGTGTATGTAGTACCGATATTGATCGCTAGATGTCTATTACACAGTATCACTTGTTTTGAAACTAGATGTCACTTCGCTCAATATTTATGAGTCACTATCTAGACTACAAATTCAAAATGTTGAAAATTAACGATCTTTATTCGCTCTTCATGAGATTAATGAGTTTTAATAGAACTAAGTTATTGTACCTGTAGTCTTTGGTGTTGTTACGTCGTAAAGTCAGTTTAAGCACTTTTCTTACTCCTGTGTCACTGATTTATTTGTTTTGTAAACACTGCACGTATGATGTTTGTTTTGTCACATTTAACTTGAGTTTTGCGAAGATAACGTTATTTAGTGTCAATAGTCACTTTCTGGATACACTTATACTAAAAATTACTTAATTAATGCACTATTACTATTTAATTTCATTTTTCGAATACGGAGTCGATGTTGACTGTGCGCCACTAGCGCCCTCCAACTGCAACAACTGGATTAGCAATTTCCTTCAAAATCTTTTGGATTGTGATCGAAAGTGTTTTACGCAATTAAGGGTCAATCCCCACTGACTTTCCTTCTTTTGATTAGTCGCTAGATGGCTCGTGCAGCCTCACGGCGCCTCTCCTTTGCCTTGAAATGACTATGGATAATGGCCGCTGCCGGCCGCTGCTCTTTCAGTGGGGATTGACCTTAATGGTGCTGTTTTTACTACTCAAAGAATTACGCTTTCTTAGCGCTGTTAAGAGTCTGTTTTAGCCTACTGGTCTTCAGTTACCAGATAGCATAATCACCCTATAATGTTCCCACTGCTGGAACTCAGGCCTCCTCTTTGTGAGAGGGAGTGTGCCGTAATTCACCACGTGAGCCCAGTGCGGGTTGGTAAATTTCACATGTCTTCGAATTTTGGGTTCTAGGACACACCGGTTTCCTCACGATGTTTTCCTTCGCCGTTTTGAGAGCACTGGTAATGAAATAATTTACACAAAGTAAAGTGCCTGACTAGGTTCGAACTCACGACCTTAGAGAACTCATAAGTCGCCGATACCTAATAATACTTCTTCTGTGTCGTGTTTCTTTTCACACAAATGAACAGCACCCTCATATTTAGGTATATTTATCTTTCGGAGCAATAATGACGAACCAAAAGGTCGCCAATACATTGGTTAATAACAAATAAGCGGAGGATCAGCGCGTCACCTTAATTATAGCAGACCTTTACGACCTCATAATGAGAATTACGACGCTGCTTACCTCGCGTATTTGACGGTAAATTATCCTTTTTATGTTGTTGATCATGACTGTATTAATATTATGAGGAACGAAGTTATGGGGAAAAAATATTATGTTGCATCATGAGAATGTTGTGATAGCTCGGTAGGTGGAGTTAAAATAAGCGAGTATATATATTTTTATGTAAACAAAAGTAGTAACGCGCTTTGGATGTGTGTGTATGGGCAGGAGCTTTCGGTATCTATATGCCCACAGGCCAATAGGTCAAGTCGAAAGTGTGTGTGTGTTTTATGTGATGGCGCTCGTCTTCGCGCACACATTCACAGTGTGTTACAATGGTAACCACAAGTAAAGCGCGCGTATTTTTATCTCACGAAGCGACTTCGTGAGATAAAAATACTGCAGCAGATTCGAACGTGCCTACTGCCTATGTAAGAAGAAGAATGGATTAGCAATTTCCTTTTCCATGTGACTTGTGTTACTAGTCTCGCAGGTAGTCATTAGAATCCTTGGTTAAGGGATGATAAACATTGATTAGATGCGTCATCTGAGACATAGTGAAAGAGTTCATTGTAAGAAAACCCAGAATTAACAAACAGGCTAAAATCGTCTGCCACGCAACTGCTACTGTGAGTACGAAGTCCTGGGTTCGATTCGCGGGTCGGGCAGTATTATTGGAATTTTTCATCTGAAATTTCTCAGTAGCATCCAGGAGCCTGGATTTGTGCCCGGTCGATGGCAATAGGCTCACCTCCTACCACGTAGGACTTTAACATAACTACCGAAATTTCGATTTACTAATAGGTACACGCACAGATATAGATACAACTAGATAACGCAAGAGCTACTACTTCAAGTGCCCAGCTTACGTACAAAAATCGTAAGCCGTCACTTTCGCGCTCAGTCCTGAGTACTATTGGCTGGGTGCGTGAGCGCTGGCGCTAGGTCCCGAGGGTGGGGCGAGATGGGTGTCGCTCACGGCGGGTCTTTGAATCGATTTGATTTTCCCATCACTAAATAGTGCTTGTGACGTCATAGTAGGTAGTCAAAAAATGGCACGCTTGGTTTTCATACAGATCGTGATACTTGCGTTATCTAGGTCTACCTATATCTGTGGGTACACGTATGTCTCACCCTTCGGCAAAAACATGCGGGATGTGGTGTCCAAAATCGTCAACACTCAGAGAGGAAGCATAGTGACCATTGCTCGATCCTACTCTGTATGAAAAGTAGCATTTTTCCTGCAGTGACCGAGACAGCAGCTATCATCATTTTCCTGCCCTCATCCTGATTTATTTGGTGTCGGCGCAACATGTCTTTTTTTTCCATACTTCGTCATATCGGTAGTCACCCCGATTCTAACCATATCACACAGTCCATCTATTCTTTGGTCTTCCCCCATCAACCAACTAGCACTAGCACGCTGCACTAGCTATCAACTTTCATACTCAAAACTTTCCTCACGAAATTTTTCTCATTTCTCCGTACCATATGGTCAGCGGAACATACTTGTATATATACCAGTATTATGCTGTGTATTCATAGACCTACCTTATTATGGGCTGCTCTTAGTATATTCGTATTTATAGGTACCCAATTACGAAGCGTTCCCACTATGTGGTTTCCGACTATGAATAATTAAGTGGTTCATTGGTGTCATCAAAAGTAACTTACCAAGAGGATGAATATTAGCATCCTTGTATGTTATGATTATATGCATAATGCAAATTAAATTATCCGTTTGCAAGGCTTGTGTATACAGAGTGACAGGAACACCGACACACAACCTGTTACAGTTCGACACAACTTAGATGTAGCATCGGCAAAATTCGTAAAACCGATCACATCCGAACTAAGTGCGCCTTCAAAATCACCAATCTTTATTACTACTTTAGGAAAAATTTATCAATTTTTTCCTAAAGTAGTAATAAAGATTTACGAATACGAATTACGAATTACGAACGTTTTACGAATTTTGCCGATGCTACATGTAAGTTGTGTCGATCTGTACCATGGACATGATTTTGAGTCCCCCTTTTTAATGGATGGAAAATCATCAAATGACCCCTCCCGCTCTGGGTAGAGCGGAGGGAGTGTCAGACTCTTACTGACTAAAACCCATCCGTGTTCCTTCCTTAGCCCTTTATGTTCCGGGGTAGCGGTAACCCTTGCGGACAATCCCGCACCCCCAGCAGGCTTCGGCCCTGACAGGCCCCTTCCTTTATGCTGACATCTCTTTGAGGCGCGCGTGGAACACGTACGCGCTGAATTTTTTTGGTCTGGTTTTTTTTTACTAGCCTGCGCTGTCCCACTCCTGGGCAAAGGCCTCCTTCCACTCCTTCCATCTTTCGCGAGCCCGCGCGTCCTCCTTCCAGTTTCGGCGGAATCTGTCCAGTTCATTCCGCCATCACCTACATGGTCTGCCGCGACTCCGCCTCACTGTCTCAGCAGGGCACCAATTCTCTGCTCCATTGTTTGACTGGCATGCGACTGACCATGTCCTGCCCAGTCCGATTTAAGTTGAGCCACGTCAACGATATTTGTTTTGGATCGCAGTATTGCGGTTCGAATACGATCTGTTACTTTACCGCCTAGTATACTGTGCTTCATTGCATTGGTCCGGTTATTTGAAAAAAAATTGCCGTTCAGTAAATTTTGACCGAGTGGCGTCCAAGGACTAGAAGGCGAAATGTCGGTCATCCGGCGGTGAAATGGGCGGACGACATTCTTACCATCGCAGGTAGAACCTGGAGGAGGCTGTCATAAGGGTGTGGGAAATGGCACCTGAAAAGAGAGGCCTAGGCTCTGCAGTGGGTAAAGTCGGGCAGTGGATGATGATTAGAGATCGGATCTTGAAAGTGCATTCTACACCGTGTTCCGGACGATATACATAAATTTCGACTAGATGTTCAGACCATGGAAATAAGCATTTTTCATTATGGACTCATTAATGAATTTTTATTTATAATTTTTTGATAATTTACATACAAACTAAATATTTTGACGTAAATCACCCGATATGCATGCCTCTTTATCCGAATTAGCAACGACGTACCTTTTTTCATTCATAAGATTTGGCGGGCTGAAACTTGTCAAAACTAAGTTAAGACCCTTTCTTACTGCATAGCTCAATTTTTCATGAAATGAAACTACAAACATCTTTATAACGAAGCCTTTTTTTAAGTACTACTTCCTGTGTTAGATTTAATTTGTAAAAGCTATAGAAGCATTTGACAAAGGTTATGGATAACGTGAAGAACACGGTGTATGTAAGCCAACTTTTGAATTTACACGACTTTACTAAATGTACCTTGTGGAAACTCCCCATAGGGTTCTGGTCGGTAGCATCAGGCTTTCGAAATTTCTAACTACTAAATATACCCCCGAATATCAGTATCATAATCAGGTATATTTAGGACCTAGCGTTGCGTGATTATGTACTACTAAATATACCCGGCCGCGTAATGCCAGACTGTATATTACCACAGACATCTATAGTATGTGCTAGACCACATTGTGCTCGTTACACTAAAGAGTAAAGCGAGCGAACGAGCCCCAGTAATCTCCTTCATCTTAGGTTCCTTTAAGCCCTGCATGTAGACAGAAATAGGGGCCCCGCGAAGCGGGGCTCCGTCGACCTCGTCTTATTATTGTGGCTTGTAAACCAACTTAGACCCGCCACGAGGTCTCCCCCACCTTAAACACTCGCACTATGCACCAATCCCACCATTTTTCAAGCAAGTTATCTACTGAGATAGGGTAGGTATATTTAGTAATGATTCATTTGAAACAGGTGCTACTAAATATACCCGAGTAGCGGTGTCTTGGTAAGGTACATTTAGCGGTAGTCACTCGAAAATGTGATCTCCTAATTATACCCGAAGTCGGCCAGATCCGTGACGTCACTGGCGTCCCCACAAGATACATTTAGTAAAGAAGCTAAATACCTATACATCCGATTCTATAATCAGAAACCTAAATTTGTCGACTCCGGAACCGCGGGATTTTTTTGATACAAAAATTTTGATTCCATCCATATTAGCCAACATCTCAACTTTAGCTGAATATGCATCCGAATCCGATCTCTAATGATGATGGATGATGACATTTTGACCGCATAGGTACTTATTGCACTTTTCTATGAAACAGCAGATTTTTTTATATTAACCTTCGTGTCTAGAATCATGTGCTGAACTCATGGTTAATAACACCCGCACGAGTCGATTGAAGGTCGATCAGCGCTTGCCGCGGTTGGTTCATGGAAGGGCGACTATCCATCGAGGCCCCCTTCGTGCCTCGGAAAGCAGGTGTAGCCGTTGGTCCCAGCGTTCATTCGTAGATCATTGACAGTCGTTACAGGTAGGTAGTCGGAAGCCCATAAATCTGGCAACTAGTCTTACCAAGGTGTATCGCGTTATCCTGTAACTGGGTTCTGGAGGATAGTAGGGCAGTCACTCCATGTAAAATATTGGTATTCACCCATCCAGTTAGACTGGAAGCCGACCTCAACACAGTTGGGAAAAGGCTAGACATAATTGATTGCGTTTATTGCCCGTGGTCCGACCGCGCAGTTCTACTAGTAGGACCAAGGGCATTTTTCTTTTCGCTGGTTCTATCAATCGGACCATTGACAATAATGAGAAACAAAAAAATATGCATTTCAAAAATAAACTGTTAAAGTTGGGCCAATCCGCCATACAAAAATTAACTCCTGTAGGTGTGTTACCATTTACATTCATCACTTAACTGGTGGGAGCTGCCTCCCACCAGTTATTAATGCCGGATTTAAATGAGGTACGTCTATTATAGTGTCTGCACACTAATAGACGTCTAATTAACCCAAACCCTTCAGTAATCACAAGGGCGGCCATATTAAGGAATTACGTTAAAACCCGTTCATACGTGGGCGTCTAAAAATAGGGTAAGCACATACCGTAGTTAAGTCAATGGTACTCATTAGGTGAGGACGAAAATATTATAATATTACCCTGTAAAACTATCCCAGGCAGTGAGGATTCATGTCAGACGCAGGTGCTGAAAAAAGGGTCACAGCTCATAATTTATCCTTTATTTTGTAAGTACATAATTAACTTATAATGTGGGTACGGAACCATCTGTTAAAACATGGCGGCTTTTAGATACATGGTTGAGTAGATAGGATGAGCGGTAGATTGTAGTTTTTAACCGCCTTCAAAAAAGGAGGTTCTGTATTCGACCCGTATGTATGTATGGATGTTTTTATGTCCGCGATTTTCTCAAAAACTAATCAACCAATTTTGATCATTTTTTCAGTAATGTGATCTACATAGTTTCAGGAAGGTTTTAGTATATAATACATTAGGTAGTTATTCTTCTGTACGAAGTTATATGCATAAATCATTTCCATCTCCGGCATTTCTATGCGAATTTTGATGATTCTTCTAGTCGGTGTCTTAATTATTCAATGCACTAGTGTTAATTGAATTTGTGTGGGGTAGGTACAACTAAAAAGTAAAAAATAAAAACTTTTTTACAAAAAAAAAAAAAAAAAAACAACCGACTTCAAAAAAAACACTACAAAGTGATAAATAACTTTCTGAATTCGGTGTCAAAAAACGAAAATGCGGAACCAACGACCTAATAAAGATTGTAGTTTTTATTACTCGTAGATCAGTTTTGTAGGAAGATGGCTGAAAATAGTTATTACCTACCTTGTTACTTGTTGATTCATATTAGAACAAAATTGTGTGGAGAAGGAAGAGTGAGGGAAACGGGAGGCCTTTGCGTGCTGGGGACAATACTGGCTACATAGATAAACAAAGCTACAGTCCAGCCGTCGGCATCGAGAGAATGCGTTCTTGCGTTGAATGCGTTGTTTGTTTTATACAAATGAATTCGTGTTTTGCGAATTTGATCTTTATTCCTTACTAGAATTGTTGCACTGACGGGTGTCAGGACTGTAGGTGCGAGTAGTATTACTTAAGGGGCTTACAGGCCCTAAACGCAAAAAACGCAAGTTTTAGAAACAATAAAAGTATATGCTCGACTACAGTAAACAAAATCAAAAAAATATGTGATATTCTTCAGGATATATGCTAGGTAGATAGTGTATTGAAAACATAATACAACTTATTTGGTGCGATAGAAAAAAATCATGGAAATACTTCTAAAAACTTTCCTTTTACAATATAATCCATACTAATATACATACAATTATTATGTTTTTTTGTCAGATTATTCTACAAGCAACGTACTAAAACTCTAGTGTTTTAATTTTTTAGTCCAAACAATAGATTTCCCGTAAATAGATAGTTGCTTCATATTTCGCAATAAATTACCAGGGTTGCGACATCGCGCTTCTCTTTCTTTTCTATGTAGTCCGACAGTGCCCGCGTTTTAGGTCATGTAGTCCTCTTAATATAATCTATGAATCGATTGATATTAGTGATTGCTTCAGGAGTATGTAAAGCTAGTAGGCTTACATTTTGCCTTGGTTGAGTCCAATAATATTTTCATAGGATTGTGTTCAAGAGCCTTCGACGAACTATCTGCCCAATCATTTATGCTTGGGTAGTTACGTTTTGATCTCAGCTAAAACAACTTCAAAAACCAAACACTATTTTGCTTTCTCGATAAATCTTCAAACAAAACTATTAAAAAAAATCTTCAAAATTTTAAAGCTATTGTTTTCTTCCTCGAGAGCAGTTGTGGTCCAGTGGTAACAACCGTGACTTACGAGTTGTAGGTCGTGTGTTCGAACCCAGACAGGCGCTTCACTCTGTGTAAATTATTTTATCACCACTGCGCTCAAAACAGTGAAGGAAAACATCGTGAGAAAACTGGCATTTCCTAGAACCAAAAATTCAAAGACATGTGACATCTACCAACCCGCACCAGGCCCGCGTGGTGGACTACGGCCCACTCCCTCTCACCGAGAGAAAGCCTGTGTCCCAGGAGTTGGAACATTATAGGCTGATTGCGCTTTCCTACTCGTGACAACCCTAGATTTGAAAAATACTGTATATAAATACATAAGAAGGCCGTTAAACAGATTACTAAAATATCTTGACGCTAGCCGACGTTATCGTAAATCAAAATCCTTTTTTCAATTTCTGATTTATCAAGGTAAGGTATAGGCAAAAGATTTACCTTCTCGAAAAATAGTTACGTAAGGAAACTTTTGGAGTTTCACAAGTTTTGTTACGACCCATATTTATCGTTGACTTTCTATTGGCCGACGAATGATTTCCGAAGCCTTAAAAATGTAGCATTTATTATAAGCATAAAAATGTTACGAAGGTTTTTTGCACGTTGTTTTCACGTGTTTTGGTTGGTTAACCACCGGTGTTTTTCAGTATTTATTGGCAATCATATCATACATATATAATCAGCCTATAATGTTTCCACTGCTGGGACACAGGCCCCCTGTCAGAGGGAGTGGGCCGTACGCTAATCCAGTGCGGGTTGGCAGATGTCACATGTCTTCGAATTTTTGGTTCTAGGACATGCCGGTTTCCTCGTGATGTTTTCCTTCACCGTTTTGAGAGCAGTGGTGATGAAATAATTTACACAAAGTAAAGCGCCTGTCTGGGTTTGAACCTGCGACCTATAACTCGTAAGTCACGGCCGTTACCACTGGGCACCACTTACCGTTACTACTTGGCCGTCACTGCTCTATTGCAATCATATCATTTGGTTTTAATTATTGATCGAAGGGTTTACATATTTTATTTATCTTTTTGTTGATAGATTCTCTTATGTTTTGTGAATAAACGTTGTAGGCCTTGTAGACTTTAAATTTGTAGACCATTTTCTATTTTATTACGTGCCTGGTACTTGTTGCCAGGCCTACATTGTCCTCTCATACTTATTAACACTGTCAATTGAAATCAAAAGCCTATTGTTTTTAAAAGAGTAACCGTGGAGTTTTTTGCCGGCTCTTCTCCATAGGAAACGACCAATTGGAACCGCGCACATACTGACGTTTTATAAGTGCCCATGTAGGTTTATCCATACTAATATCATAAATGCGAAAGTGTGTCTGTCTGTCTGTCTATTACCTCTTCACGCCTAAACCGCTGAACCGATTTAGATGCAATTTGGTATAGAGATAGTTTGAGTCCCACCCGTGAAAGGACATAGGATACTTTTTATCCCGATATTCCTACGGGATCGAGACTTATGTGGGTGAAACCGCGGGGCGCTGCCAGTGAAAAAAAAAAAAGACGGGTTGCACTCCGGGAGTGCCGGCAGAAGTGAAAACTTGAATATTAACGTTGAAATAAATCAATTATTAATTTAAAAAGCTAACAATCTTAAAATAATAATATGTACAAGTATATAAAAAGGGAAAATCCACCACCACCACCAACACCACCACCATCACCAGCACCACCACCACCACCAGCACCACCACCACCACCACCACCACCATCACCACCACCACCATCATCACCACCACCACCACCATCACCACCATCACCACCAGCACCACCACCACCACCACCATCACCACCAGCACCACCTCCACCACCACCAGCACCACAACCACCACTACCACTACCACCACCATCACCACCACCAACATCACCACCACCACCATCACCACCACCACCACCACCACCACCACCACCACCACCACCACCACCATCACCATCACCACCACCACCAGCACCACCACCACCGACACCACCAGCACCACCACCATCACCACCACCATCACCATCACCATCACCATCCCATCCCCATTCCCATCCCCATCCCCATCCCCATCACCATCCCCGTCCACATCACCATCACCATCCATCCATCCATTATCGTGTCTCACTTGGTTCACTTCGGTTGGCGCCGCCGTAGAAAGCGAGGGGGGGGGGGGGGAAATCTCTCCTGACGGTCACGTGTCCTGACGCGATGCCCTGACGCGAGTTTCACATTTTTTACCCATTACAAAAAGTGTGCAACGCCGCTAAAGAAGTTTACACTTCAAAAAAAAAAAATAATAAATCAAATATTTCGATTTTTGATTTTGAAAGGAAACTGGCAAAAGTATAGGAATTGGTTTTTATATTTTTGTAGGAATACCACATCGATACTCTTGTGCAAAGGGGTATCAAAACCTGACTCGAGAATTTTAAGAAAGGTATACTTTTATACTAGCGACACGTGGGTTTACACCCACATGTAGGTATGCGTACACCTCTACTTAATCCTACGGAATCCCCGAAGCGTACCGGTGTACCCATACAGGCTTGATTTTATGTATTATATATACCTTTATAAAATACGATTATGATATATGTGTACATATATCATAATCGTATTTTATCTAGACCGTAGTTTCTTTTATCTGAAAATGTTTGGTACGAGTAACTCGCTCGTTTCAGCCGCGTTTGGTTTCAAGCACTAGCATAAATAATAGGGCTTAGAGCTGGCCCATGCTCGGTTTTCAGGCCAAACGTGCCTAAAAATCGGGCACTGGCAAGCGTGCAATACAAAAAAAAAGCCCCAGCCTCCTCGCGTTTTTTTCAACTTTAAATGATGGAATAGAACGATATTTTAATTCATTCAGCACTGTAGTAGGTAGCTACCTATATTTATTGATTTTTGTGCAATCGAGCTATAATGACTTATTGACATAACTAGCTGCGCCCCGCGGTTTCACCCGCATAAGTTTCAATCCCGTGGGAATATCGGGATAAAAAGTAGCCTATATGTTAATCCAGGGTGTCAGCTACACACTTCCGACGTTTGGCCCCCAAACTGGAAAGGACCGGGGCCGCCTTCAAGCGGCTCCTGCCCAACCTGGGGGGGGCAAACACCTCCTGCCGGAGGCTTTACGCGGGGGTCGTGCGGTCCATGGCCCTATACGGGGCCCCGGTGTGGGCGCGTTCTCTGCGGCGGCGAGCCGCCCACTATCTGAACACGCCCCAAAAGGTGGTAGCCGTAAGGCTGATCCGGGGGTACCGCACGATCTCGGGCGAGGCGGCAAGCCTCCTTGCCGGACTGCCGCCATGGGATCTGGAGGCAATAGTCCTCGCGCGCCTGTATGAGTGGCGCGCGGAGGCACTGAGCCGGGGGGTAACCCCGCTTCCGCGGCAAATCGCGGCGGAGCGGACAGACCTCCGGCGCGATCTCATGGTGGCATGGAAGGAGCGACTTTCGCAACCCAGCGCAGGGCACGCCACGATAGTGGCGATAAGACCCCTCTTTGAGGAGTGGCTAGAGAGGCGTCACGGCGTCCTCACCTATCGCCTGACGCAGGTCCTCACTGGACACGGATGTTTTGGGAGGTTCCTGCACATCATCAGGCGGGAGGAGACGCCCGGGTGTCACCACTGCGAGGATCGCCCAGAGGACACGGTGGAGCATACGGTGGAGGTCTGCCCCGCATGGGCGGAGCACCGCCGTGCCCTCGTAGAGGCGATCGACAACGGCGGCGACCTCTCGCGCCCGGCCCTGGTTCAAGCCATGGTCCGGGGCGAGAGGGAGTGGGAGGCGGTCACCTCCTTCTGCGAAGCAGTCATGCTAGCAAAGGAGGTGGCGGAACGGCTGAGGGAGAGAGCCTCACACCCCAGCCGCCGCGGGAGACGCTCCGGGCGTCGGGAGCCGCGTGACGACTCCCGGCCACCGTAGGCGCGGGCCTGCGGACGGAGAGTAATGGGTAGCTCACCGTCCGATCAGGACCAGGCCCGTGCCGGACGGCGCGTACGTGTTCCACGCGCGCCTCAAAGAGATGTCAGCATAAAGGAAGGGGCCTGCCAGGGCCGAAGCCTGCCGGGGGTGCGGGATTGTCCGAAAGGGTTATCGCTACCCCGGAACATAAAGGGCTAAGGAAGGAACACGGATGGGTTTTAGTCAGTAAGAGTCTGACACTCCGTTCGCTCCACCCAGAGCGGGAGGGGTCATTTGATGATTTCCCATCCATAAAAAAAAAAGGGTGTCAGCTACCTCCATACAAAATTTTATCAAAATTGGTCCAGCCGTTTGAGCGTGAAGAAGTAACAAACATATAAACACACACACATACACACACACACTCACAAACTTTCGCCTTTATAATATTAGTGTGATTAATTTAAGCCTACCATTAAACTTTCAAATGCGACGATAGGCAGCAAAGTGATCCTTTTTTGCGACTGCGCAATTGAGCATAGAATCAGGGTGTTCTAGGAATGTTACACAAAAAGTCAATTCATAATTTCTCAGTCGGTGCCTGGATTTGTGCGCGGTTGATATCAATAGGCTCGGCCCCTATTAAATGGGACTTAGCCCATCGTATGCCCAGCATGGATACACACGAGACACAATGGCTTTTGAATTGTTTCTGTAATTACGGCATTCAACCGGTCAACCTCTCACACGTTTGCCCGCCTACCTGTCGAAACATCCTATGCGGCGGAGTAGTTGAATGGACGCAGTGAAGTCATTGTTTTAATAATGACAATAGAACATTGACAATAGTTGTGTACACTTGGTGTGCCGTTGACGTTACGAGCAATTTCTCTTATGTACACTTGGTGTACACTTGGCGCTTAAGGGGTTAAACATAACTGGTTAAATATGGCTGTACTATGGGTACTTGTCTGCTTTATTCTTTGGGAATTACAGGCGTGTTGTTAAACCAATTTTCTGCTGAAAAAAAAAACATCATCATCTGCCTAGCCTTTTCCCAACTATGTTGGAATCGGCTTCCAGTCTATCCGGATGTAGCTGAATACCAGTATTTTACATGGAGCGACTGCCTATCTGACCTCCACAACCCAGTTACTGGGTAAAACGATATACCCCTTGTTAAGACTGGTTGTCTGATTTTCGAGCTTCTGACGACCCGTAATGACTTTCAAAGATCCACGAATGACAGCCGAGACCAACGGCTTAACGTGCTTTCCGGCACGGAGGGGTCTTGGTATGTAAAAATGGTCACCCATTCGGCTGTTAATACTTAGCCACAAGAAAAAAAAGTATTAAATAAAAATAAAAAAAATATCAGCATTTTTAATTAATTCAAAGTAGTTACGATCAAAGACTAATCTATGTTAAAGATCTTTTCCATGGATGTCCTCAAAATAATGTCCGTGCAAAATGTAAGGCTTTAATTAATTCCCCGATTATGACCCTCGGGATTATGTGGGACATAATAAACGAACTGTTTATGTGTACAGATGTAATTACGTAGCTTATAATGAAGTGTAAACTAATTAAATGTTAGCACATATCTAGCCTAAACTAACGAGTTTATTTATCATGCGGTATGTTTTTTTAAAGAAGGCTGTTTTGAAAATTTGTCTTGCCACTTTTGTCAGCGCCATAAATTCTGAAATGTGATTTAAATTTCAATGGATGCTCATAAAAATGGCGGATAGCCTACAAATATTCAGCGATGCATATTTATTTACTGCACGACAATGATTGCCTGTATTATAGAGACAAGATACCATCGTAGTAGCCGTTTGTTTCCAAACAGTCGATAGCGCACACAAACCCTATATTTTTCACGATTCCTTGAAAATTAAGCGGGTAGACGTGTCGAAAGTTCAAACATGGTAATATTTTCGTTGCACAGGTATTTGAAACAGCAAGTAATGGTAGCTTTTGACTGAATATTGAGGTAACATCTGAATTACTTTAATAAATTCAGGATTTCAGTTTTGAGACTGATTTTTAAGTCCTAACATTAATTGTTAAATACGGCCAATATTATGTTAACAAGGTCGCGAGTTCGAACCCAGACAGGCACTTTACCTGGTGTATTTAATTTCATTACCACAGTGACTCCTTTCATAACGGTGAAGCCCATTGTGTTACCCAATGTAAAGTTTCTATATTTATGTCTGTAATTTATATGTTGTACATAATAAAGAGTATTCTATTCTATTCTAAACCGAAACCGGCATGTCCTAGAACCAAAAATTCGAAGACATGTGACATCTACCAACCCGCACTGGGCCCACGTGTTAATAATTACAGCCCACTCTCTCTTAAAGAGAGAAGGCCTGTATCATAGCAGTGGAAACATTATAGGTTGATTATATCCATTGGTCAGTATTTTCTAAAGAATAATCAGCATCAGTCCGGTTTTATACATTTACAGGGGTTTGGTTTTAAACGACAAACATTTATCTGTCAAAAGTATGATGATTATGTTAACAATAGCGTTGCAGACAACACGGCGGTACACAGGTTAACTGCCGTGTGCGTCAGACATACCTCGGCTGTGCAATTTCAAAACCTAACAAGTGACAAAAAAAAATCGGTGTTTTTGCATATTTGACTTGCTAGATTATCAAACAAGTCAAATATGCAAAACCACAGATTTTTTTTTAGAAATGTCAGTTGCTAGGTTTTGAAATTGCACAGCCGACCTGCTTAAATTGCGCAGCCGACCTGCTTAAATTGCGCAGCCGACCTGCTTAAATTGCGCAGCCGACCTGCTTAAATTGCGCAGCCGACCTGCTTAAATTGCGCAGCCGACCTGCTTAAATTGCGCAGCCGACCTGCTTAAATTACTGTCATCGTCAAGGCTAACTTTACAGTCTATGAAAATTTTAGAAGCTCCACACAAAAACCAATAAGTCTTCTATAGGTACAATACAGGGTTATTTTAAATATGTAGGTAAACTCCGCAGACGCGATGGGTATCTACTTAAACATGATCAAGAGAAAAAAATAATTAATAAGATGATTTTTTGTGGGGTCATCGACCGCAGTTATTGTAGTCACTTGAAATATCAGTTTCAAAAATCGTTTTTTTTTTTTGTGTAAACTTCACAGACGTGGTATTATCGATATCTTAAAATGAAAAAAACATAGTAAAACGGTTTTTCTAAGCTCATACTTCAAGTAACAATACTAACAGCGATCGGTGAACACCCAAAAAATAAACTTTTTTTATTTCATTGTCATTTCAAAATCAAAATATTGTATTTCACATAAACGTACATGGGCACTTATGAAACGTCAGAAGTTAGGTGCGCGGTTCCAATTGGTCGTTTCCTATGGAGAAGAGCCGGCAAGAAACTCCACGGTTACTCTTTTAAAATAATTGGCTTTTACAACGTTTTCAAATTGCAGAATTAATAGGTATGGGGGAAGACAGCGTAGGCCTGTCAACAAGGTAACAGGTACTTAATGAAATAAAAAAAAGGTCTACAGATGAAAAAAAACAAGGGTTTAGATTAGATATCGATGCCCATCGCGTCTGCGGAGTTCAGCTTACCAATTTAAAATAACCCTTTATAGGAGTAGAATTCAAGAGGTGAATCAGTGGAGCAAAGATATCATCTTTCATTAATAAATTAAGTGGTTCTTTGTTGTGTGTACGTCATTAATCATTAATTAATCGCCAACAGACTGAGTAACGTGAGAAAGTTCACGGGAGACAACGCACTGGGCAGTTACGCCTCGGAGGTAAAGCCTGAGTTTTCTAAACAAGCGATGCCGCTATACAAAGGTAACACAATAACAGCTGTCTAAGAGAGCCTGTTGACGTTTTTTGACATCTTAATGTCAAATACTGGGGAAAATTCGGAAAACTCACTTCTTCCCCACTGCTCAACTAGATTGCTCAACTGCATAAAGTTGAGCAGTAGGTAATACCAATGGCTCAATAGGGTAGTTTCCTGGGTAAAAAAATAATAATTCTAATTAGTCCGTCAGTTAGATTATCGAAAAATAATGGACCCGTATTTTTTCTTTTGTCAATCAAACAAAAAATGACAAAGATAAAGCACGTCAAAATTTGGGAGTGGGGGTCATGACGTCACGCCGTGCTAAAAAGTGTCGCACGGCGTGACGTCACGACCCCCCACTCCCAAATTTTGACGCGCTTTATCTTTGTCATTTTTTGTTTGATTGACAAAAGAAAAAATACGGGTCCATTATTTTTCGATAATCTAACTGACGGACTAATTAGAATTTTTTAGGAAACTAGCCTATTGGCTACAGATTAATGAATTCAGCCAATGACTATATTTTTTTTAGTTTTTATTCGTTTCTGCATTATAATTTTAGATACATAATTTAATCAATGCTCTATGCCAACGAACGAAAAAATAACATGCTGCTTTCTTATTCTGTCAAGCGCCGCTAATGAGACACAATTGATTTTCTATTGTTTCGTCGCCGATCGGCGAACCGCGACGCTTGACCGGGTACCACAGCCGCCTCTGCGGGTCTAATTCCTAGTGCGTCCAATGGATTTAGACGTGAATAAGTAATGCAGTTTTGTTAAACGACGAATAATTAAACGTTATTCAAACCTTTTTGTTTGTTTTTCGCCAGTTTGAGATCAAAATTGGATGTAAGAAAGTTGTAATCAAATTATGATTGTATTTAAAAGGTAATTCTAATTACGAAGTGACGAGAGCAGTGGTGGACAAGTGGTAACGGCCGCGACTTACGAGTTGTAGGTCGTAGGTTCGAATCCAGACAGGAGCTTTATCTTGTGTAAATTATTTCATCACCACTGCTCTCAAAACCGTGAAGGAAAACATTGTGAGGAAACCGGCATGTCCTAGAACCAAAAATTCGAAGACATGTGATATCTGCCAACCCGCACTAGGCCCGCGTGGTGGATTACGGCCCACTCACTCTCACTGAGAGGAGGCCTGTGTCCCAGCAGTGGGAACATTATAGGCTGATTATGTATTATGTAATTACGAAGTTCCTTCCTATTAATTATAGCTTTGAACATTCAACATCGTTAGTTAAAAGTCATATAAAACTCATCAAAAATGTATTACCTATTTCATAGTTCGAGCTTTGGTCCAGAATTCGTCTATTTCCTGTCAGAATGAAACAGCCTATGTCCGTTTCAGTCACAAAAATGTTCGTGTGCATTTCACAGGGATTTAAAAAGACAGGAAAGGACAAACAAAGATACGAAAAAATTGCTTAGTAAATGAACGTAAAGGCTGCCCAACTTAAATAGGACTAGGGAGGACATGGTCTGTCGTATCATCGTATGCCGGTCAAACAATGGAGCAGAGAACTGGTGCCCTGACACAGTGAGGCGGGGTCGCGGCAGACCATGTAGGTGATGGCGGGATGAACTGGACAGATTCCGCCAAAACTGGAAGTATGACGCGTGGGCTCGCGAACTATGGAAGGAGTGGAGGAAGGCCTTTGCTCAGGAGTGGGACAGCAAAGGCTAATGAAAAAAAAAACAGTGGCGCTCCGGGAGTGCCGACAGAAGTCAAAACAAAACACAAACAGAATTCCCAACACTCACTGACATATCGGATATATATTAAAACCGAGTACATACCGAGGACAGCCGAACACATCCGAAGCGGTGTCGATAACGGTAACAGTGGCGCGAGTTCAATAGTTTTTCCCATCTTAAAAAATGCCTAACGCGCCTAAAGAAGTTTTCACTTCAAAAAATGCATGTAACAGCACGTAGGAGTGAGTAATTTATTTATTTTATTTATTTATCCATTTATTTAATACAACCATCCATTCTTTTTTTTTTTATGTAATACTCTCATCTATCGTCACTCACAAATCTTATCGCAAAAAATATCTGTCATCTAAATACAGATATTTTTTTGCCTACAGATATTTTTTGCACATGCTCCAACAGGTCAAAGGGCTATCAAATTTAAAATAAGTTAATGAATAAATTATAGTTATTCCACTCAAGTACTTTTAAATTACCCTTTGATGATGACTAATATTATAAAGGCGAAAGTTTGTGAGTGTGTTTGTATGTTTGTTACTTCTTCACTCCCAAATGGTTGAACGGATTTGGATGAAATTTGGCACACAGGTAGTTTATAACCAGGATTAACACATACTTAGGTTACTTTTTATCTCGACATTCCCACGGGATCGATTCTTTTGCGGGTAAAACCGCGAGTCGCTGCTAGTATAACAATATTCACCGATCTGTCTACCACGGTAGGCCAGGTACAAGTATTGTTATTTATTAATAGGAGACTCGATAATCTTGGAGATCACTCAAAAGCATTGCGAGATATGGTAGAATTTTGTGGTCAGAAATCGCTAGCAGGTAGTGTACAACCGTGGAAATCGTAGATAGGGGACAGTGAGAGTTTTGAGAACTCCCAAAAAAATTATTATTTTCAAAAAATTGCAAACGAGAGATACCTAAATAAAAAAATCAGGAGGCACTGAATTTTTTTTTAATTTATAAAAAAAAGGTTTCCTTTAGATAATCGCTGAAAAAACATGGTGATGTTACGCAAGTCCTAGGAGAGAGACTACAATTATTTTTTTTTTGGATTTTTATGCCTGGGCGACTCGGTATATACTTACCCCTTCTATTGAAAACTACAGCAGAGAAAAGAAAAGTATGTCACTTGCCCGGGCAAACTCCTAAGTAAAACCACGTAAATCCAATTCTGGTTGATAGTCACTAAAAATTACACACAATAATGGTATAATATACCTACTGGAGTTCCAGATTCAAGTTAGTATTATATCAAAGTTCACCAGAATTTCGGAAGACAATCTTCAACACACCTAAACACTTTAAAACTCCCATATAACACAATAAGTGGAACAAATAAACATCAATTTAATAGTAGTCCCGACAAAAGAGAAGTCGTGTAGGGTAGCCGTGAGATCGGAACTATTTGGGACAAGAGTGGCGTTTCGTGTTGCGTCCCCTCTGATATATGGGTGTCCACGAGGTACTGAAATAGATGGACCACATATTTTCGGCAATTGTTGGGAAACGGGAAAAGGCTAACCTTTGTATTAAGT
The DNA here is from genome assembly GCA_947508005.1 of Amphipoea lucens. Taxonomy (NCBI): domain Eukaryota; kingdom Metazoa; phylum Arthropoda; class Insecta; order Lepidoptera; family Noctuidae; genus Amphipoea; species Amphipoea lucens. The sequence goes on from OX382370.1 coordinate 14,973,266, forward strand.
TACCAATAGCGCTATAAGTTATTCTGTGCCAATAGTTTATAGTCTATGCGTAACACGATTAAGTTTTATTTTGTAACTTTTACAATATTACACTAGGTACAGACGCCAGCACATCAAGCTACTACAATCTGTCAAATTTCTTTAATAGATTTTCAGCTTTATTGCTAAAGCATAAGGTTCGAAGTTGATTGGGAAAATTTGAAAGTTTCGGGTAGCTTGATGTGCTGGCGTGTGTGCTGTTGTTACCTAACATATCATATCCTGAGGAATATCATATATTTTTTTCATTTTGTTTACTGTAGTCGATCATATACTTACTTTTATTGTTTCTAAAACTTGCGTTTTTTGCGTTTAGGTCCTGTAAGCCCTTTCCTTGTCCCACAACGTGTCTTTTTACCTATCGGCTCCTCCCACTGGGTGGAACTAGAAAGCGACGACACTATAGAGGTGACAGCCTCATTAATTAAAAAAAAAAAATTTTTTTTAGCCCTGCTGTGTGACATTACAGGCTTTTAATAATAATAGTCAAATTGACTTCTGGGTGCCATAGCAATTAGCAGGCCGCATTAAAAAAAAACCGACGCCGACCGGTAGCCGACCATAACATAGTAGATAAAAGACTAGAAAAATTTTGAGTACCTAATTAGCAGTTATGACGTCACCGTCACTTTTCCCTAAAGGCTCATTAGAAAACCAGCGTCAGACAGCATCTGTCTGGCATTAATGCTGAAATGAACCTTTTTGGCGCAGCCGTGAGGCACACACTATTGTTGTCTGAAACATTATTTTTAACCGACTTCTAAAAAAGGAGGAGGTTCTCAATTCGAATGTTTGTATTTTTTTTTTTTTTTTTTTTTTGTGTTTGTTCGCGCATAACTCCGTCGTTTCCCAACCGATTTGAAAAATTCTTTTTTTGTTAGAAAGGATATACTTCCCAAATGGTCCCATGAAAATTTTATCAAAATCGAATGAGCGGTTTTTGAAAAATCAACAAAAATCTAAAAATTTATCTACTTTGTCTACATTAACGATCTTTTTGTTTACTTTTTTGTGGGGTAGGTACAACTAAAAAGTGAAAAATAAAAACTTTTTTACAAAAAAAACAACCGACTTCAAAAAAAACACTACAAAGTGATAAATAGGTAACTTTAATTTCGGAAGTCGGTGTCAAAAAACGAAAATGCGGAATCAACGACACCGACTTCCGAAATTAAAGTTATTTATCACTTTATTTATTTATTTATTTATTTATTTAGGTTAGCCTACACTTTGTAGTGTTTTTTTTGAAGTCGGTTGTTTTTTTTGTAAAAAAGTTTTTTTATTAATAATGTATTTTGCGTTTCACGAACTGCGTCCAAGTAAACTTTTTTTCTTTCTTTCTATGTCTAGTTTCAGGCTAGGACAAACACACATGTTATTCTAGCCAGACAAATAATAAAAATCCCTTCTGGCTCTATCCTAATTAGATCAGAAACAATATTTTGCATTACAAAGTCTTGCTAATTATAATGCCCTCATAATCAAAGAGTTTATGAGAACAAAGGAATCTTACTTTACATCATTTGAGTAAATATTTACATCAATTATAAATTCATGACAAGTATTATTTGTCTTCGTCTAAAATTTAATGATGACGTAAGTAAGAAATTCTCCTAAATTGTATAAATATGTACAGTCAACAAAAGAGATAAGTATGCAGGATCGTCGGATATAGTTGAAGTTTAGCAAGAAACCGATGGATATTCTCGAATAAAATATAATTTTACTAACCTTTTGAACCCCATTGTCACATATATGTGACAAACGAAATCTTACCCTGAACGCCAACGTCACAAATATAATAAAATACACGTCGCACGGGTCGCACCATATTATGAAATAAACAATTTAATAATCATTACTTTTGTGTGTTTTAATTTATATAATTTAAAAGTTTAATAGAAAACCCGACTGCGGTAAAAAACTTAAGTTAAAAAAAACTGAAAAGCTAAAAACAAGCCCATTTTAAATTAAATAAAAGTTGGAAGCAGGCGGGACCCATTTGAGTTTGAAAATAGAAAAATGGTATGGGTCCCGCCTGCTTCCCACTTTTATTTAATTTAAAATGGGCTTGTTTTTAGCTTTTCAGTTTTTTTTAACTTAAGTTTTTTACCGCAGTCGGGTTTTTTGGTTTTTTAAATTTAATTTTTTTATTTTATTCTTTTTAGTTATGAGTTGTAAATCCCACTTAAGTGTGATAGTTTCCCTTTAAACTTCGTAATATATAGGTAATACTGCCGCGTTTAGTTGGTAGAGGGGGGGGGACACTTGATTCTAACGAAAATTGGTACTTTAAAGCTTGATAAGTCACGAACGGTTTACTTAATCAAAAAACGGTCTTCCCAAACTACTTATATTTTTGAAAGACCTATCCAACGACACCCCACTTGACATAGTTTCTTGACTTTCATTTTTTTCATTTTCACAATATGGCGTCTAGTAGTCGCCATATTGAATTTTCATTAACGCCATGTCTTTAGTGACACTCGCCGGACTAAGAGGAATCGATTGACGTGTGAATCATAAAAATCGGCCCAGGCGTTTGGTCTGTATAGTGCTTCAAAGGAACATACAAACATACATACATACTTACATACATACATACATACATACATAGGCTGATAAACACGTTACCACTCCTTTGCGTCGCGCAGTCGGGTAAAAAGAAACAGCTCATCCATCGATTTCTGTACCTACTAGGTAAGTTCTTCTTCTTCTTGTCGCTAGCACGACAGTTATTCGAATTTTGTTAGCCCAGCAGAACTTCACCACTTTCACGACCTTATCGATGGCAGCACAGATGTCACTTGAACTGTCTCCGAACCCAAATGGGGGAGGTTTAAGTCGAACCTCGTAAAGTGGGGCTTTCCCGCCGGAACGGTAGCAGAGTGTGGACGTGGAGCTTTGTCACAAACTATGCCCAACCTCCTACCCTGCCATATGTGATGTGCCCCAAAACATGCAGCCAAAGTGACCTCTGCGCTGGGTGAGTTAAGATGCGACTCGATAACTAAAACGATGAGATTTTTTTTTAATTACTTACCCGTTGTAGCAATAGTCCGCATCCTAAAGTTAGTCAAATTGACAGTAGACAAAAAGCAAAAAGACAAGTAATATCATTATCATCATTTCATCGCCTACACTACACCACTAAGACGGAGGACATCGTGGAGTACGTGCGCCAGAAGACGAGGTACACGCCGAGGGTGCAGTTACTGGAGTCGCACCGCAACGTCAACTTCAAGGCGTTCGTGGTGCGCGTACCGAATTGTTATCTACCCGTCGTCATGGAAGAAGACTTCTGGCCAGGACGTGGTTTTCCGTCGCTTCCGCGGACAAGTACCACAGAACAGCACTAGAAAAAGCTAGTGAAGTGAAGTTCTATTTTATATAATATAAATATGTATTTTTAGGTTACGGTATATATCTATGGGCCTGCGTCGCGTCGCTTGAAATAAATGAATAAATAAATTTCAGCCGAAAGACGTCCACTGCTTGACGTAGGCCTCCCCCAAGCACCTCCACTTCGACTGGTTCTATAATATCACTTGTTCATTATTAGCAGGAATCTAATCCTGCAAAAAATCCGTTTTCCTGTTTACAGGAAAACAATCTCATTAACTTCCAAGTTGTTAATTAATTACCTAATCCTCTTTATTTATCAGGGATTACGTAATCAATGTCAAATTCTATTCTCTTTCTGATAGAAGTAATTATACCATCTCATTGAAAGGGTAGAATTCAAGTACAACATCAAGTTTACATGGTATTGAGAGTCTCAATACTATGTAAACTTGATCACTTACTAACTTAACTTCATCATGAATAGTACTAGTTATTTGCCGCTATTTTACTCGCATCCTAGGGGAACTACTTCATGAGAACGGGTTAATAATACATTGTTAATGAGTTAATCCAAACCAAAATCCAAATGGTTTATGCGAGATTGAATCACAATAGTAGATTGTTATGCAAGGGTCGAAAGGAATCAATTCCTATACGAGGCATTTAGACGCCCGAGCGCAGCGAGGGCGGCTATAGCCCGAGTAGGAATTGATGACTTTCACCCGTGTTAAACACTCTACTTTTCATTTCGAATATAAGGAAAGTAAAAAGTAGTAGTTTTTCTAAAATATTTATTGATAACAATCACATGCAAAGTTTTTGAATTTCGGTACAGCTTACAGGGTTAGTATCCCGCCAAATAATACTATTGTCTTTTTTTATTTTAAATATGGAACACACCGCGTCATCGCCGCGGGCTGTCCAGCTTAATAGGTTTTTTTTTTAAATTCACACTGGCTGTTTATACACTCACAAGACTGCAGCATTTTTCTTAATTTATGTAAAAATTTCGTAGCTGACTACAGTTCTATTTTTAAAATTCATTCCCACCCTAAAGAGGGAAGTAATTACTATGAGTCTTTCCCGCCCTGTGGTGGGAAGCAGCGTCCTCCACCCGCTATTTGGATCAAACAAACACTACTTTCCGAGTATGAGAAATGAAAAATAATATCTTGGCGAACTTTCACTTAAGTTACATAGATCTGTGAGAAGAGCCGATTTAATATTGTTTAATTTTTTTTCTTTTGCAACACTTCTTTCTTCTATGCAAACAATGAAATGTACAGACGCCAGCACATCAAACTACTACAATCTGTCAAATTTGTTTAATAGGTTTTCAACTTTATCGCTAAGGCATAAGGTTCAAAATTGATTGGGAAAATTTGACAGTTTCGGGTAGCTTGATGTGCTGGCGTCTGTACACTTGCAACAAGGAGGACATTATGAGGGGCGTTTTACATCAAGATGTAAAACATGTTTTCATTTATCGTTTACACCTAAAACAAGTTGTAGAGACAAGTTGATTACAAAACTTGTCGAAAATATCAAAAGTGAACAAAGCAGTTACAGCACCCTAATTGCGTAACAGACTTTCAATCACTTTCATTTTGAAGGATATTGCTAATCTATTCCACATGTTCGAAAAATGTGTCAGCACAACAGTCGTAGATAACGCAATGAATGTTGTTGAATTGTCACAATGCCATTACCCATTGCTAACTGGTAGTGTGTTACGCAATTACCCCGTCGGTTAACAAAACATTTTTGAAACACCGTTAACACATGAATGATACATGTTCTATACCTACACGACATGTTTTTGATAAGACTTTCTTTTACAAGATTTGTTGAAAACAAGTATCACAACATATATGCAACATTTATATAAAGGTGTAAACGCGTGGTCAGGAAACCGCCTTGCCCTGAAATAAAAAAAATCGAGGGCACGTTACCAACCCACACGGGGCGTTCGTGCTCGATTGTGTTACACTCAAAACAAAATAGACTTTTGTTAAAAGTAAAAAAAAGACAAATAAAAATGTATTATTGGGACTCGCACAGGAATATCACAAACTAAACTAAACACACTCTAAAAACATATGTAATAAAAATTAAAAACAAAACAAACAAAATACAAAAACAAAAAAAAAATATACTAAAAAACCTGTTTTAACACAAGTCGTAAATCACTCAGGTGGGCGCTCTGTCTTAGCATAAGGATTATGATATTTCGAACCGATTAGGAACTAGCATATATAGAGCATTCGATCAAAGTGGTCGAAGTACAGAGCGGATCTAACATTGAACTAAATATGTAGTTAGCCAGGAAGGAAATAAGTCAAACAAGAGCTCAGTTAAATTGAAATGGAAAACGGTTTGCAAACGACCGGATACTGAACTAAAACCTAAAACATACGTTGATTGGAAAGTTTAACGTCCATTAATAACAATTAATGAAGGAAATGAAGGAAGGAATTAGGAGTACTTTGACTTTGTAATTAGCGCGTGTTAGTTTAGTGAACGATTTATTTTATTTTTCATAATAATACAGGCTGGCAGTGATATCAACGAGCAAACTTTCAAAGTAACCATAAATTCAGCACATAATTATAGACGTAGCGTAGACATTTTTCGTCGGTTATCAACAGTGATCGGAATAGGCCGAGTATATTTACCTAAAGTTTAAAGAACAGAGACGGAAATCGGAGACTTCCTTATGACAACATTTTTTTTTACCGGAACTTTAATTATGTAACTTTCAATATCTTATTTTATCATTAACATTATAAATGCTCTAATAAATCGTAATCAATGTTTTGATAAATAAAATAACCAATATTAAAAATATATTTTTTTATGTTGGTTGAACATTCCAATATAACATGAATATATTAATGACTCATTATTATATTCATGTTATATTACGCGGGTGAAACCGTGGGGCGCAGCTAGTTACTCTATAATTAAGACTTTAAAAACTGAAGTGCTAATCGACTTTTGTTGCTGATGTACTAGTGCGGGGTTCGTATAACACGTTCAGTTCCACCTTTTTACGACATAGGCACCTACTTATGTGGTGCAATTTATTGTTATATTCTCAATGCCTCTTTACAAAAAACACAGTGATTTCCCATAAAAAAAAAACATACAGGTAAAAAAACTTCAATATACTTTTTACCAGGCCAATATTTTAAAAGGATGCGCATATTTTACCAACCGGGTCATGTGGGACGCAACTCGCGATTTTAGTTGTTAACGGTTCACTGGCCAACAGAAGCAATAAACCGGTACCGGTTGGAACAGCTATAGGCTGAATATACGGAAGTATTTAGCTTTAATCCGCTCGCGTACTACTGTTTGTTTTACGAAGCGCGTTTGAGTGTATCGCAGATCTAGTGGCCCTAAATTGGTTTCTATAGTGTTTGATAAATGAGTTTGTATCAGTGTATCCTGTGTTTGTGGAAGTTTAGAGTAATGAGTGTTTTTGTGTTCATAGCGAAATCAGCCTAAAACATTCCCACTGCTGGGACACAGGCCGCTCCCCCTTTTTTGAAAGAGAGTGGGCCGTAAATCACCACGCGGGCCCAGTGCGTGTTGGTGGATGTCACATGTCTTTGATTTTTTGAAGTGAAACTTCTTTACGCACGCTTGACTTGGGGAGTAAGCTGGCGAACGCGTTACGAAAAGTGTGATCGGGCGAGGCGAACGGGAGTTGAGTGGGGGATATAAGCAAGAGAAAGCAGTGCGCGCGCACATTTTCTTTCTCTCTTCCTCTCATAGCCACATACGTTTGAAGTTTCACTTCAGTCGTGTGGTCATAAGCACACTCGGTTTTTTTTTGGTTCTAGGACATGCCGGTTTCCGCATGATGTTTTCCTTCACCGGAGGGCGGTTGGGTTATTAATGTATCATGTTGATGAGATCCTAGAGTACCAATCACATTGGTGCCTTTTCCGTGGTGCAATGATATCTATTTTTTTGAATGCCAATCCAATCAACTCAGCCTATTGCAGTTCACACCACTGGGCATATACTTCTCCGAAGCTGCGCCAGTCTGTCCCATTTACTTTTAAGGTCGTCGGTCCAGCAAAAAAAAAAACAGGACAGTCCCCCAAAACGCCCGCCTTTTATAGTACGCGCCACGAAAGATGAGAATTGACTTTTATCTTAAGGTGATTGGATACTGACACTTTTTCATACATTCTTTCGGGGTACAAATCTCGAAATAAAAAACGATTTTTGCAGAATAAAAGCACGTATATTAAGTTGTTATAACTTATTATTGACGCATATCGACAAAAACCTATAAAAAAAACACTATTTACAGGATATCTAGGCCTGATAAAATCGATAAATTTATCTATGTGTGCGCGGCCGGAACACGCCCTCTGCAGGATATTTCAAAGAACCATCGAGGAGCAGAACATACATTTTTGTTATGGTTATCAACAACAGTTGATCTTGATCGTTAGATGGCGTTGTAGTCAACCGTCGCACAGGCATTATTATGCGTGATTTTGTTGACAAGTTTAGTTGCGAACATCGATCACTTGATCGATGGTTGCGAAGCGTAGGTATGCAATTTTTAACCGACTTCAAAAAAAGGAGGAGGTTCTCAGTTTGTCGGAATCTTTTTTAATTTTTTTTATGCATGTTACCCGATTACTCGAAGACGGCTAGACCGATTTGAAAAATTCTTTTTTTGTTTGAAAGGGTATACTTTCCAGGTGGTCCCATTGTCATCAAGTCAGGATCTGATGATGGGATCCTGGAGAAATCGAAGGAACTCTTAAAATATTATAAGCACACCTATAGCGATTTGGGCACCTATTTTTTATAGTAACTCGTGCATTTGCTTTCGGAAAGCGCCATTTGGTGAAGTGGAACTGATGATGAAGACCACATGACTGATGGCCACTGGAACTACTCAATAATAAGTATTTCACGGGCTGCGATTCGATTACTTTAATGTGCTTGCTAAGCAATTAATTATTATGCTCGTCACAATGCGAATGGTGAAATGGAGCTGATGGTGAAATACCAGGAGAACTCCTCAACAGTTAACGTCCCTGCATCGGGAAAAGCAATATTTTGTAAAAGGCGATAAGCAAGTTGATATTAGGCTATAGAAACTTAGATAAATTATAAACAGACCCACTAAAAAGCGAGATATATTTAATTTAAAAAAAAATACCGACTTAAAAAAACACTACTAGGCGAAAAAACCTTTATTTTCGGAAGTCGGAGGCAAAAACTAAAGTAGGTACTGAAGACACCGAAGTTATTTTCGACTTAGGTAGTAGTTTTTTTTTGGAAGGCGGTTTTTTTTTTGTTAATTATTTTTCTTACAAGGCTGGCGCGGTGGCTCTTACTTTGTGATAGAATTATCTGCGATCTACCCTGGGTTCGATATTACTGTAATAATGAACGTAATTATCATCTATAAAGTTGATGAGCACACTAGCCGAAATTTTTCCATACTTACAAATTTCAGAAATTTATTAGGTACTCCACTGTTTGTCATAGCACAGACGCCAGCACATCAAGCTACCCGAAACTGTAAAATTTTCCCAATCAACTTTGAACCTAATACTTTAGCGATAAAGTTGAAAATCTATTAATGAAATTTGACAGATTGTAGTAAGTACCTAGTTTGATTTGCTGGCGTCTGTACATCTAAAGTTAAACATTATATCGTTTTTTCTTATTTAGTTTTATTAATTTTGTATGCGCGGGAACAAATAGTAAAATGAAAAGCCATTAAAAAGTTATGAGCTAAGAAAGATTCGTTTTTTTAGGGTTCCGTAGTCAACAAGGAACCCTTATATGTAGTTTCGCCATGACCGTCAGACAATCCGTCCGTCCTCCCGCAGCTTAGCTCAGAGACTTAGTACTAGAAAGCTATAATTTGGCAAGGATATACATATTAATCACGCCGACAAAGTGGTAAAATACAATCTTGAATTGGGATAAATTCATTTCAACTCCGGAATTCTTCATTGTGCGTGGTGCGACACGGACTTGGCCGGTTTTTCCTTGCTAATTTTAATGTAACTTAGGGTGTAAATAAGCAATAAAAGATGTGTAGAATCTTCAAAACAAAGTCGGTACCAACAAAGCTCAATTATCGAAGAGAGAGAAGTTTCAATAAACTTTATTTGCAACTAGCTACTAAACTAACTACTTACTTTTTAGGGTTCCGTAGTCAACTAGGAACCCTTATAGTTTCGCCATGTCTGTCTGTCCGTCCGTCCGTCCGTCCGTCCGTCTGTCCGTCCTCGCTTAATCTCTGTGACCGTTAGCACTAGAAAGCTGAAATTTGGTACCAATATGTATATCAATCACGCCGACAAAGTGGTAAAATAAAAATTGGAAAAAAATGTTTTATTAGGGTAGCCCCCCTATATGTAAAGTGGGAAGTGATTTTTTTTTTAATTTCAACCCTAACGTGTGATATATTGTTGGAAAGGTATTTAAAAATGAATAGGGGTTTACTAAAATCATTTTTTGATAATGTCAATAATTTCGGAAATAATCGCTCCAAAAGTAAAAAACAATGTGTCCCCCCCCCTCTAACTTTTGAACCATAAGTTTAGAAAATATGAAAAAAATCTGAATAGTAGAACTTTATAAGGACTTTCTAGGAAAATTATTTTGAACTTGATAGAAACAACAGTTTTTGTACAAAAAAGACAAAAAGTTGTACAAAATCATTTCTGGACTAAGTTCGTAGTATAATCGTATATGCAAGCATTTTTTTTTGACTTCGTTTACATATTTTATTATCCTGAACGTATCTTTTTTCAAACAAAAAAAGAATTATTAAAATCGGTTCTCGCAATCCAAAATTACCACCGAAAACTTCTGGCACGTCTATGTATTAATTAGTAACCCAATTCCCCGAGAGATGGCGCTGTAGGTACTTATTACATTGGGTCGGGTATTATCGAATTGTACGTGGGAACACTTATTGTGACGGACGGGAAACTACGGAACCCTACACTGAGCGTGGCCCGACACGCTCTTGGCCGGTTTTTTATAACTAACTACACTCGAAGTCGTGGACGAGTATATTTACCTAGGACAAACTGTCCAGTTAGGTAGGTCCAACTTCGAGAAAGAGGTCAATCGTCGAATCCGACTCGGCTGGGCAGCGTTCGGGAAGCTTCGCAATATCTTCTCGTCCCACATACCGCAGTGTCTCAAGACGAAAGTCTTTGACCAGTGCGTGTTGCCAGTGATAACATATGGCACTGAAACGTGGTCGCTCACAATGGGCCTTATTAGAAGGCTGAAAGTCACCCAAAGGGCAATGGAGAGGGCTATGCTTGGAGTTTCCCTGCGGGATCGAATCAGAAATGCAGAGATCCGCAGGAGAACCAAGGTAACCGACATAGCCCGAAGAATTGCCAAACTTAAGTGGCAGTGGGCAGGGCACATTGCTCGCAGAACAGATGGCCGATGGGGCCGAAAGGTTCTGGAGTGGCGACCGCGTACCGGAAGGCGTAGCGTTGGAAGGCCTCCCACAAGGTGGGCCGACGACCTTGTGAAGGCCGCAGGAACTCGTTGGATGCGAGAAGCACAAAACCGGTCGATGTGGAGGTACTTGGGGGAGGCCTATGTTCAGCAGTGGACGTCTTTCGGCTGAAATGATGATGATGATGATGTAAGCTGCACCTAGACAAATTTCAATTTGAGCCTCACTATCTAAACTAGGTAACACCTACTAGAGTCTATCCCCCTTATTCATAAAACTTATCATACCTATTTTAGTTAAAATGGGGTTTGTCTCTTTCTTACACACAGAAATGACAACGTGACAGATAAAGACAAACGTTCTATAAACCTATTTTAGCTAAAATAGAGATAAAATAGGATTATGAATAAGGGGGTTAATCTATTTGCCAACGCAACTTGTGTCGATACTCTTGCGCCATCCCACCTTCCTGGATCGGCATGCTGTGCTGGCGCTGTTGCTGCGGCTGCGGAAAACCTCAAGCGGCGAAAATATAATAACCTTATCGGAAATTATATTTTCGAGCCGTTTGGGGTTGAAACCCTCGGGCCGTGGGGTCCGAGTGCTCATGGTCTTTTTTTAAAGAAATTTCAAAACGGCTGGTTGACACTTCCCGTGACCCAAGGGCTGGCTTTTACTTTGGCCAAAGGCTAAGCATTGCCATACAACGTGGCAATGCCGCCAGTCTCTTGGGTCCATTACCAGTCGACAGCGGGGGGGTTTGTGTTTGCAAATTTATGTTTTGGTTTTCAACAACACGCTTCGCTTGCTTGGCTTGGTTTTGTTGACGCAAACCTACCTTGCCTCCTCCTTCAGAGGTGGCAGGGTGGCGTGGTCTTGAGGGAGAGCGCAACAGTCGTGTAGATCCTCAAGGCAAGTCTGGTGATGTTCCTTCTCGAGGTTGCTCCCCGTTATTGGTCTAATTCCATATGAATTAGACGTAACAGAAATCACCGGGCGATTATTCCAGGGGTGGCGAGGTCATGCCCTTGGGTGTCCACCATCAAACAAGACCAGATGATGGATTGCAATGACCTCCCGCGTGTTTGTGCCGTGCGCGGGGACCCGTACGGAGGGATGAAGGAATCCTGGTGGTTGAGTGGAGCAGGTTGCACACAACACACCACTTTGGCCTGGATTTCCTCTTACACGGGAGGTAGTGGGGTAGCTACCCACTATCAATCGGCTGAGGTATCCCATAAGCGGGATGTCAAGCGAGGATCGGCGTAGTGGGGGGGGGGGGGCAGCCGGCGTGGCGTGGGGTCTCGGGATGAGTTGCGGCATAGTCTCGTGTCGTTTACAGTTCCCTGATCTTCCGTCGCGTGCGGGCTCGTCAACTTCCTACTGGGTTGATCCTATACCGAAGGAGTAGCTCTGGCGATTGCTCGTTGAACGAGCGACGTCCCCGACTGAGGGCTCCGTGGCGGGTGGAGAGCTCCGACGGTGAATCAAAAATATCCAACCTATGGATAAAGAGACACCAAATAAAACAAAACCGCAAGCTGCGTCCCGCTCGTCGGATGCGCTTACCAAAACCAACCAACCAAAGGCTGCGTCTTCAGATGCGCCATCCACATCCAACGTGAGGGCTGCGTCCCAAGATGCGCCTAAGAGGCAACTTTCTAAGATTGCATCTAGCAAACATAAACGCTCGGCTGCGTCCAAGGATGCGATGAGGAAGGTAACCGCAAAGGATGCGCCACAACAGGCTGCGTCCCCAGCGATCCCAAACTCATCTGCGTCCACGGATGCGCCTCCTAACATAACTCTGACCGAAGGGCCCAGGACAGCACTCGCTCACGGCGACTCGAGGAGTACTGCAAATGTAGATGCGCCCAAAACACGGGCTGCGTCAACGGCTGCGGTCTCTGAGAGGGACCTAGCGAGTCTGGCTGAAGCCCCACTGGAAGGAGTACCAAACACCAATAAATGGCAAACAGCCACCACGAAAAAGACATCCCTCAAGGCGGCCAAAAGGCGAGGCTGTCACCGGCATTAAGCGCAAGCGCAGCGAGAGACCAAGAGGGAAAAAGAACCCAAATAAGACCAACACCGAACAACCAGCAAGGGCGCAGAAGCGTTCGCGCCCCGAAGATTCCGTCACACCAACCGGGATAAGCAAGAAGAGCAAGCCTGCTCGCTCCCGTATGGTGGACGGAACTTTGGTGAGCTACGCCGAAGCGGCTGCGTCCTTCAGAAGCAACGAGCTGTGTGTTGCCGTCATGACCGAGCCTTTCCTCGAGATGACGCAGGATCAAGCGGAGGGGATCCGTCAGGTTATAGAAGACCAGCTCCGGGCTCTACTAAAGGCTCCTGAACCTGAAACAACAGAAACCAGCGAAAATACCGCGATCCATTTTAGAGGCCGGGCTCACTTTGCTGAGGGCGTCCTTAAGACTTGGTGTGAGGACGACTTCACAATGGCTTGGCTCAAAGGGGTCGTAAACAATGTATCATCTCCGATACCGGGGACCAAGCTCACCGTTCGGCCTCAAGCGGACATACCGAAGAAGGTTGTGTGCATGCTGTTTGTCCCCGAGAACAGCGAGGACACAGCACAACTGCTCAGGATGTTAGCGAGGCAGAACCCGAACCTCAAAATGAACACCTGGACTCTGACACACGAAAGGGCTAGGCAGGAGCCCCCGGGCACTTGTCTCTTCTTTCGTGTGCCGGAGCCCATGGTCAAAACCATAAAAGACCAGCAACGGCGGGTATACTACCTTATGGGCAGTATATACATTCGCTTCCTGGAGGAGGGTGGTACCAAGGAGGATGCCGCCGTGCCAACAACAGGAACAGCCTCGAGTGCGCCTGAGAGGGAGCCTGGTCCGCCGCTTCCTGAGCGTTCTCCGTCGCCTCACGCGATGGAGACTGTTGGGGCAGCGGTGGAGTTGGCGACCTCCATGGCAGCGCTGGAGGTTTTATCAACAGCGGGCTCAACGAGGGATCCACCCTCGTCCGGTCTGATTTCGGACGAGGATTGCTTTCCGCCGGGGGAGAGTAGTGAGGGCGAGGACAGCAGCCTCTGCTCCTCTCCTTTGCGGGACTAGGATCCTACAGACCAACCTCCAGCACAGCCAATCTGCGTCGGCCACCTTGCGCAGAGTGCTGGAGAACCAACAAGGAAAGACCATCGCCCTTATCCAAGAGCCGTGGATTAGGGGCGGCAGAATATGCGGTCTTGGCAACATCGGGGGTAAGCTGCTGCTGGACACCTCCGTTAGTAACCCACGTACCTGCATTTTTGTCCCGAAACATGTACCTAACCTTTTAATTAACGAATTCTGTTCAAGGGACCTGACAGCAGTCAGGCTTTTCAGAACCGAACAGGAACTCCCAGACATTGTACTAGCCTCGGCATACCTGCCAGGCGACGAGGACGTGCCTCTGCCAGAGCTCGCCTCATTGGTTGAGTACTGTGAAAAGGAGAAACTGGAATTAATCATCGCGACTGACTCCAACGCGCATCACACGCTCTGGGGTAATGTCAAAACCAACAACCGAGGTGAGGAAATGCTTGATTTTATTCTTAGCAATAACCTTGTTTTACTTAACAAGGGCTCTGAACCTACCTTCATAAACGCGAGATCGCAAACAATAATAGACTTAACTTTAGCAACCATAGGTATATCCAACTCCATACAGGACTGGCATGTGTCCACCGAGATATCATGCTCAGACCACAGATGGATCCGTTATACCATTAACTTCAACTTAACCAAACCACAACCAAGAAGAATTCCTCGCAACACAGACCAAGTCAAGTTCACCAAACTCGTTGAGGCTGAGCTAGGCAGACTACCCGCCCTTCCGGCAGAAATACCAGTAACCAATTTAGACGAACATGTTAATAACATCACATCTATCCTTTTATCTAGCTATGAACAGTCTTGTCCCCTCACGTTACCCAGGCAGGGGGCTCGCCGTTCCTGGTGGAGTCCTGAATTGGAAAGACACCGACGTAGGCTGAGAAGACTGTTCAACAGAGCTAGGAACACACGGTCGCCAGAAGATTGGGACCGCTATACATCAGCTCGTAAAACATACAAAAAACTGATACGCCTCAGAGGAAAGAACAGCTGGAGGCGTTTCTGTACTAACATGGAAAGTAACAACCAGGCAATGAGGGTCAAGACCTGTCTTGCTAAAGAGACAGACCACTCAATAGGTTGCCTGAAAAAACCAGATAACACCTACACAACAAACGACGCTGAGACAAGCGAACTACTCCTAACCACCCACTTCCCGGGATGCCAGATTGCCACCCAGCAGAGCTGGGAACCATATAGGGAAAGGGCCACGAGCAGCCTAGATTGGGAAGTGGCGTTGGAAGTAATCGACAAAGACAAAATAACGTGGGCAATCAACACCTTCCTACCTTTCAAGGCAGCAGGAATGGACGGTATTTTCCCGGCTCTGCTCAGGTGGAGCCGAGATTTACTGGCTGAATACCTCGTAGTGGTGTTTCGAGCCTGCCTGGCACACCGCTACATTCCCTTGAAATGGCGGGAAGTAAAAATAATCTTCATACCGAAACCTGGTAGGGGCGACTATACCCAGCCCAAATCTTTTAGACCTATAAGCCTTTCCTCGTTCTTCTTGAAAACACTGGAGAGGTTGGGGGATAGGAAGATTAGATCCCAAATCTCGGTACAAAGACCTTTACATCCCAATCAGCACGCCTACTGTGCAGGCAAATCAACTGAATCAGCACTCCATAGCGTAGTGTCACGCATAGGAAATGCTCTTAAAGCCAAAAACCCAACCTTAGGCGCTTTCATTGACATAGAAGGTGCCTTTGACAAAACTAACTTCGCCAGCATCGAACGGGCACTTGCCACGCACGGTGTTGCGCGAACACTTATAGAATGGATAAATAATATGCTAAAATACCGTGCTATTCAATTTACCGTAAATACCACCACACGAGGTATCGTGAGTAGAGGCTGCCCACAGGGTGGGGTGCTGTCACCACTGCTGTGGAATTTAGTCGTAAATGAGCTCATTGCAGAGCTCAACGCTAGCAGTCTGTACTCGGTGGGATATGCGGACGATATAGCAATTCTGATTTCGGGGAAATTTGAGGGCATCCTATGCGATCTCATGAGTAGGGCCTTCAAAATAATTGAGAGTTGGTGCACGAAGCACGAACTATCGGTTAACCCCTCGAAAACAGAACTAATAATGTTCACCAACAAAAGAACCATTGGAACCCATAGGCTTCCAAAACTTTTCAACCCAGAACTAACACTTAAAGACGAAGTCAAGTACCTGGGGGTGATCCTTGATAGCAAACTGCTCTGGAACAAGCATCTTGACTACAAACTTAATAAAAGCACAATTGTATTCTACCAATGCAAAAGAATGCTAGGAAAAACATGGGGGCTCTCTCCGAAGATTACTCTGTGGTTATACAAAACGCTGATCAGGCCAATGTTGGCCTATGGCGCTCTGGTTTGGTGGACGAGGACTGAACTCTCGACCACCATTACCAGACTACAGCGTTTCCAACGACTGGCCTGTTCAGCTACCACTGGCTGTATGAGAACCACCCCAACAGCAGCCATGGAGATAGCCCTTCAACTAACTCCCCTTGACCTGTACATACAGCAGGAGGCAGCGCTAGCTGCCATCAGGCTAATGCATCTGGACATATGGGGCAAAAACCTTACCAGTCCACACGCCAAAATCCTGGACCGGGCGATAGAGTACCAGCCTCTCATCGCTGCCCCGTGTGATAGAACACCAAACCAACCGATTTTCAACAAAAACTACTTTATACAAACAGTTCAGGAAGATAGGGACCAGTCAGGAGCCAATGAAGTGCGCATCTACACAGACGGCTCAAAAACACAAAACGGTTCAGGTGCTGGCGTTCACTCCCTTGACCTTAATATCAACCTTCACATACCACTAGGCACACACAGTTCGATATTTCAATGTGAATGTGTTGCCTTAACACAAGCCGCAATAGCAGTAAAGCGCTTAGGCATCCGGAACTACGGCATTAAATTCGTATCCGACAGCCTATCTGTACTCAAGGCTTTAGAGAGCAAACAAACTAACAACAAGCTAATTTATGAGTGCCATTTAGCCCTGGAGAGTCTATCGACGTTCAATCGAATTACCCTCCAGTGGATCAAAGGGCATAGTGGATCCTTGGGCAATGATGCTGCAGATGAACTTGCGAAGAGAGGCTCTGACATGAAGGTGCTAGGCCCGTACCCACTTCTCCCTCTGCCTTTCTCACAAATTCGTGCATGGATTCGCCAAAGATCGACCGAACTCCATAACAACAGATGGTCACGGGTAACAGACTGCAGACAGTCAAAATTGGCTTTACCAATGATACACCCGCGATTAACTAAAAAACTTCTTAGCCTAAGTAGAAATAACCTCAGAATAATAATAGGTACAATTACGGGCCATAACCCTCTTAACAAACATCTTTTTAGCATAGGCGCCACGGACAGCCCCCTTTGCAGGGGCTGCCTTGACGCCGAGGAATCAGCCGCCCACGTCATCCTGGAATGCGAGGCTGTGGCTTCTCAACGCGAAAAAATCCTCGGAACAGTGAGGTCGCTCCGTGAAGCCTGTGAAGCTCCCAGGAAGCTTCTGTGCTTCTGGACGGAGCTAGGCTGGCTCTGTTAGCCAGTATCCCTACGCACAACGGACCAAATGGGAGTCTAAGTGCGGAAAAGGGAGCCCCATCATCATCATCATCATCATACCAGTCGACAGCGATGCGGATGAATTTTTCGACGCTATATTTTAGTTTTTGTATAGTTTTAGTTAAGTTAGGTTTTAATTTTGTTATTTTTGTTAATTAAGGTAAATGGTTTAATTGAAATAAAGTATCACTTTTGCCAATACCTACCACTTGTGATCCTGGATAACACTTAGGTGAGGATCCGAGGTTAGACGTTCAAAACTTTAATAAAGCTAGCACAGTGGTATCGCATTACAAAGTTTCACTACCGAAGTATCAATGACCGAAGTACCGAAGTATGTAGGTATCACGAAACATGAACTTTTCACGCCAACATTTCGAACCGCCCTCGCTTTTCTTACTAAAAACCTTAATGCCACCGGATTTTGGGCTCTGTTACTTTAACAAT
Source organism: Amphipoea lucens (assembly GCA_947508005.1). NCBI lineage: Eukaryota > Metazoa > Arthropoda > Insecta > Lepidoptera > Noctuidae > Amphipoea > Amphipoea lucens. Next base: position 14,991,287 of record OX382370.1, read on the forward strand.
TAAGTGCATATTCTAGTTTTACAAAAGATTGATTGAAAGTCGTACAGACCTATTGTTCTTGTTCAGGTGAGTATAGATTAGAGCATTTACTTGTGTTACAATAAGATTTACAAGTACAACAACATCAGGCATCAGGCGTGGATTGCCCAGTTTTGTTGAGTCAGCTGAGCATGAATGTACCTAGGCCGTCTGCCAGAGTTCAAAATTATAGACCTTTCTCGATCAAATCCAGTCGAAACAAGTACGGATACAATGCGCCCCTTTCCTATCTCCTCAGAAGATGCAATGACTTGTTCCACAGTTGCGATCTTGATATTTTCGGTGGTAAATTGTGTACTTATATATTTTAAGAAAATTATTTTTAATAATATGTAAATTGTTAAGTAGTATAAAAAAACAGCATTTTTAAGCCATGACGTGGTATTCAAATTTTTTTTTTAATTGTTTTAATATGTTTTAGTGTTTAATTTTCTATTTGTTGTATGATGTAGGTACTAGTACGCTAATTGATAGTGCCGTGCTTTCCTAATAAGTAATTTAAATACATGCGAGATCAATATTATGTCAACGACTCTGGGTTAATGCTGTGTATGTGTTTGGTTGGTAAGCCTTGTTAAATAAATAAATAAACAACGAGCATTCGCCGTTTTATAATTTTATCGAACCGCACTTCGAATACGACGCTATCAGCCTCATTACAAAACGAGTTCTAACTTTAGTCCAAGCTTCGAGCCTGTTATCGTATTATGAACTTTGTTCCGAGCAAGGTACAGTTCTTAACACAAAACTTACAACTTAGACTCGGTTTTAACGTTATTTTTTGTAATTCGAACTTTAGCTTTGTCTATGAAGTTCCAAATTTAAAAATGGCTTGATGGGTTAACCCTGGGTCTAAACATATACCTACTTTGTTTTGTAATACAGCCATTTATGTTTTATTACAACCTGATTTTAAAAACCAACGAGCTTATTGGAGTATCATTTTATTGAGCAAAGGCGCGAGCGTTCAAGAACGCACCAACAATGAATGCAAGGTAGAAACATATGTTACAGGTAAATGCTCACTCGCCATGATTACGTCGAACGCAGCGTCGAGCATTCGCAGGAACTTTACATTACATGGAAATGCTTGAGGAAAGGCTCTAGTGTATAAGTACTCACTTTTCGGATTACTGTAAAAAAGAATAAGATGATTATTCGTTTTCACACGTGATTACGCGAATGTAACAGGGGATTTCCACAGATATAGATATACCTAGATAACGCAAGTATCACGAACTGTATGAAAACTAAGCGTGCCACTTTTTGACTACCTACTATGACGTCACAAGCTCGCGCTCTCTCGCTCACGCTCACCCAGCCAGCAGTACGCAGGACTGAGCGCGAAAGTTGCGGCTTACGATTTTCGATCGTAAACTGGTGCGATTTTTGGCACGCGAAGTAGGTGCTCTTGCGTTATCTAGGTGTATCTATATCTGTGGGGATTTCCTTGTGACTTGGTACTTGAATTTTTCCTTTAAAATATGGCCGATTTTCTTGCAGCTTGTTTTAAAAAGAAAATGGCGTCGGACGTGGTGGCACGAGTCAACTAATTGTAATGCAGAAGCGTAGGTAGAAGTAAGTACTACCTATCATAAACATATTTTCAACGCCTGAACTGATTATTCTATTTATAACACCATCCACAATTTGTATAGGTACATTCAATTAAAAAAACGGCCAAGTGCGAAACGGACTCGCGCACGAAGGGTTTCGTACCACAACACAAAAAAAAGCCAAAAAAATCAAGATCCTTGCATGAAGGCTTTCATTTTTTTAACTTTATTTTATTGTTTGTTGGTATATTTATTTTTATAGTAATATACAGGGTTATTGGAAAAACACCCTCTTAAGAGGTCATTGTACTCATTATTATGAACAACTTTTACTATGGGGCGAACCTGAAATCACGAAAAAAAAAATCAGCTGCTCCGTATAACTCGTCAAAATGTAGGGCACAGCTGATTTTTTTTTCGCGATGTAAGGTTTGTTGTTATACAGGGTGTTACAGAAAGGGTATATCAATACAAACGGGTTGAAGAGTGTATCTGGTCTAGAATCTCTGTACGAAATTTCAGCTCAAAAGCAGTAACTTTGAAAATGCTTAATATTTTTTTTATTTCGATAGTTTATTAAATTGAAATCATAACAAACGTGTCACCGCACTACGAGGGTCATTATTAATTATCTGTAGTGTGTCTGTGCGCCTAGTACACGCACATCACGCCGCCGCGCGCCATTGCAGCGCCGTGATGTCGAAATAAAAAAATATTAAGAATTTTCAAAGTTAATGCTTTTGAGCTGAAATTTTGTACAGAGATTCTAGACCAGATACACTCTTCAACCCGTTTGTATTGTTATACCCTTTCTGTAACACCCTGTATAGGCAATAGAAATACACGCTATGAAAATTTCACCTATTACCTACCTACTACGGTTCTTGAGATACAGCCCACTGACAGACAGACGGACGAACGGACAACTGAGGCTTAGTAATAGGGTTCCGTTAGCACCCTTTGGGTATGGATCCCTATGTACGTAACAATGTGTTCAACAACCTAGAACCTACGTACGTACTCTATGAGCTGCAATCCTGTTTTTCGAAGCCATCCTTTCTTCAAATTTTAATATGGGTTTAAGAAAACAGACCATCAGATCCGCATGAGATATGTCCTCATATTAAAAAGCATTCATCACGTTTATAGGTTTCCGTATTTCAACTTCGAGTTGAACCTTATTTTTATTTTCCAATCATGATGGTATTTCATCTAACACGTCGGTTCGCAATGATATTGATGTTTCACGGAAATTAAAAACCAATTAATTAACAAATAAATAAAATTGAAGCGTCTGTTTGTAATGTCAAAATAAAAGCTTTTTACTAAATGCATGCATGAAAGTATATACGGTATTTATAACAAAAAAATATAAAAAAAAAATGTTGTCAGTCTCTCTGTTTGGTCCGCCAAATCTCCGAAACGGCTGTATCGATTTTGACGGGACTTTCCCTGTCGGGATTTTTGTCCCGGTAGCACGTTCCCGTGGGATAATTTCCCTCATTCCTCTTTTCCCGGTCTAATGCGATAATGCGATATTATATTATATTCATCATCTACCTAGCCTTCTCCTAACTATGTAGGTGTCAGCTTCCTGTCTAACCGGATGCAGCTGAATACTAGTATTTTACATGGAGCGACTGCCTATCTGACCTCCACAACCCAGTTACTGGTGTAATACGATACCCCGGCTTGATAGGACTGGAAGTTTATTATATTTTTAGAGATAAACAAAACAAAATAAAAATAGTAAGTATGTTGTGTTATGTGTAGGTACAGTCTCGAGCACCAATATGTCAACACTTGGCAATTTTCAATTGCGATTTTTTCGTGAAATAACACACTTAACATAAACCTATGGGTTCGAAAATACTATTTTCGTAATAACATAAAATTTCATTCAAAAATAAAGGAGAAAATCACCTTTGAATAAAGCCAAGTGTATACATACTTATAGACGTGACTGTACCAATTCCTAGTGATACCTGCGTTTAAACATTTTGCGGCGTCAAGCTTAGCGAACACTTGATATGGAGTAGGTAAGTACTAACAGCATCGATGTGCAATCATGTCTAGTGACACAAACCAAACCAGTCAATCCAATGTCAGATACTGTCAGACGTCTTCGACAGGAAACATGCACACTTGCGACCACCCACGACATGATGCTTCATTAATCGGGACAACTAGCAACCAGCAGATGGCAATGGTTGTAATCTCAGAAGCTGTCGAATGTCAAAGGTAAAGGGTGTTCTTATTTCGTTGTCTAATTTGGTAAACAAATATAGCGTACCGATTTTGGGAAAATTAATGTGAATAATGTTTAAATTGAAGCAGTTTATAAGTAAATTAGTCTTTAAATAAAAATTGTTATTGAATTTATTTGGCTGCGGAAAACATCATGCGGCAAAAGTATAAATAATCTTATCGGTAGTTATATTTTTGAGTTATTTGGGGTTGAAACCCTCAGGCCGTGGGGTCTGAGTGTTCTTGGCTTGTTCAATGAAATCTCCAAACGGCTGGTTGACACTTCCCGTGACCCATGGGCTGACTTTGACTTTGGCCAGGGTCTAAGTATTGCCATACAACGTGGCAATGCCGCCAGTCTCTTGGGTATATTACCAGTCGAGATCGATGCGGAGGAATTTTTCGACGCCATATTACCTATTTAGTTTGTTAATAGTTTTAGTTAGGTTATTATGATACTACCTATGTTTTAATTTTAATAGTTTGTTACCTATATTTAGTTGTATGTTTCTTGCAAAGATCAAGACATTCATAACTGTCTTAAAGTGAAAATCGATGCGAAAACTCGTGAGTTTTGATTTTCGTTCCGTGTTTGTTTACCAATTAAGACATGTAAGGTTAAACACTCTGTAGATGTGTTGCCTGTAACACGGCCGGATATTTGACGCACTCGAGCAATTCGATTGTCGCATGTCGTGTCGATTTAGTGTATCGAGATGTGAGATATTGACGTCAAGTCACGTGACGTTGTCTTTAGTGCGAAATTGTTCTTAGCTTGGAGTCTTTGGTCAACTGGACCCACTCGAACTGGACCCGCGGGTCCAGTTCGAGTGGGTCCAGTTGAACAAAGACTCCTTGGAGACGATTTATCTGCTTGCTGTGGGAAAGGTCTCAGAATGACGCTTTAGGAGTTTTGTTAAAAAAAAATACATTTATTTTGGCTCAGTGCACGAAAAAATCCTATTTTGTCAATTTCTTATTTTATTTTGAGAAAACTTGAAATAAATGAAACATTAAGTATGTGTTTGTGACTGTAAAAGTAGGTACAGTTTTCATGGCGCTAAATCATTCGTACCAGTCACAATACCTGTTAATTTATAATAGTTTCATCACTTTTGCGCGCTCGAAAATATAGTTTATTTCGCCATTGGTTTACTTAATGAAAATATTGTATTATTATTAAATAAAATTTTTATTTTATTTCAAGGACAGCTGAATCTACGGCGTTAAGTTTTTCGTGTGTTTCGTATTAGTAAACTTACGGGGACGTGTTACTCGATGTTACACTTTTCTAAGTCACGTAACACACCCGAAGTTTTTAAACAAAAAAAATAATAATTGCAAGTTACCTACTTGCAAAGCAATGCAAAGGTTTTAAAAAGCGGAGGAAATATGATACTCATACTTACTCACCAACAATTTAAACACATTTTCAGAATCTACCTACGCGAAAATTTACGAAGCCCTTTGAAGGTAACAAAGAACTCAGAAATCGCGTACATTCATAAAAGGAAAAGTCACCCTTGTGAAAGAAAATAGAAATTTCAAGAACTCTTTCGATGCAAAATTTTACGCGAGCCATAATCAATTTCAGTTTCATTTTTCACTTTTAATTTTGCTGAAATAAAATTTCCACTTAATTCTTGCCTAGAATATAACGTAAGTTTAACTTACTTAGTTCACTTTAAAAGCTTCGTAAAATAAACAACATCATAATATTTTAGTGTCCTCAAATTCTATACTTACTTTTGAAAACGCTTTTTGAAAACGTATCAACAACAGTTTTTGAAAACTTTTTTTTTTCGTGTGAGCTAAAAAGAAGAATTTCTGAATTTCACTTTCCCAGGAAAGTTATAGAAGTTTGAGGTGTTAATGAATACTTACCTCCTCTCAATTGCTCACAACAATGTGTTTTTTTAAGGAAGATTAGAATTTTTGACTCATCTCAAAGTGGCCATGCATTTAAAATACTTAGGTATGTTAGGTTGATCCTCATCATCATTTCAGGCGAAAGATGTCCACTGCTGGACATAGGCCTCCCCCAAGCACCTCCACTTCGACCGGTTCTGTGCTTCTCGCATCCAACGTGTTCCTGCGGCCTTCACAAGATCGTCGGTCAACGTTGTAGGAGACGGTCTCCCAACGCTACGTCTTCCGGTACGCGGTCGCCACTCCAAAACCTTTCGGCCCCTTTGGCTATCTGTTCTGCGAGCAATGCCCACTGCCACTTAAGTTTGGCAATTCTTCGGGCTATGTCAGTTACCTTGGTTTTCCCGCGGATCACTTCGTTTCTGATTCGATCACGCAGGGAAACTCCAAGCATCCTGTCGGGGGAGCGGTAAATGCTTATGCGAATCCCGCACCCCCGGCCATAGATAGAGGTGGAACACCGCGGTGGTTTTAGCCGGTAAGAGTCCGGCATGCCCCTTTGTCACCCCCACGATAGAGAAAGTCCATGAGGATTTCCACCGCGATAAAAAAAAGGGAAACTCCAAGCACAGCCCGCTCCATTGCCCTTTGGGTGACCTTTAGCCTACTAAAAGTTAGGTTGTTTAGTAGTAAATAGGTACTATTATCATCTATCTGAGGCTTAGGACCTATCTGCATACAGCCTGCCGCTTTATTGTCGACATTAATTTAACACACGTATACAGTATCAGAGTTACGTTTTATGAACATACTAGCTACGCCCAGCGGTTTCACCCGCGTAAATGTCGATCCCGTGGGAATAACGGGATAAAAAGTAGCCCATATGTTAATCCAGGGTGTCAGCTACCTTCATACAAAATTTTATCAAAATTGGTCCAGCCGTTTGAGCGTGAAGAAGCAACAAACATATAAACACACCCCCACACCCTCACACACACACAAACTTTCGCCTTTCAAATATTAGTGTGATTTTAATTTATATACAATAAATTTAACAAATTGCTTAAGATATACAATGTGATAGGGGTGAGACTTCTAACCCGTTAAGGCTGAGTACTACATCTAATTTTATCGACAAAAAAAATAATATGGGGGGTTGAACCCCCTTCCCCTAAAAATTATGGCTATTTTAATATTTTTTTTAATGTACTACGGCGCGCTTGATACTTTATGTGATATCAAAGGTTGTATGCGTCGTAGAAACAAAAAAAAACGACAAACGGTAGCTAATAACCTTGGCTAACTAATTCATTACTTTTTTCATATGTTTGATAATGTTTTGGTGAGAAAAAAAAATCATTTCTGAATTATTTTGACCGAAAAAATCGCTATTTTTCAATATTTTCATATTATTTTTTTTGTCGATATTACCCCCCATATTATTTTTTTTGTCGATAAAATTAGATGTAGTACTCAGCCTTAACGGGTTAGAAGTCCCACCCCTATCACATTGTATAATGTAAGTTATAATAGGTGTAGTATAAGGTTATTCGATTATTTAGCTAAACTAAATCACTTGGACACGGAAAAACTACTAGAGGTGTTGAAATAAAGTAGCTGATATAACTGTAATTATTTAACTGTAATTACCTAACCTAGTATTTTAATATTATTTTAGAATAATTTTAGTTATAGATATAAATACATCCCATAAGCCTATTTTATAATAAGGTTACGCAAAATAGTGTATCTGCTTAGATATTGAAAATATAATATGTTAATTTAATTCATTGACTGTCCTATATTTTATCAAGTACTTTTGTAGAGAGATGGCCTGAAACACAGGTTTAAATAAACCTAGATCAGGCAACGCACTACATTAGATTCAGAGTTCTATTTCTGACTGTTATCACATATTTGTCATACCATAGTTTATATCCAGGTTATTAAACTTAAGCTTATTATAGGCCTAAATTAATATATATCTACTACTGAAAAATAAAAAATAAAATTTTATTATTATTCTAATTTCATTAAGCGATATTATTTATTTACAATTTTCTAAAATAGCATCTTCTAGCAACAAATTAGGTTTCGAATTACTAATTATTTTGTTGTTATAATTTTTATGACTACTGGCCACTAGCCCTACCCGTGTGTTAAATTAATGTCGCCATTGTAGCAGCACGTTGTAAAACCAGCAGGAAGTTCTTTCCATTAGAATAGGCCATAATGAGAGCATTCATTCACCTGGTATTCAGAACCGAAAGTTCAAATGGCACCTAATGAAAATTACATTGTTTTGGAACTAATTACCAACTGTTACCACGCCACGGTGAGCACCGGGCACCCCTATTTTGGAACATTGTAATTTGCTCGCACACTGTTTGCAAATGAATTTTCACAATCACGTGAACGTGGTGATGCATCCACAGCTATTGAATCAGTGTGATTTAAGGCGGAAACAGACTTATAACACACCACGTTACGCGATATCAATGAAGCTTAGTCATTGGCCACATTTTTCATCTCGTTGAGCTTTTTTCGTCATTTGGCCAATAAGTAAGCGTGGGATGGCGTCGGGTGTTACAAGTGTGCTGCGGCCTGTCTTGCTATGTATGTGTTCGAGTGCTGTGTAGGCAAGTGGGTCGTCCCCGCTCGCGCCGGGTGCAACGGACTAGCGAGTTTGATTGACAATTGTCACCGTTTTTGGCCCAGCGCACACCGCTGGAGGCGCGGCGGAGCGCATTTGAAGGCAACAATTTAATTTAAACCTCAACTACCTTAACATACGGTCAATATAAGAATAAATTTGCACGCGGTGCTCGGAGCGCCCTCAAGCATGCAGAGCATGCGTGCGACTGCTCCAGTCGCCGCCATGCTGCTCTGCGCTCCGCCGCACCCCGCGCCCGGGTGCTGCTCTGCGCTCTGCCGCGCCCGGCTAGCTGGCGGTCAGATGCCTGGAGATTTTAACTAGTGTAGTCGCTTGGAGTAGCTGCGCGCCGCCGCGCCTCTCTCCGTTCGAGGGCTCTCAAGGGCTCTTGGCGCCGCTCGGGGCCCGCGGCGTCCGCCCGCGCGTTTCAAGGAAATGCGCTTCGCCGCGCCTCCAGCGGTGTGCGCTGGGCCTTTGGCTACGAGGATGGGATACATACACACACACATACATACATACAAGCAACCTGCCCCTGATTCGCACGATTTCTACGAGTCACGCAACAAAACATCGCGATTTCTTTTTTTTTAAATTTTAAATTAAGAAAGAATTTTTCGGTTAATCTCTCCGGAAATTGTAAATGATTGTGAAAACCGTATCAAAATTCACTGCGTAGCTTAGAAAAACAACGCAGCCACACAGACAGTCGTGAAAAGCTACTTTAATTTAGAATGTGACGTACCTATAGTTATAGATACAGCGAGGAGTAGGTAAAAAAACCAGTCAAGTACGTGCCGGACTCGCGCACCGAGGACTCCGTACAAAATAGGTATGTAAATAGTTTGTAAATTATTATTTTTTTGTAATGTAACTACAAATTTACGGTTTTCGGATTGTTTCCTTTAGCCCCTTCGTACACAAGGCTACTCAAATCTTAGATACTCAACGATTTTAGTCTTCAAGCGCCTGCCGCCATACAAGTCCATTGAAGTTCGTACACGAGTCGCGTCGCCGACATTTTCAACTTAAATGGATTTGTATGGCGACAGTCGCTTGAAGACTAAAATCGTTGAGTATCTAAGATTTGAGTAGTCTTGTGTACGAAGGGGCTTACTTGTGCTACATGACATTGCTTCTTACCAAATTTCAGGATTCTAGGTCAACGGGAAGTACCATAAAAGTTTTGATTTTGGAACATAAACGCCCCGTATCTTTTGATTGCGTTGACTTAGAAGTTTGATTTTTCACTACTATTGCAGCCCTGAGTATTTGATATTAATTTCAACTTGATAACTCCACGTGTGCCTGAGAAAAAGGGTCTTGACTGACGGACAAGGAAGTGATCTTATAAGGGTTCCGTTTTTTTTTGAGGTACGGAACCCTAAAAAATTTAGGTGTACTTTAGGTACACCTCTGCCTAACTCTTAAGGGAAAAATCGAGAAGTTATTATTTGTAAAGTAGGTAAGTATTGTATGAAACATAACATAGTAACACCCATATCTTAGTTGTTTTGCGTAACTTCTGCCAAACAGGAACAGGAAGTCAAAGCATCTTGAGTTACGTAACTAACTTGAATAAGTTATACCTACAATATTCTAACTTGCACCAAAACTTTACTCTGCTAATGTGTCTTAACAACCCTTATTTCATAAAACACTAGCTTTTCCCCACGACTTTTTTCTCGTCCTCCAGACCCACCCCGTCGTATCGCATCGCCTGCCGCGGTTTTATTTTATACTAGCGCGGTTTCACCCGCATTTCGAGCCCGTGGGAATATCGGGATAAAAAGTAGCCTATATGTAATCCAGGGTGTCAGCTACCTCCATACAAAATTTTATCAAAATTGGTCCAGCCGTTTGAGCGTGAAGAAGTAACAAACATATAAACACAAACACACACCCCCACACACTCACAAACTTTCGCCTTTATAATATTACTAGCTTCTGCCCGCGACTTCGTCCGCGTGAAATTCATACTTTCCTCTAAAAATTTCGAAAATGTATGTAGGTATAATCTTTATCATTTATTTAGATAAATAAGTATTCGGGCCAATTTTTTAGTTTATAGATCAAAGGAATCAGATTTTTCAAATAAACTGTATCCCCGCTTTTCACTCCCACAGGGGTGGAATTTTGAAAAATGTTCGTGATGTGTTCATAACTTGACTCAAAGACCTATACCCATTTTCGAGTTAATGGATGGAAGCAGTAGGTAATATCCACCCCTTAAACTTTATTACTTACCATTTCCCACCTTGGTAGGAGTCGATTTTTGAAAAACCCTAAAACACATACTTGTTTTATTTTTTGTTTTAGTAGTACCGAGTTTCGAGTTAATCCGACAGCGGGTTACATATTTTTCTAACCTATCAACTTTGTCACCCCCTAAATCCTCTGTAAGGGGTTTTTTCAAACTAAAAGTGACAATCTTTATTATTTACTGACCCAAATATTGCCAAGTTTCATGTTTATCAAATAAATAAATAAGATTTTTCATATAAACTGTATCACCGCATTTCACCCCGACAGGGGTGGAATTTCGTAAAATCGTTTGGGATGTGTTCATTACTTGACTCAAAGATTATTTGTACCAATTTTCGAGTTAATCAAACCACGCAGTAAAATCCTTCCATGTAAAATTAACTACCCCTTTTCACCCCGTTAGGGGTAGATTTTTGGGAAACCCTTATACCTACACGTTATTCTTTGTTTTTGTTCTATAAATACTGAGTTTCGAGGTAATCGGACCACGCGTTACAATTCTTCCATACAAATCTTGACGCCCCCAATCCCCCTGTAAGGGGTAGTTTATAAGAACAAAAAATGCCAAACTCAATAATTTACTTTTATGAGTTTTCGTGCCAAGTTTCATGTTTATTAACCAAATGAATAAGATTTTTCATATACACTGTATTCCCGATTTTCACCCCCATAGGGGTGGAATTTCGACAAATTGTTTGGGAGGTGTTCATTACTTGATTCAAAGATTATTTATACGAATTTTTGAGTTAATCAAGCCACGCATTAAAATCCTTTCCTGTATAATTAACTACCCCTTTTCACCCCGTTAGGGGAATGTTTTTGGGGAAACCCTGATACACGTCATTCTTTGTTTTTGATCTTAAGTATATATACTGAGTTTCGAGGTAATGGGACCACGCGTTAAAATTTTTCCATACAAATTTAGACGCTCCCAAGCCCCCTCTAGGGGGTAGTTTATAAAAACAAAAAATGCCAAACTTCATAATTTACTTAGATTAATATTCGTGCCAAGTTTCAAGTTTATTAACCAAGTGAATAAGATTTTTCATATAAACAGTATTCCCGCTTTTCACCCCCATAGGGGTTGAATTTCAAAAAATTGTTGGGGATGTGTTCATAACTTGACTCAAAGATTATTTATGCCAATTTTCGAGCTAATCAAGTCACGTAGTAAAATCCTCCCCTGTAAAATTAACTACCCCTTTTGACACAGTCAGGGGTAGATTTTCGAAAACCCTGACACACGTTATTCTTTATTTTTAGTCCTTAGTATAAATACTGAGTTTCGAGTTACTCGGATAGCGCGTTAAAATTCTTCCATACCAATTTGAACACCCCCATTACCTCTTTAGGGGGTACTTTAGAAAAACGAAAAATGACAAACTTCGTTTTTTACTTGGATAGGTATTCGTGCAAAGTTTCAAGGTTATTAACTCAAGGAATAAGATTTTTCATACAAACAAAATCCCCCCTTTTCACCCCCTTAAAGGTTGAATTTCCAAAAACCCCTTCTTACTGGATACCTACTCTTCACAAAGAACACATCCTCCAAAATTCATGTCCCTAGGACCAGCGGTTTAGGCTGTCCGTTGATATCTCAGTCAAGTCGTTCATACCCCTTTGGGGGTGAAATTATCAAAAACGCTGAGACACGTATAAATTAATTTTCAATCGTCAGCCTAAACACAAAATTTGAAGATCCTAACTTTTAATCTGACGGACTTTCATACACAACTTCATCCCCCTTTTTAGCCCTTTGGGGGTGGAATTATCAAAAACGCTGAGATACGTGTAAATTTATTTTTAATAGTCAGCCTAAAAACAAAATTTGAAGATCCTAACTTTAAAACTTAGGGACTTTCATACAAACTTTCATCCCCTATTTGACTGCCTTAGGGGTTGAATTTCGAAAAATCCTTTCTTATTCTTTGTCTACATTATAAAAGGAACCACTGTGTAAAATTTCAGCTTTCTAAGTCTAAGGGTTTGGGCTGGGCGTTGATGAGTCAGTCAGTCAGTCAGGCCTTTTGTTTTTATTTATATATATTAGGTCCTTACATATGAAATTGGCGTTTTGTATGGAAGGAACAAAAAGTCGAATATTTTTTAATATAATATATTTAATTAATCAAAGTATGAACCATTGTTTTCAATGCACTTTTGCCATCTTATAGGTAGTTCATTGATCCCTTTACTAAAAAAACCAGTCGGACGGGAATCAATAAAATCTTTGAAGGCGATTTGGACTGCCCCATCGGAGTTGAATTTTTTCCCTTGCAAAAAGTTATCCAAATTGCGAAAAAAATGGTAATCTGTTGGAGCAAGGTCCGGGGAGTACGGAGGATGTCTAAGACATTCCAATTCAAGTAATGTAACGCAGCAGTCGACGCGCGTTTGCCGGTTTGCTTCAGTCAATTCGTGAGGTACCCACCTTTCAAGCTTTTTAATCTTCCCAATTTGCTTCAAGTGAATTAAAACAGTTTTATCACTAACATCGAAGCCTGCAGCTAACTCGGACGTGGTTTGCGATGGGTCCGCTTCCACAATAGCCTTCAATTCTCCATTATCAACTTGGGTCTCAGGCCGTCCACGGGGCTTGTTCTGCAGGTCGAAATTTCCAGAACGAAAACGTTGGAACCAAAAACGAACTGTGTTTTCTTTTGCAACATGACCGCCATACACATCATTCACCCTTCGAGTCGTTTCCGCAGCACTAGTGCCACGGCGGAACTCGTACTCGTAAATAATGCGATATTTTAAATTTTCCATTTTGTAAAATGAGTGACGCAAACAGAAAAAACAGAAGAAAAAAAACAAATGAATGACGGTCATCGAAGCACAAATACATGAGTAAATAGCTGTACAAATTTGAATTTGGAATTCCTTACCAAAGAGGAGAAATTCGTGATTAAAGTGGCCAGTACGTAAAACGCCAATTTCATATGTAAGGACCTAATATATAGATTTATATAGATTGTGATGCGATTCGCTAAGCGTTCTTCTTTTTTCTTTTTGCTCGGCTCCTAAGGGGATCCTAGCGTGATGTTCAATAGCCGAAAGCCGTCATCAAATGCAAAACGTTTTTTCTAATCCGACCGGGTAGTTCCAGAGATTAGCGTGTTCAAACATACAAACACTTCAGTTTTATTATTAGTATAGGGTGTTTCTCAAAGTGGGCGATAACGCCCCCTTGTAGGCGTTGGAGGCCTAGAGGGGGTGGTAAGGGGCCCAGAAAAAATTCTGATTTGTAATTTCATCTACTCAGGGTTGATTTTACCAAAGTCAGATAACTTTTATCTATGGAATTAAATTGACATCTGCCAGTTCTTCTATGAAATAACTGTCAAATATTCAAGGCGTGCTGTATTTCAATCCTATATAAAAGCACGTAAGAGGTTTGTTAAAGATGAGAAAATATATCAAGAACTATTTATTTGATAGAAAAGGAGAAACCATATTTAATACACTGGAAAAGTTTTGTGATGAGGAAGAGATTGCCTTGAAAAATATTATATCTGCTGCTACGAATGGCGCTCCGGCTATGACAAGTTGTCATAAATGTTTCATAGCGTACTTAAAAAACAAAATTCCAGATGTGGTCGCTGTACATTGCGTCATTCATGAACAACATTTGGTTGATAGAATTTTAAGTGAACGACTGTTTTAATCACTGCAACATGATTGTCATCAAAGCATTGTTTGAGGACTGATGGCCCAGTAGGCGACACACGACTTACGAGTTGTAAGTCGCAGGTACCATACCCCAGACAGGCGCTTTACTTTAAGTAAATTATTTTTAAGTAAATTATCTCAAAACGGTGCTTTGATTTGCGGTCTCGTTGTGTCGCGACGAGCTATCCGAAACGTGTGGAAATGCTTTTACGAGACAGAGAGTGTAGCTAGGAGGCCTGGATCAGGAAGAATTAGGGCCACAACCCCCCAGGAAGACCGGCACATCAGGTTAACTGCACGAAGAGAGCGTACCGTAACCGGCCGGGCCTTACAAAACCGGCTGCGGCAATCTACTGATATCAGAGTCCGTGATCAAACCATTCGTAATTATCTCAACAAAGATGGTCAACGTTCCCGAGTGCGTGTTAAAATGACGAAAATTTTCGCAGCCGTCATCTTGGCTTTTCATTTTGACCTCACTATCGGCCTCAGCACTCTCGAAAACCATGAAAACAATCTCTCTCTCTCTCTTTCTAATACATAAAGAATAAGTCGCATGGACGGAGCATAATACTTTTTCGTTATGTGGCGATTTCTCCCATGTTTGCGCTTCGAGGAATAATTGTTTAGTTGCGCTTAAAAATAGTTGCGCTTTGAGGAATACCCCCATTTTACTCCTACCGTAAGCTCCGTAAAAGAACTTCGTTCAAAAAACATAAAGTGAGTTTATAAGTAATCATAATCAACCAATAGATAATGTGCCCACTGCTGGGACACAGGCCTCCTCTCTGTGACAGGGAGTGAGACGTCATAATCTTCCACGCGGGTCGGGTGCGGGTTAGTGGATGTCATATGTCTTCGAGTATTTCTGGACCTCGGACATGCCGGTTTCCTCACGATATTTTCTTTCACCGTTGCGATGACAGTTCTGATGAAATAGATTTCACAAAATAAAGTGTTTGCCTGGGTTCCAACCCAGGATGTACAACCCCCGGCCGTCACCATTAGGCCACCACTGCTCTTATGAAGTAAATATATTATTCACCAAAAATATAGCCCAGATAACAGCAATCTTGTCTTACATATTATTAAATCATTCGATTAAAAAACGTATCGATTTCATAAACACTTTATCCAATTTAATTGAAACGGTCCAAAAAAATTTAACGTTGAAAGGTAAATTCCTCGAACGACAAGTTAACGGATTAATCTTGAGAGCTTTTAACTGCTTTTACATTTATTTCTGAATCTTAACTCGCAAATCTTGTGCCTGAGCATTTTTTCCTGTTTCTTTTGTTACCTGAAAAATTAAAGAAATAATTTTCAGCTAGTATTTTATTTGCCTTTTGGAACACCTAAAGAGAATGAGGAAGCAACCAAGGGGGGGGGGGGGTTGGGTAGACGAACAGGCCGAAAGACAGTAGTAGAAAGTAAGTTGGAGTCTCTTTTCTTACCAAATCTATGGGGACTTTTCTAGTACACAACTTCAGTCGGTCCTATAGTTTTTTTTTTTTTATTATTCTAATAAGAAACAGGAACGATTGGCGTCAAAAGAGTTTTTGCGAAAACTACCCATTTTCTTGCTGAATGTATTTTTTTTATCTGTGAATGCAGATCTCAAAAAGTTAAGGACACTCCTAAGATCGTTTTCCAGTAGCTACAGCATTTATAGTGATATCAATAATTTATTATATCATTTCATCGTTATATTAAACAAAAGTATATTAAATGAAATTAGGTCATATGATCATTAGAACTTTTGTTATTAAGTCAAACATTACACACCCGAGGTACCTGCCCTTACCGCCCAATCCCAAAAAATCACCTTGTGTTGTGTAAATATATGAAAGCAACAAAGTTTGCAACATACGTTCTTACTACAAAGGAGACTGTTAAAATTTGTATGGGAAGTGGTCTATGATCCAATAGCGATACTGTAGAGGTATTTCTGTGGGAATACCTCAACTATACTCTTGTGCAAAGGGGCATCAAAATCTAACCCGGCAGTTTTGAGAAAAATAATACTTTAAAATTCACTTTTCTTGCTACTATTTTTATAATTTAAAAACGTTTTAACGGATATTTCTGACTTTATACTACTTAATTACTGTGGTTTTCTGCTAAACAAAGACACCAGTGCTGAATTTCATTTTTTTTTCGTTTTTAACCGACTTAAAAAAAGGAAGGAGGTTCTCAGTTCGTCGGAATCTTTTTTACATTTTTAAATATTTATATTCACCGATTTCTCGAAGACGGCTAGACGATTTAGAAAATTCTTTTTTTGTTTGAAAATATATACTTTACCAAGTGATCCCATTGTCACCAGGCCAGGTTAGAACGGGTATTTCTGACTTTATTAATGTGTTTCTCTACTAGGCAAAGTCACTTGTCCCCTCAACTTTTTTTTTGTACTTACCAATTTTTAGGCATTTTTTAAATATTTATGTAGGAAGGATACATCTTAAAACAAAAAATTACTCCAAAATACGAAAAATAAGAAGGAACTCTATTTGTAGCAGCAGAAAAAAGGGTGTATGTAAAAAACTTTTTATACATCACTACATAGTATAAAACAAAGTCGCTTTCCGCTGTCTGTCCCTATGTATGCTTAGATCTTTAAAACTTCGCAACGGATTTGAAGTCGGTTAAAATCGAAACAAATACTAAAATCTAGGAAAGAAACACATTAATTAAGTATTATAAAGTCAGAAAAACGAAAACGAAAACGTTTTTTTTAAATAAAAATGTTATCATGAAATTGTGTACTTATTCTAAAATATCAAGACTCCCGGGTCAGATTTTATTGCCACTTTGCACAAGGGTATAGTTGAGGTATCTCCACAGAAATATCGTAAAAGTATCGCTATTGGTTCATAGACTACTTTTTAATGTTATCATGAAATGATGTATTCTAAAATATTATATTTCTCAAAACTGCCGCCGGGTCAGATTTTGATGCCACTTGCACAAGGGTATAGTTGAGGTATCCCCACAGAAATATTGCAACAGTATCGCTATTGGTTCATAGACCACTTTTAATGTTATCATGAAATTATGTATTCTAAAATATTATATTTCTCAAAACTGCCGGGTCAGATTTTGATGCCACTTTGCACAAGGGTATTGTTAAGGTATCCCCACAGAAATATCGTATCAGTATCGCTATTGGTTCATAGACCACTTTTAATGTTATCATGAAATTATGTATTCTAAAATATTATATTTCTCAAAACTGCCGGGTTAGATTTTGATGCCCCTTTGCACAAGGGTATAGTTGAGGTATCCTCACAGAAATATCGTAATAATATCGCTATTGGTTCATAGACCACTTTTTAACAGTCTCCTTTTGAAGTACAGAAAACGACGTCCACACTCGACTAGCCTCTCGAATCAAAGCCAAATGGTGAAACAAAACATAAACTCTAACAAATAGCACAGTCGCCTAGTCGCCTACACTGATTCGCGACAAATACGGCACAAATAACTGGCAGGTAATGGACTTGCGCCATTGTTACGAGACAATAAGTCTTGGTCTTTGTTCCCCGTGTTCTCTGTGTTCTCTTTCTGTCCCCCTATGCACTTACTAGGTATTCCCTGTTGTTCTCCGAGCTATATTGAGATTTCTTGCGCGTTGAAAAATTAATAGGTGAGTGGAAAATGACGTGAATCTTGTTTGTTTTACGCAAGGCTTTGGGGATATTCTATTTTGTGATAGACTATATCGGGCATAATAGAAACTAGTTGCACGATATACTGTTATCTAGCGAAACTCTACCGCAGACGATCGATATCTATATTCTTAGATACTCCTTCTTCCAACCTACACGGTTCGAGTGACAGCTTATAAGAAAAAGGCATGGTGTGCTGTCAATGGGCGCTGGGTCGGCTTGCTATTTGGCTTCGGATGCAACGGGCGTATTCTAGGGACGTTATAGTGTTGATTGGGGTCGTGTTATATAATTCTCATGCGCTTGTTATTTACCTATGTGCTTGTTGCTACTTAAAAATGATTTGTAAGAAATATAACTTTGTAGGTTATTTAGTAATTTGTTTTTCAATTTATTCCGCTTCTGGTTTCTAAGATCAGAAGTGGGATCGCCACGCGTTCTAGGCCGTTTGCTATCTATTCAAATATTCAGTAATGGTGTTAAAGTAAAAGTGTTGGGATTATTGTGTGCAAACTTTTCAACCGTAAGTATCGAAGTTGTGTTTCTTACAAAATGTCAGGGCGTTCGTCGTGGTCTCTAAAAGACGTAGACTACACACTCCTGTGAACAAAAATCTAGTAGCGGTTCTCGCAAAAATCGTCGCGATAATTCGGATGATCGTGATACGCCGCCGATTGTCGCACATCACCGTCGAAACAGTCCAATAGACCGTAGAAATACGTCATCTAGACATCGCGTCGTAGTGTCTTGCATAGCCCGCGTAGTCGCTCTTATTGTCGCAGATATCGCGAAGACTCGTGCGACCGCCGCGACAACTCGCGCGATGTAGCCCTTGATCGAATTCTTACTAGGTAAGAAGTAATTGGGCGTAGATTGCCAACAGCATCTAGCAGTGATACTCCGTTGCATCCAACTAGCGAAAGCCGGTTATTGTCCTCCCTTCCGATCGTCTATCAGAGGATTATATCTGAAACATGAAAACCTTTCATTGACACTGCTAGAGTTCTAACCTATATTGATGACGTAATGATCTTGTCCAACTCGGTAGATGAAGATCCTAAAACGTTAAGAGAAGTTTTACAGATACTTAATGCTGCGGGATTTTCCATAAACTTAAAAAGTGTACTGTTCTAGACGTAGAGATTGAGTACCTAGGTCGACTGAGATTAGACATGGTCAGGTACGGCCGAGTCTAGGTAAAGTAGATGCACTTGTACGTTCTTTAAATCTACAAATGTGGAAGAGATTCGCCAGTCTTGAACCATTTTTGTGGGGCTCTGAGCAGGACGCTGCTCGCGACTACATTACTACATAAATTGCTTAACTAATGAACCGCTTTTAGCTATATTTGACCCTCAATTGCTCACGGAGTTTCAAACAAACGCTAGTGCTATTGGATTTGGTGCTATTTTACTCCAAGATCATAGCGGTGGGAGAAAGAGGTTTGTTGGGTATTTTAGCAAGTCCACTCAGGGCGCGGAATCGCGGTACCACAGTTACGAATTGGAAACATTGGCTGTTGTACGTGCGCTCCAGTATTTTTTTCCACTATCTAATTGGTAAACTTTAAGATAGTGACGGATTGCAATTCTTTAAATTTAACGGAGCTAAAGAAAGACTTGTTGCCTCGGGTCGCGCGCTGGTGGGTTTATTTGCAGGATTTTACTTTCACTCTTGAATATATGAAGGGTTCATTAATGCAACACGTAGATTTTTAAAGCTGTAATAATGTCTCTCATATCCGAAATCCGAACAACTGGGCAAAGATTGCTCAAACCGCTGACGCAGAGACTCAGGAATTGATCTAAATTGAGGGAAGAGCAATTAGATCCAACGAGGTATACAATCAAAAACGATTTATTGTTTTACAAATTAACACCTAGTGGGGAAGAACAGCGACTTTTGTGCTTCACCCCGAAGGATCATAGGTTCAGTCTGTTAAGGGTTTTCCATGATGACCATGATCATACTCGTATTGGTACTGACAGAACTACAGATCTGATTTTACGACATTTTTGTTTTACGACATTTTTGGTTTCAGAGCCTACGGCAATTCGTGAGGAAGTATATACGTCATTGCCTTATATGTCAGGAACATAAAATGAATCCTAGGACTCCCTCTCAGCCAATCCAGTCCAGAGCCCTGATTCACAAACATACGACAGGCTATCGTATCGAAAACCTGACATTTCGACAACCTGATTTGACTTCCCCTCAACAGCAAATAGCTGTTGGAAGAATAGCGGGCGTCTATTTGATTTAAACTGACAAAATTTTCGGGTTTTGGACTTGTGAACAGCATTGAGAAGACTCCTACGATAACAATGATTAATGTTCGATACGATACGGAAGCATATCGAGTGTTTGTGAATAAGGGGGCTGGTCTAAGCCAGAAATCCCTTTTTCTGTTGTACATACTGATGTTCTTGGACCACTTCCAGAATCAAATGGTTTTAAATACGTTTTAATTGTAATTGATGCCTTTTCCAAGTATTGTTTACTTTACTCTATATAGCCGAGATGCTGATGAGTTAAAGCATGTATTCTCTAACGCAGTATCGCTATTTGGTACCCCATCTATGATAATATGTGACCGTGGTTGGATGTACGACAGTAGTGCTTTTCAAAATTGGGTCACTGAATTGGGATCTTTGAGACACTTTATTACGCCGGGTATGCATCGCGAGAACGGTCAAGTGGAAATATATTACCGAACCGTTCTTAACATGCTGCGGATCGAGGTCGGTAACAAAGGCTCGCAATGGTCAGATGTGCTCTGGAAGGTTCAGCTCACCCTCAACATCTGCAGACAAGCCACTACCCAGACTTCACCACTACAACTGCTGGTGAGCACAGACGCGGCTACCGCAGTCATCAGATCCTTGGTGCGAGTTGTTGCATTCGAAAACTCGCATCCCAATAGAGAAGCCGTGTTAACTAAGAAGACAACGAGCTTCTGAGCTTTTCACAACCAATCAGCATTATCAGGATGCTTATCATCGGAAATTTAGAGGTCCGTTTATGGTAGTTGATGTTTTGGATGGTGATACCCATAGGTACGTTAAAAGCTTTAAAATTCTAACCGTACTCTACGCTCACGATAAGTTATAAATGATGCCAGTAAGTCATGTAGTACCAGTCGGAATAGATAGTAATCACTAAAGACCGGATTATATGCAACATAAAAAGCTTGAAATATGCATGCAAATATGCATGAAAAATGCTTGAAATATGCACGAAAACTGACAGAATATGCAACATTAAGTGACTAATTTTTTTTTTTGTTTAGTAAATATTATTCCTTTAGATTTAAGTTTATTGTTATTTGAAACTTTTTAGTGCACGAAATATTTTTCTCGCAAACTCGACAATACAAAACAGTTCCGTCGTAAGTAAATGTTTCAGGAAAGTCACTTATCTTATTTTTTTTCGGGAGGCATTGTACAATTTGACACAAAAACTTTAACTGCAGATCAATGAGCACGCGCGTCAACAATGAAAGCAATAACATGCATAATAGTTGGGAGGAAGGAGTAGTGCGGTAGGCGAGCGAGACGATCATTTGTCTCTTTCATTTTATTATCGTACCAAAACAAAAGACGTGCGGCTGCTGAGTGCGCTGCGCTCGAAAAATACTGTAAATTATAGCGATAATATGCTTCATCACTAGATCTTAGGAAAAATATGCTATTAGCGCTGAAAATGGCTTAAATATGCAAATGCATATGCAAATATGCAAATGCATATTATCCGGTCTCTAGTAATCACAGTGGTGATGAGCAAGCTTACATTATGAGAAGCACGCGAGTGGGGGATCTCTATCAGCCGTAGTAAAAAGTGTGTAGTCACAGGGTGATGCACATGGATCCATGCGCTGGATGTGTGAAAGCAATGCGATTGCTGGTCGGCTAGAGAGCCGTGGCGTGAGAGTGGTTTACTCGTGTGTGGTTTTCTCGGTGTCTATGGCTCTCAGTGAAAAAGATGGTTGTTGATGTGGATAACGGTGGTACATGGCTCTGGTAGTAGATGATTTTCGCTATGAGTAGATAACCAAAGTTTGTTTACATGGCTCTGGTTGATGATTTTCGCTTTGATTAGATAATCAAAGTTTGTTTAGTTAATTTAGAGGTATTGTTTTGTAAAAAACAATACGAAGAGGATTAAAGCTTTCTGATTCCAGAAGTTAGAAGCCGTAAATGGTCAGAATTGGTCGAGTGGACGCCGGATACTTGCTCTGTGCCTTCTTCGAGAGTGGCGAGTGGACGCCGGATACGTGCTCAGGTGCCTTCTTCGAGAGTGGCGAGTGGACGGCGGATACGTGCTCAGTGCCTTCTTCGAGAGTGGCGAGTGGACGCCGGATACGTGCTCAGTGCCTTCTTTGAGAGTGGCGAGTTATTTGTTATGAGCATGCTAACGTTTGGGCCTCTGCTCTGTTCCGCGGTCATAGTGGAGACATGCAGAACTTTTGGGCCTCTGTCTCAATGACGCGATGTGTTACTAATTGTTCCGCGGTCATCGAGGAGACATGCAGAACTTTTGGGCCTCTGTCTCAATGACGCGATGTGTTACTAATTGTTCCGCGGTCATCGAGGAGACATGCAGAACTTTTGGGCCTCTGTCTCAATGACGCGATATGTTACTAGTTGTTGCGCGGTCATAGACGAGACATGCAGAACTTTTGGGCCTCTGTCTCAATGACGCGATGTGTCACAAATTCATAGTAAGCATAACCTTTGGGCCTCTACTATGTATTCGTGAAAATGACAAGCGAATGTTTGGGCCTCTGTCGATAACAATGTATGGCGAGTGGTAGAAATCCGGATTCTATCATTAGCGATGCATTGAATCTCTTGGGTTTGAAGCTGTTTCAAACTTTAAAAAAGACTATTGGTGGTCTTTGTTGCTGGCGCTTGAGTGCACGCTTGCGCCTGAAACACTGGTCAAATTCGTGAATTCTAACTTTTGAAACTACTTCAGGTTGAATAAGCTTCAAACCATAGTGGTTTTGTTATTTAATTACTCATGTACTCTTATGTATTTAACAGATAATGATGATGTTCAACATAATGATGATGGTCAGGTCGTGAGAGATGGATCTGATGCGAATGATGGGAATGATACTGCGCTCGAGGACGTCACGCTGTCAGGAACGGCCGTCTTAGATACTCCTTCTTCCAACCTACACGGTTCGAGTGACAGCTTATAAGAAAAAGGCATGGTGTGCTGTCAATGGGCGCTGGGTCGGCTTGCTATTTGGCTTCGGATGCAACGGGCGTATTCTAGGGACGTTATAGTGTTGATTGGGGTCGTGTTATATAATTCTCATGCGCTTGTTATTTACCTATGTGCTTGTTGCTACTTAAAAATGATTTGTAAGAAATATAACTTTGTAGGTTATTTAGTAATTTGTTTTTCAATTTATTCCGCTTCTGGTTTCTAAGAATATCTAAACTTGATCAGACAATAAATAAATGAATTTTAAGGGTTTTTTTTGGGGTCATCACTAGGTATTGTGGTCACTCGAAATATCGGTTTAAAAAAAAAACAGTTATCTTTGTGTAAACTTCGCAGACATGTTGTCGTGTTTAGATATCGATAACCATTACTTCTGCGAAGATTCGCTAGCTATTTTAATTAACCCTCACAAGTAGTTACATACTAGTACATTACCGCTTATTTTTAATGTTAAATCATTTATTTCAAATAGGCACATAATAGGCACTTGAACGTTAAAATTTACAAGAAAACAGAATTGATTCTAATCGCTCTTTCCAAAAAAGGAATAGGCAAGAAATTCCGCCGTTACTCTTTTGAAATGTTTTACAATATTTTTTGTATATATGAATTATAATTATCATTATATATAAAGACGATGCAGCTAGAATAAAATTACTATACCACAATAGGTAAAAATAGGGAACAATGAAGCGATGACAGATAAATTAATTATGTGATAGGATACATGGTGTTCCCATATTTACAAACATTGCAAAAATAGACGATTTTTTCTAAAATTTTAACTCGTAACAAGTAAGTTTGTGATTTAAAGTAATCACAGAAGTAACATCATTTGGTCTAGACTCTAAGATTGTCCTATATCACGACCAGCATGGCACGTTTCAAAGCATTCTTATCTTGCATATAATCCTCTAATTTGTAATGTGTTTGTTTGAAAAGTGTACTTTTAATATAAGTCTTACATTTTTTTTCATTTAATTACAATATATTACAAGGTATTTTGTTGTAACATTTAACACAGTAGGTACCTATCCCATAAAAGACGTAGGTATGTATGTACTTTAGATAATCTGAAAATTGTGGATCTATGTTATATTTATTTCTAGTATTAAAATTGTGTCTATTACTTATCTTATTAAAAAGGTTTAGATTTTTTATCACATACATAATATTTTTATAAATAAATTGGCAAGGAACCATCACAATATTAATTATTTTTTATCATTTTTAATACATAGTTCCCTAAGAGATTCGCGGCGACGTAAATTATAAATGGCTCTGAAAGCTCTCTTTTGCAAAATAAAGATGGATTCAATGTGACCCCACAGTAAAATGCCATACGACATAATGCTGTGGAAGTATTGTAGACATTATAGCCTATTCGGTGCTTACATAAAACCTCCGCGAGTCCGTTAAAAGTTATTAGAAAGAAATACGAGACAACATTAATTTTGTTTAAGATTAAAATATAAAACAAGTAGGGTCTGTGTAGCTGACATGCAGGAAGACAGAAGATGAAAAAAGATATAAATGTAAAAGAATAAATCCATTCTTCGAATTATTATGAATATTATACAAACTGATGGTTTAATTTACTCAACCCGGTAAGGAGTGCTCGTAAAGAGTTCACAGTAAACACTTAGCTAAAATAGACCAAACGCGTGGAGTTCATATCGGAGACCTGACCCCTCAAAAGTAGTCTCTTGATCAGCGAAAATACGTATATTCTACTTACATTTTTCTATTGTGTATACCTACAGGGTGAATTTTCCAAGTGGGCGTGGATGGCCAAATTCTAAACTATGAGGAATAGCGAAAAGTACTCAAAGGAGTCGCGGGCTCGATTTTGATGAAAACTAAAACTGCATCATTGGATTTTTGAAAATTCAATATTTCTAGCCAGGAATCGAACCTGTTGATTTTGAAAAAAAAACACACACTGTATTATTACACCATTCGATAGTGTCCCTAATAAGGATCAAATTCTGGGAAGTAATGACATACGGCAAACTTAAGGAAAATGTTGAATTTTAATAAACTGCTTCTTTTTTCATACCTTGTTCGAAATGATGCTCAATATTTTTACACCCGAAATACTCGTAGCGCAGTCACCTTCACAAAATTATGTTCTAAATTCAAATTTTAAATTGCAGTACAATCCTTGAGACGTCGAATCCAGCTATGTATTCAAAAACAATTGTCATAATTTTGAACAATTAATCAGTTGTTTAATAGGTAGGTAGCATAAGAAAATAAAAAAAGTATTTTGATAAAAATCAGCTCTTTCCTTTAGTTTGCCGTATGTCATTACTTCCCAGAATTTGATCCTTATTAGCGACACTATCGAATGGTGTAATAATACAGCGTGTGTTTTTTTTTTCAAAATCAACAGGTTCGATTCCTGGCCAGAAATATTGATTTTTCAAAAATCCAATGATGCAGTTTTAGTTTTCATCAAAATCGAGCCCGCGACTCCTTTGAGTACTTTTCGCTATTCCTCATAGTTTCGGATTTGGCCATCCACGCCCACTTGAAAAATTCACCCTGTATATTATAGGTACGTGTTGTATGCTCCGTTAAGTTCAGATACTAAGACGCAGTGTTATTTTTTTCATCAGCATGTTTTCCAGGTTAATATGACTTTGATACCATTTTACTGTACTCAGTAAAACCGCCTGCCCAAACAGGAGCCAAATAGCACAAAACCAGCCCAAAGGGCAACTTTGGAGGAGGCCTTTACCCAAACGAGGGTTCTTGCAGAAGAAGAAATAGAAAAAAAAAACTAACAAAACTAAGAATTAATTTGAATTAAGTGAACATATATCTACTAGAAACTAAAATAATAAAATCGTGCAAGAAATAAAAGGCTGTTTTATTTTTATTTTATTTTATTTATATGACGTTCATATGAATCATAAGGTGGGAAGCACACGTATGCAGAAAGGAGCATAAAATAAAACAATTGAATTCGGAATGGAGAACTCCGGCAGAAATATTTCATTAAAGCGAGTCTATTTCGAAATCATATTCAACGTTTCATTTCATTCAAATATTGCTCGAGAAAAGTTGTGAAAAGTTGCATCACAAAGAATCCTTTGAAGTCTCTTCATGTCTTTCTATCTGTTACCAACAAAAGACTAAAATGAGAAGCATATGAAAAAAAAAGACATAATAATTAATGTACGAACATAGAAAACGAGCTCATTAAGAGGTACTTAAGGAAATGAAAAGCTGATGATAGCAAGGAACACCATTGTTTCATAAATAAATTAAAAGAATCAAAATGGCGAATGATTGATATCTTCATCAAAAATACTTAATTACGAAACGGCCCCCTACTGGTTATTTAACATTATTTAATGACTCAACCTTTAGTAATAATGTAGGTAGGTACTGTTTCATTTTAGTGGCAGAATCTAGTATACTCATCATCGCTGCATCGTCAGCTTCCAGTCTAACCGGATGCAGCTGAATACCAGTATTTTACATGAAGCGACTGCCTACCTGACCTTCACAAACCATTTTACTAATAGGTACGATACCCCTTGGTAAGACAGGTTTATCAGACTTTCGGGCTTCTGACAACCCGTGACGACTGTCAAAGATCCAGGAATGACAGCCGGGACCAACGGCTTAACATGCTTTCCAAGGTACGGAGGGGTATGGGTATTTAATGATGGTTACCCATCCATGGACCAACCGCGGCAAGCGTTGCTTAACCTGATCGATCGACACGTGCGGCTGTTATTACTCAGCCACAAGCCCCCTTATTATTACCATATAACTAAAGTACTTCTTGTTCCATAGCATTAACTTCTAGAAACTTAGGTACAAATGTAATCGTTACTGGTTATCATAATTATTGACAATTGGTAGTATAGGTTTTACACAAAATCTGCATTCGCGATTTATTTGCCAAAAATATAAACAAATATGTTTTTATGGAAAAATAACTTTGAATCCTAGATAAATAAAATTCAGTTTACACTACAACTTCAAACATTTTTGTAACTTTTTCAATAGTGCTAGTCACTCTGAAATCAACTTAATTGACATTAAAATAAATTTGATATTTGTTTAACTTAAAATAATATTCATTTGAAACATAAGTTTGAATAGACTTAAGGTATGTAGGTACATCACCACGACCTATTATAGTCGCGATCATAAACGCTTATAAGTTATTTGAATTCCCTGAAATCAAATAGGTAGCTAATAATTGACAAAGCTCTTTATAATTTGGAGACAAACACGAGTATTAGACTGTAAGTATTTGGACCCCATATACACACAACACACACACTACACACACTTCACTACATATCGTTCAGTTGCGAGCTTGACATTAATTTTAACTAGCTGCGCCCCGTGGTTTCACCCGCGTAAGTGTCGCTCCCGTGAGAATATCGGGATAAAAAGTAGCCTATATGTTAATTCAGGATGGCAGCTACCTCCATACAAAATTTTATCAAAATTGGTCTAGCCGTTTGAGCGTGAAGAAGTAACAAACATATAAACACACACACATACACACACACACTCACAAACTTTCGCCTTTATAATATTAGTGTGATAGTGTGACTAGTGTGAAGTGTGATTATAAAGAGCAATGTTTTGGTACGATGATTTAAAAGTTTAAAAGCCATAAGAGTGTGACAAAACATAATGTCACAACCTTTCCAGCTGTCTCGTGTTTAGGCTGTAACGTAATGTCATTTTTAGGGTTCCGTAGCCAAATGGCAAAAAACGGAACCCTTATGGATTCGTCATGTCTGTCTGTCTGTCTGTCTGTCTGTCCGTCCGTCCGTATGTCACAGCCACTTTTTTCCGAAACTATAAGAACTATACTGTTGAAACTTGGTAAGTAGATGTATTCTGTGAACCGCAGTAAGATTTTCACACAAAAATAGAAAAAAAACAATAAATTTTGGGGTTCCCCATACTTACAACTGAAACTCCAAAAATTTTTTTTCATCAAACCTGTACGTGTGGGGTATCTATGGATAGGCCTTCAAAAATGATATTGAGGTTTCTAATATCATTTTTTTCTGAACTGAATAGTTTGCGCGAGAGACACTTCCAAAGTGGTAAAATATGTGTCCCCCCCCCCTCTAAATTCTAAAATAAGAGAATGATAAAATTAAAAAAATATAAATAATGTACATTACCATGTAAACTTCCACCGAAAATTGGTTTGAACGAGATCTAGTAAGTAGTTTTTTTTTAATACGTCATAAATCGGAAACCGCAATTTACCTTTCACAAAGTTACAACGAACTACAAGAACTTTTATATTATGTTACTTGCTGCTACGGAACCCTTCATGGGCGAGTCCGACTCGCACTTGGCCGGTTTTTGTAACAAAAAGCATCAAATTTGCCGCGTTCACCAGTATACTTTACTTAACTCAATTATGTCACCCCTCTTGCCAATGAGTGGTATTATAAAACAAAGTCGGAGCGCCGCGTTTGTCTGTCTGATCGCGATAAGTAACTCAAAAACCACCTAACGGAATTTCATACAGTTTTCACCAATGAACAGTGATTCATTAGGAAGGTTTATGTGTATAATTGATAAGGGTTTTGTGTTGTAAATTGAAATAATTATGGCAATGATTGTAATTGAATATTTAAAAAAAAAATGCCGACGCGCGGGAGCTTTACTGACGTGCGCCGCGTAAACCAATAAAATACGTGTGGCACTCGGGGACTGCCGCGGTAAAGCTATTGCATAGCATTTTTTATCAACTTATGCGAGCTTCGTACAGTCACAGTATAATATACAGTACGTTATCTAAGGCCGCCCGCCGAGTTATTAGCCTACTCTTGCGTTGATCCCCAGGGTTGTCACTTTTACTTTTAGTTAATATTTTCGAACAAGCAGCACTTGATCTAAATTTATGAAATAAAAAGCATATTATGATTGAATATTTTACCAATTTATAAATTTAGTAAAAATAAAAAGCCTTTATTCACATAACATTTATAATACTAAGTTACAAATTTATTTTCATTAATTTTACTTTCGGTGGTTGGGAAACCCAATTTTATGCAATTTTGAAATAATGATCACGCAGAATTCCCACGGTGCTGGGGCGACACAGGGTAATTATTGGTTTTCCCAAAACTAAAATTCATTGTGTTGTTTTATTATTCTCAACATGTTTTATTGCTGGTATTGTAAACCAAATTGTCGGCACCCTTTGATAAAAATATGTCTTTGATAGTTTGCTTGTGTATTTAATCAGTTCCGGCTTAGATCTCGCACAAGAGACTTCAGTAGTAAGTAGTTCTGAGTGATGTGATGTGACAAGCTCTCAAAATAATATCAAGCAAGTAACTCATCAGTTTGTATTTATTATTGATTTTGCTCCTTTGTTGCCCTTATTTATTAGTAAAGAATAAATAAATAAAATAAATAAATAAAATAACTACCCAAAATAGCTACATAACCAACAATTATACCGTTTTTAATACAACCAAAAAATAAGATGACCATAAAAAGTACTTAATAATTTTGTGCTCGACTGTACTTGACTCGAAAATGTATGTAGAAGTTCACGTGGATATTTAACATACTTCCATATAGTAAACCAGGTCGAAATTATCATGGTTGGAGACGACTATTTCTTGACTATTTTTTGACACCAAATTCAAATTCAAAAACCTAAGCGTTCCGCGGTAATCAGGTGAGGATTGTGGCGAGAAAGGCTCACCACGTAATCCTCACCAAGGCACCTTTATATCTCTGGAATCACTTATTGACTATTTTCGAGATTTGGCATAGCGTTACGACTATAGCTTGACTATTTTTTGGAATTGAAACCAAGTCGATACTCCCAGCCGTTTGGTTGCATTAGAGGTGAGGATTGTGTGGAGACCTTCACCACACAATCCTCACCAACCTATAGCTATAACTTTGGAATCATAATGCGACTAATTTTTTGACCTTGGTGACTATTTATGACTATTTCTTGACTATTTTTTGGCGTTCTCAAAATTGATTTATAAGAAGTTTTCAAAAGTGAGGATTGTGTGGTGAAGGACACTAAAAACTAGACTTCTTAAAATAAACTTTAGCTCTAAACATAGTATTCAGAAAGTAAATTTGGGAATACATTTATATGGAAAAATGCGACTCGGCTACGCTCTTAATAAAGCAAATAAACTGTGAAATAAACAATACAATACCACATTTTCTAATAATATTTAAGTATAAGTAGGTACTTACATTTCTGGTTGAGTAGGAACTATGAAGAATGATAAGTCCGGGTTTGCGAAATCATTATTGAGGCACCCGAAAACAATACAATATTTTTTTCCCCTTTTTGAAGTCATGATACTCGTAATTTAAGTGGCCGCCGCCGGCGAGAGTTGACGAACGCAAGCGGTCATGTAGCGTACGCGCGTGCTCACAGTCGCGCTGCACAGCCCGCACTGCCGCCACCTTATTCCCTCATATATTATGCTAGCGTGTGCGTGAAATCGCGTGCCGACACGGCGCGCGGCGCGCACGCACACGTTCAAACCGAGAGCGGCACGTTTGTATGAAGATGTTCTACTGTATATTAATTATACTGTGGTACAGTCTACACGCATACGTCTAGTCGCACGCACACAAACACCGTGCCGAAGTCTGCCGAACTGAAACGACGTTAGACAATGCACGGCTTTCAACGCCGCACCGCTGTGCCGGTCGGAGTGGGGGGTGTTAGGTTTATTTTCGTTACGGAATTTCCTGATTCGGTCGCCGCGCTCAAAGCCCGCGCTAAAAGTTATGCAATAGCTTAATAAAGTTATGCATAAAACAATGTATGACTACGATCCCGTGGGATATTTTGCGACATCCACGTGGGCGAAGCCGCGGGCTAATGCTAGTTACATTCACCTTTGTACGTATTTTGCTGTTCCTTTCTTCCTGTCTGTTTCTATCTGTGTACATAAATGGTTAAAAAAATAAATGCAAATAAAACCACATAACCTTTCGAGTACCAATAACTTTGTTCTGTCAAAACAAACCGTATTTTTTCACCTACAGTAGGCCGAGTGGTAAAGAAACCAGTTTAAGCTGGACTCTCAATATACTGGAACTCCTTAGTACGCCAGGCCAGCTCAACTACAAAGTGCTACACCTACTACAATAAACTGCAAGTAGGGTACTTATTCGCGATCGCGGCTTGGTGTACGTTTCTGAGTGTCGCCTTACAAAGCGGTTCTGTATTCACGTCCTTCTTTCGGTTTAGTTCGGTTCTTTTCAATGAGAAATAAACTACACGTCTTTTGATCGACTTGTTTTTAGTTCGTAAATCTTCAGTGGCGAAGGGTGAATTTATGACAGAGGTAAGCCGGAGCAAAAAAAAAGGCCTAAAAAAATTTCAATTATGAATTGACTATAGTGTGGTTATGTTCTGAATTTTCGAAGGGAAGCCGGTGGGAATCGAGTTGTATGGTACCTTCGCCACTGAAAATCTTACTTTATCGTAAGGAGATTTTCTTATTGAGAATCTACCGTTAAATTGTACAGTAGGCTGCGCATCAGTGGTATCAAAACCAGTACTTATAAGTTAGCTGCTTATTCCATTGAAATTAAATTAGGTACATAAGCATCGTTTACACCCACTATCATAATGAGATATTGCGACTTCGCCGTCGCCGCCGCGAACCTTGATTATTCCACCATTGGTCGCCCATACCTGATAAAAAATGTTATCACGTTGTGCAATTCATGAATAATTAATTTTGAAAAATACGAAATAAGCCGGTAAAACGGAAATTGAAAACTGTATAAAAACTTTCTAGCTAAATTCGATTCGTAAAGCAAAATGTAGGAATGGAAGCATTTTTTCAACGTTTTCAATTTCAGTTTTCTCGTTTCGTTCTACACACATTGTTACTTTTCAGTTACGCTAGAAAATATAAATGGTCCCTCGATAGGAAATAAAATGAAAGTCGCATTGTAACGTGAAAAAGTTCTAAGTACCATTAGCATCACCATTAGGTGTACCTAATGTTATATTAAATCCGTCATCAGAACTTACAAAAAACAACAAACAAACAAAACATACTTATAAAAAACAAAACACTGATCGATATCCCTAAGGGGCCGTCTCCACGTATTTCTATAAACTCTCTTAGACCGAGTCTCCACACGGCAATAACATCGCGGCGAAAATTTGATGGCACGGCGAGACTATCGCCGCGATTCTCTCGCTCGTGGAGACGGCAGTCGTACTCAGCGCTTCTCCTCCACATTTATTATGCGCACAGCCAAAGTGTGGAGCTTTCTGCCAGCGTCTGTGTTCCACATTTAACCAGAAAGTCAAAGCAAGAGTGAACAGGCATCTTCTGGGCACGCTCGTTCCATCATAGACCTCATCCATCGCTTTCCATGAGGCGTGATTGAAGTCAAGAGCAGGCCCATTCAAGTAATAAGAAAATAACAAACAACAGGGGAAACAAAAAAAAACCGAGTGTGCTTATGACCACACGACTGAAGTGAAACTTCGAACGTATTTGGCTATGAGAGGAAGAGAAAAAGAAAATGTGCGCGCGCACTGCTTTCTCTTGCTTATATCCCCCACTCAACTCCCGTTCGCCTCGCCCGATCTCACTTTTCGTAACGCTTACGTCACGCGTTCGCCAGCTTACTCCCCAAGTCAAGCGTGCGTTTCACTTCAAAAATCATCATGGCTCGCTCTTGCTCGGTCATTTTAATAAATGAACGAGAATTTCCATAATGTTTTTAACTTTTAACGCATCTATCCACACGGGAAGCATTGCTTTCTGCGTTTTATTTGAAAAACTACCTCAAAACTAAGGCAACGCTCGCAAATTAAGTTATTAAGACTCCGTTTACTAAATAGAGAATTCGTGTTACTCTAAAAGGTTTAGGATGCCCACCAATGCAGGGGAGCTCAACACCTGTGTTGGAATTACACGTGTTGGCACTATTATTATTAATTTAATCAACATTGGAACTAAGTACCCCGATGAGTTCTTAAGTATGAATGTCGTAGAGAATACCTACAAAGTAATTGAGGCATATAGAATCAAAGGTAGCTAAAAGTGCCTCCATGTAAAATTTTCAGGAACCGAAAAAAATATTTTTCTAATTTAAGATTCAGGGGGTTTTCATACTCTCTGAGTTTATTCTCCATACTTAGTTAATTTTTTGAAAGTGTGGCGCTTAGCTGCCTTTGTATATGCCTCAATTAAGTAGGTGACCAACGGGGTAATTGCGTAACATACTAACTTTATAAATGGGTTTCATTTTGACAGTTCAACAATATTCATTGCGTTATTTACGTTGTTGAGGAGACAAAGTTTTCGAACATATTAGTAATATCGGATTATCAATATCCCTTAAAATGATTCAGATTGCGGTTGATAGTGTGTACGCAATTAGGATGCTGAGTAAACTCCATTTTACGTAAACCTACATGGGTACTTACGATACGTCGGAAGCTATAGTGCACGGTTCCAATTAGTCGTTTCCTATGGAGAAGAGCCGGCAAGAAACTCCACGGTAACTCTTCACACTAATATTATAAAGGCGAAAGTTTGTGAGTGTGTGTGTTTATATGTTTGTTACTTCTTCACGCTCAAATGGCTGGACCAATTTTGATTAAATTTTGTACGCAGGTACCTGACACCCTGGATTAACATATAGGCTACTTTTCATCCCAATACTCTCACGGGATCCACATTTACGGGGGTGAAACCGCGGGGCGCAGCTAGTCACACTAATACATATTATAAAGGCGAAAGTTTGTGAGTGTCTGTTTATATGTTTGTTATTTCTTCACGCTCAAACGGTTGTACTATTTTTAATAAAATTTTGTACAGAGGTAGCTGACACCCTGGATTAACATACCTATAGGCTACGTTTTATCCCGGTATTCCCACGGGATTGACACTTGTGCGGTTGAAACCACGGGGCGCAGCTAGTTTAAAAATAAATTGGTGTTTACAATGGTTTCAAATTACATTGTTAATATATGTGGGAGGACAGAATTGTATAATAAAAAGGTAAGTATCCTATTCCGTTCGTCGTTGGTGGGTTTTGTAGATAGCCAAACAAAATCAAATCTCAAAAAAGAAAAACCCACACTTATTTTTCACGAAAATGCAACACAACATTAAACTTACGGACTAAACAGAAATCCGGGAGCAGTTGAGGGTTTATTTTTTCACAAGTATTTACATATCTCGTTACACAGTTTTCTACCTTTACAAAGGGGCAAATTAATTACCGGCCTCTTTTCTTAACAAGATGTAAATATCGTCGGCTAAGAAATTTTTTCTCATTTATTTGATACTAAATAGTCAGTTAAGCCAAAAATGGAGTTAGCAGCTTAGAATACTTAGCCAACGATATGTTGACATAA
The DNA here is from genome assembly GCA_947508005.1 of Amphipoea lucens. NCBI lineage: Eukaryota > Metazoa > Arthropoda > Insecta > Lepidoptera > Noctuidae > Amphipoea > Amphipoea lucens. Next base: position 15,025,877 of record OX382370.1, read on the forward strand.
AAAGTTTTTACAAAATGTTTCGTTATCTAAGCAACGAGATGTCATCAAGTTGATTTACAAAGTACACACATCAACACGGTCTAGGGATATTTCATACTCAATTAAATAACTCGAAAAGTACTGGCCGCATTGGAATCTTTTATACACCGATTTGTTTGTAATTTATCTCAGACTAATTCCAAATTTAAATTTTTGAAAATTCTTTTGTTTCGGTGGCAAAAAATGTCTTGATGTATAGGAGAGGGAATTTTCATTTGTGCGAAATTTAGAAAACAATACGAATTACGTTTAGTTACAGTTTTTTTCATTTTTAAACGAAAGATAAAGTTAAAATTGAGGTATTGTAGCCATGCAACGCCGACATTTGACGAGGGCGGAGATGTTACGAGCTGTGGGAATGCTGGAAGCTGGATCTGTTCAGCGTAATGTTGCTGAGGCCATAGGGACCCATCAAAATGTAATTTCAAGATTGTGGACACGCTATCGTGCCACAGGTGAAGTAGCGGAGAGGCACCGGGGGCCAAGTCGCATCACTACCCCCAGACAAGACCGATTTTTGCAAATTACTGCGCGAGCACAACCAAATGCAACGGCGACTCAATTTGTCCAAAGGCTGCGAGTGGAACACCAAGTGCTTGTGAGTGACCAAACTGTAAGAAGGCGACTGTATGAAAGCAATCTACGCTCTCGTAGACCACTCCGGGTCCCACCTTTACGGAGAGGCAATCGTGGACGACGATTAGAATGGGTTCGGAACCACGTGGACTGGGGCCGTGAGCAATGGTCCAATGTGCTGTTCACGGATGAATCCAGGTTCGGCTTCCATCCAGATTCACGAAGGACGCGTGTTTGGCGAGTTCCTGGACGATGGAGCCGTCTCCAGAACCCTCAGGAAGTTCACCCATACCAAGGAGGAACAATTATGGTTTGGGCAGGAATTCGTCTTGGAGGACGGACGGATCTCGTTTGGGTGCGGGGCAATATGACGGCAGAACGATACGTCCAACAGGTGCTGGGGCCCGTAATCTTGCCCCACAGAACACAAATGGGGCAAGATTTCCTGCTCATGCACGACAATGCCCGGGCACACACGGCGAGAACGGTAGCAGCTTGGTTACATACACATAATGTTAGGGCCTTAGACTGGCCTGCTCAATCGCCAGATCTAAATCCCATTGAGCATGCGTGTGATATGCTGCAAAGAAGAGCTGTGAAGGAAGTTCCTGAAAATCTGGCTACAGAAGATCAACTTTTTGCGCACCTCAGAAGGACATGGGACAATATTCCGCAGCAAGACATTGACAACCTTGTTCTGAGCATGCCGAATCGTTGCCGATGTGTTATGAACATCATGGGCGCTTTCTCAGACTACTAACTTCAAGTTTATAAACACAAATTAAATGATTTTTCTATTTTTTTCAGTTTTTACTCACAAATTAAAAGTTCATTCATATACGATTTCCGTCTATGCTTCATTTTTTTTCCATAAAATCCTGAAATTTTAATCTAAGTACCTTAACCATTATTAAAAAATGGTAGAATATTAAATAACGTATCTTTTAAATATATACATGTCATATAAATAATTAACACATTGATAGTAATTCGCTTTTTTAAAAATATCCCTAGACCGTGTTGATGTGTGTACTTGAGGCTATAGGGTGGTTCAGATTATGTATAATACTTGGTCGCTTGTCTAAAAGATCGCTGTATCCGATTAAAATGTAAATTGTTTGAAAGAAAACTTTAAAGCGAAGAAAATTGTATGATTTTTAACCAAAGGTTCGGCGCCCCGCTATATTTTCAAGCTGTTTATGCTCTTTGTTTATATTTGGATTATATCCTCGGTCGGTTGCACTTATCTTTACTTTTTAGTGGGGGTTTAAAGATACCAAAGGGACCAAAAATATAGCTACTTGTATACATACCAGTAGGTGTAGCGGAGTAATTTGAAACAGATTACATAATTTTTAAAATATAGGTTACTAGCTGAGCCCCGCGGTTTCATCCGCATAAGTGTCGATCCCGTGGGAATATCAGTATAAAAACTATCCTATGTCCTTTCCCGGCACTTAAATCATCTCTATACCAAATTTCATCTAAATCGGTTCAGCGGTTTAAGCGTGAAGAGGTTACGAAATCTATTGATCGCATTTACATTCATTTTTTTACAGGTCAGCCTCGTTCATTGCGTTATTTACGTTGTTGAACAGACTAATTTATTAAACCTATGAAGCAATGGATTAGAAATATCCTTCAAAACTCTGGGAGTGTGATTGAAACTGTGTTACGCAATTAGGTAGCAGGTCTGAGGCTACTTTTCTGTCAAAGAACAATGGGTAAAGTTGTATGGGCCCCGTACCCAAAAAAAAAAGATGACTGTAGCATTATGAGCTATATCGGTATTCGTTGCCCTCATGGAGTAGTTTAATTAATCCTAAGACAGCATGTCTGAATTCACTTGGAGAAAAAAGATATTTAAGGAAGTTAAATTGGTTTTGAGAAGACGGTACCCAGAGACAAGGTTTATTGTAGCATTATGAACTATGTCGGTATTTGTTGACCTCATGGAGTAGTTTAATTAATCCTAAAACAGCATGTCTGAATTCAATTGGAGAAAAAAGATATTTAAGAAAATTAAATTGGTTTTGAGAAGACGGTACCTACCCAGAGGCAAGGTTAATTGTAGCATTATGAACTATGTCGGAATTTGTTGACCTCATGGAGTAGTTTAATTAATCCTAAGACAGCATGTCTAAATTCACTTGGAGAAAAAAGATATTTAAGGATGTTAAATTGTTTTAATAAAATAATAGGAAAGTTCATTATCTTTATTCATTATTGTAATTACCATACTTATATTGGTTCTTATTCAATACTAGCTGACCCGGCGAACTTCGTACCGCCTTTAATTTTTTTTTGTTAATTTTTTCCCATGTTTTAATAGCTATTCTGCTATTCGGGGCAGAGATTATGAGCTATGTCGGTATTCGTTGCCCTCATGGAGTAGTTTAATAAATCCTTAATAAAACAATTTAACTTCCTTAAATATCTTTTTTCTCCAAGTGAATTCAAACATTCTGTCTTAGGGTTAATTAAACTACTCCATGAGGTCAACAAATACCGACATAGTTCATATTGCTACAATTAACTTTGTCTCTGGGTACGGTCTTCTCAAAACCAATTTAACTTCCTTAAATATCTTTTTTCTCCAAGTGAATTCAGACATGCTGTCTTAGGGTTAATTAAACTACTCCATGAGGTCAACAAATACCGACATAGTTCATATTGCTACAATTAACTTTGTCTCTGGGTACGGTCTTACTCGTTCTCCTTTCATAACGAGTGGTTAAGTATGAAAAGGTGATAGGCAGACTTATATAATTTTGCATTTTATCATATTAACCTTTTAACCGCCTACGTCGGATTAATCCGACAAATATTTTCGTGCCCATTCCGCCAGAGTCGTATACAGGTTGAATTTTCCAAGTGGGCGTGGATGGCTAAATTCTAAATTATGAGGAATAGCGAAAAGTACTCAAAGGAGTCGCGGGCTCGATTTTGATGAAAACGAAAACTGCATCATTGGATTTTTGAAAAATCAATATTTCTAGCCAGGAATCGAACCTGTTGATTTTGAAAAAAAAAACACACGCTGTATTATTACACCATTCGATAGTGTCGCTAATAAGGATCAAATTCTGGAAAGTAATGACATACGGCAAACTTAAGGAAAATGTTGAATTTTAATAAACTACATTAACTAACCTACATTACGTACCTTGTTCGAAATGATGCTCAATATTTTTATTAACACACTCGCAGCGCAGTCACCTTCACAACATCATGTTCTAAATTCAAATTTCTATTACGATCTTTGGAAAATATTCTAATGGAATCAATAATATTGTAATGCTGAATGCAGTACAATTCTTGAGACATCGAATCCAGCTATTTATTGAAATCAATGGTCATCATTTTGAACAATTAATCAGTTAAGGTTTAGTAGGTAGGTAACCCGCGCCCGGCTAAATAATAACAGCCGCACAGGTCAATCCATCAGGTTAAGTTACGCTTGCCACGGTTGGTCTGTGGATGGGTGACCATCTTTACATACCGAGACCCGTCCATGCCTCGGAAAGCACGTTAAGCCGTTGGTCCCGGCTGTCATTCCTGGATCTTTGACAGTCGTTACGGGTAGTCAGAAGCTCGAAGGTCTGACAACCAGTCTTACCAAGGGGAAGGGGCATCGTATTACCCAGATAGGCAGTCAGTTGTGGAGGTCAGATAGGCAGTCGTTCCATGTAAAATACTGGTATTCAGCTGCATCCGGTTAGATTGGAAGCCGATCCCAACATAGTTGGGAAAAGGCTAGGCAGATGATGATGAGGTAGGTAACATAAGAACAATAAAATAAGTATTTTGTTATAAATGAGCTCTTTCCTTTAGTTTGCCGTATGTCATTATTTTCAAGAATTCGATCCTCATTAGCGACACTATCGAATGGTGTAATAATACAGGGTGTGTTTTTTTTTCAAAATCAACCGTTTCGATTCCTGGCTAGAAATATTGATTTTTCAAAAATCCAATGATGCAGTTTTAGTTTTCATCAAAATCGAGCCCGCGACTCCTTTGAGTACTTTTCGCTAGTCCTCATAGTTTCGGATTTGGCCATCCACGCCCACTTGAAAAATTCATCCTGTATATACGACCAAATAACACATCTCGTTTAATCTGTATTATTATTATATCATCACAGCTCGTTTCATCGGTATTTATTTTTCGTTTTTTTTTTTCTCGGGCGCTGGGGGCACGACAACTGATATAAAGTCGGGCGGTTAAAAGGTTAAATGTGGATGAATCAATGCCATCATCATCCGCCTAACCTTTTCCCAACTATGTTGGGGTCGGCTTCCAGTCTAACCGGGTGCAGCTGAGTACCAGTATTTTACATGGAGCGACTGCCTATCTAACCTCCACAATCCATAACCATAACTATAATCAGCCTATAATGTTCCCACTGCTGGGACACAGGCCTCTTCTTAGTAAGAGGGAGTGGGCCATAATCCACCACGCGGACCCAGTGCGGGTTGGCAGATGTCACATGTCTCCGAATTTTTGGTTCTAGGACATGTAGGTTTCCTCACGATGTTTTCCTTCACCGTTTTGAGAACAGTGGTGATGAAATTATTTACACAAAGTAAAGCGCTTACCTAGGCTCGAACCCACAACCCCGTAAGTCGATACCGTTACCAGGCGTCCGTCACTCGCTCAAGGCCGCGCGTTATATGCCTACCGCTTCGCGTATCGCCGTCGATACAACCGACAGTCGGTTGCCGCACGCCTGAGTGCTCGCTCGCCAAATTTACCGCGCTGACTATCAAATCAAAATGCCAAAAGCACGTAATTATTGTGCAGTGGATGGGTGTCACATATAAGGATATATAAGGATATTTATTATATAAGTGTAGCAAAAAACATAACTGCACTAGCTTCAATGCTTTGTTACAGGAAAAACCAAATTTTGACGAAACAGCACTGTTTACTCATTTCAAAGCCTATAATAAAGATTCGTCTTTTTATGGCGGGCTTAAAGTCCCACCAGAAAGTTTTAATAATTATATCGAAGAATTAGAAAAAGCATTTTTAAATAGTTTTGACAACGTCATAATGGATCGACCTGGCAGCACCATCTTGGAAATTTTAAAAACAATTGATTTTCCTCCGCTTTGCTCCTGTTTCCCTTTTGATTACTTATTGAAATTATTTACGCGGTTTCGAATATTTTCGACAATAAAATTTAATAATCGGGAATTCCGGGAAGGGAAAAAAAGCATCTACCATTTTATTAAACTGAAACATATTTGATTAACAAATAAAAAATAATTGTTTTTCTACAACATTCGTTTTATTACCAAAATCATCATAGGTACAACCCTAGCATATTCGCTTGATGACGCGCTCGCACGTGGGTCGCGTGGCGGGCAAAACAATCTCGACTCTCTGTGTGCGTACTTATGTTACATTTCTTCTCGCTGCAAACAGCTGGTATTATTATTAAGATTTTGTAGGCTATTATAGCGTAGGTATTTTCGCTTTTGTACTAGAGTGATGTATCTGTTACGAAGTAACTATTTAGTAATCTGTGCCGTTACCACTTAGGCCACCACTGCTCTCCTGCTGTATATGTCTGCATATAAATTACATCTCCAATATGATTTGTCATTCATCATCAGCCTATAATGTTCCCACTGCTGGGACACAGGCCTCCTCTCTGTGAAAGGGAGTGGGTCGTAATCTACCACGCGGGCCCAGTGCGGGTTGGTAGATAAGAGATGTGTCATTAATCTATTTCATCTTTCAAAGAGATTTGTTGATAACTCACATTTACAGCGACACCTGAATGTAAAAGATTCAGGGAGCTCATTTAATTAGTCCAAATGTACATTAATTAATCTTTAGGCAACAGGTTGGCAACTCTCTTAATCTCGCTCCACACCCTAGACCTGCCCTGTCCTTATTATTATTTCATGCGAAAATAGGGTTAATCTCTCAAATGTCTTATCTCTCGCTTATCACTTTAAGGTCGATTGTAATCCTCCTCTCAGAAGCATAATCCTCTGTTGGATTATTTTACGACATTCCTTATTCATGTGCTAATCATGTCTGCCAAAAATCTGCGTTTTACTTTATTTTCCATTCGTCGAATAATAAAAAGATACGCATAAAAGTAAAAAAAAAATATGTAAATTGAATGTCTGATGCCAAATTGGGATAATTTGTATGTTTAAATGGCACATCGTTGAAAATACCGCTCAGACAAGCTGTAATTTAAATAATTAAAGGGCTACTAAACATTTAAATGGAACAAATACTCGTTAGTACATGTACTTGCTTTCAAAAGGTATTGAAGTTTTTATTAGTTCATACATACTGCAAGAATAGATACAAGAATAACTTTTTTCAAACAAACAATGTAAACAACTGTATTCCAGGAATGACACGGTAAATTATTAACCCGTCGCTGTGCAAATAATGCGAACTCAGAGCTTGCCTGCAGGGTATACAATTATTATATTTTGCATACAAATAGCCAGTGGAGTCCAGTGGGAATATGGTCATAATCACATGCATAAGACAAATAAGCAGTTGCAATATAATAACCAGGGTGAAATTGAAAACATGCGACAAATCGAAATGGGAGATTGTACTCATCATTATGAACAACTTTTACTTTAGGACCAAACCTGAAATCGCGAAAAAAAATCAGCTGTTCCCTACATTTTGACGAGTTATGCGAACATAAAATGTAGGGAACAGCTGATTTCTTTTCGCGATTTCCATTTCGATTTGTCGCATGTTTTCAATTTCACCCTGTATTAGACAGTAACAAGACGTCAGTAGTGGTTAAATGTGAGATACTAATACAACACCTCATCATCTGCCTAGCCTTTATCAACTATGTTGGGGTTGGCTTCCAGTCTAACCGGATGCAGCTGAATACCACTATCTGACCTCGACAACTCAGTTAGGTACTGGGTGCCACGACACTTTTTGGTAAGACTGGTTGTCAGACTTTTGGGCTGACTGCCAAGATCTACAAATGACAGCCCGAATAGCATGGAGGGGACTCGATAATGTAATGGATGGTCACCCATCCACGGACCGACCTCGGCAAGAGTAGCTTAACCTTCGATTACCCGTGCAGCTTTTATTATTTAGCCACGATCCCCTTTCGGGCATTGACACGACGCCTCTGTAACAGAATTAAATACCCTTTTGATAGAAAAAACTTTTGATTGCTACGCCGCGCGCCGCGCCGCTACGGCGCACCGTAGCATTGCCCGCTGTAGCGCGTAGCCGGCGTAGATCAAATTGTCGTAGCATTGACCAGACCAACAATTATAACACGAAATTTTGCTCTCTGCCTACTTTGAGAATATATTTTTTTCTAGAGCCCCCATTTCTTTTTACTTACCATCTATGGCAAATCTGAAACAGCTATTGCCACGATAATATTTAATCGTGTAATGTTATGTAATCGTAAGACAGGTTATATACATATAATTTTCTCTCGGTCTCCTGCTGTCCCTCTGAAAGTCTCAAACGACCACGAAGGGGCGTTATCCCCAGTTGAGAACCTATGGGTTAGAATAATTATTTATTACCTATATAATATTATGTTACTGGAGGGGCCCGTAGCTAAATAATAACAGCCACACAGGTCGATCGATCAGGTTAAGCTACGCTTGCCGCGGTTGGTCTGTGGATGGGTGACCATCTTTACATACCGAGACCCCTCCGTGCCTCGGAAAGCACGTTAAGCCGTTGGTCCAGCTTTCATTCGTGGATCTTTGACAGTCGTTACGGGAAGTCAGAAGCCTGAAAGTCTGACTACCAGTCTTACCAAGGAGTATCGTATTACCCAGTAACTGGGTTGTGGAGGTGAAATAGGCAGTCGCTCCATGTATAATACTGGTATTCAGCTGTATCCGGTTAGACTGGAAGCTGACCCCAAGATAGTTGGGAAAAGGCTAGGCAGATGATGATAACATTGTTACTTACAACAACGAACCTTGCAAAAACAACCCAAAACGTATAAAAAAAGATACGATCCTATATTTTCAACTCTAAAAACTACAAAATAAAAAACCACGCACTATCAATAGGAGGTAACGGAGGAAATGCATTGTGTCCGTCCTCAATGACGGAGGGAGTAACAAACAGGAACACGTAATCGTATCTTCACGCTCTACTTCCTTTCAGTGGAGCGGCAGCGCTTCAAGTTGTGTTAACATAAGTTGCATCACTTGTAGAACAATGTAGAATTTGTAGTAGGTACCTACGCACCAGCGTATTGATGTACATGTTGTATTTACATACTTTGATTTGTAGCGGTACATAAAACGCCACATGCGAACAACGCGACATACTGACGTCACGCAAAATCCTGCATCTCGCAAGCAGAGTTTACCGCGCAACTAGCATAGATACAACGGCCCGACGTGAATCATCGGGCAGTTGCCCGCCAGACACAACACCCGTCTGGGCGGAGGATCCTCCCTTTTCTATGGAGGTTAAGTGAACTTTACACCCTGTTCGTCATACCTCTATAGATTAATCAAGAAACCAAGTTAATAAAAGCCAGAGTAAAAGATGTCGGAAATTATACTTTTGGTTCAAAATTTATACAATTAAACTTAACGATATTAACATGAAATCTTTATCTCCCTCTCTCTCTCTCTCTATCTTTCTCTCTTTTGATTTTTTGTGTTTATGTTCTATTTTGCGTCATGTTCACCGCAAATAAACGTATTTTCTTTCTTCTTCTTTCTAGGAAAATCTGTTTTTGTCTGAAAGAACGGGTCGATTTGCTCCGATGTAAGCACTCGACAGTCAATCAAACAACACGTCAATCATCATTACCAAAAAACAGCATCTCATTTCTATTTATACCTATAGGTAAAGTTAACAAAGACCTCCAAACAAGTGTAGTGTGTGACTCTCTAACAGTAATAGCGTCGAAATAACACATATTTACGTGCCATTGAAGCGGCAAACATACATCAAACAACACGTGGTACTGAAGTATGGCCGAATACTTATGTGACTGATAGAGTTAACCTTACAACCTTTTGGGGAGTTAAAAAATAACGATAGGTATGTATAAGTGAGATTGTTATGAGGGATTATCGTCTGCATACACAAATGCAACTCGATTCAGTAAGGTTGTGTAGTGGTATCTACTACGCCACATGCGAACAACGCGTCATACTGACGTCACCCAAAATCCTGCATCTCGCAAGCAGAATTTACCGCGCAACTAGCATAGATACAACAGTCCAACATGAATCATCCGGCAGTTGCCCGCCAGACACAACACCCGTCTGGTCGGAGGATCCTCTTTTTTGCTATGGAGTATGAGTGAACGTTACACCCTGTTCCTCATAGCTCTATACTGGTTACCCCGAGTATGAACGTCAGCGCAGCCTTCGTGCACCTACTCCAGCGTGACGTCATCATCATCACTCACGCAAGCTTTAGAGCGGCGAGTCACCCAGCCAGCCAACACCCACGGCATACCTCTATAGTTGCACGAAATTAATTTTTTCTTACTTTTTTGCAATTTGCAGGTCAGTGTCAGGTTGTTTTTGATCAGAATATGATTCGCGACTATAACAAATGTGTTTCCTCTTAGAGCCATACCTCACCGGAACAAATGCAGCTATTATAGCTATAAAAAAGTTGTAGATTGAGAATACAGTATTTATTTATTATTATTAATTACAAGGGTTATACACCAATTAAATAATTTCTATAATATATATACAGGATGAATTTTTCATGTGGGCGTGGATGGCCAAATCCGAAACTATGAGGACTAGCGAAAAGTACTCAAAGCAGTCGCGGGCTCGATTTTGATGAAAACTAAAACTGCATCATTGGATTTTTGAAAAATCAATATTTCTCGCCAGGAATCGAACCTGTTGTATTCGAAAAAAAAAACACACACTGTATTATTACACCATTCGATAGTGTCGCTAATAAGGATTGAATTCTGGGAAGTAATGACATACGGCAAACTAAAGGAAAGACCTCATTTTTAACAAAATACATTTTTATTTTTCGTGTATTTTACCAAGCCTTTTCCCAACTATGTTGGGGTCGGCTACCAGTCTAATCGGATGCAGCTGAACACCAGTATTTTACATGGAGTGACTGCCTATCTGACCTTCACAACCCAGTTAATGGGTAATACGATACCCCTTCCCCTTGGTAAGACTGGTTGTCAGACCTTCGAGCTTCTGACTACCCGTAACGACTGTCAAAGTTCCAGGAATGACAGCCGGGACCAACGGCTTAACGTGCTTTCTGAGGCATGGAGGGGTCTCGGTATGTAAAGATGGTCACCCATCCACAGACCAACCGCGGCAAGCGTAGCTTATCCTGATGGATTGACCTGCACGGCTGTTATTATTTAGCCGGGCCCGGGTTATGTTACCTACCTACTAAACCTTAACTGATTAATTGTTCAAAATGATGACCATTGTTTTCAATACATAGCTGGATTCGACGTCTCAGGGATTGTACTGCATTCACAATTACAATATTATTGATTCCATTAGAATATTTTCCAAAGATCGTAATAGAAATTTGAATTTAGAACATAATGTTGTGAAGGTGACTGCGCTGTGGGTGTGTTAATAAAAATATTGAGCATCATTTCGAGCAAGGTACGTAATGTAGGTATGAATACTTCAAAATAAGAAGTTTATTAAAATTCAACATTTTCCTTAAGTTTGCCGTATGTCATTACTTCCTAGAATTTGATCCTTATTACCGATACTATCGAATGGTGTGTTTTTTTTTCGAAATCAACAGGTTCGATTCCTGGCGAGAAATATTGATTTTTCAAAAATCTAATAATGCAGTTTTAGTTTTCATCAAAATCGAGCCCGCGACTCCTTTGAGTACTTTTCGCTAGTCCTCATAGTTTCGGATTTGGCCATCCACGCCTACTTGAAAAATTCACCCTGTATATATAGTAGTTATCTCCCAGTAAATCGCTTCCTAGTATAACTACGAGTAGCATTTAAGTTTAAGTACATTCAGTTTTATGGCATCTGACTTCCGAGACAGAACAACCGGGGCAGAGTCACTTTAGCATCGAGCTACTAACACAGGGTTTCCGAAAGTAATTTGATTGGCTAGTGCTATTTATGTAGACCAATCACAGCGGTTAAAACAGGAGTTTGAATGCCAAGTTTTGTCTTGATTGACCTTTCAGAAACCAACGGGATAATTGCGTAACAAACTATCAGTAGCAATGGCTTCCATTTTGACAGTTCAGCAACATTCATTGCGTTATTTACGTTGTTAGCTGACAAATTTTTCGAACATATAAAGCAATGGATTAGCAATATCCTTCAGAATGATTCAGATTTTGATTGATAGTGTGTTAGGCAATTAGGGTGCAGGTATCCTATTCTAGTGTAAAACTGTTTTTAGGTATGAACACGTGTTCTCGAAACTATCTTACTGCGATTCTTATTACATCGACGGCACATTAATTCGATGTTACGTTACTTCAATAAACTCCTATATCTCTCTGTAGTCGGTCCCTCATGTCTGAGAATCGTGGTCAGCTTCGGAGTTGCTTCTGGAGCAGATGATCCGCCTTCACCGGTTTCTGTCCAATAAACTCCTATGCGTACAACTTTATACCGATACTAGCTTCTGCCCGCGACTTCGTCCGCGTGAAATTTCACTCTCCGTTCATTCACCCTCTTCGTGGTGGAATTTCGAAAACCCTTTCTTAGTGGATACCTACTCTTCACAAAGAACACACCCTCCAAATTTCATGTCTCTAGGATCAGCGGTTTAGGCTGTGCGTTGATATATCGGTCAGTCAGGACTTTGAATTTTATATATACAGATATATTAGGAAGGTATCCAATCCGTTTGCGGGGAACTATCGATTCGGTTCCTAGTAGTAAGTTAACAATCTGCCAATATCCTTCTAACTTTACAATTTAATTTAACAGTAAATTCAATATTTTCCAGAAGTGTGTGTGTACTTGTAGAAAATTCCCAATCCTGTCAGAATTCTGATATGGATCTCATTTCGATATAGGTAACATTTTCTTAATGGAAATAATATTATTATGAAGTGAAAAGTAACTAGCTCTTTTTATTGCGCGTCTATTGGCTACAGGTTTATTATTTTACGAAGTCTATAATACAATGTTATTTATAAATTAATTTTGTTTTTTCGTTAGATTATATTGTGTCCCACTGGCAATGGCCTCCCCTTTTTCCTTCCAAGCCTCGGGATGTCTTGAGCGATCTCTGGCCATATTGGCATTGCAAACCTCGTTAGATCGTCCCACGGTGGTGTACGGTGTTCACCGTGGTCTACCTCGACGGCGATGTCCTCCTTCAGGCATCATCTGCCTAGCCTTTTCCCAACTATGTCGGGGTCGGCTTCCAGTCTAACCGGATGCAGCTGAGTACCAGTATTTTACATGGAGCGACTGCCTATCTGACCTCCACAACCCAGTTAGGTACTGGGTAATACGATACCCCTTGGTAAGACTGGTTGTCAGACTTTCGGGCTTCTGACGACCCGTAACCACTTGTGCCGTAACGACTGTCAAAAATGGCGCTGATTAATTGGAAAGAACTAAACTAAAATTTATCTTCTGTCCTTTTCTTAATGAAATAGAAAGAAAAAGATGCATTGAACTTAAATTTAGTTTAGTTTGTGAACAACAGAATCGGCAGTTTCAGTTTCAGTGCAACAGTTGATAATATCCAGGCTATTTCAGATCCTCCAATAAAGCATATGTTATTAGCTGCACAACCCATGTCTTTTGTGCACTTTCTACCTCATTGTACGGTTGCCTCATTCAAGGGATTATTAATTTTATTTTGGAACAAATTATTACGTACGTTATACTACGAATTGGCTTTCTATCCTAATAGAGAAACATGAGTCTATCTTACATCAACCGACTTCAAAAAGGGAAAGTTTTTCAATGACTACTTAATTTTGATGTGTGAGAATTTTAAATTCCTTTTATATTAAAATACCTACAAACGGGGTGAATAGGGATGTAAGGGTGAATCGGGACGAAACTTTAAAATGGATTTTAACGTTGAAATAATATAGTTTGTTGTCAATAAGGGCACGTAATCGTTAATTAAATGACAGTAAACACATTAGGGTCCTTTTTGACCGCAAACTATATTATTTTAATGTTAAAGTCCCTTTTAAAGTTTTGTCCCGATTCACCCCTGCATCCCTATTCACCCCGTTTGACGGTATCTACTTCTCTCAGGGAACATAAAGGAAAGAAAACCTGTTCAGGTGTAGATTACATAGACGACTCCGCTTAAGAGTGAAAATGTGGCGCTGTTCCACAAACGATGGGACACTTAATATCATGTCATGCGTGTTCTGTCGTCCTCACGTTACATCAAATGATGAGTTGAGACGACTTTGCGACATGCTAAGAAGAAAAACAGAAAATATTGGTTCATTTAGACTCAAGAATGAGAAGATGTCCGGAAATGTTTACAATCGGCAAAAAATATACCTATTTACAAATCTTAAATCAGTGTTCATCAGGTCTTTATCGTGTTTTTCCCTGCTATTTATATACGAGTACATTATTATTGTTGATAAGCGGTTCATATTTTAATGGAAATATTTAGACTATACACCAATATTTTCATATTATCTGCTTTAGTAGTCTGATTATACCAATAATATTATAAGCATCTAAATGTTTTGAATGTCGATCCTTCATACATATACCTGTGTTAATCCTACTACTTATACAGGGTGAATTTTCCAAGTGGGCGTGGATGGCCAAATTCTAAACTATGAGGAATAGCGAAAAGTACTCAAAGGAGTCGCGGGCTCGATTTTGATGAAAACTAAAACTGCATCATTGGATTTTTGAAAAATCAATATTTCTAGCCAGGAATCGAACCTGTTGATTTTGAAAAAAAAAACACACTGTATTATTACACCATTCGATAGTGTCCCTAATAAGGATCAAATTCTGGGAAGTAATGACATACGACATTCCTCATAGTTTCGGATTTGGCCATCCACGCCCACTTGAAAAATTCACCCTGTATAATATTATAGTTTGGGGTCGAAACGCTCGGGTCATGTGGCCCGAGCGCGCGTCTCCTTTTTAAGGAAATTTCTCGCCGGCTGGTCGATACTTCACGTGACCAGAGGGCTGGGTCGTTCTTTGGCCAAAGAATTAGCATTGCCATTCAACGTGGCAATGCTGCCAGTCTTCTGGGCACGTTTCCGGATGACAGCGATGCGGATGAATACTTCGACGCCTAAGTGTCCTTTGTTTTTTTTATATATTTGTATTGTAAGTTAGTCATTTATTTTAGTATCTAGTGTATATAGTTAGTTACTTATTATGAATAAATGTTATATTATAATTGTATGTTTAGATGTTTGTTACGTTATCACGCAAAAACGGCTGCACGAATTTAGATGTTTGGCACACAGATAGTTTAATAACTTACTTTTTATCCCGGTAGTACGTTTCCGTGGAATAATTTTTGACATACACGCGAGCGAAGCCGCTTGCAAAAGCTAGTGATAGATAATGTTGACCACCATTCTACGAAAGGTCGGTAGTTTGGACTTTGGAGTAACAATCTTAACAAAAACATTGACTATTTGCATAACCAGCCTATAACTTACAATTGCTGGGAGACAGGCCTCCTCTCTGTGAGTGGGTGTGGGTTAACCCACCATGCGGGCCCAGTGTCTGTCGGGTTATCGGGTTGACTAATCCTTCAATGAAAATTGGCAAATCTGATTGTCATCGCGTCGTCGCAAAAATCGATGCAAAGAAATGAAAAGTTCTTCTTTATTTCGTCTTTTACTATGTCCTTAAATTCTCACCGTTCTGGCTTCATACATTCTTCTTTCTTTGTCCAGGCGTTCTTTCTTAGGAATGCGCTCCCTATCACTACTACGGCAACCAGTCGGTTATTTTTTAAAGTGAAAACACGTGAACATATCCATCAGAAGTTGGCCGTAACCGTAACATTCCCACGCTGATTTGCTGGATTCGTTTTCTCCTCTACCGATTGTTATTTTTCCTGCCAGTTAATTTTGTTTATAACTATGTATTAGTATTTATTCTAGTATTTTCGCCATATTTTGTCTCTGTATCTCCCTACATTTGCCTGGTAGTACATGCCTCAGGCATTAGTCCGCCTGTGTACAGTATTACTTGTGCATAAAGTTTCAATTAAATATAAGTTTAATTAAGCTACCGCCTGATCTTTTTTAATTACAGTTTTATCAATAACTTACCTCGTGTGGTCCTAGAATAGATTTGATTGATGATTTTTAGTCAGTTACAGCTGTGAAATGAATGGTTTGTTTCTAATTTTTTCTAATTTTGTCCCATGAACGACTTCAAAATGACGTATGGTTGTTATAAAATATTTTTTTTACTATACCTAGAGAGTCTTCAGTAGTTTCACAGTACCTATAAGGTATATATTATAATCTTTATTATTATAGCTAATACAAGGGGTTAATCAAATAGCTTAAAACCTGACAAGGGAATATTGTTGGTAGTCGTCATTATCATCGTGAGAGCAGTGGTGGCGCAGTGGTAAAGGCCGCGACTTACGAGTTATAGGTCGTAGGTTCGAACCCAGACAGGTGCTTTACTTTGTGTAAATTATTTCATCACCACTGCTCTCAAAAACGGTGAAGGAAAACATCGTGAGGAAACCGGCATGTCCTAGAACCAAAAATTCGAAGACATGTGACATCCGCCAACCCGCACTGGGCCCGCGTGGTGGATTACGGCCCACTCCCTCTCACCGAGAGGCCTGTGTCCCAGCAGTGGGAACATTTATAGGCTGATTATGTATGTCATTATCAACAACGTTTACTATGGCATCAACAATGAAATCGTAAAAAAAAATTCAGGTACTTATTTTCTACATTTTGTCGATTTATGCAAGCATACGAGTAGCTACCTAATAGTTATCAATACATACCTACTCTCTGATCATCTTTTTGTGATGTGCCTAGTAACTGGTGGTGGTTGGTCACAGTTCTAACTTATTCTAGCTCATTTGATCGGGGTGCCCTAGCTTAGTTACTGCGACCAACTTTAACGGTATATATTATAGCTTTTAAAAAGTCAAAAGAAGGGCATTAAGTAAAAAAGGCGACCACCAAAATATCAATAAGTTTTTATTACAGGATCAATTTAATATTCCCCTTTATTAACCAGCGATATTCCTCTTAAACTTCTTAGTGGTGTCGGTAGCCCTGCCTCACAATATTGCAAGTCGGTGTTCCTGTGTGGTACATGTGACGTCGCCGATAGATACAAATGGCTCAATTAAACGACACTCGCCGACAACACGTGGACTTAACGTTTTTATTTTCTTCACACAATACTCGTATAATATCAGGGGCTCTCAACACACGTGGGTGAAAGAAGGAAACAATATCTACTTATACAACATGTCCCAGAATAAACACACACCACCAAACACCCCAATTAGAATATTATGTCAATCATAACACATACACTGACTTTTTATTATCCATACAAATATTATAAATGCGAAAGTGTGTCTGTGTCTGTCTGTCTGTTACCTCTTCCCGGTTAAACCGCTGAATCGATTTAGATGAAATTTGGTATGGAGATAGTTTGAGTCCCGGGAAAGGACATAGGATAGTTTTCATCCCGATATTCCCACAGGATCGAAACTTATGCGGGTGAAGCCGCGGGGCGCTGCTAGTTGTGTATAAAACATTGCTTTTTATATCTTTGTTTTACTGATTGTGGGAGAAAATACACACATTACAAATCTACGCATGTACACAGTCGCACACGTATAAGGTTATAGCGTAGTAGGTTCTTCATTCAATTTGGTTTGTTTTGACTGTACAGCGGAAGTGAGATAGTAATTAACGTGGTTTTAATTATTTTTGGGATAAAAAACTACCTATATTAAAAACTAGCCGCGCCCCGCGGTTTCACCCGCATAAGTCTCCATCCCGTGGGAATATCAGTATAAAAAGTACCCTGTGTCCTTTCCCGGGACTCAAACTATCTCTGTACCAAATTTCATCTAAATCGGTTCAGCGGTTTAGGCGTGAAAAGGTAACATACAGACAGACAGACAGACATACAGAGTTACTTTCGAATTTAATATTAGTATGGATGGATGGATGATTGAAATTGATTCAGTAAACGATTCTGTACCAACTACTTTCATAATGTGCATTAATTCAGTTACAAATTGTAGGAAGAACTAAAGCCAACACACTTAAATATAACTCGAACTCAATCAAATCAAACATTTTTTTGCTTGAATATGGGTAAAATCATTTACTTAGCCATTGACCCAAATACAGGCACTTTAAAATTTTCAAGGAGTGGGGTTATTCAGAAAGATTGTCTATTCTAATTAAAGGTTGATATAATAGAGAAGAACGGGCAAGAAACTCAATGGACAGTCTTTTAAATCAAAATATCAGTTCATATTATTTATTTATTTACTTTTCGCACACAAAAAAGGTACAAAGGCAGACTTAATGCCTTAGGCATTCTCTGCCTGTAAACCAAGGGTGGTGAAGAGATTAGATGGCAGGTGTTTTGGTTGAGAGGTAACAATTATATAAAAACTATTAAAATATATCTTAATGAGTTATAAATAAAATAGGTTATGTGAAAACGTGCACGTTGAAAGCGTCCAGAGTAAAAAGAAAAAAAAAGGAATTAAAAAATAATATAATTAATACAGAATAAAAACACATGACAGTAACTAAAGACAAATAGGGTTGAAAACTCTTCTTTGCGATAAAAAGAAAGAGGATTTGCTTCTGCAGAGTGTTTATTTGAAACGGGGCATTATGGGTATCCGTTTTTCAGTACCCGCAACGAGCAAAGTAGCAACCACTGTATATATAATATATCGTCAAAGATACGAGTAGTAATTTTAACTGGTAACGGTTGACATTTTTGAGAAATCGGGAATATCTTATCATACTTATTACTAGGCGGTAGGCGCGCTTATCGTGAATAAAAGTGCACGTGAAACAGTTGCCAGGTTATGTAAAATACATGTAAAGATGACAGTAGATTCAGATGAATCTCGAAAAGTCTTATCTCTCATCCGTACAACCGAATAACTCTCAGAATTTCGCGCACTTGAATTGATTATTATGTAATGACATGACACGATCTATTTAGGTAAGTACTCGTTCTGAAAAACTGTTCATCGGAATTTAACTAGTGAGAATGCAGGCTGAAATACCGTGTTATCAAAGTGCCTGTTTGTTAACTATTGCCTACTTGGAGCATGCTCTCTGTTTGTGAAAAATGATGCTCTTTACACGAAAACAAGCTAATTGTGCTCGAAATTAGCATCCTTTTTGCTAGTAGCTCGTAGAAGTATAAAAAAAGCCTTCATGGAAACCAGTTACGAAAAAGCCGGTTTCCTTGACGGCCGAAGTGGTGTATTCCAGGTTTGAAACATTCATCATCATTACTTCAGCCAAAAGACGTCCACTGCTGGACATAGGCCTCCCCCAAGCACCTCCACTTCGACCGGTTCTGTGCTTCTCGCATCCAACGGGTTCCTGCGGCCTTCACAAGGTCGTCGGTCCACCTTGTGGGAGGCCACTCCAGAACCTTTCGGCCCCATCGGCCATCTGTTCTTGAAATATTAATTAATTAGAATCTTCTTTTTGTATTTAGTTTCGACTAACAAGCGCTTTTTTTTTTCGTTTCTCTTTCAGTTCATTTGGTATCAATCTCTTAACATAATAGCATAATCAGCCTATAATGTTCCCACTGCTGGGACACAGGCCTCCTCTCAGTGAGAGGGAGTGGGCCGTAATCCACCACGCAGGCCCAGTGCGAGTTGGCAGATGTCACATGTCTTTGAATTTTTGGTTCTAGGACATGCCGGGTTCCTCACGATGTTTTCCTTCACCGTTTTGAGAGCAGTGGTGATGAAATAATTTACATAATGTAAAGCGCCTGTCTGGATTCGAACCTACGACCTAGAACTACTCGTAAGTCACGGCCGTTACCACTTGGCCACCACTGCTCTCTTCAATCTCATGAAATTAAATACTCAAAGTAAAGTGCCTGTCTGGGTTCGAACTCACTACTCACAAGTCGGGGCCACCACTACTCAACCGCTCTTACCTGCATCAAAATGATAACACAACCAACTCGACAATTGCAGTAGCGTTCTGACATGTGTATTTAAGTCTGATTCGCTACTGATAGAGCATCTACGTCTCCGGAAAACCTAAATCCGCTGTCAGATTGCAATAACACCAGATATTTATCGTCACTCAGACAGTTAATCCAAGATTTACACAATGGAACTCATGCGTAAGCGTCACAGAATTGTGACTACGTTTACATAAAAGAGTACTTATTGGTAACTCCCGGTGAAAATTGGGCTTTCCCAAAAGGCGACTTAAGGCTTATTCAGAAATAGACGATATTTGAATATCTCGGTATGAAAATGCCAAGCGGTATTCTGCAGGATATTTGTATAAATAGTGAGGATAATGTAACGTATACCGGTAAGCGGCAGTAACTTTGTTGTGGGGGTTAGATAGGCAGTCGCTCCATGTAAAATACTGGTACCTAACTGCATCCGGTTAGACTGGAAGCCGACCCCAACATATGTAGTTGGGAAAAGGGCAGATGATGAGTAAGAAGACGAACGTGTATACATCTTGTCTTCCTACATCACCATCAGAAAAAGGTTTTACCATGTCAAGAAAATGGGGGCACTATAGTAAAGGCGCGCAGTGCCGCACAATCCCACCCTATTTCAAGTTAAACAAATATCAACTTTATTTCAATGACAGTTAAGTTGATTTCAGAGTGACTAGCACTATTGAAAAAGATATAAAAAAATTAAAGTTGTAAGTAGCGTAAACTGAACTTTATTGTGTTAGGAATTTAAGTTATTTTTCCATTAATACATAGTTTTTTTACATTTTTGGCAAAGAAATCGCGAATGCAGATTAGGCATTAGCATCATTTTATTGTCTCCTGAGCAGTGGTGGCCCAATGGTAATCACCATTGCTATCAAAACGGTGAAGGAAAACATCGTGAGGAAACCGGCATGTCGTAGAACCAAACATTCGAAGACATATGCCATCTACCAACTCGCACTTAGCCCGCGTGGTGGATTACGGCTCACTCCCTCTCACCGAGAGGAGGCCTGTGTCCGACCAGTGGGAACGTTATAGACTTTTCTAATGAACAACACGCTTCGATCGATCATCCATGAATGGAAGAAGAACTTGTCAGTATGTTTGGATTTTTATGAGATAAGCGTATGACTATCGAGTAGTTGTATAGATACTGTTCGTTATTGTATTTAACATAAGTCTTACATACTCGTAAGTCTGACATATTCATCCAAGGGATTACAGAAGCGTAGCTCTTGTTTTATTTATTTTATTACATTTACGTACAGTCACTAAAGGATATAAGTAACCAGGGTCGTCGGATATAGTTGAAGTTTAATAAGAAACCGATGGATGTTTTCGAATAAAATTTAATATAATTAATAGAAAACAAACAGTTCATTTAACAATTAAATTTCTTTCGAAAATATCAATCTGAGGAGCAATTCTCGTAATTTAAAACGTTCAAAATCTAGTCGCAGTCTCATCTCGGCGACAAACAAATGTCAAAATGTAGGGAAATTAGAGGTATTTTTTGACAGATTGCGGAACGTTCTTCAAATTACGAGAATTTACTTATGTGTACACACAAACACTTCAAGAGAAATATTTACAAATCAATCAACGATCTTGGTGATTTTTTTCTGCCGTTGGCTTAGAAACACTGTGGGTGATATGAGTATATGTTTTCCCAATGTACTTAGGCCTCGCGGCAGGCCCAGACAGAGATGGCGGAATAACCTGGACCTCGTTTCATAAAGATTGGTCCTTGGCAGCTCTGGACAGAGAGAGGTAGAAAGATCGTAGGGAGGCCTACGCTCAGTAGTGGGACACATTAACGGCTAGTAAAAAAGTACTTAGTTCGGCAAGTTAATGACGTGCGATAGCGTGCGTGCGTGCGTGTGGAGTGATGACTCCATTTGTTACTCATCCGTGTTCAATCATCTAATTAGATTGCCAAGGCGCCCACAAGCCGCTCTACGCCTGCTTAGATATTCAACTGCGCTGTTCAAATAAAGTACTAACAGCTCTAATTATGCAGGTTAGTTGTTTTATTTATTTAAAACCCAATTGTAGTGTCAAAACGTACCTAGAGACAGAAAATGAAATTTTTAGGAAGGGGTGACTAACTACATTGTCATATTCACCATGTATTTATTATTAAAAAAAAATTGATAGGACAACGTCTGTCAAATTTTAATTCATAGAAATTTGGAAACAAATTACAAATTATCCGAGAAACATTTTTAATTTTTCTTTCACTAAAAACCTTATTCGGACTATACAACTAAAATGGCACAATTGGTCTAGCCGTTCAAGTGATGCGCTTACCAACGCACAGCATTTCTTTTTTATTTATATACAGGATGAAATTAAATTCATGGGCATCCTTTTAAGGGGTCATTGTAATCATCATTATGAACAACTTTTACTATAGGACCAAACCTGAAATCGCGAAAAAAAATCAGCTCTTCCCTACATTTTGGCGAGTTATGTGAACACAAATACAAGGAACTGCTGATTTTTTTTCGTGATTTTAGGTTTAGTCCCATAATAAAAGTTGTTCATAATGATGAGTACAATGACCCCTTAAAAGGATGCCCATGAATTTAATTTCACCCTGTATACAAATAAAAAAGAAATGCTGTGCGTTGGTAAGCGCATCACTTGAACGGCTAGACCAATTGTGCCATTTTAGTTGTATAGTCCGAATAAGGTTTTTAGTGAAAGAAAAATTAAAAATGTTTCTCGGAT
This sequence comes from Amphipoea lucens, assembly GCA_947508005.1. NCBI lineage: Eukaryota > Metazoa > Arthropoda > Insecta > Lepidoptera > Noctuidae > Amphipoea > Amphipoea lucens. Next base: position 15,048,379 of record OX382370.1, read on the forward strand.
AATTTGTAATTTGTTTCCAAATTTCTATGAATTAAAATTTGTCCTATCAATTTTTTTTTAATAATAAATACATGGTGAATATGACAATGTAGTTAGTCACCCCTTCCTAAAAATTTCATTTTCTGTCTCTAGGTACGTTTTGACACTACAATTGGGTTTTAAATAAATAAAACAACTAACCTGCATAATTAGAGCTGTTAGTACTTTATTTGAACAGCGCAGTTGAATATCTAAGCAGGCGTAGAGCGGCTTGTGGGCGCCTTGGCAATCTAATTAGATGATTGAACACGGATGAGTAACAAATGGAGTCATCACTCCACACGCACGCACGCACGCTATCGCACGTCATTAACTTGCCGAACTAAGTACTTTTTTACTAGCCGTTAATGTGTCCCACTACTGAGCATAGGCCTCCCTACGATCTTTCTACCTCTCTCTGTCCAGAGCTGCCAAGGACCAATCTTTATGAAACGAGGTCCAGGTCATTCCGCCATCTCCGTCTGGGCCTGCCGCGAGGCCTAAGTACATTGGGAAAAGATATACTCATATCACCCACAGTGTTTCTAAGCCAACGGCAGAAAAAAATCACCAAAATCGTTGATTGATTTGTAAATATTTCTCTTGAAGTGTTTGTGTGTACACATAAGTAAATATTAACTATCTATCCTACTGCATAAATATACGTGCTGACACAGACAATATGACTGGCAAAAGCAGCACGTAATAAGAAATTCTCATGAGAGGCAGCAGACCGGTATCTTTATAACAACTGTCTTATTTGCTAAGACATCATTTATACGTATGTAGTTTATGGATACTATGTTATTTTAAGTTATGTATGAATAAGCTTCAGGGCCGATTTCAGTCACGGTGGCCAATCTCAACGGAGATTGGCCAGGTACGCAGTTATAGTGAACAAGTGTGTGCGCAGACACAGGTGCACTCCCACTTCCATCACTCTCATAGTCTGATGGGACGGCATTCCGACATGATTAGGGAGAGATCAGGCGCAGGACCAATGGCTTAACGTGCTTTCCGAAGCACGGGGGTATCACATCGCCAACTTCTAAGCTCCGGGCTGTTACTAAGAAATTCCTAATGGAAAAACCAATAACACTTTTGCCCGACCTGGGAATCGAACCCAGGATCCCACGCTCAGCAGTCGCGCTTACAACCACGAGACCATTGGGGCAGGCTTATAATGAAGTGCTTATTAATGCGTGCGTGCTTTTTTATATAACTTTAGTTTTTTTTTTACTGTGTTTAGTTTAGTTTGTGATCTTCCTGTACGAGTCGCAATAAATACTTTTTCTTTCTTTCTTATATCGCGACACTTATCATGTGTCGCAATATAAGCACTTCATCCACTCACTACTCCGTGCCCCTATTACCTCAAGCCTTTACGAGCGACTAGCGGCGCTTAGCACCGGCTGCACATTGATACTGCCTTCTATCTAAGTGAATTGAACATAACAGGAATGCGATTTCATAGGTATGCAGTGCAGTTGACAATTGCTGATTAGATTAAGTACTTAATGTTAGGGTTTTAAGGCGGTTTAAATCTTATTCTGTAGTTAGGACAGGGCAGGTACTCTAAAATTAATAAAAGTTTTTATAATGATTTTAAAATCTAAGAAGGCACCTAAAGAAAAGTTTGATAAGACCAAAAATAGCACATACGTAAGTACTTATAAATTGACAAATACCTATTCAAAGGAACATTAAACTTAAAAAGTTAATAACAAAATGCTTTACGATTCGCAATCCCAAAATAACTTCATAATGAAATAGATACAGCTGGCTCGGCACAGATAATCTAATATCCTCTTGTTTCAAAATTGCATTTTTAATCAAATGAGGTGGTTTTTTTGACAGAAAACGCTTTTTTTTAATCCTTTTTTTACCCAAATGAAATCCAAACGGCCCACTATGATGGCCGGTGAATTTAATTTCGCTTCATTTTATTCGCTCCCGTAAACTCTTTTTTTTTTACCAAAGAGTCCAACTTTTAATTACTGGGCGATCAAAATTACTTTTTGGTTTATAACTGTAATTAATACCGGGGAACTAAAGTAAATAACACCTGGATTTAAATGTTTCATAGTAAGGTAGTTCAAAGCAGTCACTTCAAGCCAAAATTAGAATCATTTTTTGAAAATAAAACACGATTTCTTGGTGTACGAGGATTACCTCAACATTTGGGAGCAGCCCGGTTGAACATAATCGAATTAGGCAGCACCGATGAAGACCTTCGTGACCAGAATAGAAAACTCTTACCTCAGGTACGTACGTCTCATCCACCGAGGTGGCTGGGAGCTCCCAACAATTGTGGTTCTGGTTAATCTTGCTAAACCAAGTCGCGATTCACCTTATTCTATTGTCTTTGAGACCAACCTGCAGAAATTTTATAATAAAAAAACTTGTGCAAAAAAATAAAATTCGACCAAGGATGCACAATATGCACATTGATTGCACACGTACAGAAAGTACAACAATATGTGTTCATAGTGCCTGAAGATGGACGGTACCGCCAAAATCGGCGCAGAAAGCGATGGCAAGATGACCTGGAAGTGTACCGCGAGGGCTGGTTTGAGGTGGCGTTAGAAAAGAGTTCTTAGAAGGACTTGGGGGAAGCCTTTGCCCAGCTGTGGGACAGTATAGGGTAAAAAAAAACTGTTGGATTCAGGAATTCGGAAGCCGAGCAGAGCACCATAATATGCTAAGTACTGTAGAGAATGGGAGCTATTCTACTAAATTAAACTCCCTTTAGTGTTTAATATGATATATATATTAGGAGTATTTTATCATATTTTAATAATTATATCGACTTACATATATATTGGACGTCAAACCTACGACTCTCTATGACACATGCTTGAACGTTCGAATGGAACTTCCTTCAAATACAAGCGGTCTGACTCGCAAGGAGGTCAGAATCTCTCAAAGAGGTCTCTACAGTACCCATTCCCATGTGTTCTTGTATTATTCATAGAATCGAACAAATACCATACAGATACCGTTCAAGTTAAAACCTTATCTTGCCACGTCATTTCTCGTGTCCGTTACTCCGTCATATCGATCAGACGTCGAAGGCGCCGTTCACAAGTTATCAGTTGCCTCAAAGGGTGTGGATGACAAAGAAAAACTAAGTTCTGCTGCATCTAGTGCGGACTGTCAGGCGGAGAAGTTTCGCAGCAACGTTTATTAAATACTTGACGGTTTCAATGTCACTACATAGTGTGCTTGTAGTTATTTGGGTAATCTTAAATATTCCTAAGACCAAGTATACCTACGGAACGGTTGATGTATCGAATACTAAACGAAACTAATATTTAAGCCAAATCAACTTTTTTATGTCCCCTTATGAAAGTACATTTATTACCTACATTATAATTATCTATAATTTATATGGTGCAGGTACATACTATCTATCTACCACAGACTACATAAATAGAGAATATAGAGATACGCTTTCTACTTTAATAACGGGTGTAAAATTACACTAATTAACCAAGCGGAGAGTCACTTGTACTCCCCGTCAATGTGGTATTTTCTTTTCTAGTGGACCATACCTGGAAACCTTCTGGTTATGGAGATATTGAAGGTCAAAATTCGAGCTATTCTGGTCTGACCCCTGAACCACCCTCCCCCCTCCCCCCCTCCTCGATCCCCTGCTAGTTCGTCATCCATCTTTTACTGACTTTATTTTTTTTATGAAAACAAGTTTTTAATGTTATAACACAACTTTAAATACCGCCACGACCCCTGTAGGTACTGCTGCATGTACCCATAAGCATAATGTTTTGCGTGTGTTACGTTGCGCACTACCGCGAACAGAAAATAAAAGTCGTTTCCCAGCTATTATTTTTGTGCAATGAATGCATAGTTGACAGCTTTGTGATGGATCTTTTTACGCCTTGTATATTGTTTTCAACATTTGACCTGCAAAATTGTAATGTTTCCTAATTTAAAATCAGGCGGAGGAATACATTCAGAAATTATTAAAAACGCGCAAAAGAAATTATTAAAGAAAAAGGAAAGAAATTGTGAAAATTATTAAAAATTGCGTTTCTTCTATTCGGTCAAAACGGATTATTATTCTTGCTGCCCACATACCGAAGTTAAAATAGAATCTAAACGAAGTTCATCTCCAGTGATCTTAGGCCTGGCACAAACAACAAACTTCAAAGGGTTGGCTGTGCAAACAATAGATATTCACAAAATAAACCGCCATTTGCCCTTTGAATGGCTAATTTGATTAGACGCACTTCACAGGTCCTTACTTAACTCGTATATTTATATAATACTAGCTGCGCCCCGCGGTTTCACCCGCGTAAATGTCGATCCCGTGGGAATATCGGGATAAAAACTATCCTATGTCCTTTCCCGGGACTCAAACTATCTCTATACCAAATTTCATCGAAATCGGTCCAGCCGTTTTCATGTTATGTCGTGACAACGGAAAACGGGTTTTATTTTTATATATATAGATATAGCAATAATACAATTATGTTAAGTCCTCAAAATTTCCCGTATTAGCATACCCGGCTTTCTTGTCCTCTGTCCACAATACCGAAAAGTTGAACGAGAGTTTAGCCCCCTCTCTAGTTGACTCTAAAGTGCCATGCTTGACCGACGCGGTGAACGCCTGGAAAGTGGCTTACCCGTATACAGATCGGCCCATAAACCCATTTTCCCAGAAGCAGTGGGATGAGCCGCTGTGCATGTTGAGCCAGTACGGAATAATCTTATTAATACGTCCACCAATACTGCTGAGCGTGCCCGCCTTCTTGCTGTGGGTGAATGGGAGTCGGCGCTCTGGCTTCAAGCACTCCCGTCACCCAACATAGGCACTATGCTGGGTGACACCGCCTTCCGGCTCGCTACTTGTCTGCGTCTAGGCCGTCCTTGCGTGGCTCGGCATCGCTGCCTATGCGGTGAAGGTGTCGACTGCCTCAGAAACCATGGCTTATCCTGCAGTAGGAGCGCAGTCATTCATATTATGTTCTTCTATAGTTCAAAGGTTGGTTTAATATTATTTTGCGAGTCAAATCGGCAGGATGGTAGTCACCAAAAATAGTAAGCCGTTAGTACAGACGCCAGCACATCAAGCTACCCGAAACTGTCAAATGTTCTCAATCAACTTTGAACCTTATAATTTAGTGATAAAGTTGAAAACCTATTAATTAAATTTGACAGATTGTAGTAGCTTGATGTGCTGACGTCTGTACCTATGCCTAATGACGTCAAAATGTATTATTTCCTGCAGAAAGTCAATTCTTAAGAAATATGTTTTAAAACTTTTTTGAAGCCTTTTTATGAAATTCTTTTCATTGCTGTAAAAAGTTTCCAGAGTAAGTACTTAGTTTTGTTTGAAAAGTAAAAATTAGAATGACGTACGGCTCGTTTAAGACTTTCATAATTAACACAAACGAAGAGTTCTCAAGTTAAATTTATAGGATTTCAAATAATTTTGAAAGTGTACCTTTCTGGCAGCATTAATACCAGCAGAATGGTACACTTCATTAATGTAAACGTAGGCAGGTAATGACAGTAAACGACGTTGAAAATGGACTGTTTTTCGTACAAACTTTGTTAAATACATGTTGTTCTTAAGGTGACTTGGAAGTTTAATTTTACAGACTGATTTGATTTACAAATTAATTTGAAATTTGAGTAGGTCGATTATAGTACATTACTGCAGCGGCCAGCAAAAGAGGCATTGATGGACGAACGTGTAAATGTGGGCCGAGACGAAGCTGAGGTACACATACGTAAGTCCATCAATGCCTAGTTGTAGCCAAGGCTTGTATAGTACTTTTCTCAAATAATGCGCGGAAATTAAAACTTAGCAATACCTAGGCAGAACTTTTTTGTCAAATAAAAGTACTTTACAAAATCAATGACAAACAACGAACAACAATTTATTATCCCGCGTTAAAGTGTTCATTTGATTTTTTTCAATAAACAGCATTATCTTTTCAAGCCAGTTCAACATTTAAATAAAACCTTTGATAAGTTACCTCCTTAGTTGCTATGTTTTGGAGTAAACGATCGTTCCATTTTTAAATTACACGACAGATATGAGTTTACTATGTAATTTATTTGGCCGCAAAACACGACGGATATGGATTTTCATACCACTTTTGCCGGCCGCTGCTCGCATGTATTTGGCCAGTACAGCAATTTCGATTTATCTCGAAGAAGGTTGTCAAAATAATGCTCAAATTACCAAGAATGTTTGAGAAAATGATACTAAAAAGCCTGCGAAATGTCAGTTTTGATAATAAGTTAGAAGATGTTAGAAGTAGCGAATGTGGCATCATTTACAGAACGAAGAAAAACTGGAATTTATTAATCAAACAGTTTTCCTAGGAATCACGATAGACTAAAAAGCTTGCGAAATGTCAGTAAAGATATATTAACCGGTCAAGCGGCTCGCGTCGCCGATCGGCGACGAAACAATAGAAAATCAATTGTGTCTCATTAGCGGAGCTTGACAGATTAAGAGAAGGCGCTGTGGTAGCCCAGTGGTAGGTATTAGTCCCGACTTACAAGTAGTAGGTCGTGAGTTCGAGCCCAGGCAGGCACTTTGTGTATTTAATTTCATCAGCACTGCTCTCAAAACGGTGAAGGAAAACATCGTGAAGAAACCGACATGTCCTAGAACCAAAAATTAGAAGACATCTACTTGTGACATCTACTAACCCGCACTGGACCAGTGTGGTTGATTATGGCCCATTCCCTCTCAACAAGAGGAGGCGTGTGTCCCAGCAGTGGGAATATTATAGACTGATTATGGTAAAGAGAAGGCAGAGTCAATATATCTATTTCCTTTGTTTTTTAAGCGACTCACGAGTCCGTTAGAAACGTGATCTACAAAATGGGTCCACAAACAGCAGAACGCCGTATTATGACATAATACTGTGGAGATTAGTAGCTAAAGTATACTAACCTAACTGCGAATATATATCAGTCAACTGCTTAGATTAGTAGCTAAAGTATACTAACCTAACTGTGAATATATATCAGTCAACTGCTTATTTTTCACATTTTTGCGAAGTGCACATTTTGCGTCAAACCCATGCAGATGAACTTAATCTACGAAGGATCTCTAATGTAGGCCATATTCCAGTTTTGAATCTAAAGTAATTTGTTTGACGTCATGCCTTTGTATTTTTTACTACGTTTTTAAAAAGTTTTTTTTTGTTAACGAATCTGTAGAAGGTTGGCCTTCTAGCCAACCTTTTACTAGTTCATACTGCTTCGTAAACTAAAAACTTTAACTAAAAACAAAACAAAACTTTGACCTACATTTCGCAACAAAATGACACATTTTTCTTGAAATGTGACTTGACTTTTTTTATTTTTACTCGGCTCCAAAGGATCCTGGCGTGATTTTAGCCTAGCCTTCCTCAAAAATTGGGTTATCAAATGCAAAAAAAAAATTAACAGATAGATATAGATATTCTGTATACTAAGTAAAAATACAGGTTTGTAAAACTAGGTTTATGTCTAATTTAATGTTTTAGACTCACCTGTTGCCCCCCTGTATGCCTGTACATTGGTAGCTACTTAATCTGTATACTTACGAGTATACCAAACTCTATCTACGGAACGCATTCTGCTTGAGCAGGTGAATGTCTCTGAAACCCTAATTACTTACCGATTTTTTTAATTCTTTGTCAACGTCATGCATTACAAAAAGCTCCAAAGGTAATATACCTACTTACATTAAAATGGACAACTCTAGTTATATGCAAATCAGAAAATGAAATAATCCACTATGTTCCAATCACTACTCTCGTACTAATAAAAGTGCCCGTGTCTTGTGTGTGTTTGTGTTGGGGTGTGTGGGAGTGTGTGTGTGTGTGTGTGTGTGACCAACGCTACAAGGAAGCTTAGTGGATAGGTCATGTATGTGCTGTGTGTGACGTCAGAGCTACTCCCTTGCTCCCACGCACGGATATAAAAAAACTCCCTGTTGACACTAGTTGGAATAGAGGACAGTTCATAAAATCCTTGGTATTTTACTGACTATGTGGGTCGTGTATTATTCGTTTACATAGAGAATAAGTATGTTGGCATATGGCAAGTTTCAGCTCAATCGGATGGCAGCGAATGATTCAAAAATGGACGACTAATATGCGACCAACTACACATACGAACGAAGCAAGCTAATATAAAGCTTGTAAAAGGACTTGAACACAGACATTATGTCCTCCAAACCGTATTTCAGCCATGGCGGTCAATTTCAACGGAATAGCCTTCGGGGCGGGAGATATACAGGGTCCCATTATAATAGATGGACAAAAAAATAAGTCTATAAATAAGCTGTCTTTTTTTTATTTTTGCGTTCACTTCCATCTTTGTCATATAATTTACACGATACTATACATTCACTCTTCTTTGATGTTTAACACAGCGCTCAGTACGTCTAACTAAAGATATCAAACCAAAAAAAAAACTGATTAAAGTGATTTTATTTTGACCCAAAATAATAAATTGCACATAAGTATATTTTCGTTAGCTGATTCTTTTCTTGTAAGTATCTATTGCCTTTTTCTTGGTAAAACATCTAAAGGAAAAAGAGTACAATACTCTATTTTAGACTTATTTTTATTAGATTAGATTTATTTCGGTTAGCAACCCTCACACCGCCAACTTCCAGACTCCAGGTTGTTACTAAGAAATCCCTTATGGAAAAATCCAATAACACTTTGCCCGACCCGGGAATCGAACCCAGGCCCACGCTCAGCAGTCGCGCTTGCGACCACGAGACCAACGGGTCAGTCCCTTAAGCAGATATCAGACGCTTCACTTTTTATTAATTTTTGTCTTTCATTAAGCATCTTTCACTCAAACTTGAAGTGACACGTCTGAACACGAAATCGAAAGATTAATTCATTAGCGACAACAATACAACAATGTTGGATTTCGGCACTGCCGCGTCTTTCAGTCGCCTGCCGATTGATCAAAAAATGAAATAAAAGTTCATTCGGTGTCGTGTGAACGTGGAATGAAACAAAAATAAACATTCCATTCACAAGAGTGAAGCGACTGATACCAGCTTTGTGCAAAATTAAAGCCTATAATGTTCCCACTGCTGGGAAACGCCTCCTCTCTGTGAGAGGACCATAATCCACAAAGCGGGCCCAGTGCGGGTTGGTAATAATTTTTGGTCCTAGGACATGCCGGTTTTCTTACGAGGTTTTGCCTAATAAGAGTTTAAAACTACTTATCGTGTATATTACGGCTGCACCCACTCATAATAGCAGTATCACGAACTTCACAGTAAAATAATTAATCAAACGCCACCTTATCATTTATAGTACCTACCTACTTACATTAAAAATCATTAGTCAAATATACCCTGTGTGCATGTGCATTGTCAGGCGACATACACAAATTAGACTATAGTACAGAAGGCCCATACAATGTCCCCGTTGGTTTCGTGGTCACAAGCGCGACTGCTGTCCAGCACCCTAATTACGTAACACACTATCAATCGGAATCTGAATCATTTTGAAGCAAATTGCTAATCCATTGCTTCATAAGTTCGAAAAATTTGTCTGCTCAACACGTAAATAACGCAATGAATGTTGTTCAACTGTCAAATTGAAACCGATTTCGATTGATAATGTGTTACGCAATTGCCCCGCTGGTTTGTAGGACTATTACAATAAGAGAAAATGCACGCACACAAACAGCGAGTGTAGCGCACTCGCGACTGGCATTCATTTGAGACAGTTTTAGATCGACGTTACGTACACGTTTACCTACAGTTATACCAGAAAAGGCGCTTCGGTAATCTTCGTGTTTCCGAATAAGCACGAACGTCGCGAGAGACTCCGTAACCGGTCGCAGATCGTCATTTGTCACTCAAAAATTTTGCAAAGTTTTTTTGGATTTTCATAGCGTTGTTAATCTATAATTTTGTAATAATTCTTATACAAAATAATGAAGTACTTCCATGGTTATAACAGCTCTATATTAGATTTCATCATCCCACGGCCGTATTTTCTTCTTTTGGCTAGTTGAAGTAGACCTTTTGAGTCTATCTATTTTGCGGTACTAATCTCCTCGCTGGAATCCAAGAGCATTATTCTAAGCTCACACCGAAGGATAGCGTGGGATGAGTGGATGTTACAGATCATATATTCCGACTGTCTGGTATATTTGCTTGTATGGTAGGTACCTGAAGAGTAAAGATGTGGTGACACATACATAGGTACGGCGCATCAGTGCTAACTTGCATTACGAAAATCGCCCTCACAGCTACGACATAAAGGTGCTGTTGTCAAATTGTAATCACTGATGATATTATAAAGACAATTTTTTCTGATTGTTATGTTTTAAAGCTTGTTTCAATGTTTGGCAAAAAAGCAACAGATTTCAAACCAGTTTATTTTTAATTTAATCCCAGTATGTTGTAATAGGGACATCAATTACATAATGTAATTAATGTAAGTGCACCCTGATTGCCCAATACACTATCCTTAGCTAATCACGCCAATCTCGCTTTGATTTGGCGCGGTTACCCCTGTAGTGAAACTGTCATGCGTACAATCGCGTGAAATCCGTCGGCACGAGCTTGCGTAAACATTTCCGACGCGCTACAGTCGCGAGGAAGTTTCACCAACATCCTGAAACCATTGTTGTACTGGACGCGCAGGACATCCAGCTGATAGGTAGTGTCTTTAAAAGTTCCAACCATAGAAATCCCATAAGTGAGTAAGTAATAGAAAACCCAATAATTTAATACTCTCTACAAGCTAGAGAGCAAACAGAGGACCCCATTCTCGTCGCGCTTACAACCACAGACTAACGAGCCATTCAAAAGTTATTTTTTTTGCCTATTGTGTCCCACTGCTGGACAAAGGCCTCCCCCAAATCCTTCTAGGCGTTCTTTTCTTGCACCACCTTGAACCAGCCCTCTCGGTACTCCTACAGTAGGCCATTTGCCTATAGTGTCCCACTGCTGGACAAAGGCCTCCCCCAAATCCTTCTAGGAGTTCTTTTCTCGTACCACCTTGAACCAGCCTTCTCAGTAGATACTCCTCCAGAAGGCCAATTCCCGTGCCTAAGTAAAAGCGTTCAAAGTCTAGTCGTAATCTCATCTCAGTGACAATCAATGTCAAAAACATGTCGAAAATGTAGAGAAATTAGAGGTATTTTTGACAGATTGAGACTGTGAACGTTCTTAAAACTACGAGAATAGCCCCTTAGGTCATCTTGCCATACGGGGAGGTGGGAGCCGCTGAGGTACAGCGGGTCGACGCCTGTCGGGGAAGCGGTGAATGCTTATGCGAATCCCGCACCCCCGGCCATAGGTAGAGGTCGAACACCGCGGTGGTTTTAGCCGGTAAGAGTCCGGCATGCCCCTCTGTCACCCCCACGATGGAGGAATTCCATGAGGATTTCCACCGCGCATCAAGAAAAAAAGGTCATCTTGCCATTTCTTTCTGGGCCAGCTTTAAAAATCTTAACATAAAAAAAAAAACATGTTCCCACAACGTTGTAAACAAACCAATAAATGAAACAAACAAAGGGCTATCTAAACAAAAGCAAATTTAAAAAATGGCGATATCAATCACAATTAATCATCATTCTGCTGCCCTTCTCCCAATTTATTTGTGGTCGGCGCAACATCTATTTTTCTTCCATACTTCTCTATTAGTCGTCATCTCGGTAGTCACCCCCTTTCTAACCATAATATCATCATTCACACATTCACACACAATCAAAGTTAATATTGAAGGAAAAACGATTAAAGTTTCACATGAAACCGGGTACTGAAATAAATAACAAACTCACCTGACGACGACCAAGTTTCATACAATATTCGATTTGATTTTGTATGGCTGCTAAAGGTGTACCTACTAACATTGGGTGTAGCGCAGTTTGTTTTTACTTCACAAACTGTATGAATTTCTTAATATTTCTGAAGTGAGTTTTAAAATGCCTGTGTTGTTTTTAAAGGAACTTCGAACAAGTTCCTTTTAACCGACTTTAAAAAGGAGGACGTTGTCAATTCGACTTTGTTTTTTTTTTTAGGATAATTTTTAGTCTGTGTACCTAGCGGTTAAAGTGAAGACTGTGAGGTTTTGCGTTCGATTACCACGCGTTGCATTATTGAATGCAACGCGTGAGAATCGCGGAGTGAATTCTTTTATTGACAAAAATTCACTCCTAAATCACGTAAAGGCTTAGTTGGGCCAGTTACCAGATATACTAGTAACAGTATATAGTAACAGCTATGGCTTGCAAAACCCATCAGGCAGAAAATGCTTACCCATAATTGGCCCAAGCAACGCCGCAGGTAATGTTAATAGCTAATTTATAAAAATACAAGCTCTACCCTCTGTTTTCTAAGGAGGACATAGAAAATCAATTAGGGGTTGAACTCTTGCACAACCAGGCAAGAATTGTTTCAATATACATATTATTTTCTTCACGATGAACTTTTTATTTTTCTACGGTTTTCTCTTGTAGCTGAAAATAAAATATTTGCAATGTTATGATTAGTTAAACATACCTGCCTGGCTATAGAAAATATGACTTTTTAAGCTCCAAGAGTAAGTCTCATTATTCCAAATCACGGAAAACGTTGTTCAGAAATCAGGCAACTCTTCAGGAATAAGCAGCAGTAATAAGAATAAAAGTCATCAAACAGAAATTAGAACTTAAATTCCCAAGTTCAAAACTTATATGAATTCCTCAAGTAAATCAAAAAGGTCGGGGCACACGGCTCCCCTTGCCTTCAAAGGCATTTTCTTGGAATCTTCTTGACGCAGAAAATAAATACTCTCCGAAGACGAGGCGCACTGTGTTCCAAGAATTGTGCCTTTAAATACTTCACACTACTAGCGAGAAAAAGTTTGTGTGATTGTGAACTTTTTCACAGCCCAGGGCAGTTTTGTCAAGGTTATGGTTACGCTGGACTAAATAAATTTTAGCTGCCAGGAAAAAAAACAAGGAAAAACCAAATGGGCATGTTACGTAGGTACCTAATAAATTAAAATATCACCCACTTTCATCATCATTTCTCATTAATAATGTTACTAATGTAAACAGCGGGGCAATTGCGTAACACATTATTATCAATCGGAATCGGTTTCATTTTGACAGTTCAACAACATTCATTGCGTTATTTACGTGTTGAGCAGACTAATTTTTCGAACTTATGAATCAATGGATTAGCAATTTGTTTCAAAATGATTCAGATTCCGATTGATAGTGTGTTACGCAATTAGGGTGCAGGAAGAATATTCAAGAGTATCCTAGTTTAGGAATCTGGATATAATCATTAGATGTCCTACCTAACCTAAAGCGTATAATGTTCCTACTGCTGAGACACAGACGTCCTCTCTGTGAGAGGGAGTGGGCCGTGATCCACCACGCGAGCCCATTGCGGGTTGGTAGATGTCACATTCTTCGTAAGTTTTGGTTCTAGGACATGCCGGTTTCCTCACGATGTTTTCCTTCGCCGTTTTGAGAGCATTGGTTATGAAATAGTTTACACACAGTACAGCACCTGTCTGAGTTCGACGCTACGGCCTACAACTCGTAAGTCGCGTTCGTTACCACTGGGCCACTACTGCTCAAAAATGTCCAACCGTTTGTTAGTATTTTATATCTTATAATTATTTTGTTTTTCCTCGGTCAGCCGTAACCTACAAACATGATCAAAGCAGTACTGCTTGGCTGGTTAAGACCTTTTTAATAGCACTTCCACGGACGAACTCTTCAACAAAATGTAAGTACAGATATGGACGATATCAAGTGTCCCATTGTTTTAACTCATAAGTTAAAACAATGGGACACTTATTATCGTGTCCTGGGTCTCCTGTCAGCTGCACGTTACAGGAACTGATGGACGCTGGTGCTGGCGCCAAACAAGTAGCCGAATTCTGGGCCAAGTCCATTTAGATTCCTATCGACACGCTAAGATTATTCATACAACGTGCACTTGAAATATCAAAAGATAGTGTTTTTGCAACTGACTCAAGTCAACATGAACTCGAGTATTATCTGTCTTATTGACAAGCCAGATTGACTGTTCCACTATCATCGATTGTGATCGCCTTTATCACTGACGGACTAGGCATCAGTTAAACAGATTCTTAACTGAGACAACCCTAACTACACAGGTGACTATAGCCGCACTGTCTAAATGGCAATTCGGTTAGGCCGCAGGTGACTAAAATCGCAGGTTCCAAAGTAGAGTAGTTTTCGACTTTTGTCGTGCGGCGACTGGTCGCATGCGGTGGGTGATTAAAATCGACCGTGAAAATACTCAGTCGAAGTGCTTGGCCAGACTGGGAGCGTGAGTGCGGGGCGGGCGCGGCGCGGCGTACTCAAACCTAAGAACTTCTTTTGAGTGTCCACAGTGGGCACGCGGGCGCGGTGAGCAGCGCGGGCTGCTCGGCGCGGGGAGAGCGCGGGCAACTCACGCCATAGCTCGTTCATACAAGTGGCCGCAGTGGGTGCGCGAGCGGCCCGCGTGGGGACCGGGGTTCTCAAACTAGTTCGAGGTTTTTTTTAGTAAAAATAAGTATGCTTCATCCATATTATATTTTGACAAACACTGGACACGACAACATGCAGAACGCAGCCGCGCTCGACTCAGCGCTCGGCAGGACGCACGCGTTCCCGCACCCGCGCATCCGGATCCCGGCTTGTGAAGCAATTTCTTAAGCGACCGCACGGCTAAAATCGACCTAGTGGACATCCCCCATTGGGTACTAGGTAACCCCTATTGAAAACAAAACATACCATGTAAAAACTTACTAGTTTTCCTTTTTGAGGGTTAGTAGTTGATGTTATTAGACTATTTATTATTAACGTCTTGTGTGATAGGAACCAAGCCCGTGGGTTGTATCACTTCTCACATTGACATTTTATCTGACGTAAACTGCACAAGACGACTTGGGTCCAGTCTCCCGAGCATTATTGCCTGTTATATCTCATAAATTAATGGTTTCACGACGTCCATTTGTGACAACAGAAATCTTTGATAAACTTGAGACGTTTTGTATTATTTATAATAAAAGCGTTACGCCCAAGACTACGGCCTCGTGGAATTCAAATCCCATACAAACTTCAACACCCCAATTTACACGAAAAATTCCTAATAAATATTCAGTAGGTAAATAAAGTAGGCACCTACCCTATCTTTTTTCTGGGGTTTTAAGTAAAACAAATTTCAAGTCACGAGTGAAACCTTCACTCGTAACATGTTTGTTATAATTTTCTAGACCATCTGACCCTCAAGTGACGTCCTGCAACTTCATTATTGATTACTGCACTGCAATTTCTACGCTAATCTTAGCGTAGAAATTATTCATCGGCTATCAAAAGAAAAATCTGCTTTTCCATAGAAAAGTGCAAAACATACTCGATTAAAATGTATGGAAGAGCAATTTTTTTTAATCCTACAAAATTTTCAACGCATCGGGCGGGGTTCAAAACCATGTACTGAATCCGTAATGATAATAGGTTTCGCGATGTCCCTGCCAGCCTGTACGTATAGTACTTACGTAGTAATTTTCTAGTCTTAATTAGGTAATTGAACTTAGCTTGAAATTTTGCAAATTTTCAAGAAAACTTCTAAGAATTAATTAAAGTACTAATTAGTACATTAGCTGAACTGGTATCATGTTAATGGAGAAAGCCTTTAGAACTTTATCATAACTGAATCTATAAACCATCGTCTGAATATAAATAAGTACAATAGGCTAAAAATTTATGAAATGATTTTTAGAGGCTTATTAAGAAATCTTAAATACAATGTAAACATTCGTTCATTCTTTCGCATCGCTGTCAGTGGTAAAAGTGCCCAAAAGGCTGGCAGCGTTGCCACATTAGATGGCAATGCTGATTTTTTGGCCTAAATAGGCCAGCCCTCTAGTTACGAGAAGTGTCGACCAACCGTTTGGCGATGTCCCGAAATACTCGATGGGCACTCGGACCCCTGGGCCCAACCCTAAATGGCTCAAACATATAGCTCCCAAAAATAAGTGAAACGATCAATTATGTAAGTAGGCACGTATATTTCAATGCTTTTTAAGATAAAGTTGGTGATTCTTATGAAAAACCGTAATGACTATCGCGGAAAATATAAATAGGTAAGTAAAAATTTTAAAGAAAAACCCATCTATCATGAAAATAAATTCCAAAATCATGGTTATCAACAAGCTGCGTTGATAATATTTCGTATAAAATGCTGTATTTTTATCACTGTATAGCAGTGGCGAAGGATGAATTTATGACAGAGGTAAGCCGGAGAAAAAAAAAAGGCCACAAAATTCTCAATTATGAATTGACTATAGTGTGGTTACGTTCTGAATTTTCGAAGGGAAGCCGGTGGGAATCGAGTTGTATGGTACCTTCGCCACTGCTGTACAGCTGTGCCGCCGGTGCCACTCGCGTTAAAAAAACAATCATATTAATTCTCGAGTTATGCACAATAACGGACAGTTATACAAGGGAACGATGTCTTCTTCCATCTTGACATTACAAATCGTAGAAAATATTGTCCCACTGCATCGTTTCAAACATTTGAAACAGGACAATTTAATATACGAATTCGTGTTGAAAAGGTTAAGTGTCCTGTAATATAAAGAGGCGACACGTCTGCGATATAAAATGTGAACAAAATGGCTACGATTGTCAAGCATGACTACTACAAACCCCCTCTCATATCTTTTCTTGACGTTTTCATGATAAAACTTTATATAAATGCTTACCTACTCTCTTACAATTTATGTATTAGTGCATTTTTACATATATTAATTACAATCCCGACGACTCCTTGTCAGTCTGTCTGTTAGTGCACTCATAACTCGAGAACTGTTGACACGATTTACTTATATGTTTTGGTTTTCAAACCAATACAAAGATAAATACGTATACTTTGGTCAGGCGAACGGATCAGGGTCGCAGCTTGAATTAAAATGGTCAATCGGTCATACTAGCGAAATTTCCATGACATAGCAATTTTCGATAACAAAGGTTGCAAAGATATTTTGTTTTTACCGACATTATTGGTCACACCAACCCCTACCACCATCTCCTGGCCCTACCATTTAGGTAAGATCCGAGATGGGGGAAGATACGTTGTGCTCTTACATCGCAATCACTAAGCCTGGGCTCGGTGCACGACTACATGCAACAGAACTCACACATTTGTGATCACAGTTGCATACTTAGGCGCGTCGCCCACACGAGCTAGAGTCGAGGCGGCGACGAGGCGCGGGCGCACGTTTTCTATAGGAATAAATATAGGTATGTATGTATAGGCGACATACCTATAGTTATTCCTATACAAAACGTGCGCCCGCGCCTCGTCGCCGCCTCGACTCTAGGTCGTGTGGGCGACGCGCCTTACTGTTACTGATAGACAAGTTAGAGATAGGACCCGACACAGTCGAGCAAGTGCAATCGCGTTAGTCGCCGAATGTTTAAGATTATGAATGACATTGAGGTAGCGTTAGCGAGAGTCGAGCAATGCGTTGCATCGAGTCTCTCATCCCGTGTTTTGTATTATGTATCTCATTCTCACAAAAATGGCGAAGAAAATAATAAAAAAAAAAAAATTCAACAAATTAAGTAACATATTTGGTTGTAGGTACTGACGCGTGAAAAGTAAAATCGTGTGTCTTATTTTTATTTCTTGAGTGATTAGAACATTTAATCAGAATAGAATATACTTTATTATGTACACCATATAATACACAAGAAGGCATATCGATGCATATTTATATACAAAAACTGAAATTATGAATTATTTATGCTTACCTCTTCAAGTACCTACCTAATAAGCAAATATGCTAAGCTTGAGGCTTTAGCAGAAATTAGGTACGATATTATAATTCTTAGGGCTGATTTCACTAAAGTTAGATATCTTTATCCGTGGAATAAATAAAACTGACGTCTTTTTTTTTATGGATGGGAAATCATCAAATGACCCCTCCCGCTCTGGGTGGAGCGAAGGGAGTGTCAGACTCTTACTGACTAAAACCCATCCGTGTTCCTTCCTTAGCCCTTTATGTTCCGGAGTAGCGGTAACCCTTTCGGACAATCCCGCACCCCCGGCAGGAAAACTGACGTCTGAAAGTTCTAGTACCTATAGAAAAAGTGGCAAAAATTCGAAATTTATTGTCAGGATAAGATTAATTCTAGGTATAAGAATTTGGTGGAATTCGCCCTTAGTCTTCTAAAGGTAGTGCGACACGAAACAACACTCACTACTAGCTATTCTTTTCCGCATAACAACTAATCAATTTTCTATTCAATCAACTTCAAAGAAAAAGAGAAAAATTACCTTCAAATGATCAAATGAGCGTGTTTGCATTCGCGTGACAGTGTCGGAAGGTCATGTGGACATCACACACCTTACTCGGCTAGATTTCAGATAGTGCAGGCGCACCAATTGGTTTAACGCGACGTTTCACTGTTGCGATTTATAAATCGCAAAAAATAATAATTTCATAACTACGTAAAATACTAAAATATTACGTGGTTTTAGATCAGAGTTCAATATAGCTAGATATTATTTTGTATAGGTACGATTTGCGACTAGTTTCGCACGGTTTGACTTGACAAAACGTTGAGATTTTGTTACTATTTTTACAATAATTTGAATATATTATTCACTAAATTATCGTGAAAATCGCATCAAAATCTATCGTTAAGATGATAAGAACAAGCGACTACACACACGAAAACCGACTTTATTTAATACTAAGTATTTATACTTAAATCAGAATCGGCTGTTAATTGCAGACTACTCCAGATTTAACTGGAAAGATGTGTTTGAATTTCCTGAAAACCTGAAATTTTGCTGCAGTAGCGAGTGCATAATCAGCCTATAATGTTCCCATTACTGGGACGTGGGCCGTAGGTACCACGCGGGCCCAGTGCGGGTTGGTAGGTAGTAGATGTCACATGTCTTCGAATTTTTGGTTCTGGGACCTGCCACACGATGTTTTCCTTCACCATTTTGAGAGCACCACTGGGTGATGAAATTATTTACGCAAAATAAAGCGCCTGTCTGGGTTCGAACCTACGACCTACAACTCGTAAGTCGGGGTCGATACTGAAGATTCGTGTAGACTCTAATCTACGAAGGAGCTATTTTATTTAAATGAAACTCCTATCGGATTTCATAAGATAATTCTTTTAGGAGTTTTATCATCGAATACATCAAATTAGACCAGTCTTATTTCTTACACGTCAAATCTACTAATCCTTGTATGACACACGCTTAAACGTTCGAATGGAACATGCCTTCAAATATGACCGGCCTGTATTTCAAAAGATATAGAGAACCTCTACAATACTCAGTAGCGAGTGAATGATCTCTTACTAATCATTCATTACCAAAATTATTCATCCAGATTTAGGATATCTGGGGAAAATTATATTTAAATGACATCGGCTTACATTAGGTACATTTCATTTCATTTATTCAATAACAATTTACATCGTGTCTGAATGTGTTACATAAAAAAAAAAAAAAAAAAATAAATATATGGAACTTTATTTTTAAATCTCAATATCAAACTGCTCTTCAGGCCACTACAAGTTTATTAGCTAACACTTTCTACATTAACTGTGTGGATCTCGTAAATATTCAGTGTTCCTCTTCGGTTTACAAAATAATGCAGCTCAAGCAGAATGCGGTACAAAGGCGCTGATGGGGCGAAACAAGAATATGAAAAGATAATATGAAGTTTATTAGAGTTTCCCTCGCATGTTGCCAGAGGAAAATATTGGTTAACCAACATCAACATTGTTGAACTACTTTTTTGAGCCCTTTGTAAGTGCATCTTGTGTTATAATCCGTTATAAAATGAAGTGATTAATATCTACTTAACGTGCTATTAATAGATACAGGGTGGACAGTTGAAGCGGGCCCCGGAAATTTGATCCTTAAGGTTGAATTGAACCCATTTCATATATCTATGATTGAACTTTTAAAATGGTGTCATAAAAATGAAATGTTGTTTTTTTTTCAAATGATGTTTTTTGTCTGTTTGATTCGGGTCAGGCAAGCAACTTTTATATAATGTTTGGCATTTAGGTACCTACTTAAATTCCTTTTGAAAAAGTCGAATGATTCGTTTGAGTAAAAATTGGTAGCATCAATATTTAGGATATTGATGGTTTTCATTTTGACAGTTCAACAACATTCATTGCGTTATTAAAGTTGTTGAGCAGACTAATTTTTCGAACATATAAAGCAATGGATTAGCAATAAACTTCAAAATTATTCAGATTGTGGTTGATAGTGTGTTACACAATTAATGTGGCCTTGGACGACCGAGCGTGGCTTCAAGCCACACTACCCATCCGTTTTGGTGGCCTCGGCGTCCGCAAAATTACCAGTATTAGCTTACCGGCGTTCCTGTCTTCTGTCCACAGCACTGAAAAGTTGACCGGGAAAATTTTAGCTCCCTGCCTGGTTGACTGTGAAGTGCCGTGCTTGACCGACGCGGTGAACGCCTGGAAAGCGGCTTGCCCGGATACAGATCGGCCCGTAAACCCATCTTCCCAGAGACAGTGGGATGAGCCGCTCTGCAGGTTGGTACGGAATAATCTTATCAATACGTCCACCAATTCTGCTGAGCGTGCCCGCCTGCTGGCTGTGGGTGAGTGGGAGTCGGGGCTGTGGCTTCAAGCACTCCCGTCACCCAACATAGGCACTATGCTGGGTGACACTACCTTTCGGCTCGCTACCTGCCTGCGTTTGGGCGCTCCTTGCGGGGCTCCGCATCGCTGTCAGTGCGGTGAAGCTGTCGACTGCCTTGGACACCATGGCCTATCCTGCAGTAGGAGCGCAGGCCGGATAGCACGGCACGCCAGCATTAATGACATCATCCGTCGTGCTCTTGTCACCGCCGGGGTGCCAGCTGTTTTAGAACCCAACGCCCTGGCACGCGACGATGGAAAGAGACCAGACGGAATGACCATAATGCCCTGGAAGTTAGGCAGACCTTTGGTGTGGGATGCAACATGTGTCGACACCCTTGCGCCATCCCATCTTCTTAGCACGGTGGGCTGTGCTGGGGCGGCTGCTGCAGGTGCAGAAAACCTCAAACGGCGAAAATATTGCAACCTGATTGGGACTTATATGTTCGAGCCGTTTGGGGTTGAAACACTAGGGCCATGGGGTCCGAGTGCCCACTTGGTATTTCGGGATATCGCCAAGCGGTTAGTCGACTCTTCACGTGACCAGAGGGCTGGCCTATATCTTGGTCAAAGAATTAGCATTGCCATATAACGTGGCAATGCTGCCAGCCTTTTGGGCACTGTTCCTGTTGACAGCGATGCGGATGAATTCTTTGATGCCCTATAATGATTGTTTATTTTTTCATATAATTGTACATATTATTATAGTTTATATTTTAGCTTATATTATGTAAATATTTAATTTTTGGAGGATTAAGGTGATGTTTTTAACCGACTTCAAAAAGAAAGTTCTGTATTCTACCCGTATTGTATGCATGTTTGTATGTCCGCGATTTTCTCAAAAACTAATGTAGCAATTTTGATAATTCTTTCATTAATGTGATCTACTTTCAGGAAGGTTTTAGTATATAATACATTAGGTAATTATTCTTATGTACGAAGTTATGTGCATAAATGTGTAGTTACCATTAAAAAGCATCCTATAATCCCACACTTTAATAATAAAAATATCATTAAGTATATTTTTTTTTATTTTTAACTGTTTTTTATATTTTTTTATATTCTAATATTTAAAAATATAATTTATATGGTATTTAATTGAATAAAGAAAATATCATTGCATTGTTTCACCAATTCAATAGACTGCGACTGTTTAGTCGTCAGTCGCAGCCACAGCATCCCGCCTTTACTGCGGATAACCGTTTGATGGACGATATCTCTTGTCTATATCTCCAGTATCGGCTGACGCACAGGACTGACGTTATCAGCGCCTGATACGATTCTCTCGATAAAATTGAAGGCTTTAGCTAGTTTATCTTAGTTTTGTACTGCATCGCAACGGTAGTAAGACTGCGGTCAAAATGAATAGTAAGTTGATTTGAATTTTTTTTAAAGTGAATTTTAAATTTTAATGTTTTTAATGTTACGTAAAATAGATTTTGATTCTTCATTAGATTACTAAGTATTAGTAAATTAGAAAAAAAAACACCGGTTATACAAAAAAAAAAATACTAGGATATGATTATGTTACTTACGTAAGTTCAAAATTAGTTGTTTAAATTTTTATTTTGCATGATGTTTATCAAAACTCTCCAAATTATTAAGGACTAGATATACGTCTACTACAAATCCTAGGCGATATAGGTAATGTAGGGTAGTGATTTTATCATTGTTGAGCGGTAAATTCATTAAAACTTTACACTAAAATTTATAAAATTAATTAATTAATTATGAACCTTTTTCCTTGTATGTTTAACATACTTTAGTCGCTTTTCAATACTAGAGAGGTTATTGCTTGTTTAGGAAGGTACTCTCATTATGGCAGTGGAGTGTGCTCTATTTTCGTTGTTGAGAAAGTAAGTTAGTTAAGGTTCTTATTAGTAGTTTTAAACTGACAATAAACAATAACCATAAATACTATAGAAAATTTAAGAATGGTTATTGTTTGTTAAGTAACTTGGCAAATCCTGGGAATAATAATTAAATAATATTTTATAAGAACACTCTAAATATCTCTTCCTAACTTTGGATAGGTACGGTCAGCATCAAAAGTTGATTAACACTTCAGTTTTTTTAATCTTAGTTATTGAGCAAAATATTTGTTCAAAATTGCAGCAGAAGAAATTTTTTTAGAACATATACTCTTGTCTATTATGTGAAAAGCTAAAAATCAGTTTATTGAAAAAAGTTGTTGTCAATTTAATAACATGTGAAAATGATAGTGTTAATCGACTTTTGATGCTGACTGTACCTATCGTTCGAATAAAACCAATTTTACATTCAAATTCAAACCGAAATCTATTTAGTTCTCTACCCTGTCGTGTTGGAAGCAAAGTTAGCAACGATCTTGGTATGTAGATTGTATATAGATTAAATTGACAAGTCCTCAGTGATAACACATTGACAATACAGTTATCGAATACAGGATGATTGATGGAATTACCTATGTAAATCAATCGAAAACGATACTGAACCAGAATGATAATGTCTTCTTTGAAATGGTGTGTTTAATTGAAAAATCTTTCAAGAGGTACTTAATGGATTTGAGTGACTGACTTATTCCGCATATATAATTTGTTGGTCAATTTTATAACTTCGACGGCTACTGTTAGGCTACGTACGCACTGACAAGTGGCTTTCTTAGCGCCTAGAGCCTAGTGACCTAACATACTTCGAGATACACCCTAGGCGACTAGCGAAGGCGCCAAGCGCCCAGTGCGGCCGCTTGCGAAAATTCTAGAGCATTCGTTTCACTTCGCTACTCGCAAGAAGACTCGCTAGGCTCTACTCTAAGCACTAAGCAAGCCGGCTGTCAGTGCGTCCGTAGCCTTATAACTTCATCCTACTATGCATACCTACATCTATTAATTTGAGCATTACGGGGATTTTTTTATTTATCTTGGTTATAAATATCGGGAAATCGTATGCTCTAATTAAAGAATCGTCTTTTACCTACCTAAATTGAAACTTCACTAAGTTTGAAACTGTCTGTCATATTACTCTTGAAAGCAAAATAGACATTGACGTTTTGTGACGTGCAAGTAACATACAACCTTAGGTTGGAAACGCAATTACAAGGTTGACTATACGATCGCCATTTTAGAAAAAGGAATCCAAAAGGACCTTTTACCGTTCATACCTACATTGTTGGGCTAAACGTAAGAATATTAGATTCTAACGGGATAAAAAGGTTTTTGTTTTTGGGCAGTTTTCATAATTAACCCAAAATTAATGATTACAAGCCTCTTATGGCTCACTGCAGGGCAAAAACCTCTACTCTCTTTATACTTCTCTCTGTCTAGAAGCTCATCACTCGCTCACTGCCAGGTGGGCTTCTCACTGTCTGGGAATCATTTAAACTGATTGCCTCATTCATTTTCCAGCAGCACTCTGGCTCCTATTATGCGCGGCGGCCGTCGCCAGCTGCTCCGGCCTCTCAATTCCCTTGAGACAGGACCCCGAGACCCTGTGCCGTGGCCAGGAGAACTTCCTGAGGATCGCCAGCATCGAGTCCTGCTTCTACTATTACCAGTGCTATGCCGGCAAATCCTATCTGATGCAGTGCCCTCCGGAGACCTGGTTCAATGAGCAGGAACAGGTGAGGGCTTCTGTTTTTTTTTTTTTTCTTTAAGCGTTCGTCTGCCCTAGGAGGGCGTGATATGATGACCTTTTTTTTATAATTCTATCGATCTATTCTGTAAGAACGTTCCTCCGAGAAAACTTAGGTAAAAGTGATCTTCAAGTGAGTTGTCATTAGAGTCTACTTGAAGACCAATTCCCGTAATTAAAAACGTTCAAAACCTAGTCGCAATCTCATGTCCGCGACAATCAATATCAACAACTTGTCGAAAAAGGGAAATTAGAGCCGCACAGGTCGATCGAACAGGTTAAGCTACGCTTGCCGCGGTTGAGTGACCGATCTTTCCATACCGAGACCCCTCCGTGCCTCGGAAAGCACGTTAAGCCGTTGGTCCCGGCTGTCACAGTCGTTATCCGTGACAGTCGTTACGGGTAGTCAGAAGCCCGAAAGACTGACAACCAGTCTTACCAAGGGGTATCGTATTACTCAGTAACTGGGTTATGGAGGTCAGATAGGCAGTCGCTCCATCTAAAATACTGGTACTCAGCTGAATCCGTTTAGACTGGAAGCCTACCCCAACATAGTTGGGAAAAGGCTAGGTAGATTATAGAGGTATTTTTGACAGATTGAGACTAAGATCAGACTCTAAAGTCTAAACGTTCTTAAAATTACGAGAATTGCATCTCTGATGCTATGTATCGATTGACACTATTAACAGCTTACTGTATTTAAGTTTTCACTGTGAATTTTACAGAATAGTATTATCAGAATAGCAGATGGAATGACAGCTCTCTTGAAGCACATATGACCTAAGTTTTCATGATAGGATTTTTACAGAACAGGCCGGCTGTTTTCTGAAGTTTTTTTTTGGCTGAAGGTCCCTTTTACTTTTTAATTGCAACATGCATTATTTTAGGCATCTTCTGGGCACGCTCGTTCCATCATAGACCTCATCCATCGCTTTCCATCAGGCGTGATCGAGGTCAAGAGCGTGCCCATTCAGCAATAAAAAAAAAATGGAAAAAACTTGCTTTCTACAGATACTTTTTTTCTATAAGTAAGTACTTAGATATAAGCTTTTACGTTTGCCTGAGCCTAGGAAAATGTAGAAAAACAAAGATTCCGCAATACAGGGTGTTACAGAAAGGGTATATCAATACAAACGGGTTGAAGAGTGTATCTGGTCTAGAATCTCTGTACAAAATTTCAGCTCAAAAGCATTAACTTTGAAAATGCTTAATATTTTTTTATTTCGACATCACGGCGCTGCACTGGCGCGCGGCGGCGTGATGTGCGTGTACTAGGCGCACAGACACACTACAGATAATGGATAATGAGCCTCGTAGTGCGGTGACACGTTTTTTATGATTTCAATTTAATAAACTATCGAAATAAAAAAATATTAAGCATTTTCAAAGTTACTGCTTTTGAGCTGAAATTTTGTACAAAGACTCTAGACCAGATACACTCTTCAACCTGTTTGTATTGATATACCCTTTCTGTAACATCCTGTATAGGTAATTATTACTTGTAGGTGGTTTAGATTAGTTCGCAACCAACCTTCAAAAGTTACTACACTACAGCCTCAACTTCTGCGTAGGAGGAACCTTGAAGAAAACTAGAATGTAGAAAATTTTGTAAGGCTTAAAGATTTTACAAGGTTATCAATTCATTCGGTTAGTCGAGTTCGTTTTTGCTAGTATTTTGTAGTGTTATCTTTTATCACAGCATCTCAACGGTAGTTTGACAATTTTCTTTATCTTTTTGTCATATAGCTGATAGACTATTGATAAACAAAAGATGCAGCCTATCACGTGAGCAAATAATGAACGATCTTGAATGTTTTAAAGTTTCTAGAAAAAAAACGAGATAAAAGTTAGATGAAAATTAAATTATTACACAATTATTCTGTGTCGGTCAGAATTATTAATTCGGCACCCTAATTGCGTAACACACTATCAATCGGAATCTGAATCATTTTCAAGCAAATTGCTAATCCATTGCTTCATAAGTTCGAAAAATTTGTCTGCTCAACACCTAAATAACGCAATGAATGTTGTTGAACTGTCAAAATGAAACAGATTCCGATTGATAATGTGTTACGCAATTGCTCTGCTGGTAGGTAAGAGAAAGATAAATGCTATGAAACCATTTAAAAAGGTTAAATTAACAAAATCATGAATAGCCAGATTTTATTAGAATATAAATTGTTTCCAGGTATGTGACTGGTCCAGCCCACCAGGTCATTGTGTTGTTCCTGAACCAGAACCCGAACCCGAGCCTGAACCGGAACCAGAACCAGAACCTGAGCCAGAACCTGAGCAACCAGAGCCAGAAGATGAACCAGAACAAGAAGAAGAAGAAGCCGAGCCAGAACAAGAAGAAGAAGCCGAGCCTGCCCAAGAAGTCGTCGAAGGCTCCGGTGAAGAATGGCAAGAAGACGCAATCAGGAAATACTTAAAAGCATTCAAAGGCATCAAACAAGAAGAGATTGAAGAAGATGAAACAGAAGAAGCAGAAGAAGCTAAAAAATTAAAACAAGAAGAAGTAAGCGACGTCGAAGAACTAGAAGGAGAGTATTTAGATGAAATCCCTGAAAAAGCAGAAGAGGATTTACTGGAGAAATCTAAAAAACTGATGAGGCAAGACGAGGTTGAGGAGGAAGCTGAGGACGACGAAGAAGATGAAGAGGCAAAGAAGAAACGTCAAGAAGAAACTGAAGATGAAGAACAGGCTGACGATGATGAAGAACAGCCTGAAAATGATGAAGAAGCTAAGAAACGTCAAGAGGAGATAGAAATAGAAGATGACGTAGAAGAAGTGGATGATGAGGAAGCGGCAGACGAAGATGTCAAAAGTAAGAAACGCCAGGAAGAAGACGTTGAAGAATCTGAGAATGAGGAAGAAGTAGAAGAAGTTAAGAAAAGACGCCAGGTTGAAGACGAAGAAGAAGATGATGTAGAGGAAGATGATGACGTAGAGGAAGCCAAAAAACGCCAAGAAGAAGTTGAGGACGACGAAGAACCTGAGGATGAGCTTAAACGTACAAAACGCCAGGTCGAAGACGACGAAGACGATGACGTAGACGAAGACAATGACGTAGAGGAAGCTAAGAAACGCCAAGAGGAGGTAGATGATGATGAAGAATCCGAAAATGAGATAGAACCTAGGAAGAGGCAAGAGGAAAACGAAGATGATGAGACTAATGAAGATGAGGCAAATGACGATGAGGCTAATGACGGTGAGGCTGATGACGATGAGGCTGATGACGAAGAATCCAAGAGAAGCCAAGAAGAAGACGATGATGAACAAGCCGGTGGTGAAAACGATGATGCTGAATCAGATGACGAAACTGAAGTAGAAGGAGATGATTCTCTAGAGTCTAGAGCAAAGAAGTTCTTCAAAAATGTGTTTAGAGTATTCCACTAAGAGACTTCAGAAGCATTGAAAAATGCTGTCTTGAAGAAACTCTTAAAGTAACTTAGAAGTAATTAGTTTTAATTTATTAAGTTTAGAATCACTTTGTGCAATTTTGTAAATATTACTGTTGTTATTACATTATTTATTGACTATTTTTGTTTTATTTACCAACTAGCTTCTGCCCGCCAATCCGCCCGCGTGTTTCTTGTTCCCCCGTCCCATTCCATTGCATTGCATCACCCGCCCGCGCTATTACTTCGTTTTCGCTTACCGTTTCTGACTTTTTTTTCATTTTGCTAAAGTCCTAAGAGCAGCAGCGTGATGTTAAATAGGCTATATATTATAACCTTCCTAAAGGATTAGGCTATCAAACGCAAAATTGTTTGAATTTCTTTCTCTTGCAACATTTAAACTATTATTAATATTTTAACTGTGTTAGCTTATACTTTATTGTGTATGCCTGTCTCCTATAAGTGAAAGTGTAGGTAACCCTACCTACTAAATACCTTATGTAGACCATTATTTTTATATGTATGTCATATACAGGGTGAATTTTCCAAGTGGGCGTGGATGGCCAAATTCGAAACTAAAAGGAATAGCGAAAAGTACTTGAGTCCCTTTTGATGAAAACTAAAACTGCATCATTGGATTTTTGAAAAATCAATATTTTTAGTTAGGAATCGAACCCGTTGATTTTGAAAAAAAAAGCACATACTGTATTATTACACCATTCGATACTGTTGCTAATAAGGTTCGAATTCTGGGAAGTAATGTCATACGGCAAACTTACACACCGATTTCTCTCTTTCAATCGCCAGTAATTTGACTTTCGAAAGAAGAAGACAAAGCGTTGTGTAACTATACACTTACACACGCTATACAACGTTTATTAGTAAGGGGTTAATCTTTTATCGGAGATCCTAAATATATAAACATTGCCCCAGCAATTCACCGCTTTGTCTGTGGTGACCTTAGTCGTTAAATAGTCGACATAAGGGAGCTCTCAGCCGAGCAACACTAGGCGATACCTAAATGAATGCCTTAATAGAGGCTGTTGGACGCTCGGCTCAACACCGAAAGTTGTTAATACAACAGCGCGCTTTTATTTAGGACTGGCAGCGCACCGCGGTTTCACCCGCATAAGTTTCCTGTGGGAATCTCGGGATTAAAACTATCCTATGTCCTTTCCAGGGACTCAAACTATCTCTATATCAAATTTCATTTAAATCGGTTTAGTGATTTAAGCGTGAAAGGTAACAGACAGACAGACACGCTTTCGCATTTAAAATATTAGTATGGATATAGTTCAGCGGGATTTTCCGAAATCAGCGGCATTATCCGAAATCAGCGGGATTGTCCGAAAGGGTTACCGGCCGCTACCCCGGAACTTAAAGGGCTAAGGAAGGAACACGGGTGGGTTTTAGTCAGTAAGAGTCTGACACTCCCTTCGCTCCACCCAGAGCGGGAGGAGTCATTTGATGATTTCCCACACTAAAAAAAGTATGGATAATGATAGTATGGATTTAGGTGTAGCCACAAACTAAGTCCATGGGTGTCTCATCTGCACGAGCGAGAGAATCGCAGCGATAGTCTCGCAGTGCCATCAAAATTTTCGCTGCGACGTTATTGCCGTGTGGAGATTGCTCCATACAGTTTCTATTGAATTTGTTGCCCCGACGTGACAATCGCCGAGATAATCACGCCCATGTGGATGGTACCTTAGTATTAGTGAACGATCGACGGCTATAATAATGGTCATTGGCTGCAGTGATTGGCCGTTAGCGAATCTCGGTGATAGTCCTTGGCTGTCAGTAACCGACACATTCAGATTCCCGGTAACTGTCACTGAGCTCGGAAACGTCTCTTCGGTCGCTGCTAGAGGCGGCATTGTCATTACTTTCCATACAAAACAGCGATAACGTGCCAGTGGGCGTCATGCCTTTGCGTGCGCCCCTTTCCATGTTTAATTCGAGGCACCAGTTGTATGAAATCACCATGTTTTTGCAGCACGGTGCACGGGATCCAAAACCATGTTTAGTATGGGTCAATAACGTAAGTATAGAAATTGACCATTTTTTGACCATAGAGATAGCTCTAAGTGGCGGGTTGTGATGGTGATAATGCGCTTAACGCAATTTCGGCGCCACATAGTAGTACAGTTCGACACAACTTAGATGTAGCATCGGCAAAATTCGTAAAACGTTCGTAATTCGTATTCGTAAATCTTTATTACTACTTTAGGAAAAATTGATCAATTTCCTAAAGTAGTAATAAAGATTGGTGATTTTGAAGGCGCACTTAGTTCGGATGTGATCGGTTTTACGAATTTTGCCGATGCTACATCCAAGTTGTGTCGAACTGTACTGCCGTCTCTAGACGTTGCTGGCAGTCAGCGACGCAGGATCTCTACTTTTACAGTTATAGCAACTTTATAATTATTAATATCAACCTTATTGTAACGACAATAAAGATCTCTGTGAATTTGACAAACTTGCAAATGGGAGCAACCCAACAGAAACCTTATTGCAACGGTGATAAAGATCATTGTGATTTTGACAGTGACTGTATAGGTAAATGGTGAACACGGGATACTCCGGCAGGTAGTAACTTTCAATAAAAAATACCAAAATCTATTTTAAGTATTTATTACATCATTTATTATAGTACAAAATAATCCTCAAATACAATAATTATTTAGGTATAAGTAACACAACCAAAGCAAAATATTAAAAGTTGGATTTGAGATGTTCATGTCACCGTAGGCCTGCGATACTGGCGGCCGTAAATGCATTTAGGACATAAAATAAGTTTAAAGTATTGGTATTTAGTTAACTAAAGTATGACTGTTTTGTTAGAATTATTCTACTCATTGGCAGTAAACATTCTTACAATACTGGCAATTTACTTTCGCGAACCAGATAGTCGCCGTACGACGTTCCACACCAGATGCAATAAGCTAGAATATAAAAATAAACTTCTAAAATTGTACACAACATACCAACAGCTTCAAAATTAAAGTACAAATAGACTGGGTGAGTGTGAGCACCACTGGCACGAGGCGAGTGAACGGCAAACGAGCCCTACTGAATAATTTATTAAGTCAAATGGTCCTGTTAGCAACAAAAAGTCCATTACATTTAATATCCTTACAGTCAAAGTGCGTGTTCGAGTACAGTAGCTCGATGCCAAGCCACACAACACGGAATACCGTATATGATTATATATTAAAACTTTTATAATGGTCCACCTAACGCACAGTATAAAAAGATGCAATGAGTAGATATGTGATGTGTTAAAATATACATATTTGTTGTTCCGTGGCACTGGAATTACGAACAATTCCAACGATAGTCGGCTACGTAAAGCGCCGTTAATTTTAGCACATAGTTAATTAACGCAAATGTATATCACAAGTTTAAGATCAGCACACAATTCCAGCCGCCACAGAACTATATAAGCCTACCCCTAAAGCGAATACAATAGTAGTAAAGTACTTGTGTAAATCTAGCGGTTTATAACAAATAACCATACTTTGACCAGACATTTGCTAAACGTTCCGCGGTGGATACTGCCGGGCGGTGCGCCAATTGATAAAAACATTATTTAGCATTAGCAAAACTACTCTCTTCGGGACGCCCTGCCCGGTCGTATCATCCAGTCGAATCGAAAAATATCACTAGTATTATCATAGTCAGTTACCCATATTCACGCTAACATATTTACACAAAAATGTATCTAAAACTACAAAAATATTACATCAATAAAATCATTAGGATCGCAGTTAAAATATCGATATTAAAAAAAGTGAGACTAAAAATGGTAGGTAAGAAATAAATAATCAAATAAAACGGCTATATACAAAGATTTCGTTATGTCCGCGTGGATGTGGGAAACTTTCAACTCCATAAACAATTCCATCGTCCAAATCCTTCAGTTCACTACTCAGCCTACCCTCTACGGTGGTTACATGAAAATATCACGAGCGCGAATACATCGTTAGGTACATACATACCGTTAGTATAAACGTTTTATTTTATTTTACTATAGAATATAAGCGTGCTCTTAACATTAATTGTATCAAATCCTTTGACGACATCGTTCAGTAAAAAAGTATGAAAGAGCTGCGGTTGTACAAAATGTGTATAATATGTAATGTAGGGGGCGCGACGGGTGCGCATGCGCAGCGGGCGCGTTGCCGCGTCAGAACAGACCGACGTCCTTCTTCATGTTGGTCTGCTTCCACGCCGGGAGCACCGAGAACTCTTCTTTGGTCATGCCGAAAGCCTCCTAGAAAACCGAAAAAGGTATTCTATAAGCATTTTTACTATATGTACAGACGCCAGCACATCAACCTACCCGAAACTGTCACATTTTCCCAATCAACTTTGAACCTTATGCTCTAGTAATAAAGTTGAAAATCTATTAAAGAAATTTGACAGATTGTAGTAGGTTGATGTGCTGGCGTCTGTACAGTAAAAGCCCTGAAATAAACTTTGAAATAACTTATGTTTTTAACAAATATGTAACAAGATGACCTTCACCGAAGTTCCCACTTCCGTGCAAATAATTTATAGTGCATGTACAATATTAATAACTTTACAATATCTAAAAAATCTGTAGGTATACACTTTTTAAACTTACATAAAAATTCGTTTATTAGTCCCGCTTGCACAACAAAATACGTTTAGCGCAAACATCGTTCTGTTTCTGTCATTCGTTTGAAGACAGCAGAGACAGAATGACGATTACACAATGACAGAATGGCTTTAGTGTCATTAGATACTCATAATAATCGAATAACTAACATTCGAGGCTTGTAAGTCCGCCATGATCATGTTTCTTAGGGCTTTGTGGGTTACATTTATAATTTTGTTCCCTTGATATTTCTCCTCAACCTACCAGGAAATCAGACGCCGCCAGATGTCTCTCTAGATGGTGCGGGTCGACGTGGTCGGGCAGCGGGCGACGCTGCAGCGCGGCCAGCGGCAGCACGGCGGCGACGCTGGTGAGGCGCGACAGCTCGTGCGCGCCCGACACGAAGTCGCCCGCCTTGTAGCCGAGCTGCAAGAGTCGGTGCGTGAGTGCGGTATACACAGTGCGGTGTGGGGAAAGCGAAGAAGTATTTATACATAGCAGTCAATTTGTTTAATAAGGCAACCAGCACCCTAATTGCGTGACGCATTTTCAAAAACAATCTGAAAGATTTTCAAGGAAATTGATAATCCATTCCTTTTGCCAACTATGTTGGGGTCGGCTTCCAGTCTAACCGGATGCAGCTGAATACCAGTATTTTACATGGTACGACCGCCTACTGACCTCCACAACCCAGTTACTTGATAATACGATACCCCTTGGTAAAACTGGTTGTCAGACTTTCGGGCTTCTGACTACCCGTAACGACTGTCAAAGATCGACGAATGACAGCCTGGACCAACGGCTTAGCGTGCTTTCCGAGGCACGGAGGGGTCTCGGTATATAAATATCGTCACCCATCCACAGACCAACCGCGGCAAGCGTAGGTTAACCTGATCGATCGACCTGTGCGGTTTTTATTATTTAGCCATTCCTTCAAATGTTCGAAAAATTCGTCTACTCATCAATGTAATTACCGCAATGAATGTTGTTGAACTGTCATTGTAAATCATGTTACGCAATAACCCGACTGATCCAGGAAGCCTTTAGTAACTCCTCTCCCCAGCATATCAAATCAAATCAAATCAAAGCATTTATTTGCATAATACATGTTAAAAAGGTGTTACAAGTATAAAAAGTCCTTATTTGCCTGGCGCGTGTTGTCCTTTACGGGGTGAATTCATGACACCGGTTGCGTGAAATCTCCACGTTTTCGTACACTGAACATGGTGTGTCTACAGACTTTGTTGTTTGTCACTTTGTCTGCAGATTAATCGTAACCTTCATGTGCAAGAATTTTTTGGATCTTGAATGTTATTGACAGGGTGGCGTTGTTGGCAAACG
The DNA here is from genome assembly GCA_947508005.1 of Amphipoea lucens. Classification (NCBI taxonomy): domain Eukaryota; kingdom Metazoa; phylum Arthropoda; class Insecta; order Lepidoptera; family Noctuidae; genus Amphipoea; species Amphipoea lucens. The sequence goes on from OX382370.1 coordinate 15,082,052, forward strand.
ATTGTGAAATTGTGTAGAAAAATCAAACAGGCGGTTGGCGTTACTTTTGATTTTTGCCACGCACCAAATATTTAAACAGTCAATTTGCTTACAAAGAACAAATTGTGGAGTCCGACCGAATAGTGTCTTTTTTTCGGCTACAAACCGAAAAGGAAAAAAAAGATTTTTTGTTTGTCGATGGGTTTTTTTTTCATTGGTAAAAGAAAAAGAATCATGCCCTAAATAACCAAATAGCATTAAAATATAAGATTTTCCCGTAGTACCAAATTTGCTCCAAATGCGTATACAGCATAGCATCTTATAAAGAAAAAGCTATACAGAAGATACATCTCTATTCACACGTAGGTACAGGCTGAGTAGACGCGCATGACTAAGTGCATAAATAAAGTGAGCTATTAACACTTAGGGGCTGTACATTAATCACGTGAGGATCGAAAGGGGGGGGGAGGGGTCCATAAAAAAATCAAGAAATATCACAAGGGGGAGGGGGGTGTAGTAATATATCACGTGTATTTATTTTTTCGGCAAACGCGCGATACTCAACCGAAAAGCGGCGTTACGTGTATTTATTTTTCGCATTTCTTGCATTAATTTTATGTCAGTCAAAAACAACCTGCAACCTTTCTGTCTACCTCTAAACGTTATTATTGTGGTCTTTAATTTTCTATAATAAAATTAGATGATACTTATACCTGTATTTTATAAATATTAAAAAAAAATTAAGATTCTTTGTAGGTACTTACTAAAAATACACGTGATAAATATTGTTGTCTCTTAAACCTCACCATATATCACCAAAGGGGAGGGGGAGTTAAAAAATGCCAAAAAAAACATCACGTGATTAATGGACGGCCCCTTACCGGCAATCAGCCCTGTTTACCTATACATTAGTCACGAGATCGGCCATTTATTTTTAAGAACTTTAGCATTCTAACCTCAACTTAGATCCGTCAAAATACCTCCAATTTCCCTATATTTTTGACTTGATTGTCGCTGAGATGAGATTGCGACTAGATTTTGAACGTTTTTAATTACTGGAATTAGGCTTCAGGTAATTAGAAACGATTTTCAAGTAGCCTAAACGTGTGAAAAGAGGCTCATTGCCACGACCTTCCTTCCCGCAATGCACCCATTTTTTCTGGTCCTTAGACCAATTTTTCAACATATTTAAACTGCACTCACGTTGATATTAGCGTCTGCAGCATAATCATGGTCGGTCCAGGTATCAAACAGGTCAATGAAGATCTGCGGCTCCAGGCCGGCCGCGACCAATCGCACGTCGGGGCGCGTGCTGACGTCACTGTTGACGTCACCGGCGGCTCGCGACACGCGCCAGTACGCATCGCATGTGCGTAGTGCGGCTACGCGCATGGCTTGCCAGCGGGCTGCGAAAGCGCCCACTCCTGACGAAAACAAATAATAAGATAAATATTATAAGCCTAAAATATATTATGTTCTGCTGATAGTGCTAGACTTTCCTCAGAGGTATTATAATCCTCTTCCTGGTGCGGATGATTCTAAGCTATCAGATCAGCTCATCATTGAATATAATATACAGGGTGCAAGGAACATCGACGCGCCATTGTAACCATGAATTCAGCATATGGCGTAGAATAGAGTAGAAACTTTTCGTTGGTTCTCAAAAATAAATCGCCTGTATACCTCGCGATTATACAGGTGATATTTTTATCACCGTTATCCTATTAAGGGGTCATTGTACTCATCATTATGAACAACTTTTAGTATGGGACCAAACCATAACGGTGATTAAACAACCTGTACTTATAAAAAAAAAAACTATTTTGTAAACTCATAAATTCAGCTGTAGTTACTCGAAATTTTGAGTTTAAAAGTTCTTTTTTTTTTCGTTTTATCGTCATTAGACATCGATACCCATCCCGTCTGTAAACTTTTTCCAGCTAATTTAATTTGACCCTGAGTATGCACAAACACGTCTGTAAAATTCAGGTATGTACTGACCGGAATTCCTCTCGGCTGGTTCGAGTTCCCCGTCCTCCCCGCGCGGCCACCAGCCCTGCCACAGCCACACGCATGCGCCGTCGTCCAGTAGGAACAGAGCTGGAAGTAGAACAGATAATAGGTGAGTTTACACTTAATTCTTGATGGTATGTGTGTGTGCGCGGAGTTAAAGCACACCCCGGACACTCCATACAACGCTCGCAAAATAATTACCTACTACTACCACATTAAAAAATGACGTTTGTATACGTACGAATGTGTGCGTGAGGTACTTGTGTTTGCGAGCGCTCTTGTTAAAGAACTGCGACGAATACGCCGAAGTGCGGGGTGAGGTGCGGTAACTGATGTTACTGCGGGGAAGGGAGTGGCCTTTCTGTACGTAGTACTTTAAGTATTCTGTGATTATAATATGATAATATGTACAAAAAACAGGAGCTACGTCTGCCAACAGACTGCTTTGCAGTTTGGCAGAGGTAATATGTCATGTTTAAAACTATTTATGTAAATAAAAACTTTTTAATTTTTTTTTTTTTTAGATATTGATTATAAAATAGGAAACACCATACAGAACTTGACTCCTGTATTTCTCTAGAGTGTAGGTAGACATAATAGAAGTCGTATCGTCTAAACGATGCAAGTCATTTCTTCTTCAATTTCGTTGTAACTATGCCATAGGTAAAAAACTTGCATCGCATAAGTGGGGGGCTTTGTTATAACAGAAATGAGAGTAAAGGTTTAGGTCTCACCTGGTTGCGAAGCCGAATACAACTCCTTTTGATCAAAAGGGAAGGGTGTCGCTAGATGCTCGTGCCTCAGCGGCGACAACACCTCGTTGGCCTCAAACTGTCCGCCCAGGTCGGTGAAGTGGAACAGGCGCGGGGTCATCGACCCCAGCCCCTCCCTGCCGCCTCCCAACACAGACATATAATGCTGCTTGTTGGCCACGCCTAACGCTTCTAAAACTTCCTTCGGTTCCTCCCCCTCCCGCACCTCAGTTATCTTCACATCGGAAACATTATCGCCGAACAAATACTTCGATTTTCTCGCAATCAGCTTGTTTGCCAATTCGATAGCTATGTTTTTAGTGTGTTTCATGCTTCGCGCTCCGTGCCAAATATATAGACAACCCTTCTCGGTGTCGACGAGGAGTAAGGAACCTCGGCTTCTAAGCTGACGTACTGAGCAAGGAACTTGGAGTAGGTAAGCTTCGTTGGATAAATTGCCCCGAGTAACGAACAGCCTGTATCTACTTTTGTCCGAACCTCGTTTCCCTTGGTGGATGACTAGGTTTCCTTGGAACTGGTTTAGGAAGGCTGGTGGCTCGTTACCCTGTGCGACGCGGACTTGGGGTCCTTTTTCTCTGTCTAACTCGACAGTAAGTAACGCCGCAGCGCCTTTCTCGTTTGAACTAGCGTCGCGGCCTTGCCAGCAGAAGTATGCGCATCTATCTCTACCAGTAACTGTGTGCTTTGATGGGTTCCCGTTCAGTTCTCGACCAGTCATTGTGATCTGGTACTCCCATCGAATAATATAACTATCAGCGGAGAAGAACTCTCCGATTTCGGACTCATTCTCCACTTTTTGGTAATCGTATTCTTGTATCACCCACTTGCAGACGGATTTGGTTTTGATGTCGTAATGCCTCATGTTTTCTTTGTCGTAGTAATGCGTGCCGCGGCCGACATGGGATCCTTCTAAAGTGAGATCTGGATCCTGGTACTCGTTCGACCACATCTCCTCGGCATCGCAAGGATTAATTTCAATACTATTGGATTTATTTTCGGGTGATTTGACTTTGATGACTCTTGAGTAATCGGGCCAGTCGAGGAATTTCTCTTTGAACAGTATGGTTTCCATGTGTTGTGTGATTTTGGATAAGATGGCCCATTCTGGTCGGCTGTTTGAGGCTTTGCTTGGTGGTTCGGTTGCTTCCCTCGCTCCTTGATACATTGCTGCGTTTAATGGATTGATGTGGCATTCTTCATAGTTGTATCCTTCGTCGTACATTTCTTGCGCTAATTGCGCCGCTCGGCGTCGACTTTCTAGAGGAACGTTTTTCCCATACCAGATATACATTTCAGAGCCAAAATCGAACACAATGACTTTGGTTTGGTTGAGCATCGCGATTTTAGGTACTTGGCCCCAATACTCTTGGATTGGTACCAGTTCATCATCCATTACTTCATAGCACATGTTGGTTTGAAGGATGCAAGACTCGAAGATCTCGTCTTCATCAGCATGACCCGTCTCAATAGGCCGGTAGTTCTCCACGTTTTCAGTAACGCCGAGGAGTGACCAGAATTGGTTCCAGTGTTTGTTGCTAAAGTTTTTGATTTGTTCGTCTATTTTGATGATTCCAGTGGAGTTTTTGCAACCTAAGTCTTTTGTGTTCTGAATGTGTAGGGCGATGTCTGTGCAGCGGTTCCTGAAGATAGAAAACAATTTAGTGTCATATTGTGATCCCCAATTTCACTATTTAACAATTTCAATAGTTACAAAATATAAGAAGTAAGTTTATATGATGATTGGACAAAAATATTGGTTTTCTACCAGAGCTGTGCATTCAAAAAGTGAAATTCTTCTGATGAAAAATCCACCAGTGAAATAAAAAACAGTAATTTGTTTGGAATATTTTATCCTCAGTCATTCGTCGATCTTTGACAGTCGTTACGGGTAGTCAGAAGACCGAAAGTCTGACAACCAGTCTTACCAAGGGGTATTGTATTACCCAGTAACGGTTGTGGAGGTCAGATGCAATCGCTCCATGTAAAATACTGGTATTCAGCTGCATCCGGTTAGACTGGAAGCCGACCCCAACATAGTTGGGAAAAGGCTAGGCTAGGATGATGATTTTATCCTCGGTCATTTGTCCGCATTCTCGCATAGCTCTGTTGAGAACCTAGCTTATTGTTTGTCTATAGATATCCATATATTCATTTGTGACTGTTTCGGGCAATAACCGACAAAACTCTACTCACTTTTCAATGACGTTGGCGTACAGTCCTATGTACAAGAACAGCTGGTCGGACGTGATCAGCACGAAGCAGTCTCCGCGGTTCACGCTCGTGTGGACAGGCTCCACCAATCGCGTCTGAAAATGACAAATGAAAATGAGCAAAATCAAAATTGAAGGTCATCATATAGGCACAGTATAAAAAGATATATAGATGTATATATATGTCGCATCAGGTCATTCGTTTGACTATTCGGAACGCCAGCGCCATCTGGCGGCGCTTGACAGAGTCTAGCCTGAGTTCGTGGGGGGGTCGACAACAGTGCGACAGAACGATGTGGAGCCTTTTGGACATCGGACATCAAACGAACAACATGTGTTCAGAAACTGTCCCGCGTTCCGTATCTGGTTGTATCGTGTACCTATAGTGTGTGATTTGCTAGTGTGATTAAATTGTCCGTGAAATTATAATCTGATTTGAACTGCAAACCGTTTTTCTATTGCGCAATAACCAGCACATACCCATAGTTCGCCCACAGTAGTTGAAATATAGCTGATAATAACGAGACACATGCCTTCTCCGTTATATATATATATAGAATATATATATATGATATCTATATATGTTATCTATATATGTATATGTATATCTATAGATGTATAGGCTGGGATATAGGTATTCTCGTGTTATTGAGCCAGAGGCCGCAATATTTAAAACAAATCGTTATTGTTTCGTTGCAAAAAAGGGATGTAGCTATTAGTTCCAGATAGTTCCATTCCATTTTAGCATGGGAACTATGATGGCTTGCATTTTATAAATCTGGGTAAGTTGGTGGTCCACTTGATGGTTTATTGAGTGAAAACTTCTTTAGGCGCGTTGGGTATTTTTTGATATGGGAAAAAAATTATTGAATTCGCGCCACTGTTACCGTAATTGACACCGCTTCGGATGTGTTCGGCTGTCCTTGGGATGTACTCGGTTTTAATGTATATCCGATATGTCAGTGAGTGATGGCAAAGTATTCTGTTTGTTTGGTTTTCACTTTCGGCACTCCCGGAGTGCTATTGTTTTGTGAATGTCGGTAAGATTAGAGCTGGCTCAGAAGACATCTCAGATGAAGCTGAAATGTCGCGAGGTGTAACTATGTCACCAGTCTCGAAGTTGGTAACCATGGTAACTGTCATCATCGCTGACTGTTTTTGTCTTGTGACTAAATAACCAATGATGGTAGCGAATTTTGAGTTTATTGCATATATCCGCATACTTTGCATGTGTGCGTGAATGAAGTGAAGGGATGGTTTTAAATTAGATGATCTATTTGAAGTAAGTATTGACCTGCACCCTCCTGCGTCCCTTGACGTGCAGCAGCAAGGTTTGCTGGGTCCCGACGAGCGCGCGCGGCGCGGCTCCGGCACTGCGTAGCGCGACGTTGGCGAAGTCCTCCTTGCTGGCGAGCGCGGCCAGCGCCTCGGCAGCCAGCCCGCCCGCACTCGCCACTGGGATTGGTAGAAAACGTGTTTTGAGTATTTTTACTTCTTTCTTTTTAGGGTTCCGTAACTCAAAAGGTAAAACGGAACGGAACTCCTCACGTAACATTAATTAAAATATACAAAGTAAAACTATCACTATTATCAAAACAAGAAAAAAAAATTGATTTGATGATTTCTGCCAAAGACCTAGCAGAGATTAGATATCGATACGTCATGTCTGTGATGCTTATACAAAAAAAAAACTGTTTCCTTTCCTAATATAATGATATACACATTAAAGAAGTCAAATAAATAAAGCCCAGTAATTATAGCACCCTAAGATCCAATCACTAATTCTGACTCAGATTTTCTGCATCCATACTAATATTATAAATTCGAAAGTAACTCTGTCTGTCTGTCTGTCTGTCTGTATGTTACCTTTTCACACCTAAACCACTGAACCGATTTAGATGAAATTTGGTATACATATAGTGTGAGTCCCAGGAAAGGACATAGGTCAGTTTTTATCCCGATATTCCCACGGGATCAAAACTTATTCGGGTGAAACCGCGGGCCGCACCTAGTATTTAATAAACCATCATTATAATTAGAGCAGTAGTAGCCCAATGGTAACGGTCCCGACCTAAGATTTGTAGGCCGTGGGTGCAAACCCAGGCAGGGGCTTTACTTTGTGTAAAAAATTTCATCACCACTGCTCTCAAAACGGTGAAGGAAAACATCGTAAGGAAGCCAGTATGTCACAGAACTAAAAATTCGAAGACATGTGACATCTACCAACCCGCACTGGACCTGCGTGGTGGATTACGGCCCACTCCCTCTCACAGAGAGAGGAGGTCTGTGTCCCAGCAGTGAGACCATTATAGACTTATAATGCTATCCTTATGTTATTATTAGAAGAAATACTCACACTTCTCAATAACATAGTTCTGTTTGACGGTAGGCGGCGGCGGGACGTACTCGTCCCGTAGATCAGTGCGCGCGGCCAGCGCTCGCAGCGGGTTGCGTGACGCCGCGTGACGCCGACCCACTCGCGCGCGCCGGGACCACTCGCCTGCCAGCCTGAGGATTGAAGATTGTGGTGTAAAGATGGGGAACAATGTCTGAACGTGAAGACTTTGAAAGAGGTGCTATCAAGCGAGTTTAATTTACAATTAAAAGCCGGCCAAGTGCGAGTCGGATTCGCGCACGAAGGGTTCCTCACCACAAGGCAAAAAATGCCAAAAAAAAACACATTTCTTGTATGGAGACCCCTTTAATTTAGATTAAGAGTCAGGACACATTGATCGACGGCCTTGCGCTCACCAGGCCCCAATCTTGTGCTGATACACCAGGGAGGTTTACTGTCTAAAGACCGCTGCAACTTTAGCTTAATATAAAAAAGATAGATCTACTTACATTTGCCTCGACCCACTATCAATGGCATCGAGATCGACATCGACCCCCTCGGTGTCTGCCAGCCTCTCCTGCTGTATTGCTGGCGTGAAGAATGCTTGGAAGGTCTCATCATCTGCCCGCGGTACTTGAACCGGCTGTCCTGTTCGTTCAGCGCCTGATGCTTCATCATCTGGGAAAGAGAGTTGAGAAATTGGTATCAGGAAAGAATGGAACTCAACATGAATGGTGTAAAGAGAAAAAAATTGCGCACAAAAGGAGGAGGTTTAAGCCCTTTTTTTGGATGGGAAATCATCAAATGACCCCTCCCGCTCTGGGTGGAGCGGCAGGGAGTGTCAGACTCTTACTGACTAAAACCCATCCGTGTTCTTTCCTTAGCCCTTTGTGTTCCGGGGTAGCGGTAACCGCGCGGCTGTTTGTCTCTGCATCACCCAAAGGTTGACTGGTAAAAAATACCTATGGCATTAAGTCCGCCTCTGTACATTTATGTGCTTGAAGTATTAAATAAATAAATAACCCTTTCGGACAATCCCGCTACCCCGGGAGGTTTAAGCCCTGCAGTGGGGCCTGGCTTAATGTAAAGTAATGTTTATTTTCGTCTAGTTAGCTCAGAGATTTAGACGAAAACAAACATTACTCAAAATAAATGTTCTTGTATATCAATTTTATTCAATTTCGAGCGGCCATTGTTGTTTACATCTTTGGCAAATTTAGTGCGGCCGGACCTTAGTTGTAAACTACCTGTGTGCCAAATTTCATCCAAATCCGTTCAGCCATTTGTGCGTGAAGAAGTAACAAACCTACAAACACACTCAAAAACTCAATCTAGCTTCAGCACAATATAACAAAATTACGAAGTTACAGGGGATACAATAATAAAAAAAACATACTCATTTTTTAACCAGAGACGGTACGAACTAATCCGACTTACACAACAATATATTATGAATACTAGCTTCATGTTTTTGAAATGTAGTTAATAGATAGTTACGTTATCTATCAATTATCAGGATAAGCTATAAAATTGGCTGTATCCTAGAATTAAACACTTAAACTACTTGTAAAATTGATAAGTATGTTATTGTAGCCTAATAAAATATTTGAACACACTTCAGAAAACGTACCTACATAAGAAATCCAACATTTAATAGAAATTGATAACGTTATTGATTAAATTAATCCAACTGCATCGTATCGTATTGCATTATCAGAGCAGTAATCATTCTGATTATGCTTGAATATTTGTAAACAAAAATATAATTAAATGTCGTGATCTCCTGCGATTGAACTAACATCGTATTTATGTAATAGTGATAACCTCTGACCTCTTAAATGATAAACAAATAACGACCATAAACAAAAACTATGACCAAAGACCATAAACTATGGCATTAATTTCAAATATTATAAAATCATAACAAGCGGACAAACAATTTCTGCCATTTAATTATGGAGGAAGGAAGGACATTAAAAGCATTTTAATGTTTTTTTTTTTCTGATTGTAACTAAAGCCAAAGGAAAAGCTTTTGTTTTATAAGCCTAATGACCCAAGAGGCAAAATATTTATACAAAACAAAAATCAGAATCGGTCATAACATAAGTTACAAAATACGGTATTTAAGCCGAGAAGACAAAATGGCGTAACAAACTCCCCAGCAAAGAGCAGCATTTCAAATGTTTCCATCAATTCGGCTTTTTGTAAAGAATATACTACACGACCTAATTTCTCCTTCGGTAACAGTTGCCTGCCTATAAAACGGTTATCTGTAAAAATTGTATTACTGTGAAAGTAACTCGCCTAAACTACTGCACCGATCGCTATGAAATTTGTCAGATAAGTAGCCGGAGACCTGGAGGACATAGGCTTCTTTTCGTCCTGGGTCGTAGACGAAGTCGCGGGCTTCATCTTATAAATAAGAAGTCGGTTAAAAATTGCAAAAATACTCACTCTCATCTACCCTACTGATGCTCTCACTGACTGAGTGACTTCGTTTGAAGGACTCTCTATCAATTCTGGTGCTCTTAGGTTTGTTATCGACAGCCGCTGCGCTCACGACGGCGCACGAAGCTGACCGAAGCGGGCCCGAAGCGAATCCGTTCGTAGGGGACGCTTGCTTGCGAGATCTGTGGAGGTTAGTTTACATTTGTAATGTGATAAGGGTATGTATGTAGATAGTACCTAGATATGTTTTACTAGATTGGGTAGTTAATAAATTATTGCAGTAAACAAAGCAGAACCTATACAGGGTGAAATTGAATTCTTGGGCATCCTTTTAAGGGGTCACTGAATCATGATTATGAACAACTTTTACTATGGGACCAAACCTGAAATCGCGAAAAAAAATCAGCTCTTCCCTACATTTTGACGAGTTATGTGAACATGAATGCAGGGAACAGCTGCTTTTTTCGTGATTTTAAGTTTAAGTAAAGTAAAAGTTGTTCATAATGATGAGTTCAATGACCCCTTAAAAGGCTGCACATGAATTTAATTTCACCCTGTAGATATTTTTTTTTTTACCAGAGATGTCTAGAAAAGCACGTCAAGTCGTAACAAGTATCGTTCTATACTTTCTGCCTATTCCCATGGTAAAAAGACGTGAGTTTATGTATAAATGGGTCTAGAAAACTCTTTCTTTAATCATTTTATTTATTTTGTCTCGATGTTAAATATTACGTAGTTGGCAAAGGTAAAAACGGAGCGGTTCCGGGTGTGTCACTTCTAGAGACTCTCTAAATGCACTTCAAATAAATAACTACTTTTACTGACCGGCTGGCTTGGCAACTACCCAAAAGCTGTGACAGCACGCTAGGCAGTTCGACTTCATCATAAAACCCGACTAGTCAAAAACTGAAGTAAACACAATTTACTACAAGACTGAATTTTCGACTTCTTCAGATACTAATGACAATGTTCCTTACTTGAAAGTATTAGGCGGAGGAATCCCGGGCGAAGCTATCACAGGTGCGGTGGCTGTGGGTGGAGGAGTGAGAGGCGGAGTCGCTGACGCCACTTTGTCTCTCTCTAACCGACCAGCGACCGTGAATAGAGAGGCATCCGTCTGTGGTACCCGCTTGCGCCAACCCTGAAACAAGAGACGGACTTGGTTAGTCCTTACGTCCTTCTGAATCTGATAGTAAGTTTGTCCTTTGCCTCGACAGGTCGTGAATGAATTGGGCACATGAAGATGGACATAGGCAATTTACTAATAGATACTAGCAAATAGCGTTCTTCCGGCCTTGCCAAAAGCGTACAGTCCCATGTGTTGTCATTTCATTTTTGTATAGGTCCAAACACGTCTAATATTGTTTACTATAACATTGTAAGAAACCTGTAGATTGAACTGCATCCAATTAAAAGCGGTACAAAACGGAAACCGTTTGAAGTCGCGATAAATACCCAACAAATCATAATTGGGTTCATGGGCACTGAACGACCCACGATGACGTTAAATTATACAAAAGAAATAACTGCAAACAACCGCAATACCACTGGAAACATATCGACAATGAATCACTGCGGTCACTTACTCATAATTCCCAATATTCGCACTTCATGTATTTGCGGACCGCATCATTGGGCTATAACAAACTGGCCATACCCACTGCAAAAACCATTAAGCCCTTGATCTTTAAATATCCTTAGCAGTCAAAGGATACATTTATTAACACAATTATAAATGTTTTGTTTTACATAAATGCTCGCATTGGAAAGGCCCAGAGGTCGTGCAATTGTTGTAAACCGCATTCCGTATATCAACCGAATCGCTGGACGCAAGTTAACGTAAGTTAAACGCGATTTTACGCAACACAGAATTGTTTAAACAGTAAGCAAGGTCTGAACTTTAGCATTTATAACTGCATCGAAAGTTGATTTATGAGTTTCACCTGATGAGCAAATAAATAAAAGTAGTGGTGTAATGATAGACGTCGAGATGGCAGTTGACGACACTGACAAAAAATACGCGGTTACTGGTAAAGATCGTGCAATCACGACGTGTAATGTAATCGTGCATGTGCAAAAAAACATCGCTTTATGACCTAGAAAGAGAATGTCAAGAGGAAGAGAGTAATAAATATGAAGTGGTAAAAACAAGCCGCACTAAAATTAAAAGTATAAATATGTAAACATAATATAAATTGACAAGGGCTTCGAGTTTTATCAGGCGGCAGGATAATGGCGCGATAAAGTTCGGAATGAATGCTTGGATTCTTTTAAATTATTTATTACATGTCCAAGTATTCGTAATAGGTACCTATGTGTCATGTGCTAGTTAAAACAAGTGACCTATTGCCTTTCTTAGGGCATTAGGCATGTCAGAGATTTTATATGAATGTGTGGGTTTTCTCACGACGTTTTACACATCATTAATTTAGTACCATGTAGTAATATATGTTGCTTGATTCAACTTGTCACGTATCCTTATAATTATCGTTTTGTTTGCAGCTACCGAAAGAGACACATATAATAGTTCATTGATCATTAACCCATTGAATGTCGTAATTACAGACACAATTAAAAAGCCATTGTGTCTCGCGTAGATACGAAGGGTTAAATCAGTATTGTTATGGTTACTTACTTGTGCAGCTGTTTCAAGTTTATTTCTTCTATCTGCTAAAATATTTGTTGTTGCTATCTCGTTGTCATCGATGCTTTTCTTCTTGTCGTCTACCGAATTAAGAGATTCCTGAAACAAACAAGAACAAATTGAAATACCGTCTTCTGGTAAATCTTTTATACGGCAAATTTTAATTTCTTGGTAAACATTTTAATATTCATGACTTCACTGTTCACTCAAGAGTGATCAATGGTTATTAAATTGGCGTAGCAATTAGGTATAAAGACACAAAAACATTGTTTTCTTTATCAGATGAAATGAATACAGGTAAGTCTAATGTTCACATTTAAGTTAGATGAAGACATTAGATTGATGGAGAGAAAAAAGTGCGAAACGTTGTAATTATGGCATATTCCTTCTATTGTGTATCGAAAACCCCTTTGTTGCGTAAATAGATAATTATGTTGCATTTGATCCACATTCACGGACTGATAATTTATTGTCACGCCATCTTGCATAACATCGTGTTTATTATGTCTCCAACCATAGCTTTAATTGTGCAAAACCTTTGGCATGTCTGTTTCTAATAACTATGACCCTAATTATAATCAGAAAATTTAAGTATACCGATTTTAATAACTGGAAGTAACGATGTCAAAAGTAAAGAGGAAATCTGTAAGTAATAAATTATTAATATAATTTGGTAATACGATGTACGAAACGAATCGTCATTGAAAGAAGTTAACGGATGCAAACAGTAATAGAAATGATTAATTTTGGCAATCAAGTTGTATGTATCCGGTAACCCTGGTTTTATAAAACTAGCATATTGTTTTTGAACTGATTAAAAAAGAAACCTGCCTGAACATTGTCCACGGAATCGACATCGAACTTCTTAAAAACGGGTTTAAGACCTCCGTTGCTAGCATTCTTCGTTTTATTTTTCAGCTCTCCAATAACCGAGCCGAAGTTAAGACCCTGTGGAAATCCTGGCTGCTTTTGAAGACGCTTCAAAACGGGTTTGTTTTCATCTGTTTTATTTTCAACAACTTCGTCAGCAGGTTGTTCAGTATCTTTTACGATGTTATTTCCATTAAATCGTTTTATTCTATCTGCCACAGCATCTATAGTATTTTGTAGTTCCGCAGCCTTTTCACTTATAGTGCGTCCTTCCTGCTTCTCAAGCGGTTCTATTACTTCGGAAGTAGAGTAAAGAACTTTTGCTGGTTCATCGTGTATGAGTAATTCAGTTTTATCTAGTGACAAATTTTGTATAATCGACTGTATTTTGTCGTCGCTCAAAATAGTTTTCTCAAGAAATTCCGCAAGTCTTTCTTTTGGCGGGCTCTCTCGTCTGACCACTTTTTCACCAAGTAATTTTTCATTACGCTGTTTCAGTAAAACACTCGGTGTTATAATTTCTTCGGTTTTGAGAGATACATTATTTTTAATGTCATGTTTACGCTCACTTTTGATAGATTCAAAAATGTGTCTTTTCGTTTCAACATTTGCAAGTGCAGGATCATTGGGTATGCCTTTGAGTAGAGCACTATCCAACTCCTTTTCATTTATTGTTGCTTGAATATCTGCCGGTTTCTCATATTGAATTTGTGCTTGTTTTGATGGTAACAAATATTTCCACAATATGTAAATAAAGACTCCAAGTCCAATGAGCGTTTCGAGTAACATTGCTAGTTATTTATTTTCCAATAACTTTACTGACTAGAATAAGATCGATATGCGATATTGATAGCGCCACTAAAAATCCTTGAAGGCTTTGCGATCCATTGGTAATGAAGAGTCAATTGAACAATAACGTTTTATACACACGACTAAAACTTTGTTTTTATTGGCATCGGACAATGCATATCGTTTAATAACACTTGGTTAATTCACTATGAAGTCACTGTGACATAAGGAGATTAGTAGGCTTACGAAAAATAAATAAACATTAATGAAATTGAGTAAACAATGCGCGTACTGTGACGGTCGGAATCGAACTGATCACTGAGATCAGTCGTCATTATCATCTGGCAGCGGACACGGTACGTGTGACTCACGCGCAGGTCCTAGAACGTGTGTAAACATTGTATACCACCAGTAGTAACAACAATGACGCATCACCATTTAATGAAAAATTACTATAATATATAGGTGCGTCGTAGCCAGTACCATCAGGTTGAGGGAAACCTTGACCCAAGGCAACACCACACCCAAATACGTAAACGATTTAACCTTACATTAACATAAGGAGATCGACACAAAAGAAAACAATTAGAAAACAGGCGGCGACATCTTCACCGCATGTGGCTGTAGAAGCCAAATGGATTATAATGCAAATGAAACCAGCTGTTTAATCAGAACTCCGTGCAAACACTGACACTCTATTATGCCCTCTGTGCAATGGTTGAAAATAACAGCAATAACCATTGGAGTTTACGATTTTAAACGATTTTCCTATTACTAACCAATTACACAAAACAGGAAAAACATAAAGTTGTTTAAAACTAGGCTGCGACGAACAAGATTCCATCTAACCACCTCAAAGTACGCAATAACGTTGTCGACGCCGAGCTTGCACCAAATAAGCTAACTTGCCCCTACCTAATGTGGAAACGAGCAAAAACCGCGCACGCTAATTCACGGAATATATTTAAATGAATCTAACTTTGAGGATGGCAACAGGCAAATACATAATATCAACATTGTGTAGTAAACAGGAAGATGTCCATATTTCAGTCCCGAAGTAGAAATACGTCAATTCTGTCAACGATGGTTTAATAAACGTCAATAGAGGCAATGGTGTGGGCGATATAGAACAAATCCATCACAATTACACTATCAACAAACGGACGACACACAAATATGCGGCCAAATTGAAATCCTTAACTCGCATTGAATACAAATTACAAAGACGCAGAGAATTTGAATGTTTACATGCCTTTAGCGGACACAAAGAATAATTAAAGTTCAACAGAAATAGAAACGTAGGTTAAGGGGCGAAAGTGTCGGTATGAATAAAGATTTAAATTAAAAAGACTGTCTCCTGATTAGCACTCTACATGAAAGTAAACGTAATGAGAAACGAATTTCTTCAAACAGCGTTACGTTAACCTCTATCAGATTACAAGGTTGAAACCAAATATAGCAAAGATAAGTCTGATAGCAAACGATAATGAAGAGCGTGTTGCTCACGCAATCAATAACAAAATTCACCTCGATATTAAATTGTGCAAATTGCCATCTATCTTAATTAACAACACGAACACAGCAGAAAGAACGATTCCTTGTATCTCAGGTTTATTGATATTTATATACGACTAGATAAACAAATTGAATTTGATAAAAAAATAAGGATACTAAGGATAATAAAAATAAATTTTAATCACATAAAACTGCATTAAATCCGGCCGATTAAACCCGATACACAATCACAAAGGCACTGTTTCGAATATTTTGGCGCGTCTTATTGAACGCGAATTTTGAAGGCAAAAATCCGTGGAAGACGTCGACGGCAGCGCGCGCGCACATAGGCCGACTTGTCCAAAACAACTGACGGTGCCAGTACGTCTCGCCAGCCAGTCAGTCGGGTCATTGTCGACGCATGTGCAACGCAAATACCGCTTTTTGGTACATGGAAATTAAGATTCGCTTTTTGTTTGCTCAACGATCCGGCAAGTTTCCCGGAAATTATGCACAAGGCTTTTGGAGTTGATATACGAATATGAGTCAACCTCGGGTATAAATAACGGTGTAACTAAGACTCTTGAAGTATTTTCGCCGCCACCAAACAAAATAAGATTTATTTCATAATCCCAGATTCCTTGAAAAGCCAGTAGTGTTTTGAATCTATTCGATAGATTCAACTAATACCACACTTTCGAACGATATCTTGTTACATATGTGACTGTATACAAAGTAAATCGACACGGGAGTAAAATTTCGTGAGAAATAACAGTTTCGGCTTGGAAAGTACATATTATTATTTAAACAAAGCTTTACTGTTTTGTATTCACACAAGAGCTCTGTTTTATAACTTTAATGCGTATTCGTAACTTCTGTAACCACTTTATTAGCATAATATGTTGCTAGTTTGAATATTTCTTCATATATTATCCATTAATTGTTTATCTTTACTGGCGTGCTACAGGGTTCTATCCTCGGCAATTTGCTACTAGTACAACTTTTTGTTTTCAGTTTGGGTATAAGTATTTGAACCTCTTAACGCATTTTTGCTTACATTAAAATTAATTATCCCTTCACGTGCTCACAATTTACGATTTTCTGCTCCGAAAAGCAAACTTTAGATGCGCCGCCTTCATTGGGTTCATCATAACTTTGCAGTGGCCAAAATTTATAATTAGATTTAGCTTCTAACGCCAAAACTTATGTGGAGCACTTTCATAACAGTTTCGTTGGCACTGTTTGACTAATGAGTGTAACACAAAACTATAAAGCGAACACTGACAGATGTTCATTAGATGTTTCGTTAATTAAATTAATATTCAGAGATGTACTTAACTAGTTTGTTATCATTGAATTCGGGGCAACAATTTATCATGACCAATTTTTGAACAGTTCAAGATCCATTACTTACATAAACCTATAATGCCAAATATCATTTAATCACACATCGTTTAATTATACTTGTTGCTGTCTCGTCCTCGATGATGATTGACTGAGTATGAGAAAGCAAAGTCGAATACTTAATTACCGTTGAACTTCACTTACAGGTAAGTTTGTTTGACCATTCAAATATCAAGCTAGCTCCCTTATACTGGCTAATAGTACTGTCGCCAACACTGTAAGAAATTAAAAAAACAAACACGCAATAATCTGAGAGACAAAGTAAAACAAATCTAGAAACTGGATTCACTTTAAATGCATACCATGGAATTTTAGAATTTAGAACTCTGTACTTGGATACTGATATTTTAGCAGGAATTCATATCTGCATGTTATATGTCTTTTTATGTTACACCAAAAAGGTAATATGGGAGATACGGATGACTCAAACTGTACATATTGGGTAGGTCTTAGTGATGCCATTAATTTAAAATGTGATGCAGTTTATTAAGACGTAGAGGACACTTTTGTGGCGCTGATGTAACGCGCGTTGATGGATTTCAATGGGTTGTTTGCCAAGCGAAGCATTTATAGATAAAATCTAAATATTTTACGGAGGACAAGGAGATCGGGAATCTTTCATTAGTTCAAGGAATAGTAATCTTGAGTTGTTGCAAGATATTCTGGTAAATAATGAGCATAGTACGAGAAAAGACACCTCTTTTAAAGATCTTAGATCACCAATCAACTCAGCAAATAAAATTCTCGAAAATACAATTATAGATCAAGCAAACGCATTAAAATCTGCATTTCAATCATCGATCTATGTAAATATGTACCTAAATGCAAAACATTTCCAACCGTAAAACATAAATCGCATACTACAAATGCCACAAAACAAGTATCCAATGAATATTTATACAACGTTAATAATCGACTAAATGCAGCGATTTACAATCGTTGTGCGGGTCCCCGGTGCGCAGGAGTTGCCCGCGTTGCATCACGACCGCGCATGCGCACAGGGTAACTGACGCGGGTAGGATTACAGCTTGTGGCCAAGCATTGATCATTGCAACCGTAGGAGCTTATATTAATATAGCGGAAATAGGTATGTAATATTTACTGTATGATATTACTTGGACCTATTAAGATTCTATGTTTTTTTTACTGACTATTGCACTATAATTATTGGCATATTGACGGAAAAATGCTTTAGAGCAAAAAAAGTTTCCTTTGTTTTGAAAATTTTTGTAAACATGCGTAGGGAAAAAAGGGGTATCAATTGTATAGTGCCAAATATTAGAAACGTACCTAAATAAGTGGAACGCAAAAGCGGACAAATCCTTAACGCATTCAACCGTCCTCGACAAATCCGCTCCTAACTAAACACTTACTTAAAAAAATACATGAATAAGCGCATATGGGCCGCGTAAATCTCTTTTACACGAACTCCGGCGACTCCGGATAGTTTAAAAGAAAACAATAAACTGTAAAAATATACTTAGTGTGGTCACTTAGGCTCGCATTCAAAAACGATGCTGTTTTGCTTAACCGTGGGCAAAGATGAGTATTTATAGCTGGCAGATTTTGGTAGATAGAGATTTACATATGTTAGCGTGTCATCTTTGTAGTTAGAAACTTTTATTCCTATTTTATCTAAATCATTTTGAAGGATATTGCTAATCCATTGATTCATATGTCCGAAAAATTTGTCTGCTCAACAATGTAAATAATGCTCGCAATGAATGTTGTTGAATCGTCAAAATGAAAGGCATTGCTACTGGTAGTGTATTACGCAATTAACCCTGCAGCTTCATAATTCAGTTTCATTAGAACTAAATTTGTTTTAGGGCCCTCTGTTTATTTTTTCAAACCGAAACCGACTTATTTAACGTGTTTTTAAATTAAATGTTATTATGTTGTGTGTATGTATTCGAGACTTACCGCTGACAATGTTTAAAAAAAATACTTTTCAAACTATTACTATTTAAAAGATAACTTATACCATTAAGGACTATTTAGAAGACAAATCAATAGAAGCTGTAATTTGTGAGCTAGATTAATTGACATAGCTAATCGTGGAAACAGTTGCACGCCATGTTATGGCAGGATATGCTGAAACAAATTTACTATAACATCTTATGTAACATATTCTAGCAAATACATATTTTTGATTTGATTTTGATATGAAGTATAGTAGTATTGGCGTTTGTGTAGATATAGGTACATAGACACCTGGGACGTACGAAGTGCGACCTCCTTCTAATACCGCCCTATATGGCAGGGTTATACGGACTGTTACAATGTAGGTACATACCATTTATGGTTGTGAGGACGCGATACCCTTTCAATTATGCAGGCAAATGCGACCCAGAATGCTGGAATATGTTTATGTTTATATTCAATTAAATGTCAATGTGATATCAGTATGTTTTGGTGCGGAAATCACTGAAGAGGTTTGTTGATAAGATAATTCGTCGTGCCGATGGTTAATTGTATATTCTATCCACAATGGCTAGTAGACCATGACATTATGATTCATTGAACTGTGAAAACTCGAGTTTTCAAATATAAAGTGCTGAAATATTTCACTAGCATGTCGCATATAAACGTAATTACAGAATACAGGAAACGTTTTCTCGCGCTCAGTAACGAGATTACCAAAGCTGCCGCTGGCGGCGCCACAAGCGCACATTTAATTTCCGCCGTCAAACATAGATGGCGCTGACACGTGATCTAATAAAAACGCGTTACGGTACGGGACAAATCCAATTTGTTGCTTCAGTAAATACAGGATAAATTCTCCAGCACTCCAGGAGTAGGAATTAAGAAAATCAATTCTAGCGAGAAATTATAAAAGTAATTCCTATTTATTTTTAGAACGGCCAGAGTTTGAGCTCAGAAATTTCAGTAGATCGACGAGAAAATTGAATACAAAGATCCTCCGATTTCAAACAAATGTCGCAGAAATTAATAAAAGCATGAATTTCTCGATGGGAAATTATAAGGTTGTTACTTTCTGCACAAAGCCGACACATAATGACGGGCAAGGCTTGAAACAAAGCCCATGAAAGGTCAGGGTGATATTTGAAGCTTGCTATTGCTATAAATAGTAATGTCGTTTAGCCTAAAATAGCGTGAACTTTACCTGGTGACCTTAACCGGCGAACTACTGATGAGGACGACACAATAATCACCCCTGACGGCCCTGATAAAGATTTTATAAATGTTATGGGTAACAGTTTCAATTCCACGGCATAACTTTGTTCAGAGTAAAAAATGTAAGTCCTCGTTTAATTCTGACAGTTTTATTATTTAACTAGCTGCGCCCCGCGGTTTCACCCGCGTAAGTTTCGATCCCGTGGGAATATCGGGATAAAAACTATCCTATGTCCTTTCCCGGGACTCAAACTATCTCTATACCAAATTTCATCGAAATCGGTTCAGTAGTTTAGGCGTGAAGAAAAGACAGACAGACAGACAGAGTTACTTTCGCATTTATAATATTAATATATAATATATATACAGGGTCCCATTAAAATAGATGGACAAATTTTAACACAGTGCTCAGTACGTCTAACCAAAGATATCCAAGCAAAAAAAAACACCGATTAAAGTGATTTTATTTTGACCTAAAATAATAAATAGCCGGCACATTAGTGTATTTTCGTTAGCTGATTATTTTTCTTGTAAGTATCTAATGGGTTTTTCTTATTATATTTTCTTACCATTGTCCTTATTTTGCTAGTCTGAATGATTTCTAAAAGTTTGTTCATCTATTTTAATGGGACCTTATATATATAGTTTGGACTAGCTGACCCGGAGAACTTCGTACCGCCTCAGAATTAATACCTAAAAAGGAATGTATGACAAAATGAATTATCTTTATTATTTTCTTTTTCGTGAATTTTCCCCATGTTTTAATAATTATTCTGCTATTCGGGGCGGAGACAAATCCAACAAATCAAAAATCATAAAAATCGTTCCAGCCGTTCTTGAGGTATAAATGGTGTAACTAACCCGACTTTATTTTATTTATATAGATTTAATACCCTCGAATATTTTCCTATGTAATCCAAACATTCTTGCCTTGATTCTAGTTGTCTACAAAATTAAATAAGCTTACGTTTTGGGGTTAAATCGGCACATAGTTTTGGCACTAGGTCTGACTCGCATGTTCTGAACTTATTTTACTAATACCAAGAATGCAATAAATCAATATGGCGCGCACAATTCGTGAAAAAATTATCGTGACTTGTGACATGAGGAAAAGGTTCAAGGAAAGTGTGAGGTCGACAACAAGCTCCATTTTTTTTAAATAACCTTAGTTTTAGTCATTACAGCGCACTAACTCAAAACATGTAATTAAAAATCAATTATTTCTATAACATTTAAAATTTTCAGTTGATAAGGTCAAGTATGGGTGGGTAAAGAAAGGGAAATAATTTGTTACGCAAATTGACTACTGTCATTCTTTAACAGTTATAGAAATGCCAAATTGTAGGGTGTCAATTTCCTTAACAACAAATTTTTCCGACTGCACAATTGCACATTGCTGTTTCGTACATGGTGTTATATCCTTCGAACATCGAGTTGGGTAGTGGAAACATTACCTCGGGGTCATGGGCTACATAAATGCGGGCAGTAGATTTTATTACTACTATTAGTAACAAATGGAGAGCGGCTGGGCAGAAAATAGGGGTGCGATGATAACAGCGCAGTTTTCATGAGAAAAAAAATGGGTTTCCATTTTCCGAATTTGGACGCGGAAACGAAATTTGTTGAGCAAATTTCTGAATCACGGGAAAAATATGGAATTTTTTCCTTGAAAAATAGATATGTACAAAATTCATTAAACAAGATACAAAGTCAATGTTTTCTACTATACGTAGAAACTATTTCTTGCATGAATAACCAGAATAAAATTGTCTACGCTATAATTCGCGTAGAACTAAAAGCATACGAAAAAAACCTAAATATAATCTCATAGACCATAGACATATAATATGAAAAATAAGGTCCAATTCCTAGAAAATGGACCGTGACGTAGAGTGGCAAAATGGTTAGCCATTTAATTGGCCACTCTACATCACTAACTTAATATAAAAGGACACTACATAAAACAAGACTTTATTGGGCATCGAAATGCTACTAATATTCCCCTATAAAGATAGATATTTTGTCGATGTGAATTTGTAGTCAACATTATTTATGCTTTATCGGGAAATGGAAAAGCGCCGTCAGATAGGAAATTCTATTTGAACGGGAATAGGACAGTATTCGTACGTTCAGCAACGTGATATTGATTTAGGACGAATCATGTTTCGTTAATGCTCATTTTAGGTTGGAAAATTATTCCACAATTGGATAAAAGAGCAATCTGAGGTTATTATGAGGGAAAATGTACAAATACTGACTGATAGTATGTATAGTATAGTTTTGTAACTAAGTGACTAGGTCAGTATTGAATCGAAATTTAAGCTTTAAAATCTCTCTAGGTGTTCTGTAGCCTGTAGGTAAGATATGAAAAGTAAGTATTATTGATAAATTATTTTAACTACATATCTTTAAAAGGCTAACCGTGACGAAACAGAGACTCCTAACACTAGCAAACGACCAATATCTTTAAGCTTTGTCATAACTGGGACACGTTTATACACTGCCAAAAATACTGCAGTAATTTCCAGCGAAAATTCCGTCACACAAATCAACTTGTCACTACCAGGAACCCTCTTAAACACCCCTCTTACACTCCCCGTAGTAAATTAAAACCGAAACTGGACAATTTCCTTTTAAAAAAGCAAATCTCTCACAAATCGATAGCTCAACCATGATGGGATATTCAGACAAGCCTTTTAAACGCCATTTGCTTTGACGAGTTGATCTTCTTAACATCATAAATCAGTCAATTTCCAATTAAAACGTCAATGTAACGTGACGGATAGGAAGTTAAATAAGGGGAGATTTAGGTTAATGTTTTATTTTACTAGCTAGGAAAGTTTACCGTGACCTGTCAACATACCTTTTGTTGGGAGCGGAAACTGCGAACACCAGACGTTTGAAAAACTTCCTTGTCCTTTTCAGAATTGGGTCGAGAATGGTGTGACTAAGTTTTAGTAAGGTAAGGTTGTGCGTGAAGCAATTTCGGAGGTGACACGCGATTTGCGCTCGTTTAGTGAAAAGTTCACGAGAGGCGTGGTTTTAACATATGCGTGACATTGGCAAGAGGTCAGTGACACTTTTCGTTTGGTAATTTAGTAAACGGAAGCTTTGTTTCTGAGATAAAATTAAAAAGTAGATTCAATAATATTTTGAACAATAAAAAATAAATTACGATATTGTAAAGTGCAATTTTAATACCTAGTAAATTAAATAACAATAAAAATATTTAATTCAATGCCAGTTGCATCATAAAAGTTGATCCTTTTAATTTAATACACTTTAATTTTTACAAAGACTATCAAGTTTTAAAACATGGTTCTAAAAATGTATTAAAACTTCTGTCCTTATTCATTTGCAGTATAACTTTTTTAACAGTATCACAAAATGAAAACTGCCAATCATAACCAAATTAAATAATTTTACAGTAAGTAATTCGTGAAGGTAGCGCGAAAATATTTGCTCAAAATAATTTCCAAACGCCGCGCCCTTACGGAGTGTAATTAATAAAATTAATTGCCTGTAATACGCCGGAAATGTCGTGTTTCATGTACTTTAAATATATGTACAAATATTTATTTACTTAGGGTGAATGCCACCGAACTTTGATAAGTACCTATAATAAGTCTTATCCTGAGAATAAATTTTGTTTTTTTGACAGTTTTTCCATGATAATAAAATTGACGTCTGACAATTCTTGTCAGACGTCAATTTTATTCCACAGATAAAATATATCTGACTGTTGAAATCAACCCTTAATCGTATACAAGCTTGCTTTGAATATATTGGCAATCTTTCAGGGGGTGAAAGTACTCATAAATACGTATGAACAACTTCTTCAAATATCTGCTGTCTCATACAAAAACGCATTAGGACTTGAGCAGTGGAGATTTATGAAACAGATCGCTGCGTAAATTGAAAAGGGCCACAAGTCGAAAAAATTACAAATCGAATCAAATTTTTTCGACTTGTGGCCCTTTTGAAATTGATACGATTTTTGCTTTAAAAAGAATTTGTATAATTTTTATCGACTTGTGGCCTTTTGAATTTAAGCAGCGAGATGTCTTATTTTTCGCTATTTCAGACTTGTTCACATTTAAAAAGTTATTTATATTATTAAGTGCTTTCACCCCTTGAAAGATTGCCAATGGTTTTAAAGTCTGCTTTTATAATGAGTGTAAAAATACCCATAACGAAGCCAAGAGCCTCTTGTTCTTCCCCATATTATGATACTTTTTTAGTACTAGACCATAACTGGTAACCTTCATGTTAAGAAGGTTACAACTTTTTTGACGTATTTTATTTTATGAAAACAAGTTTTAAATGTTATTACTTAACTTTAAATACTCCCACTATACCCATAAGCACAATGTTTTGCGTGACTTACATTGCGCACGTCCGTAAACAGCGAATTATCACACCAAAAATAAAAGTCGTTTTCCAGCAATTGTTTTTGCAGAAGGTTAGGTACTTAGATAGGGTTTTTTTCTGTCTGGAATTTCTGAGTACCAGCTCAAATCGCCCATTATTGCATAGGACTTTAACATAACTGGCGAAATGTGGGTGTACAGAGGCCAGCACATCAAGCTACCCCAATCTTCCCAAAATTTTCCCAATTGAATATGAACCTTATAACTTTGTAGTAAGGTTGAAAACCTATCAAAGAAATTTGACAGATTGGGCTTGATGTGCTGGCGTCTGTACAATAGGTACATCTTCGCCTAACCCGTCAGGGATTACAGTCTGCAATCCCTGAAGGATAAACAATGCGTAGATGACGGCTTCGTGAAGGGTCTTTTTACACCCTGTATTTTAGCAACATCTAATATTCGTTCAAAACAGTGCGTGGTCTCTATCAATGCTGACATTTGTTGCAGTGAGTAGGAGCCATCTCCGCTTGGCACGTATACCGACCTTGACAATACTAAACTTCTAAAATCGATACTGCCTTTACCTTTACTACTAATATTAATTCGATGGCAACACGAATTAGGTAATGGAAATTCACTGGGTAATTAATTAGTAATTGCTTATGGAACTTAATAATTTTACTTTTACATCATTATTTTGTTATCATTTTTATTTAATGTCTAAGTTTTTCAGTAATGTAACTGATAGAATATTTAAAGACTGTTTCGCCAACTTTATCACACCAAAATAAACCTAAATACTCGTGTTGTCCCGTTTATTTTATTTGTCGGTGTGTTTGTTTATGAAAAGACTAGCTGCGCCCCGAGGTTTCACCTGCATAAGTTTCGATCCCGTGGGAATACCGGGATAAAATGTATCCTATGTGTTAATTCTGGTTATAAAATAACTGTGTGCCAAATTTCATACAAATCCGTTCAGTAGTTTTTGCGTGAACGAGTAACAAACAGCCATTCATCCATCCTCACAAACTTTCGCGTTTATAATACTAGCTGCGTCCCGCGGTTTCACCCGCATAAGTGTCGATCCCGTGGGAATATCGGGATAAAAACTATCCTATGTCCTTCCCCGGGACTCAAACTATCTCTACACCAAATTTCATCTAAATAGGTTCAGTGGTTTAGGCGTGACAAGGTAACATACAGACAGACAGAGTTACTTTCGATTTTATAATATTAGTATGGATAGTATAGACGTATGGATTAGTAGGATTGCGCGGTAAATTTATCATGAGTAATGTAAGCTTTGTGCCTAGACAAATTGCATAAACAAAATGATTGTGTATGAAAACATGCTGCGTGACAGTTGCATCTATTAAAACCGGATTAACATAAACACCAATTCCTTAACAAAATCCTCACTAATCAACTCTCAACCTTACTACCTTAACTGACACTACATTTTCGTCTAACAACACAGTCTACCCATCTCGCATGGTAACAGACTGGGTGCTACAGTATCACAATAGATGTGAAGGGCTGTCTTGAAGGGCGCTGCTTATTAAAGGGGGGCCGTCAAAGTGATGCCTATGCAAGGCTGCAAGGTTGGCACTCCTGTAGGGCTCTTGAATGGTAAGCCAGTTGCGCTAGGCAAAGATTTTAAATAGATGGGAAGCTTGATGGAGATTGCAACCTTCGTATATTGGAATGTGAATCTTTTTGAAGAGGTCCTCTTTTATCAGCGAGCAAATATACTTGTGTTAGGAACTAGGGAGTGTTTTTTGCATTAAGATGGCGTTTTGCAAGGATAAGATACACCTCAATCCTCGTTATAGAATTTGAAAGAATAATGATGAGCATTGTTGCTGTCTCAAAATAATTATTGAAAAAACTGTGAATATTATCTCTCTAGGTATGCTATTTTCATCGAAGTATTTTATCAGAGTGACTAATTTTGGCCTGCAGACATTTGAATGAATGAATGAATGAATGATATTTTTTTTTTTTTTAATTATTTGTATATGGTACCTTGACATTTAGGTACGTGTCAAAGACAAAAACAATAACAGTTTCACAAGTTGGATCAGTTTACTTTTAGGCTAATGGTAATGATAGAAGAGATGCAATGCCAATGTTGCTATATCTGATGTAGAAAACCTTTGCAAGCCTTTGCCTTGCATCCGAAAAGCAAAGACCGACGTTAAGTTAAGCAGCTAGCGACTAGCTAGGTAATTTTATGATAATCGTGGAAAATACGTCTTAAGGTCCTAGCACACATATCAACACGGAAAGGGATCGTCACCGTATCAACTCGAGCCATTCAGTATTCTTTGTATGAAACTCCCTACTGCAACGCACACTAATCGGAATCGTAACGTAATCGCCTCGCCTCGAGACAAGCTCACGAACCGCGGTGCGGTGCGCTTACGACTCGTCGTCCCCGCGCTTACGGCTCGTCGTCCCCACGCTACGACTCGTCGTCCCCACGCCTACGTCTCTCCGTACCAGAGCTTAAGGTCACAGCTCATTAGAGCCACCCGGCACCCACCCCGCACCGCCTCGTCGCACGGCGTCCACTTGTTGTCGACAGGTGGTCCACGGGTGGACGCCGCGTTGTCACCAATAAACGTCGCGCGGTCAACCAGTGGACCCCGCGCGGTCAACGAGTGAACGCCGAGTGGTAAACGAGTGGACGTCGCTTGGTCCACGAATTTTCGAGTAGTCTGTTAACAATTGGCACTAGGTCACCACGTGTGTTTCGTAATGTCAAATTTTACAAATCATTCGCGGGCAGCGCGCGATCCACTCTGGACCCGCGCGTTGGCAACGCGCCGTCAACACAAGGCAATCATGCGAGCAGCGAGTTGTCACCGAGTGGTCCACCCGCCGTCCGCGCGTGGAAGGCTTACGACCGAGGCGATCCGGTGACGCTACGGAGGTGATATAGTGAGCGCATACCCGTACAAGTCCATATAAAGAATACTAGCCGCAGGAGGCGACGCGGTGCGGAGTGGGTGCCGGGTGGCTCTAATGAGCTGTGACCTTTATACGTCTCTTCGTCCACTCTTGCCCCTCTCACTCCTCCCGCGGCCTGCCTGCAGCACCATCAACCAGCGGTCGGCGAGCCGTAAGCGCGGCGTCGCCTAGCCGTAGCCGAGTCGCCGTATCGGAGCTGCTGATCCACTTTGGTTACGTGCTTACGTTAGGTTGACACCTGTTTGACGGCGAGGCGAAAGGCGATACGGTGACGATCCCTTTCCGAGGTGATTTGTGTATGTTTGTATTTAAAAATATAAAGGGATACTAACATTGATCCTATTCTTGGCCCGCTCGATGGCTTTGGAGTCTTCTTTCTCGGGGCTCAGTCGACAGACGCGCGCTCTCCAATCATTTGCACCCGCTGCTTGAAGAGCCGCCAACCTGTAAATAAACACCAACATTATTAGCAAAATAATTAAAAATAAAGTACCTACTTATGGAAAAAAAGGAGAACCAGGTCTTGGGGTCATAATTAAAAGAAGACGTACCTAAGACGAGTGTGAGTAATAGCATAATCAGGCTATAATGTTTCCAATGCTGGGACATAAGCCTCCTCTCGGTCAGAGTGAGTGGGCCGTAATCCACCACGCGGGCCCAGTGCGGGTTGGTAGATGTCGCATGTCTTCAAATTTTTAGTTCTAGGATAAGCCGGTTTCCTCACGATGTTTTCCTTCACCGTTTTGAGAGCAGTGGTGATGAAATAAATTACAATACAAAGTAAACAGGGTGAATTTTATGAAAGCAATGAAGCTGTATATCAGTCAAATACTTAATATGCTCTCCAAAATCAAGAACTTGACTCTATTAAATGCTTGTCTCGAGTTATTCCGGTCGGATCCCGATCTAGTTATAAAGGCGAAAGTTTGTGTGTGTGTGTGTGTGTGTGTGTGTGTGTGTGGGGGTGTGTTTATATGTTTGTTACTTCTTCACGCCTAAACCACTGAACCGATTTAGATGAAATTTGGTATAGAGATAGTTTGAGTCCTGGAAAAGGACATAGGGTAGTTTTTATCCCGATATTCCCAAGGGATCGACATTTACGCGGGTGAAACCGCGGGGCGCAGCTGATTCACTATAAAGTTTGACATTCCGATCTGATCCCCTTTATCCTCAAAGTGTGTCCGTGTCTGTTGAATTACATTACTTAGGCCATTTAAAGGGCTTTGAAGGCCCGTGCCATACCTACCCGTCCGCCATTTTGTTTTTTTTTAATGGCAGCCACACATGAATCCTATGTAAATTGATAGCTGACCTATATAATTGGTCCTTTTATATTTAAGTTCAGGCTATAAATATAATCGTATTCCAAAAACTCAGCCTTTACAGTAAGTAAATAATCCTATAATGCTTAAAGATTAACATCACGTCCACATTACAACAAATACCTACCGCTGAAACAAAACAAAACAATGAACATAATAGGCACGCAGGATAATCCTACTCATTTATGTACAAACAAATAAAAGGTAATTAACCTACTGTGGTGGCCTTATTTTATTTACAATCGGAGTTAGAATTATTTCTCTTGCAACTTTTATAAAGGTCTATACAGCGTGTATCAGGAATGTTTGGTCATATTTTAGGGTGAGGTACAGTCAGCATCAAAAGTCGATTAACACTATCATTTTTACATGTTATTAAATTGACAACAACTTTTTTCAATAAACTGAATTTTAGCTTTTCACATAATAGACAAGAGTATATATTCTAAAAAAATTTCTTCTGCTGCAATTTTGAACAAATATTTTGCTCAATAACTAAGATTAAAAAAACTGAAGTGTTAATCAACTTTTGATGCTGACCGTACGTACCATCAAACTGAACAACTTTTTCCATGGGACCAACATCGTAATCGAGAAAAAATCATCAGCTGTGTCATACAAAACTTCAATAGGTCATCATTTGCCTAGCCTTTTCCCAGCTATGTTGGGGTCAGCTTCCAGTCTAACCGGATGCAGCTGAATACCGGTATTTTACATGGAGCGACTGCCTATCTGACCTCCACAACCCAGTTACTTAATAATACGATACTCCTTGGTAAGATTGGTTGTCAGACTTTCGGGCTTCTGACTACGCGTAACGACTGCCAAAGATCTACGAATGATAGCCGGGACCAACGGCTTAGCGTGCTTTCCGAGGCACGGAGGGGTCTCGATATGTAAAGATGGTCACCCATCCACAGACCAACCGCGGCAAGCGTAGCTTAACCTGATCGACCGGCCTGTGCGCTGTTATTATTTGGCCACGAGCCCCTCAGTAGGTACTCGACCCAAATGTATGGGAAGGCCGATTATTTTTTTTTCAATTACGAAGTTGGTCACATGAGAAAGCTTTTCACTTTGATGTTGTGTACTACACCTTTAAAATGATCACACCTTTTTGATACATGCTGTATAGCTCCATAAAAGGGACGGTAATTGGTGTTAACACTTTGTTAGACTACCAAAGTATTCTATTCGTTCTATGGTTGACATAATGCGTATTGAGGAAGTATTTAAGACACAAAAGAGCTCAACGATTGGTTTATAATGATATATTCGTAGTAGTCGTAGTAAAGTGTGATCAGTCAATGTATAGACGTGTGCCTATACCATACATACAGACCTATATTAGGAGCTTCTTTGGCATTTGAAAGTAATATTTTGTAGGTTTAATTTTCCAAAATGAATATCACCCTGTATTCTTTTGGTTTTTTAAGCTACTTGCTCTCTCAATTGCACCATAACAACTTCTTAAATTTTGCTGTATTAAGGCGAATGGGTAGTTGTAGCCCGCGAAATTCAATTTTTCTTACGTTTTTTGCAATTTTCAGGTCAGTGTCAGGTTGTATCTTGATGAAAATTTGATTCGCGACTATAACAGGTACGTATTCACAGAATTATAATCATCAGAATCATTAATACATCTGTTTAAGTTAGATTTCTACCACCAACACTTTTCCATACGAGATTTGTTCTTAACGGTAGAAATCTAACTTAGAAAGATGTATTAATGATTCTAATTATTATAATTCTGTAAATACGTACCTGTTATTGTCGCGAATCATATTTTGATCAAGATACAACCTGACACTGACCTGAAAATTGCAAAAAACGTAAGAAAAATTGAATTTCGCGGGCTACAACTACCCATTCACCTTAAATAGATAGATTATTCATAGACTCATTTTCACAGTTTTAGTACTGGAATGTTTTTCACAAACAATTACCATAGGGAACAAACAGGATAGGATAAACAGATATGATATTACTAACAGCGAATTTATGCTTCTATCTGGTTCAATATCCATACTAATATTATAAATGCGAAAGTGTGTCTGTCTGTCTGTTACCTCTTCACGCTTAAACCACTGAACCGATTTAGATGAAATTTGGTATAGAGATAGTTTGAGTCCCAAGAAAAGACATAGGATATTTTTTATCCCAATATTCCCACGGGAAACTTATGCAGGTGAAACCGCAGGGCGCTGCTAGTCATGAAATATTACTGAAAATATGCACGGAAGCATCAATAACATTGATAAATTAACCATCTACGAATACGTTATCGCAAATTGTTAGTAAACATACAATAAGACAGATAACGTTGCGTTCCCTTACTTAACAATTCAATATTTATTGTCATGAAGGGCCCAAGATGGTCGGTGACCTATGGCAACCCTTATCTCAAAGTCATTAACTTTAATTAGGCGGTAAGAGGCACATGCATTACTTGATAGTATATTATCTACTAGTGCACACAAATTGTTAAAATAATGACCATCTGGTTGTTCTCTGTGTTTATTTTACGGCTATTTCTTTGGGGATAGTCTAGACAATAATGTTTAAATAAGATTTTGAACAATTCTCGCAATGGTTAATTGTTTTCAGAACTAAACAGAACATAAAATAATGTTTGTAATCCCCAAATGGTTAGGCAGAGGTGTATTTACCATCGAGGAAACTTACATCTGCCCAATTTGAAAACGAAATCCCGTGTACACGATGACCACATAATATGTTAGCAAGCGTTACTATAGCGGCCGAGCGCTGCAAGCAAGAATAACCCTTACGGTGTAAGTATAGATGTAAGTTTAGAAACTTACATCTGCCCAATTTGAAAACGAAATCCCATGTACACGATGACCACATCTGTTAGCAAGCGTTACTATAGCAACCGAGCGCTGCAAGCAAGAATAGCCCTTACGGTGTATAGATGTAAGTTTTCTCGATGGTAAGTACCTATAGTAAGGTACACACACATTTCGCCAATTATGTTGAAATCCCATGCAATAGGAGCCGACCTATTGTCATCAACCACAAATCCAGATTCCGGGCTGAGGAAATCCTGATGGAAAACCCGATAACACTTTGCAAGACCTGAAAATCGAACCCATGGCCTTAGGCGCTTTGCAGATGGATTAGTTGAGGCAACTATTAACTTTTTGAAATTTTTCCTTTAAAAGTTGCCAGTTGCAACAACCAAATAGCCCGAAATGTATGCAAACAGCTAGTTGCCAGTTGCTGTAATTGATATTAGAGATAGGTAGATGGTTTTATGACCAATGGTTTAATGGTTTTTAAAACTTTTAGGGCTCTATCCAGCTAGTGCCATTTAGGGCCATTTCAGGGCTGATTTTTCAATCATCTGATAACTACATTTATTTCATGCAAAAACTGTCAAAAGTCGATTTTTATTCCTCGAATAAAAGTTATCTGACGGAAATATCAGCCCTAAGTATCGTAAGTAAGTATCAATCTATCTGCTACCTACTACATCTAAACCAACTTTGTGTTATTGATATCCACGTCCGATAGTAATCGTACAACGGATGATAAAAGTTCCAAGAACTATGTACTTATCTATAACTTTATGAGCAGAAACTTTGACAGTCAAAGAAGCAAGTAACATGGAAAGTGACGGAACTTCAGCGTTCTGATTTCTCTGAATCTCTGAAAAACAACACTACAACAAATAATGTGATAGATCACAAAAGTTCACGATTGCGATTGGATTCATTATAACTTCTAGCGTCCTACATTCTAAGGGGCACGATTGGTCAATCAATTGGCCAAAACATATTTTAGCTATTTAAATATGGCGTTAAAAGTCGAAAACGTGAGGTTTCAGTGTTTGAGTAGGTATATGGAATTGTAGAGGCTGAGTTAATGTCGTATGGAAAGTTGTGAGTACGAATGTGGAGGGCTATAAGAGTAGGGGAAGACCAAAGAAACGATGGATGAACTGTGTGAAAGATGATATGGCTAGAAAAGGTATGAGACTACCGAGATGACGACTAACAGAAAAGTATGGAAAACAACTGACTTCAAAAAAAAACACTACAAAGTGATAAACAACTTTAATTTCGGAAGTTAGTGCCGTTGGTTCCGCATTTTAGTTTTTTGACACCGAGTTCCGAAATTAAAGTTATTTATCATTTTGTAGTGTTTTTTTTTTTTTTGTAAAAAAGTTTTTATTTTTCACTTTTTAGTTGTACCTACCCCACATAAATTCACAAAAAGAGAATGATAAGACGCTAAGTATAATTTGAGTCAAAGCGAATTTAAATACAATTAAAATTACATCAGGTAGGTATGACTTTTTGTCAGGATTAAGGTATCAAAAGAAAGATGAAGGATATTTACCTTTCGGCAATGGTGCCTCCCCCCTTGTGCGGCATTTCGGCATGTGTGGCGCTGCGCTGCACACCACCGCCGACCCTGCAGAATAACAATAAACATGAATAAACAAATCATTAAAACACATTACTTAATAGAATTGTAATGATTTATTTGACATATGACAGTGGGCCAAATTTACGACCCAATGGGTCCCTCTTAATGGCAAACGACATCGTGGCAGGCCCAGACGGATGGCGGGATGAGCTGGACTCCTTCAACAAGAACTGGTCCTTAACAGCATTGAACAGAGAGAGGTGGAAAGAGAGTAGGGAGACCTTTGCCCTGCAGTGGGACGTCACAGGCTAATAGTAATAATAATTTGACATATAAAAGTACACAGATACAAAGTGGCACATAATTTAAACGTGCAAATAGCCTGGCACAAAATAAATGATCAATATCCCCCATGTAGGAAAAACCTATGTTACATGGGATATCCATCCGTCCATGTATGTATATTATAAAACAAACTATTTAGTAATGTGGACTTTTGTAAAACTAGAATAGTACAATTAATTTTGAGGATAAGAAACGGGGGTATAAAGTAAAAAGGGTTTAAACTAATATAATAAACAGTCGAAAGACGTCCACTGCTGGACATAAGCCTCCCTCAAGCGTAACCACACCAACAAGTCCTAATGTTTCTTGCAACCAGCGGATTCCGCGTCTGAGATCACGGTGATAATCATAAATTTAATATTGGGCAATAGTTTGGAAAGAACATGGACGGCAACTTAAAGCTAAGATATTCAAAGTCATTCTTCTAGATTCAATATTTTAGAATAACACAACAATGCTATATTATTATCATCCTGTTGCTAGTACTGAATGTGGAAACTACATGATTTTAAAGCATAGAAAACAAAGAAACATTTTCCTAAAATAATCAGTACTTATTACTTACAAAGTTTGTCTATAAAAGAATATATTTATGCCCGGGCCACACTAACGGGAAACGCCGATAATTATCGCGATAATGGGCGTTAATCGTACGTGCAGCCACAAATTATCGCGATAATTATCGGCATTTCCCGTTAGTGTGGCCCCGGCATAACCAAATGCTTGGTCAGTGGGTCGTCTTAGCATAATTCCGATAGTATTTTCACAAACAGATGCTAATTATGTAGCGCAATAATAAAGAAACAATCTTAGCTTAAAATTACCTGGTCGTCTCAAACTTTTCTTTGAGAGACTTAAAACTGAAGAGCCTGTCTTCGAACGAGCTTGTCCGTACCGAAGTCAACATTTTGCCGGTTCACATTCACACTAATATTATACGTAAAAAAATATATGTTGTCACATTACTACTAGAGAAAGATTTAAGTTGAATATTTTTGTAGTTTTTAAATTATAGGACGACTGTTTGTCGACTTGAAGGGACAGTGACACACTGACAGCAGGACAAAATGTCGTTTGCTGGACGCGTTCAGAAGCGTTCAGATAACAACTATTTATTACAATGTGACGACGGGACATGGGCGAACGTTATCCTCTTTGCAATTATTAGTTATTTTTGTATGTTAACAATGCGGTTAATTTAATTGAAATAGCTCTTGTAATTATTTTAATAATGTTACATGCGAAAATGATCGTTTTGGTATTTTAAATGGATGTACCTACTTATGAATAAAAATCACGTCACTTTATCTATTGATTCTCTAGCACAAAATGATTCACTGAGTTGGAAAAACCTTTATCAAAATAAAAATATTTCTTTAAGGTTCTTGCCCACGACTACAAGAAACGAAGTATCTTTATAGAATGACTAAGGGCTAAACAAGCAACGGCCAAAACAAAAACAAAAGTAAATAAAAAATATGTAGGTACCTACTACGAAAATCTTTGTAAAAGTAGTTTTTATCAAATATTGTATCTACACGCGATCGTAAACTGAATATAAAAGCGGACAATCCGTATCTATTGGATTTCATCGACGAAAGCGAGTTTTTTTGCGCCACTTTGATATTTTATTATCACGAAACCGAAACGTTTACTAGAATCCGCAAAAAGTTATATTTTGATATTTTCTGCGCCTTATTTATGAAGAACTGCTATTCAATTTTCCAAGCCTGTATTCAATAAACTTCAAAATCCACAAAGAATTCTTCTAGGTATTGGGCCCATCTAGAGACGCTTAAATGAAACGTATTTCGTACCAACGAAAACCTCTTTCCTTAGATCTATGATTAATAGCCTCCAATAAAATTAAAACCCTTAAAAACTGCAGTCTAAATAACGAGCTTAGATTTTTAAACAGAAGCAAAAACTGTTCAGTCAGCTCACGCTACAAAGCCATTATAACATTTTTGTTTAACTACGATCAAAACGAGCAAAAATCCCATCCATCATATTCGAATATCAATTTTTATAAAATAGAAAAGCATTTTCAATTTTTATGAATACCGAGCTACACAAAAAACTACCTCGCTTTTTATTGGAATGACCGTTGAAAGCTCCAATAACCAAAAAAACATTCCTTTAAAAAAAACTACCTGAAATGAACTGAAAAATAATAAAATTGCATTTCTAAAACAAACTGAAAATCACCTGAAAAAGCCAGTTCTTGCGCTTTCCTAATGATAAAATAATGACCTACACGGTATTTCACAGAGCTTTCATTAACTTCAAATGAAACTCAGAATTCAATTAACTAACACGAAAAGCAATCACTGCTAAAACATGCACACTAAAACATTAATTATTATAGGTAGGTAATACAAACCGGTTGTTTGAAAACAAAGGCTCACGTTGTACGTATATTTCACGTGTGGAAGGCTACGCGAGCGCGCCCTACGCGGTGTGTCGAGCGACTGGTGGGCGGGCGGGAGCTTTCTGCCTTCGACCTTTGAGGCCTAAGCTTTTTACTACTGGTAATCGAATAAGAAACTCGTTATGTGAAATTACACCTACTTTTTGCTTTAAAGACAATGATTCGTATTTTTTAACGATATAAGTGCGTACGGTCAGCATCAAAAGTTGATTAACACTTCAGTTTTTTTAATCTTAGTTATTGAGCAAAATATTTGTTCAAAATTACAGCAGAAGAATTTATTTTAGAATATATACTCTTGTCTATTATTTGAAAAGCTAAAAATCAGTTTATTGAAAAAAGTTGTTGTCAATTTAATAACATGTAAAAATGATAGTGTTAATCGACTTTTGATGCTGACTGTACAAGCACGGGAAAGGGTATTTTATTTTCTACTAGCTGACACGGCGAACTTCGTACCGCCTCAGAATTAAATAATGTGACAAAGTTCAATAGACACGTGGCGCTATCTATTATCATAATAACGTTATTGTTGTTTTCCTCGGGAACAGCACTTTTTTCGGGATAAAAGGTACCCTATGTCCGTTTCTGTACACCTGACAACGTATATATGCAAAATTTCAGGATGATCGGTTAAAGCGTGAAAAGGTAAAAAACAAACAAAAATACTTTCGCATTTATAATTTATATAATATTACTAGCTGCGCCCGCGGTTTCACCCGCATAAATCTCGATCCCGTGGGAATATCGGGATAAAAAGTATCCTATGTCCTGTCCCGGGACTCAAACTATATACCAAATTTCATCTAAATCGGTTCAGCGGTTTAGGCGTGAAAAGGTAAAAGGCGCCTGCCTGGGTACGAACCAACAACCTACAACTCGTAAGTCAGGGCCGTTACTACTAGGCCACCACTGCTCCCCTTGCATGAATTCAGTGTTTATATAATAGGAACTGCACTATAAAATTAAAATACAACAATACAAAAAATACCCGACCATTTTCAGCTTTATTCACAACTGCCTGTCGTAGACCGACCGTGCGAGCTTTATCCAATAAATATTGGTTCGAGTTACCCCTAGTAAAGTTCGAAGTCAATGCAACTTGTTCGTGTAGACAGTGGGCATGTTAGCTTGAACCTTGAACCTAAGGCTTTTTACACAGTTTCAGACTTTCAGGCTTTCAAAGTTCTCGCCCGGTTTACCTATGGATTTTTTTGCTGGGGTGACCACTGAAAATCGACGCTGTGATGGGTTCCCATAGCACAGCATCATGCTAAGTGCGAGGCTACTTTGTTTTCGTGCTTTTAACTATACCCATATTTGTTTAATTTTACTAAGTATGTAGCCAGTACCTTGTCTTTTTTATATCGACGGAGTAGTATCAATATCTAATAACTACAAAATCATGATTTTACAGGAGGCGAAAAAAACGTTTAATTTCTATAGTTTTTAATATTTTAATAATAAAAAAAGTTTATACTTCACTTATATTAAACAAATAGTAGGAATCGTCGTCGTCGATTCAAGACCTTATGTATTTGCAAATATGAGCTATTTCATATTTTACCTACGAATATGCAATAAAGTGAAAATCGCTCAAATGTTAGTTATTAGATATTGACACTTCACCGTCGATATGCACATATATGTTTCTGTGACAAAATTAGTTATTCTTGTTTCTTTTATTCGCTGCCGGCGGCGGCGCCGGCTAGCCGGTTTGACAGTGTGAAGAGAGCCTAAGGCACTACCTTTACACAGTCTGCAATGTACACCACTTAATTAATTGTAATTTTTAGTGCTTCACTAAAGGAAGTACGATGCAATGCACTTTATGGAGAGTACACAAATTAATTTCAACACCTGTGCTCTAATGAAGTTTTATGCAAAGTAATTTGAGCCTTATTGCTATAAAGATGTAAACTAAGGATATGGCGTATGTAATATGTGAGAAATCTATGTCTAATATAGTGGACTTTGGGGTGGTAAAAAGAGGGTATGTGTGTATAAAACTGGGGAAACCCGAAGAAATCGATAAGCTGTGTGGATGGAAGACTAGCGTTCGGAAAGCAATTCAGTTTAATCACCACCAAATGCAAAAAAAAAAAACAACGAACAACAACGATAAACAACGTCTCTTTCATTAATTTTTCGTCGGTAAATGACGAGCTTTCTCAAACCAACTTTGCACTACCCTTAAATATTTTAACCTAACAAATATAACGTAAACACTCGAACCAAGCCGCTTTGCCCGACACCAAGCTGCCAATACTTCTCAAACTATCGAAAGCCTCTCAATACAGCACAGAACACAGCTACTAACAAGGCGGACACATAGCACAGGATATTAAACAACGAAACTTTGTCTGCCTGGTGTACAGCCTACAGCTCTGAGTCTGACGCTATTGTGCATATAAACAAAGGGGTGGAGACAACGCTCATTAGCACAACACTGGTTTAACGTATTATGACGTCACGGTAGATTATGTGTCCAATGCCTATGTTAATGTTTCAAATACGCAAGTTAGTAGAGAAAGCTTCTCCGGGAAATGAAGGAGAATTTTGGATGTCATTTTTCATGGTCATTGTTGTTATCGTGTTCTGGCATGATTTAGGAATATGTTATGTTTGTTATTGTACGGTATCTATGCTGAAATATCGATATTGGTGACTTTCTATTCTTTTCAGCTATTGTTTGGCAAAAAGCATTTGAAGCTAAGAGGCTTATTATCTGGTTGTGACATGCAGATAAATTGGGATACTTAAGGACAAGTGAATGATGATGATCACCTAGGTATGTGACATTGACTGCTAAAAGCATTCACCATTCACAAAAATAAAAACTACTTTCCAAACAATTGATCATTTTCCACTTGATCATGAATAAATAATGAACCCATCACAAATCGTTTATTTATAACCATACACCTGCACCGATTCAGCAGTCTCGATCTACTAAGTAATTCATCATAAGCCAACGGCCTAAAGCCAAGCTAAATGGATTTCGACCACCCTGGTAAATAACGAGGTAGGTACATAGGCAAGCTATCAATTTCCTGACGAGAATTTCCCATAGCTGCGCAGACATAGAAAGGGAACGGTGCAATATATACGTGTTTTCCGCGCTTACATAGACATGCATAGACGTGTTTTCTGCGCACACGTAGACGTGTATAGAAAATGTTAGGACATCGCCTGCTGTGTCGTCCTTAGTCGCAGTTAGGGCTCGATATACGACACGAATGGACGAATAAATTAGGGACGGAGTCCTTTATTTCAGACTGCTGGTAAATTGAAGGAAGTGGACATAAATTTGTTCTAAGAACTCATTCCTTTCTACTACTAAAAATTCATTTTGATTTGTTAAATGAATATTTGAGACACCTAGGAATTTTATTAAGTTTCTTTATTTCTAACATTTTATATTAAACAGTTAAAAGACTAGGTACTGCTATTAATTCTAACTCTTTAAGTAGATAAATGAATATTTGAGTTAGGATTATTTTTTTTAACCGACCGAACCGAAAGGCAAGGTAAAAGCAACCTAATCATAAGCAAAAACATTGCAGTTTAGCAAGAACATGCGCTAAAAAGTATATCAGCTGATGAGCTGATACATGAACAAAG
Organism: Amphipoea lucens; assembly: GCA_947508005.1. Classification (NCBI taxonomy): domain Eukaryota; kingdom Metazoa; phylum Arthropoda; class Insecta; order Lepidoptera; family Noctuidae; genus Amphipoea; species Amphipoea lucens. The sequence continues at coordinate 15,121,609 of OX382370.1, forward strand.
TTTTTCATGATTTGGTAAAGCAGTGGTGGCCCAGTGGTATCGGCCGCGACTTACGAGTTGTAGGTCGTAGGTTCGAACCCAGACAGGCGCTTTACTTTGTGTAAATTATTTCATCATCACTGCTCTCAAAGTGAAGGAAAACATCGTGAGGAAACCGGCATGTCCTAGAACCAAAAATTCGAAGACATGTGACATCTACCAACCCGCACTGGGCCCGCGTGGTGGATTTCGGCCCGTCCCTCTCACAGAGAGGAGGCCTGTGTCCCAGCAGCGAGAACATTATAGGCTGATTATGATGATGATTATGATGGTAAACATGTCGAACGACACGTTTAGAATTTGAGCATGCTATAAATCGCAACGGTAGTAGGTAATGGACAAAACTTTCCAGACGGACCGCGTGCCAAATACATAGTACTAAACACTTAACAAATAAAAGGGAGGTCCTCGTTTTAGAGAGCCTAAACACAAGTCTAATTGCCTAAACCAATTAAATCGTACCATGAAGCAAGCTTTACCTAAAACTCACACAAGGCTTTTGGAAATGAATTATACTTTGTGTGTGTGTGTGTGCACTACGGCGGGAAGGCCGCTCGTGGCTGAAATACAGCCTCCAACCGTCGGCTTTTCCGCAGTTTCGCAAAATATGCGATACTGAAGCCGAACGATGCACGATGGCATTTCGACTCGACTATCGGTCGGGAATTTATGCCGTTCCCTGCATTTTAACGTTCCAGTTTTATTGCGAGCATATTTAATAATAAAACCAAGCGTGATCGAAAACCAATATGTGGTTTTTTCACGTTGCTTTTGAAGACAAATTCCGATTTATATTTTTGCTGACAGAGAAGCAACGCGAATAAAAACTTGAGACAGACCGAAAACACTTAATGTTGATCAATACGGATTCTATCAACGTGAGTCGCGAAAAATCCTACCAAAATGGCAAAACAACTACATACTTCACTTACTATGCTATAGAGTTGAAAATCGTGTGACATGTTCATTGAATACAGCACGTAGGTAATTGAATCGAATCGCCGTTTGTGGGTGTCATCGCTACCACTCGTAAATTAAATACAGAGCATACAAAACCGGCGAATCTTGGCCTGTACCTTTCGACTACTAAAACCACTATCTCTTGAATACGAAAGACCAGCGATAATTGGTTATAAATATACTGTAACGGTTGAAGTAAAGTTTACTAAGACCAGCTTGTGTTGAACCGGACCTACGCTACTGTGGCAGAAAATTTTCTGTTACACTGCAGACCAAGAAAAACGGGACGCTGCTAACGTTATGATGATAAATAGTACTATAGAGATATTATGCACGGTTGGTTAGCCATATTTGTCGTGTGCAGTGTCATTAATATCAATTGAGATGTTCATGTTGGTGGGACAGTGTCTTTAGTCGGGAGTATTTAATAGGTTGCGCAAGCGTAAATTTAGTGTGATATATCCATCAATTTCGGTGACATAATTTAATAAAATAACCATTTTGGCGTATTATACATAATTGGGAATCACTGCTGTCAAATAGGGTAACTATTTCGGGTAAGGGCTTTTTGGGAAACTTGTATATTACTTTTAATAAGTATAATGTGACAACTCATCATCATCTGCCTAGCCTTCTCCCAACTATGTTGGGATCGGCTTACAGTCTAATCGGATGCAGCTGAATACCAGTATTTTTGACAACTATGAACACAAATCACTTCACTTTTTCACAAGAAAAAAAGTAATTTCTTAATATACTCTTAATATTTTTTAAATTCATTAATACGAACGCAAACCACGCACATTAAAACAATGAAACTGAATAATAGTAAATACAAACCAAACTCAGAGATAAGGTTTATCTGTTTTAATTGAAATGTAGTTTCCGAATCAGAAGATATAGAAACTGGGTTATCTATGTATCACAGCGATTGCAACCAGTTGCTGTAACAATTTCGAACGGTTAATAACTCGAATATAATGTATTTGTAAGAATTAATCTATCTTTCGTTGATTAAATCCACTTCCGTGAATGAAAAAAAACAACGCACAAAATATTGATTGTTATAAATATATCGTTTGTAAGCTAGCTTGCAATATGCAGTAACAAAGAGTATTGGTAACGAAGAAATGAGACGACCTACAAAAACGATTTGCCAGCTGTTGTCTGCATGCTGTCTGCTGTTGTATGCATGAATGTATACAGTCTAGGCGTAAAAACTTTTATTTCTATGTATGGACAAGCCATGTGCCCGATGAGATTTCTCATCGATAATAGTGACGAGTAATAGAACTTTCATACCAGAATTACCTCCTTTAGGGTATGAATTTTCAAAAAGCCTTCATTAGTGCTCACTTTCACTGCATAAGGAAATCTTGTGCAAAGGGGTTTGAAGATTTTTGTATGGAGGGTGGCCCTAAGGTCGGCCGCCATTTTGATTAAAAAACGAACTATAAATTGCGGTGTTTAATTATTTATTTAAAAAATGTCTATTCTTCTTTTGTTTCTTCTCCATAAAGGTTTCATAACGTTTCTATTACCTCAATAGTTCAATATGCTTACCTAGAGGGAAAAAAACAAAAAAATCCTTGTTGTTTTCGACTTATATTTTGGTGAATAACTCCGAAACCTGACGCTTTAGGATATTATGTTACGTAACATTTTTTGTTTGTATAAGTGTCCTCTATCTAAATATATAACTTTTGTTGTGCACCGCTATTCTGAAAAAAAATCAAAATGGCGGCTGATTTTAGGGCCAAAACCTTCAAACCCCTTTCATGCTCACCCTCATTTCTAAACCCAGCGCTTTAGACTGTGCATTGTCTGAGAGTAAATTAAAGATGTTTATTAAGTAGTAGGAGTAGGTAAGCTCTGTGATTCACAACACAAAATTGACAACCAATACAAAGCGACACCATAATTCATGAACAATTGCAATTCTCACGCAACCACGACCGCTTTACGTTGCGCAATAAAACATCGAATTTATCGACGGTTTATCGATAAACTGTAACAATGATATCATGCCATTATGTGATAAATAAAACTTATTGTTAATCGATATGATTTTAGGAAATATGATAACAGTGTTTTGATGATTTAGTAAAAAAAAAAAACTGTTTCAAAGACGCGATAAAAGAATCGTTATCGAAATCGTATGATAGCCTATTGAAAAAGTTGGTTATTATAAATTATAAATAAACAAATAATTCCTGAAACAGCCTCGTTGGCCTTGTGGTCGCAAGTGCTACTGCTGAGCAGGAGGCCCTGTGTTCGATTCCCAGGTCGGACAAAGCGTTACTGGGTTTTGCCATTAGAAATTTCTCAGTAGCAGCTCGGCAAAGCAGCAAGGCAAAAGGCTGCCATGGAAATTCAACATACCTGTGCGAAATGTAGGTACTATTAAACACCTCTGCCTAACCCTTTTGGATTACGTAGGTTAATACGTCAAACTACGTAATCAATGTTGATATCACATCACATTTCACACTATCACACTAATATTATAAAGGCGAAAGTTTGTGAGTGTGTGTGTGTGTGTGTGTTTATATGTTTGTTACTTCTTCACGCTCAAACGGCTGGACCAATTTTGATGAAATTTGGTATAGAGATAGCTTGAGTCCCGGAAAAGGACATAGGATACTTTTTATACCGATATTCCCACGGGATCGACATTTATGCGGGTGAAACCGCGGGGCGCAGCTATTTTAAACTAAAATCATGTCTAGGCTATTGGCCCAATAACTATTACCTATTGTTCGTATATTTATACAAATAGTAAACAGGTAAAAGTAAACAGGTTTTTTCCATGTACATATTTATTTTTGTTTTATTTACACAACACACACATAACATGACGCTTGCAATCCCCGAAGGGTAAGGTAAAGGTACCTATAGATATTACCTACACCCACATTTCGCCAAGTATAATATTTTAAGTCCGATGTAATCGGGGGCGAGCCTATTGCCAAATCCAGACTCCGGACTGCTACTGAAAAATGCCTAATGGAAAAACTTAATAACACAGCCCGGCCTGGGAATAGAACCCAGGACCTCATGCTTCATAGAGATGTCAGCAAAAAGGAAGGGGCCTGCCAGGGCCGAAGCCTGCCGGGGAGCGGGATTGTCCGAAAGGGTTACCGCTACCCCGGAACATAAAGGGCTAAGGAAGGAACACGGATGTGTTTTAGTCAGTAAGAGTCTAACACTCCCTTCCGCTCCACCCAGAGCGGGAGGGGTCATTTGATGATTTCCCATCCATAAAAAAAAGGACCTCATGCTCAGCAGTAGCGCTTGCGACCACTATTAATAGGCCGACCGCTTAACTGAGACGTTGCCTGAGGTAGCAGCGTGATGCGGGAGGGGTGTGGTGACGTGATGCGAGAGCTCAGTAATCCGTCAAGTTGTGACAACTACCACCCCTCCCGCACCGTGCAGCTACCTCAGGCAACGTCTCAGTTAAGGGAATTACAGGACCTAAACGCAAAAAACGCAAGTTTTAGAAACAATAAAAAAAATCCAACACAATAGGTTAGGCACAATAGGCACAATATGCTAGGAATATAGGGTATATCCTGAAGAATATCATATATTTTTCTGATTTTGTTTACTGTAGTCGATGATATACTTTTAGGCATTATAAAACTTGCGTTTAGGTCCTGTAATCCCCTTAAGCGGTCGGCCTATAGAGCAACGAGGCAGTTACTTTGTTTTATTTATTTACTGTACCTAATTTCTAAATGGCATCCCCCCACCACTACAGCCACCACCACCATTTACTAATACACATCGAATTAAGGTAAGATAATTTAACGGCGTTTTATGGCTCGGAAACTTCCGATATGTTGTTTGTTCCCCCATGTGATTAACTACCACCGGAATAGCCCCCTCCGAAATACTACTACCCGTAAATAGACTGTATATTAGGTATGAAAATAGGTTGAGTGACGATAGGGGTAGAAGCATTTGAAATAATTCAGGGTGTTTTTTTGACTATGTATTTGACTAAAATAAACAGCTAGCACTCAGTTGTTGTGTTGTTGTTGTTGTTACCTAGCATAATCAGCCAATAATGTTCCCACTGCTGGGACACAGTCCTCCCAGTGAGAGCAGTGAGAGGGAGTGGGCCGTAATCCACCACGCAGGCCCAGTGCGCAGAACCAGCGACAACCGAGAGTGATCACATCATCCACCCACATCCCCGACATAATCATAACAGATGTCAAGAAAATTAACGACCCGGAATACCTTAACAAAATTAGAAAAATAACCATAGAGCATGGAGCAAGACACGCCATGGCTAGTAACAAGAGAACTATCACGATCCGCGTATACACCGCGGACATGAGGAAGATAATTATAGAAGAGTTGAGGAAACTTGACGACGGGCTCCGCTTCGTGGCACGCGTCCCTAAAGCTCAGCAGACCCATCAGACAAAGGTTGTGCTCGTCACGAACATCTACGATGAGACGAATGAGGCATGCCTTGAGGAAATGGAGAGGTGCATCGGTGTGAGACCGATCAAAATGAGAACAATTAAAGGTAACCTACAATTATTTATCTTTGATGGTGCCCACTCATACGATGAAATCGCCACGCTTATGAAGACAACAAAGCATGCGTACTTCGGGGCCTTCAGCATGAAGCCTCAGAAATACAAAGATGATCCAAGGAGAGTAGTACAATGTAAGAAATGTTTCCTCTTCACGCATGCGACATCGGCGTGTCACGGTGAGAAGAAACACCCCACCTCCACAATTCAAAACGAAGAAGGCATAGATATCGATATATGCACAGCATGCAAAAAACCGGGCCATGGGGCCAACCAAGCCAAATGCGAGAAGTTCCAGAAGGCAGTGGACCGTCAACTGGCACAACGCGAAGAAAAAGAAAGAAAAAAAAGAGAAGCAGCTGAACGCGGGTACGCAGCACTGAGATACCGTCGGGAAAACGTCTCGTACATGAACATAACCTCCACTTCACAATTCCCACCGTTGCCCAAGCAGGCGCCCCAATCACAACCACAACTACAGCACCAGCCACCAATGCAACTAAAACACACAACAAACAAAGAAACCAGCATGGAGCCCCTGGGGCAAGAGCTACAAACAACTATGAAAGAAATATTACACCAGCTACAGCTACAACACGAAATCCTCATAAAAATTCTCAACAAATAATCCGAGAAATCAATACCATAAGTTGCGCATACTGCACCTCAATGCGCAAGGATTGAAAGGTAAATTCCTCGAGCTAAAATCCTTAGCCGACCGTTATAAACCACATGTAATCGTAGTCAACGAGTGCCGGGTGGACTTTTCCAAAATCCGCATGAATCTCCTGAACTACGACAAAATCACGCACTCGACTGCGTCGCATTTAACTACAGCCATGTATGTGATGCGGGGAATACGCTGGAGTCAGACCGACGTAACCCCTGGTACCGAAGAAAGAGACCGCCTCATCGAAGGCGTCGCTATCAACCTCACTTATGATCATCTGACCGGAGACTCCCTAAAAATTAAGGGGGTATACATACCGCACAGATCAGAGCAGTTCGACGCCGCAGCGCTTAATGATGAACTAGAAGACATAATAACCGAAGCGCCAAACATCACTATCGGGGACCTCAACCTTAAAATGACCGCACTCAACCAGACGAGAGACGCAGGCGCGGGAATACTCGTCCGTGACCTCTGTAACTCCGGTGTCTGCACAATACACCACACAGGCCTACCCTCGCGACCTAACAGTGCGGGCTATGGCATCCTCGATGCAGCCATCTTCTCACACGATGCGCAAGCTTTCGACACCATAACATGCCGACAAACAACACCGGTTGGCTCCGATCATGTGCCCTGGCTACTGGAACTAAGCATAGTGGTGGACAGAGAGAAAACGCTGGTAAGAAATACCCGCGCTATTGCAAACAACGAAGAAATCAGACAACAATTCCAACAAACCCTGTGGGATAAAACCACGCACCTACCAAAGGAAATCACAACCGACGCAGAATGCGAGGAATATATACTGCAATTAGAAAAAGCCATCACAGAAACCTTGGAAGAGTATGCGCCACTACATGAAAACAACAGAAGAGATCAGCTCCCAGAAGAGATTAATGAATTAATCGACAAAAGAAACCAAGCAAAAAGTAAAGCGTGGCGACTACGCTTCAACCAGGACAGAATAACGGAACAAAGAAGATCCTACAATAATCTGAAACGCCAGGTCCAACAAGCACTTGAGGAATATACCAGCGAAAAATGGACCAGGATAATAAACGATCCACAGAACAACAGAGCCCAGATGTGGCGAATCCAACGCAACCTGAAGGCTCCAATACAGAGACTCCCCCACATTGAGGGTTGCAACAGTGAAAAAGAAACCATCGACGCCCTAGTCGACGCAGCGATCGTCACAGAAGCTGAGATAAACAACGAAGATAAGAGTACAGAGAAGACCACACCGTTCCAGCCTCTCGACCCTACTTCCATAGAGGAAATCAGATTCGCGCTGAGACGCTTTAAAAATAAGAAGGCGCCTGGCCCGGACAAAATCAAAGCAGACGCCCTCAAACTCGGAGGCGACACCTTTCTCACCAGGTACAAAGTGATAGCTGACTACCTGTTACTGACAGGTTATTATCCTAACAGATGGAAAATCGGAGAGTGCATCTTCCTACATAAAGCAGGCAAGAATCACCGGGACGCTAAATCGTACCGACCCATCACTCTCCTAAACATCATGGGCAAACTACACGAGCGCCTGCTCTTCTCGCGCCTGCGACAGACAGTCGACAGACTCCAACCGCCGTTCCAACATGGTTTTACCAAGAACAGAGGAACAGGCACACAGATCCTTCGCACCGGCAAGTTCATCACGGATGCGCTGGAAGCGAAGGAAAGTGTGGCCATGGTCCTTCCTGACGGATCTTTCGAAAGCCTTCGACTCAATAAACCGCGAAGGTCTGATGAAGAAGCTTCAAACAGCTGACGTCCCGAATAACATCATCAAAACAATAGAGAATTACCTGACCGGTCGCAAAACCTACGGACGCTTCAGAACCACCAACGGCGATGAAAAACCGGTGCCACACGGGGTCCCCCAGGGCTCTATCCTGGGTCCGGTCATTTTCAATCTGTACGTACACGACGTTTGGGACCAACGGGACCATATCCGCGGACTCAAGCTCTCTCAATATGCCGATGACCTGTGCATCCTTAACAGGTCTCCCGACCCGAACTGTGCGACACACCGCGCGGGCTGGACTGCCGACACCGTCATCGACTACTACCGTCGGTGGGGACTAAAATGCAATGTAGACAAAACGGAATGTGCTATGTTCACTCACAAGAGAAACTACCGCAGAACCATTTGCATCAAAGGCGAGGTAGTCGAATATAAACATAGCATAAAATATCTGGGCGTGCACTTAGACAAGACCATGACCATGGGCAAACAGACGGATTACGTCGTGCAGAAGGCGCGACGAGCACGCGGCGCGCTAGCCCCTGTCATAGGCTGGCACGCCAAGACGGATATGACTGTGAAACTTGCTGTCATTCAGGCCTGCCTACTTCCCATATTGGATTATGGCGTGGTACAACTACTCTCACGTTACAGTAAGAGCAACTTACTAAAAATTGAACGCCAATATCGAATGGCTCTCAAGACCAGCGGACAATTCCCAAGACGCCTAGAAACCTCACTACTCTGGGATATGCTCGACTGGGATCCATGGCACCTCCGTGCACAAGACTTAAACGAGGACATGCTGCGCCGACTCCGCGAAATGCACATCGAGGATCTAGAAACCCCTGGTGACGCGTACCTCGGATACGGACAGCACAACCCCCTCCTAACTAATACTAGACTAGGTGACATCGACTATGTACCAAAAAAAGACAGGAGTCGGCTGCTCAGCAAGCGAACCACCGCTCCACGTCCCCATAAATTGTAATTAGCTGTAAATAGGATAGGACAATATAGAACAACATTATAAATTTATATAAAGTTACTCTGTACACGTGTACACACTAACAAGCACACAGCACACACTACACGACGCTTATATAGATCTCTTTCAGACAGACATAGGTAGACTGTAAGTAGCTGACACACCCACAGGCCGAATACACCACCGACCTGTGGACATAATGTAACATATGAACCAGGGAAATAAACACCTTTCTATTCTATTCTATTCTATTGCCCAGTGCGGGTTGTCAGATGTCACATGTCTTCGAATTTTTGGTTCTAGGACATGCCGGGTTCCTCATGATGTTTTCCTTCACCGTTTTGAGAGCAGTGGTGATGAAATAATTTACACAAAGTAAAGCGCCTGTCTGGATTCAAACCTACGACCTAACTCGTAAGTCGCGGCCGTTACCACTGGGCCACCACTGGCTCATACCTACCTGTTGTTACCTACTATTGTTTCATTAAAACGTTTTTAAAATCACCTTAAAACTTAGCCATGTAACCTAATCAGTTAGTAAAAATCATTATGTACCAATCACAACTGAAACGATTCTAAAACAAACTCGACGCCAACTGTCGGTCCCAATTCCACGGACCTCAGTCCGAAAAGTCTACCAAGTCTGACAGCTACGCCCGGATACATCCCATCCGCTTGTCAAACATCAAAACTGAAAGCCCGGTCACCTCTATCATTACAAGTTAATATAGATCTGACTGGCTGGCTGAATGCGACCGATAACAAAGCTTTGCAAGTAGAACCACGGTATAGCGTTGTCCCTTCATCTCGTCGCCTTTGTTACGCGAGAATATCAGCGCAAACTGACGCGTATGAGTGTCGACTGTTTCCTATAGAGACATTTTCAGCAGGCATTTTCTTGTTATATTAGTATTTGAACAAAAGGGGTTTTAGTTGGATTAGTAAAGATAGGATTGCGAGAGATATAAGGGCTGAAATGAAAACATACGTGGGTACGGTAATTATTTTGTAGATTTGTGTTAGGAAACGCTCCTTGAGCGAAAACAGCTCACAATGTACAACACATTTGTGAGCTGTTTTCGCTAAGCGTTATTTCTATTAATTTATTCAATTTAAAGATTTCTTCAATTTAAAACATACACATTGCGAAATCCCTGTTATGGCTCATATAACAACCCTTTGTGCTCACTACTTCCTTTGAAGAAAGTACATTCGATACCTAAGTACTTGCCCGGTTTGGAACCCACAACCTTGTGCATGAGAGGTGAGGCTTTAACTACTCGGCCATCACAAGACTACATTCTCTAAATTGGTATGGGTCAAAACGCCCAAGACGCATTGTGGCCAACACAGTAAGACCACATGGCGAAATTCGTGTCGTGGTTTTCATGATATTTGACCTTATGTCTATTAAAATTCATAATATAAGTAAATATGTGTCTTAGTATCTATTAACACAGGTATTTTCCCTCCCATTTCAAATACTCGATAAATTCAACCCAAAAATCGCCGTAGACATCGTTTCAGTTAGAAATGTCTCCTGAATATGGAAATGACGTTTACATCGAGCACAGGAAACGGAAGGAGTCGCATCCCAGTTGACGGCGTATGACGTCAGATGTATTTATGTACTTCCGATAGTTGTAGAAATGTTACAGTTTCTATGTAATATCTATGGCATAGATAGATAGTGGATGCTATCAAATGTAATGAATCGGTTTTCCATAATCATTTATTTTTAGTGATTTCAGATACTGATCCCTACTTGCAATTTATTATTGGTAATGGCTTCTTATAGCACAAAAAATAACTTTTTATATTTACACGAGTATTTTTCCCAACAAAGCTTTATGGCAAAAGAATGAGCAGTAGGTACCATTACTCTTGCAGAATCACCTAAGTTTGTCCATATTTTTTTACGACTGTTTACCGAAGTAATCTTTATAATTAAGTAACAATTTACTACCATCCATACTAATATTATACATTCGAAAGTAACTCTGTCTGTCTGTATGTTACCTTTTCACGCCTAAACCACTGAGCCGATTTATATGACGATGACGATGTATAGAGATAGTTTGAGTACCGGGAAAGGACATAGGATAGTTTTTGTCCCGATATTCCTACGGGATCGAAACTTATGCGGGTGAAACCGCGGGGCGCAGCTAGTTATTAGACACGCCTGTACATCCGTACCTTGCCCTAGCAACCCAATGATTTAGAAAAGTGCACTTTGTCCTGAGAGCTCCCGACTTTTCGACAAGTAATTATTGCGAAATAAATACCCAAGTAAAAATCAATCTCATGCTTCAGTTCAAAGATTAAAATTGTTAGATTCGACCTAGCGTGTCAAAAAATGGTCGCGCTAATTTTCGTTTTGACACACATATGTCACATGCTGCCATAGAAACGGCATATGCGGGATGTGTGAGCTCACTCTGCCCAGTACTCACACTTTTCCTTCGCTAATGATTTAAATCTTTGTTTAAGTCTTTAATTTATTTGGCGGTCAGCGCAGCACCTTCTTATTCCATACATCAGCATCTCTTACTTTTAATTAGCCGCCGTCTCGGTATGAACCCCCGTAATCCTCATCTCTCATATACCTACTCCTAGCCTATCTTTTCATTACCGTACATCAGTCAGTACGTCAGAGCGAAGCGCAATAATTACTAGGTACGCAAGCATCTCGGCACCTCGCCTCTACTAGAACTAATGACTTAGAAAGGTGCACTTTATCCCGAGAGCTCTCGGCTTTCCGGCACACGTGTTGAAATTCTCAACGATTAGTTACGTCTTCGGAATAGATAGGTTTCTAGTTAGATCGATTTTATCCATTAGGATTTTGTTCTTGTTACTTAGGGTTTTGCCGCTGTGAAATATTCGAAGATGCGTAAGGGTCTCCCCACATTTATCGACGCGGAATCGGCTTAAGTCGAGTGCGTATCACCACACTACTAGACTTATCGCCGAGCTAATCGACAAAACGGCTCGTTTCGCCGTCGGCCGGAGTCGCGACGCGTCGTCCGAGCCAAGCCGATGCGAATGGTATTAGTAACACCCTTATTACGTAGACATAAAGGCTTTTTTGACCGGCGTTAGCCGATTCCGCGTCGATAAATGTGGGGAGACCCTAAGTCATTGTAAACACAGAGTTCTTCCTCCCTCTCTGTCTCGCTAAATTGCTCTAAAACACTCGGTTGCTTGCCTACCAAGGGTAATCAGCCTCATCTGCATAGATACACCATCATCTCACCTTTATTGATACCATCTTAATTTCAATCTATCAGATAATCTACATCCACCATATCCTTCGCTTTAAAGTCAAATAAAGGTTGCAAAGTTGTTTAACCAAATACATAACATCAATTAATGCCTTGTTTCCAGAGTGGGTGTGCTATCTACGATCATGATTATACCATTTTAATACCCTTTTAAGGAAGCTCAAGCAATCTTGAGAATCATTAGGTATCATTTGGAAACCAGGCTTAACTTACTTGAACTTATCGAAGCTAAGAATCTTAACTTGTGCTGAAGTAATCAGCAACAGTGAAGGGCTACCCATTGCAAGTTTTAAGTACAGAAATATATAAAATTGTAGCGGTATTTACAACGCCACATGCGAACAACGCGTCTTACTGACGTCACGCAAATCCTGCATCTCGCAAGCAGAGTTTACGCGCAACTAGCATAGATACAACAGCCCGACTTGAATCATCGGACAGTTGCCCGCCAGACACAACACCCGTTTGGTCGGAGGATCCTCCCTTTTCTATAGAGTATGAGTGAACTTTACTCCATGTTCCTCATACCTCTATAAAATAATTAATCAGCCTATAATGTTCCCACTGCAGGGACACATGCCTCCAGAAATACACGCCCTGTCTTAACTGCCTTTATAGGTATAGGTACTTTCGTGGTTTACAATAAAGTATGTAGGTACCTACTATACATCCGCCTTCTACCCTAAGTAAGTTTATTCATCATAAACTCCCAAAAAAAGAAACGGCAAAACAGCGAAACAAAAACATTTTATTTCGGGAAAATAATAAGACGCGGAAAAACTGCGGAGCTCAGCTGAATGTAAACCCTCATTGTACCCCCCACACCGTCTAGACTAAAGGGTAGTGAAAATCTTAAAAGCCCCTCAGTTCTTTGTACGCTGTGAGAGAAAAATATGAACTTTATGAGAACGGTAACCGTCAGAAAGCCTTGTTATGATTACATTGTAAATAAAACAAGAGAATATTAAGGACTTGAATACAATTTAGTGTTTATTTCAAAGTTATGCAGCCAGGGGTTTAAAATGTCTGCTCCTTATTTCCCTAAAGGTTTAGCGCTGTTTTGAGACTATGCATGAGAATTTGACACTAAAGCTGCGCTGCGCTTTACAGCTCCAGGGAAAGAGATAGGACTACTTATGACACGCGTGAAACATGTGTAAAGGATTGCTCTGTAAGCGCTTTCTGAAACATGCACCGTCGGCAAAGTTCGCGTAAAGCGCTAAGCGCTCTGTATGTACAATACAATATGACGCTTCTCTTGTTACAATAGTTCTAACAGAACATCATCGTACTACTCAAGGCTTTGTAAAACGGTAATAACGACAGTACGACACAATCATAAATGTAGGTACATAATAACTAGCTATGTATTAATAACATGGTACAATATTCTCACAATGATAGATAATATCAACACAACAAAACAATGCCGTATTCAGTTATGTTCCGTCTCGTTAGTACAAATTACGCGTAGGATTGGCAGACGGTCCACGAGACTAATGAGTGATGACGCGCCTGACAGCCAGCGAACGGTTGATTAGGAAACAAGATTTGTTGCTATAAGCTTTTTGGCAGGCGCTCATGTGTTAAATGAATGTTTGCGTTTAATTCGATGTAGTGAATTTTACGGGACATTAACAACGTTACAGAAGCTTATTTATCTTGTTTATTCACGGAAAGTCGATATTTCAAGAGATTTTCCTGCGACCTTCTGGTTTCTTTTTCAATTTTAAACAGGTATGTTATTGTCTAATATTACCATTTTTATTTCTTTATGAAAATAATTGACACCATAACATACCGACGTTTATGAATGCTGTCCTATAAATAATCATAATGAAGACATAACCCGTTAAACTCATCCTCACCATTACCATATGAGTGTTAACCACTTCGTTGAAACCGCACATGGGTGCAAAATACGCAAAACACAGCATCTTATACGTGAGACGCTTACAAATGTTCATCTGAATAGTCTGAATACATTTCAGGAGTAGTATGAAGACAGCCGTCTCATCTTGGCTCGCCATGGGGGAAAATTCAAGATTAAAAAACCTTCAGACATCGTGGTTCCCTAGCTATATCTTATACTTAGCTTGCTTATATGAACGCAGGCTATAGAAAACGTTGGGAGTTATTAGCGGGGATTTTTTTCGAGTAATTACTAAAGTAAGGGATGTTTTAAAGAAGATGGCTGAAAGGGATGTGCTTGGTTATAGCTAGTTGCGTTGCGACATTTTCTACGGCGAATGAACGCCGCAGTTTTTGTATACGTGGCTATATTGGTTTGCTTTAATGAATGTTCGCGTAAAGGAGTTAAACGAACCCTGATTACAATTTCTTGAAGCATCTCGGTACATGATTGATGATGATTACTGCTCTCGAGAAATACATCTGTCTTCTGTGCGTAGGTTTAATTCGCGTCGAGTTAGTTATACGCTTGGTTTATTATTTATTAGTACTTCCACATGTTTAGGTTGAATGTATTATTCAGCAAGAAACGCTACAGAAGTTTATTTCATTCATTCTTCACTTAATTGTGAAGGTCACAGAGAAAGGCCATGACATTATTTCGCTAACATTGCGGCTGGTTCAAAGTCATGCATTGAAAGTTGCGGTTTTAAACGAAAAGTGTACTGACACGATTTAGTTAGCTTTACTCCTATGTTCCCAACAGCACGTAGACATAAATACCTCAGATAACTGGTGCGTAACGTGCGTCATACGGGTTTAACCATGCTAATGATACCTGACGGGTCAAATTGAGTTACAATTTGTGACAAAGTAACGGCCGAAACCATAGATTTATAATTATAAATCAATGGCCGAAACTAAATCGACAGGTTCGTGTTGAAATTGAAAAATATATAGCGGATTATTTATTATAGTTTTTCTCACTGAAAGGACAGCTGTACTGCTGAGGAGTTTGTTGCAACACTTCTTCTTCTCAGCGAAAGCCCTAAGGTGTGGTGCAGGCCGGGCGTTTTGGGGGACTGTCTTATCTAATTATGACGTTAAAAAAGTTCTGATTCTCAGTCCAGTTTGAATAAATGACTTTTGATTTTTATTATTCTGACCCTGCACTATTCCAAGTCATTCTTTTTTAAGTCTCGTGCACATGTGTCGGGCCTAAACAGCTACAGTTTGCGTCAAATAACTTTGCTGCTGTGAAGCTACGCTTTTGCGCTAGACGTGCATGCGCGCTGCTGTTTTATTCCTACGATTAACTACTGCGCAGTGATTTGTTGCCCACTTCAGAGCGGCAAAGTTATTTGACGCAAACGCGAACGGTACGTTCTGATCCGAAATCAGATTAGCTGGATACATTACGCAAGTAGGTACACTGCAGAGGTCAAAGAGATGTCTTGTCTCAGAGTTGCGAGAAGTGCACCAAATGTTTTGATTACTTCGTTACGATGCTTACCTACGGGATATCCGAATCCGATCGTTCAAAGAAACGCGAGACAAAAGAACGCAGTGTCTAGACGCAAGCGGCAAGCCACATCTAGGTATAGCTCAGTTCCACCCAATGAGCATTCCTAGCAGCTACATTTTAGAGGTGCACCCAAAGTGCATCCCTAAAATGTGCTCGTAAATTCGCCATCATTTAGGAGATTATTTTAGCACAAACGAGATTGATACCATGTAAGCACGTGTCACACGGATAAGTTGATTTCCCGCGCACCGGACCGGAAGCACACGCCCGGATGCACCGCACTCTGCTGCAAGATTACATTTTGTGCTGTCTATGCATAACATTATTTACAGAAGGCCCACACTACTGGGAGCCAAGTCTATCAATTTACAAACTTTGCGACGGTCTCGAAATTGTGATTTATTGACAGATTTTTTATAAAAACACAATGAAGAGACCATTGCAACGTTAAACTAGTAGACTTAGGCCCCTGTAACATAAATATTGCAGTAAAGTGATAAAAAAACTGCAATGCCAAAAGCTTGATTTTTCCTGTGTCAGTCCATTGCATTGTCGCAATTAAGCATCACGCAAGCACTGGCACATAAAGACCGAGAGCCAGAAGCGACTGCTTTTTAGATATTCAGTCTTTTGCAGTACCTACTGCGACTGCGAGCTATACAGCTGTGGTATATCACACTTTGTAAATTACTGTCACCAGTAACCACGCTATCTAACCCAATATGTGCGCAACACGTCATTTCTACATACTCGTATAAACCAGAACATTATCAAACCACATATTCGTGATTTTGGTTCATCGCCCATGTTTATCCAACTCGATATTGAAAAGCTCATATGAAGTGAAGCTTCTGAACCAATTTATTTTGTGCCTCACGCGCTGGTATTTTCACGTAAATATTTGTCGAGTTTAGTGGTCAGGTAAGCTTTATTAAAAGCCCGTTAATTAAAACGTGTTTCGATAGTTTTCGTATTACGGGTACCCCGTTATAATATGCATACCTACAGATACGTTGCACTCATGGCTCGGCTCTTTTGTAGCGTACAGGCAAAGGGATCTTGCAAAAATATAACAATATTGAAGTTTATGACGAAAGGCACCCTCTTTCCTAACATTTTATGATGAAAGATCTTCAAAATCAAAGTGGACGTGCTACACAAATAGTTAAACCAATATGGGATTTAACAAAAAACGCTAAAGTGAACATTTCTTTTTACAAGGTCCTCTCAAAAGCCAAACTACAATAAACCAAATACGAAACCATAAATTCTTGTGAAAAACGACGTAGGAAAATGCGCAAATGGCATCACACACACAACAGTAGCCGTCCGGATGGTATATGAGATAAAACTCAGTACCCGCCACACCGGATGAGCACAGCCGCGGCGAAATTATATACAGCCATTAAAACAACACGGTTAAAGTACAAACAGATCATGTAATAGGTACATAACATTATGTTATGGAGAGCAAAATTAGGGACGCACGTAGATTACACGGCTTTTTGTAATGTGAGTAAACAATGGGTTAGTTTAGAAAAGAATTTCTAGAGGTATAAGAGAGAAGCCAAAACATATCTTTGTTTGATCGATCCTTGTAATGTGGAATGCGTAATGCGACTTTTAAAAACCTCATTATAATCAGCTGTCGAATGTGATACCTAACCTAGAGTACAATCATGGGAATTAACTTGTTTAGAATATCTACTGCAGAATTCAGCGGCTCAATGCCTGGGTTTATCGCAGTTATAAACCACAGTTTCTTCTCTATCTCAAGTAAATAATATATTTTTCTTTTTCTGTTTTAATAATATTGAAATACACGTCGTTACTTCTTCTTTTTTTCCCTTATTATGAAGGCTGATGTTAATAAGTACCTAATTCATTTCAGTTTCAGCAAAGATATTGCGTCAGGTCATGGAATGCTAATTTGCGCAATAAGGCACGATATGTATGTTGCAGGATATTTGCCTGCATGCGTGTGGAGGAAACGGTTCGTGCGGTTTTTTCATCCTGTCTCACTTGAAATACGTGTCGGTGCTTTCGTAGTCACTGGGGGAGGTATGGCCATATGTCGCAACCAGTTCTAAATATTGCTAACATATTATATGGCTGATATTAAAGGCAACATCCTGGTTAAATTAAAATATTATGGTAAGATTATGGTTCTACCTATACCGCAGATTGGTACGAGTAGATACAGAAAATTAAAGGTTCCACGATTTTCTTACGATGAACTGATTAAAAAGTGGAGTGGTGTAGTTTGTTAAAGTTAAGAAGAATAACTTTTAAGCCCTCACAGTTTCATTAACTCATTTATAAGAAGGAGAAATCGCTTTTCTTTAACAAAAGGTGAAAGCCCTTCGCTGACCTACCGTATTAAAGCAAGAAATAATTCAACAGAGGCATGATAAATTGACAATTAATGGGAGCAAACGAGAAATCTTACAAAATTGATTTCCAATGAGCCGTAACCCAATCATAGTCCAAAGTAGTCTCTTCAAAGTCTGTTTTATCAGCCATTCAACCAATCCGTTAGATCGCAATCAGATATTAATGAAGACTCCACAGAGGTTTGACTCGAATAATAAACAAAATGGCCGCAATCAATTAAATTAGATTCATTTCATTTGAAAGCGTACATAACAGGAATGGTCGAGTTTATTAAGTAAGAGCTATCTGAGGAAGAGTTTAAAGACTGCGTGGATAGCGGCGAAGATTAATCGAACTGTATGGAATTTTGATTAAGTAAGAAAACGATTAATAAGAATCCGGATATCGAATACGGATAAGTAAAGAAAGAAATTAGCTAGCCAAACAGGGATCTTAATTAGTATGCATGTCACTAATCCCTTAACACGCCTTTGCTTTCTGATAACATAAAGGTTAAAACATGGGTCATCCAAACAAAATATTAAACACCTACCTACAGCATAACACAACTACTAAATATTGCTCCTAAAGAATACATAATGAAGACGATACTTGCACCGAACCGACTCCAAAAAGCACTACGAGAACATTATCATAGGCATTTATGCCGTATGTTAATGCCGTGACGTAACTATACACGTTTTGGGTCCACGAACCGGTTTGTAAACAAACGTACTAATAGGCAAACTAACATATGAGGCTATTACGTTGATTTAAGTTAAACTGTTCGACGACGATTGCTTTTTTCCAATGGAAAGTAGAAAGAAAGATAAGACCGAGTATCGTCCCTTGAGGAACTCCAATAAACGAAAGTAGATTTCTGTGTAGTTTTTAAATCTTTAAGCGGGATTAACCGTTGGAATTAATTTCCTAACTAAATTATGCGAACGGCATTCGTGTAAATAAATATTTCTTACTCGAACTTAATTACGATTTGCCCGGCGTTCAAAGTGCTTGTAAAAAAAACTACTAAGTTCGTGATCACGAATACTGCAGACTCGAGACGTCGCCGTCGGGAAAAAGAAAAATAAATTCATTTTAATAAACTTCTTCTTAATAAAACTTGAGATATTCCCCCTAGCGTAAAAGTTGTACTTAGCGTTTAAGTCGGATAATCTAAAGGCTTGAATGCTGTGCCTTCTTTTGTGAGAAGAATATGTACGTTAGTAAGAATATTTTAAGAAGTATTTCGTTTGTACTGTACCTGAGATCTGAGGGACAAGTCAGTGCCGCCATGCCAATGGATACGTACCTGCAACAAAAACAAGAGAACATCAGTACTGAAACATCGCACACGCATATAATTATAACAGCGTATGAATTACCTTCCGTGTTCCGCATTCAAATTGATATGATGCGTGCGAGATTTTAATTATATGAGGCTCAGTATGCAAATGCAAGCCATTATAATAAGGATAAAGTGGAGAAATTTGTTTTGGATCCCTATAAGTCACAAGCTTCTATGCATAGAATGTGATCCGATCTGTAGAGCCATATATATGCGTTGTTCTGGGCGATACAAAAGTGCACCCTACCAGCTAGATCGAATGATCGCATCGCATTTCGGTATGAAAAAGACTTGTTAGTATTTACTTAAATACTAACAAGTATTGTCATAACGGCCACGCTACGTTCATTAAGGAACAATTTGTCATTTCTATTGTTAATGATAGGTCTTTTTTACCAACATCGTAAAAAAAACAGGGAAATCCTTCCAGGTTCAATGTCATTGCGGTCATTTTTGTATAAGGAATAAACCATACCTTGCCTACATTCCTGCCATCAAAACAGGAAAACTTTATGTTATAAGTACTCTATTGATATACACACGTAATTACTCATCAATTAGTTTGATATAAACTTATTAAAACTAGTAATTATTCTATTCTTGATATATTTCTACAAATGTTTCTTTTTTTCTTCGAATTTTTGCTATGGAAGTCTTCCGCGGAAAATTCTCATTCATATATGTACAGTTGCAGATTGATATCTTATACCATAAATAATATTGATGAAGAACCAAAAAACGGATATGGAATAAAAATGATGGTTGGTATAGACGAGATTGATAAACTCCAACGCCGTTTGAATTACTGCCGTGAAACTTTGCATATCTATGTATTCTTTCATGGATAGTTCATTTTTATTGTTCAAATTCAAGCTAGTAGAGTGTAAAAGTAGAGACATAGGTATGTACTTGAACACTGCTATAGCAACGCTCTGTCTAAAGATTTTAAATCTAAAAAGTCAAAGTCAAAGCATATATTTCAAATAGGCATATAAAGAATATCTCCAAGAAGTATAAACGTCAGTCTTCCATATACCGGTTTTTAAAGGTGACGCCGTAAAAAAAACGGTGCAATTAGAAAACCAGCGTCAGACAGCATCTCTCTGGCATTAATGCTGAAATGAACCTTTTTGGCGCAGCCGTGAGGCACACACTACTGTTCTTTTTTGAAACATTATTTTAATTTTGTTAATTTTGTGTTTCACGAAATGTGTCCAAATACACTTTATTCTTTCTTTATTTTCTTTAAATTTTTCAATGCGGCAACAAGAGCATCTGCCTCGTCAACAAAAGCACTTCCCTTCCCGTTGCACCGTGCAGGTTTCACGACGAAGCCAAACGGCAATGCCTGCTGAGTAAACTACACCCATGAGATACACTGACTAACGATACCTTCACAGTATGTAATTTCAGTACGGAGAAAATGTTGTGTGTTGTAAATGGAGTGTCACATTGATACATAGGTAATGTAATGGAAGAAGCGGTGTTGATGTAACTTGGAGTAGCAGGTTTTAGAACCACAGGGTCTTAAGTCCTATTAAATAAAGCAAGTTTCTATAAAAATATTGAAGCAACAAATGACTGGCATCATCTAAAGACTATTTAGAAGGTGCAACTTTGACTGTTGCTTCAACATATGGTATGCCATATGCATTTAAATCGTACCTACAGTGTAAATCAGGCTGTAGTCCATTTGTAAATGATTGAATGATAACCAGTCGAATAGATTACAGTAAATATAAATTGTTTTGGATGAAGGAAAGAAACAATGGATATAATGCTATGGTTAGAAAGGGGGTGACGACCGAGACGACGACTAATAGAGAAGTATGGAAGAAAAAGACATGTTGAGCCGACCACAAATAAATTGGGATAAGGGCAGGTGAATGATGATGATGAAATTGTTTCGGATCTAGAGTAATACTGAGTGGTTTCATAAACTAACTAAACTAAGCTTTGTGTCAATAATAAAATAATGACTCTGGAAAATGAGGAAACTACAGAAAATTGGTATTCTTGACCTAACGAGCAAAAAATATTACAATAATAACTTCAGAATCATCTTCGTGCGATCTTCTGATTATTTCCTATATTTGGTGTAACAAGATGCAAAGGAGAATATATCTTGGAGTGAGTCGACCTTATTGCTCAGCTAGCTCACTCCTAATACCGTATTGACCTTACTCGGGCAATCTCCGTAGGAAGTCACGCAGAAATTGTTAAGGCACATTGTTTCTCAGCCCAGGCTTAAGTTATCTAACTTTTTACTTCTAGGAACGCGTACAATGAAGTTACAATTTTGTTTCGAATGGTTAATATAGGAAACTTTTTGTTTGAAATAAAAAAGTTTACATATTTTTATTTAGGCTTTTTGAATTCTTTATGCGACATTAAAAGAAACATTGTTAGCCGGAAAGTCGAGATTAGCTCGTCTATTGATAAGATCTCTATTTGAAGTGTAAAAACTTCTTTAACTATAAATCAAAGTCCATTTTGTTTTATAGATTGTATCTCAAATTCTCAACAGTACAAGTACGACATTTTTGTCTAAAGAAGAAACAATACATCTATAGTTTTATTTCTCTATGATCAAGGCCAGAAATAATGATAGTTCTGTAATTCAATATCAAATAATCGTTGAGCTGCGGTTAGATAATTACCTTTGTTTGTGAACTGGACTATCAAATTACGAAGGCATAAAAATAGTCAAAAAATTACGTGGTTATCTACGTGATTCCTAGTGGTCACACCTGCTCTAGGAAGTTTTTTGTTGCTCATTTTTTTTGTCAAAAATATGGTCTGTATTGTCCTCTGTGCAAGGTTTTAGAAACTTGGTAACAATATAACTCCTAACGTTACATCATACAGAGAAATCGGAGTAGCTAATACTGAATCTCGTATACAATACATTTTTATTGAGGGCGACATAGGGAAACTTTTATAGTTATTATATGTTTCATAACTATAAATAATACGAGACGATTACTTGTACATGCAGGTGTACGATTCAGGCCGACCACGACTACTTAGTTATTCAAAGGGCCATCTACTTACATCTAGGTAAAATGATTAAGCAAATGGTGATGAAGTTAAACTACTGGATTCTTCCTTATGGGGAACTACAGGACCTAAACGCAAAACACGCAAGTTTTATAATGCCTAAAGTATATGATCGACTACAGTAAATAAAACAAAAAAATATATTATATTCTTCAGGATATATGCTAGTTAGATAATGTGCTAAAAACATAATGCCTATACAACTAATTTTGGTACGATAGAAAAAAATCATGAAGATACCTCTAAAAACTTTCTTTTCACAATAAAAACCATACTAATATACATACAATCATTCCGATTTTTGTCAGATTATTCTACAAGCAATGAAGCAACATACTAAAGCACCAGTGTTTTAATTTTTTAGTCCAAACAATAGAATTTTTTGTAAATAGATAATTGCTTCATATTTTGCAATAAATTACCAGCGTTGTGTCATCGCGCTTCTCTTTCTTTTCTATGCAGTCCGACAGTGACCGCGTTTTAGTTCATGTAGGTAGTCCCCTTATAGAATTTATAATGAACGTAACACATCCTGGAATCACCAATACAATTACTATCGTACATAATTAGTTCATCAGCCGTCCGGTCCCGTCTGACCCTCGGCGTTTTCCGTGCACGGTCGACCGCGCGGACTCGATACGATTCCGATCATTTTCTGGCCATTTTCGCATAGCCGCAAGCGGACCGTACACCATGCTACCGCAAAGTGGATTAGCAGGCCTCCCGATTGGCTATCAGCACAGTGGCCGATGGAAAATCGAGTCCATGTTTCGGCTAATTGACGTTCAAAATCGTGTCATATTGGAAAGTGACGGCTAATTAATAATTCGATGTTTATTTTACAGTTTAATTATTCATATAGGAAAACCAGCTGCAGTTTAAAACGTAATGTAATTGTAGAAATCGCTTATCTGATTGCTTGATAAGAGAAAACACTCAAATTTCTATCGAATCTAGTTAAAAATCGATTCAAAAATCGTGACTGTTAACTTTAAAACTGTTTGGAGTCATTAGTTTGCTAATCAAGCGGCCATGTCCATAGCTAGGTGGGCCATAAATAAGAGAATCATTTGCCTCCTACGGTACAGAACGTTCGGATGCACAAAGCATTAATAATCTACCGATAAGTATTGAGTACGAGGCCTTGAATCGTTGCAAGTAACGATGCAAAGATGACGTATTATTGAAGCCTGTTTTAACATTGGCTCGGAGTTATATCTTTGGTATTAAATAACAGATTTATAGTTCTTTAGCAGTTGTAGTTTGGATTAGCCTTCGGAGAGTCACAATTTAAATGAGTCTGTAAATCGAAATCACATCATGTGTCAAAATGGAGAAGGCCAAATCTCGTATTTTCAAATTCAAATCGCAATCTCATCTCAGCGACAATCAATGTCAAACACTTATTAAAAATGTAGGGAAATTAGACGTACATCTTTGACAGATTGAGACTGAGATCAGGCTGAACTCTAATCTCAGTCTCAATCTGTCGAAAGTCTCTAATTTATTTTACTTACATTTTTTAAAAGTTTTTGACATTTATTGTCGCTGAGATAAGATTGCGACTTATACTTAATTTGAATGTTTTTTAAGTTCCTGAAAAGGTTGTCAGTTATAACCAAAAAACGCTAGTTACATGAGTAATTAAGATACAGTTCCCTTACCGACACAACAGCTTATAGGCTAACAATATAAACCTAGGTTCAACGAACGTGCTAGTACATAATGAGTGCTAGCCCTTCGCTAAAAGCACTAAGTACTTCTAACATAACAGAACAGTGTCCTTAATTGCCTCATTGATTGAGAAGTTGCGTCACCGTTCACTAATGGTCAATGGTCTATTAAATATTTATTTGCGAGACCACTGATAACATTCTACTGCCTCTTTGTTTCAATGGTAGGAAGCGCTACTGCTGAGCATGAGGTCCTAAATTCGATTTCCAGGTCGGGTAAAGTGTTATTGAGTTTTTCTATCTGGTAGCAGCCCGGAGTCTGGATTTGTGCCCGGTTGAAGGCAATAGGCTCGCTTCCTATTAAGTACATAGGACTTAAATATATCTGGCAATATGTGGGTGTCCTAAAGGTACACCTCTGCCAAACCTTACGGGGCGATAAGGCGTGATGTTTTGTGCTGATACATTTATTTTTATTACGATTT
The DNA here is from genome assembly GCA_947508005.1 of Amphipoea lucens. Lineage (NCBI taxonomy): Eukaryota > Metazoa > Arthropoda > Insecta > Lepidoptera > Noctuidae > Amphipoea > Amphipoea lucens. The sequence continues at coordinate 15,146,228 of OX382370.1, forward strand.
AACTGTAACAGGTGTAATAATCTATTCTGTTCACTCTAGCCGCCCACTCGGTCACGAATACGGTTAATACAGCATTATCTAATATGCATAATAAGCAATGGAAACTAGGCCTCCGCCTGTCAGGTTTATAAAGGCTTTGACCGCGAGTCTAAACATTGGAAATATTAATTAGCACTTAGAATGCGTCAATCAAGGTAAGATTTATCGAATCAGCTTATCTCGATTTACGTAATCAAACAATGTCTCTTTAATACATATATGCACTCAAAGCACAGAATACTTAATAGTACTACGTATGCCAGATGAGATTTTATATTCCATACAAACTTTCATCCCCTATACAACTCTTTTTTTTTTCTTTACTTGCCATTGATGCCCACTGCTAAGCAAAGGCCTACCTCCTCCCATTCCAGCTATCTCTGTCCAGAGATGCCCAGGAACAATCTTTATTAAAGGAGTCCAGCTCGTCCCGCCATTCCGTCTACGCCTATCATCACTCGGAAAGCTGTCACGCTTAGGTAAATGGAATTGGGCTGGACACATCTGCCGCATGTCAGACGATCAATGGGCCAAACTGACGACACAGTAGGTCCCGCCTGCTTAATGGCAAACCACACCTTTAGGGGACGAATTTTCCACGCACGCCTCAAAGAGATGTCAGCAAAAAGGAAGGGGCCTGCCAGGGCCAAAGCCTGCCGGGGGTGCGGGATTGTCCGAAAGGGTTACCGCTACCCCGGAACATAAAGGGCTAAGGAAGGAACACGGATGGGTTTTAGTCAGTAAGAGTCAGTTTCTTTATTTATGTCTGTAATTTATATGGTGTACATAATAAAGAATATTCTATTTTATTCTCCCTTCCGCTCCACCCAGAGCGGGAGGGGTCATTTGATGATTTCCCATCCATAAAAAAAAAGAAAAAGGGACGAAATTTTCAAAAATGCGTTCTTTGTTATAAAAGGAACTCTTGTGCAGTTGTGCAAAACCCAGCGGATTTGGCTGTGCATTGTCCGACAGTAAATTAATGAATGAAGTTGAAGTCTCAATCTACGTAATCAAACCATATCTTTAACTCTCTAATTACACATGCACTCACAGTCAATCAACTTACAAGTAATATTAATGTTCCGTACATATTTGTTCAATGTATTACATGTGCATAACGAATCGCTCATTGGTGAGGTCCAATTAAAATACTGCAAGACTGATTAGGAGACAGATTATGTTCGCTTTCTCTAGAACACCTACATTCTTTCGAATAATGCGGCTCGTAGAAATACCAATGTGTCGCGGGTTATGAAATGGTACAGATTATAAAACGGTCACATATAAAAATGTGGTAGGTACCTACCCTACGAACGAAATTCAAGACCCTCCCTACAACACTAACAATCAAACAGTAGGAATGGCTTTCATTTTGACAGTTCAACAAATTTCATTGCGTTATTTACGTAGTTTAGCAGACGAATTTTACGAACATATGAAGCAATGGATTAGCAATATCCTTCAAAACGATTCAGATTGTGTTTGATAGTGTGTTACGCAATTAGGGTACTGGTTAACTATCTATTGAAATTGTGGTAAGTACATTAAACATACCTACATTACCTCTCTGCGGATAGGTATCTACTACAGGTAGTACCATCAACCCATCTATCAGGGTTCATCAGGTGGTACCCATTATGTATTTGTACTTACTATGAAAGAGAGTTACTGGAATATCAAAATTTTCATCAGTCGTATTTGAATTTATTTAAGTGTACCACATATTTTTGCACTTAACTATACAAACCAGTAGGTACAGTCAACAAAAGAGATAAGTATGCAGGATCGTCGGATGTAGTTGAAGTTTAGTAAGAAACCGATGGATGGATGTTGTCGACTGAAATTTAATTTGATAAATGAGCTGTTTAAAATAAAATTTTATTCGAGAACATCCATCAGTTTCTTACTAAATTACAACCATATCCGATGATCCTGCATACTTATCTCTTTTGTTGACAGTACATGCGGTTACTTACGTAGGTACCAATCCAGTCGGTATAGAAGGGCTAGGTTGCGTAATATCAACCTGTCGTGCTCCCACGCAGTTTCATAACTCACCTTTCAACTATTAGCAATTCTATGAGGCACCTACGGGCCCTAAATGAACAGATGTCTTAATAGCCGATAAATGCTGAACAGTCCTTGTATTGTCCTACCTACAGCCGTAGGTACACTGGAATCTTGACGGTTTGTTGCGAAATCCGCTTTGGCTTGAAATAAACTTAGATTGTCGCAGCCTCGCCGTGCCTCACGAGTCGGGGGCGTCCGTGGTTTATGATATTATCAATGGCGAATGCGAGCTTAGTTTGTTTTGTGAATTGAGAAGGCCTTTTGTTTATATAAAACCTTGATATGTCCAATTAGTAACCGGATAGTAAAATGGAAGCTAAGACGCACACGCAATCGCGGCATCACCATATAACCACGTCATTATTTTGATCTCAAAGACGGACCAACCATAACCATCTTGCTTTATCTTTACCATAACTTTGTAAGCCTGATAGTCCAACATGCTGAATGGGTAAGTACTATGAAAAATACTTTTATTATTTAAACTAGCTGCGCCCGCGGTTTCTCCCGCGTAAATGTCGATTCCGTGGGAATATCGGGATAAAAAGTAGCCTACATGTTAATCCAGGGTGTCAGCTACCTCCATACAAAATTTTATCAAAATTGGTCCAGCCGTTTGAGCGTGAAGAAGTAACAAACATATAAACACACACACTCACAAACTTTCGCCTTTATAATATTAGTGTGATGTGATTAGTGTGATAATAAAGGTAAAGCATTGTTTGGAAAACTATGAAAGACGAAGATCCTAGTCCTACGCAAACTATTATTATAAGCTTGCATGCTTGATTATCCTTTGTTTTGACAACCTATGTGTGCAAAACAAAGGATCCATCAAGCATTTGTAACGGTACCTTCACGATCAAACCCAAAAAGGAAATCGCCATTTAACTAATAGAAAAATCCGCAGCCCTCGGTCGATGACCCAAGCACCGCGGCTAGGCAATCAATTCCTGCAACCAGCAGGTGCCAGGCCTCCAGCTGATTACCTCCACACACGGCCCTACATCATCTGTTAACAGGACTCCCATATTTATGGTCAGCTTATCTGTATGCCATTAATTTATTGCATCGAATCGCCTGTTTCTATGAAGTGGGTATTAATTTACGACGGCTAACGATGTTTCTAATAACTTTTATGGGAGGTAGAAATTTATTTTTTAAAGATATAAACAGGAAAGATTGCATGTTATTAATTGATATGGGCAATTACACAATCTACGATAGTATCTACACGTTTTTATCACAACACACCGGATGTTGACTTTCAAAGGACAGGCCTGCTGGATTTTTCAATCCGTGTTATTAGTTAGAATATTTATAACAATAGTAGGTAAGTTCCTCATCTGCCTAGCTTTTCCTAACTATGCTGGGATCGGCTTCCAGTCTAACCAGAGCCCTGATTCACAACCATACGACAGGCTATCGTATCGAAAACCTGACATTTCGATAACCTGATTTGACTTGCCCTCAACAGCAAATAGCTGTTGGAAGAATAACTGGCGTCGATTTGATTTAAACTGACAAAATTTTCGGGTTTTGGACATGTGAACAGCGTTTAGAAGACTCCTACGATAGCAATGATTAATGTTCGATACGATACGGAAGCATATCGAGTGTTTGTGAATAAGGGGGCAGATGCAGCTGAACACCAGTATTTTACATAGAGTGGCTGCATATCTGACCTCCACAACCCAGCCATTAGGCAATACCCCTTGGTATGACTGGTTGTCAGACTTTCTGGCTCCTGACGACCAGTAACGACAGTCGAAGATCTACAAATGACAGCCGGGGCCAACGGCTTAACGTGCTTTCCGAGGCACTGAGGGGTATTAGTATGTAAAGATGGTCACCTATCCACGGACCAACCGCGGCAAGCATAGCTTAACCTGATCGATCCATCCTTGCGGCTGTTATTACATAGCCGGGCCTGTAAATTTTTATGTATATCGCCTCAAAATATTCACTGCCATTATCACAATTAGCATACGATTGTTTGATAAGTGATAAAAATACGCATGTGACCGTACCACCACGTTATCACATAATCTTATTTCGCGAAATTTTAGCACAACAATCACAAATGAGTCAGCCTCTCGTAAATGTTACGATCGTATTTTCCTTGGCGAGTACCGGTTCAGAAGAAAGAAACTAAAGCTCCCATGATGAATCACTATGGTGGCACAAAACATGAAAGTATACATTACAGAAGGCCTTGTTGTTACAACAAACCACTACCAAGTGACCACGTGTTCGTATTTCTAAATTGGAATGCGAAACTAATGCCCATTTTCCCTGTTTTATGATGTTGTGTCCATAGAAGTGCACTTATAAAATAAATTAAATTAGCACGACGTTTTTCGTAATGAAATGACTATATTTTCTGAAATCCTGCTATCAGCTGTGATTGGTTTATCAAATAGGGCTTTTAATTATCAACCTACACACATGACGCTGAAGATCGTTTGACAGGCTATAATGTTCCCACTGCTGGGACACAGGACACAGCCCATTTCCTCTTTTCGAGAGGGAAACGGCTCGCTCTAGCACGCGGGCCCAGTGCGGATTGGTAGATGGTCATTTGTCTTCGAATTTTTGGTTCTGGGACATGCCGATATTTTCCTTCACCGTTTTGAGAACAGTGGTGATGAAAATATTTACACAAAGTACAGCACCTGTCTGGGTTCGAATTCGAACCCAAGATCTGCACTCATAAGTCGGGAGCGTTACCACTGGACCACTATTGCTTTATACTAATACGAGCTGTACTAGCTATTTGTTAAGCCATTGAGGAACCAGCAAAAGATGGGAATACCAATTGTATTGTTTACAGTTTACCTTCTGCATCAATCTTTATTCCGACATCACATCAGGTAATAATGACTTAACTTTGAGTGAACGGTCAAGTGCGAGTGTATCACGTCGTGACCTTTGATTCAATGTCACATTCTAGATAGCATTAATTCCTTTGTGATTCGTTATGAGAATCAATTAGCTTCAGTAGTTCTTGTTTGTCAGAGCATTAGCTTTTGACCTTTAAGAGGATAAGAGAAAGTTGGATTAAGAGATTGATTAAATAATATAATTGGTTAGGTACCTACGCTGCTACGCATTCTTGCTCGGTACGTCTACCTATGTGTAAACCATGAAATAATGAATTATGCTAATTTGGCAGTCATTGGCTTGGCAAATCAGCGATAGGTAACCAAAATATATTAGGTATTTCATTATGTAATACGGACAAAATGAAGTGATTGATCGTACAAGACGATATTGATTTGAGGAATTGTGCTATGATATCCAATTGTGTGTAAGTAAATTGATTGCGCTCGCGCCCTACGTACTTGGTGGAACGCATCTTTTTGTTATTCCATCTGGCGGGCCGCCTCCCAAGTACATGGTGTTACGTCAAATAGACAGTTGACATAATCTTCTAAAAAAACAATATTAATCAAAGAGGTTGGCATCGTCGAACCAATTCTCTAGCCGCGCAGACACATACAATAATGTTTGGTTGCAGTCAACCCGTTAGTGGCACATCCGCCACCCACAGTCGGGACCTGTTACTTAACCAATCAGGCACGACAACCTGCCGGTTGTGGCAGGGTTAGCGATTGTATTTAATGACGTTTGTGTTTGAAAGCGTACTATTGTTTAGAAATTCGAGATAAGAGGGAAATGCCTGTCTATCAGTTGTATTTGTGAGCTAAACCGTTGCCTAGCAATTAGAGGTTATCGGCTAAAAGTAGCAGAAAGTACTCAAATACCTACTGCTTTTAAATATAATACCGCAGAGCATCTTCTATAAAAAATACACACATTCAATGCTTTCAAAACTCAATTGGCTCCAAATTTCATCCAAAATAACACCCTGCATAAAAGCTGAATGCGTTGGATGGGTGTATCATAATTGCATCCATGACATCTGTGACGAACTTTATATTAATATAATTTATTTTAGGCATTTTTCTTATATAAGTGACCTTGAGTCTTTTTTAGAATAAATATCATTAAACCTACATATTCCGACAAAAAACAGCAAGATTAAAGTGTTACTACGACACTAACTTGATTCCTAAATAGTAACTTCTAATAGCGAAACTTTTTGCTCTCAAAGTAAGCCTGAGGTAAATGACCGCTTGTTGATTAACACAGTTTCTGCCAATAATTCTAGTGCTAAAGTTTTTGTCACCTTGCTTTTTCATTTAGGTACAAACGGCTATTAAGTTTCCGCGAACTGCGATTTGCTATAAGCGTTTAAATGAAGATGGAAAGGTGCATTTAATTATTTACGCAGCACGATTTTACATTACTCATAATTAGATTTACAATCTATCTAAGCAAAATAGGTATAGCATTGAATGTAACAAAAAATCCTCGAATAACGTAGTTACTTCAGCTATCGAAGTATACATGTCAATTGATAACAAAACAAAATAAATCGTTCCAGACACACACACACAGATTATACCTAAACTTTGTTACAGCCATTTAGCTAAAGCGTTGACTCGCTAATTTCCTTTAACGAGTACGTATAAATAAAGAGAATACACTGTAACACAGGCATTTCCAATTAACACTTCGTCCTCTATGACCGACTTACGTCTCATGTTACATACCTACCTTGTTTTAACGGGAAGCAATACTCTTTGAATAATGGGAGGATGACTGTTTATGGTAACAAAACTAAACATAAAAGAAACATTTTAAAGTAGGCTTGTTTACATTTTAGAACACTATTAGTACAATGGTAGAATATGAGAATCGTGTAATGCACGATTCTCATATTCTGACATGATAACAGAGTCTTCGTGAGAGAATATTATAGAAGAAACGGAAGAAACAGACTCACATGCAACACATGATCCTTTTGTCTTAATTGGATCAAAAGTATCACACCAGAGAACCTATATTCAACGACTACAAGCTAATATTATAGAAGTAACTATAGTAATCTAAGGAATCTTGTAACTGCAGTAGCCAACCGATTAACATTAGTTCATCGTCCGATTCATGCATTAAAAACATGGATATACCGTGCATTAGAAATAACCAAAGAACCTGCAAAGCTATTTAATAAAACTGCCGCCAATAAGATTATTTCTACATATTAACATAAGCTTGCAGATTGCAATATCTTCAGGGAGCTTGGATTCTTAATAGAATTTATCTTAGGATTCCTATCTAACATTTAGAAGAAGAATACATTTTTATGCTATGCTAAGTGTGCATAGTATAAAAATGACGCAGATTTTTATGATTATTATTACGAAATGACATCATCCTTACTTGGATTGTATTCAATTAAATCATCTGTCTGTACATTATTGACATAATATTCATTACAGATTAATGATATGTCTAGGAACAATGAGACCACGATATGAATATGCAGGATGTATCTTCCTTCAATAACAGAGTAGCGGATGGGCTGAGCAGCCAAGCCTTCGTCATCACTTGCCAGACAAGCATTGCAAACTTATACGTCAGTGCGTTACATTTCTTTGTTTGCATTCGTACTTTACATTTTTGTCGCATATACCACCCGTAAGTCTTTAGCATTGAGTTCTATCAAGGATGTATTCGCGTCTAGATCGTCACCTTCCTTAATACCAGTTTATTTAGAGTCAACGCTTCATATTCACTTACAGTGTGGCGATTAGGTTATCACATTAATTGAAACCACGTATTCTACATCACGTATTTAAAATACGTGATACACAATTAAAATTATTCATAACAATTAACATTCTAGCCGTGGTACCTAATATGAAAACCATAAAAATTAATCGGCGAAATGTATGTACTCGCATAACTTCCGAACGACTGCACGAAATTGGATTTTTTTTTGTTGTGTTCGGTATTGTCAGGACAAGGTTTGTATGAAAGAAATTTTCGGAAATGCGAAAACTTTAATTTTTTTCGTTTCAATTTTTTGTAAAATTGTTTTTTTTTTTTTAACAATCTAATAACAACTTTTAATAACCTTATCGCCACTCTGTATTTCTTCGATACAATTCTATGTCGTCATCTTTTTAACTTCCTTCCATATATCATCCTCCAGTTTCACACTGTCCATTGTTTTTTTGTCTTTCTTTGTTAAGCCACTGACATTTGGCTAGATAGTTATTCGAAATCTTCTTTGTATATACATGCATATAATCGTCTACTATTAACAAGGCCATCTTCAAGGAAGTCCGTTTTACAATTATTGAGGGTGACAAACCATATTCCAACACTACGGTACATCAACATCTCGCTCTGATTACGACATACTATACATACTTTGAATTAGGTAATAAGCAAGAACACAAACACTATCACGTATTAGATAACATGAATCATTAAGTAGACGACACTGAATCGGTGTCAAACGATAACACAAGTCAACAAAAAAAATAAAAAATTTTGGTGCCGAGATATTGTTAGTGGTTTTGTATTAGGTATGCACTGGCAACACTAAACATATTTTTTATCTTTTTTTCCTACGTGTAATTTTTGATCTACCCGCAGTTTTAAATATTGATAATAATCAGTACTTTCTTGTGCATGATTTGTTATCTTATCGATACATTTCTATAAATAAGTTGATTTTTATATCATGTCTTCATCGCGAAGAAGTTGTCTCAATGACCCAAATGTGTTTTGTTACATTTGTGGTGAATACACAGTTAAAAAGTTCAGAAAACCAATAACAGATTTTATAAAAAGTGCTTATTTTTCTTACTTTAAGTCCAAAATTGTCGATGAATACAAGCCGTGGACACCTCAAATTGTTTGTAAAACATGCTATGAACATTTGCGACAGTGGATCAGTGGTCAAAGAAGTCGTATGAGGTTCGGAGTGCCTATGCAATGGAAAGAACAAAAAAATCACTTCGATGACTGTTACTTCTGCTGTGTCAATTTGCGTGGTGTTAATGTTAAAAAAATGACTTATCCTGACTTGGAGTCGGCTAGAAGACCTTTGCCACATTCAGAGGAAATACCTGTTCCAACATTATGTTCCATTCGTGAACCATCATTTGAAGAAAATGGTATGCTAGAGAATTTTAAAAACTTAGGATGTAACATGTCCATCAAAGTGCACTACCTTCACAGTCATCTTGACAAATTCCCAGACAATCTTGGATCCTATAGCGAAGAACAAGGGGAGCGGTTTCACCAGGACCTAAAAACTATGGAAGACAGGTACCAAGGCCGATGGGATCGGCATATGATGGCTGACTATTGCTGGGGGATGCAACGTGATAGTCCCACCACACCTCATACTCGAAAGTCGCGAAAAACAAAATTTTTATTTAATTAATATTGTAATAAATATTTTTTTTTCTTTACAAGACAAAATCTATAAAACTACACGTAGGATAAATATCTTTTTGCTATTAATGTAATCAGTTTATGGTCTTTCGCGAAAAAGATAATTTTTATTTAATTAATATTGTAATAAATATTTTTTTTATGTAAATTTGTTTTTTTCTTTACAAGACAAAATCTATAAAACTACACGTAGGATAAATATCTTTTTGCTATTAATGTAATCAGTTTATGGTCTTAAGTCAAAAAAACAATACAGCTTCTTGGCACCAAAACTAGTGTTGACCAGTGTAATGAGTAAGCGTACTCATGAAAGTGTAAGTTGCTTGTGAATAGAAAAAAGACGCGGGTGTTAATACCGCTGACGTTTATTGGTTACTGGGTGCTTACTCTTGAACTTAATTCCGATAGATCGACATTGGAATTGTGAAATTTCGTACTCTTGAGTTCGATACTAGCGCCAAACGGTTTGTAAAGGTGGGTGTCCATTTTGGGGAACTAAGTGGAATTTAGGATCGGGCTTGGCGTCGGGTAAACGGTACTCTTGAGTGTATTTTGACAGCTGTGATGAGCTGTGTATTGCGTCAATATTGCGTGGGAATAGTTTGTTGATAGTGATTTTTCCAATAACAAAAGTGTAACTTTTTAGAAATTGTTCTGCATTTTAAGTGGTTTTCAGTGAGTTATACGAGTAAAATATGGCACGATTAGCAGTTGTATACAGTGTTTTACATAATTCACATAAAAAACAATTAAAACAAAGACGAGATGAGCGCCGGATCATGCGGTATACGGACAAAGCGTTTTCGATGAATGAACACGAGTTCAAAGCAAACTATAGAGTAAGCAAGGATTTGTTTGAGGAAATCTACGAAAACATTAAGCCCCTTATGCCAACTCCTAAAAGAAGAAGTGATATATCACGAAAATATAAGGTACCTATGTTGTCTTTGATATATGAATTATGATGTGATATCAATGATAATCATGACTTTTTTTTGGAAGATCAATAGCATAATACTATTATAATTCTTGCAGGTTTTAGTGGCATTGTCCTTTTATGTGACTGGGAGTTATCGTAAACTAGTTGGAGGCACCTATGGGTCCCTAATGTCGCAGCAATCTGTTTCTCGTACTATTAGAGTTGTAACGGCTGCTCTTAAGGTGAATGCGTAGTAGTAGCCCGCGAAATTCAATTTTTCTTACGTTTTTTGCAATTTTTAGGTCATTGTCAGGTTGTATCTTGATCAAAATATGATTCGCGACTATAACAGGTACGTATTTACAGAATTATAATAATTAGAATCATCAATACATCTTTCTAAGTTAGATTTCTACCGTTAAGAACAAATCTCGTATGGAAAAGTGTTTATGGTAGAAATCTAACTCAAAGAGATATATTAATGATTCTAATGACTATAATTCTGTAAATACATGTCTATTATAGTCGCAAATCATATTTTGATCAAGATACAACCTGACACTGACCTACAAATTGCAAAAAACGTAAGAAAATTTAAATTTCGCGGTCTACCACTGCGCATTCACCTTAACCATCCAATGGTACAAAATAAATGGATTAAGTTTCCTCAAACTCATCAGGAAAGACATGCTTTAAAGAGGAGGTAATGCTAATGACAAATACTTAAGTACTTATCTAATTTTATTTATCCATTTAAATAATTTATAGTTATCTAAAATTCCTTGTTTTATAGTAACCATATACTATGTTTTATGTTCCAGGTTTTATGAAACATTTCACATACCATCTGTTATAGGATGTATTGACGGCACTCATGTGGCTATAATTAGACCAATAGAAAATGAAGAGAGATTTTTTAATCGCAAACATTTCATTTCCTACTTTTAATTAATATTTAATTGTAATACATTTCATAACAAATTAGTTAAATGTCCTTGATTTATATGTATTTTCAGATAAGTGATGCAGATTTAAGAATTTTGTCAGTAGATGCTTCATTTGGAGGAGCTTCACATGACAGTTTTGTCTGGAATCAGCATCTTGTGAAACAACATTTAATTAATTTAAATAATAATGGAGAAAATGTGTTTTTACTAGGCAAGTGAATGATGTAATAAGTAGTTGGATCAGAAATTTTAGATTTTCTGATTGTGAACATATTTTAATTAGTTTTACTTTTCAGGTGATTCTGGATATTATTATGCTTAGAGGGAGTATATGATGACACCTATAGTAGACGCTCCTGAGGGCTCCCCAGAACAATACTACAAGTCACACTGCTCTGCACGAAATACAGTGGAACGTGCCATTGGTGTACTTAAAAACAGATGGCGGTGCTTACTCGGGCATAGGGTGCTACATTATCATCCTGATACATCAGCCAAAATAATTAACGCATGTTGTGTATTACACAATATGTACTATTCCATTAACTCAAGACAATGTTTATGCTCTTACTCCAGAATTAGCTTACTGACAGGTTATTTGTATTCATATAATTGCTTTTTATTTATTTTTTAGTTGACTATATAAGTCAAGTTACTTTAATTTTATTTTAATTTATTATTGACATTATCTACTCATTTCAATGTTTTCTAATGAGTTGATTGTAATATGTGATTAGCTAGTGGGAGACTGTCTTTTGTAATTTTGATGTTCCAAAAGTGCTGATTCTCAGCCTAGTTTGAATAAATGACATTATTTGGTTTGCTATTAGTTAAAACATTTTACTTTTTTCTTTGATAATGTATTTTATGCAGTTTGTGACATTATGTGTGTGTATTGTGTTATTCTTGTTTATAACTTCTTTATTCCTAAATGTTATATTGGTTCCTGTAATAGGAAGCAATATAACAGGGATTAAAGACCCGTACTACATACATTTTTCTTGATGAAGAACTCAATAAATTGTTTTATTTTATTTTAATGTACTTTTATTTAGTTACTCATAAAACTATTAAGGACAAACGTTAACATTATAAAATCAAATGAAATAATAAAAACAAAACATATTTGTAGTACAACGCAAGCATTTAATCAATACTTATTCAAAAACATTAGCAATATATAAAGCTTTGACATTCATTGCTAATGCATTTTGAATAATATGAACAGATAGTGCCATACACTAAGACACGCCCCACTCTTCTTCCTAATCGTTAGTGAATCCTGATATCACAACTGGTGACTCAGTAAGTAGGTCTAGTCTGAAACAATGAAATGATTGTTATTATTAGATAAATAAAATATTTTGTGTCAAATAAATATCATAGGTATGATAAATTTTTAAATATTAAAATATATTACTGTTTGAGGAAATGGATTGACTATCAATCTTGTACCTCCATTCGCAAACTCTTGTCCACCCATCAACGCCACCAATCTATTTTCTAAGGCAGACAATTGTGGCAAGTTGTCTGCCGTCCCACCACCAGTGATGCTGAGAGTTGTGCGCACTGCTTCTTTAGACCATGTTTCTTCTCAGTACAATACTAAAAACATGCATTAATATTAATGAAATTGCTGTAAGTATATAACGATTATTATCACCTACTTCATTATTTTGATTTACCTTAGCCCAGCCTTGACCATTTTTAATTGCTCCTCCGAGAGAATTTAAAGTAGTTGCCAAATTTTCCCATTTCCTCTTCATTTCTAATTTGCCTTGAGCGGTCCGAAGCAAACCTTTGGCTACGCCTGGGTTTTTCTCCAAGAATTCCCATAAACCTTCTAATTAGGCGTAACTTGGACGATGTGTCATTGTAACTAAAATTGGAAATCTTTTATTAGTACAACATAATATCATTTTATTGTATAAAACATAGACCAAGAAACTAACTACATTGACAATACAAAAATCTCAACAATGTAATTAATAAAGTATGTAAAACATTGCTTTAACTAATAAAGTAAGTACCTATGATGTATATTTACGTATACCATTGTACCACGCAAAAAACTTTATTAGTTTATAACATAGAATCCGTGGTTTAAAACGATCACAAAAAACAACAACAAACATAGTTCAAAAACCACTTGACTTACCGTTTTTTTTTGTAGTGTAGGCAACGATCCTACCGCATGCAGCCAAAGTCATGGTTAATTTTATGATTTTAATCGTTTTCTTACGCTCAAATGAATTTAATACGTTAAAAATAATCAATTACACAACTATTTATATCATATTTATTTATTAGCCTTTTTATTTAAAGGATAAAGCATTTTAAAGCCCTATTACCGGTTTATCGTAATGAATTGAACCACACTATTGCAGCCCGTAACATAGCTAACTTCACGTTTAACAAAATGATCGCGGATCAATGTCAGTTTCATTTCAATGTTGACAATATTGCTTTCAAGAGTACCGAATCACGTGACTGTAAAATTAACATCTGAATTATATTAGCATTAAATTAGAATTAAAATTAGTTTCAAGAGTAAGCCCCCTGGCTTTAGATCTTGAGACCGACTATATATGAAAGATTCAGTATTTCATATTCAGTCGTATCATAGTCAAATAAAACATTACGGGATAGGCCATTACAAAAACATGCTTAGTAAGCCCCATTGGAACACTCTCACAAGTTTCACTGATGCCTCATAAATTACGCCATAATTCTTCAATATTACCTACAGAAACTTCTATGAGATAGAAAATCCACGCACGTTAAATCTATCAAGTAATACTTTTAAGGCTTGTCCACACGGCGCAATTTAGTTAGCCGTTGAATACAATTTCAAAAGTTGCAACATCCAACCAATGTTTTGAATCTACGTTTTTATCATTGCTTCCACTAACTGCATTCTACCTATTGGCAATAAAATTGCCGTGTTAATGAATCTTTACTTGTATAACGTTTTGCTTTTCCTTGCTTTTTACTTTACTTGTCTTGCTTGTTGGTATTCTCTCTTATTTTCCCTAGTTGAAAAGAGATATAATCTTTATCAATAAACATAGTACAGTGTCTAGTCTTTATGACAGTAATTACTTTTGCACGTCCATTTTCGATGGACAGATAATACTTAACTATGTTTACAACTTAGTGTAAACTTTATAGACCGTTAACATTGAGTGATATGCAAACAAAGTGAAAATGTTTCAAGCACAAGTTTCTAAAGTGATTGAAAATCTTATTACAAAGTTATCGGTCAAAGAAGGTGACCATTTTATAATAGTAGTTACTTGATATAAACTGTTTATGGAAGAGTCAGGCTTACTTTTATATACCGACATATACTGTGTGAAAGATGATATGGCCAAAAAGGGACTGTCTTACGATAGAGGTTAGTTACATTTTTGACAATGCAGGCTAAGCTAGCACTTTAAAAGTCCCAACAAATTCGTGTATTCAAAACTAGAGCCTAGTTCCTACGCTCCTAGTACAAATAAAACATAAAACGTTGACCATAACATGGACCCTTTGACCTGTCAGACTCATAACTGCACTACATTATTGAGTGAAAGCGGCTTTCACGACGGAAGCGTACAAACGGACAGACAAAAGGCACGACTCTTTTATTCACGCTCTGACCCCGACTGGATAGGCACAATGGTACACGTATGTATGTGAGAATATTGGAATATTATTGTGACCAATTTAACTATGGCGTTAAATTTAAAATTCCAGCATTTCCAGCCTGTTTGGGTGCTCCTCTCTCTTAGAAGGAAATATTAGAGAATATAGCTAAAATCGAAGTAATACGAACCAGACCAAAGAAACGATGGATGGACTGTGTGAAAGATGATATGGCTAGAAAGGGGACGACTACCGAGATGTCGACTAATAGAAGTATGGAAGAAAAAGACCTGTTACGCCAACCTGGTTGGGAAAATGGCAGTGATGCCATAATCCATTCCAACAATCATTTGGTACACGAAGTTGATTCCTAGAAGCCAAATCATGATGCATCGAGGCATTAATAAAAAACATTGCTCTTCTGCAGCACATACCACATAATGATTAACGCATACGCATCACAAACTCAATTCAACGTGTGTTGATGGGCCTGGCGTAGCTACCCACATTATGCAATGACAATTATGACATTTGGCATCTACATGCTAACTGTCATAATTGTACCATCATGATTGTACGACTTGGCTTAGTTAGCTTTATCAAGACGAAACGGAAATGCAATTAGGAGTATTTCACAATTTAGGTGTTTTTCTTTAGGATTTACCTTTCTGGTTATGCCGCCTTGTAATTTTGAGTCTAATAGTTTATAGGGATAATGATGCTTTTGCGCAGCTATCTGCTAAATCCGAGCAGTTTTTATTAGACAGGGTTATAGAAGACCAGAGTTGTATGCAGATATCTCCTATAAAATTAACGGCATGTAATTATGAGCAGTACCTATTAAACCGTTCTTTGTTTATTTATTTATTTATTTGGGACAAACAAACAGTAACACATTATATCTGCGCAAATAATATAAACAAAGATATAATACAAATGTGAAACTCACACCGTTAT
The DNA here is from genome assembly GCA_947508005.1 of Amphipoea lucens. Classification (NCBI taxonomy): domain Eukaryota; kingdom Metazoa; phylum Arthropoda; class Insecta; order Lepidoptera; family Noctuidae; genus Amphipoea; species Amphipoea lucens. Next base: position 15,162,113 of record OX382370.1, read on the forward strand.
CCACAGCATATTTGTTTTAAGCACCTTGAGAGTAATCGGTGTAGGTACTTCGACCCTTGTGACATAAACGCAGAGATTTACCTCTGACTTATTATTTACTAGCAGCGCCCCGCGGTTTCATCCGCATAAGTTTCAATCCCGTGGGAATATATGGATAAAAAGTATCCTATGTGTTAGTCTTGGTTATAAACTATCTGTGTGCCAAATTTCATCCAAATCAGTGCAGTAGTTTTTGCGTGAAGAAGAAGACAAACACACTTACAAATTTTTGACTTTATAATATTAGTGTGATGTGATTAATTATCAAAGTGCACAACTCGTCTATCAAAATGGAAAGCGTATGTACTGCATCCTATAATATTATAATCAGTGGTACGATGTTTAATTACTGCTAATCGCTATTGAATGTATTGATAATGATATACATAATATTGATATTTGGCTCAACTTGGACTTAGATTTATTATCCTTTCCAGTAGCCCCATTTGTTTGATATCAGTCGTCCATTCAAAAAACCCTAACCTAAATAAAATAGTATATCAATGTTGTGATGAATGAACGTCAACAGCAAAATGAAGCATTCATTACGAGACTGCGTTTAGTCTTCATTCATTAAATGACCATAAAAGAGCCACATATCAATAGAATTTAATCACGAGTGCTAAAACAAAATGATTCAATTACCAGTGGCAGTGTCCGTTCATACCTCGTGGGACATTAACGAAGTTATTGTTTAGACCATTGTAATGTTTGATTAATCTATCTATGTGGGTAGGTGTGTGTTAGCAAACAAATCTTAAATCAACAGCTATTGGCACATGACTCATTTTTACGTTCTACATTTGGTAAGCGATAAAAAAGGCAATTTGTACCACAATTGAACGACTGAAATGAAAGGTTTTTGTATATTTGTGCGAATCCGATAAAAAGAGGCTTTTGTTGGAAAATATTTAGTGCCGAGGCAAATTGAATTATGTGGTTTTCTGCCTTTGTATGTTTCGGGTAGCTTCTCTAACAGCCTATTGAAAAGAAGTTAAGATTTAACCTTCACTCTGGGAAATGAATTAACTATATTACAATTAAGTTGATTTTTTACTTTGAAATCATTGTTCAGATTTCAATTCTGTATTTTTTTTTTTTATTGCTGAATGGGCCTACTCTTGACCTCGATCACGCCTGATGGAAAGCAATCGATGAGGTCTATGATGGAACGAGGATATAATAACCGGGGAATTCTGGGGAATCTTCTAAAAACTATTTGATCTTATAATGATGATGGTCTTTTTTACTCAATGTTCTTCTTTAACTTTCTGGACCTTTTAAAAGCTCGATTTATCGATTAAATTCTTGCCAAAAAATATTTTACGCGCAGAGATTTGAAAGTTGAATTTAAGCGTCAAAAATACTGTTATTTATTAATAACTATCGTCAGAAATGAATATTCAATACAAAACAATCGTTGAGGTCTGTTATAAGAATTCAGTGAAATGTAATAAAAGCACTAGTTTTGTTATCAGAGCACGTACAGTTGCAGTCGAGTTAAGCAGCGATGTTCCGATTAAATCGATTGCAAACTTGACAGCTACTCGCTCGTTTCAACTAATTACACTGGTTAACAAAATTTTAACTTTTTTTTGTCACATGAAAACTTACATCAAATTTTGAATGTACTAGGGCCAGCAAACAAAAATATGTGAATGAAAAAAAATTGACACGTCAGGTTAAAATAACCATGATCCTTTGGTTCGGTCCAAATCATTGGTTTAGCAAATGGCATATGTCTGGGTTCCAGTTTATCCCAACCTTATAGCAGTCTCACACACGTTACACAACATTTTTGTGGAACCCAGGATTTATCTTGATTTCTGACAGGAAATCCAAAATAGTTTAAATAGCACTGTTTCAATTAGTGATGTGAAATTTCGACGCTGAGATGTAAAAGTTAATTCTCCACACACATAACAAAAACTGTCGGGGTTGTTACAACACTTTCGTGGCATGTTTACGATGTAACAAACGTATATAAGATGTAAGTCGAATGCAATAGTTATACAGTCGTCTAAATTAAGTTATTCAAAAAAAGACACTTATATGAGGTCAGAAATGAATATGTAGCTGTCACAAAAAAACTGGACGTAATTGAAACAAAATTATTATATATTGTTAATGAGGACACACTAACATTAACAAAAATCATCACAAAGTTCGTGTGACAAAAACAGTGTTTACCAGTGTTATTCGATTAATTAACATAATTATGATTTATTGCGTTGTTAACTTCATAAATACTGTCCAACTGGTCTAGCGATAAATGCTAGTACAAATAGTTAAATATTTTTGGCAAATATAGGTATCTTGTATTTGCATTGATATGCAAATGGATTTAACGAGCACACAATTTAGTGGTCGCGCCAATTTTGCGAAGTCAAATATTTTAGTACGATTGGTTAATGGTTTTCAAGAATATACAGCTGCACAAAACTTTGTAATGGAAATCTATGGATGTTATACAAACATAGTTGATAATAGTACTATCCTAACTTTTGACATGCATTATCGGTTAGAACAAACTACCATGAAACTGCATGATTGGCATCGCGTATCGCAGCGGTAAACGGTGGTCTGTAAACCGCATCATTCGACTGTACCTCGACCCGTATGAATGGTAACATCACTAATATTAGCGTAATCGTAACATTGTTCGCTAACACTGGATTCGGTTCTACAAACAGTAATTACGGGCGACCCTAATTGACCCCGTTCACACGTACACCGTTACTGACTATTGGAATAAGCATGGTACACGCTTTTGCGAGCTCGCATTCGTTGCTTTGTTTAAAATGCAAATATTTTCACCATTTCGTCTTGTCCAGTCTTTTGTAATATTGAGGTATGTTGCAAATGGAAATTGTGTAAATAAAGGAAGTACTTAATAAAATGATTGATTGATACCTAAATTGGGGTTTAGTTTGTACATACCGGATGATACAACAGCCTACCTGCAACCTTACTACCTGGGTAGGTAACTAACTTAACTGCATAAAGACCATTTTAGTTGCAGTGATGTATTGTAAAAGTCATGGTCTCTGACAAGGGCGTAATTACTTGCCATTCATAGTCCATACCATTGACCAAGTGCACTTATAGCATTAATAACAAAAAAAAAGAATTCCACACACAACATTGTCGCTTAGAACATTTTACCATTCAAACAATACCGGTCTTGATCGAGTAGGTACTTGTACATAATTATAAATTACTAGCTGCGCCCCGCGGTTTCACCCGCGTTAATGGCGATCCCGTGGGAATATCGGGATAAAAAGGTAACGCATGGATTTTGGGAACAATTATATTCAAAGTAAATTGAACAAAACAATACTCAAAGACACATTATTGTATCTGATATTATTTGCGAACCAACAGCGTGTACGTATTCTTAGAGAAATGTAAACATGGAAAATTCAAACGTACTATTTTTGTCGTCAAAATATAAAATCATTTATACGCAACGCAACCCAGATAATTAAGTCATCGAGTAATTAATATTGCACAATAACTGATCAAATATTGCAGGTAAATCTAAATAATCAAATATGACACACATTACATACATTGCGGTCAGGATAATTATAATGTCAACAATTTTAGCGCAATTAACCTCGATTTATCGACAAATGTAGATCGAACACTTGAATACTACCTACTTGAAAAGGAAGAATTAATTTTCCCCAATCAAAGTACATAATTTAACGCAAGGAAAACAGCTCAATGAAGTAAGTATTTTGATAAAACCAAAAAAACTAACACTTACTGTAAAATAGATTCTATAATCGCCAGACAAGTTTCGTAACCAAATTCAGTAAGTATTTCTAAATAACTAAATCAATATGTATTTAACTTATAAAGGAACAAAAATACAGCAATCAGAAATTCTTAACACACTTGCAAAAAACCAGTCGTTTAGAAGCCCTGCATCTAGATATTTATTACGACATTTAGCAGGCGCGCGCGCTTGAGTCATGGGCGTGGCAACATCGGTGAGCCGAGCCATTTCTCCGGGCTATCCACACATATTAACGACATTTTAATGGCACAGCTATCGCACCAATTACTCTACACGACAAAAACAAACACAATGTTGATTGATTATGTTCTAACAAGTTAGTTTGATCAGCGGATAGTAATCAGAGAATATCAGCGGTTTCTAATTAATGTCTTACTAATCGACTGTACTATGATTTCAATCTACTTTTTCTTTTTTTTGTTAGATTTGGTTCTCAGAACAGTACCTAGTAAGAACAGTATATACTAAGTAACGAAGATGTGCCCATTCTGTCCGACCAACTTATTTGTAGTGACCATTTATGTTTAAAACTCAATAGTTTCCTTTGGAGCCCAATTAAACGTTTGAATGAGATAATAAAACTCGTCTTGATATAGAAAAACAGTTTCGAAACAAACTTCCAACAGCTGAATGGATCCATAACGTCACTCTTCGAATAACGAACTCGACAAAAACTAAAATAAGAACAAAACCCCTCATAGAGTTGGCTGCACCTATCAATCAACGATCTGGAAATAGTCTGCCCGGAAGCGAACCCCGGCCTAGCAGTTAATTGCCGTGACAATAACACCAGAGCTCATTATCCTAAATTTGGACCACACCTATCCACTAATGGATGCCACTCGAGATGACTAAGGCAACTCAAGATGATACTTGAGCTTTCGAGTGGAGAGTTTAAATTAAGAAATTATCTTAATTATTGAGGATCTTAAAGTGGAATAACATGAAAATAGAAATAGGTCATCACACGTTTCCTTTTGTAACTTCGAATTGATAAAGCAATTCCTACTGATGATAACGTTTTCCTGCATGAATTGAACATCGAGAAAACAGAACATGACAAAAGTCAACGTACACGAGATGGAAAGGAAAAGGATCTGACAGCTATTTGACAATGTTTCTCACGTCTGGATCGAGAGAAAGCATTGAGGATGTAATACAACGTACGAAACTGAAAGGGGCTCAGAACAAGGACAATGTATTTGACAACGTTCGCACGTCCGTACCTCGATCCCATCGTCTCAAAGAACATGACATGACAAACAAAACTGAAGTAAAAACTAAGAAATCGGATATCAATTTCAAACTAAATGACACAGTTAAATCAATATTAGCCGTACATGATAAAACAAGAAGAGTAAATAGCAAAAAGTAATCTGACAAATTAATAGTCAATGATGACAGATTAACAATGTGGAACGAATCTCTTAGTTATACCAATCGATGTAAATTTATTAGACATGAACATGAATTTAAAAGACAGCTAGTGATGGGACACGCGAAGGTTAATAAATACAATCGGTCTGCAAATCGCAATCGACGATGTGACTAAGTCTGCTACGTGGACTATTACTGGTAACAAAGAGATTCGACCACAAAATATTACAGTTATTATAATAAATTGTGGGATAAACCCAAATAAAGAATTTACAAACTTGGTTATGGTGAACATGTCCAATACCGAACGTGATTAATGTTTAGCTTAGGATTTACATGAAGTACTGTTTTATTACAATAGCTAGGCGGACCTCGGACAATGTGACAGATAACACTCCTTGTAATCAGTCTCAATCCATTAAACATATAATAAATAGTAATGTAGGAAACCTTGGATATGATGAGCTTCAATTGGTATTAGTAAATAATGTAAAAACACTAGTTATGTACAATGTAAACACAAACGTAAATAAAGATAAAGAAAATATTCAACCAACCGTAAACATACACAGTAAACAATAAAAGATAATAGTTGTAATTTAACCAAACGGCGATAATTTAAGATTCAAAATGGTATCCAATTATTCTAAAATGCGATGATGATGGGTTTAAAACGGTAATGCTAATAAAGTACAAAGTTAATTAAGCCCTGTAAAGAGGAGGAAAAGTGGGGTCACGCTCAAGAGAACACGAACAGGACATAATACTGTGCAACGATTGTTGGTAACAGGTGACCTACAAGCAGCGCAAAAAATATGACTCATCAAGACCAGTTTACCCCAAGCATTTGTACATTTTTGCCTAGAAAACCTTTCCCTAAAGAGCATTAAACCTATGCCACATCCAAAACCAAGGTTGACACACGATTCGTGTATAGCAGTAACGTGCAACTTTAGAGATTTAACAACGGATTACCAGTCAGTCGCCCACGAACATTCAAATGGCATTATCTCAAACCAAACGCTATATAAAATACTAGACACACAAAATGCTGATAAAACTGACATCAAACAAGCCCTTTTGGGTCAAAGAAGAAGTGATAAGTGCGAATAATGTATGCGGATATATACGATGTACGGGAAATGGACTTTCTTCACACCTGAGAACACTTCCTGGAATACAAAAGAAGGTGAAACTTGATGATAACTGAGACACATCTGACCGCTTTCCGCCAGACATTGAGTCTCCGGCGTACGCGACTACGTGCGCTGAGTGACAATCAATTTAAGTTTATATTGATATATTAACACCCAATTGATGCGACGCGTCGATTCTATTGATTTTTTTTCATTTAATCTATTCAAAGTAATATATACGTTTAACTGATGTATTAGAAAGTCATGCCTTGTTTGTTGGTTCAGTCTCTCCAAAAATTTAAGATCTCAATAATGAAAACCTAGATAAATATTGTATCAAAACAATATAAAAATTCTTGCATATTTTAATCGAAATCGTTTTGGCTACAAAACTATGCCGTTATCATCTAAAAATAAAATTTGCAAAGGCAGATTGGAATTTATTAATAAACTTTCATCGTTTAATCCTAATAACGACCAGTAGCACGAGATCAGTTTCGTCTTAACAAATGCCAGTTCCTGATGCATAATTCACGTCGATAGTGAAAGTTCTTGATCTTGTTCGATGTCGGGTGTCGAGTGTTTAGATTATAAAACAATGACATGACGAAAACAATACAGCCATGACAAATTTGATACCAGATACTAAAGGACTCGCTTTAGCTAAGGTAAGTTTCAATTCAAGCGAAAATTGGCACAAGTGAAAGTAACAAAAGGTCACCTGTCAAGTTGCCAATAATATAGCTGTTGTAAACAATATAGTACTAATGTTTCGATAGGCTTAAAAACATTGAGTCATAAACAAAATGAAACAAAAGATTACGCTTAGTGCATGGCAATTAATAATAGTAGATAATGGAGTATTAACACGAAAGATCGATATGAACTTAACACGTGAACAATTATTAGTTTTCTAGATTACTTTCAGTTTGATAATCATCGCAATCGATTTTTTTTTTTACGAATATATTTCAGTGATTGGGTTGGATGGACGACCGCGCAATGGCGACGGTTCCGGCGGCTAGAGGGTAACGCACCCCTCAAGTTCACAGTCAACCCCGGGAATAATGGGACGGGAGTCGGGACGCGACGGAGACCGCCTAAGGGTGCACTGCAGTCACACACACAACACAACAATACAACACAGTCGAAAGGGACAGAAAATTGCGCAAAACTTCGAGCCAATGTTGCCTATAGATAGTGGTTTACGTATCAAACAAATAAATCGCAGCTAGTCGGTATCTGTGGATAATTTTATGTTAAAGATGTAATTTGACTAAATACGAAACTAACTTGGTGTAAATATTTGCATTCCACAAAATTTTGATGCCCAAATCCGAAATCGATTTGGCTGTGGCTGTATCCCATAACGAATTTACCTATAGCTAATAGAAATATGTACATATTTTGATAATCGTTACTAATCTATGCTTGGAACGGATAATCGCTAATCAACCAATAAAAGTTAACATTTGTAATGCCAAGAACACTGTGAAACTGATAAGAAATATGCAAGACATGTGTAGATGTTACACGATTATTGAATTTAAACAGTAAACAATAGTATGTAGCAGTAAACGGAACTGACAAAGTAAATATCCAACGTACTCACTCAGGTTGAACAATGATGTGGAAGATGCAGCAAAACCACCTGATATCAAAGTCAGTGGAGGAAATCCATTCTCACGGACACAGCACTTGTAAGACGAACTCTTGCGGTTTTCACAGTCTCTTATTTATCAACGAGATCACTCAATTAAAACGTCTCTAATAATAAAAATTAACATTAATATTGCAGGTTATTATTGCACGGAAGTATTGGTGAGCTCTATCACAAGAGGTCGCAGGACCGTTTTCGGGATATCGATCTGATTTCGGGGCGCTGCAGTTGCCACATTGTCTCTTGCTTGGATTTTATTAAAGCTCACTGTTTATAATGTGTTCGTGGGCTGGTGCTTTAGCATAGTTTGTGTTATTATGTTTGTTTATGTGGTACGTAGAGGTCGCGATCAGCTGTTGCTTGCGAAGCCGGCGCCGGGCGCGGTGTGCGAGCGTGCGAGAGTACCGCGCGCGACTGACTGTGAGGCTCGGCTTCGGCTCGAGCTCGGGGTCGGGCTTGCCGCGGCCGCTGCTATTCGTGCCGGTGCGGTGTAGGCGCCCCGCGGCATCTTAACGGCCCGTTACCTACACATGGACGTACTACGAAGATATGTAAACAAACAACACGCCTTAAATCTCCTCATGTGGTCGTATAAACGTTACAGAAACATTTTTCTACTTTGGGAGATCATTTAAATTTTATGAATTCTTTACATACGTTTATGTTTTTGTCTATGTTCTTAGAATACCTATATTTTCTGTTAAACGTCAAATTGACGTTTCTTATCATCACACGTTAATTGCGTTTACAATTTTAATGCCAGTTTCTTGGAAAATATTATGTATTTTGTTAGTGTAACTTATCAGTGCCGCCATAATTATTTTATTTGAAAAAGATATGACGTAATAAAAACTGCAGTGAATGTACAACCTTCAAAATGAAACTGTATACTTATACACCAAATCCATGACGAAATAGCGGACACGGGATACCTAACGTAAAATTACAGAACAAGCTGGTTTAGGGAACAATGCAAACAATGCCCAAATCTCACGAGCTTCCGTCGAGCAAGACGCAATCCGTTGTGTCACAACAATTGCGTAGTTACAGACCATATTCAAAGCAATGTTGATAAAAAAATTAAACCAGACAGAACTGTTTGTGATAGCAACGACATTAACAACAAACTTCATTAAGACAATCGTGTAGGTAAATACTACGCGTGGAATTCCAAAATAAGGCATGCGCCCAAACAATCGTTAGTAATGAAAACAAGTGGAGTTACATCCTGATATAATATTAGCAATAAACAATAGCTCCTTATTGTAATGAATAAACAATGAAGACCTCGCCACAGAGGCTATCGATGTAGGGATAGTTGGTAGAATACAATGGCTAAGAGCGTAGATGAAGACAATTCTGTGCTTAACTATTAAGTACTATTAGTTATTCTGTGGCACATAACGAATACGTAGTGGACATAGTTGAAGACAATAGATAAATATGTATGTATATGTTCTGAGTATATTTCATCCCATAATACTCAGACGTTCACGTTTCACAAAAATTTTAAGATAACAAAAATTTAACGCTTTAGACATGCCTCTCTATAACGCAACTTCAACACGTTTTTTGATTACCAATGTCAATTTACGAGTAACGTTGTAAATTTCTGGATTGCAGACGCAATCCAGAAATGTACAACGTCCAATGTCTCACATTCAATAGTTGCGAGCTTCCCTGCCATATCGTCTGTTTCTTCGTGTTATACGAATGTGTTATTATTGTATAAGATGTGTATTGTGCGCGTAGCATCTGCCGAAGCGTGTCTATTCACCGGATGACCTTTACCCGTCGTCGTTTTGTACACGTGCGCTTGCAAAACATGGCACTTTAAATACCACGGCTCTTCGACATTTACTGCTATTGGAAATGTCTTTACCTGATTGGGCCGAGGATGGTTCGTTACTAGATATCTCTAGTATTGCTCTTTACCTTTATTTTGCATCACGAGTGGTGTTTGCTTAGAGAAAATATTAGACAGTTTGATTTCTATTTGCAATAGGTTGCCCCAATTTCTGAAATAGCCGTGCGTAGGTACCGTAATTTGTCCCAAATTAGAACTAATGAGTTCGTCTCGATAATTTATCGAACGCTAGAAAAACCAGTCTCCGGCGAGACTAGTCATAAACAAAACTCTTATCTCCATAAATAGTATATCGGTTTAGAAAAAAGGGTCGTGACTTATAGTGACGGAAACGTGGGAAAAATGCGTGAGTTCGACCCAGAAGAGCGAGACGGGAATCACGATCCAGTTTTTATCGATCTTCCGGAATCAATGACTCTCGAAGATACACTAACTGCAGTGAACATTCAAAATGGTACACTTTTATATAGCCGTTTAGATAATTTCGAAACTTTTACAATATTCCCACGATGGAAGAAGGAAATAACTCGTTCTAACTTACTTGATATGGTTGAAGGAGTTAAAGGAACATACCTGAAACAATAATTACATAAATCAATACACAGAGTCATTAAAGTCCTAATTTGAAAATCAAAGCGTATAAAGCGCGGGTATCCCATCAACCGTGACTACAATCTTGTACATTAACCTACATCCAAAATATACGAGTCGTATAGTATTGCGCACTACAAGGTAAGAAACGAGTGCGCACTGGATCGCCATTAACGTTTCACACAATTCTGTCGAAATCGAAAGTGTTGTTTCTAATTACGACATTTACGACACTTATGATGCGGAAAATAAAAATCACGCTTAGTAACTCGTTAGTATTATCGAATATGACGTAATCTTAGATACAGTTAAAAATGGCGGTTGCTTGTTGGTTTTGACGCATCGATTACGGTGGAAGGTAATGCAAAAAACTAAAACCGACATGGTTTGTCATTTAGTGACAAAGCTCCATTGTGTAAGACAACGATATCATTGTCAAAGTTATCAATATCGCTTTAGAGTTTACGTAGGAAAGTGGTATTATATATAACTGTAACTTAACTAAAAGCAGTCTAGACGAGAAAATTAGCTTTCCTCGCATGCGAGAGGTCTGCGGTATGACTGCGGATACAAATGAGGTTATCTCGAGTGTTTCCCGAACGTGATTTTGGAGGCAAACTAAACAGGATTCACGGAACTAATGTCGCGGGTGCCTTTGTATTTTCAATAAGGTTAGTCTAGACTTGGTCTAGACTCAGGGTGGGTGAACATTGAGCTTAGGATGTTGAGTTTATGACCGCGTCGGCATCGATAGATATGTCTGGGGGAGTGAACCCTAAAAACGGGTTTATCCATTCTGGAGTTTTAGTAGTGAGATGGGGATAATTAAAGTCTCGTGATGGTCGAACTGGCTAGACTAGACAGGCGTGCAGTGGGAGCGCGGTGGCCATTAGGAAACCCTCTTTTGCCGCAGCGGTATAAAACATGCATCAGGTGCAGTCTGGCGCTACCGCGTTACATCAAAATTGCAAAACCCTAATGTATACTGAGCCTGCCATAGTACTATTATAAATTCAGTTTGTACCGTGTTATGATTCCTCGTTAGATACGAGAAACGATTTTGTAATATTTCAATTATATTATGAGCTTTTGAATAGCTGATTTGTGTAATACTAACTGGCATGTAGCCATAACTATAACTTCTTTGAAATTAATGTAATTTTAGAAAATTGAGCAAGCACTACACTGCTGAGCACGAGGTCCTGGGTTCGATTCCCAGGTCGGGCAAAATATTATTAGGTTTTTCTATGCGAATTTCTCAATAACAATTGCGCCCGGTTGATGGCAATAGGTTCTATTGCATGGCCTAAAAATAACTGGCGAAATGTGGATGTATTATAGGTACACCTCTGCGCAACCCTTTGGGGAAGCAAGGCGTGATGTTATGAATCTTATATTTTAAAGCAAATTAGCCTTTGCTTTTAATTTTGTTTTCCTTTCTATGATTTTCATGTATTTTATTGTGATTTATTTTAATGTGTTCGTCCTTGTCAAACTTGTTGTAGGTACCTACCTAGATATAAAGTGAATGATGTGGTCGCCTATAATTGGAAGCGCACACTTGTATTTGTCCCTGTTCATGTTAACATGCATGTGTGTAGCCTCTGTTGGCGATCCAATAAATAAATAAAAATAAATCTTTGATGCCGTCGTAGTCCACGCATATTATTTCTATAGGAACTTATGGCAACGACTGGATTATGTAATTTATTTCCTGCAAATAATTATGGTCATAACGGAAGAGACCGACTCTTCAAGTCTCATGTTAACGTACATAAATGGCAATGTCTGACAAGTGTTAGTACTATGTTATGTGCTTTTAAAATAAATTGAAACAAACACAATTACTGACATTATTTTGTCTTTGTTACCCGACTGCGCCAGAAGGAGGGTTATGGTTTTTTTCGAGAGTATTTTGTTTATCATTTAGAATATAATACTCTTTATTATTGACACCATAAATATTACCCCCTTACTAATAAACGTATTATATCAGATAGATAGTTACACACCGATTTCTCTCTTTCAGTCGTCAGTAGTTTGACTTTCGAAAGAAGAAGACAAAGCGTTGTGTAACTATACATATACGCTATACAACATTTATCACACGTCTATCTGCATCCCCCTAACTAGGGGGTTAATATTAAATGTATCTACATGATAGATGGACGTGTGTTTATGTATTATATATTCACCTATATGACACACTGATTTTGAACTTGCTAGTAAAAAGTTACGAAACTGACAATTGGTTTAAATGAAATCGTTCAACTTTGAACTGATGGCTTTGTGCAACCCGGCCAGTGGAATATCGACCTCGCATTTGTCTTAGTTCAAGAGCATTGAACTATAACACTGAAAGGTGAATCGCCTTGACGCGCTTTTTCGGTCTAACTACATATACATAGATATTAGTTACATAAGCAGTTTAAGTGGATAGATATATCGAGCATATAGTTTTGCTGTCTTCACGTTTGATGTTCTTAAATGCCTCAATAATCATTAACCTTGTCCGAGATCTTGAAAACGAACCATAAACAATGAGTATTTCTTGCCATTTGTTTTTAAAGAAACCTGGATGTTTGAATGCTAACCATAGCTCATTTATCCGACTACATACTGTGATGTCATCGGAATATCATAAAAAAATATAGGAACAAAAAAACTGCGAAGTAGATAGTGTTAATAAGTGAATTATCTCAATCTGTGATAAAGCCGGTGACTCACGGTCCGTTTGTGTTAATTTTAAGCTTCTGCCCAGACTGACAATAATAAAACCTTTCCCTTTGCACTTGTTAAATGATATTTCCGTCGGAGATCGTACCCACTTATAAGTTTAAACGCCGAGAAACAAGTTTGAAGACTGCATCTTATGTAGATGCAGCCATAAACTTCAAAATAGAAAAAAGTTTCGAGGAGATTTTTTTGTTGCCTAGAATATAATGTTGCCAGTCCCAAAAAAGGAAATAGAAAAGTGATTATTATAATTTGCATATGAAAGTACCTATACACAAAATTTATTAGATTTTACTTCTTATTATTTTTAACAAGTAGTCAGCTTTCGAAATATAATAATATGATTTTATTACTTTCTGTTTTTTTTTTTCATCTCAAAATCATTGTAAAATTATGATTTACGTTTTGAGTTATGTTAAATCTAGAAAGCACCAAAAATGGGTATTGATCGAAAAGCGAGAATAGCAATTCAATTTGACAGTTGCAATTATGGTGAAGTTATAGTAGCTTTCGCTTTTTCGGCTGAATGAACAAATCGACAAAGGGCGAACCGCAAAAAATCGTAGCAATTTCTTTTTGAGTTCTTTGACGGTATAATTCGATAACGGTTTTTTACAATAGTGTTTTTTCTTCCTTCCATGTGTCTCATGTACTTTGTTTTCGTACAGCCAAAACATGTGTTTGAGATTTAAGAAAATCGTTTAATTTCAAGCGAATGTGGTGGCCGCATGCGCATGCGCTGTTAGGAGCTGGGTTTGTGGGACACTCGCGCGCAGCAGTCGACCGTCACGCCCATTGTGCGGTGCTATTGTGCAATGAATAATTGCATGTAGGTGCGAGTACCTACTTCGTACAACTGAGTGGCAATTTGCTACTCCTTTTGGGCTGTCACGCTTTGTAGGGAATAGATAACTTTTCTTTTTGTGGGACAGAGAATGATTGGAATGTAGGTTGCGATTTTATGAATGAGAGAAGCAGCAAAGCGATATGAATGAATGAATGAATTGCAACGATCCCAGCGTGGTTAAACCAGGTGGTAAATTAAGATTTAGACAATACTATTGGAATACAGCTGAAGATAAACATCAAGTAAAAATATGTTAATGCAAATATGAGTAGGAAATCATCACAAGTCAGTACAAATCGTTGCAAACTGACCACATCGCGAAATCTCCGATTTCAGGCAATTACTCTAATTAAACACGTAAACTTAAGACGTTAGTTTCATAATTGTAACAAAAAATGAGGTTCTGGCACACTGAACTAGTTAGTAAGTAACAATGCCCGAATATTACAATGTAACTGATTATGACAGATAGCGAGAAATAACTCACATTTTTGACAAACGACGTGTAATAACTTAAAACGGGTTGAAGTTGAAACAATTGAAGGAGCCCATTAGGGTTGGACAAAGAAGAGAAACCAGTCCAAATTAGTCTCTGGAAATGAGGAAAGGCTACCGGTTCTTGTTACTAAGTATGACTCATGAAATCCATATTATCTTGAGATTATCAAGGCAGAAGTTAAACCGCATTAGGGCTGCCAATTCAGAATTCTAGGTTTTTTTTTTTTGATATTGAAGAATTTGACAAGTTATCATCAGAATATAGTTATATTATGTGTGTTTGAAGTACACCGTCGTTTTGGAGGATCTAGTTTTTACTGAAACTTGCCTAAGTTGATGCTTCAAATCACAGTTCAAAATAACGACAACACGATTTTAATATCTAAGATAATAAAAACTCATGAATCACAAAAAACGATTAAAAATATGAATAAGAATAGCACCATTTTGCTCATCATAAACCGCAACACCACAAAACTGCACACCCTAACGACACCAAGTTAATGTATGCGCAGGAGTGAAAGCCCGTCGCCGTGTCACCTACCGACGAGATTTTGATTGACTCCCCACACAATATGGCCGCAATCGCCGTTAATTATTTGTGGGCTTACAAAACCAAGATTTATTATACATAGGAAGTAAATTATGGAGTTGATGGATGTACTGGCATTAGTTTTGTCATTAGACTATGATTGGAGGAAAGTTTCATTGGGGATTACATATCGATTATGGTATTTATGGTGCATTTAAGATTTCTGAGTTTCATAGGAAGAAATTGCCTTGTTGAAAGCTGTCTTTAAAGGTACTTAAACAATATTTTAGAAACGTGAGTGCATCTGTATATTTGAAGCCTGCTCCATAACACAGATCCACCCAGAGTTGATCAAGCTTGCTATGATACGACGGACAGAAAAAATATTCCGAAATCGAGTATCAGCTTTCTTCAGTAATGTTTGCTGTCTCTAATACTTACTGAGCACTCCTATTTTATGTTTGTGTGGCTCTTTATATTACCAAACAATGAACTAACCAGACCGAGTGGTCTTCATAACACATGAGTTATGTATGTGTGATGTGTGTGAGCGGCCTCGAAGACTACTTTAGAGTTCAAACATTTTTGACAGATCAGAGCCCTGATTCACAACCATACGACAGGCTATCGTGTCGAAAACCTGACATTTCGATAACCTGATTTGACTTGCCCTCAACAGCAAATAGCTGTTGGAAGAATAGCGGGCGTCTATTTGATTTAAACTGACAAAATTTTCGGGTTTTGGACTTGTGAACAGCGTTTAGAAGACTCCTACGATAACAATGATTAATGTTCGATACGATACGGAAGCTTATCGAGTGTTTGTGAATAGCTATGCAGAGGGGCAATTCTCGTGATTATAAGAACATTCACAGTCTGATTTCAGTCTCAATCTGTGAAAAATACCTCTAAGTAAGTTCCCTACATTTTTGACATTGATTGTCGCTGAGATGGGATTGCGACTAGATTTTGGGGAATTGGCCTTCAGCACCCTAATTGCGTAACACACTATCAATCGGAATCTGAATTACTTTGAAGCAAATTGCTAATCCATTGCTTCATATGTTCGAAAAATTTGTCTGCTCAACACGTAAATAACGCAATGAATGTTGTTAAACTGCCAAAATGAAACCGATTCGATGTGTTACGCAATTCTCCCGCTGATTCCGAAAAAAGAACCTCAACAAACGTAGGCGCATCCTTTGGTACAATTCAATACAAACGTAAACCATTTATCAGTTCAAACATTCGTATTTATGCCTGCAACTGCGAAGTACAAGAACAGTCAGTACTTCGGCAGTAAACGGTGATTTGTTGCAAAACATTGGATGCTCCGACGCAGATGCTTATTGTTCAGCCAGGAACATACTTGACCTACTTTGAATTGCGTTTTATCTGTGGCACGAGATTTATGCTACACTTTAAGTTGATGCGTAGATCTGTGCTTCTGTTTTTTAATTGATGATCAGTTTTATTAGTATGGATCTGTTTGTTTGTGTATGATGTGGGTACTTACCTAATAGTTACGTAAGTGGATAGTACAAATCATACATAAACAATAAACATAACATAATAGTTGTATTTTGGGCGTAAGCGTAAGAGTACGTATAGTATATATAGATAGATAGATATAATACTATCTATTCTGCAATTTAGCAACTTTATAATTCATTAAAAAAGTTTCTAAATTGAAGAGTACAACTGTGACGTAGCATGACAACTGAATAGACTGGTATTACGTTTAGTCGGTTAACTAAGTCACGTGGTTTTTTTTGTTTACCTTTATTTAACTACCTAAACCTATGGAGTATAGACCAACAGGCGCGATGCGACAGCGCGACTTTAATAGAACAATTTCTTTGATAACCTAAAACTGCTCAACCAGAATCGCGTCACATCGTCGCGTCGCGCCTGTCTGTGGGAGCCTTTAAATCGTTTGAGAGGTTCCGATGAACGAATTGCGCAAGTACCTACATCTATACTACGTAATATTATAAAGAGATAAAATTTGTTTGTAAGTTTGTATGTAGGGGGTAATCTCTGGAACAACCAGTCGGATTTGAAAAAATCTTCTTGCATTTGATAGCCCAATTCTTGAGGAAGGCTATAGGCTATTTAACATCACGCTATGACCCTTAGGAGCCGAGCAAAAATAAAAAAGTCAAAAAGAACGTTAAGTGATAGCGCGGGCGGGTGATGCGATACGACGGGATGGCTCGGGGGAAACAAGAAGTTTCACGCGAACGATGTCGCGGGCTGAAGCTAGTGTAGAAATATATTTCTAAGAGTAATTTTAGATATTTTCAATTAACCAACAATCTATTACCATCACAACAAATAAACAACTAATGACAGGCATAATTCATTTGCGTTTTGTGGAAACATCAAACAATTTGGCACGCGAACGGATGTTTATGACAAGGCATATGTTTAGATACTAGATTCTTGTACCTACAGTTCAAATGTATGTCGTGTTACACTATAATACCAGCCTATTATTGTCCTACTGCATGGCAAAGGCCCTCCCTTCTCAGAAGAGAAGAGAAGGCTTTTTTGCCTTTGCCCTGCAGTGGCAGACGATTTCAGACTTATATTCATTATTTTCTTTCACCCATCATCATCTGCCTAGCCTTTTCCCAACTATGTTGGGGTCGGCTTCTAGTCTAACCAGATGCAGCTGAAGACCAATATTTTACATGGAACGACTGCCTATCAGACCTCCACAACCCAGTTACCGGGTAATACGATACCCCTTGGTAAGACTGGTGTCAGATTTTCGGGCTTCTGACTACTCGTAACGACTGTCAAAGATCCACGAATGACAGCCGGGACCAACGGCTTAACGTGCTTTCCGAGGCACGGAGGGATCTTGGTATGTAAAGATGGTCACCCATCCACAGGCCAACCGCGGCAAGCGTAGCTTAACCTGATCGATCGACCCGTGCGGCTGATATTACTTAGCCACAAGCCCCTCCTCCCTATCCCAAGGCCTCTCTCCTTATTTTCTTTCACCCATGGCTGTGATTTCCAAGATGAACTTGGAATACTTTCCTCTCATATGAATTACTAACTTCTGCCCGCGACTTCGTTCGCGTCAAATTTCTTATTCCCTCGACCCATTTCGTCGTATTGCATCACTTGCCCGCGTCTCCTGCTCTATCACTTCGTTTCCCCATAGCGCTTTTGCTCGGCTCCTAAGGGTCATAGCGTGACGTTAAATTGCCTATAGCCTTCCTCAAGAATTAGGCTATCAAATGCAAGAAGAATTTTTCATAACCGACTGGTAGTTCCAGAGATTACCCCCTACATACAAACTTACAAACAAATTTTACCTCTTTATAATATTAGTATAGAAAAAAGCCACATTGGCACTTAACCGGAATTGAACCCACAACCTCGTGCATGAGAGGCGAGGCCTTAAAACCACCACTGGGCCATCGCGACATACGTACACACGTTCTACACTATTAAACTAATAGTCTATGCTAATATAGTGTGCTCCGATGCAGTAAATAATGTGCAAAGACCGCAGATAAATGTGTGGTAACTGGGAGCCCGGATGCTGGATCTACCACGTATTATGTAGGCATCCGAGATAATGCGCGTTGCATACTGTAATGACTGTTACTTTTGTGCTCAAGAACAGAATAGAATAAAGTCTTGATAGCTAGTATAGTACACACGGCTACACATCCATACTAATACTATAAATTCGAAAGTAACTCTGTCTGTATGGTACCTTTTCACGCCTAAACCGCTGAACCGATTTAGATGAAATTTGGTATAGAGATAGTTTGAGTCCCAGGAAAGGACATAGGGTACTTTTTATCCCGATATTCCCACGAGATCGAGACTTATGCGGGTGAAACCGCGGGGCGCAGCTAGTCATGCTATAAATTTCCAGTTAGACCTCGCATTGAATAGGTTTTTCGTACAATTAGAAGTCAGCTTATACTGGTTATGTATAGCTTGATGTGTAGCTGTGCGTACCTATATGTCTGCATTAACCCCTTTATTTATAAACGTTGCTTAAAGGTAAGAGACATTTTAACATCAAAAATGTATGGTTAAGCAACGATTACAAAAAAAAACCCCTAACGCATTAAAACACCTTAGAAATCCCTAGTAATAAAAAAAGAGCAACAATGTAGTTTCTATCCGCTCTTCTTCATAAGACACTTTGGAACAGCATAGCTATTCACAAACACTCGATACGCTTCCGTATCGTATCGAACATTAATCATTGTTATCGTAGGAGTCTTCTAAACGCTGTTCACAAGTCCAAAA
The DNA here is from genome assembly GCA_947508005.1 of Amphipoea lucens. Taxonomy (NCBI): domain Eukaryota; kingdom Metazoa; phylum Arthropoda; class Insecta; order Lepidoptera; family Noctuidae; genus Amphipoea; species Amphipoea lucens. The sequence goes on from OX382370.1 coordinate 15,181,488, forward strand.
CCCGAAAATTTTGTCAGTTTAATTCAAATACGCCCGCTATTCTTCCAACAGCTATTTGCTGTTGAGGGCAAGTCAAATCAGGTTACCGAAATGTCAGGTTTTCGATACGATGGCCTGTCGTATGGTTGTAAATCAGGGCTCAGGTAACTAGCATCTACCTTCTTGATTGCTGACTGTCAAGTGCCTGTAAATAGTTTAATTCAACTAAATGCTTTTAGTAATGTTGAGGCATTTAGCCACACTGCTGACTAACAAATATTGTTATAACTGCATAAGTATTCATAGTGACTCATATAGTTTCGTATGTAATTCGTCCGATACGACTTAACGCCATCGTCATTAACAATGATTGCCAAGAAATTAGTCAATCTTTAAATAAGTTCCCTAATTCGATTCCCCGAAGGTTTCGACTGGTGTAGGTACACTCGTAACTACAGAAGCTCATGGTTTGCTAATGACGACTGGTAATCGATTCCACGTAATGTGCGGCGAGCCAAATGGGCGCAATCACGCACCAGTTCCGAGCTTTTACTGAGATTTTTACATAAGGAAAAATATTATAGTCAAAATATCTTTCAAGTTAGATTTGCCGTAACTAAGGAATCGGGCCACACTTTAGAACCATGTTCTAGATTGATTCGACATCAGGTACTCAGGTACCAACGTTTCAAAGCAATGGCGTTTTAAGGACACTAACATAATAAGAATGATTGATGAATTTAGATTGGTGCCAAATCAGTAATTATCGTATTTGCATAATGATTGATTGTCAACACTGATTTCAGCCAATACCGTGGTTTTGCGTGACACCAAAGTTTTACTTCATGAGTCGACACTCAGGTTCAGTTTTTGGCGGGACGCCATGCCAGCTAATCAAACCAAATGGCCATGAAATTGTACGTTAGTACTACAGAATCAAAGCGTAACCCCATTTACTTGCTCATTACTTCAGTTAAACTACCCTACAAAAGGCGGAGGCAGTTAGAACCTCAACGATTTAGTCAATAGGGAGCACCGCTCTGAATCAACACTATAAACATTAAGGCAAAGTCTACCTGTACTTGAGTAGCGATCTGTTTCACCATACATGGCTAGTTCGAGTCAACTTCCTAGGCATTTCGCAAGGAAGCAACTGTGCCAGTCGGCCGGCTTCCGGCACTTTGGAAACTCAACTTTTTTACCACAAGATAAGTGTTAGAATTGCTTGTGTGGATTGTCGGAGTGTACGTGTGCTATGTTAGACAATGTCCATTTTTGGTAATAAACCGATTACGCTTAGCGTTTCGTGGTAACTGATAATAAATGTACGGTAGCCGTTATACATACTTTGTTATTATGTTGTAAATTGTACGCTTTTTACAAGAATGTGAGTTTCGCGCAATTATTGCGTTTAGAATATTTATGTTAGTTGGATAGCAGTGAGATAAAAGTAGCAATAACGAAATTGATTTGGAAATAAAGTTATGCGTTATGCGTGTTATGATTTGCGTTATATTTATAAACAACCAGCTGATCCAGCAAACTTCGTACCGCCTCAGCATCAATAAGAACAAGATATGTATGAGAAAATGAATTATCTTCATTATAAGTACATTTTTTCTTGAATTTTTCCCATGTTTTAATATTTATTCTGCTATTCGGAGCGGAGACAAATCCAAAAAATCAAAGATCCTATAAATTGGTCCAGCTGTTCTTAGGTCATGCATGGTGTAACTAACCCGACTTTGTTTTACTTATATAGATAGATGATCTAATTTTAGTAGATTAATGATTACGGCATTACCCCCGGATTGTTCAATGTAAATTTTTAGCAAGACACATGTGGGACTCCGGATGTACTAAATAAAGGCAGCATTGAACTTCAAAAACAAAGAAAAATATAATAATAAGTTTAACTTTTTCAGTGTTTTACTACAGATCTCAATCGATTATTTTACTTTAGCTTGTGTAGTAGGTAGGTATACATTCGCGTAAATAAAAGAAACTGATACTACTTTCACATCGAGACCAGCTTTGTATGCAAGAATACCTAAAACATGTTACGATGAAAAGATGTTCCCGTCAGCAAAGTTGGTAGCAAGCTTCCAAGCATTGCTTGTACCCTAAAGTATGCATCGGAACGTACCATCTCATAGAAAACCAACTAATTTACCTATTTAACGCCAATCACCGGCAAAATAATTGCCATACACTTAAATTTCTATCCGTCTTCCAAACCAACGAAGCGCTCATAGGCTTAAAGATATCTAAAGGCAAACGAGCGTAAAGCGCTTTCGATGGAAAGCTTTGCGCCCGCGCATCTAAGCGGTGAAAACTAGGGACGTGATTGGAAAATTCTGAATAGGCTGGATAAGTACGTATACTGGGTATAAACGTTATTCGGTTATAGTTTACTTTGAATTGCTCGACGTCATATTATCAGCCTTTAATGGGACACAGGCCTCCTCTCGGTGAGACGGAGTGGGCCGTAAACCACGACGCGGGCCCAATGCGGGTTGGCCGTATGATAAGGTAAATGTACCAAAACTCGTCGGGTTTTGATATTCACTGACTTTGAAGAACTGCTGCGTGAGAAGTGTTTCATTTAGAATGAAAATTTTTGCATGACGAAATAGAAAAATTATCCGTTATTCTAAATAAGTTATTAATTTTTGTAATGGTTAGTGATAATAAATACTTATTTAAGCAAATGTGAAAAAAGGGCGATTTGTACCAGTACTCGCCAGATTTGTACTATTACTCACCAAAAGGACCCAGTAGTCGTCAATATTTGAAGCTAATATGAACTTTCAGGCCTTGAACATAGAGTTCAAGATGATTACACATTAAAGCATATTGTAATTGTCTTTCATATGAGTGGCAAGTCTAAGAAACAAAAGGTAGGTAGAAAATCAAATCGCAAGAAATTACTAAAGGTTGTGAGCTATTAGCAGACTAGGTAGGTAAATTCTAATATATTTTAGCTTAAAAAATTAAGATATCCAAATCACAGAATCAGTTTTTATCAGAATAAAAGAGATGAGCCCATTATGTATTGTTTAATGTTTTTTTTTTTATGTTGTGTATTTTTGTGGTGTACAATAAAGTATTTAAATAAATAAATCAGCCATATTAGGCCCAAAACCTAAAATGGCCGGCCAACGAAAAAAATGTATTACCTTGGTCGGGGAAGACCTCCTTATCATTTTTAACTATTGCGCTGAATCTCTACGACCATTCCTTTTTTAAATTGAAAAATAAAGTTTTATACATAAAAAAAACCTGATTTTAGAACTATATATGCAAAAAATAGTTATAGTAACACTCGCAGAGGTTTGTTGTTATAGTAGGTAATACTTGTTTAAGGTCTTTTATTTTCGCCAATCGGTAGTTAAGATTTAAAATTTATCGAAGTAGATTTTTTTCGTAGAAATTCGAAATAATAATTAATTTTATTTCGCTGTCACTTTGTATTTTGGGCCCAACTCTTTATGAAACGTGACTGGTCTCTTGTTGACGTGAAAACGTCGTTGCATTCTGTGGTAAATTCAATATATCTGACCGACAATAACAAGTATTATTTCAGCCTCTTATAACTACGAGAATGTTTGGGTAATGATTGAGCATAAAATATATAGGTAATAATTGAACCAATTTTGAAGCAGGATCTAATTTGTGTTTGACGTCACATCGCAAGTGCAGTGCGCCCGACCCTCCTTTTTACTATGCGTCGAAATTTTAATTCGCAAAACAATGTTTAGCTACTAGGTGCCATTGTCAAGTATTGACACAGCATTACTAGGGCCTAAAAAGAATCAACAGAAATATTGGCCGAGTTAAAAATGCATTTGAAGTTGACAATAGCAAAATAATTTCAAATTTCGTCTCATATCGGCCGTAAGTCTGGCCAAAAATAAAAAAATATCAATAAAAGTAAGCTTGCATCATAAGGAATTCAATGAGCTTCAAAAGCCTAGTACCGGGCAAATACAATAGCTACGCCAGTATCAGAAAACGAAAGAAAATCTGCAGCAAGTAGCATAAAAGTTAAAGATGTCGTCTCATATCGACCGTAAATCTGCTTAGAACTGAAAAATATCACATATGGTGAAAGGTTGATTTATATGAAATGCAATGAGCCTTTTTTTTCGTGGGGAAATCCTCATGGATACCCTCCGTCTGGGAAGAATTGAGGTTTATGTCGGACTCCTACCGACTAAGACCCCACTGTTCCTTCCAGTACCATGAGTCCGGGGACCGGGAGATACTTGTACATTCGCCGCACCTCCGACTAGTATCAGGCCAATCAAAAGCCAACCAAAGAAACTTTTAAATCATAAGAAACACAATAAGCCTACAAAATCCACTTATGAGCGAATTCAAAAGCTAGGGTAATACCTAAAATCATCGCCAATCGCCATGTTATTAATGGACGGCGCCCCGACCTGTCATCGTGCAAGTATGTGTGAAGATTACGAGAACATTAGGAAGATTCAACAGCAGAAGACTTAGTAAGAAGGCACCTCTATATGTATATGTGAGGATTTGATTGGAACTGTAATATCCAAGCTCGATCTGAGTCAGGTACTGTTGAAAAACTAGCATCAATTAGCCAGGGCTTATTACAGCTCAATATTATACCTTTCGCAGTAAGGCAGTCTAAGTTAGAACTGAGAATACTTTTTACGGCCCGAGGGAGTGGAGCGCGCTTACGATACAGTGTGCGAAGCGAGCCCTTCCTAGATACAAATAAGCAAAGCACGCTTAATCGCACGATGAGCGCGCTTAATCAAAAGATGGGCTTACTTCTCTTGCTAGTCTTAACAACTTCTTAAACCAGCAAGCGAAACGAGCCCATTTACGACACGAGTGAGCTGAACGCACTTACACATGACAAGAGCGAGCGAAGCGAGCTATATCACGAGTGAAGCGCGAGCACAGTTTCGTGCCGAGCTAGCGAAGCGAGCCCAATGACGCGACGACTAAGCAGAGCACGCTTACGCAAGCAATGAGTGAGCGAAGCGAAAACAGCTTAAGAGAAACCCGGTTTTATCGTCAAATGTAGCCCAAACCTTATTATATGTTTGTACAGACGCCAGCACATCAAGCTACCCGAAACTGTCAAATTTTCCCAATCAACTTTGAACCTTATGCTTTAGCGATAAAGTTGAAAATATTTAAACATGACGAGTTTAGAGGCAAGTATTAAGCGAGTCCCAGTAATCGTCAAAAAAGTACTTAAAATGACGAGATTTGGGTCAAGTAGGATTTTTTAGGTACCAATAGATGTCACGTTAAAAAAAATATACTTTTATGATAAAAGTGTTCTAAACTTCAAGTTATATCAGTAGTAAATTAACTTAACTAATCCATCAAACAATCAGACTTAGCACATACCCCACTGAAGGCTCGTAAATCAAAACACAAAACTACGTGCTGAGTTTGACATTTAGCAGCTGAACTTGCAAAAAAATGAAAAAATTGTGAGACACACTTTTTAAGTGAGATATCTCAGCCACCATTACAGTTAAAACTCCGTGTTTTATTTTAATTGTGCAATATGTTACCAAAAAATATGTTGCCATAAAAATGGGCCAGTTAAATGTTTAGTAGAAAAAGATATTGATGTTTTTAGACAATTTGACGACTTCTGGGTCACTGTCGACTTCACCCGCGTTTACCTTAGTAGGAAAGTAAATGGGTTCTGCGTACTTGATGCAGTTATAAACCGAAATTAGTATGTTTGATCAAACAGATATTTTTAGGTTAAAAAGCTCTTATTTCCTTATCCTAAATCTGAGCGATTCCGAATAAAAGAACCTCCTGTACTCTCCGAAGAGGTAAGCAGAGGAGTTTCTACCACAATACACATTTCGCTAGATACGTTTTAATCCCATGTAGAGGGCGCGGGGCGATCCTTTTGGCAATTCCGAATACCTATATAAAATAACTAAGTAGTGCAAAGTTCTCAAACATCTGACTTTAAATCAAAATTAAGCCGCTTGCAACTTCTGTACACAGCTTGGTGTCATAATTTAGCTCAAAATCACGTAACAAAGGGCCAGTTTCCCAACAGAATCCGCCAATTTGACGCGACAAATCCAATACAACTAAATGACGTAAATAAAACAAAAGAAAAGTGAAATCCTATTTGTCAGCTTAGAAAATGTTAGTAAGTCACATTAATTTTATGCACTGTTACACACGATTTCCCGGCTGCGTCGCCCGCGCCGGTCGGTGTGTAATTGATAACTTTCCTTAACCCGGCCGTCGCGCGTTGGTGACTGACGATTATGATTATCGATCAATCGATGGATGAGTGGGTTTGCTGATAACGGTCGGTTTGACTGTGGGTTAAGGAGAGGTATGTCTAGTTTGATCGGTAATGTGCTGCGGCAGTTTCTATCTATGCATACGCATTATCAGCCAATAACGTCCCCACAACTGGGACACAGGTCTTCTCTCTATAAGAGGGACTGGGCCATAATCCACCAAACAAGCCCATTGCGGGTTAGTGCATAATTTACTTGGTGTATTTAATTTGCAGGTTGGTGGATGCCACATGACTACGAATTACTGCAATTCTTTATTTTTTCTTCTATCGTAGTCTGGAAAAATCAACCCTGTAGTTTTTCTATATGTAGACAAAATTCCTGGATTTAGAATTTCTCATTGTTTGTATTATTTCTTTTTAGTTAGTTAGTAAGTATATTCATGCATTTATGTGTATATTTATTTGTGCTTATATTTATATGTAATTAGTTATATATTATATTCATAGTTTTAACAGGTTTATGCGTATCTTTATATTTAAAATATATATCCTCAATTTTTATGATTCCACCTACCACTGTTTGTCTCTGCATCACCCAAAGGTTGACTGGTAGAAAATGCCTATGGCATTAAGTCCGCCTCTGTACATTTATGTGCTTAAAGTATTAAATAAATAAAAAAAAATCATATTATTAGATTTAAGCAGCTAATTGGATAGGAAAAGTAAATAAACAGACTCTTACTGAAAGCTCAGCAATAAAAACCCCAATTTAAACTTATGGTTTTCTTTCTTTCTTTTCTTGACGTCGCATCGGACATACAGGAAGGTGTGTAATTGATAACTTTCCTGAGCCCGGCCGTCGCCCGTTGGTAACTGACGATTATGATTATCGATAAATCGATGGATGAGTGGGTTTGCTGATAATGATCGTTTTACTATGAGTTAAGGGGAGGTAAGTCTTGTTAGGTTGGTTATTTGTTGCGACAGTTACCTACTGTCTAGTCACTCAGGTTCAATTCTATAATTAGTGTTCAAGTCCAAACCTTGTACCTAAATGTTTTACTGCGAATGAAATCACTTTTTACTCTGGACTCGAGACTAATTAGTCAGATTTGGATTCCCTATCTCGAAGTATGTTGTTTATTTGCAACAACACCAAGCAATTTTATATTTCAAAATACAGTTACATATTCACACACCCATTCGCAACTCCACATGCACACTCCTACACACTCAGTCACACCGTACATTTAGCAATGCTCAGATGGTACTAGCAGTTCACGTCATTCCGTATTTCTGTTTCTGTTGCAAGTATGTATAATTATTAAATTGTAAATCCGTAATTGGCTGTAAGACTAGCATAAATATCTTAAGAGTAAACTAAACGCGAGCTCGAACTCACTGGTGGTCATGGCCAAAATCACGCTGTCTAACTTGGCTTCGTGTCTGACGGAGCTAGTATCAGTGATGAGCAGTTAGACGCTAATCTACACGCACAACATCTAGTTCTCACGCACAGAAACACCGTTCCGAACTGATAGGCGCATAAAAATATTTGAAAAGTGCTTTGGAAAATCGAGTTCTATGAAAAATCCACTTCATAAATCAATCACAAATAAAGTTTTTTGAACTCTTCGATAACTGAGCTTTGTCGGTACGGATTTAATTTTTAATATTTTTCAGTTCTTTTATTACTTATTTACACCCAAACTTACGTTAAAAATAGCAAGAAAAACGAATCTTTGTTGGCTCATAACTTTTTAATGGCTTGTTATTTTACAATTGACAACATTTCAAACCTGACACGACCTTAAAACAAAAATACTATTTCTTTATTTTCGTATCCTGAGTTCAAATATATTTTTATTTTATTTTTTTATTTCCAAATTTCTGAGAAAAAATATAAAAATCAAAAAACATGTGATGACGTCACATAAACGGCGAAATGAGGTAGTTAGTTACCTTTACGCATTCCAATGTCTTTGATTGAAAACATTACATCAAACAAGACATGTCAATGTCACCTAAGACACAGTATAATATACAGTAAGTTATCTAAGGCCGCCCGCCGAGTTATTAGCCTACTCTTGCTTTGATCCCCAGGGTTGTCACTTTTACTTTTAGTTAATTTTTTCGAACAAGCAGCACTTGATCTAAATTTATGAAATAAAAAAGCATATTATGATTGAATATTTTACCAATTTATAAATTTAGTAAAAATAAAAAGCCTTTATTCACATAACATTTATAATACTAAGTTACAAATTCGATACCGAGAAAATTTTTCTCCTGTTTCTGCACGTCCGGAACGCTTTATTATTATTTGTTAATGTAAAGTAAATTCTTATTCTCATGTAAAGTTTTTGTAAAAAGCTTTTGGGAAAGCATGGACAGGGCATCTTAAATTCTGTATCATTCAGTTGATCGTAAATTTACCGGCCAATTTTAATGTTGATGTGGTCCTTTTCGAACGCTTTGCGAAACACCTGCTCCATCCTTTCTACATTATCGACAAAATCATCAGGTGGGATCATGAGTAAATTTCGATCTTTGCCGTAATTCCTGTAATGGGTATATAAGACACCATATTTGGATTGAACAACACATCAGACAATAGAAAAAATAATAATTTCAATAGTAATTAATTTGCAATATTAATTATTGTGAAATTGCCCTTATTACATCTATACGCGACAAATACGTTTACCTAAACGATGTTTCGAACTCAATCCTCTGTTTTATAGTAAAACTAGACTTCTTAAGATAAACTTTAGCTCAAAACATAGTATTCAGAAAGTCAATTTGGGAATACATTTATATGGAAAAATGCGACTCGGCTACGCTCTTAATAAAGCAAATAAACTGTGAAATAAACAATACAATACCACATTTTCTAATAATATTTAAGTATAAGTAGGTACTTACATTTCTGGTTGAGCAGGAACTATGAAGAATGATAAGTCCGGGTTTGCGAAATCATTATTGATGCACCCGAAAACACTACAATATTTGTTTCCCCTTTTTGAAGTCATGATACTCGTAATTTAAGTGGCCGCCGCCGGCGAGAGTTGACGAACGCAAGCGGTCATGTAGCGTACGCGCGTGCTCACAGTCGCGCTGCACAGCCCGCACTGCCGCCACCTTATTCCCTCATATATTATGCTAGCGTGTGCGTGAAATCGCGTGCCGACATGGCGCGCGGCGCGCACGCACACATTCAAACCGAGAGCGGCACGTTTGTATGAAGATGTTTTACTGTATATTATACTGTGGTAATATCGCCGTTTTACCGTAAGGCTGACGTCATCTGGCACTTACGTCTTTTTAGAATACACCGAATTTCAAAGTTAAAATTATGAATGAAAAGTACATAATTTCGAAAAACGAAAAAATATGGGTGCCCTAGATTTGAATTTACTTTTATATAACGTAAGAATACATGCAGGTTAAAAATATGAAATGTTGTCAATTCTGCTTCCGTACAGACACAATTAATAATTAGACAAAACGATACAATGTTTAACTTTGGATGTAAAATGTCAAACAGTGGAGTAATACTCTCCCGAAATTTGTATGGAAAAAATATCGAATAGTGGCACCTTAAGTGAAAATTTCAAAGAGCTGTGGATTTTGTGATTAATAAATAAATAACCATATCAACGTACCCTTACAAAGTATACAAAATAGGCAACACAACTTTCCTACAATCTCGCATAAACCTACCACATTAACTTATAGATAAACCTAAGGACACAAATTACATACGTGGCTAAGGTACCAGTAATCCCTGTCATCATGCCCTAGCCACACGGTACTGCTACATTGCCTCGGGATAACGACCCTAGCGAAGCCGAAGCAACTAAATGATAGCACATGAGGGTTTAAGCTCATCTGAGCGGCTTCGTCTAAGCCGGAATCGAACCGGTTGCCGCTGTTAAAGTATATATAAGTTATAGAGCGCGTCTATGGAACTGTAAAATGGTATCAAGTAGGTATGGAGTATGTTTGTTTTTATTTATCATGTACTGTACACACAAAACACTTAATAGCACAAAGGTTGTGTTTAGGATGTTATTGCTGAAAGCAGTGGTTCTGGACGTCTGCTTATTGGTGAATTCTATGGCTTTTGAGATCATAATCAGTTGATTTGAATATTACGTTGAACTATCTGAAGTATAGAAATACCTGAAAAGGAACAAAGTCACTGCTTTGTTTTCGCAGTGTTGTATACGAATTAAGGATTATGACAAGAGGTTAGCTAGGTGAACCCTTTCTCGCCTAATAAAATTGCGCCAAAATATTGAAAATATCAATTCAATTGTTAAGTGGTTTTATGACGACTAGTTATTTAAATCTGTTAATACTTGTCATTCAAACAATTTGTCTAGCCTTTTCCTAACTACGTTGGTGTCGGCTTCCAATCTAACCGGATGCAGCTGAATACCAGTATTTTACATGGCGCAACTGCCTATCTGACCACCACTGCCAGTTACTGGGTCACACGATACCCCCTGGTAAGACTGGTTATCAGACTTTTAGGCTTGTGATTACCCGCAACTTGTATGCGATATTATTTAAAGAAAAGAAAACTAATATAAACAATGCTATTTTAAGTTTTTTTTTTCTGTTTTTGTGTGAATATTGTGTAGGTACCTTTACCTGGGTCAAATAAATTTATTTTCTCTCTTCCTAGTGCCCTGTGGTTTTTTTTTTCATTTAACCTACTCACCTCCCACTGCTGGGCAAAGATCTCCCCCATATTATTCCACTTTTCTTTATGTGTTTCTTTCTTTATCCCTATAGCTTATCTTATAAATACTCATAGACTTCAGAGTACGTTCTACTAATACGATGCGTTAGATCTAAATGGAACTAATCATGAAACTCATTAAAATCGGAGAGGAGACCGGCCACATGTGAGATTGAAATACTATATCAATATCGCTCGATGTTCACATAAATATTTATATTCCTGTGAATAGTTTTGTGGGATTTTCATATGAATAAATTCTGTTGTGTTATTGTGAAAATAGACAACTTGAAAATAATGTGAACAGTTTTGGTGTATTTTTAATCGACTTCTAAAAAGGAGGAGGTTCTCAATTCGGATGTTTATTTCTGACAAACATCATTGATATGCATATTTTACGAGATTTTACTTTGTGGGTTGTTTTCATTACTAGTCCACCAAAGGTGTTCTCTTCAATAGTGCAACGGGTGGGGTTCGAACTTACAACCTATCGCTGGGTAGTCAGGGACTAAATCATTGGGGCTAGTAGTATCGTCGCTTTAACAGATAATAATTTATCTACTTATACTGATATAATAAAGAGGAAGACCTTTGTAGGGTTAAATCTTCCGAACTCCAGATTTGAATCCGAAAATTCTATCACTTATAGGAAGCTACAGTATTTCCGAGTGTCGTAGGATATATTTTACGTTAAAACAAGAAATTTCACACGGGCAAAGTCGCGGGCTGAAGCTAGTTTGTTATTATTTAATTGTGCTTTTGTGTTGTACTATTTCTTTTGTGTACACTAGTTAAATTAAATGGTTTATCTATCTATTGACCTGCATCACGAGAAGCTCCTTCAAAATCTTAACAAACAGCTAAACAGCTGATGAATGCTTCGTGGCTTTTCTGTGTGAGAAGAGGCAGGAAAAGAGAGAGAAAGCAAGAAAGTAAAAGAGAGATAAAAGGCTGGTTTTATTATTAACACCTGATAATGATAACCAACACATTTATTTAACTGTATGCGTTTAACTTGGCAATTCCAACGACCTTGATACGCAGCAGATGCCACAAACCTCATCAAAATACATTATTATTTTAATAAATGAATTACATAACACCACACATGCATGTGTAAGTAAGACTTGTCTAATAACTCATTATTACGTCAAGTAGTACAAATGTGTGGTAGTTACCTCATTTTTTGTGTAACGTCACAACACAGATAAACTGTACAGAAAGTCGACTTCATACAACATGCGAAAAGGCATGCATACATAGATGTGTGTCGTGCGTGAGTATAGATGGGCAATCCACCGGGTCTAAACCCGGTGCTTTTGGTAAACACCCGATAAACACCCAATTTTCTGGGTGTTTACGGGTGTTTATCGTGTGTTTATCAAAAGCGCCGTGTTGAAATCGGGTAGATTGCCCATCTATAGTCGTGAGTGTTTAAAATTCTGCGAGATGATGGATAGAAGGTGATTGCATAAGCATAGTATAATCACTTAATCAGCCTATAAAGTTCCTACTGCTGGGACACAGGCTTCCTCTCGTGAGAGGGAGTGGAGAACGGAGGGGGGAGATGGAAGAAGTAAATAACTGTACTTTTCTCTTGATTGCATTTTATTTTTATGCTCACAAAGTACCAACTTGTTATCTAGTTTAGTAAATTTTGTTAACTTTTTAAATTTCTCTTGTACAGATGCCAGCACATCAAGCTACCCGAAACTGTCAAATTTTCCCAAATAACTTTGAACCTTACGCTTTAGCGATAAAGTTGAAAATCTTTTAAAGACATTTGACAGATTGTAGTAGCTTGATGTGCTGGCGTCTGTACTTACTTATTTTATTTTTATATTCGTTTTTTTTTTCTTCTAATGAATGTACGTAATTACTATAAATCGCATTTTGTTAGTTTTTTTATTGTGCAACGCCGTGCCCTTAGATATATTTAAAAGTGTAATGTTGTGCTGCCGAAAATAAAAAAGACACGCTTCACCTACAGCGAATGCAAGCGTACTTGACACTGGCATTCGTTTAAAATAGCAGTATTTAATAAGCGTTAAAAAGTGCGTGCGCCTGTTTTCACCTTTTGTTTGAATCTGACCCTTCTGTACTTATTTACTGTGTAACATTTTGTTTTATTATGATTCAGTCTGGTAGGTATACTATCTATCTGGCTATTGTTACATACGTATCTGTGTTACAGGTGTGATGTATCGTATGATATACAAGTGCAAAAATATGAGAACGCGTGAGAAACTGAGAATTTACACACAGTGATTTTTATCGCACTAGTTGAATTTGCATATTATCTAGTCGCAATTATAAATTGCGTTATAATGCATGAGTTTATGCATGTAGTCTCAGTTACATAGTACAAAAATTAGTCGAAGTTGTTCTTGATTGAAACATACACCGTGTTCTTCACGTTATCCATAAACTTTGGCAAACGCTTCTATAGCTTTTACAAATCAAATCAAAGGAAGTAGTACTTAAAAACCGGCCAAGTGCGAGTCGGACTCGCCCATGAAGGGTTCCGTAGCAGCAAGTAACATAATATAAAAGTTCTTGTAGTTCGTTGTAACTTTGTGAAAGGTAAATTGCGGTTTTCGATTTATGACGTATTAAAAAAAAACTACTTACTAGATCTCGTTCAAACCAATTTTCGGTGGAAGTTTACATGGTAATGTACATTATATATATTTTTTTAATTTTATCATTCTCTTATTTTAGAAGTTAGAGGGGGGGGACACACATTTTACCACTTTGGAAGTGTCTCTCGCGCAAACTATCCAGTTCAGAAAAAAATGATATTAGAAACCTCAATATCATTTTTGAAGACCTATCGATAGATACCCCACACGTACAGGTTTGATGAAAAAAAATTTTTGGAGTTTCAGTTGTAAGTATGGGGAACCCCAAAATTTAGTTTTTTTTTCTATTTTTGTGTGAAAATCTTACTGCGGTTCACAGAATACATCTACTTACCAAGTTTCAACAGTATAGTTCTTATAGTTTCGGAAAAAAGTGGCTGTGACATACGTACGGACGGACGGACAGACAGACAGACAGACAGACATGACGAATCCATAAGGGTTCCGTTTTTTGCCATTTGGCTACGGAACCCTAAAAAGGCTTCGTAACAAAGATATTTGTAATTTCATTTAATGAAATTTAATTGAGCTATGCAGTAAGAAAGGGTCTTAACTTAGTTTTGACAAGTTTCAGCCCGCCGAATCTTATGAATGAAAATACGACGTTGTCAATTCGGATAAAGAAGCATGCATATCGGGTGATTTAGGTCAAGATATTTAGTTACTATGAAAATTAACAAAAAATAAAAATAGGAATTCATTAATGTGTCCATAATGAAAAATGCTTATTTCCATGGTCTGAACATTTGGTCGAAGATTATGTATATCGCCCGGAACACGGTGTAGAAGCTCTGAGTATGAATTTGTGCCCAACTAATGGCAACAGGCTCGACTTCCATTACCACAGGCACGATGTTTTTTTTATTGTTTAGATTGTCTGTTTTTCATTAATCCCGATAGTCATCGATAGTTGACTTAAGTAACCCGGAAAGTGCCTGCGTCGACAGAATAGGATTTATAATGCATTCAATATGTATATTAAAACTTCTAAGAAACGCTGACAAATTGTGACCTACATATTAATTATGGTACTTCACTAGAATAAAAGTAACGGAACATTTATGACAAAGAGACAAGTCATTCTATTGTCAGCGTAGTGCTATACATTTCTAAGCTTACGCAGTGGCGACATCTATCCTTCAACTATGGTATTACGACACTTAGCTCGTCCTGAAACTAGTGTTTTAACGTCACAACAGCGCCACGGTTAAAAAAATTCTTGCCGTGTAGTGCCGCCAGTGGGCACCGGGCCTACAGGATAACGAAGTAATGGGATAAGGTAGATGACTCTTGCTGGTTCACTAGATTTGGCAACACTTGTTTGTTTTCATGGCAAAGACTTGAGTAGAATGATATTCAGTTTCCTTAAATTAGTTTCATTATTCGAGATTATACGCAGACCCAGCGTTTAACCACTCAGATTCATTCTAATGTAGAATGATATTCAGTTTCCTTAAATTAGTTTCATTATTCGAGATTATACGCAGACCCAGCGTTTAACCACTCAGATTCATTCTAATGTTCTTTTTTATTTTTACATCCTTGTTGATGTTATAGAGGTATGAGGAACAGGGTGTAATGTTCACTCATACTCCATAGAAAAGGGAGGATCCTCTGACCAGACGGGTGTTGTGTCTGGCGGGCAACTGCCCGATGATTCATGTCGGACTGTTGTATCTATGCTATTTGCGCGGTAAACTCTGCTTGCGAGATGCAGGATTTGCGTGACGTCAGTAGGACGCGTTGTTCGCATGTGGCGTTGTAGATACCGCTACAATGTAACTGTATGCAATTAGGCCCATCAGCTGCTGTATAGGTTCTGCCAATGAATATACAGCTACACACGCAATCAAAAGTAATTTATGCAAACTATGCTTTCAAACAACACTTTTTGAAGGTTAAAATTACGTAATACATTCCCTTAAAATGACTGCCCTTCACGACTTCCTAGTGCTTTAGCTGGGATAAAGAAATGGCGCAACAAACTCCCCAGCAGCACGACTTCTAACATAGCTCTAGAACCTGATTATCATAAAGTTAGCTAATATAAAACGGAACTAACCTGTGTCTAACTCTGCTGTTAATATGTCGCACTTCTCGGCCGCCGCTGCTCTCCCCGTCGCTGCCCGAGCCCGGCACCTCCATCGTGTGTATCGACATTGACTTGCTTACCTATGAACAAAAGGGAATATTTGTATTATAACAAGCTGTGCGTCTGATGGAATTTCTCAGCAGCAAAAATCACTAACTTCCATATAAACGTGTTGTGTAGGCTTTGAATGACATCTCCCTAGATGCTCCAAACTAATTTTTGCAAATAGAGGCAGGAATATAATAATGGAGAGATATGACTATTTTTTACTTCTATTTATTATTGTAGGTACAGCCCATTTGACAGAGCAGCAGAGTTATCGTCTATTCATACTTATGTTTCAAATTAATATTATTTCAAGTTAAACAAATATTAACTTTATTTTAATGGTAATTAAGTTGATTTTAGAGTGGCTAGCACTATTGCAACAGGTTTAAAAATGTTTAAAGTTCTAGCGTAAACTGAACTTTATTGTTATTACTAACAACTATGGACATGTAATTAGTCTGCAATAAATGGAATTATTATTATTATTATATAGGATTTAAAGCTTTTTTTTCCATAAACTCATATTTTTTTACATTTTTGGCAAATAAATCGCGATTAATATACTTATGTGGTGTATTTTGAGTACAGGTTTCCTGTTCGAGGTTTTTTGCAACCTTAATCTCTTGTATTAGTGTAACGTACCGTAAGTCCTGAAGGCCAATTCTCGTAATTAAAAACGTTCAAAATCTAGTCCCAATCTCATCTCAGCGACAATCAATGTCAAAAATTTGTCACAAATGTAAGGAAATTAGAGGTATTTTTGACATATTGAGACTGAGATCAGACTCTGAACGTTCTTAAAATTCCGAGAGTTGCCCCTCTGGTAGGTATCAAAACCTCATTGCAAGTAATCAAAAAAACCATAGAAATTCAATACGGTATTTAGAGAGCAAGGCTTAGTATAAAGATAAAATCCCTTAAAACCATTTCATATTTAGAAATGAGGAGATTTAAAGCGCACTGAGATGCATCTTTCCTAAGAAAAGGCAAAAATATAAACATAAAACACACTTACTGGTGGAATGTATTTTCTGACGGCAGCAGCCAACTCATCGATGGTCTTCTCCTTCTTTCCCGGATCCAAGCCGAAGAACTTAGCCTTCGCCGCTTGATTCAGCGCAGAAATCTTGAGAATATGAGGAGGTGGCACTTCTTGTGCAGGCGGGGTTACTTTCTCCGCAGGCCTTCTTAACTTGCCCAGTTGAATAGGCTCATCTATCTTTTTGACAAACCTCCTGAATCGGGAAGAATCTTCCTCAGTTTTCGCTTCTTCAGAAGGCTTTCTTCCAAGTTTTCCGAGCATCGGGATTTTCACGTCTGGGTTCTTCGCTTGTGTTAGACGTTCCTTCAACTCATTCGCTCCTGGTAGTTTGATCTTACAGGGGAATGGTTCGGGAAGTCTCGGGATGTCAGATTCTGTTCGGGATGCTTTCAGTTTGTTGGGCTTGCGTTGGAACCTTCGAGGTTTGGGATCTGGAAGCTCTTCGGAACTGTCGGATGAGGAACAGCTCTTCTCTGATGATGACACGCTTGAGGCTGAGACTGAGTCTTCGTCTGACGAACTGTCGATACCCTCGTCTTTTAGACCCTGAAATAAGAGCAAATGATTTTAATCAAATTGCATTGATTGGGAATCTAGTTCGAAGAGGAACCTAGTTTTTTTCTATATAGTATGCTAGTTTCAACAATTTAGCAAGTGTTTTGACCATCACAGAACGCTAAATCGTGCCAATATATTTGACATTGACAGCGCCTTTATGTCGTAGCAGTAAGGGCGATTTTCGTAGTTCAAGTGTTTCCACTGACGTGTTTGGAGTTGATCAAATATCATCCGGAATATTAATTAAATCAATGTCAAGCTAAGTAACCTTTCTCAACAGACGGATGTCCTACAAATAATCAATGATATCAAAGACCTTTGTCTAACTTTGGAACGCCTTTTAGAACAGTTTACATTGAAATCGTAATAATGTATGTTTGGGCCAAAATAGTAACCATTGCATACCACAAGCGTTACGCACTACACCTTACTACTGGGCTATTTTTATTGACTATTGCTAAAGTACTTTGCTCTATTTTTATACATATCTATAACGTCTGGACTATATTATTTATGATACTATCGATACTCTTAATGGGTTTAGAATTAGGACGACAACGCATGAACTATTTATTATGATAGTGCAATATTTAATTAAGAATTCAAATAATATGTACGTAAATAACAACTATTACCTAATGAAAATAAATAGTCTGATGACAAAAAAAGAAGTACCTAATTAATTAATATAAATAACAAAATTATATCTTAATTAAAACTATTCACAAACTAAAATATAGAGTCGAAAAATTCATCCGCATCGTTGTCGACTAGTAAATTACTATTAAAGTGAAACTTATCAGGCGGCAATTCGATAATTGGACAAGAATTGAGTGAAATTTTAAGCACGGGTCACGTTTAGGCACTTTTCGTTACATGAGAGAGAAGAAAGATATAACTCTCTCTCTGTGTCTCACACTAAATCTCTCTTTTTTTTTTTTTTGTTTAGCCTGTACTGTCCCACTGCTGGGCGAAGGCCTCCCCCAAGTCCTTCCAGGAACTCCTTATTGCTTTATTTTTTTAGAAATTTTACTTCTATCACGTATACGCTGCTGCACACAGTTTTCTTTTTATTTTCGTACTTGTGAACAGGTGGAGTTGGCATTAGAATTTAAAATATTGATTACATACATAAGTATGAATAGACTACATTCGAGCAGATCTTTTGTTTTAAATAGATTCTACGTTGAGATACAATACAGAAGTATTATGTCACTAACCTCGAGATCTAGAACTGATCAAAGGGTATTTTGCACTTCCTGTAAATATGGCTTGTCTAGAAAGATAAAGAAAATGACTTTGAAACTAAACGCATGCATTTTTTTTTTTTGCTGGCTACGTTTTATATCTAGCCCCCATAGGTGCGATTACTTTATAAATGGAAACAAGTTGTTCAATTCTGGTTTATCTCAGGCCATAAGACGTTATAGGCACCAAGAAAAGAGTTAGAGCCACAGCAGACATGATAATTTTAGCATCGTTGACAGGCGATTTTGTCGATTTTCGGAAGCTGAATACAATATATTACAAAAATCTAGTCAGAAACGCGATACAGCATGGATGCAGTTGCAAATAGTCGATCGATCAACAGATGCTAAAAGTAACAATATGTCTGCTAAGATTTATTCATGAATCCCCAACGTAGATTTTACGTCTAATCTAAGTCGGGAATTAATAAAAACTATGATAGTTAACTTAAAGTGCTGAATAAAATACTAAACAACTGTATACTAACTATACAAACCTCTGAGCTTTCTCCTTTGGCCAAGGTCTTGGGTCTTGGAGGCACAACAGTGGATCCAGACTTCAGGATACCCCTGACCTCAGGAGTTATCATTCGTTGAGCTCGCTCCGTCGGAGAATCATCGTCTAAGTCTGAAAAATAAGACTTGACTTGGGAACTGAATAGGTAAGTATTTATTCCCGTATATACAAAGCACCCCGTTGAATAGCGATGGTAAAATCAGTGATAAATAGTTTATTAGTGAAGCTCATAAGTCGAGGCGATGGACGGTTCTAGTCAATTTATGTGTATTGTACTTTGTATTATAATGAGTAAAAGATTAGAGGAAACATCTAAAATGCATTACGATTTGTTTTGTGGTGTTTATTACAATAGTATATTAGACAATTCACGTAAAAAAATATATATAACCGCTCTCATGTTTTCTTATCTGCAACGTTGCATAATCTTTGAAGAGCTTCGAATACATCACAAAGAGAAAAAGTGAGGCAATAAATAATGTAAAAAAAACATTGTAACGTTAGACAAAAAAACTAAAATAAATCTTGCAATGGCGTGTCGTCCCCGCCTACGGATCTATGTTGTGACCTTACGTACGACCTCATGGATTTTGACAGATTCCATGACCGGTTGACGTAACTATAGCAGTGTTCATAATCTCAGATAATTTACATTCCATCGACATTTATCAGTTATCTACTTTAGTGATATGTATTCTGAGTTGATTTTTGGCTGACCATTTGTAACAAAAAGGTCCTAATAAGTTTTTGGTTGTAATGGAATTTGAACTTTGTTAAGTTTGACATTCAGTTTTATGTTCCATAACTTGAAAATTTTCTCAAATTCAAATATACACACCATCATAATAAAAAATAAGAAATACACAGTATAATAAAATTGATGAGTAACATCAAGAAAGCCAATGTCTAACTAGATTATTCAGCTCAAAATATAATATACTGTGGCCTGTTAAATGTTATGATTAATGTCAATATCTCAAGACGTGACGGATTATTCGGATCACGTTCAGCGGTGCCTGCACTCAATAGTGTAATTGTTACTCAAGCTTTGTAACGTTATGTGCACTTCTTTGGCAAAATAATTCTGCAATTGCAGTAATCAGTCAGATGGAAACATAACAAAACAACTCGACCGAATAACGGTTAAATTATATCAAACTACACAACACCCACATTATAATCAACCTAAATTGTTAAAATAATTCATACAATATAACATGCAAATAAATCGTGCAAAGTTTAACATCATGCACAGTATACACAAAACTTAAGACTACGATATTACGGTGATATTAGTACCAATCGAACCCACAGAAGCGAAACTTCAAGCAAACGACAAAATCAAACTCATAATAATGAACAAATCAGACCTAAGCTCCTAAACTTGGCGTTCTGCCTCATTATATACTCTAAAGACGTATTCTTGGCGCTGGCCGAACGGAACAGCTCCATTTTCAATTGAAAATCATTATTACGGGGTACATCCTCGTGCGTCAGGGATTTGGTGAGGCGTTCGTTCTGCTCCATCGCCTCTTGTAGCTGGCTGGCGAGCACCGGCATCGTGCGCAGTCTGCTGGCCCGCGCGGCCCGCTCGTCCCGCGCTCGGGCGGCGCCCGCTACGGGCGGCTTGTGCGTCAGCTTCGAGTTAAACATCTTCATCTTCTCCGAAAGGGACATCTTCGCTGGATCGTCTTCATCTAACTTAGCTGCCACCGGTGAAATTGTGCGTATTTACATAACATTGTGCAGTTGTGTGTTTACGATAGAGCCCGGGACATACACATAGTAGAGTAGTCGAGGACATGCAAAAAAGAAACAAAAGCCGACGATACATAAGACAGGAAGCGGTTCTTGAATGTAATGCAAATTTTACATGCCTTGAACGACTTTAAAAATTTAATATTGAAAATTAAACGAACTCAAAATAAAAATTGGAACTGCGTATAAATTCTACCATTAAATATTTGGAGGCTTACCATCTTCGTCTCTGTCTAACACGTTGCCAGTGCTCTTGGACTCAGGGAGAGGGAGGGCCTCGTCGGAGGGCTCGGTCGGGGTGACGTCGGGTGCCGGGAAGGAGATCGGCTGGCTCTTGAACCTGTCCGCCACTGAAGGTCCCTCCTTTAACTTGGAGCGACTGTGACGAAGCAAAGGTTTTGGAGTTCCTGAAACGAACATTGCACAAGATTATTATAGGGCAAGGTTAGAAATACACTGTAAAATATGACTCATGGTCATGAAGTTTCGAATCATCTGGATATATTGGATTCTATAAAACGGATATCTATAAATGCGTTACCGATATTCATGCTACGTTCGCTGAATATGAATTAAAATACGCAGTATATACCATGTTTACTTTTAAGAACATCTGTTTTACGATGTATTTATAAAGGTTGACCGAGGGTAAATATTACCTTTGGCTTGTTGCTGCAGCTGTTGCCACATACTGGCGCGGGCGACCACACTGTTGCTCTTGACGAGGCCAAGTGCGAACCCGGTGGGTTCTCTCCCCTCGTCATCGCTTCCTGCTTCCTCGGGACTCCTTGGAGCCTCCGTCTCGGTAGACTTCCTCTCACGGTCCATCGCGAGAAGACCGCGCTCGATAGACGAAGAAGACCACTCGTTGCTACTGCTGTTCCTTGCGTGATTCTCTCTTATCTCCTGGCTCTCGATCAAGCCAAGCTCCTCGCCTGGAATTTGAGAAAAATACTGTCAGAGAGAGCAAATACCACGCCCGCATATCAAGAGCAAGCTATCGAAAGTCTGCAATTATACCTATTCAAACGTTTTTCACTTGTTCAATGTCAACCACGAATTCCGCAAAAAAACGACACAAATCGCTTAATAACCGATTAATCTACCTTCAAGTAATGCAATGGCATTTGACAAAGAACACGTGCATTACATTGACCCAAATAAGTGGGCCGAGAGACATCTGCAAGGTTATACTGTGTTTATTTTCAAAACCGACCTAATACGAATAGCGGCGCATTCGGTAAATCTAATTTTACCAAACAGAACGTAAACAAACCGCAAGTTAGTGCCGGCCGCGCCGGACACAACTGATCGCTTTCACATGCTTACTTTATGACACTGACAGTTGTGACTCTTGGACGCACTAAATAAGCCCAACGATGTCTTACATTATAGCACTGCACGCCCGTTCCGACAAAAATAAGTTTACGAATTTCAAATTCAAATTCAAATATTTATTGCTCAACACAGTAATTTTATCCATTTCCAGATGTTAAGTGAATGCGCAGTACACTGTATTGTACCAATTCAGGCATGCAATATTCATAATTATAGTTATACAATTTCATTACATAATGTCATAAATTCAAAAATAATAAAAAATAAGTTGTACAATGATATAAATTCAAATTAATAAGTTAACAATGTCATAGATTCAAATTAAAAGGTAATGTCAAAGTAATTAATAGAATTAACCAATTTATAATTTTTCATGCATTGTATTATTCAAATTAAAATATATGCCAGTAGTCATTCAAATTACATTATATAATTGCACTTAGATAGAATTAAGCTTAAATAAATCGGCCTTTTGACATATCTAATTATTGTTTATTTAACTTGTCTGTTAAGAATTCACCAATGGAATAGTACGCTTTTTTAACCATAAAGTCTGTTAGCATTCTTTTGAATTTGTTTACATCATTCTCAAGTCTTATAGTCGTGGGTATCATATTATAAATTTTTGGAGCCATTCCCAGAAAACTTTTTGCATATAATGCTGTTTTGTGAGGCACAGCGTGAATCTTGTCCTGGTGACGTTTACTAGTCAGGGTGTCAAATAAGTATAAGTGTTTTTTAACGAACATTGCTACTTCAAACGCGTATAGAGATGGAAAAGTCATTATTCTTAGGTCAATAAAGTGTGGTCTACGAGTTTAATAAACTAACCAATTGCCCAACGTCATTTGTGAATTTGGGAGAAACTACTCACCGGAATGTGGTCCGGAATCTCTGGAGGAAGCGCGGTTGTACACACCACTATCACAAGACACATTCAAGCTCCAGTTGTCGGCCTCGGCTTGCTGCCTCTCGTCCTCCTCCAGGGCACGACAGTCCTCGTCCAGCGCGACGCGGACTTTGTTCACTTCTTGTTCTATTTCATCCAACGTCGACTGTTTTCTTGCAGCGTTCACGTCGATGTTTTCGAAGTCTAGAAACGTAGCTTCGCCGTAACTGTCGTCCTTGGTACTGCCGCCGTCCGAAAAACAATTGGCTGCTGTCGGAGATTTGGCACTGAACGAGCTCACGCCGTACGGTGGCGAGTCCAAAGCTTGCGCGAAGTCTGCGAAGGGATCTCGTTCGGGTTCCCCCGGTAGGGGATAGGGGCCCCTGGTAGAGGGAGCAACACCGGACTCGACGGGTTGGCTCGGAAAACTACAGCCCGCGGGGCCGAACGCTTGGAAACGCGCTTGGCCCGGCTCCAAACTGCGAAATGAGAAAAGAAACGTTTTAAAGTAGAACACACCCGTACATAAGAAAGAGACGGTCGCTGTTTCAGCTCGCCTTCATAAATTTCGATGAATTATGGTGTGAGTGATTGGATCGGCGTCGCCGATCTATCGTTTTAGGGAAGTTTGACACCATCGGCAATATAATCTAAATATAAATGTCTGTTTCGATCTGAATGTTATCGATCGAGGTTCGATCTCAATGCGATTTACTGTTGGACTGCCGACGGTCATAATTTTGTACGAGTTGTTTTTTATAGTTTCGCGGATAGTACTACAATATTTACTTCCATATTTACCAAATGGTATTCAGTAGTGTGCTTCGAATCATAATACGGATATACTACGGAACAGATTGCGCAGTGAAAGAATGCTGAAATTTTCTATAATAGTGCAGTTTAAAATGTAGATCACATCGGACGATAGCTGCATTTCAATGAAAGGCATTAGGGCGCGGGGAGCCAGGCGCACAGCCGGGTCGCTCATAAAACTCTTGATGCGTGCTTTGAAGCACAACAGAGCCAGAAATAGTGCTTGACCCACTAACGACTGGAGCGCTTATTTCCGTCATCAAGACACCACACCGCCCGCTCGGCGAATGTTACAGCAGCATGTCGAACCAATGCTAATTACAATAAATTAATGAAATCGAAAAGAAAATCAAAGCCACTTGATTGAAACAACTGTTGATTTAACGCAACAGATGATGAAGGCAATGAGTTCGCAACAACTGATGGCATATTTGGATTTATTCTTATTATAGTCGTTCGAGACAACGCCAAGTCGCGAGATGAATAATGCGGTAGCATTTGTTAAGTAGGTAATGCCAAAGCTATAAAAAGATGTTTTGTCAACAACAATCAAGGGAACATAATATAACATGAGGTACACTCCTCCCATTATAATAATTACAATAGATTTTACTAACAATGAGTCATTTTCATGAGGATCTTTTTGAAGACGTTTCTTTTCAAATATCAAAGGAGGATGTTTGGAAATATATTTAACATAACAAGCAGCGTCGAGAGTAGGTATGCAAATAAATGAGTAAACTTATGTGGGTTCACACGAGTTCTGTTATAATGGACCTCATTTAATTGCTTCACATGGCTACGGAATGTCTCAATCATATCGTCAAACAGCTAATTAACAAAACAATTTATATTTTATTTATGCGAAGGAAAACAATATGAATATTTTGATTGAATTTTGTCGAAGATCTAAATTTCTGTCTACAAGTACCAGCGTGCTAGCGACCTATTTGTGACTAATTGTTAGACGAAGTAAAAGATTACTTACAATTCTTCGAGCGGACAATCCCAAATTAAACGATGCATTGTTGTTTCCAAAGAATCCGTGCACAGGAAGTAGAGGTACGCAAACAATTTTCCAAACAATTTAACGTGTCTGCACAATCCAAATTTAATTCTTACGCTGTTTACTGCGGGCGTGAATCAAACAGCAAACTGAGGCAATGGAGATGATGTCAGAACGACGAAAAACACAAATTAACACAAAGTTTGTGTAAGGTTTTCATAAGGCAGTTAATTACCAAAACATCGTCTAGAATTCTCATTAGAGTTAAAGGATTAGCCTTCAAAGGCTTCAACTGAATTAATAGAGAAACCTAAGAGAAGCGAGTAGATTTGTTTGAATTTAAATTAAGTTCCTGCTTTAAATATAAACGCGCTTCGGTAAAGCTTTTACAAATATTGAAACAATCTACAGCCTGAACTAACAAATACAAGATTATTTGTTTACTTATTAAAAGCTTGTTTTTCCACGTGTTCTATTTACCTACACCGATAAGTGAATACTTCCAATTTCAGTAGTAGGAAATAATAAAGCAAACATGAACAAGAAAATAAAAACATTTTACGATGACTAACTAACCATCTGGACAGTGAAATGTATGTATAGTGTTTGGAACAAAACATTCGATGAACAACCCACGTGTGGCGTGGGCCGCTCACCCATCAAAATAATGGCGACGGGCCAACTTTTAGATTCGAACACCGGCAGCACAATCACCTTTGCAAAGAAAGTCATATTTAACGATGTCAGTTCAATAAGAAAGAAAGACATTCGCGTATAAACATAAAGAACATTCATCACTTATCAAGACACATACAACATTAGGGATAATTTAAAATGTGATCACAAACAAACATAAAACACGCTAGTGCACGTTGCGGCGTGTGGGACTAATCTCGATAGATGCAATGACTTTTAATCTCGTGTAATCTAAATACATTCAGCATACAAAAGTTACTGAGTGCTAAAATAATAAAAATAAACAAGTTTTACCTGGATGTTATCGACCGCATCTCTTCCACAGTGATGGGCTGAGTTTTGTAGCGTTCCTTGTCACGAGTCTTTGCCCTGGAAGTAGAGGGCTGATCTCTAGGTGATAGGAGATCTTTATTCAGAGCTTGTTCCATGGACTTTATTCTGGAGGCTATCGATGGAAACGATTTTGGCTTGTTAACCTCTCCGACTGCGTCGTTAAGCTTGCGATTCCAGGGTTCACAAAATCCGTTTTCACAATTCTCGTCAACCTTTAACCGGCGGTTGTTCAGTATAGACAGTAACTCATCGTTCACATCACACGCGAGGCTCTTCGATCGAGGATTCGCCTTCGGCCGAAGATTCCTGCGTCGGAGCACTGCACTCGGCAACTCTTCCGGGTTAGGCGCGGGCGCGAGATTCAACACTCTTCGCGGTCCAGCCGCCGACAAGTCGTTCGCGTCGCAACTGAAATTCGTCACACTAATAATGTTCGCATCGTTGTCCGCGCAAAAAGAGAGCCGTGGGCGCGGGGATTGGCTGCGTTCCCTAGTCAAACTCGAACCTCTCTGCTTTAAAATAGGTCTAACTGCTGCTTCACATTCCGATCCCGAGTGGTCAGATGTCCTGGAGCGTAGGAGTGAAGGCCTTCGGGAGCTTCGATCGTCTTCGCTCAAATCGAAACTAGAAGCATGTCCTTCGTCTCCAGACAACTTTTTCGATGACTTTAGGATCGGTTTTTTTGGCAGGTCGAAATCGTAATCATCAAATTCGGTCGATTTTTTCTTAAGTATGGGTCTTGGTGTATCGGATAGGATATCTTCTAGACATGGTCGTTCTTCTGAGAAACTCTTTTTCTTTAGTATTGGTCTAACAGTTTCTTTATCGTCTTCTACTATTTCTGCACCACCCGCTGCTGCTAATAACACAGCTTGAGCAATAGAAACGTGGGATGAGGCAGTGCTGCTACTAGAACTAGAATTAGACTTTCGTTTCAATATGCCATGGGGTTCGGGAGAGCTTTGAGATAACTCGTCAGTAAGATGCTGTTCTTCTTCTCTGCTCATTTTCCTTTTTAGAATCCCTTGGATTTGGCCATCAGGCGATCTGTTCCTCACAACATCTTCCAGGGATGATCGCCTATTTTTCAATATGGACTTGTTTGTTTCTATAGAGCCATCCTCAGCGAAGGACACTTCTGGGCTACAGGACCTCCTCCGAGCTACTTGAGACTCGTCCAAGCTTCGGCGTTTCTTTAAAATACCTTGTCGCTGCTTGCTGTCAGATCGACCATTTCGCGGTTCAACGACGCTAGGTGAGAATGTAACTGGCGGCGATGCGATGGCTTGATTAGTAGTATTAGATGCAACACTGTCTTCGTGAATAGACTTTCGTTTTAAGATAGACACGGGTGTATGACTACAGGACGTTGACGAATTATCAAGACGGCGACTTTGACTAGACGTATCGTTATTGAGATCAGAAAACATTGCACTTTGCTTTTCAAAGTCAATCAGTCTCTGTGCTGCCGTGTCTATATCTCTTAACCTCTCTGTAACTCCTCTGTTATGTACCGGCCTTTCGTTAATTAAACCATAATTATATGCGTGATTAGTGTGTTTTAGTTCGGATTTCGGTGCGAATATGGAGTCGAAACGAGGCTCAGATGTGTCTAAATTTATCTTATTACTAGTTAAGTTATTCGACAATTTGTTAACCCTATCTAATGTCTGTTTAGTCAACGCAGCTAAGCTGTCCATCTCCTGGGAAAGTCTAGAACTATGCGGTCTAACAGTTTCGTGAAGCGTCGACATCTTCGTAACTTTAGAATTTTCTAGTCCACAAGCATTTGGTTCTTGACTTGCTCGGGAAGTACCATTCACAAGATTTTTAGGCGAAACGTTTTTAGTTTCATTCGATTTCCTTGGAGAATTATTTTCTAAACTAGTCAGTCTTTTCTTTGAATAATGATATTTTTCGCTAAGACTTTCACTATCTTTTTGAGCTCGATGTCTTCGATCGATACGATTGTTTTCTGTGTCACTCTTGGCTTTTTCTGGACTTTTTCGAGTAACTCTACTTCTAGGAGTTTCGGCTTTCGATCTGCTAGATATTGTATCTCGAGTTAAGTCCAGCTTAGCCGGTGATGTAGACGTCCGTAAATTTCTATCAGCGGATTTCTTGGAAAGAGGTATGCAACTAGGTTTGGAACCCGATTCGGGACTTCGACGCCTGTCATAAGTCTTTTGAGGAGTGGAATTTGAGGGTGAAGACTTAAGCGGAGTCGATTTGATTCCAAAAGATAAATTTAAAGTAGTTTTAGGAGATACTTTGGAAGACGGCAGTGAGCTTTCAGTCTTGGGGTGTGGTGCTTCAAGGGGTCGGCGAGTTCTAGGTTTTGCGACGCTTCCTGCAACAAATAGAAAAACACACATTACAAACTGTTATAATTTTACTGTACGTACTTATAAAATACAGAAAGTTAATCACGGTCAACGAGTTTGGACGGAAGAGGAAGCTGTTGACCCGCACGTGTGTATTGTTCTACGGAGGTTCACTGACTGTGCGCAAGCGTCGATTCGTGTGTCGTTTCGCGCGATATGGCGGACGGAGCCATTGTTGCTGTAAGTAGGTAACGCACGCCGCATTGTATTATGTAGACACTTCCATTATGTAAAATTGAAGATCTAAATTGTATTTCGTGCTTCAATTTAAAGAGAACGCGTAAGAGAATAAACATGAAACGCAAGTTATATGATAAACGGAAACCGATTCAGCAGATACGATTGCATGCCTCTGCGGTGGTTCAAACACGTAGATAATATAATATTTATCTCTACGTTTCCAAAATGTTTCTAGATTCGACCGCAGTAGATTGCTATCGAAGCGTGAATAAATAAAGCTCAGTATTTACCAAATTATTTTGGGTATTCTGGTCCAGAATTTTCTCAAACGTTATACATACTTTATGTGAAGTAATAAGTAAATCGGCTTTAAATATTTAACGGTTATAAATATAAATAACACATTTACGTTTTCGTTTCAGGTAAGTAAACATGTTTAGCCTCATCCTTTCAATTGTAATCTATTTACGTAAAAACAGGGTAGGTAATACCGGAGAAAAGGTTTTTTTTTTTATTTCTTGTTTCTTCCGTACCGTAGCCATAATCCTGTACATTCGCAGACAAAGCCGGTAAAGCCACCAGGTAATTTCCTATAAAGCCCTGGCGTGGCCGAACGACGTCCAATCACGTGCGAAATGTCGAAGGCTGTGGTCAATGCGGTTTTCGTCCACAATAAAAGTACAATGTTTTTCATCTACATGAAAAATACTTTGTGTTACCTCATTTTTATAAATAATCTGTGACCGTGGTGGATGTACAATAAGTCTATGCAACTGTAGGCGAGACAGCAAAATAATATTGTTTTTTATGTTTTTTTTTTTAAACACTTTCTCAAGCAACTCTTTAAAAATTAAAGGCATGTTTAGGCGAGTATTCCTGTACTAAAGTCCATTATCCCAGCTATAAAAAGTACGTGTTGTGTGTACCGTAGCATACTCGGTACTCACGAGACGGGATGCATGTATTTTTTATGAAATCCATCGTACGAGTTAGGCATGTTGAAATTGGAAAAGTTCTCTCAGCGATTGCGGAGTGAAATAAAAATGTTTGATTAATCCTTTTATACAGTCACTCGATATCATATTATTCGTTTCATCGTCGCGTTGAATGTCGTAATTGTGAGTCGTGAAGCGGCACGAAAGCGCGTGTTAAAAATGGATTTTCAGTTTCTGCATACATTTTAAAAGAACTTTGCATATTTGTATGGCATGATTTCGTGTAGGTGCGATTTCTGACCACGTCTACGATACTACGGCTGACGCGACACACGCTGCGGTCAAGTCAACCAATCTGCCTAGCATCTTCTATATTAGTGTCGGCTTCCAGTCTAACCGAATGCAGCTGAATACTAGTATTTTACACAGAGAGACTGCCTATCTGACCTCCACAACCCAGTTACTAGGTAACACGATATCCATTCTTAGGACTTGTTATCAGACTTTTGGGCTTCTGATTGTCAAAGATCTACGAGAATGATAGCCGCGACCAACGGCTTTAACGTGGATTCCGAGGCACGGAAGTGTCTCGATATGTAATGGATGGTCACCCATCTACGAACTGACCGCGGCAAGCATAGCTTAACCTTCGACCGACCCTTGCGGTATCAATTAGCCACGCCACGAGACATGCGGTCGAGTACGTTACAATATTAAAGTACTTATGCAAAACTGATAACACTAGCGCTTTTAACTTGTAAACAGCTGATTTCCAAGAAGTAGAGTAAGTGTACAATGAGTCAGAGATTAAGTAGAAAAATATAAGCTAGTAGGTGCATAACTAGGCTTTAACCCGACACCATTCTGTCATTCTGTCACGAGCGGATGATTTAGGAATCAAATAAATATCCAGAACGTTGGTGAAAGGGGATTATCCCTTTAATCAGCAGAATAATAGCTCTTGAATGTCTTGGAATCATTCCACATTTCCTACTCAAAACAATTACTGTTTAATCAATAGAAGCTCACCAAATGGGTTAAGTCTTTTGTAATACCACAGAATACTTAAAGTACTACGTACAGAAAGGACACTCCCTTCCCCGCACTAAAATCAGTTACCGCACCTCACCCCGCACTTCGGCGTATTCGTCGCAGTTCTTTAACAAGAGCGCTCGCAAACACAAGTACCTCACGCACACATTCATACGTATACAAACGTCATTTTTTAACCGACGAAAAAAAAAACGGAGGAGGTTCTCAATTCGACGCGTATATTTTTTTTTTTTTTTTTTATGTATGATCACGCATAACTTTTTACAGAGCAGTCCGATTTTGATAATTCTTTTTTTATTAGAAAGGGTATACCCTGAAGTTGGTCCCATATAAATTTGGAAAAAAAATTTCAACCCTAAGGGTTAGACAACAGGGGATGATTGATTGTTCACTCACTGATTGTAATGTATGACCACGCTTAACTTTTTACAGAGTAGTCCGATTTTGATAGTTCTTCTTTTGTTGGATAGGACATACTTCGAAGTTGGTCCGATGTAAATTTGGAAAAAAAAAAACCCTAAGGGTGGGAAAATAGGGGTGACTTATTGTTCATTCACAGATTTTAATGCTGAGCTGTGTATTACAATTAAAATAAAAGGCCTATCTATGTTGGTATATAAAGCCTGTTTTTTTTAAGTATTACATTATGTTATTTAGTATTATATTACACAAAAAATAATAGTTAAAGTAGGATTATATAACAGTTAATGTCTAAAGTAAGGTAGGTATTTTAAAAGTAATCAAACATTAAGCATGTAGTAATTAGTAAATTATAGCCTCAAAAAATTATAAAATAAAAACTTTTTAACAAAAAATTAAACCTCCGAAAAAACTGAAAAGCAAAAAATAATAAACTTTTTTTATTTAACCTTAATAAATAAGTTCTTAAACTAATGCAAGTATACCTCACGCACACATTCATACGTATACAAACGTCATTTTTTAATGTATTAGTAGTAGTAGGTAATTATTTTGCGAGCGTTGTATGGAGTGTCAGGGGTGTGGTAATACATAAGAATGCTTCGTCTTTACATACATAATAAACAATTAAACACACGCCTTCTTCCCATGCGGGAAGGCAGACACTACGATCCTTACATATAGCATACTAGCTGCGCCCCGCGGTTTCACCCTCATAAGTGTCGATCCCGTGGGAATATCGGGATAAACACTATCCTATATCCTCCCCCGGGCTCAAACTATCTCTATACCAAATTTCACCTAAATCGTGGTTCAGTGGTTTAGGCGTGAAAAGGTAACATACAGACAGACAGACAGAGTTACTTTCGAATTTATAATATTAAATACAAGTATATAAGTATGGATTTTGCATCGTTTACGTTCAAACATCGTTGACAGCTTTGTCTTTAATAACGAAGAAATATGTTATTTATATCCAGCGAATTCTTGTCGTATGTTAGACATATTATTGGGTAAGAACAAGGCGCCGTCTTTATAGATGACCGAACGTAATATCGGTTGGAAACACTTCTATTGAAGCGTAACTTATTACCCGTATTATCCGAGATTGGGTGATCGCCGTAATA
This sequence comes from Amphipoea lucens, assembly GCA_947508005.1. Taxonomy (NCBI): domain Eukaryota; kingdom Metazoa; phylum Arthropoda; class Insecta; order Lepidoptera; family Noctuidae; genus Amphipoea; species Amphipoea lucens. The sequence continues at coordinate 15,213,569 of OX382370.1, forward strand.
TGTAGGTATTAAGAGCTTTGTCCATCATTATTAGCCCTGCCAGCTTATCTTGGCCGGTCCATTAGATGATACCCGATATGTACTTATTTTAGCATCTATACCACTTAACGTTTGACCTCAAATATCGTGTATCTAATCATTTGCTATGATGTCATTGTTTTAACTGTGATTTCTTCAAAGGTCACATTCTTTAAGCCCTCTTATGCATGGTAAACAAAGTAATGTTGAGCAATATTGTTTTGGCAACATGTTTTTGTGTCGCGGGATCCATGTTGCTGGCAACATTTTGTATAGTTTATCTGTGAAACATGTTTCAGCACATAATAATGTAGCTGCAACAAGCCACACCTACTTCTTAAAATATGATTGACGTGAGTGTACAGTCACGAGCATAAGTATGTATACACATGACTTTATTCAAAGGCGATTTTCTCCTTTATCTTTGAATGAAATTATACTTCATTGCTTCGTCCTTCGAGATTAGGTAACATTGTAGTAATACGTCTAAGATATCGCCTTTCACCCACTAAGTTTGAGTTTTTTTTTTTTTTTTTTTTTTTTTTTGTATGTAGGTACTTCGTCTTCTTTCTCGTTACGCCTGTAGTGTCATTCATTCGCGTTTTAGTGCGTCGCCGATCACCACTTCCTTTCTACTTTTCGTTAAAAATTAAAAGAAGATGCCGAAACGTAGTCACAAAAACGACGACAGTGATTATTTGAGAAGAAAGATTCGAAAACTGGAAAAGAAAATCAATAAACGCGCCAAACGGTCGCGAGTTCGAATTTGTTCCGAAAGCAGTAGCTCATCGACGAATATAGTTCTATCGCCTGAGCTATCGGATCATGACGGTAAGCTGAAGTGTTTTGTTATTAATGCTATAACAAAAGAAGATATTGTGAATAGTTTTTAAGGACTATATCCGTATCATAATTTGACATGACGTCATGTTCATGTTCCAAATAGTGTTGTGTACATCTTATGGGGATGTTACCTACACATAGTTTTGGATTCCCAATTCATTGGGTAAATTATATACCTACCTACATTTTAGTGATTGTGTACATTTGAAAGGAATGTTACCTTCACATTAGTTAATGACCTACTTAAATTTATGTAGGTACGTAGGTATAGATTCAATATATTAACAGTGTTGTGGATAGTTTTTAAGGACTATCGCCGCGCTATTTTCTCTCCAATACCTACATCTGGTCTTATTATATTCCAGATGAAATGGACATTCAGCCCGAAGTCGAGTCAGTTCCAATTTTTAGTGCAGAGGAGCCCCAACCGGGTACCTCCACCTCAATTACACATGTCCCTGCTACAGACGTGGTACAGACAATGCAATCGGAACTGGCCGTTGAAGCAGCGCTCGATCCCCCTGAACTGGATAAAGAGATTCTGAATCTCTTGGGCGAAACACCCTCAAAGGAAAAAAAATATGGACCTGATATAAGAGGTGAATTATCTGTTCGCTGGGAACACATCGCAACGACAGGCTTGTCAAAGGATGCTAGAAAGGAGCTGCTAGAAAAGCATCTTGTTCCAAAAAACTGCACAAAGATTGACGCGCCGATATTAAATCCAGAAATAAAGGCCGCTTTATCGGATGTACTCATCAAAAAAGACAAAGCACTGGAGAATAAACAGGTGCAAGTCGCTGCAAGTATATCATGTATTGGTGAAGCTCTCAATACATTGTTTTCTTCGGATCACAAAGACCAGACAGTAATAAAATTGCTGATCGAAGCAGGGCGACTCATGTGTGACTCACAACACAACGAGTCCATGACAAGGCGTAGTTTCATATGTTCTACAATAAAAAAAGATATTAAAGATCATTTGTTTAACACAGAAATCGATCATTTCTTATTTGGTGAACAGCTGACCGATACTCTCAGAGCTGCAAAAGCCATATCCAAATCAGGCGCTGAAATTAAAATAAACACGCCAGTCAGAAGACCTGCACCAGCGCAGAGGCCACGGCAGGCCCCTTCTCAGGCTTTAAACCAGAGGCCTCCGTTCCCGCCGACGCGGCAAGCGGGAGCAGCGAGGAGGACCGAGCCGGCGCCGCGCCCGCGGCCGCAGCAGCAACCGCGACAGCCGCCGCGCTTGCAGCAGCGCCCAGCCCCCCGGCGCTAGACCTGGTACGTTCCGCAGGACGATTATCATATTTTTATGATCAATGGCAATTGATAACCAATGATCCGGTTATATTATCGTGGATAAGAGGTTACGAGATACCTTTTACGAAACCGGTGCATCAGACATTCGAACCTAGTTTACCTACATTGTCTTCATCAGAATCCTTTCAATATAGGGCGGCCATCACTGATCTTATAAACAGTGGAGCTATTTCACATTGCGAACCATGTGAAGGACAGTTTCTTTCTAGTTATTTCCTGATTAAAAAACCTAATGGTAAAAACAGATTTATATTAAATTTAAAGTCTCTAAACAAGCACATCATAACAGAACATTTTAAAATTGAAGATCTGAGAACAACTTTAAAACTAGTTTCAAAAAACAGTTACATGGCCACCCTTGATTTGAAGGATGCGTATTTTCTCGTATCTATACATCCGAGCTGCAGAAAGTACTTACGATTCAAGTACGAGGGTAAAATTTACCAATTCAATGTTTTACCGTTTGGTCTAAACACAGCCCCATTTGTTTTCACAAAATTATTAAAACCGGTAGTTTATTTACTGAGATCATTAGGCTATTTGTCATCTATTTATTTAGATGACATTTGTATTATTTCTAATAATTATCAAGATTGCCTAGATAATATATTACAAACAAGAAGTATTTTAGAGTCCTTAGGATTTATTATTAATATAGAAAAGAGCTGTATGATTCCAAGTAACGTTTGCAAATACCTTGGTTTCGTTATAGATACGAAAAAATTTCATGTAAGCCTACCTAAAGAAAAACGAAATTTGATTAAACAAGAATTACAATCGCTCCAATTCAAACCTCGTTGTAAAATAAGACATTTTGCGCGCTTGGTAGGCCTCCTCACTTCATCTTGCCCCGCGATTCAGTACGGTTGGCTTTATACTAAGCAAATGGAAAGATGCAAATACCTTGCACTGTGTCAAACGAATAGTTACGATAGCCACATGTCTTTACCACATTACCTGCAGGACGATTTCTCCTGGTGGTTAAAATCAATTGATGACGCAGTCAATCCCATTAGACAAGACAGCTACTCGCTAGAAATATTTTCAGATGCTAGCAAAAAAGGGTGGGGGGCAGCATGCGGCGAGGAGACCGCCAGTGGCCAGTGGAGTAATTCGGAATGTGTCGAACATATAAATTACCTAGAACTCCTAGCAGCATTCTTGGGTTTACAAATATTCGCAAAGGGATTAAAAAATCGTCAAGTTTTACTACGTGTTGACAACACAACTGCTATTTCGTACATCAATCGTATGGGTGGAGTAAGATTTCCACATCTAACTGAAATCACAAAATCCTTGTGGCAGTGGTGTGAAGCTCGCGGTATATTTGTGTTCGCTTCGTACATAAGTTCAAAAGATAACGAAATAGCAGATGCGGAGTCTAGAAAATCTCACCCCGATACCGAATGGGAGATCAAAGATCATGCCTTTGAAAAGATTGTACAAGCCTTTGGGCAACCTAAAATTGATCTTTTCGCATCAAGGTTAAATAATAAATGTGTTAAGTACATATCATGGAATAGAGACCCTGGAGCATTCGCTGTGAACGCTTTTACTTTAAGCTGGAAAAATCTATCTTTCTACGCATTCCCTCCTTTTGCGGTTATACTAAAAGTCTTAAGAAAAATAATAACCGATCAGGCCGAGGGTATTGTTGTGGTCCCATATTGGCCCACGCAACCCTGGTTTCCACTGTTTCAAAAACTTCTCTGTTCCGAATTGATTCAGTTTACACCTTCTGCTAATGTGTTATTATCTATTTCCAACAGTCTCCCGAAGCTTACGTTGATTGCAGGGAAGTTATCAGGACGGCACTACGGAACAGGAGAGTACCACCGTCAGCTTTAGATATTATGATAGCTTCCTTGTCTGAAAATTCAATAAAACAATATGACGTTGCAATTCGACGTTGGGTAAGCTTTTGTAAAACTCAGAATATTGAAATACATGAAGCGTCAATTCCGATGGTAATTTACTTTCTCACTGAATTATTTAATTCTGGTTTACAATACGGATCTCTAAACAGTCATCGCTCCGCTCTGTCTTTGATCTTAGGATCGAGAGTAGGGTCTGACGACCGTGTTACTAGGCTATTCAAAGGTTTTTACAGACTTCGTCCTCCAGCCCCCAAATATAATATCACTTGGGACCCCTCAATAGTTTTAGATTCATTATCAAAATGGTACCCAAACCGTAATTTAGGTTTAGAACAATTGACCAAGAAGACTGTAACTCTGCTCATGCTAATAACTGCACACAGAGTGCAGACGATTGGCAAAATAACATTAGAAAATATAACTGTCCATAGTCAGCTTATATTAATCAAGATAAACGATTTAATAAAAACATCTCGTCCAGGTTCAGCTCAACCTTGTCTTAATATTCCATTTTATAAAGACCGTCCGGAAATATGTCCGGCTGAAGCGTTGGTAGCTTATATAGATAGGACAAAGTCTTTGAGAAACAATGCCAATAGCCTATTCCTAAGTATTAAAAAACCACATAAACCGGTATCCACAAATACTATCAGCCGGTGGATAAAGGATATGTTATCAATTAGCGGAATTGACACCTCAATATTTTCTGCTCACTCCACCAGACACGCAGCCACCTCAGCCGCTCATAGAGCTGGTGTCAATATTGACACGATACGAAAGACCGCTGGGTGGAGTGGCACCTCCAACGTCTTTGCTAGATATTATCATAGAGATATTCAATGTGAACAATCTGATCAATTTGCCATATCAATCCTAACCTCTGATTGATGCATTATGTTAGAATGTTATTTTTAATTCCTACTTATAAGTTACCTCTAATTAATGAGAAACTACACTTTAGTTTTAGAAAACAATTATAATAAATATTGTTTGATCATTATACGTTTAATTACTTGAATATCAGTGTTTTAATATTTCACCATCTTTCAAAATCTACAATGTTACCTAATCTCGAAGGACGAAGCAATGAAGTATAATTGGAGATTAAACGAACTTACCTGAAGTGAAGTTCTATCCAAATTATACGAGTTGCTTCGTCCGAAGAGATTAGTTCCCTCCCAACCCTATAACTCCCAATATCTTTAGTGAAATATTAAAAGGCTTTCAACTAAATGAATGACACTACAGGCGTAACGAGAAAGAAGACGAAGTACCTACATACAAAAAAAAAAAAAAAAAAAAAACTCAAACTTAGTGGGTGAAAGGCGATATCTTAGACGTATTACTACAATGTTACCTAATCTCTTCGGACGAAGCAACTCGTATAATTTGGATAGAACTTCACTTCAGGTAAGTTCGTTTAATCTCCAATTCTATGTTATTGCGAACATAGTATTTTCGAACCTATAGGCTTATGTAGTGTCGTATTTCAACGATGCATAGTATGCATCGTTGAAATTTTGAAATTGCGATTTTTTCGTGAAATAACGTATGCATTGCATACGTTATTTCACGAAAAAATCGCAATTGAATGTTGTCATGTGTTGGCATATTAGTGCTCGTGACTGTACCTAAAAACCTACTTACGGAAAAAAAAACAATTAGCATTATCATTTATCAATGTTGTGCAGCTTTGTTAACCAAGAAGCAAAGTAAATACAGAAGAAAACAGCTGAAATGAATTTGAGTCTTCAAAAATGTTAGTGCAGCATTGCAGACTATAATTCCGTGAAGATTTATTGCAAAATTATACTGCTTCTACACAAAAAGAACGTCTAAACAAACGCAGTAAAAGCTAAGCACAGCTCAGTGAAACCACCACAAAGGGCATTTAACAGACTTATAAATCAATAACAACGATTGGAAAGAAGAAAGGAAAACGAAACGAAACCGTTTATACCGCAGTCAATAATTTAGACCTTTAGAAATCGTAGGTACCTACGTAAAATATTGAAGGGCATGCGTGGAGGTAGCAGTGTCACGTTGTATGTTGATGAAATATGATTCACAAACGTAAGAAATATGGCTTTACAGAATTATAATGATAAGAATCAGCAATACAACTCCTGAAGTTTGCCATACAACGTGGTAATGCCGCCAGTCTCTTGGGTACATCCAGTCGACAGCGATGCGGATGAATTTTTCGACGCTATATTTTAGTTTGTGTATAGTTTTAGTTACGTAAGGTTTTAATTTTGTTATTTTTGTTAATTAAGGATATATTACTCCTGAAGTTAGAATTGGCCTCGAATGTCATGATTTCTTGAAATATACATATAAGGGTATGTGATTGTGAACTTAGAAAATTGTATAGACGATTTTTATGATTATAATTATATAAAAAAATATTCGATACGGCCGCGAATCATATTTATTTAGATCAACATACAACCCGACACTGATCCGCAAATTACGAAAAACGTAAGAAAATTTGAATTTCGCGGGCTACCCTGACGCTTTTTCACCATTTTTTATATCGCCTATAATAAGTCTTATCCTAAGATTAACTTTTAACAGTTTTTCTTTTAATAGAATTGTCAAGACGTCAATTTTATTCCACGGATAAAAGATATCCGACATTGGTAAAATCAAGCAACAAAAGCAAAACAATGCCATTCAGCGGCGAACGCAGAATATTCTAACTTTCTTTACATATTTTTACTTACTTTTTACAGAACAATCAACTTGTTATTTGTCGTTTTTAGGGTTCCGTACCCAAATGGCAAAAAACGGAACCCTTATGGATTCGTCATGTCTGTCTGTCTGTCTGTCCGTCCGTCCGTATGTCACAGCCACTTTTTTCCGAAACTATAAGAACTATACTGTTGAAACTTGGTAAGTAGATGTATTCTGTGAACTGCAGTAAGATTTTCACACAAAAATAGAAAAAAAACAATAAATTTTGGGGTTGGGGTATCTATGGATAGGTCTTCAAAAATTATATTGAGGTTTCTAATATCATTTTTTTCTGAACTGAATAGTTTGCGCGAGAGACACTTCCAAAGTGGTAAAATGTGTCCCCCCCCCCCCTAACTTCTAAAATAAGAGATTGATAAAATTAAAAAAAATATATATAATGTACATTACCATGTAAACTTCCACCGAAAATTGGTTTGAACGAGATCTAGTAAGTAGTTTTTTTTAATACGTCATAAATCGAAAACCGCAATTTACCTTTCACAAAGTTACAACGAACTACAAGAACTTTTATATTATGTTACTTGCTGCTACGGAACCCTTCATGGGCGAGTCCGACTCGCACTTGGCCGGTTTTTTGTAGTTGGCAGGATGCACGAGCATCGCCACATGAAATGTATTGTTGTGTGTGGTGGCTTTAAGAAACGTCCAAAAAATAACTGTATCAACTGTTTATGATCGATAAGGAAACTATTATTTTTGACATCCTATAAGGTAAGTGTCTCAGAAATGAGAAATGTCACTTCGTGTCAGATGTTATTACTTACTAAGGAAAAAAGTTTCATTTCCCGCTTCCACATTGATTTTGTACAGACGCCAGCACATCAACCTACCCGAAACTGTCAGATTTTCCCAATAAACTTTGAACCTTATGCTTTGGGGATAAAGTTGAAAATCCATTAAAGAAATTTGACAGATTGTAGTAGGTTGATGTGCTGGCGTCTGTACATTTGTACAAGCCAAGCGGATAAGTACTTATTAATGTGGAACGAAGCTTGAAATAAGGCGTTTATTTCTTTTGTGTAGTGTATTGAAGTTTTGAGTCATCGCAAGTCGTCAATACGACATTAACTTGAAAGCTTTTATTTAATTTTTCCTGTTCGTTCAGTGATTCTGATTACTTAAAAGGTATTATATTATAAGTACCTATGTATAATATTATACGAAATGATTTCATTGGTTTTTACTGGTATATAAGGTCATATTAAATTAACTAGCGAAACTCCGCAGCCGTGATGGGAATCGATATCTAAAAATTATATAAGATGCTATAAAAATATCTGCCACGGCTTCAATGGGAGACAGTATTTTGTATATTATAGATTACAGTAGTGAAGAATGTTTTTACCCCGCAATAATTAAATCAATTTGAGAAAATAAAGTAATTAAATAAGCATTTACTCTATTCTGCATAACGTGGTTCACAAACTACGCGCTATGTGTCGCTTCGTCACATTTTGCGAAACGAAATGACGGTGCGGCAACAGCTAATTACTATGGGACGGTTTCATGCAACTAAATCAATTCAAATTAATACGCACATTTTTTTTGTATGAAAAAATGTATGTCATAAGATCAATATGTGTCTTTACTATTGTAAACTATAAGTATACAGAATACTGTCTCCTATTGAAGCCGTGACAGATATTTTTATAGCACCTTATGTAACACAAAAATAAAATCTTGATATTTTTTTGGGGACAGCGACTCTTGGTAGCTTAGTTACTTGACGTATGAGTAGATATCGATACGCATCGAAAGAAAGAAAGAAAAGAAAGAAAAAGAAAGAAAATACGTTTATCATCGCATCGCATATTGCGAGTTTCCCTAGGTAATTTAATTTGACCCTGTATAATTTCAGGACCCTCATGTAGCTTTGTCCAATCTATTGGTAAAACAAGTGAAGTATTCAGCTACTAAGGAAAATTATTGAAATATTAGCTGCATAGCCTGTATAAAATACCACGCATTATTCGTGACAGCAACTTGGCACGAAACGTCATCCGTTTCCATCGGCCCGTCACGGAAGGGAAGAAAAACGAATTCCACAGGAACACAACCATAGAGCTACATTATGTTCCTTTTTCAAATACTTGCCGCGCAAACCGGGTCACGCGATTATTGTCCTACATACCGTCCTAATTCGTAGTTAGTCGTGACGTCATCGGGTTGTACTTTCACGGTAATGTATTACCATTAGCTGGCGCCAGTAATTGTTGCACTAGAAGTGAATTTATATGCGCATACATAAAACTCTCAAACTGACTAAATAATGCTAAAACTTTGAAACTAAATTACTGAGACAGACTAACTGCCTTTTTTTATCGTTTGGACAAAAATAGGGTTTATAAGGTGAACGGAGTAGAAGCCTATGGCACAGAATTTTTGTTTTTGAAAACCTAAAAAAAGTCAGCCGGTTTATATCGTCCTTTTTCAGTTTACTATAAGCTTATGTGAGTAAAAAAAGATTAGTAACACCTTTCACATAAATCCATCTACATAGTCATTCTAGAATAATTAATTACACTCAATAAAAACATACGAGAATAAAACTTTATTTAAATAGCTGCAAAAACATTCCCATTAATCTAAAAGTAAGTACATATTACATTGCCTGTAAAATCTTCCTAAAAACAAATAAGACGTAAGCTCACATTCGCATATTCTCATGTTCTACTAAAGCATGTTTGAAATCTCTAAACGATTTATGGCCGCGCTTCATACACGTATTTCAAAGCAGACAAACAATTTTCTGCATTCTCTTTGAGAGCTGCATGCAGTAGTAGGAAAACAGACAAAATTTAATTAAAATGCTACAAAAGCATTCATAATTACACTTTTTACATGCATGTGAGTTGAAAGGGCAAAACAGTAAATAATTACTCGTTTTAAGGGTAAAACGAGTGAGTATTTACTGTTTTGCTTATGCCTGTTGCCTATAGTAGGTAGGTACCCACAGTGAAAATAAAATCTATACCGCAAAGGGTGCTTATTCGGGACCCTATTACTAAGGATCCGCTATCCGTCCCTGTCACATGGCTGTGTATTTTGCATCGTATTGGTAGACACTTGAAATTTAAACAGAGTGTGTACTACTATGACCGCTCTAACAAAAATTAATAAAAATAAATTGAAGTTAAACATTACAGGGGGCCATATAAGAAACGTGTTTTTCGGCGTTGTTTGGTCGATCTTTATAGAATTTGAATGAGTGTTTAAACCAGACTCAATTAATCGAATGAACCCCAATATTCGCACTAGCTCCTGTAGCCTCATGTTCATGGTGCTACAGCGACCATTGCATATCAAGGAATAGACCGGGGGGCGCGGTAATGGTAGGGAAGACGTGCCCGTGGGATAGGTAAGGATTTAAAAGCCGACCGGATATGCATCCTAGAGTAAGCATAGGACTAGTGGAGAGATCGGCGTTGTTTGCTCGATATTTGTAATGGAAAATATTGTACGGTGGTACAGAACCGTTCGCGAGCGAGTCCAGCTTGCACTTGGCCGCTTTTTATCATATTTCAGGACCACATAAGTAGGTATCGCTGAAGATCTTAAATAGTATGGACCACATAGCACTGCCCCTGACAACCTTCTTTATTGCGTCTCGCTACCATTAACCGGGCACTTTTCCAAACTCCGCTCCGTATTGCTCCCAAAATTCAAAGATAAAGTTTTAAAAACATTGCTCGTCCTGGGGATAAAATAAAACGAAGGACTCCGCAGCAAAACAGTAAAAAACAAAACTACCTATACAAAAACAACGTGGGCAAAGTTTAACAAGGTAGGTAATTAGTTAGTAGGTAAAAAGCACACAAAATGAAATAAAGTAGTCACGAGTCTACCTAGTTGACAAATTAATCATAACTTTGTTCTAGCGATGAAAAAGCTTCCCTTTCTAGCTAGTTTTGTAGAAATCTAATCAGGCATCCGAACAACACGTCTTATTTGTATGAAAATTAATGAAAACGGTATGATGGATGATCAAAGGGCGGCAGGCTTTTGTCTTTTAACGTCTTTATTTTAGCAGAATTTGTTTTCCGGAATGGGTCACGACACCTATATTAAGATTTACTGTAGTAAGAAGGATAATAGTCTCTTCAACAGTACCTACCAGTAAACGGAACTTTACAATTTGTTGCCGATTTCTATCGTGGGGATGACCATGTCTCATAATCAGTCAATCATCATTGTTTACCATATAATCAATATCTAGCACCGCCATGTTCCTATGTTTGGTTTTATCCCTAAATTAATTATTATAAGCACTAGAACCCTATTTAAACATAATATTTAAAATTTTCTTTATTTACACATAGGTAAATTATATTTTTAAATTTAATTAAAAACATTTAAAAACGGACGTAAGTATGTATTTTCACACATTTTAATTCTAAGTAGTTTCTGCCTTAGTAAGTAGTTTCTGCGTACCCCCATAGAAAAGAGGCATGAATTTATGTATGTGTAAATTAACGCCAATAATACCGCCGACCAAAGCACACCTACCTACTCAAATTCACAACATTAACGAGGTGTTATCAAACTTTAGTCAGCGTACGCGAACGTGTCAAGTACATGCTGGGTTATATGATGCAGCACCCTACTTAAAGCCGTGTACGCACGAACGAACAAAACATGGTGAACACGAACATCAATCATGGAACATTTGGTTCTTACATGTGGACGTAAATTAGCAAAGCGAACACGAACACCTTGTGAACACAGTTATACTTGTGTTCGCGCTCAACCCCTCAGTAACCATGGATTCCCTGTTGGAAGTGATCAACAGGGAAGTAGCATCAAATTTCTCCGAACACCGTCCGCACAGAACAACCAAATTGGATCACCACGAACATTTCTGACGAACACGGTGTTTGATACTTTGATGTTCGTTAGTGGTACGCACGTGCGAACAAAGTGTTCGATGTTCGTGTTCACCAAGTTTTTGCTCGTTCGTGCGTACACGGCTTTACAGACACAACAGCAACTGGGTTAGTAATACAGTCGGTTCATTGTGCTCACAATAATAATATAGTGATTTACCTATGTATCAAGAAACAATAATGTACTTTTTTCAGTATAGAAAAAGGAAAAAAGTGTATTCTGTATTCCACACAAGTCGTGAGAGGCTTATGAGAACTGGGTGAAGATAAATTATGGTTTTTACTTCATACCATAAGCCGGATTCCGTTACATTAGATATATAGAGGTATGAGGCACAGGGTGTACCTAAAGTTCACTCATATTCTATAGAAAAGGGAGGATCCTCCGACCAGACGGGTGTTGTGTCTGGCGGGCAACTGCCCGATGATTCATGTCGGGCCGTTGTATCTATGCTAGATGCGCGGTAAACTCTGCTTGCGAGATGCAGGAATTTTCGTTACAGAATACACTTTATTATGTACACCATAAAAATTACAGATATAAACGTAGGAATTTTAGAAGGGGTGACACAATGGGGGCTCTACAGCAACATCTATAGGTACTAATATAAAAAAACTGAAGAGTTTGTTTCAACGCGCTAATCTGATTATTTTATTCGCATTTGATAGCCTAATTCTTGAGGAAGGTTATATAAGGCTATTTAACATCACGCTACGATCTTTAGGAGCTGATCGATAAGAAAAAGAAGTCAGAAAGAACGCTAAGCGAAAACGAAGTACCGGAGCACAGCTATAGGATATATTTAATGTAAAAACCGGCCAAGTGCGAGTCGGACTCGCCCATGAAGGGTTCCGTAGCAGCAAGTAACATAATATAAAAGATCTTGTAGTTCGTTGTAACTTTGTGAAAGGTAAATTGCGGTTTTCGATTTATGACGTATTAAAAAAAAAACTACTTACTAGATCTCGTTCAAACCAATTTTCGGTGGAAGTTTACATGGTAATGTACATTATATATATTTTTTTAATTTTATCATTCTCTTATTTTAGAAGTTAGAGGGGGGGGGGACACACATTTTACCACTTTGGAAGTGTCTCTCGCGCAAATTATTCAGTTCAGAAAAAAATGATATTAGAAACCTCAATATCATTTTTGAAGACCTATCCATAGATACCCCACACGTACAGGTTTGATGAAAAAAAATTTTTGTAGTTTCAGTTGTAAGTATGGGGAACCCCAAAATTTATTGTTTTTTTTTCTATTTTTGTGTGAAAATCTTACTGCGGTTCACAGAATACATCTACTTACCAAGTTTCAACAGTATAGTTCTTATAGTTTCGGAAAAAAGTGGCTGTGACATACGGACGGACGGACAGACAGACAGACAGACATGACGAATCCATAAGGGTTCCTTTTGTTGCCATTTGGCTACGGAACCCTAAAAACGAGCAATTTCACGCAGTCGAAGTCGCGGGCAGAAGCTAGAGCCCAGTAACCTATGTTACATGTACAGCTTAACAGAAAGTAGGTATTAGATAAGCTTTAATTGAGTTAAATCAGAAGCTTCTAGAACTCTAATGCGCTTAGGGTAGTAAATCGCCTTCGAAATTGCATTTCCGATACTCATTTAGTCCGATTTCCAGAGATAATTGTAAAAGAGAAATGCAAGGTTCTATTCAGCGAAGGCTTTTCTATAAATTGTCCGTAACTGAGACTTTTTATACTAAAGAGACTGGATTTAGTGTTGAGGTTAGTGAAGAACAGGTACATTTCTGCCTAACCCTTCTGGAAATTCAGGCGCGAAGTTTTGTTAGTGAAGAACAATCAGATGGAAATAATGGAAGTTTTTGATAGGGTACCCTATGAAAACCAGGACTTGATAACTCTAAGGCGCTCCACACACTGCACCGCGCTCCGTCGCGGTGAGCAGATAACGCGCCCCCGCGCGTGATTTGTTACATACAAATTCAACTCCCGCGCATGAGCGCGGGAGCGTGGGAGTTGAATTTGTATGTAAAAAAAAAAAAGATTTTAGACTACCAACCCAACCCGGCCTGGGCCCGCGTGGTGGATTACGGCCCACTCCCTCTCACAAAGAGAATGCCTGTGTCCCAGCAGTGAAAACATTATAGACTGATTATGCTTAGACAAGATACCCCATTCGAAAGCGTTATTAAATGTTTAAGGGTGGGTATTTAATGTTTTCCTAGAATATCCTACAACTACGGACACGTAAACAAACAAGTTGACAGGGTCTGTCCTTTATTATATCATCACAGAATTTAATATGACAAGCCTAAATACAGGCTGGTCATAAAGTCGTGGATCAAACGAAATAGGGAGATAAAGGAGATCATTTCCAACAAAAATCTTTCTACAGCATGGCCATAATTCAACTGCCCTAAAAGTTATGAATATTTTTGTATAAGTACGAGTTCTTTTACAAAAAACTAATTGAAAAAAAAAGTGATACAAAACATTAAAACAAACGGTGTTGTATTGTTACTAGATAATGTATCAGCACTAAAAAAGTTCTATCGCGACCAACGTATGGTCGTTGATCGCGACTCTGGGTAAAATTCTCTGGGTGAAATTTCAAGAGCGGTTAATTTTTTTCCAAAAAATTTGTAGCGTTACCAAAAATTATTTCTCATTTTAAAAGCGTTGGAAATTACCACCTTTATCTCCCTATTTCGTTTGATCCACGACTTTTTGACCAGCCTGTATAACTGGCGAAACGTGGGTGTATTATAGATACACCTGTGGCCCTCTGCTTAACCCTTCTAGAATTACAGGCGTAAAGCTATGTTATTAGCCTTTCGCAGTTTAAAATACATAATGAGTATATAACATACCTATTTGTGTATATAGTATCCTCCGCGTTTGCTCAGTGACTACCCGATAAGCTTCGCCACGTGTAACGGGTGCTTTGTTTTAATCTGATATTTGAATTAGTGTATAGGGTTGGATAATTAATGATTTTAGGGAATGTTCATATCTGACGGAACACGCGTCGCGTAACGCCAGAACAGACAATTATATGATAAAACATTCAACCTTTCACACTCAACCGATGATGCTAGTGCGTCGAGCGAATAAATAGACGCAATCGAAGTTACGCCCGACGCATTTTCCGTCAGATGTGAACCGACCCTACTAATAAACGTATTATATCAGATGAATAGTTACACACCGATTTCTCTCTTTCCGTCGTTAGTAGTTTGAGTTTTGAAAGAAGAAGGCAAAGCGTTGTGTAACTATATAGACGCTACACAACGTTTATTAGTACCTAAGGGGGTAAAAGTATTAACTATTACATATGATTCTTTTGTAAGGGGCTTGTGGCTAAGTAATAACAGCCACACACGGTTAGGTTAAGCTGCGCTTGCCGCGGTTGGTCCGTGGACGGGTGACCACTTTACATACCAAGGCCCCTCCGTGCCTCGGATAGCACGTTAAGTCGTTGGTCCCGGCTGTCATTAGAATAGAATAGAATAATTATTTATTTGCATAGAAAGTAGGTACAAAAAATGCAGATGTTTTATAAGTTTACTAGCTGCGCCCCGCGGTTTCACCCGTATATGTGTCGATCCCGTGGGAATATCGGGATAAAAACTATCCTATGTCCTTCCCCGGGACTCAAACTATCTCTATACCAAATTTCATCTAAATCGGTTCAGTAGTTTAGGCGTGAAGAAAAGACAGACAGACAGACAGAGTTACTTTCGCATTTATAATATTAGTTTGGATGTGTCATTCGGAGTATCTTTGACAGTTTTTACTGCCATGGCCGTCAGAAGCTCGAAAATCTGACAACCAGTCTTACCAAGGGGTTTCGTATTAAATGGAGATTTAATAGTCATGATGCCTAAGCCTAAATGCAAATAGTTATAATCTTACCCCCTTATTCATAAAACTTATCAAACCTATTTTAGTTAAAATGGGGTTTGTCTCTTTCTTACACACAGAAATGACAACGTGACAGATAAAGACAAACGTTCTATAAACCTATTTTAGCTAAAATAGAGATAAAATAGGATTATGAATAAGGGGGTTAAAGTTTAACTAAACTACTTTTCAACCCTAAACAACAGAAAACTTTAGTTAAAACCTTCCATTAGAGTTGATAAATAATAAATAGAGATGTCTACCATTTTGAAAAACTGGCTTATCCCGTAAGTCTGTAAATAAATTAGATTGTTATTGCAAACATGTGGTATGAAACACGAGAATTTCAGAAGTGTGTCGTAAATAATAAAATAAACATTATTTATTTGATTCATTCGGAAGAAACGTAATAAAATATTTCACGTTACATCCGCGACGCGACTGTTGAATCATCAATGTTATTACGCGTTTTATAACTCTTTATGAGAGTGTTATACGAAAACATTACGGAAAACTAATTAAAATTGTAATATTTAATTGCTCATTGCAAAAACTTGAAAGCTTTTATAACTTTGAATAATCTCATTGTAACCTTTCGTGGTCCACTTGGAAGTCCCTGAACCGTCTCCGAACACAAGTACGAAGGTGCAAGTCGAACCTCGTAAAGCCTACGTCGACGAAACGGCAGCAGAATGGATGTGGAGCTGTCACAAACTATGCTCCACCTCTTATCCAGGGCCCTAATTCACTATGGCCACTCAATGATTACTTTCTTCAAAACCTCGTCAATTCCCTAGCTTATCACGCCAACCTCGCGTCCATTTCGCGCGGTTTCGTTTATTGTGTCTTAGAGAAAACGGCCCCTGCCCTCTGTGCCCCAAAGAAAGCAGCTAAAGTGACCCCTGCGCTGCCACTGATAACGTCGTGGAAGTGGCAAAGTTTTGGGCCAACAACATTGGAATAATGTAGTGCAAGCGACACGGAGAAGAAGATCTCATTGTACAGGTGACCGCACGTCGTAACACTTTGGCTTTGATCTGCCCTAACAAAGTACGAAGTTTCAATATAATAAAAGCCCACCTGCCACCAGCCCACCTTTTTGCCAAGGACACGCGGTCTACTGTACCTGCAACTGTCTACAGCTGGGCATACGAAAAGATCCTAATCGAATTTAATTAAGTTAGTAGATACCGGAGAGCTTTCGTATAGTATAATACAATACTGGCTCTGCCTGTCCTCATTCTAAATCAAAGCAAATATTCTAATTTGTTGGATATCCTAATACCTACTGTTACCTATCTCAATCGTATTTGTGCCAAATCAAGAAAAA
Source organism: Amphipoea lucens (assembly GCA_947508005.1). Classification (NCBI taxonomy): domain Eukaryota; kingdom Metazoa; phylum Arthropoda; class Insecta; order Lepidoptera; family Noctuidae; genus Amphipoea; species Amphipoea lucens. The sequence continues at coordinate 15,230,495 of OX382370.1, forward strand.
TATGTACCTATATATTTTTTCTAGGTAAGTATTGGGAAAATAAAATATAGACTACGGGATTCAAATAAGTTGTAACTTGTAGGTATCACATATTCAATATTTCATATCCAGCCTTTTCAGTAGTTTCAATTAGAGATACATATTCAGTATTCCAGCAATAATTGGCCAAACCGTTGGGGCTTTAACAATGCTTTTCGAATATCGAAGGCCGCCATATTTTTCCGCTCTTTTGAATATCAACAATGTTACCAAGTTGGCTTAACAACCAGTAGGCCAATTCTCGTAATTTAAAACGTTCTAAATCTAGTCGCAATCTCATCTCGGCGACAAACAAATGTCAAAAACTGAGCCCTGATTCACAACCATACGACAGGCTATCGTATCGAAAACCTGACATTTCGATAACCTGATTTACCTTACCCTCAACAGCAAATAGCTGTTGGAAGAATAGCGGGCGTCTATTTGATTTAAACTGACAAAATTTTCGGGTTTTGGACTGGTGAACAGCGTTTAGAAGACTCCAACGATAACAATGATTAATGTTCGATACGATACGGAAGCGTATCGAGTGTTTGTGAATAGCTATGCTGGTCAAAATGTAGGGAAATTCGAGGTTATTTTGACAGATTGAGACTGAGATCAGACTGTGAACGTTCTTAAAATTACGAGAATTGCCCCTCAGGTATTATGGTAGTTTTAGGAAATTCTTCCATTCGTTGGGAACTTACATATTGAGAATGCTTAGAACACCTATGAATAAAATCAGTAAGCTACCTACATATTATGCAGGTAGGTACTTCTTTTCATTGACATATAGTTTGGAACATGCCAAATTCAACGTAATATACGACGATAAGGGAATTTATTCTCATTAGAGTAAATAAGACCGAATAGTAAAAGAAACCAGGATACAAGTGTTTTTTATTTAATTTATCAATGTTTACTTTAAACGGCGTAGATTATTCGCCCGTTGGGATGTGGCTCAGTAACAAAGAGGGTAGTTGAGGTATTAATCCCAGAACAACAATCTAGTCAGTATACGAAAATGCCTGTTTATCTAGAACTAATTGAGATAAATGCTGGTGGTGAATGTGCAGATTCATGGTTATCTTTTCCTTTTTGTGCCTACCTTATAATAACTTTTGTTTTCTTTTTCAGAAAGCTTCTTGGTAAAAATTCTTCCTTTGATAAAAAAATATCTCCCTTCAAAATACAAATTGTTCCTCGAAAAAGACGAAATCTCAGAAATAGTTTCAGCAATACTCTAACAAACATTATTAATGAGTGTCTCAACAAAATTTGGTCGCCCACACTCATCCATAACGACAGAACGATTTCTCGGAACAATCACAATAAGAAAACTCCAATCAGAAACTTAATTATTATATAATTACCTAATTAATAAAAATATATGACCGTGGATGAAATGAAAGAAATAAGCAACGATAGGTAGCACATTACGTTCTGTAGATACAACCAACCTCCATAGGGAAAAAGACACGAGTTTAACTACTTATGTAATTGGAAATATCGATCACATAAATGCGGAATGTATTTGTCAACTTAGCTTTAAATGAAAGGCACATATTGAAGCATGAATACGAATACAATTCATCGACCTGCCACGCAGAAAACAATGCAATTAGTCCACTGATTGACGTAACCAGACCCATTAAATCCCAAAATCTGCATCCGAGATATAAACATCGTTACGAGGCAGATTATCTTCACTGGCCGACATATTTATTATGAAACCAGAAACATAAACAACTCCCTATAACTCTAGCTTGCCCTAATTTCAGTATTTTTATGAAAGAAAACTTTACATCTTGAAATCTTTCGCTCCAGTTACACACACCCGCTTGCAAAAAGCTTTGGCTTTTAAAAAGTTGAAAGTTACAACTTCGCGTATAAAGTGTAAATAAGAACAACTTTTGGCAGGGCTGCGTGGGAATGTTGAGAGAATTTTACAGTAGTTAGGAGTTATATTTTTGCATACATTTAGGGATCAAAAATATTGCAGCTTACGAGCAGGAAGTGTTTAAAGATTCTTGGTGGAACAGAACCAAACCGCCATACAGTTTGAATAGGGCCGTATCCAATGTTAATTGCGACATGCTGGATTTAAGACTAATTCATAATTCAATCAACTAATCTTCGCACTATTTAGGTCGAATGGCATGGAATTAATATGGAGGGTGACAACCCAGATATACATAAGATGTTATTAATTATACAAAACAAGCGCAAAACCCGTAGCATAAAGTGGATAAGCCAGAGCATAAAACAGAAGACGAACTAGCAGGGGATCGAGGAGGGGGCGACGGAGGGGGGAACGGAGGGGGGGCTCAGGGGATAAGACCGGAATAAATCAAATAAACGTATTTTCTTTAAAAAAAAATTACATGTTGGGTAGGGACATCGACGTGCATACTGAAACTGTGAATTCAGCACACGGAGACAGGATCCAGTGATATGATAAGTAGCCTATAACCTTCCTCAAAAATCTCCTTCTAGGACGTATACAGGGTGAATTTTCCAAGTGGGCGTGGATGGCCAAATTCTAAACTATGAGGAATAGCGAAAAGTAGTCAAAGGGGTCGCGGGCTCGATTTTGATGAAAACTAAAACTGCATCATTGGATTTTTGAAAAATCAATATTTCTATTCAGGAATCGAACCTGTTGATTTTGAAAAAAAAAACTCACACTGTATTATTACACCATTCGATAGTGTCCCTAATAAGGATCAAATTCTGGGAAGTAATGACATAAATATTGATTTTTCAAAAATCCATTGATGCAGTTTTGGTTTTCATCAAAATCGAGCCCACGACTCCTTTGAGTACTTTTCGCTAGTCCTCATAGTTTCGGATTTAGCCATCCACGCCCACTTGAAAAATTCACCCTGTATATCTTTTGTTAGTCGCCTTTAACTCGTCTCATCAAGTACAAATGTATTTAGAAACAAAATTTTAATAAGTAAGTAGGCTAAGTCTATTTTCCAAGTTAATATTAGGGCTGTATTAAACAGTACGTTTTGTCTTATACACAGTTACGCAATTAGATTACAAACACAATTTCTAATTAAATTAAGATTAGTATTCGCTTTCATAGTTTCTCAGGCGAAATTTTCGGTAACGTTGGTTTTAATTAAGGAATTACTTAAAATGTATACAAAAGCTTCGTAACATGCAGATGTGAACAATTTATGATACGCAAATCAATATTAATTTAATAAAGTGATATGAGGTAAATACGTAGTAGTTCAGTAATTTTATGTTATCGCCACGCCTCCCTCAATAAAAGCAATATAACCTATCTAAATAATTTGTTGCCGTTTTCTTTTTACGTCGACATGACTATCATGAATACAAAACTGTAGGAAAACATTTTGAAAACACTACCTACGTTTTTTGGGTCTCAGTGATTCGTCAACTTATGACAACTATTACCCCTCCCGCACCGCGCAGCTACCTCAGGTAACGTCACAGTTTTAAAGCGTTCGGCCTATAATTAAAATATCGTATCATCGATTGGGGACTTCATAGGTTCATACAAACACGTTATTTCAATACGTGTTGAATAAACACTCATATAACATAACATCACGCCGGTAATCCTCGAAGGGTTAGCTAGAGGTTTACTTATACTCGTAGTAACAAAATAGTATAAAATGTGTTGAAATATGATGTAAGTAATAAAAATGTTCGCATGACCGTAGTACATTAATTTTATTTGTATAAGCGACTTCAGCCCCAATTACGTCAAATTATTTACTTTGAAGTCATTATGGCACGTCCGAATATTGTGCGAAAAAGGAATTTGGGGAAATTAGAAAGTGTGATTAATTATCTTTTTGGATCAAAGGTACACTAACAGCGGTTTCGCAATACATCCGATCCAAATCCGAGAAATGCCAGTCCGAAGTGACCATAGTCCTATTTGCATGAGAGGTTGCGCACTAGATCCGAACTCTATCCGTCCGAATTTAGAACATTCCCAATATACAGTACCCGGCGATAAATATTGCACATCGATCTTTGGAAAGAGACAATCGGCTAATTTCGGCTTCGTAGAGCGTTATCTCTGTCGCACGAAATACAAACAGTCCGGTATCTATTAGGAGCTGTTAAAACAATTATGATTTGCTTCTTTTGATAATTCTTTTTCTTCTTTGTATAAAATACACCAATTTTTCTATAAATGATTGCTTTAGGTTGGGGTAAAATAAAAAGGTTCCCCTATTTTTCCTAAAGATGCCATAGTACAACTTTAAATTATTTAAATTTGCGGGTGTTAACAACTCTAGGTATATATTTTGAACTGGACGCGACCGCACTCTATCGCACTTGAACAACGACTGACAAAACGTCAGTTAACGTAACGTCACATAGGTAGTGTGCGACAGAGATAGCGCACTACGAAGCCGAAATTAGCCGATTGTTTCTTTCCAAAGGTCGATGTGCATTATTTATCGCCGGGTACTGTAAGTAGGTATATACATACTTCACGCTAGACATACAATGCAGAGTCAAATATAGCTGGCGAACTAGAATTATGAGATTAGAAAATCACTATTTTTTGTTTTATCGTGTTTAGATACTTAACCGGTCAAGCGGCGCGGTTCGCCGATCGGCGACGAAACAATAGAAAATCAATTGTGTCTCATTAGCGGAGCTTGACAGATTAAAGATAATCATCACGACTGTGAAGTTTCGAAGTTTCGCTAGCTAACTTAATTTGACCCTGTATAATGGCAATTGGATAATAAAAAAGCCTTATAAATATCGATTTATTACCGTTGGATCCCGTTTTTGAATCCCATTTTAATATTTTTGGCGTTGGATCCCGCAAAACATTATTATGTATTTCCGTTGGATCCCGAATTTAAAAAATGCAAGATAATTACGTTTTATTGTCGTTGAATCCCGAAAAGTATTTCCGTTGGATCCCGAATGCTTAAAAAAATATGAATGCGGGTACTTTCAACAACAAAATTGTTTACTTATAATAAAATGAGGGGTTCACTAATGTTTCACCAAAACTCCATTGACAAATTTTTAGTTTACAACCAACGTTTCGTATACTATTTATTTCACAAACAACTCATTTTCTATATAATCTAGTCGTTTCTGGTCACAGTTTTAACCTAACCTAACCTAACATTGTTTTTTTTTTTTAATAATTAACCTAATCTAACTAGTTCGGTTCCGGGTAACCCACTAAAAATAATCTCTTTTTAGTGTTTGATAAAGGTAAATCACTTTTCTTCTGAAATGTACACATGTTGTTATAATATGGGATTCAACGGAAATAGCAAACGGGATCCATCGGTAATACCTAAAAAACGGGATCAAAAAACGGGATCCAACGGTAATAAACGTAAATATCCCTACCACTTATTATTTCTATAGCTTGATTGATTAAAAGCGGTAGACACATTTTACGGGAACTTATGCTCACTCAAACGTAGCGCCACAGTTTACAGGTCACGTCAAATTGAAGCCGCCTACCGCGCCGAAACCTCAGTGATTATGCTCAAAACATACATAATAATATCATCATTAAAGGAACACAGATGTTTCAGAATATAACGTAATTAGTTTGGACAAAATACCTCAATTTCAGTTACCTCAGGTATATGAATAGAAACATGTTACAGACCCGAAACACCGCTATAATAAAGATAAACAATGAAGGATAATGAATTAACCTACCCCGGAGTTCGAGATGATAGCTCATATAATCTCATTCATGATATAGTATGACGTCCCATTTAGGTTATTTGGTATGGATACGAGACTAACGGGAAAAACGAATACAAAATCGACGTATTTCGACATCTGAATGACAGAATACGATAAGGGGGCCGAAAGAGCGTTCGTAAAGAAATCACACACCTCGGCCCTAATTCAGATTTATGCGAGTCTGATCCCCTGCTAGTTCTTCTTCTGTTTTAATTTTCTTATCCATTTTATCTAGGTTACTCTTTTTGACAGGTAAGTACAGTCAAGTGAAAATCACTTAACGATTACTTACCTCGAAACCACGTCAAATCCTTAGCTGATCACGAACATCTGCTAATAACGGGTTCTCTATGACACACACAATGAACGTAACCGCGCAAAATGAACGCGAAGTTGGCGTGGTTGGAACTGTCAAAATACCATACTTGACGACCGTACATGGTTTGCAGTTTTGCACGTGGTTAAGATTACGCGGGGAATCATAATTACCATACAGAATAGGCTAGTTTCCTAAAAAATTCTAATTAGTCCGTCAGTTAGATTATCGAAAAATAATGGACCCATATTTTTTCTTTTGTCAATCAAACAAAAAATGACTAAGATAAAGCGCGTCAAAATTTGGGAGTTGGGGGTCGTGACGTCACGCCGTGCGACACTTTTTAGCACGGCGTGACGTCACGACCCCCCACTCCCAAATTTTGACGCGCTTTATTTTTGTCATTTTTTGTTTGATTGACAAAAGAAAAAATATGGGTCCATTATTTTTCGATAATCTAACTGACGGACTAATTAGAATTATTATTTTTTTACCCAGGAAACTACCCTATTGCGGCCCTGCCTGCGCGAGATACCGCGTATCGATTGTAATCTATGAATATGTTGCCCTTTGAACGATATTTCAGTGCTGGATAAATTAAATATAACTTTCTCCTAAAAAGGTACGCTTCAGGAGAAAATTACCTAAATCAAAGTGATGGATAAACATCAACATGTCATGTTCGAGATTGCCACCTTGCTGTTTGTGTAGGCATCGTAAACGATTATAATATCAATCTGCGTAGGTCCAGAATTCACTTGTAGAGTGTCCGCTAAGTTGAAGGTTAAATGAGATTACCATAATCACCCCTACTTGGTGGACGGATTAGTCATCGAAGTTCGCTGTTACCAACAAACAGGAGGACATTAAAACCTTATTCATGAATCACTTTTCCAAAGACCACGGGTTGATGAAGGGCTCACCTATTCTGAACCAGAAACAACACGGTACATAATCAGATGTTGAAACAAAAAATATTTACCAACCAAACACCAAAAAAATTAAAGGACATTAAAACCTTATTCATTAATCGCTTTTCCAAAGACCACGGGTTGATGAAGGACTGGCCCATTCTGAGCTAGAAACAACACGATAAGCAAATATTCAAACAAAAAAATATTTATCAACCAAACACTAAAAACTAAATTAAACGCGATCCTAAACCAATACAGATAGATTAGTGTACCTAATAACACCACTGGTTTGTGTGTAATCGAAGCAAATAACCACAATAAGTCAATAGGGGTGAGTTTGAGGTCGCCAGACCGGAGTCACCGCGCCAATATCCACTGCAATATACCTTGACCACGACTCAGGCTTCACGATAATTTGACTGAAGACAAGCAATTGTGAGAATGGTCAGTGAGGGATTATTTATGGTCCGGATAATATCTTATTCGGGGTGCGAAGTGTGGATCTTGACCTTTATCCTTTTGACAATCATATCATCGAGAGAAAAGGGAGATTTTTAAGCTTACACAGAAAAACAGATTGCGCTTACTCCAAGTAGCATGTAACTAGGGAGAAGAAGAAGACTGTTCTGTTGAATGAATTAAAAAAATAAAATAAAGGATGGACCTCATTACTAAGGACCCAAAGCATCGTAGGTACCTACTGTAGGACCAAAGTGGACCATAGCAAACATCGTGGCTATATTAAAACCAGATACAACCGTTTAAATAAAAGTAGAAACTCTGTTAAATATATAGCAAATCCAATATTTACAAAACGTCTGTAACTAAACGCCTGGAATTTTTCCGATAGCGTAAACTTTCCAGAGACGGAAAGTGAAACGGAAACGCAAGACGATGTAATCTTACTTTACTTTTCATTAAAGATTATTTCCTCTTAGCGATAAGTAGTCCAGCTAAGCGACAGTTATGTGCAATCTTTAACCCCAATCCGTAGCTACACGTGGTTCTTGTATCAATAAACTCAGACCTTAGTAATAAAAGTGCAAGTGCATCGCTTCCTTCAGTTTTTCTTCAAGTAGATAACACAGGTTCATTAAGTGCCTTTAAACGTACTAATTATTTTACCCGTGCTTTCGTTTATCGCGTTTCTTTTAGTATATAGTCACATATAGGTTTGCACTGACGTTTTATTATGCTTTGTTGCACTTTGATATCAGAAATCATGACTTGCACTTAACTACTAAGTATGTGATAATAATGTCAAAATTTTGTGGACTTATCCTGTTAACCTTTTTCAGTGTTATTTTGTATGTCATCAAACTAATATGGTGACGGGTTTATGACCTACTTTTCTAGGAACCTGTGAAGTGCCAGACAGCGTATCATAAAAATGAAGACAATGGTTAGCACCGGCGATAATCAAGTCACTTGGCTCCAAGTCAAATTATTTTACAAGCCAAGCAACGAACAGTTTACTGTAGCCTGTAGCAGTTTACAACCTCAATTTTAAAGATAAGTTTCCAAGGAATTTCAACGGGCTTGTTTTGATTGGAATCGAATTTAATCCCATAAATTTTGTCCAGAAATAATTGAAATGTAAAACAGTTTCGATTTATAGATACTTTCCTGCGAACAAGTTTCTAAGATATCTTTTCTATGCGTTTCTGGCAGCAATCCAAGTACCTGGATCTGGGCAATTATTACGTCAAATTTATGATGTTATAAATTATTTGTATGTACTGAACTGATAATATTTTGTTATTTATGACTGAAATTTATAAGGGCATAAAAGTTTTAATAAGAAACAATGCGTTTTCTTTGGAGAAATGTTCCTTCGTAATACAGACGGATAGATTGGGATAAAAAGTAAATTGAATAAGAAGCAACGGGCAGAAACATACAAGCAGCGATAAAGAAGACTGAGCTAACAACCTTGCTTTTCTTGTCGTCTCAACTAGGGTTTAAAGGTGTCTGTTTTTAGTGCGATAAGATAACTAGAAAGTCTTAAAAATATTATATTCCAATAGCTGATACTCGATGAAAAATGCTTAACTATCGAGTTTTTGGTCGGGAAGAAATTTAGGACACTGATAGGCAGATATTTGTAAGGACGATGACATCGTCAAAGGCTGAAGGGAAGCAATGAGCGAGGTTGACCTGAGATTCAAAGAGAGACATTCTAAAGATTTTAGCCTAGCTCATTTTAGCCCGAACCAGATAAAAGAGAGTGCTCGATATTCACAAGTCATAAAGTGCACTGAGTGTTAGTACGCTGAATAGAATCTCATAAAAATGTTCCAAATAAGAAAAGCTACATAGACGATAAAAGGAGAGAACAATAAAATTGTCGTAAACTGGAATGGATGCACGTAAACCACTAGGTGCTTTACGTATTGCAATGGACTTAGAAGAGGCCGCGGAGGCAAGATTAACAGGAACCATTTCCTTAACATAAACAACAACACGGCAACGTTAGTTGCCAAATTGATTGTTACACCAAAACCGTTTAGTAAACTCGGCCATGTGTTGGCAAGACAAAGAAACAATTTCTAATGAATCTTCAATGTATGTGAACAATTGTACAAAGGAACAATGCCCAAACGTGACTGTATGATCAATTTATAATATTCCCACTGCTGGGACACTGGCCTCCTCTCGGTGAGAGGGAATGGACCGTAATCCACCACGCGGGCCCAGTGCGGGTTGGTAGATGTCATATGTCTTCGATTTTTTTAGTTCTAGAACATGCCGATTTCAAACCTACGACCTACAACTCGTAAGTCGCGACCGTTACCACTTGGCCACCACTGCTCTACGTGACTGATCAATCTTGAAATTCAATTTGATCTTTGACTTGCGAGACTCGCTCCTCTATTTTTACTGTCCCAATGAAAAGTTTATCGTCGAAATCTTCTCAGAAATGAAACTAAGAAATGGAATATCGACTGTTGTCTCTAATACTGAAGAAACTATCCGGGCACCTTAATATTGTACGGATGTACCGCACTAAAACCGGACCAGGGTTACAAAAATGTTCGTAGTAAATCTTTGAAAACCTTTGTTGTAGTGGTGTGTCGTGTCCAATACTGTGTGTATTCCGCATTATATAGCGTCGTCTATCAATTCTGTCCGTTCACTGTTGTATTGAGAGTCACTATTACTTTTAGTGCTGGCAACACTGCCATATGTTTTAGACTGTACTGTAGGTGGATATTTTCCGTTTGGGATGGACAAACAAATGTGTTTACCATCTTTTGTTTACTCCACCATTTCTAACGAAGTGTAAAATGAAAAGCAAATAAACTAAACTAACGTTGCCTAATTATCTAAGCAATATTTTAATTACTCCATGAATTCAGAATTTTATTGCGTATATGTTTATTGAATAAGGATTACCGATCAAATATTTTTGTCTGGGAATGTTTTACAAAACAATTCTTCTTTATCCAATTTCACCAATTTGTGAAACATGTTTCTAATAGGTAAATAAGTAAATTCGAACCAAAATTTAAACTAGATTATCGAGTCTTCATAATTTACTTATAAATAATTATCTGGGGCAGCAAAATCCCACACGAATTTTCAGCTGATGAAGATTAATTGACGAAGGTGTAACGTTAATCGCTTGAAAACATGATATTTATCGTCAAGATAGATAAAGGGCGTATTTCCCGGTACCAATAAAATCATCAGAACATTAAAGTTCGGGATCCAAGAAGACACTCATAAATTTTCGCTCCATAAAACTGAAGGCCGACATGACGCTGAAGGCAATACCTCCGCAATGGCAGATTAAGTTCCACAATAAAATTAATTACGAAATTATTCCCATTAGTTTCCATGCAGTAAAACTGACGCCATTTACTTTTATGTGACTCGGGTCAAGGTTTGACTGCTTTTCTCTTAATGATGAACCGCTAAAATGCAATTAGGAAACCGACTGAAGGTTTTTAACTATTGAAAGGCTTGAAAGAGCTAGATTGCATTTTAAACTTGATTCCTCTTTACTGGATAAGTTAGTGGCGCACTCAACTAATATCGTTAGTTGAGTTCTTCCTGGAATCGATGTTTCCGATCTGAAATCGTTGATGCAGTAACTTACTCGTGCAAGTTAAAACGGTTATACTTTTTTTGTTTGTGGATGAGAAATCATCAAATGACTCCTCCCGCTCTGGGTGAAGCGGGTGGGAGTGTCAGACTCTTACTGACTAAAACCCACCCGTGTTCCTTCCTTAGCCCTTTATGTTCCGGGGCAGCGGTAACCCTTACGGACAATCCCGCTGAAAACGGTTATACTTAAGATACACAAAATGTGATGATGAAACCATTAAATAAATAAGATTACAAATATTAATCTTTATTCTCGACTATCAAATCTATCAAGAATTTAACAATAAATTCCACATTGTTAAATTCTTCTTCTAAATAACATACATTTTAATAGACACTATTAAGTTAAAATGCTTAATATCAAGTCAATTTAAATAATATTTCAACGGATCGAAAGTTTAACTATGTAACAACATTGCAAAACCAGACTTGTCTGTCAGCTTGGTTAACCAAGAACGACTGATTTTCATAACAACCAAAATGCATTTTGTCTCTATCGAACCACGAACATTAGAGCAGGTCATAGCTATATTTTAGAGTGAAAATTGAGGGAGATACCGAAGTAGACGGCCCTGTTCGCGGGCAAAAATAATGGCTTCAATGACGCGGGGTCGCAAGTTCGTATATAGCCCGTTCAGACGGACGTTAACCTCGTCGTAATAATGGCAAAAATGTAGCAAACTAAGCTATTTGCGACCCGATCGAATCATTACAATGATTAATTTGATTTTGATTCTATTACGTTGATTTTAAAGTGTCGTAAATATAAAGTTTTCTTTGACAATAAAGTGGATTTTGTTGTGGATAAATGAGTGACTTTAATTACCCTTGACGTCACCTCGATATGACTGGCTCTGCGAGACAACTGAGGAGTAATTCTCGTAACTTTAAGAGCGTTCACAGTCTGATGTCAGTCGCAATCTGTCAAAAATCTCCTTTAATTTTCCTTCATTTTTGACAAGTTTTTGACATTGATTGTCGCTGAGATGAAATTGCGACAAGGTTTTGATTGTTTTTAATTAAGGGAATTCGCCTTCTGAGTTGATTGTTCCACGCGACCAGTGTAAACAGGGCAAGTTAGCTTTATTTTCTCTTCGATACAATTAAGGATTCCCGTGGGTCTACGACCGCATGAACCCTGTTATTCACGCTTTTACATCAATCAGTCATATTACACATAATTTTTCTCTTTACGCAGTGAAGTAGTGATGGGCGTTGAATCAACGAACTAGTTGAATCAACGTTGATGTCTCTTCAACGGGATTAACGTTGACCATAAACAAATCAACTCGTTGAATTCGTCAACGAGTTACGAGACAACGACGTTTATGAATTCAACTCGTTTAACGAAACGAGAATATGAACTCAACGTTTTGTTATTTTCAACGTACGTAAATTGTATTTATAATTACAAAACTCCCGCTACGACGCGATAGTCATGACAATAATTTGAACTCTAAATAACGAATAAAAGATTTGATATTTATTTAGTAATTTGATCATTCTGTTTAAAAGAAAGTAAACGATGACATTAAATTATCTACGCCTGAAATTTGTGTTTTATAGCAAATTAATCAGTCAGTCCTAAGCCTGAAAAAAGTATGAAGGGAAGATCATCTAGAAACCTAGGTAGGTAGTAGGTAAAGTCATCATAAAATGTTATCCAATTTCATTTGGTAAATTGCATCAAATTGTTCGTAAATTAACAGCGTAAGTACGTTAATAAAAGCGTTAAGGCGTTTATCGTTCATGCAAGTTGACGTTCGTAACACGTTAACTCGTTGATGAAATTAACTAGTTGATCAACTAGTTGACAAACGGAATTCAACGTTAACGTTTCGTTGACGGAAAAACCTTCAACGACCCATCACTACAGTGAAGTCAAAACATATCGTGTTCTGTGAAACATGACGCCAAGTTTTTAATAAAATTATTCTGCGAAAGATAAATGTCGGTCGTCTCTTAATGAAAAAGACAAGTTGACAAATGGCAGAGTAATTGGAACAACTAAATTAAAATGAATAGGTGAATAATAACCTAGAAGTGTAATTTCTAATTAAGGCAGGCTTCGCGTTCATATTCCTCGTAACATCAAGCCTAATGGATGTATAACTGTAGAGAATTTTCCGGACTAGGAAATGTGAATGAATGTGGATCTTAATCCCGCCTACACCAGTCATTATTTACGAGTTACGACGCTTACTAACTACAAATGATTTTACGCACCGCCGCCGCCCCTACTTATAAGACGTTTTGTGGTCAACTTACCCTTTTATAAGGACCTGCGCCCACTGGCGACACGGCACGGCAAGGGATTTTTACGCGACGACGCGCGACGTATAGAAATATAAATTATGCAGGAAAAAATACTAACCAGTGCGTATTAACCATGACTTCAGCATATGATTCTAGACACCTAGAACCCCTCGGTAAAAAATTTTCGTCGGTTAACAAAAGAAAATCTGTTGTTTCATAGAAAACTGCAATACCTACGCGGTCCACATGTACCTACGGAACAGCATTTTTTTTAAAAATAACCAATGAAAAATTTCTACGCTAAAGCCATTGATGTACAAAATACATCAATGGCTAAAGTGTCTAGAATCATATGCTGAAGTCATGGTGAGTTTGCACTGGTAAAAAAAAACCTGTATGTATATGTATAACCATAAAATTGAAATTCCAGTGACTGACGCCTAAGGACGTCGGGGCAGCGGCATGCCTAACGATGCCGCGGATTCCCCGCGGCATCGTTGAAATTTCAATTTTATTGTCATACTCTTAAGTGATATTTCTAATCGTCGCATAAAAATCTCTTGCCGTGCCGTGCCGCCAGTGTGCGCAGGCTCTAAGACGTCATTCTCCCAAAGGATTCTTATTTAGTCTGAGGATTTTTCCTCGCACACTCGCATAGCATTGGCCTCGTGAGGACGCTATCTAATATTAGTAAATTACGGATGAAGGCGTGACCTTTCCAGCGAGTTTCCACAGCTAACTGCATGACCTATTTGAGAAATTATTTCAATTAAGAGCGCAATCATTAGTACTGGTTTTAATTATTTTTTACTAGCGACCCGCCTCTCCTTCGCACGATTTTTACGACTTTACAAAACATCGACAATTCTTTATTATATGTTAGTTTAATATTAATGTAATAGACATACGAACCTTCCGTAATCAATTCTTTAACACACGGTGAAAACCGCATCAAAATAGAATAGAATATTCTTTATTATGTACACCATACATATTACAGAAATTAATGAAGAAATTTTACAAAGGGTGACACAATGGGAGGCGATCTTTTAAAGACAATCTTTGGATGGATTTAGAGAGAAAGGAGAGACAATACTGCAGGTAGTCTATGATGTACCATTTACTTATATACAATAAATACATACATACATAAAACCTATATTAAAAACCGTTCGACTTCGAAATTCGTTTTGAAGTTTAAAAAAACACAGACAGACACGAAAAGCGACTCTAAATTATAATGGTAGATTACTTCATAAATAAAGAGGGGCTAAGTATCTAATAGCCGCACGGGTAGATCGATCAGGTTAAGCTACGCTTGCCGCGTTTGGCCTGTGGATGGGTGACCATCTTTACATATTATGACCCCTCCATGCCTCGAAAAGCACACCGTCGGTCCCGGCTGTCATTCGTGGATATTTAGCAGTCGTCAGAAGCCCGAAAGTCTGACAACCAGTCTTACCTATGGGTATCGTATTTACCCAGTAACTGGGTTGTGGAGGTCAGATAGGCAGTCGCTTCATGTAAAATACTGGTGTTCAGCTGCATCCGGTGAGACTGGAAGACGACCCCACATAGTTGGGATAAAAAGGATCTACCTAGCTTTTTTCCCAACTAAGTATGTTAGGGTCATGTTGATGAAGAGATTACATTCATAAATGGATTTGCATAAAATTGTGAGCTTTATTGTGTAACCGTTACGGTGATGTCATGTCAAACGGGTTTATGTTATGACAAAATCATTATGTCATTTCCTAAACATGGTGATTATCGCATATTGTGCATGAGGATTATCGCTTATAATAAAATTATCAATATCGGGTACCTAACCTACTTATCAAGATTATCTATTTCCATTTATACTTGCTTGTAACTTGTAATGTTGTTTATTTTACAACAACGTAAACAAATCCTGGTGTTGACGATACAACAACGAATATAATTATCCGTGACTCTTAATATTAATTCCATTAATGTAGAAAATAATAAGCCATTTTATTACACTTTACAAACAAGCCTTACCCGTTGCTTTTCAATTATGACTCCAAACAGTAACAAAATAGGAGTATATTTGGAATGTGAGAGGGTTGTAGTGACGTTGACAAGCAAACAGGCTGTGCAAATACAGATGTGGATAAAAATTATACAACGTGCAACATAAAAGCATAAATCAGGATGGACTAGGCGAAAACACGAACCCTGTACATAGATAGAAGCAGTATTTTTGTAGTTGGAATATTTCGTACGGTCGAACAATCTATTTGGTATACAGGCAAAAATATTAATCTTTCCACTACACTACCAATATTTAGTTTTATTTTGTGCGTTATACCTAACTTTTTCAGCTTATGGCATCCTTAATTAAATAGAGTGGTATAAAAGAATTGACTAACTCAGCACACCATTGTTTAAAAGTAGTTGCAAGTTAGCTGCCTGTATACCAAATAGCTTGTTCGACCGTACAAATAACAACGCGCGTTGTTTTTCGTTTTCGCCCGGAACCCGGAGTCTGGATTTGTGCCCGTTTGACACAATAGGCTCGCCCCTATTACATGGGACATAAAGATAACTGGCGAAATCGGAGTGTACTGTAGGTACAGACGCCGCTACTACAATCTGTCAAAATTCACCCGCGTAAGTGAGGATCCGTTTATTACCGTTGGATCCCGTTTTTTGATCCCGTTTTTTAGGTATTACCGATGGATCCCGTTTGCTATTTCCGTTGAATCCCATATTATAACAACATGTGTACATTTCAGAAGAAAAGTGATTTACCTTTATCAAACACTAAAAAGAGATTATTTTTAGTGGGCTACCCGGGACCGAACTAGTTAGATTAGGTTAATTATTAAAAAAAAAACAATGTTAGGTTAGGTTAGGTTAAAACTGTGACCCCTACGCACGAGCCGAGCGAGCGAAGCGAGCGGTGCCGCGGCAGCGGCCGGCGAGTGCCAGAAACGACTAGATTATATAGAAAATGAGTTGTTTGTGAAATAAATAGTATACGAAACGTTGGTTGTAAACTAAAAATTTGTCAATGGACTTTTGGTGAAACATTAGTGAACCCCTCATTTTATTATAAACAATTTTGATTGTTGAAAGTACCCGCATTCATATTTTTTTAAGCATTCGGGATCCAACGGAAATACTTTTCGGGATTCAACGACAATAAAACGTAATTATCTTGCATTTTTTAAATTCGGGATCCAACGGAAATACATAATAATGTTTTGCGGGATCCAACGCCAAAAATATTAAAATGGGATTCAAAAACGGGATCCAACGGTAATAAATCTGAGGATCTCGTGGGAATATGGGTATAAAAAGTACCATATGTGTTATTCTAATGTATAAGCTATACTACTGTAAAGTTTCAACAAAATCCGTTCAGCAGTTTTTGCGTGAAAGATTAACAAACATTCATCCATCCTCACAAACTTTTGCCTTTATAATATTAGTGTGATAGTTGGATGAATTTTAACAACAAGTATGTTAATAAACAGTTGAGCAATAAATTGTACTGATAAATGGTCGCGAAGGGATCGAAGGATTTTAAAAGTATCTCCAAAGTTTTCTAGACGAGAATACTAGTGATGTTATTATTTCTAAATAGACTGAGGACCAAGTTGTTATAAAACCTATGAATTTTAACAAAAAGTATGTTAATAAAGATTAGAGCAATAAATTGTATTGATAAATGATTCATTTATGAGATCGAGAGATTTTAAAATAATCTTGCAAAGTTTTCTAAATGTATCTACCTACCGAAGAAGTTTGAAGTTTTTTTGAGAAAAAGTCAACTTGAACGTTTTAAATGCAAACCCTACATTAACTTAACCACATTGAAGTGAAAATGTAAAGAATATTTCATCAAAAATATAAGAGAAATAGAAGAGCAAAGAAACGTTGTTTTAAAAAAAAACTCATTTTCTGTGGACACTTTTAAACAAGCTCACACAGAAAATTTTTCACTTATTAAAACCGAGAATACTCTCGCAAAGTAAAATTACAAAGCCAGCCGATCGTGTCAGCAACGAGGGTTGAATAAGCAAAAATTTCTACACGACTGCTCCCCCGGTCGATTGCATCAGAAAAACTAGAAAAAGTGTGTTAGAAAAGGAAAATCTCAAAGAAATTCAAATAATAATAATAAAGCCCAAGCAAATATTTATTCTGACGTCACCTTACATTTATGTTGTTTTTCAACAAACGTTTTGAGCCAATCATATAATAAAATAACCCAGCTATTACATGGGTGGTTCAATAAACATGAACTTGCAGGATTCCTACAATACAATTGTCATGTATCTCCCAACTGGAGACAAGGGTGAGCCACGAATTTTGCAATGGAAAACAGTAAACGGGGAATCGTTGAAAACACTACAAAAAGGTCCCCGTCGGCATCCTAAGCAAATGAATTTTAATTTCATGAATACCCTTTGTAAATTCTAATTCATAGGACACAGAACAGACAGTCATTGACCAGAGGCAGAGTGTACCTTTGCCCAAGTACCTAAATGAACACCCTTATATCAATTTATCTTTAGACAAAACTTAATATATAATCTGTCAAATATTGCAAGAATAAAGTTGTGAAGAGCATCGTCAAACATAAAACAAAGTAAAATGATGCCGTTATAATAAAACGGTAATAATGCATAATGGTAATGAGGCAGAAATACATTAAGACGAACAATAAAATGACCTTGGAAGAATTGTGAACCACTGTTAAATTACGTGGGAACTGAGCTTAAGACCACCTATTCAAAATTTCAATGGCGATAGATAAGGTCACACAAACACGGGTAGATAAAGCACTATTCAGAGTAAATTAACAGTTGTGAATGGGAAGCTTAGATCCCATTGGCTTTAAGGGGGCTACATGACCTAAAGCGCGGTCACTGTCGGACTGCATAGAAAAGAAAGAAAAGCGTGATGACACAACGCTGGTAATTTATTGCAAATATGAAGCAATTATCAATTTACTTACAAAAAATCTATTGTATGGACTAAAAAGTTAAAACACTAGTACTTTAGTATGTTGCTTGTAGAATAATCTGACAAAAAATCAGAATAATTGTATGTATATTAGTATGGTTTTTATTGTAATAAAAAAGTAAGTAATTAAAAAAACTAAAAAACCCGACTGCGGTAAAAAACTAAGTTAAAAAAAAACTGAAAAGCTAAAAACAAGCCCATTTTAAATTAAATAAAAGTTGGAAGCAGCCCATTTGAGTTTGAAAATATAAAAATGGTATGGGTCCCGCCTGCTTCCACCTTTTATTTAATTTGAAATGGGCTTGTTTTTAGCTTTTCAGTTTTTTTCTTTCAGTGGTGCGAGAGCTCAGTAATTCCTCAACTTGTGATAACTATCACCCCTCCCGCACCGCGCAGCTACCTCAGTTAAGCGGTCGCCCTATAGAATTATTAACAAAATATAATAATAAAAAGCACGACGCTTTAGAAATTGAAAGCAATTAATCCATTAAGTGAAATTGCTTCACCCACAATGACATATGGGCCATGCGGCTATGCCAGACTACTTCAAAATCAATCTTAACTTCAACGACAGACTCATTTAAAGGATAATTTTTTCTAAAATGTGTGCTTGCAATAAATTCATTCAAGTACATGCCACCCTTTACGCCTGTCGTCTCGTCACCGAGACGTCTAGCCTTGCCAACAGTACATCGGGCGGGCGAACCCTTCGCGGGTCACCGCATTGAACCTACGAATTGTTTTTGCTGACGATGAAAATGAATTAACGATTTGGTATTGCTAAATAAGTATGTTAGTTGTAGGGACACATCAAATCGAAATTTTTACAGACTTTCGTAAAAATTCAACGAACAATCAGATCCCTAAAACTAACTTCAATACTGATGCAAATTAGGGAATTTAAGGCGTCTACAGATTGGGTTGAGTAACCCAATCTGTAGACGCCCTAAATTACACAATTAGGTCATCGACTCTTTAATTTAAACGATAGGTCAAGTTCAACGTCAACAAATCTCTGAAATGGATTGTAACAAACTAAAACTTCTATAATGAAAAAATAGGAGGTATTCCACTCAAAGCACTGATTTCAACGGCACCTATAGGTCCTGGTACTTACGGAATCCGGGCTTGTACTGACAAATTACTAATGGAAAAAATTTAATAACACTCTGCCAGACCTGAGAATCAAACCCAAACCCAGGATATCATGCTCAGCAGTAGTGCGACCACTAGACCAACGAAGCTATTTATAGAAATGCACATAAACATTATAGATGTTCCATTACCATAAAAATACATAATTATGGAAGAAACCGCATAAGGAACCGGTAATACCTCTTTAACGACTGTTTATCGAAGAACAAGTCATTATGATAGCGTTACTGTTTTATCATAAGCAATACTATTATTAATAACATTTATACGCAACCAATACATAGTGCTTTAATAGACAAACAACCTGATAGTGAGCTGATTATACTAAAATTGACGGTCTGTTTACATATTATACTTTTTGAAGACGATAATGTTAACTTAAAAGTTAGTATTTAAATGTATATTCTTTTTATTTTCAAGGTGTTTTTGGTTTATCTTCTTCTGATATATGGATATGTCAAGTTGGTATTTGTTAATGGTTTTTGGAGGACAAAGGCTATCTTCTTACTTTTCGCTCAAGATGATCTTGAAGATATGCTTGTCAGTTTGTCACATTGAATTTAGATGTTGTTTTCAAGTTTCAAGATACCATTTTCAACCTGTACTATTGTAGTTATAACTAGCTTATGCCTGCGATTTCGTCCGCATGAAATTTCGTGTTATAACATAAAGTATAATAATATCTAATGACACTCGGCAATACTGTAGCGTCTCATTAGTCATTAGTGAATGAATAATTTTCGTAATCGAATCATTAGCTCCGCAGATTAGGTACCCGTTACATAGAAACTCACAATTTTTATCTCTTTATAGATAGCTAGGTAGCTAAAGGTACGCTGTATCCGTAATCAACAAAATTGAAATTCGTTCCCCTGCGTATTAATAAAAAAAAGTTGTACCAACACAATTTGAAGGTCGAAACAATATCTATTTACTTACTCCAGTTTTATAGACAAATATGATAAAGTAGACTCAAAGTAGGTACTCATGCGTACTTGTTTATTTGGTTACAGAATAATATACTAATGAAATGGACAACATTTTATCTAGATAACAATGGAAAAGGACCTAAAATTTTGCAAAATTTTAAAAATTTTGCATTTGAAAAATTTGAAAAATTTAGTATTATTTTAATCTTTATTTTACATTTTTGTGCATAGTAATGTAAATCTAAGTTTCGTGAAACTAGTTGTCCCATACGGCTAATGTGTTAACTGGCAATCAAGAGGTCGGGTTCAAATCCTTCTTGACCCATTGAACTATTGTGGTGAACTTTCTTGTGGTGCAATCATATTACCAACATAAATGCAAAGGAATACAGCAGGCATAATTACATTACTGATATTATAAATACGACAGTAAGTAACTCATGTTACCTTTTCACGCCTAAACCACTGAACGGATTTCGATAAAATTTGGCAAGGAGATAGATGGCAGCCTGGAGAAGTACATAGGCTTTTTGTCCCAGTAGCAGGTTCCCGTGGGATAATTTCTGATATCCACGCGGGCGAAGCCGTGGTCAGAAGCTGGTTGTACTTGTAAATAAAGGAAAAGTGATGGCAATATATGTAGTTTACTATTCAATAGGTAGTTAACAAAAGAGATAAGTATGCAGGATCGTCGGATATAGTTGAAGTTTAGTAAGAGACCGATGGATGTTCTCGACTGAAATTTAATGTGATAAATGAGCTGTTTGTTTTCTATTAATAATACTAAATTTTATTCGAGAACATCCATCGGTTTCTTACTAAACTTCAACTACTAAGCATGTATGAAAATACAAAACACAAGTCCAATATATGTACTTTGAAGTCACACACGTACTTTCTCCAGATAGTATGATGAGGTTCCGTTTGAGCGCAAAGGAATAAATACGTCTGGAAAGTTTTCTCAGCGTTATCAAAGGACCGGTGGCCGTGAAGACATGCATTGATCTCACAGTTATCGAGAGATAATGCTATAAGTACAATTTGGTGTCTCATGTCTAGACTCTTAGAACAAGTGTAATCCAATTTTTAGTATCTGTCATAGTGACGTCTGGACTCTAGATAGACTTGCAATCACATTTGAGCTGGTAAAATTTGGGACGAAACACAACTTTAATAGTGATATGGGACAAACTAAGATTTTTTGGAATGTGGATGTAGGCAATTTGCGTGGAGAGGGAGAAACTAAAACAATTTTTTTTTTTTTTTACTAGCCTGCGCTGACCTTCTCATAGGTAAAGGCTTCCCTCTACTTCTTCCATCGTTCGCGAGCCCGCGCATCCTCCTTACTGTTTATTTAGGTACCTATCTTAAAAATATTTTTCCGCCGAGTTATTGCTAGCCCAGCTCCCCGACTATTAGGCCGTTTTTAGAAACGCGCTAGACTGCATGAATAGTTTTTATTTAACCGATCTAGTCAGCTCGCATGAGTTTAATAAATATTGGCTTACATAACAATAAATAAATCCAGCTCCCTGACTATTGACCCGCCCTTGCTCCGCATTCTATACAACGTGCACTTAACTGCATAATCGAGGTTGGATTTCATTAATTATTTAGCGAGAAACCATAACCTACCGCAATAGGCATGAACTTCCTTCGAACCATATTAGGGTCACTAGGAGTCGTGATTAAACTAAATTGTCATTTAATTAAGCGTTAAAATTAAAAGATCGTTACCTTAATATCCGACCACAGAATACTTAAAGTACTACGAGCGATGGAACTTTTAATGAATGGTTAAGAACGACTAACTGCTTGTTTGGCGAATTGACTTTGTGAGAGTTAAATATTTGTATGAAAAGATATCCTTTGGAGAAAAAGCAAGAGCTTATTTTATTTTCCAAAAGTCACATAAAAATGGCTATTAAGGTACTAATATACCTTCCCGTTACTATGTTTTCTCTAAAAAATCCGCGGCGAAAATTTCTTTACTAACATTTTACACCCACCTACATAATACTTAAAGGTACTTAATTTAATTCCACCTGTCCTTCAAGTATTTCCTTCAAGTATATTACAAGTACAGTCGCCGTTTGACCGAGTCTGCCAGTCGCTTCTAGGATCAACTAGGCAAAACCCGAAACAGATTATTTTACTTTCGACGTTTGACTGAAAAGTTAGGAACTTCTAGGTTTGACTAAAAATAATATAGTCAAAGGCCGAAATTGTAATTTATTTCGGGATTTGCCCGAAGGCTTTGGTCAAACCTAGAATAAACCAGTCATTCCGGAAAGAGACTGCATATCGACCTTTGACTATGACATTATGATTTTATGCTGGCCAACCAAGGTGTAATAATATTTAGACCATAACTTAGTTTTGTTATGACTTTATTGTGCCAGCCCACACAAAACAGTAAGTTGTTAAAATGTTATTAAGTACATATATGAAAATACAGGATCATACCTTTGACATTTACTTTATTTTCATAATATTCGAGTCTCTAATGGATATTCGATATTATGATATCGAAAAACTGAATTTCAGATAATCTAGTTGGACTAGACTGGACATAAGTTTAAAATAACATTTAATTAATTTTACACGGAAACCTGTGAGATTTGCATTTAAAATATTTGTGTCCCTGTATATTTATTTTAGATTTAAATCCAATGACAAGTTATTAATAAATGTGATGCGTTTGCATTTAATTTGATGGCAACACTTTAATTTAAACGATACAATTTCGAAAGCCGTAAAAGCAATGTAATGGCCACATTATATTCCAGTCCACAAATGAAACGAAGCACTAAATTATGAAGCAAATAAAATTAATTAACATCAATCTACCAAACGAAGCATCTCAAATGGAACAAAGATATCTAAAGTTTCTCTATTTCGTTTTGTAATAGATTAATCCACAAGAATGCATCCGACAGACGCTTTTAACTTGAGAGAGATGTTAATTTTGTCTTAAATTAAATAAAAATACACGAGGAATAAATTACATGGCAACTCTCAACTTCCTTTTATAAAAGCTTATTTGAATATTAATTACTAGCATCGGTCCACGACTTTGTTTGTGTGAAATTTCTTGTTTTAACATAAAATACATATATCATATGGCACTCGGCAATACTGTAGCTTAATTAGAGAAATAATTTTCTGATTTGGATCAGTAGTTCCGAAGTATACCCCACAGAAATTTTACCTCTTTATAATATTAGTAGGATAGATATTAATTCGATGCAGACGTTCGGTTTTGTTAATTGAATACCAGACCCACAGGCGCAATAGTAACAATAGGTTAGTAAAATAATTACATTTGCTAAATCCTCGTCATTTTAGAACTGAGTAATAAAGTTGTATTTCTAGTGTTGTAATTAAATCAATCATCAATAAATATGTTACATCAGTTGATATAATTATCTATTGACTAATTGGATCAATGCGTTATTTGATTACAATTGGACTAGCCAATAAGTTGAGATTGTTTAAGCATAATTTGGCAAACAGACATTTTTTTAACGATTGGCAACCGAATTTATTGGCAAAATTATTCTTTAACATTTATAAACCGCCTTCGTCTCATGACGAGGTGAAACTACAAACCCCAAAAACTACATACACTTGCTATTTTATTTCATAAAGAACCTTCAAATCACTTTATTCTCAGAGAAGCTTCATTACACCCTTTTCTCAATAATTTCCGCTTACACCTACTCACCTAACTTGTTTCACAATAACTGACATTATCACTAAGATAGGCAACAAATAAACTAGACAATTTAATCGTAAACGACACCATAAAATAGTAATTTAAAACCTAGTATCCTCTCAAACATAACTTTATCCAATATTCCGTCATCAATGCAATTGGAAGCGGTAACAGGAATTCCTGGTATGCCATTTGAATCGCAATCCACATAATCTAACAACCATTCCTCGGGCCCCGGTGCGACAGTCTATCTAGAATAACACTTTTATAATCTCAAGTTTTATTTCAAACTGACGACGAGAAGAAACTACAAAGTGAGTGAGTTTCTGAATATAAAACTTAAAGCTGGTAGATGCAAACTAGTCAAAAACTAATACCACAGTGAATTATGGTGCAATTTTCAACACTATTTGCAAAATCATTTCTAGAGTTCAGATTGTCTGCACAAGTTCTGGCATAGAATTGTATTCCTTACCTACTGTGCAAATAACACACATATTATGTTTTCGCAATTCCATTCAATAAACTTGAATAAACGTTATGTTAGTCCTTCACTTAACCCCAACCTTGCATTATAACGTATATCAATAAGGTCCAAAGTCAATCCATCAAAGAAAAAATATGAAAAGATATACGTTGTATAAATAAATTCTAATCCCATCCTCTCTCACACTCATACCGACGACTCAGCGAAATACAGATGTTGGGGGCTACGGGGGCATATAAAATATTTCGTACACTCAACCTTTCATACGATTCCTCAATATTTTGATTGAAATGTGAAAGATATCGTTTCTTGAACGGCTTTAGGTAGTTGAGCGAAATATCATATCAAATGATATTTGACTACTGCAAAGGAATGCGAATTTTACTTTTTTATTTTGTACGTTTACGTAAAAAACGACTACTTACTATATTGTAAATTGCAAAAAAAGTAAGTAGGTAAGGTTATAATAAAAACCTTTTTTAACCGACTTCTAAAAAAGGAGGAGGTTCTCAATTCGAATGTTTGTATGTTTTTTTTTTTTTTTTTTTTGTGTTTGTTCGCGCATACCTCCGTCGCTTGCCAACCGATTTGAAAAATTCTTTTTTTGTTGGAAAGGGTATAGTTCCCAAATGGTCCCATGAAAATTTTATCGAAATTGGACAAGCCGTTTTTGAAAAATCAACAAAAATCTAAAAATTTATCTGCATTGTCCACATTAACGATTTTTTTGTTTACTTCTTTGTAGGGTAGGTACAACTAAAAAGTGAAAAATAAAAACTTTTTTACAAAAAAAAAACAACCGACTTCAAAAAAAAACACTACAAAGTGATAAATAACTTTAATTTCGGAAGTCGGTGTCAAAAAACGAAAATGCGGAACCAACGACACCGACTTCCGAAATTAAAGTTATTTATCACTTTGTAGTGTTTTTTTTGAAGTCGGTTGTTTTTTTTTTGTAAAAAAGTTTTTAATGGTTAAGATTCGATATTACTTAACAAACTTCGGCCGCTTAAAAATAGACAAAAATAATTTAACAAACGAGTTTAGTTTATTCAACCGGCTGTGCAACGAAGCGCTGCCACAGATAATAAAAACAAAAAGAGTGTTTAACGAACCCGCAACCAGTTGAACCATACATAACCAGAGTTATAGGTTATCAGTTCAATCATAGACAATAACGTGGGAACACTATACACCGGCTTTGTTCGTAACGAGATCAGAATCCCAATCGATAGCATCTCCCTTTCGAAACCACTTCCGTGGTACCTATAAGTTCTTTAATTGCTCCGATACTTGTGCGAGTGTGTGCGTGATCATATGTGATTGATTTTATCACCTGCTGATATCAATTGAAGATAGGAGATAAGAGATAAACGCAAAAACCTACAACTGATCTAAAATAGAAGAAATATCACAGTTCAAGATTGTTCCGTTTCAGGTTGAATTAAATGGTCAGATAAAACGTCGTAATTGAATGTAAATATTATTGAAATAGCAACATTGTTCATTACTTTGAATTCATAAGCAACTAAAGCACGCGACATTGAATGAATGGTTGCAGAAGAATACACTAACAATAACAAAATACTTCACCCATGACTGCAGCAATTTACATAGACATGCTAACAGTTATGCAATATAAGTACTTAAACATAATGAAAATTAACAAGATAATTAAGAAACAGGTACAGATAACATATAACTGTTAATTACAAATTGTGTGCTCGAGTTCTGCTCCGAACAGTTACTTTAATTACAATTTACAACCAACAATCGCACCGATACACTTCAACCAAGTCGTAACTTATTCACTAACTGACGTAAGATAACGTTCGTCTGCAATAACTTCCTGTTTTTACTGGCTAAACACGTCTCACACTCGAAAGGCATTCAAAACACACGTGTAACTGAACCAGTTAACAACCTCTACTCACTAAAATCACTTTAACGGTTAACCTCATCAAATGTTTGAACACCAGCGGCTCAAATATGACAGTATCATAAACACCCTCGAGAACCGTACTATGTTTCACAGCTGATCGACGTACATATAAACAAACTCACCTTATGGTATAACCGTAAACACTAAATCCCATCGACGTACAAAACGTTCGATTCTCAAGTAGTATAAACTTCCTTTGTGCACTCTCGAATTGGAACAACACTGAAAACCGTGGACGACACGCGATTTCCGTGAACTAAAAATATTTTAAAGATTAAGGGTCGCGTTTACAATGACGCGCCCGAGGACGAAGGGCGTGCGACTCCGAACGCGGTCGGCTGACTACTGGCTTGGCCGACTCGTGTCGTTCGAGTGCAAAGCCATCAGGTGCGACCAAGAGGTACGACTGAACGACAGTTAATTGATGCGGTATCAGACGTGACGGACGTGGGATAACATCGAACACTCATATCCTTCCAACGACCATGGTCGGTGTATCCTTCCATCCATCATCATTATTAATGTCCGCACCGAATTCACAACAGCATAAAATTCCAAGTTGATAGTGTATTTTTTGTTATGTTACTTTGTAGTATACTGTACATTTGTGCCACAGTTTACGTTCGTACTTGTCCCCATTATCGACAATGCACAACTGCAATGCGAATCCAATTTCCACAAGGCGAACACAATAAAATCAAAATGTGACAACGTTGTAACGAGGTGAGCAGCATCCAGTTCTGCCAGATGCTGTAACTATTTCAACGCACACCCGTTGTCGTTTAGATCGTTAAACGTAATTGTTAAGTAAGTTAATATAAGGATTACCTTATTTACAGGAGAAAGTTCGGAAAGGACTTCGAAAGAAGAAAAGCGACGACGTCTTATCTTTCATATTCAAGATGAAAACATTATAAATTAGCCAGAGCTTTTAGAATACATGATTTTCATAAAATTTCTCGACTTTCTGCTTAGGTGCACTCAACTTCCCACTTCCCAGATTAAAACAAAACTTTCCTGAGATATTAATAAGAGAGATATTTCCACAGGAAATAGTCTGCATTTTTGGCCACGAAACGTATATCCATTAGCGTCTCAGGAAGTAAGATAAACAAAGGAATGGCCCCGGGCCGCTCTCTGAAGAGAGAATTCTAGGCTAAAGTGTTCACAGAAATTTCCAGGGTTGGAAACAGCGTAAATTATAATAGTTTCCAAGGCCATTATGGACATGAATCCTAAGTTCGTAGCCCAAGGGGGGCGCGGGCATTACAGAATGCACAACCGCTCTGTTGCTTCGTAATAGAACCGCCCGCACTCGACCGCAATTCAACCTAGAGGCAATTTATTAGCCCTAATAATTGAAATACCCACAGGATTTACAGTTGTACATTTGAGCTATAAGAGCGAGTGATAATGGGAAAATGGATCAGATAGATGGATTACTCGAGATCGAGAGCCTTGAATAATACTGACACGGGACAGACAAATCGGACAGAAGAATCGCTCATCAATTACATTGTGGGATAGGAATGGTTTACATTGAGATGTTATCCGGTCCGACCTTCAACTATAACCAATTATTTCAGCTTTCTAGAAACCTTTGAAGGCGCGTCCAGTCTGATGGGGAACACAATGCCGATTCAGGCCCGCCCCTTAACACTTTCATCGAATATAATACGCAGAAAGCCGAAGACGGCCGTGATATTATCTATAGTGGGCTAAAAATAGCACGTGGCGAGATAACATTGTTTACGGCCATGTCCCAACCTAAAACACGAACCTTGTTAGTTATTGGCAGACAATAGACGGGCATTCGTCAGTTTGTTTCCAGAATGGGCAAACATGTTAGTTGTGTTTCTAGAGGCATATTGTTTTGGCCTGTTGTTTACTCCACGTGATCTACAAATTGACTTGGCAGGCTATTTCTCTTATCTTGGAATCTATCAACCCCCCCAACATGTTCTTTTTTGTGCTTTTTCTCTGTGTTGTTTGCCGTAAATAAACGTTTACCAGTGCGCGATCTGTAACCATGAATTCAGCATATGATTCTACAGGGTGAAATTGAATTCATGGGCATCCTTTTAAGGGGTTATTGTACTCATCATTGTGAACAACTTTTACTATGGGACCAAACCAAAAATCGCGAAAAAAAAAAAACAGCTCTTCCATACATTTTGTCGAGTTATGTGAACATAAATGCAAGAAACAGCTGATCTTTTTCGCGCATTTAGGTTTAGTCCCATAGATAGTAAAAGTTGTTCATAATGATGAGTACAATGACTCCTTAAAAGGATGCCCATGAATTTAATTTCACCCTGCAGATGTAGCTAAGAAAATTTTCGTCGCTTATTAAAAACAATATTTGCTGTTCCATTAATTTTGACTGTGTAGCTTTTCTATGAAACAGCAGATTTTTCTTTTGATCACCGACGATATATTTTTTACTCTAGGGGGTCTAGCTAGAATCATATAGTCAACTAGCTTCTGCCCGCGACTTCGTCCGCGTGAAATTTCACCCTCTCCCATTCACCCTCGTAGGGGTGGAATTTCGAAAAACCCTTTCTTAGTGGATAACTACTCTTCACAAAGAACACACCGTCCAAATTTCATGTCTCTAGGACCAGCGGTTTAGGCTGTGCGTTGATATATCAGTCAGTCAGGACTTTGAATTTTATATAAGTATCGCTCATTTGGAGAAACATTGACGTAAACGTATTTTTTCGCAAAAATGAATTAAATATGCCAAAGCACTTAGAAAGCGTATTTACGTTAGGAAAGCAAAGACTTAAAAAAAAGGAGCGTTTACGTCGATGTTTCTCCAAATGAGCGATATACACGATAATTTTGTTGTCACCATCCAAATTTTACAGGGTGAAAAAAAAAACAGCTGTTTAATACAAAAGTTCAATACCGACTTGACCAAAATGTATGAAACAGCTGATTTTTTTTTCGTGATTTCAGAGTTGGTCTCATAGTGAAAGTTGTTCATATTCATGGGTAGAACACCCTGTAAAAATTTGGATGGTGATAAAAAAATATCCCTGTATATAATAGTCAATTCTTGGTCACAGTTTGCGCACTGGTTATTTTTCCCTGTATTTACTCATGCAAACATTAAATATAATCAATACCATTCACCATTCCATTGAGTCTGTTTGTCTGTCATTCTCATTACCTATTACGACGGGACACGCAATAGAATCCCATAGCGAACCGTTAAATTTTTATGTTTTTTTTACAGTTGTCATTTGCATCAATATTCTGTATAAATATGAAACTTTTCGATACCTACAATGTTTGAATGGAAATGTTTCGAATTTCTCGTTAGTGAATACAAAATATCGTGGTATTGTACTGTACAAAAGTTTAATTAGATTTCTGTTATTAAACGGTAACGACACTGACATTGTATCCGTAATCTGAATAATAAGTATCTAGGAAAAGGGGTCTACCTTTTTCCTAGAAATGAAAGCAAACACTTTTAAACTAATATTTTAAATTATAATATTCTTCTTACTGGGGAAATTTCACGTATAGAGGCCTCCAAAAGTTAGTTGACCTTTTTCCACATCAGCTTTAACACACCACATTATAATTTAAAATTCTAGTGATCCAAATGTCTGAATTGGTATAACATGGTTATTGACTAATTCAAGTGCGTTAGACTTATCATAAAAAAAATCAAGTACTTAATCCCTTAGGAGTAGGTACCTGATTCTTTTTTTTAAATTTTAATTAAATCATAATGTGGCATCACACACAGCTGAAGTGGAAAAATATCAACTAACTTGGAGGCCACTATACCTAACAGGAAAACTAAATATATAAAAAACTTCAGTACAGCCCGAAGACCATAATTCATAACTTAGACATAGATACCAAGAGAAGCGGCATCTAATTTCCGTTCCAAAGTAGTCAGAATTTCTAGATTAATTAAATATTTACGCAAAGGGGAGTGGCCAACGCTTTCAGTCTAGTCTAGACTCAAAGCCATATCTTACGACTGCAACTTCCCTTACACTTTACTCCAGGAT
This sequence comes from Amphipoea lucens, assembly GCA_947508005.1. Classification (NCBI taxonomy): domain Eukaryota; kingdom Metazoa; phylum Arthropoda; class Insecta; order Lepidoptera; family Noctuidae; genus Amphipoea; species Amphipoea lucens. Next base: position 15,261,102 of record OX382370.1, read on the forward strand.
TTCCATTAATTAAAATAACTCCATCACGTTCTTTTGTAGTATTTTATTATTCCAGTCTTCGCTAGCATTGTGTTTCATTGCTATAAGTATATAAATAATGGTCATGACAGTTTATTTTTTTGCTGTCTTTCTTTTCCGTTTTCTTTGAACTATTTTCTCGTTAATTGAAATGAAACATACTGTTATATTTATTTCTCTGCATCTTTCTCCAATAATAACATTTATAAGTCTATTCTTACGTCCACTTCAGGCATTTTCAATAGGGACTTTTCAGCCTAAGCGGATTAGAGTCCAGCATATAAAGGTACGTATAATTCCCTTCAGAAATAACTGATCACTTAGGGTCGTAAACAAATGAGTAGGTAGCCGTCATGTCACGTTGAATTTTCAGTGAAATTCCAGCTACCTCAAGCTCCTTCAAATTAAGTATCTTGGAATTATATATTAGTACAGGTATTTTGGAAAGGATTTTCCTACAAGGAGAATTTTGTTATATTTAATTTAAGTAAGAAAACTAATTGAGTACTGGTCTGTAATTATAGAACGCCGTCATTATTTCGAACTAAAAGTAAAAAAAATAAAAGTATCGCCAACTAGGGGTCAATTATCGTGTCATTTAATTTTCATACCAGACAGCTTGAGCTTAACAGCTGTTCTAGGGTAATATACCTAAAATATGTCATATTGACATATTTATTCTTCAGATTAAAGTTATCCGACTGTTGAAAAATCAACCCTTACCCTTAATCAAGAAAAAATACAGTTCTATGAAACAGCGTCTGTGAAAACCCATTTGTATTTTCTTTCGTACTTAACTATAAATATGCACAAATTCTAATGTACCGCATAAAGTCTGCAACATTATTTATCCGTACTTCACCAACCCCTTTTGCTTGAACCTAACAAGCATGTGTGCTACATTGTCTTTATAAATCAATCGAAACTTAAGTCAGAAATATCCAACTTTAAAATAAAACTACCCATACTATAAGTAAGTACGTCAGCAAAGTATGAAAATGACATCACATGACATCATCTTCATTCGTCTGCTCTTATCCCAACAACGTTCGGCTCAAAATGTATTTTTCTTTCAAATCCATTTTTTTTCTATTTTTTTTCTATTTTTCATCCATCCTTCTCTATTAGTCGTCATCTCGGTAGTCACCCCCTTTCTAACCATATTATCATCATTCACACAGTCCCTCCAGCGTTTCTTTGGTCTTCCCCTACTCTTAAAGCCATCGACATTCATACTCAAAACTTTCTTCACGACATTTTCCTCATTCCTCCGTATCAAGTCTGAAAGTGACATGTTAAGATAATAATTAAAAAGAGTTTTAAATAACTTAGTGAGTTTAGGGACAAAGTTAGCTCTAAGTTATCTTAAATAACGCGAGACGTTTACGTTGATTTATTAAGATGGCCCCTTTTGCCGGCTCTAAGCAACTCCTGAAACAATTTAAGTTGGTTACGTCACAATTCTTAATGAGCGTAAATCCGTGGAAGAATGTTTCAAAGTAACTTGAACGTGACATGTTGCTTTTCGCTTCAATAAGGGGTTAAATAAAATACAGGTGTATCTATACTAATCTAATACTAATAATAAATGAGTAAAGCTGAAGAGTTTGTTCGTTGAACGCGCTGGAACTACCAGTCAGATTTGAAAAAATATTTTTGCATGTGTTATCCCAATTCTTGAGGAAGGCTATAGCCATGACATCATGCTACCCTTAGGAGCCGAGAGAAAAAAAGCGAAGTAATAGCGCGGGCGGGCGATGGGATGCGCATGCGACGTGGTGGGTCGGGAGCCGAAATTACACGCGGACGAAGTCGCCAGCAGAAGCTAGTTATTGTTAAGTCAAAAGCTGTCGTTATCAGACTAAATCGTGCGTAGGTGTGTTTCATCATCATCATTCAGACATTAGACGATGGTACACTGCTGGACTGTGGCCTCCCTTCGTCTCCCATCGGCACAAAGACTAATCCTGTACTTCCCGCATCCAGCGGATTACCGCAACCGACGCCAGGTCATCGGTTAAACATGCTATTACGTTTATATTGACTGGAACACTATTGAAAATCAGCAGATAGGGGCATGGTCACCAAAGGAGATAAATAACCAGGTTCGTCGGATATAGTTGAAGTTTAGTAAGAAACCGATGGATATTTTCGAATAAAATTTAATTTGATTAATAGCAAACAAACAGTTCATTTTTCAAATTAAACATTCGAAAGCATTCATGACCCAGGTTACTGTCTGTTCGGGTGATTGTACCCACATAAAAAAAATATCGCAGTATGAGACTGCCCGCCCACGTCCGATAATCGGTAACCGATTTTTGTAGGAGAAAAATAGAACGTACTGATGGCAAATACTGCAACGCACACGTCCTACAAAAAGTCGGTCATAAATAAAATCTGTGCATCCCGACCGATCCGATTATCGGTGAAAAATGAAACGTTCGGAAATGTATGCGTTAACGCACACTACTCACCGAGAGTCGCCTAGTCTGCCGCATGCACTTGCTAGGGAAGGACGTTGTGTTGAAGACAAAGTGACGGACGTGTACGTTGAGTCGGTCACAAAATCGGTCATAAGAATCGGAGTGAAAATCGGCCCGATTATCGGTGCTACATAAATTCTGACGTGGGCGGGCAGCCTAAATGCAGACCGAATTTACTTAGCCACTTTTGTTAGCCAATCCCATGCGTCACTACATCAGTCCAGAGCCCCAGACAGGTGGCAATTTAAAACATTCACACTTGCAGTAAGGGGGGGGTGAGACAGACAAAACAAATATCATATACTTAAGTTTCAGTAACACAGTTTGCCGTGCAGCGAACCGGCTCAAATGTCTGTGACAAGAATAATCCTTTAATTTAAACTGGCGGTATAAATGGAGCATTTGATATGCTCCCGTTTCCTACATAACTGACAAACTGGGTTTTAGTTATGCAGTGCAGTTTTGAATGGTTCGGGAAATTTTCGGGAATCATCTGCCCAGCCTTTTCCCAAATATGTTGGGATCGGCTTCCAGTGTAACCGGATGCAGCTGAATACCAGTATTTTACATGGAGCGACTGCCTACCAGACCTCTATAACCCAGTTACTGGGTAATACGATACCCCTTGGTAAGACTGGTTGTCAGACTTTCGGGCTTCTGACTACCGTAACAACTGTCAAAGATCCACGAATGACAGCCGGGACCAACGGCTTAACGTGCTTTCCGAGACACGGAGGGGTCGTGTGGTATGTGAAGATGGTCACCTATCCACGGACCAACCGCGGCTAGCGTAGCTTAACCTGATCGATCGACCCGTGCGGCTGTTATTACTTAGCTACAAGCCTCTCAGGAAATTTTCGGGCATGCATATGTATATGATATAGATAATTTGAAGACTCGCTAGCACCACAAATAATTTGAATGCATTTATTATAGTTACGTAGCAGTTTAGGTATTATTTTAATTACTTATTAGCGAATATACTAGATTTTAATGTAAGTAAAATTTCACTAACCGGGATATATAAAAAATGGCGTTATACGTATCTAAAATATAGATGTGAGAGACAGAATAATGTTTTAAATACGTTTCGCTCTAAGTGTACGTATATACTTTTAAACCGGCATTTCAGGGTTGAGTCTTTAAACATTCTGTATAAGCTTTTGACACTGACATTTAAAAGATCGAAAACCATAACTAAACAAATATAAATGCCACATCTTCTGTCATAAAAAAACAACCTTAACAAACGAGCTTTTCGTGATTCTAACTGTATTGTTATGCCTTCATACACGATCCCATCACGACCGTTGGTAATTGTACACCAGTACACTACATCTTGATACCTGCTAATGAAATCTCAAACAAGTTTAGTTGCATACGTGATCGAACCTGGGTCATTAAGCAAATGGGAACAGGAAGACTCGTACGAAGTAATTTAGTCGGCACTTCAGTGTAGGTAATCTTAATCTTAATAAAGGGTAAATACGTTCGTATAATTTTATATTCTGTATCACCTCTTTAAGGCGAATGGGTAGTTGTAGCCCGCGAAATTCAATTTTTCTTACGTTTTTTGCAATTTTCAGGTCAGTGTCAGGTTGTATCTTGATCAAAATATGATTCGCGACAATAACAGGTACGTATTTACAGAATTATAATAATTAGAATCATTAATACATCTTTCTAAGTTAGATTTCTACCGTTAAGAACAAATCTCGTATGGAAAAGTGTTGGTGGTAGAAATCTAACTTAAACAGATGTATTAATGATTCTGATGATTATAATTCTGTGAATACGTACCTGTTATAGTCGCGAATCAAATTTTCATCAAGATACAACCTGACACTGACCTGAAAACTGCAAAAAACGTAAGAAAAATTGAATTTCGCGGGCTACAACTACGCATTCACCTTAAATGTTTACTGTATTTTTAAACATCTTGTCTAATGTTCTTTGTCAAGTTGGTAATATCAACCCTCTAAAATGTTACCTACCGTATTTTTTTACATGTTGGATAATAGTAACGTTGTTACCTCTGGAAGCTTCCACAAAACGTGTTAGTACCAATTTTATTAATTAAGCAAAGTGACAAAACATTCCTTAATTAATAACATCGCGTCCGACATACGTGTAAAATGATATTAGAAATATGTTTGCATGTTGTGGAGTTAGTTCCCAAGTTATATATTGCTTTATTTTCTAGTATTGGACTTTTCTTTGTCGTCTACTTGTCTTTCACGGAATGAGCAGCATCTATATTTATTTATTTAAATATACTTTAATGTACAGACGCCAGCACATTAAGCTACTACAATCTGTCAAATTTCTTTAATAGATTTTCAACTTCATCGCTAAAGTATAAGGTTCAAAGTTGATTGGGAAAATTTGACAAATACAAAACATACGATGGGCGGCCTTATCGCTATACTTATAGTAAAGCTAAAGAGTTTGTTTTGCACTAATCTCTGAAAGTACCTACCAATTTAATTTAAAAAAAAATCTCGTTCCATTTGATAGCTCAATTCCTGAGGAAGACTATAGGCTACTTAACATCACGACAAAACCTTTAGGAGCAGAGCAAAATGAAAAAAGTCAGAATGAACGCTAAGCAAGACTTACTTCGTAGTAAAGAGCGGACAGGCAATGCGATGCGACGAGGTGGATGACATTTTTTGTTTGTATACCTAAGTGTACCCTACCTATTTATACTACATTCTTCGTAAGAGGTAGCTTTGGAAAAAATCAAAATGGCGGCGGGTCGGATATACCACAAAGATTCGGACCCCTTTCACGCGGAAGAAGTCGCGGGCAGAAGCTAGTGTATTATAGATAATTATGGTAGAAAAAACCCAGTCATGCAGCACATTCATACATATTATATTCCACAACATCTCTCCATAACTTATCAAACAAAAGGAAATAATCTAAGTTTGTTATTTTACTTCAACAATTCCTTCGCGAAATACAAATAACATAACTACTGAGGCTTTGTGTTCATATAACAGGAACATTATGAATTGTGCAAAATGTAGGATTATTTTGTCGCATAATTTATTGTCGTTTGGTCCCGGGCCAAAACTAAACCCCATATAATCATGAAAAGATAGTCTTAAAATCTATGTGAGAATAATTCAAATAACCAAGTCGTTTTTCCGAACAATAAATTCGCAGAAGATATTAATGTTGATGAGTAACTATCTTCATCTTCTGGGCACGCTCGTGCCATCATAGACTTCATCAATCGCTTTCCATCAGGCGTGATCGAGATCTAGAGCGGAGCCATTAGCCATTCAGCAATAATAAAAAAAACGAGGATGACCAGTAGTTCCTTCTTTGCTATCATAATAATAGACAGGTGTTATTGCTAACGCACAAGTGACTTAATATTATTTTTGGAGTAAGGAAACTGGTTGCGCCGCCAAGATATCCCAACCTATTTAACAAAACAGACAGGCGTAAAACAACACACCTCAAAGAGATGTCAGCACAAGTGAAGGGGCCCGTCAGGGCCGAAGCCTGCCGGGTCAACGGGATTGTCCGAAAGGGTTACCGCGCTACCCCGGAACATAAAGGGCTAAGGAAGAAACACGGGTGGGTTTTAGTCAGTAAGAGTCTGACACTTCCTTCCGCTCCACCCAGAGCGGGAGGAGTCATTTGATGATTACTCACACTTAAAAAGAAAAAAAAAGGTCTATAACGAAAAAAAAAACTGTAGGTTAGGTTTGCATGACATAATTATAATTTGCCCTTATCGAGCAGGTGGTGTGAAAAACATATCACGTGTTACTAGTTTACGAGAAACGGACCTGTAGAGCAATCTGCAGGACCGTTTCTGATTTCTAATCCATTTTTTCCTATGTTTGCGTGAAAAATAGTACTTTAAACGAAAGTCTAATAAACAATGGGATCATGAACAAAGGCAACGAAAATATTTTTAGCGGCGCAGTTTGATTATCAATGACCTATGACGCTACAGACCCATAGACTTCACAATCTTTTGTTGAATGAACTTTTTATTATTGAATCGCGTACTAATGGCAAAAACAAGCGCTTTTGGAAGGTCAATTTAATTAAAATTAAATTTGCGTTGTTACTATTTTTTCAGTGTGTTTTTGTTAAGGTTAGTTAAATTCGCGTGTAGTTGGCCTAGTCATGTTGTAGGTAAGATTATTTCTAGTTTCTAATATTTTTAACCGACTTTAAAAAAGGAGGTTCTGTATTCGACCCGTATGTATGTATGTATGTATGTATGTATGTATGTTTGTATGTCCGCGATTATCTCAAAAACTACTGAACCGATTTTGATAATTCTTTCATTAGTGTGATCTACATACTTTCAGGAAGGTTTTAGTATATAATACATTAGGTAATTATTCTTATGTACGAAGTTATATGCATAAATGTGCTGCATCTCCGGCATTTCTGTGCGAATTTTGATGATTCTTCGAGTCGTGTCTTCAATGCACTTGTGTTAATTGAATTTATGTGGGGTAAGTACAACTAAAAAGTGAAAAATAAAAACTTATTTACAAAAAAAAACAACCGACTTCAAAAAAAAAACACTACAAAGTGAAAAATAACTTTAATTTCGGAAGTCGGTGTCAAAAAACGAAAATGCGGAACCAAAGACACCGACTTCCGAAATTAAAGTTATTTTTCACTTTGTAGTGTTTTTTTTTTGAAGTCGGTTGTTTTTTTTTTTTATAACTTGCTACTTTGATCTTTGTTTAACTGATTATTATAAAATGTCTTCACGACCGTCTCGTTAGTCTAGTGGTCGCAAGAGCTACTTACTGCTGAGCATGATGACCTGGGTTCGATTCCAGGGTCGCGTAAAGTGTTATTAGATTTTTATCTGGAATATCGCAGTAGCTGTTCGGAGTCTAGATTTGTGACCAGTTAACGGCCATAGGGTCGCCCCCTATTTACATGGGTCTTAAACATAACAGGCGAAGTGACATTTCCAGTTTAACCGGTCAAGGACCGCGGGACACCGATCGGTGACCAAACAATAGAAAATCAATTGTGTCTCATTAGCGGAGCTTGACAGATTAAGATGACCTCGCATTGTATAAGGCTTTTCATACAGTCAGAAGACAGCTTATATTGGAAAGATATAGCCTGATATTATGTCGTCGTGCGTACACGCCGTACACCCCTGTCTGCCTAACCCTTCGTCGATTACAAGCGTGTGATTTGTTATTATAAACTGCTGTTTTGACATTTTTAAAACTGGTTATTAAGGCGACTACACGACCTAAAGCGCGGTCACTGTCGGACTGCATAGAAAAGAAAGAGAAGCGCGATAACACAACCGTGGTAATTTATTGCAAATATGAAGCAATTATCTATTTACAAAAACTCTCAAACACCAAACAAATAAAAACCGTATACTAAAATTCGGGGAATTAAATTGTCTTTTAGATGGTGAAAGTTTTATGAAAATACACCCGATAGTGTTTGCGCGATTATCGTTTTTATGTCCGCGGTAGACATTACTTTACAAATTAATTACACTATGTTAAAAAAATATAATTGCAAATATTCACATATCAAATTACGAAGCAAATGGTCTAGTATAACATTTATTTTTTTCAAAGAAATCAGTCCGGTCGATTAGACGTGATGTAGAATTTAAAATCATTAGAAGTCGTATATCTGCGCCTTAAAGAATTCACAAGTCCATAACACCCACGGAAAATTGTTACCTTCCATAAAATCTGTGCAAGTTTTTTCTCTTTTATCTTTTTTCCTCTACTTAGATGAAAACTGAGAAGTTCATTAGTAAAGTTTATGAAGTTATAATAAGTGGTGTTCATTTTATTATATCTCAATTCTCAGTGTAACTTGAAAGCAATTTAGGATTTATAGGCGACTCCGCCTTGGAGTGTAAATACATATAGCGCTGTTCCACAAACGATGGGACACTTAATATCGTGCCCTGCGTGTCCTGTCAGCTGCACGTTCCAGGAACTGATTGCTATCGACACACTAAGAAGAAGAATTTAGGATTTATCCGCGATTTAAGTTCGTTGCAAATATAAAAGTTTTTAATTTATAGGTTGTTGCCCAGATTAGCCTCATATTAAAAAAGTTACTTTCAATAACTAAAAGCTATCAGAAAATATGATAAAAAATTGCTGTTAGTCATAGTTAGCCAGCCCCAGATAGATAGAAAGATACATAACAAGTATGAGCTAAACGATACAGTGCTAAACTTCACAATTTGCAATACAATTTCTTCATAACCCAGCAAAAGTTCATGGTAACATCGCATTGCAATAAAAATGCACGATAACCTACTTTCTTTTAACTTTTCCAGATTAAGAGCAACCTTTGTATTATCGAGCGGGTTATATTCATGACAATGAATGAGGGGTTCGTAGCTAAATGATAAGAGCTCCACGCGTCGATCTTCAAGATCATCGCTTGCCGAGGTCGGGCCGTGGATGGGTGACCATGCACACAACATAACATCCTCCATATCTGGCATAGCACGTTAAGCCATTGATCCCGGCTGTCATGTCGTAGTCTGACAGTCGTTACGGGTAGTTAGAAATCCAAAAGCCTAACAACCAGTCATACCTAGGGGTATCGTGTAACCCTGTTACTGGTATGTGGAAGTCAGATAGGCAGTCGCTCCATGTAAAATACTGCTATTCAGTTGCAACTATCTGGTTAGACTGGAAAGCAACCCCAACATAGTTGGGAAAAGATAATAAGTATGATAATTCATGACAATATGTGACGTCATTATCGATATCGTGTATGATTTTATCGATATCGATACGAAATGTACACAAATCCCGATCCATTTGCATTGCTAACGGTACGTCGCGGCGGGGGGCAATGGCCGACCGCGAAGGCCGCACCGATGGGTTCTGACGTCACACCTGCCTAATCGGAAAATAATAAGACGGATGTTGAACTCCTTTTCAGTGAACACTATAATTATACACATAAGGTTTATTTTTGTATTGTGAGTCGAGAATAGTTCAAGGTGTGCGGTTCATAAATGTAAATAAATACCAGTTTAGTTTGGAAAAGCTGCGATTTTGCGAATATATAAATGTCTAATGGTTACAATATTTTGTAGATTATACACAGAAGATTTCCAACTTTATAAGGTTAAAATAAAAAGAAATTACATCAACTTGTCTACTTGTTGCAATAAACGTATTTTGGTAAGACAACGATTTTAGTATTAAATAATTAAACACATACTTAAAAGTAACTTGCTAACTAGAAACGAAACTTTAAATGAGATTTGTTAGTTAAAACTTCAGAAACTGAGACTTTTATAAAAACAAAACTTAAAAAGTTACTACAACTTAAACAAACTAGCGTTTAGTATCCAGGCGAATCTCTGAATAAAATATTGGTGCCAGTAAAATATTTTCGAATAGGCCATTTCTCAGACGTTTTGCAAGAAAAAACAAAGCGCCCTCGGGCAATATCAAAGTTTATAACTACAAACTTTCTTAAATAAACAAAATAAATCTACATATACAAATGTTATAAAGAGGTAAAATTTGTGAGTTTTTATGTAGGGGGTAATCTTAGGAAGTACTAATCCGACTCCAATTTTCTTTTACTAATGGGAAGTAACAGGATTGCCGAGTGTTATCTATATATATAAAATACAAAGTTCTGACTGACTGACTGTTCGTTCTTTGTGAAGAGTAGGTGTCCACTAAGAAAGGGTTTTTCAAAATTCCACCCCTAAGAGGGTGAATGGGGGGAGGGTGAAATTTCACGCGGACGAAGTCGCGGGCAGAAGCTAGTAAGAATATAAAATTTTAAGTACTGACAGACTGATATATCAATGCACAGCCTAAACCGCTGGTCCTAGAGACATGAAATTTGGAGGGTGTGTTCTTTGTGAAGAGTAGATATCCACTAAGAAAGGGTTTTTCGAAATTCCACCCCTAAGAGGATGAATTGGGGGAGGGTGAAATTTTACGCGGACGACGTCGTGGGCAGAAGCTAGTCATTAAATATAAAACTAACAAAATGCTCATTGATTATTTTAAAGCACACATTTAGGTTAAAATAATTAACATAATCTATTATGTAGGTAAAATGTCGTGTGCCACCCAAGCTTAGTAATTAAATCTGTTAAAGGCTAATTCAAAATGGTTTCCATTGAGGGCACGTGCCCCGCAGAGTATATTCCAACGTGAGGCGGTAAGTGCACACAACACATACACTCACGTACACAATGTTTTACGATGTAACGTAGCAACATTAGTTTAGGAACGTTGAGATATTAGATTGTATGGAAAGAATGAAGGGAGGACTTGATCCAATAGTGGGACAGCAAGGGGTCGTTTAATAGTTATGTATTTTGGCAGACATATACCTAAATGCTCTCTCTTGCAAGTTTAAAGTATTTTTAAGGCACACATTTAGGCTAAAATAATTAAATGTCGCGTGCCACCCAAGCTTAGTAATTAAATCTGTTAAAGGTTCATTCAAAATGGTTTCCATTGAGAGCACGTGCCCCGCAGAGTATAGTCCAACGTGAGGCGGTAAGTGCACACAACACATACACTCACGTACACAATGTTTTACGATGTAACGTAGCAACATTAAAAAGTTAGTTTAGGAACGTTGAGATACTAGATTCATAGATTGTATGGAAAGAATGAAAGGAGGACTTGGCCCAATAGTGGGACAGCATGGGCTGTTTTACTGTTGCGTATTTTGGCAGACGTGCTCCTTATTGACCATTCTGCCGCGTGGAAGCCAACAATACCAAAAAACATATTATTATAAGTACTATGGCACTCGGCAGTAGCGTAGCTTTCTATCAGAGAATTTTTTTTTAAATATATCAGTGATTTCAGATGCTTCCAGTGATTTAGGACCTATTTATAAACAGACGAAAAAAAATACCTCGTTATACTAGTTTAGATAAATCTCAGGACCGAATTACAAGAATTCAAAGCCATTTTCACGTATTCCTAAAACTTACTTAGTTCTTAAACTTGGGATCTTTTGAAAGACTATAGTAACGTGCAAACTTCGTATCTACGCACATAAGTCAAATAATTTTGTTAATTTAGAACCGATATTTCAATTAGGAGAACAATCACTGTTACACGGTGAAATATTCCTAGAAATGCGCACCAAAGGCCTCGTTTTTAGGATCGGTCAATATAAGCTCAATTAAAAGTTTTTATTAACGTCTGATTACTTAGAAAACGAAAATAATTACCAGTTTTATCTGTAGTTTAATTGCTTCACTAGCTAGTTGTACGAAATATATATTTGGATTTCGATACTTAGTTGGAACCAACAACCTACGAGGTTGTTGGTTCAGTTCAGAACAAAGACAAGCGAAAAAGCTTTTATCTTTTACAGTACCTTCTGTAACATACTTAGTGCAAAAATTCAAATTTTATGTAGCTAGGTACTGTAAAAATCACACTAATATTATAAAGGCGAAAGTTTGCGAGTGTGTGTGTGTGTTAAGCCGTTGGCCCGGCTGTCGAAGGCCAATTCTCGTAATTTAAAACGTTGAAACACTAGTCGCAATCTTATCTCGGCGACAAACAAATGTCAAAAACTTGTCAAAATGTAGGGAAATTAGAGGTATTTTTGACAGATTGAGACTGAGATCAGACTGTGAACGTTCTTAAAATTACGAGAATTGCCCCTCAGATAGGCAGTCGCTCCATGTAAAATACTGGTATTCAGCTGCATCCGGTTAGACTGGAAGCCGACCCCAACATAGTTGGGAAAAGGCTAGGCAGATAATGACCCGCTGTGTATTTTCTCCGCGACAGTACATAGCATAGTGAATGCAGCCAGTATTTTTAGCGAGCCATTTGGCTACTTGATACCGGTAGTTACTACACGGCGCATTATTGACTCGACCGGGTTAAATACGATCGCAGCAACGATTTTATAGCGAACATCAGTTAAATGTGAACAGGATAAATGGTAGACAGATAAAACATGTCTGCCTCGTTGGTCTAGTGGTCGTAAGCGCTACTGTGAGCATCCTGGGTTCGATTCCCGGGTTGGGCAAAGTGTTGTTGGGTTTTTATGTCTGGAATTTCTTAGTAGTGAGACTTTCTGTTGCTGTCTCCCTCTTGCACCTCAAAAAATTTAATGCAATTTGAACGCACATTTTGAATGCAATTTTGCAATGAAATTACCTACTTAGGATTTTAGAATTACAGAAAAAAATAAAAAGTAGAGGTCTTTTCGGAATTAAATTCTATCGAAGAAAAACAGAATATTATTAATCAAATAGTCAATAAACATATTATAAAAAAAAATTAAATCCATAGGTAGGTACCTACATGCTGTATTAGTGAAATAAATGGTTTCGAAAAAACCTCCAATTTATTTTGGTATCGCCTTAAACATAACTGCCTAAATGTCAAATCAAGCTACCCAAAACAGTCAAATATTCCCAACCAACTTTGAACCTTATACTTTAGTGATAAAGTTGAAAATCTATTAAAGAAATTTGACAGATTGTAGTAGCTTGATGTGCTGGCGTCTGTACTTATAAGTAGGTACACCTCTGGCCAAACCCTTGGGGGAAGTAACGCGTGATGTTACGTTAGATAAAACGTTACGTCACTAATTGGAAAATAGTGAAGAAATTGTGGAGCTGTGGAGCGTTACATAACATAAAGAACGAATGGTCGGGGTTGCATAGACTAGAGAGGTTATGGCGCACAAAAGGCTTTTATACCGAATTCACCGGAGCTTTCGTTATTGGAATGGCAACGCTCATATTCCAATTAGTATTCTGTAAACGCCTAGAAAGATCTAGTATTTTACAATGCTGACTTTTTGCCTCCAATAAAAATTGTTGTTGTGCAGGAATTTAATCAATATTTGTGTTAATTCTCGAATCAGAGCAAACAAGCAATAACATATCATCACTGTGCTCCCCGAAGGGTTAGGCAGGGATGTAGGTACCTATAGTACAGTCAACAGCAAAAGTAGATGATGATTGAGTTTATAACTTTTGGAATCAAAACTGATCACGAATATATGGCAGCTGTACTAGTAGTAAATGTTTGGTATAATTCACAATCACATACTTTTGAATCACTTCGACGCCACACAGTTCTGACACGAACTCTGTTCATTAGTATTGAATTTCTGATTTTCATCATCTACTTTTGCTGTTGACTGTACACCCACATTTCGCCAGTTACGTCTAAGTCCCATGTAATAGGGGGCAAGCCTATTGTCATCGACCGGGTACGAATCCAGACCTCGGGATGCTACTGGGAAATTTTAAATGAAAAAACCCAATCACACTTTGCCCGATCCGGGAATCCAACCCAAGACCTCGTGCATAGCAGTAGCGCTTGCGACCACTAGACCAAAGAGGTTTTTTTAATTCGTAAGTCTAAGTTACCTTTTCACACTTAAACCACGAATTTCATGAACAAATTTCGATAAAATTTGGCAAGGAAGGAGATAGACGGCATCCTGGGCAAGGACAAAGGCTACTTTTTGCCCCGATAGCACGTTCAAGTGGGATAATTACCGACACCCAAGCGGGCGAGGCCGCGGACAGAAGCTAGTATCACAATATACACTTATACGAAAATATCACCCATCGCGTCGGTAATATGACGGTGTTATGAGGCGCAGGCCATCGGTCAATTACCTCTGAAAGGTAAACTACGTGTAATTAATCGAACACTCTCGTTACCAAGTAATTGGCCTCCTAATTAGGCGCCAGACAGCCATTACATACCCTTCTCTAATAACAGTATTGTATCGTGTCAATTCTACCCACTGTTTATATACGTACTTCCTTTGTGTGTGGGAAAAATATTATAGAAATAATATTTCGTCCTTTTTCGGACATGGTCTCTATTGAGGCAACTAATGGTACGCCTGGCATTACTTAAAGGTTAAGTAGGATAGAGGAACTTAGCTACAAACACAGAACTAGTTCTAGAGCTTTTCTATTATTTCTGTACTAGCTTCTGCCCGCGGCTTCGTTCCCGTAGAAGTCGTAAGATACAAAATACACTAAAATTACAGTCACAATTTTATAAAACTCCCTCGTCCGTGCTATTATTTCGTTTTCTTTCAGACTTCTTTTGCTCGGCTCCTAAGGTCGTAGCGTGATGTTAAAACGCCTATAACCTTCCTCAAGAGTTGGGCTAACGAATGCAAAAATATTTTTTAAATCCTAGTGTGACGTACTATTAAATGTAGACTCGACTCACTGGTAACACTGGAGCTGTCACTTTACTTTTAGCCGTTGGCGCGACAGGACGTTCCCTTTGGGTGGTTGTGTACTTACTGATAATTCGGCCGTTTTATTCCTAAACCCTAAGCCCCTAATGGTAGATGACAGTGAACACTACATTGGCGACGAGGATTAAGGTATGTCGTGCAGATATATGAAAAAAAAATAACAACCTAATGGTTGCGGCAAATTAACGAATGAGGTTTTATTTAGTAAATAAAGTGTCCCTCCAAATAATGAGTGGTGAAATATAGCATTATTGAGTTTAAATTTGTAAGCACGGAACGCACAAGTGTTATTTTCGGGAACATGCGAGCGTAGCGAGCGCGCGTCATGGAGTCGTAGCTGGTTCTAAATTTGCTTATATCTGAAAAACGGTGCGTCCTATCGTAAAAATAATGGAAAATTGGAGCGTAATTCTACTATTGAAAATCGTTATTTTGAAATTCATAATTGTGACGAATTTTTTTTTTCGTAATTATGTAATGCACCCGTTATTTTCACTTAAATAATGAACTCAATCCAAGGTCGAAAACAAATTACTATGTTATTAACCGACTTCAAAAAGGAGGAGGTTATTTGTACAGCATTTTAACTGTGCATATTAAGCATAAATGTTTAATAATTATGCACAGTGAATTTATAGTTTTTACTTTTATTTCGTATAACCTCATTTGTTGATAGGTGCCAACCAAACTAAGCCATTAAATGTTTGGTTAACACAATTGCCTAAAATTAGGCAAATAAGATCGCGGACGTCGCGATACTGATAGATTATGTGGTTAATCGGTATCAAAACATTACGAAGTAATTTGAAAAGGTAAACTATTAAATTAATAGTGGGTACCTATAAGTTAACAATAACTCATACATTCTGTTTAATTTTACATGTCCTTTGTAAGGCTAATAATTTCAACAAGATTTGAAGTTTAATTAATCTACCCACAATGTCGTAATTATATTATACACTTAAGTACTTTAAACTTAAAAGAAAAAAAATAAGTAAAACATACCATCGAACAATATTTCTTTGGTACGTTCGGTCTACCTTCCAAGTATTACTTCATATTTTATGATGACCAAATTAAATACAGACAATTTGTTTACTATAATTACACTATATTATATATGAATGAATAATACCTAATATATTTTTGATGGTAACTATAGCCCAGTTGTTCTGTTTGAAACTGACAAAGTATTTTATTTTTAATCTCTTTCGTTCCATTTTGGTCATAACAAATGAGTTCTTATTAAAGTGGTAATTCAGTTATCTCTGAAAGGTACCAGATAAATGGATAAACTTGTATATATCCTTGTTGTTGTTAAAGTGGTAATTCAGTTATCTCTGAAAGGTACCAGATAAATGGATAAACTTTTATATATCCTTGTTGTTGTTAAAGTGGTAATTCAGTTATCTCTGAAAGGTACCAGATAAATGGATAAACTTTTATATATCTTTGTTGTTGTTAAAGTGGTAATTCAGTTATCTCTGAAAGGTACCAGATAAATGGATAAACTTGTATATATCCTTGTATATATAAGTACCAGTTTTAACAAAAGTTCCACTTCGATAAAATCGAAGTAAAGTAACTAGTGTCATAAAATCTGAAAAGGTTAATGATTGAACTAATTTTAGTAAAATCAAATGCATTTTGCACTGGCAATTGCAATCAACAAAAGAATTCATAGAATTCATTACAGCTTGCCGCAACACGAAATTCTTGATTACAGATGAAGTGTAGAGCAGCTTGACTAAACTTAAGAAATAATATTTTCAAAAAAAAAAAAAAAAAAAAAATCGTAGCAGAAGCAAACTTCCAAAGATCTGCAGAACGGCATTCGAACAAGTTCAACGATAGCCAGAGCACAAGTGAAACAAGTTCCAACCTTGAAAACGGAAACAATGTTATAATATTTGATATATTCGATAAATTATTGAATCTAATTCAAGTAAGCAGGCTTTAAAAACAGTGCCAGTTAACGCTTACCAATACAAATGTTCCATTGTTGTGTAGTTGGTCGATTGTAATAAAATACCTGCATAATGTTCTACTAATACCGCACACTCAGAGTAAGCGATCGTAAACCAGTTGATGGATGGATTTACCATTTATGAGTAAATGGTAAATACAAACTGTTTATGTAAAATAATTTCATAGTATGTATGCTTCTTTAAATTTATCAGTGCGACTTGACTTAATTATTCTGCTTATATATAATACAGCTTGTTTGGATTTTTCTACGGCTTTCTGCTATTATAATGTTGAAAGACAAAAGAAAGAAAATACATTTATTTAGCACAAACTAAAAGACACACAATACACCAGATACATACATAAGATAAAAACAAAAATAAAAAATAAAGGTCAAATAAACAGTATAAAGTCCGATGTAAAAGTACATACATTGGATAACCGACCAGGTTATGCAATAAATGGGTAAAAACTCATCAAGTACATACATTGGTATAAAACTATACTAGTTATGCAATCAATGGGTGAAAACTCATCAAGTACATACATTGGTGTAACCGACCAGTATATGCAATGTAACAAAATAAATCAGGGTTAGTCCCGGTCCTATACTGTTGGTTTGTTTAGATGCAGAGTTACTTGTAATACGCAAACACATACAAGTACATAATTATATTAATATCCAAAATAGTATCTAACAACGTGTGAAACGTGTGTGTGTACGGACTTGAAAACGAAATGAATTTCGTTCCGTTACCACTAATGTTATAGTTCAAAAAAAAATTGTAATGATACTAAAAAATATAACGTTAAAAAAAATATATATGTGTGTGTGTTGAGGCACAAATAGTCAGCAGTTAGTGCTGACATCAAGTGTGAACTATCAAAATGATGCCAAAAATATGCTAATATTTAGCAGCGTGATAAAATAAGGTTGCGTGATAAAACAAGTTCGCGTGATAAATCGTTTCAAGTCCCTGCCTAAAACACTGCAGATGAAGGGCAAATAAAATAATACCTCTAACGTCTCGCAAATATATTTATTATTCACAACAAAGTTTGCCAAGTTTAATGATGTTCAATAGGATACCACTATTGATAAAATGACTCTTTCAGTTAGTCAGCCTAATAGCAAGTCCCCATTCCTTTGGAACCAAAGCTAAATAAGAAATTAGGCGGACTTATACATAACTGAACCTGTAAATAAAAACTCAAACTCAAAAATCTTCTTGGATTTTATTATTGTTATTAGTTATTCAGATAACAGAGATCCATTGGGTTAGTAATAATAGTCTTAACCTATGTTAGTACTTAACTAATAACACTGACGATTTCTCCGATGGTACCGGTTTTAAAGGCTGATGATGATATTCGTACTTGTTGAAATAATTAGATATGCGTACTGCCAATAAAGCATTATTACCTGAGATAATATCAATCAAAAGATCTCAGTGAGGTGATAATTTTCCGTTATGGTTATTTTCATGCTCACTCTGCGTTCGCATGACAATAGTAGATGACGTCTTAATTGTGTTGGATGTGATAAAAAGGACATGATGCCAGGTGCTTAAAAAAAATAAAATAAAACGTATTATTAACAGAGCTCGAAGGCAACATGTTTTACTAAAAAAAAAATGTTTATCGAAAAGCTATTTATTTTCTGGGTTACTAGCTTTCATCATCAAGCATTAAACCCAATTGAGACATGTAGACCACCGGAAACCATCGAAAAAATTCAAAAAAAAAAAAAAAAAAAAAAAACAAGTCAAATCAAATTATTTATTTGCTAGAATGCAGGCAAATAAGGTCGTGAAGAATTAAAGTTGGGCCATACATTCTGCCTAAGATTCGACATGCAAAATTTAAATGAATGAATACGATGCTTTAACTAATAATAAATAAGAATATTTTAAACACGATTATCAGATAAAAATAAAATAACAGTTCAATACAATCAATAAATACATAATAGTCAAAAGAAGACCAAAATGTCAAAATACACTTAAAATGTCAAAGTACAATTCAAATCTTGAAAATATTCAAGATTCAATTGATTTAATTAAACAAATTTCAAGGTCTGTAATAATCGGTCATTTAGAAATTAATTAATGGAGTAATACCATTTTTCCCCTAGAAAAGCCTTAAGTTTGTGTTTGAAATATTAAAATGTGTCATTTTTAAATATTTCGGTAATTTATTAAATATCCCATACAAATCCCATACAAATGACACTTTTTCTTAATCGTGCAGTTTTGTAGCCACCGAAAATTAAAAGTTTTTATATTGGTCTCTCACGGGGCTTTTTCTGGTGTCCGAGACCTTGGTAAATAAGTTCGCATTTGTTTTAACAAATATTGCCATGTCGATAATAAACAATGACGGACTCTAGACGTTATATTTGACACGAAATCACGGTTTCGCACGCAAATCAAGTGATGAATCCTTAGATTACAAACATATAATTAATCTGTCAAGCTCCGTTAATGAGACACAACTGATTTTCTATCGTTTCGTCGGCGATAGGCGACGCGCGGAGCTTGACCGGTTAAAAAGTCATTTAACTCATTTAAGAAAACAGGTACCTATCAGAAGCAGCTCATGAACTGTCAACATAAAGGATAGGTTACGCACTAAGGTCTGGTGGCCGAAAATAAACAATGACGGCGAAAGCTTTCCGTGATCATTAATAATATTATTGTAATCGATCCAAAGAGATTGAAATCATGGAATCTACCTGTACGCAAGACACAAACGGATTAACAGATCTCAAAAATAGCTACGAAATTCAAAACTTAGTGACAACACAATTTAACAAAAAATAAGGAAAAGGAAATAAAGAAGGAAGGAAAGGAAGGAAGGTAAATGGAATGTTAAAGATAACGAAAATTCAGATATGGGAGTTCAGTATAAATGCTATTACTGTATTGTACTTAAAAGTGTAAATGTGAGGACTTGGTAGGCCTGGTAGACTTTAGATCGGTAGACATTTTATTTCATCAAGTACCTGGTACCTACTTGTTGATAGGCCTACGCTGTCCTCATACCTTTTGTAATTTGAAAACATTGTGATATCCAATTTATTTTCAAAAGAGTAACCATGGAGTTTCTTGCCGGTTCTTCTCCATAGGAAACGACCATTTGGAACCGTGCACCTAGCTTCTGACGTTTCATAAGTTAACATCTAAATCACTTAATTAACTTATATAAAAAGGAAGAGATGTGACGTACTATTAAATGTAGACTCGACTCACTGGTAACACTGGAGCTGTCACTTTACTTTTAGCCGTTGGCGCGACAGGACGTTCCCTTTGGGTGGTTGTGTACTTACTGATAATTCGGCCGTTTTATTCCTAAACCCTAAGCCCCTAATGGTAGATGACAGTGAACACTACACCTAGTCTAGTAGTTCCAGAGATTAGCGCGTTTAAACAAACAAACAAACTCTTCAGCCTTATTGTATTAACTAGCTGCGCCCCGCGGTTTCACCCGCACAAGTGTCGATCCCGTGGGAATATCGGGATAAAAAGTAGCCTATGTTAAACCAGGGTGTCAGCTACCTCCATACAAAATTTGATCAAAATTAGTCCAGCAGTTTGAGCGTGAAGAAGTAATAAACATATTTAAAACACACACACTCACAAACTTTCGCATTTATAATATTAGTGTGATAAATAGTATATGTATATTGATAGTGTACATTACTTACTGAACATAAGAAACAAAACAAATGTACCTACATTATATTAAATTGGGTCATACTGTATTGTTAGTGGGTCCTTGAGACGAGACGACCACGTGTAAAACCTCTGGCTTATCTCAAACCTTTTTCAAGCTCAGGACATCGTGAAATCAAAATGAAACGGCCGTATTTCGACAAAAATGGGAGTTTGCGAGATAATAATTTCGTATTTAAGGAAAAGTTTATTTATTTGAAAAAGCACAGCCACATCACGTACATTAAACTTATGCTAGATAACTAAAGGACTAGTGTACGGTCACCAAAGGAGATAAGTAATTAGGATCGTCGGATATAGTTGAAGTTTAGTAAGAAACCTAAAACCGATGGATGTTTTCGAATAAAATTTAATTGAATTAATAGAAAACAGACAGTTAAATTATCAAATTAAATTTTATTCGAAAACATCCATCGGTGTCTTACTAAACTTCAACTATATCCAACGAGCCTGGTTACTATCTCTTTTGTTGACTGTACATGACATTTACGGAGTAGGTACATAGCATTGTTTATATTATACATCTTGCTGCCTTGAAAAGTATAAAAAAACAGAAAAGAAATGTCTTTAGGAAGCATCACGTACGTTTTCCTTTAACCATTAATTTTCTGGAGTGCACTTATATTTATTTTCACTTCTCATGCTCTAAAAGTTCGTCTTTATGTCGTGCTTAGGCGACATGAAATCGCTTTTTATGTTCTAGTGCATAAAGTAATTTTTTTTTCTGAGACTAAGGTAATCAGGCCCAACAGCCACAAGCACAATAAAACTTCGCTGATTAAAGTCGTTATTTTATTTCATTTGCTTTAATTTATATCACTTCCGTGTTTTCTATCGTTAATTTAATAAAACCAGATAAAAAAGTTGTCATTTATTATTTAAAAACGCAAAGAAACGTTTTTATGACTTGGCAGTATGAAGTAGTACCTAAGTCGAATGACAGAAAAAATTAAAAAAAAAAAACTTTAAAAAAGTTTCGTGGCGGGAATTAGCTATTCTCTTCTTCAATTTTGCAACATTTTTGAACAGTGAAAAGTGATTAAACTAAAACAATGGAATATTCAAGTGACGAAGAAATTACACTCTCGCTTAACACACTAATGGAACAGAATGCGAAAAACGTGGTTGAAGAAATATTACCGCCGAAATCCAAGCAACTTTATCTCAATGTGTACGACAATTTCATGCGTTGGAGATCAGTTAAACATGTAAATTCTTTAACAGAGAGTGTTTTCTTGACCTATTTTGACGAATTGTCCAAAAATAAGAAGCCATCTACACTTTGGAGTATATATTCCATGTTGAGGGCTACTGTCCTAGTTAAAAACGATGTAAATATAAAGAGTTATACGAAGCTTGCAAGTTTTCTGAAAAGGCTTTCCGTTGGGCACAAAAGCAAAAAATCAAAGGTCTTCACGGCGAAGCAAGTGGAATCATTTTTAAATACCGCCCCTGACGAGAGATATTTGGCCACAAAAGTACGTAAAATTATTATTTATTTGTATAGCTTTTACCCATTGATATAAATGCTTTTACATATCAATTCATTTAAACATTGTTTGTGTAACGTATATCTTATATGATTCATGACATGCATACGTACAACGTTGTAGTTAATCCATAATTGTATTGCTTTTGTTGCAGGTAGCCCTAATATTTGGCATTAGTGGCGCATGCCGTGGTATTGAACTGAAAAATATTACTGTAAATGATGTTAAAACTGACACGATATTGCAAGCTATAAACTTGCCCAACACAAAAACTAACCAGGAAAGAACATTCATCGTCAAAGGCGAATATCTAAATATTGTTAAAAAATATCAAGCTTTACGTCCAGATAATTTATCAACCACCAGATTTTTCTTAAATTATCAGCACGGTAAATGCACACGGCAAGTAATAGGGCGAAATAAATTCGCAGCCATGCCCAAAGAAATTGCAGTTTTTCTCAAATTAGACAATCCGGAAAATTATACAGGCCATTGCTTTAGGCGAACTTCAGCCACTCTCCTAGCCGACTCGGGGGCAAACATCACAACGATAAAGCGTCATGGTGGCTGGAAATCCGACCAGGTGGCTGAGGGCTATATAGAAGAATCTGTGGAGAACAAATCGAAGATATCAGACTGTATTACCGAAGCAATTAATTTAATTCCTAATGAGCCGCAGCCGAGTACATCAGGTGTTGTTCATGATATGTTTCAGCCACAGCCAACCAATGACAATCCCGTAACATCAGGGACGTCACAAATAAACACTGTAAACATGCCAGGGAAGACAATACATTTTAATATTACCAATTGTACAAATTTCACTTTAAATTTTAATTAAATACTTACTCTTATATACTTTATGGCTGTTTCATTTTCTCGCGATCGAAGTGAAAAGCAGAGTGTATAACTCGGGCATAACCGAGCCATTTTACCCCTCGACTTAACTATCCACCCTCGCCTGCGGCTCGGGTGGATACAAACGTCTCTGGGTAAAATGGCTTCTTTTATGCACTAGTTGTACAATCTACTATTTATTTAAGTATTTACTTTTCTTTTATTAGGAGCCCGTGACTAAATGATAACAGCCGCACAGGTCGATCGATCAGGTTAAGCTACGCTTGCCGCGGTTGGTCTGTGGATGGGTGACCATCTTTACATACCGAGACCCCTCCTTACGTCGGAAAGTAGGTACGTTAAGGCGTTGGTCCCGGCTGTCATTCGTGGATCTTTGACAGTCGTTACGGGTAGTCAGAAGCCCAAGTCTGCCAACCAGTCTTACCAAGGGGTATCGTATTACCCAGTAACTGGGTTATGGAGGTCAGACAGGCAGTCGCTCCATAAAAATACTGGTATCTATATCTAGCTGCATCCGGTTAGACGGGAAGCCGACCCCAACATAGTTGGGAAAAGGCTAGGTAGATGATGATTTAAGTACTTATCTTTTATTTATATTACATTGGACTTTAACATAACTGGCGAAAAACTTAAATACTCCTCTGCCTTATCCTTCAGGGATTACCGACGTGATGTCATGTTATACTGAATATTTTAAGTATATTTATTATCCTAGCAGTTTCCAGTTTCCCTAGCTACTTGAACATAAGGTCTATTCAAATTTAAGTTGGCAATTGATGTTCTTTCAAGTTAAACAAATATCAACTGTATTTCAATGGTGATTAGGTTGATTTCAGAGTGACTAGCAATATAGAAAAAGTTATAATTTTTTTGAAGTCATCGTATACTAAACTTTATTGTGTAGGAATTAAAGTTATTTCTTCATATTTGTTTACGTTTTTGACAGTTAAATCGCGAAAGCCGATTACATGCATCAGCTAAGTAGGTACACCACATCAAAGTATGCAATTTCGTAATCCGCATCGGGTGCAGCGCGGCGGCGGAAACCAGGTCACCTAAATTCAACAGTAAGTATGGGAATGTCGAGACGTCTGGCGTCCTGGACGAAGTACTTACAACTTGTGCAAACTTACGTTTTTGATAGCCTAAGCACTGTTCTTTAAAATGTCTTTGTGCGAGTGCGAAGTACGAAAGGAGTTCGGGAAATTTCGGGAATTCTCGGGATTGGAGTGATATTTTCTCTTGAAAGAACAGAAGTGTTTGCGTTGGCGAAATGGCTTGTGCACACGACTGGCAATGGAAAGATAGTAAGCTGAAAGTTCAAAGTTTACTCGTTGCGCTATTGTGGTGAACCCACAACTAGCACAAAAGCATTTAGCTTTGTTGGAGAAATTAACAGGCACATTCGACTAGCTACTGTTAGACCCAGGTCCCGAACATTAAAAAAAAATATCAGAGCCTTCCGAGGGTAGATACAATATTGTTTCCATTTTAATTGGCATTTTGTTTTGTTTACATTGTTTGTTTCATTTGCCAGTGTCGCAGCACTGTGTAATTACGCTATGTGTATTGTCTGTGGTCTTGGTGTGACTACTAAATTGTGATCTAATCTGACATCAAACAATAGACCACATTGTCAAACTTTTATTTGTTGAATACGAGGCTTTTGCTACTTTGTATGTGTGTTTGATGTTAATTATTTTTTTCTGTAATATGCGTTTTGTTTGTGAAAAATACACAATTTTTCTATTTTTCAAATGACCGATAAAAATTGTAATATCACTTTATTATACATCTGTCTGAAAGACAAAGGTGACAATGAAATGTTACAGATCACCGACTCATGACCAATTAATTACAATGAAAGGCTGAACGCTTTTTATTAGTCTAGCACTAATGACACTGGGTCATGGAATAATTAATTCGAAGTTCTAACAACATAAAAAAAAAATCGACTTCAAAAAGAAATAATCTCAAAATTATGAAATAACTTTTATTTCGCAAGTCGGTGTCTTGGGATCTGTATTTTAGTTTTAGTTGTTTGCCACCGACTTCCGAAATTAAAGTTATTTCATAAATTTGAGTTAATTTCTTTTTAAGTCGATTTAATTTTTTTAAATTACTTTTTTATTTCGTAATTTTTAGTTTTAAGTCAAAACTGTTTTTTTTTTCGTAATAAGTACCTAGGTAATAGTTTTTGTAAATACTGCACTAGAATTTGTCCAAGGTTTTAAGGTGTTTTCCCTTTGACCCACTACACCCGTAGCTCGTATCAATAAGCCAGGCCGCCACACTTACACATATCCTACTAATATTATAAATTAGTCTATATCTTGAAAATTACTGAATCGATTTTGATGAAACTTGCACTGTTCCCTAAGTTGAAGTAGGTTCATGTCTGCCAATAAAAAAAATGGTGAAGATCCGATTAATAGTGGCGGAGAAATGCGTGGACAAACATACATACATCTATAAAATTTTGTATATATGTTTGGAAGCCCTAATAGATTGTCATACGTGAATATATTGCAGTTCCAATAATATTACATACATACATACGTGTCGAATTGATAACCTCCTTTTTTTGGAGTCGGTAAAAACACAAAGTGTATTTTGTGTTCTAACTTCGTTCTAATTTTATAGATTTTAATTAAAATCGTTGACACGGAAGACTAGTGGACGCCTGCTATTGAGCGACCGATGCGATAAAAATAACCCGGTTAAGCGGGTATTCACAAAAGTTGCATAATAACATTTCGCATAATATCCGTTAGTTAGAAAATCGCCATTAAAATTTTTACTTTTACCGCTTCCTGGCAAAAATAGCATAGAAAAGAAACATAACATCACGCCCGTATGCCCTGAAAAGTTAGACAGAGGTGTACGGTCAGCATCAAAAGTTGATTAACACTTCAGTTTTTTTAATCTTAGTTATTGAGCAAAATATTTGTTCAAAATTGCAGCAGAAGAAATTTTTTTAGAATATATACTCTTGTCTATTATGCGAAAAGCTAAAAATCAGTTTATTTAAAAAAGTTGTTGTCAATTTAATAACATGTAAAAATGATAGTGTTAATCGACTTTTGATGCTGACTGTACCTATAGTAAACCTACATTTCGCCAGTTCTGTTTGAGTCCCATGTAATAGCGGGCGAGCCTATTGCCATCAACCGCACAACAAATCCAGACTCTGGGCTGTGCAACTGAGAAATTCCAGATGGAATAACCCAATAACACTATCCTTATCCGGGAATCGAACCCAAGGCCATCCTGCTCAGCAGTAGCGTTTGCCACCACTAGATCAATGAGGCAGTCGAAAGAAAAAAAAATATTCTTTATAATATGTAATATACAGGGTGATTGGAAGATGGGTGCAAAACTTTAAAGCGAAGATAGTACCTACAGACAATTTAGAACCATTTAAGCCATGTTTGTCTTAGACGTAGTCTTACCAATTCTTTTTTTAGTAGTCTTACAAATTCCGAAAATGTTAATTAAACTGCTTATTTATGGCCAAATTGAATGATAAATTAATTAATTTATTAAATTAAAGTAATGTGTAAGCAATTTACAAAACGTATTTTAGGCCTCTGTGTCATTCATTAGACATTAAAACAGAAAAAATAGGCAAAAAAAATTGGTAAGACTTCGTCTAAGACAACCATGGCTTAACCTTTCGTATGCCGGAACGTAGATCCACGCGAGACACAATGGCTTTTTAATTGTGTCTGTAATTACGGCATTCAACCGGTTAAATGGTTCTAAATTGTCTGTATTATCTTCGCCTTAAAGCTTTGCATCCATCTTCCAATCACCCTGTATATAATATGATGACATATTTAAATAATTAGATCATCACGTGTTGAATCTATTTCCATTGTATGTCATGTCTGCAACGATGAACCCGTCCCAGATGTCGGCCAATGACGGCTATAAAACAATATAGAATTATATGCGTGTTGCATGGCATATACATAATTATGATTATTTATGTAAAATAGATTTAATATCGTCATTCTGCTCTAATTTATGGGAGAAAGCGGTAAGCACAGGTTACCGTGTTTATGTTAATAATATTGAACTAATAATTTTAAATAAAATCTAGTCTAGTAAATTACAATGACGATACGCAATCGGAAATTACTTTTTCTCTATAAAAGTTAAACACCGGAAAATTAAGCCTGCTGCAACCACCGTTAATTAAGACGTAATTAGTTCAACCCCCAAATGAATACAATTGGAAATACCAATTCAGTTTCTAAGTGTTAAGGTGTTATCAATATTTTTATTTTTTCTTTGACTAAGGGCCGATTTTTCTATCGTCAGATAAAATAATTATCTGACGATAGAATCTGAAGAATAAATATGACAGTTCGACATTATTATCTATTCAAAAGATGTCAAACTGCAATATTTATTCCTTAGATTAAAGTTATCTGACTATTGAAAAATCAGTCAGTCAATGGAGAGATAATTTTTATTCGTGGAGAAAAATTGACGTGACAGTTTTTGTATTGAAGAACTGTCAGAAATTCAAAATTATTCCTCGGTTAAAATTATTTGGCGTTGGAAAAATCAGGCCTAAAAAATATTTAATTAAATTTCGTACTATACTCCATCGCTTATCCAATTTTCAGAACCTTTAGAAAATGCTCTGAATTACCTACACTATCTACAGAGTCCAAACAAAAATAGTTTTCACAAAACTTTCAAAGGTAAACACTGTCTGCTAAAACAATCTTTTGTGTGTACCTCGCCTCGGACATTTGCGTAAAACAAACACAGACATATCGATTTTCAGTCGGTATCTATATTCGAACACACAAGCAAGCACACCTACCTATACCTAAGCTTTCCCATCTATTAGACGAATTTGTCGGCAGATCTCAATCAATCTTCCTAAAACATTCCCAACTATGTTGGGATCGAGTCTAATCGAATACAGCTACTGGGCAACACGATACCTCTTGGTAGATAGTGGTTATATTCTCTTTGATACTACCCGTAACGACTGTCAAAGATCTACGAATGACAGCCAGGACCAAATGCTTTCCCAAAGCACGGAGGGGTCTCGATATGTAATGAATCCACGAACCGACCTCGGCGACCGTAGCTTAACTTTCAATCAGCCCGTGCGACTGTTATTATTAAGACGCTGAAAGCCGCTATTGAGCTCCGATGTTTCGGTATTTTTAGCCACGCCCACAATGTCTCCGATATCCTAGCGCCATTCTTAAAGGGCGGTGATACAGCGAACTACCAAGTAAGGAACAGTGTGACGCGGTCAATAATAATTAAAAACGAACCAATAGATGGCGCTCTTGTATATTTATTGTTCTGTGTGAAGAGCTAGCAACAAATAAGACAAGGCGATTATAAAAAACCAATGTATATTTTTGTTTTTATTTTTAATTATTTTAAGACACTTTATTTACACTGAATTGAAAAACAATATAAATGTATGGAAAATAAAATCTCAAACTATATTAACAAATCATTATTGTAATAATTAGGTATATTTTTTTATTTGCTTTTTTAACCGACTTTCCAGTAAAGAAAATTAATAATTATTCTAAAAATATGCAAAATAAATTTAAAAAAAAAAACAATGAATATTTGCTAAAATTAATTTAAAAAAAAAAAAATTCCTAATAAGAATCAACTTGGTTTCGAACTCAAAACTCGCTATTCAGAATCTATGCGAAAAACGAAGCTTCGCCTGCTTCTGAACTTTCCGCCAAACATCCTTTTTTTTGTAAAGAAAATTAATAATTATTCTAAAAATATACAAAATAAATGAATAAAAAACAATGAAAATTTCCAAAAACTAAATAAATAAAGAAAAAATATAGTTATATAAATTAAAAGAATAAAAATCAGCACGGTTTCGAACTCGAATCTTGCTATTTCAGATATTACGTAAATACCACTAGACCAATTGGGCATTTTTATCACAGCCGAATTTACGCTACGCATTGTACAAAGCCTATAAGTACTTTTATTTATAATTTCATTTCTGTTCGTGTACCTGTTTTGTCAATATTACAATATAAAAAAATACTTTACTACTTCCATTAGATGTTTTTGTTAGTATAGAATAATAATACATTTTTGCTGGCCTCCGACATTTTTGTTTGTTTCCCATTTTGCACAGCAAATATTTTCATAACTTAGAACTATATTTACTAATGTCTTTACGTGTTAATATTTTTACAACTTATTGTAGTTTTAGGGAAAAAATAAAATATGTACATATAAGTATGTTTGAAGTTGTCAATCAACAAAAAATAAAATGAACGGATAGCGGTTAGCGGGGCAAAGCGACATACGTCCGTCTAGCAGCGCGCCTAAGCGATCACTGTCGGATTGCATACATAAGAAAGAGAAGCGCGATGACGCGACACTCATAAGTTGTTACAAACCATAAAATAATTAATTTCTTAAAAATAAGTTGAGTAATCAAAAATAAAAAACAACCAAATTTTGTATTTAAATATGATACGTTATTGTTATAAATTTTACCAACGTACGTTGATCAGTAATACAGATATTTTTGTTGGAAGGTCATTTTAAGAGGTTAGTTTACATTTTTTTTGTATCGAGAAAACTTTTCAAAAACGTGTTTTGAATACAACAGGGTTCTCAGAAATATGTTCAAGATTAACATATATTTTTTCCGCCGTGTCAAACTGTATAGATTTGGCTAAAAAATTGTTCGAAACAAGCCTATTTGGCTCTTGTCAGCGTCTTAAGTCACGAGCCCCTGTTCGTTTTCAGAACTTATGATAATGGCGGGACAAGCTGGAGAAAATCAAACGACCAGTGATCCACTTTAGTCGTGGATCGAAAGAGCTGAAGTCATGGGGTGAGTCCCTTTGCCCAGCAGTAGGTTGATGCTGGCTAACAGAAGGAGTATTGATAATTATTACGTCATGTAACTTAGTTACTCGTGTTTTAACGATAAATCGATAGATGTGTAGCCCGCTTTACCCGTGTCGCTAGTTGACACGCGATTACGCCACATCCAATTAACATTCGATGCAACATTCGAATCATTCGACTAGTTTCGAATTGATATTCCTTTTTTGTTTAGTTGGTGGAGCGAATTATATTTCGAATACGATTGATTCGGACACTTGTATTGATTTTGTATTGAATAATTAATCAAGAGAAATGTAGGTACACTATTACCTAGTCGGTCTATTAAAAAGTTGTCATAACTTAGGTTGTTTATTTGTTTCTTTAGACATAGGTTCTCAACCTTATTTTGCCCCCTTTGAGTTTTTTTTTCTAGAGCCCCCAATTTTCTTTACTTACCATATGTAGCGAATCTGAAACAACTATTGCCACGATTGTATTTAAACGTATAACATTCAATAGTCGTAAGACAGGATATATAATTTTCTCTGGGTCTTCAACTGCCGCCCTGAAAGTCTCAAGCACCCACGAGGGGGCGTTATTGCCAATATTGACTATTTACAATAATACAACTTTCCTGTCCCCATTGTCAATGAATTACAATAATACAACTTTCCTGTCCCCATTGTCAATGAATTACAAAAACACAACTTTCCTGTCCCCATTGTCAATGAATTACAATAATACAACTTTCCTGTCCCCATTGACAATGAATTACAATAACACAACTTTCCTGTCCCCATTGTCAATGAACGGTCTTTTCGCTCAAGGCGAATACTGCCAGAAGAAATACTTGATGGACAGAAATGGACAGTAAAATGAGAGACATATGTATATTTATTTCCAAAGAAATCCACGAATGACGAAAATACGGGCAGATAAAGAGGCGAAACTGCCAAAGTTGTTTTGGTGTTAAGCCGTGATAGATGGCAGCACGGTTGGTTGAAAGTTTCACAGGGATGGATTACGGCGTTATTAATGTTGTTGAAGTTAATTTAAGTTTAGTCTTTAATCAAACTTATAAAGAAACCAGAATATAAATAAGTAGAAATATATAATTAGAAAAGTGTTTAATTTGTTTAGCGTCTTGTATTAAATTATTCCTTAACTAATGGAGTTTCATTTAATTTATTGTAAGTATATATTTAAGTTGATGATGATGAATCACAATACATCTACAGGGTGTTACGGAAAGGGTATATCAATACAAACGGGTTGAAGAGTGTATCTGGTCTAGAATCTCTGTACAAAATTTCAGCTCAAAAGCAGTAACTTTGAAAATGCTTAATATTTTTTTATTTCGATAGTTTATTAGATTGAAATCATAACAAACGTGTCACCGCACTACGAGGGTCATTATCCATTATCTGTAGTGTGTCTGTGCGCCTAGTACACGCACATCACGCCACCGCGCGCCAGTGCAGCACCGTGATGTCGAAATAAAAAAATATTAAGCATTTTCAAAGTTAATGCTTTAGAGCTGAAATTTTGTACAGAGATTCTAGACCAGATACACTCTTCAACCCGTTTGTATTGATATACCCTTTCCGTAACACCCTGTATATCTGTACTAATAGTAGCACTTATACTTAATAGTAAAGCTAGCTAGCTAGTAATAGTAAACCTGAAGAATTGATTTTTTTTGTTTGAACGCGTTTATCTCTGGAACGACCAGTCGGATTTGAAAAATTATTTTTAGCCGACTTCAAAAAAGGAGGGTTCTCAATTTTTATTTTTTTTATTTATGTTCTGGCATAACTCCGTCATACATATATAGACGGATTAGCAAAATTCGTTTTTTAATGGATAAGGATATGCCTCAGGTGTAGTCCCATATAAATTGTATTAACTTTGCTAGGGTAGTTTTTGAGTTAGCTTCAATAATACGACTTTTTCCACTTAAATTCCTGTCACTTACATTTACATAGCAAGTAGTGTTATATGAATTTGTGTGGGGTAGGTACAACTAAAAAGTAAAAAATAAAACTTGTTTACAAATAAAAACAACCGACTTCCAAAAAAAAAAAAACACTAAAAAGTGAAAAATAACTTTATTTTCGGAAGTCAGTGTCAAAAAACGAAAATGTGGAGCTAACGACATCGACTTCTGATTTTTCACTTTGTTGTGTTTTTTATTGGAAGTCTTTTTTTTTATTTTTTGCATTTTCCTAATTCCTGAGGAAGGCTATAGGCTATTTACCATCACCCTAGGCTAGGACCCTTAGGAGTCCTCCCTTAGGAGAGGAGGAGCAAGAAGAAATAAAGTCAAGAGAGGACGCTAAGCGAAAACGAAGTAATAGCGCGGGTAGGCGATGCGATGCGACGGGGTAGGTCGGGAGAGGAAGAAATTTCACGTGGACGAAGTCGCGGGCAGAAGCTAGTAATTTATAAACGTAATGAAGTAACGAACTGCATATGGTATCTACATTATTTTAATCTCCCTACAATTCAAAATAAAAATTATTTTTATTACAGTATTTCAACTTTCATGATGAAAATGCAAAACTAAAGCAATCAGAATCCTTGAAGAACTTCAACTTATTAATGTAAATTGTTCTTTCAACTGCAAACTACTGTAATTCGCTGCCTGTTAATGTAATTGCCTTTCAAAGAAAACGTTACTTATATTTCATTTAAAACACTACTTTACACATTATTAATTCCACAAAGTGACCATCGATCATGTTTTCATAGAAAAAACAATGTTTCCGATGTGTAAATGACTCACATGTAAGTGACACGTGAAAACCCGAATACTTTCACAGAAGAAACAAACACTTACCGGTAACTTTGATCGTGCCAATCTGGTAGTAACACCGACAGATGAGAAGCAGAAAAACAATCCAGGATATCACAATAGGACCATCTTGCACCAGTAACATTTCCATCTTGTTGACAAACAAAACGCGGAGCCAACAAACGAAAAAGATCACTTTCAAACTATCTTTATGCGACTGAAGGTAACTCTTTGTATTTTAGGCAAAAAGTATAAAACAGTGTGGGGTAGACGCACGGCACGGTGTCATCGGTCGACACTAAAGAAATGCGCCTCGACCGCTTGGCACATGCGCGGGAGTCGAGATCCAAATAACCGGCGAAATTACACGATTTAATTAGTGCTTGTTTTTAGGAAAGTTCGACACTGTAATGATTAATGATTGTCTTTTATAAAAACAGTTTTGACTAAAATAATAAATGTTAATTCTTTGCTAAATATTTTACTAAAATATTTTTCTGACTAATAAATCATAAATAGAAACACAGGAATGTCTCGCTTCACGTACTGCAATTATCTCACATACTAAACACGTCGTGATCCAATCATCGATCGGAATGGATCAGATAAGCGCGCGCAACAAACGAACCGCGTCGACTGACCTGCGCCCGCGCACGCGCCTCTCTACCCGAACATATGTCGACTTGTCGATGGTACAATACTCTCGTAAATGATAACTAAAATAAAACCAACCTCCCAAGCAGAGAAATGGAGAAAAAGTAGACGTGATATTCTAGACTCGTTTAAGTTGTGGTTCAAGATCGGATGTCAATGACCTATGTAAATTAGTGTTAACAGGTGGACGCAAGAAAAGCAAACGAGATAGATAGACAAAGTGCCTATTTAAGGCTTCTCAAAATAGCTAAGTGAGTTTTATTACAAAACAAAACAGCATCAATAACTTCTATTCGGTTTCCAAATGCGATAACTTTTCGTTTATTGGATTCAGTTGGTCCAAGTTTCTAGTTTGAATAAGTACTAGGATTTCTGTTACTCT
This sequence comes from Amphipoea lucens, assembly GCA_947508005.1. Lineage (NCBI taxonomy): Eukaryota > Metazoa > Arthropoda > Insecta > Lepidoptera > Noctuidae > Amphipoea > Amphipoea lucens. Next base: position 15,294,596 of record OX382370.1, read on the forward strand.
TGTAGAAAACATAAAAGTGCCAAACACAAAACATCAAAATGGAAATAAAGTATTTGCACGTGAGTGTTAGAGACAAAGAATAGTACATTGGAACAAAAGATACTTGAGTAAACTTTTGCCTGAAGCTAAGCGCACGTGACATTCAATTGTTTGATGTACTCGTAATATTATAAGGAGAAAAACATAAAATGAACACGACGGTATCTTTCTCAAATCCCGCTTTTTTGTGATGAATTTTAAAGCACACATTACTACGCACATATTCTCCAATTTACCTCCTATGGTGGAAAAGTTTCTATAATTCGAGCAACCTACAGACCACCTCTGTATTCGAATTAAACTTTTAGATGAATTTTATCAGACCACCTCTGTAGTCATATTAAACTTTTAGATGAATTCTATAATGGTAGCATATTATTCAGGATCAACTTTCAAATGACACACGTGTGTTAAAAGTTCAACACGTGCGTTTAAAATTATGCATTCATACAATAAACATTTGTATTTTTAAAGCTATTTTGACGTACCCACTCGTTTATTTCATCGCAGACGCGGGTACCGAACTTGGGTTTCGAGTTCGCGGTTTTATTCCCGATTTATGATGAGAAAATCTCATTCCCCTCTCTCTTCTTCTTCTAGCCCTTAACTCAATTTATTTTGGGTCGGCGTAATGTCTTTTTCTCCCAAGCTTCTCTATTAGTCGTCATCTCGGTAGTCAGCCCCTTTTCTATCTTTTGTATCTTTTACACAGTCCATCCAGATTCACAAACATGATGAGAAAATCTTTTATTCCATTTTATTGCAGTCCGTTGCTGAACAAAGACGTTTCTACTAAGGCCACTCAATGTTATAAAATCTTTCAGACGATCGGTCTAACTACTCTAACTAGGGCAAAGTAATACGGTAGTACCTGTAGCGAGGTTTTTTTCATCAGGAAATCCGAAAGATTTCCAAGTCAAAGCCATAAAACCTCTCCTCTCTCTCCATTGAATTGGAAGAATACCTTTACCTTGTAATTTATTATTCTGGCAGGTGTCCGCAAGTCCACGTCAAAGTGTATATTTTGCGTATACCTAAAATACAGAAAGTGTGAATGTCCGATCTCCAATGAATTGTCTCACTGCAGAGCAGACTTTTTCTCATCCAAAGAAAGTACCTACAACTATTTATGAAAACGCTTTCTCGCTGCATTTTAGCTATTTCAGACTTTACGGTATAAAGTGAAAGCTGCGAATAAAAGTCCTTCTAAAAGTTTACGGAGGAAATACCTACTCTTTTGTAAATACAGCGTCATTGAAACGTAATATAATTCCCATGAGCCGAGCAGAATTTCGATAAAATACTGTTTGTCTGCGTGATGTAATTTTATTCCGAAAGAAAGTGTAACATTATTTCATAATATTTTGTACAGAATCATGCTCACATTTTTCTGACGTCTCATCTGTTAGGGTCTAAAGGGAAATTACACACATGTGTTTAGGGCTACCTTGATCTGTGCTTAAATTAACGGTTAGGGAATTAAGTAATCTGTTAAAATATGACCTTCTTAGTGTTACAAATCTAACTTTCGCGTGTGGATAAGTTATAGGTCCCTAAATATCAAGATCAGTTATAAACAGAAGTCAAGTGTTTCATAGATTAAACTAGATGCATAATATTTGCCTATAATGTTCCCACTCCTGGGACACAGGGCTCCTTTCAGTGAGATCTGTGCCGTAATGCAACACGCGGGACCAGTGCGGGTTGGTCGATGTCACATGTCTTCGATATTTTGGTTCTAGAACATGCCGGTTTCCTCACGAAGTTTTCTTTCAGATTTTGAGAGGAGTGGTGACGAAATAATTTACATAAAGACAAACTAGAAGACTAAACCCTTAATATACTATATTATTATATTATACAGGTCTATATTTCATACAAAACCAAATAAATATCGTCTTTACAAAGCATATTTTAAGACGCTCATGATAAAATTTAAAGCCCCCACGTGAAGACACTTGATATTTTAAGTCGGGCTTGCACTAAACTATTTCTAAAATTAGTATCAAAGGAGCAAGTGTATCATGTCTGCATTTTTAATAAGAACGAAACATAACACTCCTTTCTCTTGACATTTCTGTGATGAAAGGTTACCTCTACTCTAAAGGGTCATAAGTCATAACCAGTAGGTACTTACTAGGTAGGTGATCATAAAATGATTCATAGTGGCTAGGTCAGACCACGAAGGAATATAAATCATAGGTACCATTTCCTAATAAACACACACGCACACATAGCTACATGTGTTCGTAACTATAAAGTTTCGGCCCGAATGATTCACGAACAGTTGACTTTCTGATCTATAAACATAAAAGGGCATAACGATCTTGTCGGCCTTGCGATTAGGTAGGGCTGCTATTTTAACTAATACCTTTACAGAAAAATACGCTCGCTCTATCAAAAACTACTTTGATGTTGAAAATTAGGTTTAACATAGTGAAGTCACCAAAAAAAAGATAAGTAACCACGTCAGATATACCTAATTGATGTTTATTAAGAAACCGATGGATGTTTTTGAATAAAATGAAATTCAATTAATTGAAAACAAGCAGTTTATTTATCAAATTAAATTTCATGTGAAAACATCCATCGGTTTGTTACTAAACTTCAAATATATCCTACGACCCTGTTCCTTCGTCCTTTTTTGACAAAAATTAAGTCTTGTAATAAGGACTAAATAACAGCTAAAAACCACAACTATAATTTACGTACGAAGAATTAATTCCTACGCCCACATTCATCTCTTTGAGAGTCAAAGCCAAGCGGTGCTCATCACACAACAAACCCTATTTTGCATGCCTTTTGCTTTAACCCCATCCAATTCGGACTCCCGAACTCGTAAAATAACAGAACATTTCAGTCTAGCTTAAGGCAACCCTATTCGAAGCTTATTCGCTGTGAAATCGGCCGGAATTTAGCTTTACTGGAACTTCAATTTACATATGTGATGACAGCAATATGAGAAACATAGAAAATGTGAGCTCTAAAACGTAGAAGACAGGCAGAAGCCAACTTATCGCGACAAGATTAAAAAAATATCCTTGAAGAAAAACTTTGCTTCAAACAGCAAAGGAGAAGACAAGGAAAATTCAGAGAAGATGTACTTACCAAGTTTACATAACGAATGATAGGAAAATTTTACAAAGACAAAGAACACGAACAAAATTTCATAAAGGAACTAAGCGAATTCACAGAACGGAACAACATTATGCTATTATACCGTTTACAGCGCTTACTTATGCACATACTAGCACGAAATCGCTTTGGGCCTACTGAAGCGTATTCCTGACAGCCAAAATCCATTGATTGGACCGCCAATCTACGACTCGTAATCTGTAGAAAGTAATATCCGTCAGTTATAATCAGGTTGATCTTTAGATGCTCTGTTAGGGATACCTTTGGGAAGCCTTCGGTTGCGGTGAATATATTTTTTGGGAAAAGATTGATCGGCCGAAACTGGAATGTTTTTAGTTATGTGCATATTAGAAAATAAATCGCTTAGCGACCGTTAATATGGTATATCGAGTTTTAAAAAGACAGCGAGGACGTTCTACAGCCTACAGTACTACAGCCAGATCAGCCTACTGTAAGACAGCGAGGACGTTCTACAGCCTACAGTACTACAGCCAGATCAGCCTACTGTAAGACAGCGAGGACGTTCTACAGCCTACAGTAGGTACTACAGCCAGATCAGCCTACTGTAAGACAGCGAGGACGTTCTACAGCCTACAGTACTACAGCCAGATCAGCCTACTGTAAGACAGCGAGGACGTTCTACAGCCTACAGTACTACAGCCAGATCAGCCTACTGTAAGACAGCGAGGACGTTCTACAGCCTACAGTACTACAGCCAGATCAGCCTACTGTAAGACAGCGAGGACGTTCTACAGCCTACAGTACTACAGCCAGATCAGCCTACTGTAAGACAGCGAGGACGTTCTACAGCCTACAGTACTACAGCCAGATCAGCCTACTGTAAGACAGCGAGGACGTTCTACAGCCTACAGTACTACAGCCAGATCAGCCTACTGTAAGACAGCGAGGACGTTCTACAGCCTACAGTACTACAGCCAGATCAGCCTACTGTAAGACAGCGAGGACGTTCTACAGCCTACAGTACTACAGCCAGATCAGCCTACTGTAAGACAGCGAGGACGTTCTACAGCCTACAGTACTACAGCCAGATCAGCCTACTGTAAGACAGCGAGGACGTTCTACAGCCTACAGTACTACAGCCAGATCAGCCTACTGTAAGACAGCGAGGACGTTCTACAGCCTACAGAACTACAGCCAGATCAGCCTACTGTAAGACAGCGAGGACGTTCTACAGCCTACAGTACTACAACCAGATCAGCCTACTGTAAGACAGCGAGGACGTTCTACAGCCTACAGTACTACAGCCAGATCAGCCTACTGTAAGACAGCGAGGACGTTCTACAGCCTACAGTACTACAGCCAGATCAGCCTACTGTAAGACAGCGAGGACGTTCTACAGCCTACAGTACTACAACCAGATCAGCCTACTGTAAGACAGCGAGGACGTTCTACAGCCTACAGTACTACAACCAGATCAGCCTACTGTAAGACAGCGAGGACGTTCTACAGCCTACAGTACTACAGCCAGATCAGCCTACTGTAAGACAGCGAGGACGTTCTACAGCCTACAGTACTACAGCCAGATCAGCCTACTGTAAGACAGCGAGGACGTTCTACAGCCTACAGTACTACAACCAGATCAGCCTACTGTAAGACAGCGAGGACGTTCTACAGCCTACAGTACTACAGCCAGATCAGCCTACTGTAAGACAGCGAGGACGTTCTACAGCCTACAGTACTACAGCCAGATCAGCCTACTGTAAGACAGCGAGGACGTTCTACAGCCTACAGTACTACAGCCAGATCAGCCTACTGTAAGACAGCGAGGACGTTCTACAGCCTACAGTACTACAGCCAGATCAGCCTACTGTAAGACAGCGAGGACGTTCTACAGCCTACAGTACTACAGCCAGATCAGCCTACTGTAAGACAGCGAGGACGTTCTACAGCCTACAGTACTACAGCCAGATCAGCCTACTGTAAGACAGCGAGGACGTTCTACAGCCTACAGTACTACAGCCAGATCAGCCTACTGTAAGACAGCGAGGACGTTCTACAGCCTACAGTACTACAGCCAGATCAGCCTACTGTAAGACAGCGAGGACGTTCTACAGCCTACAGTACTACAGCCAGATCAGCCTACTGTAAGACAGCGAGGACGTTCTACAGCCTACAGTAGGTACTACAGCCAGATCTGCATGTGCTATTTTAATGGCTCAGCTAAGAAACATAATTTTCCTTGCAAGAAGTTTATTCCAGCACATTTAACAGGTAACCTACTTAAAAAGTCAAGTACACAGTAAGGATACTAAGGATACAGCTGAGTCAAGACTTACAAACTTGTATAACGGTCAGACTAAACCTATCGCAGTTTCCTATAGGAAGTTAAGTTTGTACGGTACTTAAGTTAATACCTCGAAGCCAAGGTATACCTGAAACTTTACTATTCTATTACGTACAGGGTAAACTTGTTGTTAAGATCAGCAGTACTCTATCAAGATAGTTTAGTGCAGGTACCTAAGAGAAAAGAATTCCTAGTCTCTGGAGTCGTTAGCAGTAAAAGCGGTGGAGAATCGATGAAACATGTGAGCGAAAGGTGTACTTTTATAATGTTTTGTGGAAACCTGTGTTTATGTGTTGTTTTGCGGCATCCAGAACGAAACAATAAAAATAACTTTTTAATTTATATCCGTAATGAGGACATGGCGTGTGTTTTTGGGGCAGCAATTTGGCAGTTTTTTTCAGCCATTCATAAATAGATTTCCATTATTCTTAGGAATTATGTCATCATACTGATAAGTCAATCTCGATTATTATCGCAATATTTACAACTATCGAACCCAGACTTACTTTACTTTGTGTAAATTATTCATCATCGCTCTCAAAAAACGGCGAAGAAAAACATCGTGAGGAAACCGGCATGTCCAGAACAAAATCAAAGACATGTGACATCTTCTATGAACCCGCACTGGGCCCGCGTGGTGGATTTCGGCTCACACACCCCTCTCGCCGAGAGGAGGCCCGTGTCCCAGCAACTACAACTGCTCCATTCAGCGGTCTTTGAGAACGTCCATGTTCAACAGTGGAAAGTCACAAGCTAATAATTAAAAAACAAATATTATATTTTATTAACAAAATATGTGACAGCAGTTAACTTCGCCTTTCTTTTGGGAATCATTTTTATTTTTGTTGAGGTGAAGCTTTTTGTCCCACTCTTTAATTCAGTCACGTAAAGGTCACAGTCGCAGCGTGATAATTTCTTAACTCGCAAAGTGTTATGATTGTTAAAGATTATACAATTGCTATAATGTACACTTCTTTAGAACTCTCCAATTCAGCGAAGAAAATTCTTATTTACTGAATATTACACGTGCTATCTAATAACTTTCAGACAAGAGCAGTCGTCAGGCACATTAAGCGTCTTCATAAAAGTATAATATCTAAATAGCTGTATCACGTTTTGAATTATTAAAAGTTGCTTTTTAGAAATAGAATTGAAGTGTCTGTTTGTAGTTACAGCTATAAAAAGCAGGCGCTAATGGCGCTATACAACGTTTATCAGTAAGGGGGTTACCCCTTAGGGCTCCCACACATAAACACGATACGACGCCGCATCGTGTTACGACGTATATGATTTAGTGTTTTATTAGTGACGTATCATTCAAACCGGGAAAAGTGGAAAGAGGGAAGGGAGGTCTTTGCTCTGCAGACCCTGCAGTGAGACAACACAGGCTTATAATAATAATAAGTCATTCAAACGGTGAAACGATGCTGCGTCGTAGCACGACGTATATGATTTAGTGTTTTATTAGTGACGTATCATTCAAACCGGGAAAAGTGGAACGAGGGAAGGGATGTCTTTGCTCTGCAGACCCTGCAGTGAGACAACACCGGCTTATAATAATAATAAGTCATTCAAACGGTGAAACGATGCTGCGTCGTAGCACGACGCGACGAATATAATGGAATATGATTATAGTAACTTTTCAGTCAAACGTCAAAACGATGCCGCGTCGTAGTACGACGCGACGTCGTATCGTGTTTATGTGTTGGAGTCCTATTAAACGTTGTATAGCGTCTATATAGCTACACAACGCTTTGTCTTCTTCTTTGAAACTCATATTACTGACCACTGAGAGAGAGAGAAATCGGTGTGTAACTCTTCATCTGATATAATACGTTTAATAGTAAGGGGGTATATGAATATGAAAGTACATACGGTACTTATAGGTAACAGAAAATCATTTTATTTTTGTCTGTCTGTTTGTTTGTTCTGGCTAATCTCACTTTCACTGGCAGATAGCTCATGTTATAAGGAGTAACTGAGGCTACTTTTATTTTAGAAAAAAAGGGTTCCACGCAAAAATGACCCATAAAATTCCAATTTGTTTTACGATATGCACGCGAAGTCGCGGGCACAGCTAGTCATGTACATAATGTTTCGCGCTTGAGTTCTTAGCAATAAGTTATGAGTTATGAGACATCAATGTTTCAAGGGGACTAAACACTGAATTATTACGTGTAAACATTCACTAACATCGCTCACTGTTACTTGACACGCTACTTGAAATAACTACTGCATATAGTAGTTATTTCAAGTAGTGGAAACTTTTTCCTAAAGAACATACGCATGACCTGCCAGCGAATCCATTCATGTTTCAATCATACTGTATAACGTCCTCTAAATACACGGATTAGGAAATATCCCCGCAATTGTGGTAATTTTTATCTATCCATCCATACTATCACATCACACTAATATTATAAAGGCGAAAGTTTGTGAGTGTGTGTGTGCGTGTGTTTATATGTTTGTTACTTCTTCACGCTCAAACGGCTGGACCAATTTTGATAAAATTTTGAATAGACGTAACTGACACCCTGGATTAACATATAGGCTACTTTTTATCTCGAAATTCCAACGGGATCGAAACTTATGCGGGTGAAACCGCGGGGCGCAGCTAATATTATAAATTCGAAAGTAACTCTGTCGCGTATCTTACCTTTTCACGCCTAAGTCAATGAACGGATTTCGATAAAATTTAGCAAGGAGATAGATGGCATCCTGGGGAAGGACATTTGCTACTTTTTGTCCCGGTAGCACGTTCCCGTGGGATTATGATCCACAGGTATGATGGCAGGATATGATGTACAGGATACATTCCGAAAGAAGAAACTAATTTGAAACCTAATAGAACATTTTATAAGTTGCCAGATGAGTGGGAATTAAAAGGCAACTCAAAAACTAGAAGCATCATACTGAGTTTTTTTTTAAACACCTTTGAACATTAGAACCCTTGACTAATGAAGCAATACAAACACCGATAAAAATCCTAACCACCCTCTGTCGTATAGTCACTGAGCTAGAGAGATCTTTCCGGTAAATGTCAGGGCGTAGGTGTTGATAAACAGTTTGCCTGACCAACAACCTATCTCCACCCACATGCTGTGTGGATATTGTAGATAGAGAAATTCAGGAGCGAATAACGTTAACTTATAGGCTTAAAGTGAAGCCAACTATTTTTATAGATAGGATAGATAAATCCAAGGATATGAGGAAATTAAAGGAGATGTTTCAAAATGGGCCAGGTCTATGTACAGTACATACATACATACATCATACATAATCAGCCTATAACGTTCCCACTGCTGGGACACAGGCCTCCTCTCTGTGAGAGGGAGTGGGCCGTAATCCACCACGCGGGCCCAGTGCGGGTTGGTGGATGTCACATGTCTTCGAATTTTTGGTTCTTGGACATGCCGGTTTCCTCACGATGTTTTCCTTCACCGTTTTGAGAGCAGTGGTAATGAAATAATTTACACAAAGTAAAGCGCCTGTCGGGGTTCGAACCTACGACCTACAACTTGTAAGTCGCGGCTGATACATTTACTTTTACATTTATTTTTATCGACTTTCAACATGGCGTCTCACCGATTTAGTTACTCTGTGCTTAAAAATAATGACAGTTAACCATAGATCAACAATTGATCATAGAAAGAAAACTGTCAGCTGTCACAAGTGTCACTTCACTTCAGAATGCTTCAGAAATAAACATGTCAAACGTTTCAAACGTTAAAATAAACATGTCAAACGTTAATCAATCAAAATGACAGCTTACCGCCATGACGGGTTTTTGTTGTGTTGCAATTTCAAGTGTAATTTCTTGTGTTTACCAGCAAACCAAGCCATTTTAAAGCAATTTGAGTTGAGAACTGTTTTAAATGAATTTCCCTATTTTTAAGTATGGTGTAAAAGGACCTGGCCCAGGCTCCATACATTTTGAAACATCTCCTTTGTTAACAATATTTCAGCCACAGCCTTAAACATTTTGAAATCTGGGATCATCAGTCAGTCACCCATTGCGATTGAATTTCAACTTAAATCCCATCATACACCTTTCTTTCTCAATCCTAAAGATATAATTAGCAGATTCCTAAATCTCTTGCAGTGTAAACCAACCCTGGTAAGGATTATATGAAATGAGCTTCTAAATGAAAAGTAACGTCACAATCCACGAACATTATCCTTGTGGTTAACGTTTATTCTGTTAAATACGTATGCAGTCAAGTGAAGGACGACACGACGCAGGTAAGACCTTAACCCAGTTTCAAGACCAGAGTTACCTGTTGTATCTATCCACGTGTCGAGCGTTTGGGTTCTGACAGGACCCCCCGGACTGAACCTTGTACATCGAATCTGTCTGTTAGCGTTGACAGCTGAACATAGGAAGGCCCCTCATCATCAATGTTGTCGAAGGCAAAAGGAATATGGGCATGGGTGGTAAACATGTCATTGATAATCGCAATATTTTCAGCAAGCCAGATTAAACGGAGTAATCCTAAGTAATATTATAAATGCGAAATTAAATTTTTTTATTTGTTATTCCATCACGCAAAAACGGCTGGACGGATTTGGAAGAAATTTGACTCATACATATAGACCATGACCTGGGTATGGACAGGCTATTTTTCATCCCGGATCGCAGACAAAGTCGCGGGCAATAGCTAGTATGATTAAAATATGACGTTACATCATCGTCTTCTACTCGCTTCGTGTTCTGCCGGTCTATTCTGTAAAAATCTCACTGTCAAAACTTAGGTGAAGTTAGCTGTCTTTCCACATGATGTTAGGGATTAACACTATGGAGAGCTCAATTATTCACCTAAGTAAGGGTGAGATTATAAAAAAAATTGATCCAACTGGTCTTGATTTCACGTAGACTCCTTTATATCCAAAATATCTTGCGTAATAATCTTACTTTATGCTAGTTTTTGGCTTCATGGAGCGCTCAATATCATGTATAAGCTAGCTTATACCTCCGTCAGTCCTTGGAAATCCGCTGACCCTACCAATAACACGACAATATCCTCAAGTAAACGTTCATTTTGTTCCATATGCACCATTCTATTATGAAGGACTAGTCAGGTAAGGTCCCGACCTTGGCCCGCTTTTAACGCCTGACCAGCTCGTGCTCGGGTTTTACGTGCATTAATTTTACTACAACCCCAGTATACAATAGAGTAAAAATACGTAAAACAAGCTGGCAGGTACGGTATTCTACGTGTTTTCAGTCAATTGGTTTTCAGTTTTAACGTGTCCCGCAGTGTAGTTAACTGCTCGTGTTTTATGCTAGCTAGAGCTGAAAATTTTAAAACAGATGGCTTTTTGCTTGCCGGCTGTGGGTTGAAAGGTATGTTTTTATGAGTCAACTCTGCATAATGGATAAGTGCTTTTCTCTTAACTGCAATGACATAATGCTTACCATGCTAAGGACTACCTCTTTACAAGAATATGGTTCTTGTTTAAGCTTTTATCTTCCTACAAAACACGATTTTAATAGAAAACAACAGTAGAATCCTTTTTATTCTTCCATATTTCTTCCTTTTTAATTCTCAATGTTTCTGTCGAGGGCCACAGCCTTGACCCGTTTCTGTGACCATCCTGAACTGAACTTAGGATTTGATGCTGCATGAAATACCCGTAGGTCACTCACTAGTTGAAAGAGCTTATTAGTATTTTTTTGGATTGACAGTTTGAAATTTTCATTTGCAGAACTCGCATTTGTATTGCGGGAAAATATAGATTCTCTGTTCGTATTTATTATGATTCAAGCGTACAAGACTATCTTTTCCTTTAGCTTCTAGGTAAAAGGCTTAACTTTTCGGTGATTCCATACATAAGGTTAGACCTCTCAAACACGCATCCCTTTCCATAAAGCCGAAGATAATAATATTTAATATCATGATACGTCCAGACCGCGTTATGCCCAAGGACTGCTATTAAATTACACTCGTAAAAGGACACTCGGCGGACATATTTTACGGCGAAAATATCTATCATCTATTTTATATTACCTACTCTGTTTGAAATGCTTCCGTGGCAAAAATTTTCAGTTACTTTTGACTCAGGTTACTGCCGCTGCGCGCTGTAAGAATGCTCTAACTTTTGTCTCATTCTAATTAGTGAAGAGACTCTGTAAGCGTTTTGCGAAGACAGTTTTCTTGCTTTCAGAATAAGTATCTTTCATCAGTATCAAAGTTCTCGAACAGTTTATAACGTACCCTTTACAACTCCGACAACATTGTCGGTAGTTATAGGTTCTACCCAAACAAACTCAATTCCTATTTCGTGTCAAGGTAATATGTAGATTTGTATATTCTATATTCGGAAAACTAAATTGCTCTAGCGTTCTAGAAATATTCCTAGACGGCATAGTTAATTCAATTTGTTCACATACGGGACCAAGATCGATGTAAACGATAAAGCGAAGCACTTGTGGGAGGATGTTTGCTTAATGAAACATTAGTTACTCCACCGGAACGTACTTAGCGACGTCTTAGCTCTTGTTCCCGTTACAAACTAATGCATAAACTTGAAACGATCGTTCTAAGACAAACAACCTTGCTCCGTAAGCCTGGCAGCCTAGAGACTACGATCATAATATTCCTGCTCCGCTGCTCCTAAATAATTCATGGTAAGGTGCCTCACACGTACGACGGGGCTCGGAGCTGGGCTGCACATCAACTAGCTAGCTCTACCTGTGGCCTATAAATTGAGCTCATTTTAATAATAAATTGACTACACGAAAATCTTCGATGGACAAAATATCGACACTAACACGGAATTCTTTACGAATGGCTAACGTGGTTGTCCATTGAACTATCTGGAAACATACGTCTACAAATGGTATATTATTTTACACAAGTTTCCCTTTCACTTCAGGGTAAAAAACCGCGAAAGAACCGCACCTCACGTCGGCAATCGATGGCTCTAATTGATACGTTAAACGAAGCGAAATTGATAGACACGCAGTTTAATTTTCTATCCAATTAATCTGTTTCGATTCATAGTGACACGATATGTTACACTTTCCGAGAACTAATACTATCGTTACGACAGAACATCTTCTTTTCGGTGTAACGTGCTTGACTACACTATTATGTAAATAAAATCGATTCTATGATTTCTTGAAAGAAACTAGCAAAACACTGGTTATTCCCACAGTAATTTCCTACTTTATTATTGCAATAAGCGCGACAGAGAGCATAACAATGGTATTTAAATAATACCAGTCGGAATGTGTTTTTCGAGATACCGCTTCATCAATCAATAATTACACATAGGTAGTAACGAACACGATACTGAGAATCCATAACCAAACTAATTCTTCAAACTAGGTATGCTGGAAGTGAAAACAGACTGATACTTTCCATTAGCAAAGCTACGAACGAACCAAACGTATTTGTAGGAGATTACATCTGTGTAAGGTTCGAATTCAAATGCAAAGAGTACGAGGCTAAAGGTAAGGTAACGAGTGCCAATAATCCACAATAACAATAGGGCTGCCTTATCCAGATATCGCTGGTCTATCTAGGAACGATAACAAGCAATATCTTTATGTAAATTAACGTCCAGTATGACTGAAGCTACACGGAAAATAACATTGCGAGCAATTTATATCCAAGAATTGTTAAACGTTTAAAAGGGATTCCACAAAGCTAAACAGTAACAGAGAATCTGCATAACTGTTAAACGATCTTTTGATAAATACTTCAAAGTTTAAACAATTCGTTTAATCCGCCCCTACTTTAAATTCAGGGAACAAATTCCGCATAATAAAATTAGCAAATCGGGCCGATTCATTTAAGGATCGGAATAATATAGGGACGTGGGTGGGACATCAACATGTCCCGGTCTTAAACGGGGTTGAAGGGACATTTGGAACTTTCAACCCTACGTGTGCCGACCGGGTGTTTGGCGTGTCAACGTGACTGCGGTCACGGCCGGACGGTAGTATGCAGAAATAGACTGAGGGCGTATCTTTGACAGGTCGAAACGCATTGTTATTTGTGATGTCATTGTACCTGGTGAGAGACTTGAGTGAAACATCTGGCTTAAATAGAACAGTTAGAAATGATAATTTAATTGTGACCAAATAGGATAATTTTGAAATCCGCAGGAGAACCAAGGTAACCGACATAGCCCGAAGAATTGCCAAACTTAAGTGGCAGTGGGCAGGGCACATTGCTCGCAGAACAGATGGCCGATGGGGCCGAAAGGTTCTGGAGTGGCGACCGTGTACCGGAAGACGTAGCGTTGGAAGGCCTTCCACAAGGTGGACCGACGACCTTGTGAAGGCCGCAGGAACTCGTTGGATGCGAGAAGCACAAAACCGGTCGAAGTGGAGGTGCTTGGGGGAGGCCTATGTCCAGCAGTGGACGTCTTTCGGCTGAAATGATGATGATGAGGATAATTTTGATTCTAATAAAGTATTATCAAACCAGACATATTACATTAGTGTCTTTATTGAGTAGATCTACTATAATTCACGCAGATTCAAAGGAGATGGCAGTTTTTGGCATCGCTAATTTTGGAAAGGTACAGAATTCAAAGCTATTTAAAAGAAAAGCGCTTATTTTTATGTATAATACATAAAAATAGCCAGATTAACTTTATTATTGAGAATTGGGATTAAATCTCGTTAAATATGAGTAAGTTGAGCAGCCGGAAACAAGGCTTTTTGGACTTGTTATACTATATGACAGTGTTGTCATGGCAAACAAACAAACATGACTCTTTAGAAGATGACCACAGAGTACTTTTTGATAGACTAAGATGACACACAAAACTTCACAAGTCACATTCGCTCGCTCGCTACTATTTTGTGCTGGTGTGAATGTTTTGTGCGCGCAAAGTTTTACGTGGATTTTTACAACGACCTGGCTTGCTTTTGGATTTCGAAGACTCCTACCTTTCTGAACGACTGTTGCTAGACTTGGACCTCGACGTTTCCTATATGCTTAGATTATTATTTTATTATTATTCTTATTGTTTATTATTATTCCTATTATATGCTTAGATTCCGATAAGTGAGTCTCTAGAGTCTCCTGAGTTTTCTGTGACTACTGAGTTTAATTAAAACTGACCGAGTATCTACACTTGAAACTGTCATTAGGTCAATGATCAGTGGGTAAATCATTGAACTAAACAAACTTCAACAAGTAGTTATTTATCATTTTTGAAGTCATTACAAAGCATAATTAGCAATATGTTATGCATACAATAAACATTTATGCGTTAAAATAGTAATAGAGGTAAAATAACCTGTTAAAGTACAAACATTAATACACTTAACCTCACTTTTACAAAAATTAAGATTTCTCTTTAACCCCATTGTAATTATTTTTTATTTATTTTTTTAACAAAAGCTCATAATATTCCCTATCAAACCATGCCACTTTTATTTCTGTGGAAACTAAAAAAGTTTAATGCCAGCGTTCTATGAACTTCTGCCATTCTCCTTTCGTATCATCAACGTAATTCGATCTTTACCTGCTAATCAAATAAAGGGTTAGGCCCTTTGTAGACACACGTTTTTCTCGCCGTGAAAAACTACGGTTTATTCATCGTGTGTAGGCACGTTCGTCAGTTTTGTATGGATCACTATGGAAGCTTGTTGACAGACACGTTTTTTCTACGGCGCGGTTTATACGCCGTACCATATACAAAGGGGCCTTAAGGGTACTACATGACTTAAAGCGCGGTCACTGTCGGACTGCATAGAAAAAAAAGAGAAGCGCGATGACACAACACTGGTAATTTATTGCAAAATATGAAGCAATTATCTGCCTATTTACAAAAAACCTATTGTTTGGACTAAAAAAATAAAACACTAGTGCTTTAGTATGTTGGTTGTAGAATAATCTAACAAAAATCATGATGATTGTATGTATATTAGTATGGTTTTTATTGTTAAAAGAAAGTTTTTAGAGGTATCTTCATGTTTTTTTTTCTATCGTATCAAATTAGCTGTATTATGTTTTCAACACACTATCTACCTAGCATATGTCCTGAAAAATATCATTATATTTTCTGATTTTATTTACCGTAGTCGATCATATACTTTTAAGCATTATAAAACTGGCGTTTTTTTGCGTTTAGGTCCTGTAAGCCCCTTAAGTTCCGCAGTAACCTGTTAAACTGCATTACCCTCGCATGAAATCCAACGGTTATTGCAAATGAGCAGCAAAAGCCCTCTTTAATCTCAACCCTAAACTGAACACTGGAGGGTCCATAACACCCACATAACATTAAAGTAAAAAATTAAGAGATATTTATTCTAATTGTAGTATTAAAACATATGAAGGCCTTAATGATTTTTGTGGGGGCTGAAAGCGTGAGTAATAAAAGCCGCCACGGCACCGATTTGTCACGAAAGAATTTTAAACTCTGTGATAATTTACGAAATCCTTTGCCGTGCAGCGTCAAGAGAACCATTTTGTCGAAACGAAACCAAATTAACTGCGAGACAAATGGTGACAATGAGAACGCGTGGATATTGTGCTGTTATGCGTCTACATGTTCGCAGTTAATCGCCGTGTATTTCACAATGTATGTATGTGCGTACATGTAAATTGTTATACCTTTTATTTTGTCGCGTTTAGAGCCGTTTCTTAACATGAAAGTTAATTGTTTTGTTACATGGCCGTTTTCCAAACTTTCACATTTAAATTATATTTTATGTAAAAACGTCCGCTTTTATTGGTATTAGACTTGGTTTGTGGTTTTAGTAGTGTAAGTGTGATACCGACCTTCATAATTCCGGTATTTTTATTCACTTCATTTTTTTTTCGTAACTTTCTCTTCAGTCAACTCATTGAAAAATCAATTGTAGTAGAAAAATTTTCAAAATTAACTTAAACTACTAGGTACTCACCAGAAGCATCATTGTTGACAGTAAGCTGCGCAAGAGTTCGCTTTGGCGTATTGGTGGTTCGCGGTGATGGCTGCGCGCGCCGGCACGGAGGAGTACACTCCGGGCCATTAGAACGCTGAAACAATAGACACACTGAAAGTTAATAAGAAGTAGAATTACTTGTTTTATGATACTAAAATAAGGTTGCCAACTAATTTATTGCCCCCTGGGCCAGCGGGATAAATTCAACAAAATTCATTGCGTTAATTAGTCTGTCGAGCAAACGAATTTTCCAACTATATGAAGCAATGGATTAGGAATTTCCTTCAAGATCTTTCGGATTGTGATAGAAAGTGAGACGCGATTGGGGTGCTGATACACTAGCGAGCTTTTCTGTGGTGCCTTGCAAGAGTTGCAAGTCAAGCTAGCTAGTTCATTCGCTGGGTCATTTCATTGCAAGACCGAGGTATTGTAAACCAGTGGATAGCGCAGTGTATTAAATAACGAATTGCACATGAGTGCAAGTTTGTGATTTGTGGCATATTACTTGATAGTATTATAAATCGCATGTTTCTAAGCTGTTAACACATTATTTATTGGCTTTATACATAATTATCAGCAGCTCCAGTAATTACATTAATTGGTATTATAAAACATCAGTGAACATTGCGTACTTATACGAAAGATTTATATAATTACTCTACGGCTGAATTTCTCACTTTTTCCTTTTATTTTAAACTAGCTGCGCCCCGCGGTTTCACCCACATATGTGTCGATCCCGTGGGAATATCGGGATAAAAACTATCCTATGTCCTTCCCCGGGACTCAAACTATCTCTATACCAAATTTCATCTAAATTGGTTCAGTAGTTTAGGCGTGAAGAAAAGACAGACAGACAGACAGAGTTACTTTCGCATTTATAATATTAGTTTGGATAGTGTTAACTTCGTTAATTAAATTCCTGACATGGCAAAATATTGTGTAAATTGCTTGTGCTTTTAACATTTCATCCTTCATTGTAGGCAAATTTACTTAACCTAAAAAGAAAGTTCAACATTGAACTTGTAATACCCTCGACCCCGAAAGTTTAAACTGAGAAACGTACAATGTATTTACATAATCTCAAGTTTAATGAAGCACTACCTACTTACAAATTTGAACAGCCTTCGTCTAATTTAACGAAGATAAAAGGCTTTAATTAAATATTGATAGTAATAATGCCTCGCTACGTGGTACTGGAATGATATTAATCAAGTTGTTTTGATGATCCATTTCGCAGTTGCGAGTTCTCGGTGGGTATCTCTAAATAAGATTAATAAGATCTAATTGAGTCGAAGCAATATCACGTGTTAGATGAAATACCTACTTCGTAACTAAGTTAAACATATTTTTAATACACTCCTTTGCAAAAAAAACGGGCACTTTAGATTTTTTTTTCTACTTCAATGAAGAAGAATAAGAAAGAAGTTTTATTAATTTGACGATATATTGGTATGTTATTTGAAGCATCCTAGCATGATCCTTCACGTTCCAAATTTAAATTTTGAAATTAACAAAAGAAAAATAATGATTATTGTGGATTATTGTAAAATTGCTTTACTACTGGCGCGAATTGTTGAAACGATTTTTTTACTGATTACTAAAATTTTAAAACTTTTTGTATATTTTCTGCAAATTAAACAATTTAATCTTTCTTTTTACATTAAATACCACTTTTTGATATGAGTGACAAAGCGATAAGGGCCGGTAAAATTATAGCCCTACTTAAAGAAGGTTGTTCGCAAACTTACGTGTCTCAGCGGCTAAATGTGAGTCGTTCAACTGTCCAGAGGACTTGGCAACGGTATCAAGAGACTGGCTCGGTCAAAAGAAGACCCGGTTCGGGAAGAAAACGATGCACAGAACCAAGAGATGACCGCTTTTTGGTGAGTCAGGCGTTGCAGAATCGTCAGGCGTCAAGTGTGGACCTGAAGAAGAGCCTTGGAGAAGTAAGAGGAGTAGAAGTTAGCTTGTGGACGGTCAAGAGGAGGCTTTTGGCTGCCAATATCAGGAGTTACCGCCCGGCTCGGGACCCTAAATTACTCCGTGAGCACCGTGTTGCTCGACTTCAGTTTGCTCGAAACTGTGCTTTATGGACACTGGAGGACTGGAATAAAGTATTGTTTTCTGATGAAGCTAGAATCTCTTTGTGTGGAGAGAACCGACGCCGGCGAGTGCTGCGAAGACCACGGGAACGTTATGCGGAAGTGTGTTTCGAAGAAATCACTCCTTATGGCGGAGGCTCCGTTATGTTTTGGGCAGCAATTTATTTGACGGAGCGTACGGAGTCAATTTTCAGAAAAAATGGAACATTAAATGCATACCGGTACATAATGGAAGTCCTAATTCCATATACACAACCCGCATTGACTGCACTTGGGGAAGATTCCATTTTTATGGACGACAATGCTCGCCCGCACCGTTCTGGCGACGTGAAAGCATACATGCAAGAAGTTGAGATCCGTCGTTTAGATTGGCCAGCTCGAAGTCCTGACCTCAATCCAATTGAGCATGTCTGGGATGTTCTAAAAAGACGGGTTAGATCAGTGCAACCTGCTCCACAAAACATCAGGGAGCTTAAAAGAGTCATTGCAGAAGAGTGGGAAGGTATTCCTCAAAACGTTATTAAAAACATCGTGGAAATCATGCCCAGAAGGATTCAAGCTGTGATTTTGGCAAGAGGAGGTCACACTCTATTACATTTTTACATTTGTAACTTTATTTAATTTAAAAAAGTAAAAAAATCTTCTTGTCTTTATTGCCGACCACTTCTTATTGTTTGGCCGTGTGCATCGGTTTTAAAGAATTCATCGAAAATTAAAAAAATAAATTGCCAGAATTCACTTCACGTGTATTAATTTACACGATTATTAGTATACCTACAGATTACAGACCACGTCAAAAAAATAAATTTCATTTAATTAACTCAAATCGACCTGAGAACGTAAATTTCCTTAGGTGCCCGTTTTTTTTGCAAAGGAGTGTATTTACACCTGTTTCTTAACTGGAATATCCTAATACCATGGGCTGATTTGACCAGTCTGTAATATATTTTATACGTGGAATAAAATTGACGTCTGACGGTTCCAATACGGAAAATCTGTCAAAAATTCACAATTACATGTGGGACGAGTTGGGGAACGACTCGATAAGAGACTTATTCTAAGTATAAAAGTTTCGTGAATTTCGTTACCCTTAAAATTATAAATGTTAATTTATATGTTCGAATGTCTGTTACTCGATCACGCAAAAACCGCTGAGCTGAACGTATTTGGATAAAATTTGGTAAGTATATGCACAGATAAGTTTATTTATTTAATACTTCAAGCAAATAAATCTATAGAGGCGGACTTAATGCCATAGGCATTTTCTACCAGTCAACGTTTGGGCAGTTTGGGCGATGCAGAGACAAACAGTGGTAGGTGCAATCATGAAAATTGAGGAATTTTAAATATAAAGATACGCATAAACCTATTAAAACTATGATATAACCTGGATAGATAGTTCATAACCTGGATTAATGCATAGGAGTTTTTGTCTCAGTATTGACATATTCTGAAGTCGACGCAGACGAAGTCGCAGACAAATGCTACTATTAAGATGTCATCAGAGTAACAAAAAGCTTAAATAAATATGTGAAACGTGGTCGTCATCTTGAAAAAGTATGGAAAATGAAGTATTCGAAGATGTTAATGTAGCGTGTAATTGATTGCATGCGAAGTTTCCTCAAGACCAAGTGTGTTCTTACAAACATCATAACCCTCCTTTTTGCTACGCCTAAAAATAACATAAAAAGTTAGGAAAATAAAGATGAACTTAGAAGGCTGTCTCAACCGATTATGCGAAACTATTTCCTCACAATTCAGAATCGTAAATACATACTGGCAACTGTACATATAGCTTAATACTGTGAAGTTTTCAGAAGTCTCCTAACTTAACAAATGCTTAGGTACTGAACTTCAAGGATCTGCGAACAGTTCAATATGTGTGGAAATCCGGGAAACTCCTTACCTCAGTAACAGTCTGTGTGCAAAACCCGTAATATTTGCATACTGAGAGAATCTAAACTTAGCATCTTGAACAAAGTAGAAATTCTCCTTTGGTCCTACGCAAAATCCTTCATTTATTAACCTTTTGAACGCCATTGTCACATATATGTGACAAACGAAATCTTACCCTGAACGCCAACGTCACAAATATATGACAAAATACACGTCGCACGGGTCGCACCATATTATGAAATAAACAATTTAATCATTACTTTTGTGTGTTTTTATTTATATAATTTAAAAGTTTAAGCTTCCGTCTATATTGTACCTATTGCATGAAACTAATATAAATAAACCACCAATATCGAGAAATTTGTTGTTTTAAGTGTGTGTGTATGTTGTTTTGTTAAAGTGGCCTGGCGTCAGGGGTACGGCGATACGTTTATACTCTGGCGTTCAAAAGGTTAAGAATATTATTAAGTATTACCATAATAAGATTTATTATTATATGCCTGTGTTCTCCCACTGCAGGGCAAACGCCTCCCGTCCCTCTTTCCACTTTTCCTGGCCTACTACGATTGTGGGCCCATCCTTTAAGAAGGAGTCCAGCTCATCCCTCCATCTCTTTCTGGGCCTGCCGCGCAGTCGTTTCCTGCCATTTCGGATCCACTTAGTAATGGCTTTTGCGTGTTACTGCTCCGACATGCGACAGACATGGCCTAGTAATAAGATTAGCTCTTTTCAAATTGATAAAATTAAACTGTCACAACAACAAGTCAGTCAACAAGTAATAAGTTTTGGGTTACCACAAGAATTAATTAAGTTACGACTTTCAAACATGGCCAATATCTTGTGACATTAAACTTAAATAAAACAGTATTAAGATTTGCTTACACGGATAACTTAATTACGCAATAATGTGCTACTTCTGGCAACTGTGTTCAACTATGACGTCTCAGCAACACCAAGCAGTTTACGGCAATGCCAAGATGGTACAAGAATTGATTAAATTTTTAACGGTGAAGGAAATCATCGTGAGGAAACCGGCATGTCTTAGAACCGAAAACTCGAAGACATGTGACATCTACCAAGCCGCACTGGGCCCGCGCAGGAGGCCTGTGTACCACCACTGCTGCACTGGGAACATAATACGCTGATTATGATTTTATCTGCCCATGTAAGCCGTAAGCGATCAATAAGTCCAAACAACTTACCATTTTATTAACTTTATACTCCTTGAAATAAATCCTCATATTGAATATCTGGACGATTCTTTAATTGTATGCTTCACATAGAATTAAGAGTCCAATTCACTTATCACTTCACGTCTCAACTAAAGTACGATTTCACCTAAAATCCAACTGAAATTGCTCATAATTCTTCCTAATGATGTCATAAAATGGCTTTGGAGGTTTAACTTTTAGTTTTGAATAAGCGATTCGCGAGAAAAGACAGGACTGTAATCCTTTAATCTGTTTTACAGCTGGCATAGGGTTACAAAGATATTTTCTTTTCAGGTTTTGGGATGAGCTGTGTTTATAAGAATAGTGAATGCAGTGATAAAAAGCCAGCTTAAGTCTATTCAAATCCTTGTTACCAATTGATTTTATTTCCACGGCAGTGTAAATAAAGTTTGTTTCAGAATGACAAGTACGATTGGAAAAAGTCATAAAAAAAAACTGTAGCTCAAACTGAACTTCATGTGTAGTTGTTTTCCCAAAAACACATGTTTGTTTACACGTTTAGAAATCAAATCGCGAACGAAGTATAGGCTACCCAAGATACGACGGTCATATTAAGGTATACTTAGTCACTTGTGGGGGCTAACTTGCCTCGTCCTTAGCCCACACAGACTACATTCTCCATGCGATCCCGTTCTCAGAGCAGAACGCATTAAGTTATATAATAAACCAGTCCTCAAGTAACAAATAATTAATTATTAAGAACATAAATATATTAATAATATTTATAAATAATATAATAATGTTTATAAATATATATGATTTATTTGGTATGTATTTTCTGGTGTACCTACAATAAATTATATTATAAATAATAATAAATAAATAAATGATTACAGGGAAAGCTCTGCTTAACAATATCTACTAGTACAATAGGCTTCAGTCTATTTTGTAATTTCCCGGAACCATCCAAAGCTAGTCAAAGTAACAGCTGTGAAGCGCCTGCCCATTATAGGTTTCTTGTTAGCACCGCTTGATAGAAAGCGTCTATGTTTGAGTAGGAAGGTGCATAGTGTTTGATTGGAAACTTGAACTTAGATAGTGCTTCAAGTATCCTACTTAACCAAGGAACTTGTCGATTATTCTGGGCAACGAAATGTACATTCGTTGTCAATTAAGAGACAGAAAAATATGTAATATTCATTGTAACTAATAACTTTTTTTTATATTCTTTATTTAATTAGGGACTTTTATGACCGCAATGCGTATGACAGTCCCATCGTACCCCAAATACATACTGCTACGGATCACATTTAGGCCATGAACAACTAACTATTAACTTGACGATCTGAACTACGCCTAAAATTTGGCCTACTAGGCCCAAATAATATAAGAAACATAGATATCCCCGAAACGAAAAGGAGCAGCTCATGACTAAACCTTGAAAATTAAAACAATCGACAAAGAACTCCAGAAAGCAATAAGAACAGCAAACGTTTACGGAAACTTCAGAGAATAGTCCTTTCTGCAAAAGGTTTCCCATATTGCCTCTTCAACTAAGTTACTAGGGAAACATTGATAGAACCTGGGTTATTAGGGGTTTTTCGGAAATGCTTATCGCCGGGTACAGGAAGGCGTTAATTCGGGCTGTAGGATAAATAAAAGCTTTTGGTTAAACGGCTTTGGATTACTTAGTAGTGCGGCTTTCTGGAACGAAATTCTATAAGGAACTTGGTTTAATTTATCACTAATTTAATTAAAATCGTAGCTATGTATGTATATTGAGAACCTAAGAAAGCATCGATTTTGAGCAAATGACAAGAAATCAAGGACAATCACAACGAACAAAGCTTACAGAATACAAAAGTAGAGGGGTAGGTAGCCAAGAATAGAAATTACATATATTCAAAGTAAAAAAAACTTCAAGCATGAATATAACAGGGTCACCGAACAAACACACAAGTTGGCTAAGGGCCGGTTGGTTAACGTAACATACGTACGTCAAATAATAACGATTACGTACTCGTTACTACTTGACGTACGGGAAGACCATCATTTTGTAATTGTAATTTGAAACAACGCTTTTTTTGGTTTGACGGTAGTTAGCGCCATTTTTGACGTATACGTATGTGTCAAATGGACGTGAAAGAACCTGCCCTAAGCCAGACACTAGTTTGAGGGACCGAATAATGTTCAGACAAAGTTAGAAGCGCTTATTTGCTGATAGAATGTTATGTTTACTAATTTTCCACTAAAGTTGGCACAAATTGCTAACTAAGTACCAGACAAAGACTTGCCAAGGACGTTGGTTCAAATACGCAGCCACAATTTCTAGGTCACTAGTCTTTTGACTGTTTGAAAACTTTAATTTCCATGGTACAAAGAATGAATATTTATAGTCAAGATGGATATTGATCCAAGTTTGTGTCAACGGTTTAAGTGGATATGAATTGAGTGGATATGAGCGTTAAGCTAGACGAGATCACGAAAGGGATGCATGTATAATATAAAATTATGCAAGACGAGACGTTTAAAAAATAATCAGTAAGTGGAAAAGAGGAAGCCTGGCTTGAGTCCAGATAAGGCAAAAATATTCAATTAGGAGCACAACTTTTAACAGTGGGGAGATGTGGGTTCCGTAGATACAGAGATTGTAGTTTACACAACAAAGCGGACATGCGAAACTCTCGTTTATTAACCTTTTGTAAACAAGCTCAAACCAGGTCTTATTCCAACTCCTTGGATTAATACTAATCTTAAGCTCTATACTCTTCATAATAATAATTTGACGCACCAACCAATATCATAGCCAGAAGCGTGAAACAAGTTAAATAAGTTCTAAATCGGAGAACAATGTAAACTGGCAAACTAGATGTTTCGACACGGCTTAGATCTCGGTCTGTGGCAGGACAACCTTCAACAACTAGATAGATTGTCTG
Source organism: Amphipoea lucens (assembly GCA_947508005.1). Taxonomy (NCBI): domain Eukaryota; kingdom Metazoa; phylum Arthropoda; class Insecta; order Lepidoptera; family Noctuidae; genus Amphipoea; species Amphipoea lucens. Next base: position 15,319,072 of record OX382370.1, read on the forward strand.
ATCTCCGTAACCTAAGCCAACGAACTATCTGCGCTATGCAAATTTGTAATACTAAACTTAGATATCAAGTATTATTCTTGAAGTTTGAACACGTTCATTCAAATTGAACTGAACGATTGTGCGCTTAAATTTATTAAATTGGTTTCTGAAGGACAGAGAATTCGGCACAATGCAATGATTTTTATGAGTGGCATAAAGAAGCGGGTGACTCTCAAACTCTCAAATCGAATGGATTTCATTGTAAAAAGTTAGTGGGATGACGTAAACCAGTTCATTAATTTGAAATCACGCCATTTTTAAAGGGAACTATATTTTCTATCACCAAAATTTATATTTGTCATCAAGTTGTATCACCTAATAAATAGATCTATCGCCACGAAATATTTGTATCACCTAATAAATAGATCTATCGCCACGAAATATTTTCGTTCTCAGATAGCGGGGCTCCGTCGACATAGGATGCAAGAGCGAGCGAAGGGCACCCCGAGGTTCGGTTTGGTTAGGTCACTTGCATTGTTTGGTGACTACATTTTGGTGACAGATCTACTATTTGGAGGACAAACCCTATTATTTAAGAAACACAAAACTAATTAAATTGGTGATAGCTTAAATGATACCCATTTTTAAATACTTCAACAATAAACTAATTCGACCTTTGCCAACATTATCGACTGTTTCATGAGCTACCCAATTTTTTTTTTTTGAAAAGTTATAGAATTCGGAGAAATTTTCAAAAATACATGAATATCGGAGTTCCACGAATTTTTGCCTAGGCTTTATGGGGTACTTGATTGTTGCAAATGGGTCACACTATCAAATCCTGGTAGGAATACGTCAAATTACAAGTCAGCCTGTATTGATAGACCCAATTTTTAAGTTTACCTTTATGTGTGTTAAGAAAAATCCGAAAAGAATTCTTATTCAATATAGTACTTACTACAGAAGTTTAATAACTGATTGACAGATGGCATTCTTCTCATGAAATCAGTCTTACTTCAACAAACTTGAGACAAGGATTTTGCAGAATTAACAATATTCGTAGCTATTATGTAAGATATACTTTTATAAAGTAAATAAAACTCTTAAGAGCTTAACACCGTAATAGCACAGTTGCTTGGCAAAACACTGTTCAGTTGGAAAATAGCGATCTTAATTTTTTTTTTTTTTTTCAATCTGATTACTTACTTCAATGAGGATCTACTCAGTTGATGGCCGAAAGATGATGAAGGGTGCTTAACTAGGGAAATACCCATGTCCAGCAAGTTGACAGATTAGGACCTGGTTGAATCCATTACGTTATAACACAAAAACTTGCATGTGTAAATGTGGTTTAGCTTGAACATTAGCACCTAATAAAAATGTGGTAGCTTCAGGAGCCTTATAATTAAAGGTGAGTAATATCGACATTCATGCTTTACGCTGAACGCGTTCATTTATGTATTTACATACGTAAAAAGTAGGCACATAAGGCTGTAGTTATTTCTTACGATTGCCTTAATTTCATGTTCCATTGAAGCATTAAATAGAATGACGAATAGGGTGGTGTAGTCTTTTCAGTAATTACCTGTCATAATAAATTACTTACATAATTAGTAAGTAGCAACTAAAATTATGGGGCTGAGACAGTGTTCCCGATACTTAGGTAAATTATTAATTGCGTGGACCGACGCAGGTTTTATGAAATAATTATTATGAATAATAAACAAGAACTTATTGAAGTAGTAACCAAATAGACAATTTGCTTGTAATATTATGCTTTGCATGCAAAAGTAAATTATTAAATCAGAACAAATATGTACTTGTTTCTTTACAAATTTTAGGTTACCATGTCTGAGAGAATGCTCATGCAAAAATAAATGAATATGTATCGACTTAACATTCACTACTTGAAAGTATTTATAATCAACTTCGGGGCGAGAGGAACCAACTAACCTATCACGATCTAATTAAATGACACTTCGTTGGACAATGAACTATAAAATACATCTGGTACTGGTAGCAGGCTTGTTTAAATAGAAGGTACACGAAGTAGCAAGACAAGACCTTGTAAAGGCCTGTTCAAGCGAATATAATCTGAAAGCTGCGGATGTGACACAGATGAACGGAATGGAGAGGATCCGACTTTGAATGAAAATGTAAATGGTGAAAATAAAAGCAACCTGTTTATTAGCAGTAAGGACTCGTATCGGGTAAATGAAGACTTGATGTAGGTACCTACTCATCAATGGAAGCATGTGGGCATAAGAGTACATACAATTCAACCCACGGTAACCTATTGCATTCAAAAATTGAGTCATGTCCCTATGCTGTACGAGACCTGGGCTAGGCACTCCTTAAAGAAAAACAAAGTAATAATAAAGACAAAACTAACAGACAAGATAAAATAATAAGTGATGTGCCTCCTTGCCGATTTTGCAAGGACGACTACTTGGGCCATTTTGGTTTGCAAGACTGCAATAACAACAATTGGTCATGTCAATCAATTTAACGCTCTCCTCCAAGGTAGTTCAGATAACGAATTTATTGGAGTGAAATACTAAGATAACAATACAACACAAGATTAAACACAAGATTATTTGATAGATAGGATAGACTGCATGATCAAACTTATTTCCTTGCATCAAGCGACAAGAGCGTCACGACGCCATACTTAATTCACCATACAAGGCGCTATTAACGAGGTTACTGATTAACTCCTACTTCCGACAACAATGCCCGTATTTAGTTATCGGTTAATTCAATGTCGTCTCACTAAACGGAAACGTTCAACTGAAACTGTAATAGTTAAGTTGCTGCACACATTTATTTGTGGAGGTAAAATTAGAAGCGGTTGTTTAGAGAGCCAAGGTGTTAATTATTGTGACATCATTAGAGATTATGAACAACATTTTGATGTAAGTAATAATAGAAATCGTGATGACAACGATTTCAACGCCATCAACTTTCAATAAAAACCTCCACATGGAAAAACTCGTCATAACTTTCAATCACTGGTTCGTTAAGAGATCAAATCACAATAAGATGTAACAAGTATTACACAAAACCGAATAGAAAATAAAATCGCACATTAATCACGATACAAACGACAATAGAGACATGCGCAGACGCCGATGCGCGTAAACACGCGCGAAGTGGGTTCGCAACTGCGATATGGGCTCACGAACAGCGCTCGCGCAACTTCTTTCACTTCGATTTCGGTACGACCATTCATAATGTGCCGTATGGTCTGCACTTTGATTTGAACACCAGTAGGCTTAGCCAAGTTGACAATCTACAATCGTTAACGCTAGTAGAAAACTAATCAAATGTATAGGAATGACATCATCTCAACGTTAAGTCACGTGGTCAGTACAAACGAATAGAAAACTCGTAGCCAAGTTTACTCGTTCAAAATGATAGAATAGAATGTAATCGTTTCTACAACGTTGATCGCTACATCCCATACAAATGGTAGCCAAGTTACAGTTTTGACAAGCGCTAACGAAACGCTGTCGAAGTTTTTGAACGATAGCTAAGCGATCGCCGAGACCCAAGAGAAAACGATAAAAAATGGCGTCTATTATGATACAGCTGTGTTAAGACCGAGAAGTGTTTTGTTTATTTACCTTATTTTTGGACTATATTTATCATTTAGCATTTAAAAAACTATTTCAGAGAAACAAAGGGTCTATTGATTAAGTAGTAAGGGTCAATTGTTTTGTTTGTTTCTTTCGTAAGTATTAGTTCATGTTGCGGATCACGTCATTGTTTATGTTTCAAACTTTCAAGTGCCCGCGAGGTGACCCGAGTATGATAGATTTTTAAATAACAAAGGAAGATATTTACGAAACAACTAATAATTTACGTACCTTTCCATGAATTCCAATAAAGCTGCGAACTGTTCTGGGCTTGCTCGAGATCTAGATTCCATCCTATACTTAAAAGTTATCACTTCATTTTTTTAAGGTATCTTTCATTCATAATATTATATTATGCAGAATCATATCATAACATTTCGAGACGCAGTAATATTTAAAATTACATTCCACACTGTGTTATAATAATAAATCAAATATAAGAAGAGCTTTAACTTATTTCGCTTACTTTCAAATTTCAAAACACTTAAAAAAACAATTATTTGCCCGCGCACTAAGTACACAGCTGTGACTTTGACGTCTATCGGAACGCTCACCATAGACTAAAGTATAGGTTTTTTCTAAATACGTTGTAGAATGAGCGTTCGACTCGGTCGTGTCAACTTGGCTACCAACTTATCGTTTTCTATAATCGCTTACGCCGAAGCGTTAACGATTGTAGAAAGAGATTCGATATGAAACGTTTGTAACTTGGCTAGGCCTACTGGTTCCAATTCTAAAATGACAAGCTTCTCCCTCCTATACGGTATGTAATGAAATCCCTATCAGAAACAGAGTGCGTATATTGAGACACTGGAGATAAGAAAATGATTTGGTCCATTATAGCGAATTCAACGAAAAAGTGACGTATTGCAGTCATATCAGTCCCTAAGATAAGACAATATTACGCAAATACAGGACACTTGCGTAAATTATTTAATACTGCTTGGTATCACCGGGTATTCCCAATCAGCAATCAGGATGCCAAACGAAATGAATGATTTTATTGGCACTTTCCCCACTAAATACTTTATTGCAGCGGATATGAGGTCGACAATCAAATGAGAGATACTAAGTCTGGTTACTGCGTGGGAGCATCGCTTTTAGAAGTAGGTAATATATGAGTATGGATTTTGTAGAGTTCGAATTTAGAACCTTAACTATAATAGAAAATTGGGTACGTCATTATTTAACAAGGTAGCTAACCACTAATAATAAGTCTACAGTGAATCAAGTAAACAAATGTTTACGGCTTCGTCCGGATGGTAAACATCCGATATATCCTTTAGGAACTCCAAGAAAAGGGATGGCTATGTTGCTGTTACAGAGTTTGGTACTTTAGAAATACCTTTGTCCAGTACTTATTGAATGGGAGAGAGCTGACTGAATGAACTGACTTCGTCATACCGTGACAACAAGTACTAAATTTGCAAATGCGAATTTATATTGCTTTTGTAATCGTGTCCCTCAACAATAAACACACCATGCTAATTAAATTTCTATATTGTATATGAGTGGAGCTATTAACCGAAGCTCGTGAAAATGTCACTAAACTTAATACACGCTCCTGCTAATTATTCTAATATGGCGTGCAATTAAAATACTACTTCCTAGTACGAGTGAAAAGAAGCATTCAAGATACTTGCACGGAAACCGGAACGTGTACTAGCTACTAAGTATACGTTTCTAATATTGTTTTATTGGTTTAGTGGTCAATCACATCGGCAGGCAGACCTTCGACATGAACCATCCGACAACAGGCATTAGGGCGCATCAACCAGACCTCGTCGACCATCACCCCAAAATATGTCACCTTATACGTCATACGTCTGAAAAAATATATATCTGCTTTGTGCTCGTGAATATATTTATATTTTGTTTTTGTTATTTTCCTATTATTAGAATTAATTACGTTTTTGTATGCACGTGTTTCTGTGACAAATAAACCTATTGTTCTTTCTTTCACCCTATGTCGTCAATTGAACACGGTCTGGCTATACCTTTAAGCATATGTATCAAATCAAGGCCATCTCTCTAATCTAAACTCAAGGTCTAAATGTTGAATATTCGGAATTACTGCCGCTATCGCATGGGATTAGATAGATTGATGGCCAGATGAAAAACTTAGTATACATAGATGTCCCCGTATGAGTTGCTTTGGAATTTGGTCATGCCATAACTCTTTTTTCAATATTTAGAGAGACGTATCAATTGGTTTACCTCAAGTATTGATATAGGTCCATATATTTCTCACCTACGCGGTAATGATCATCATCGTAAATAACAATGATTCAACGCTATAACTAATACGTAATATATTTATATTAGTGATCTCGGCTACTTAGTATAATAAGAATAACAGATGAGATGACTGTGAATTTGTTATAAAGTCTGAGAAACTACAGGACGGAAACGGACGACGAGTTTCTGTAAAATAAAAAAGGAACTGACTAATTTCAAGATGTTAACTCATGACTAATGTGAAATAGATACCTACTAGACCTTGTCAGTAGAGAAGATATACATGCTTCAGTAAGAAAGGGATAAAAAACGTCTACAAAGATCATAATAATCATAATCATAATCATTTTTTATTTGTGTAACATAGGTAGTGAATACAGTTCTTAAATTTAAGTTCATAGGTCGCTATGTTATGCCAAGAGGCGTACAAATTAGGTTACATGCTAAATAAGAATAATATGGAATCATTTCTACAGTCAATGCATAAATAAATAATCATAAATTACAATTAGTCACAACAATATTCAATTAAAATTTGTTTCTCCAGTCAAATAAATAAGTCTACATTAATTTATCATTCAGAAATTCATCAGTCGTATAATAACATTTTTCAATTAATAAGAGTTTCAATTTTTCAAACGATCTACTGCATTAATTTCATTCAGCTCATCATTATAATTACACATTTCTTTAGAGAGATCAAAAAGTAAAAGTGCGTAAACACCTTCACAATAAGATGTGTAAAATTAGAAAAAAAAAAAAGATTACGTATGCATAAGTAATGAGAATGACACAATATTATTCAAGTTGTTACATTTCTAGTCGGCTTATTACATTCAAGCAAAAGAAAAGAAATGAAATGAGACTAACTCAAAACGAAGATTACCATAAAACGAAACGTTTTTATCTTATTCCAAACCCACGCGTAATCAAGTATTCATGAGATAATGTCTAACGTCTCATAAAACCTTTTGTTAGTCAAAATGCGCGCAGGTTTTGCTAAAATCGAAATAATCACGATAAATTTATCTGTGAAATAGTGCTTTTGACTAATAGGGTAGTTTCCTGGGTAAAAAAATAATAATTCTAATTAGTCCGTCAGTTAGATTATCGAAAAATAATGGACCCGTATTTTTTCCGTGGGGGGTCGTGACGTCACGCCGTGCGACACTTTTAAGCACGGCGTGACGTCACGACCCCCCACTCCCAAATTTTGACGTGCTTTATCTTTGTCATTTTTTGTTTGATTGACAAAAGAAAAAATACGGGTCCATTATTTTTCGATAATCTAACTGACGGACTAATTAGAATTTTTTAGGAAACTAGCCTATTGTGATAAGGCTGACAATGACAGGACAACGCATCGATCAATATTTGAGGTGAGCTACAGTCGAAAGCGTAATATGTGAAAACTGGGATATAATGGCATGAATGTGAGGGATCAACGTCAGAGATAAAATGCAATTAATTACCGTTCAGTAATACCCATGTGCGATGGATGGTATCAAAAATATGAACATTTATTACCATCGGTGTACACGCGAATATAAGCCCGAATGATGAACTACTTAAGCCCGTGTTCATTTTGGATATGATTCAAAATTTGGACCAGACTTATCCCTCTAACAAAAGGTTGAGCACCATCCACTAATTTTGGAGTTTATTCTAGACTAGCTGTGCCCACGACTTCGTTCGCGTGGATGTCAGAAAACAATAATAGGTATGTGTACTTAGTCATTATTTTTCTAAAAGAAAAGTAAGCCTAAGTTATAGCCTTATAACATCATCTATCTGTCAGTTAAACTCTCGTGAAAATCGGTCCAGCCGTTTCGGAGATTAGCCGAAACAGACAGAAAGACCAAAATTTAAAAAAACTTTTTTTTTTTATAGGTACCGTATATACTTTTATATGGATTTAGTAAAAAGCTGTAATTTTTACATTACAAATAGACACTTCAATTATATTTACTTGTATAGAAATGCAATAGAATAGAATACTCTAAATAGAGAAGCAACAACAGCAGCAACTCGCAATTGACAACATTTCATATTTTTAACCTGCATGTATTATTACGTTATATAAAAGTAAATACAAATCTAGGGCACCCATATTTTTTCGTTTTTCCAAATTATGTACTTTTCATTCATAATTTTAACTTTGAAATTCGGTGTATTCTAAAAAGACGTAAGTGCCAGCTGACGGTAGAATGGCGATATTATCTTTGCTTTATTGTGACCCGTCAAAAAAACTGTTAGATGTCACTTGTCTCAGTCGTTGTTTTGGTTCCTTCATTGGCGTATATTTTTCATTGGGATCCATTTTATTGGCGAAATATCAATCAAAAATTGATAATATTAACAGTAAGCAGCGTGTCGAGTTGATAGGAAAAAATATTGTTGAATTCAATTCAGTTTTTTAGTTGTTTTCTAGTTACACTTCTTAGGTGACATTGACATGTCTTGTTTGATATAATGTTTTCAATCAAAGACATTGGAATGCGCAAAGGTAACTACCTCATTCCGCCGTTTATGTGACGTCATCACATGTTTTTTGATTTTTATTTTTTTTCTCAGAAATTTAGAAATAAAAAAATAAAATAAAAATATATTTGAACTCAGGATACGAAAATAAAGAAATAGTATTTTTGTTTTAAGGTCGTGTCAGGTTTGAAATGTTGTCAATTGAGAAGTATGGAAGAAAAATACTTGTTGCGCCGACCCCAAATAATTGTGAAGGGCAGGAGAAAATAATGTTGATTGTAGATGTTCAACAGGAACTCGTATTATTAATCAACTCTTACGCTAAATACTTTTCTATAAATACAGTATGGAAACCACATTACGCAATAACATATACTTACCACATACTTTTTATCGCCTTTTCTGACGATATAGGTACCTACAAAAAATAAACGAATCCGTACGCGAAAAAAAAAACAGCTGTTCCCTACATTTTGATGAGTTATGCGAACATAAATACCACAGACATAGGTACTTATTATCGCCTTTTCTGACGATATACAAAAAAATAACGAAATCGGTCGCGAAAAAAAATCTGCTGTTCCCTAAATTTATGTTCCCATAACTCATCAAAATGTAGGGAACAGCTGATTTGTTTCGCGACCTATTTCGTTAATTTTTTGTATATCGTCAGAAAAGGCGATAACAAGTACCTATGTATGTGGTATAATTTATTGCATATATTTAGTTTCCACACTGTATACTAATTGCTAACAACAACAGATACCTAGGAAACAATGCGGAATCACTCGCCAACTTAGTCATGCACAATATAATCTGAACTGGATCAAATTCATGAATACTTCTAGAAACACCAGTTCTTTAAAAACTACCTAGACCGACTGAATCAGTGCAAAATAATGATACATCAATTAAAGACAAGCTGCCAACATGTCTAGCCAAGCGGATAGACATGAAATCACGCAACTCAAACGCAGTATTTGATTAAAATATTTGCAGTGACAGTTTTCATGATGGATGTGGGAATGAGTTATTTCGACACTACTGTGAATACTGTGATGTTTTTAATTGCTCGGAGAGTCAAGACTTTTTGGCAAAAAAGAGCCAGGATTTGGTCCCCGATACAAAATACAAGATCATTAATTTTGTCCAAAATGTGGGTATGAAAAGCTGGGATTGCCTGTCCTGAAAAAACAAACGACGAACCAATAAAAGTCACAGTGTCTATCACTGTACGAAGTTTTTTTTTTCCTTGCATACAATGACCCACTCCTGGGCAAAGGCCTCCCTCCACTCCTTCCATCCTTCGCGATCCCGCGCGTCCTCCATCCAGTTCTGACGGAACCTATCCTGCTCGTCCCGCCATCTCGGTCAGTAAGTCTGGTTGCACGAAGTTATAGTAGTAAATTGTTATAATGGTAATAGTAAAAGCAGAAAAGGATTGCTGGGCAGACAGGGTAGAAATTGCAGTGGGGAAGTATAAGTATAAGAAGCTAATAAAGTATATCGCTGTTTTTTTTTAAGATCCATAGCTTGGCTTGTTAAACAGGAAGCCGACCCCAACATAGTTGGGAAAAGGCTAGGCAAATAGAAAGAAAGAAAATACGTTCATTTGCGGTGAACATGACGCAAAAAAGAACATAAACACAAAAAAATAAAATAAAAAAGAAGGTAAGGGAAACATGCGTCACATCCACGCAAAACGGCTATCGCTCATCATAATGCTGCGACCCTATGCAAGACAGAGCCCCAGCGCTGGTTTTCAGCGACAGCCGGCGCCAACGTAATGACGTCGTCCGGTGCAGCACACAATTATTATAACACTGTACCGATGATGACGATGAGCTTGGAGAGCATTGGTGGCCCAGTGGTAGCGGCTCCGACTTATGAGTTGTAGATCGTAGGTTCGAAACTAAGCAGGAGCTTTATTTTGTGTAAATAATTTCATTACCACTGCTCTCAAAATGGTGAAGGAAAACATGTGAGGAAACCGGTATGTCCTAGAACCAAAAATTCGAAGACATGTGACATCTACCAACCTATAGTGGGCCCACGTATTGGATTACAGCCCACTCCCTCTCGAAGAAAAGAGGCCCGTGTCCCAGCAGAGGGAACATTATAGGCTGGTTATGCTACGCTTATACCATAGCTTGCTTTTTATTACCAATGCATTCCCTAAAAATAAGAAGTACAATCCTTTTTGGTAGTTTTTTCTTTTGAACTTTGATCTACGAGAACAATATTGCATTATCAAACCCGCACAATATCAAAACACAATGTACATATTCCTTCTCAATAGATCAGAACTCCTTTGACATCGAACACGGCAATATTGTATACATTCTGTATTGCCATCAACATGACAACAGGCAGATTAGTGCTCGCAAATTCGCAAAGCGGCGGTGCAGTTCCTTTGTCACCTGTAACGGCATGCATGCCATGCAGAGGGTCCGGTGAAAATGGAATGGACAATTTGTAGCTGACAAAACTGGGGGCTTTATAGCACAAAGCTTCATAGACGAAATGTGAAGCAGTACATGAATGGCTTGAAAAATTTAGCAGTATTTTAACTAGATACGATACTGGCTCTCTCGGTACAAAGAATCCTAGTGTGGTCCAAGGAACTGTGTTTTTCTGTTATTGCACCTACTGTGTATTGTCTCTGCATCACCGTAAGGTAGACTGGTAGAAAATGCCCAAGGCATTAAATCCGCCTTTGTACAGTTTTTACTTGTGCATCAAGTTTTAATAAATAAATAAACTGTGTAAAATAAAATAAAGCATTTCTTGAACTTATTTCTTATCGTTCTGTGAGCAATTTGCGCTGGATCAATCCGCTGGATGCACAGAACCGATCGAAGTGGTGGTGCGCTATGACCTACATTATGTATGTCCAGCAGTGGACGTCTTTCGGCTGAAATGGTGATAATCGATGATGATTTCCCATAGTTGTATTCATCGTTGCTCATTCGGTTTTCATTTATTTAACTCTTAAATTATAGAATAGACTTGGTTTATTGATTTTAACATCAGTGAGAAGGTGTACTTTATTCATGCCACTCTGATAAGTATGAATCATTAGTAGTACTGTATAGCTAATTAAATATGAAGCAAGTGCGTTAAGAACCGGCGCTGAGAGATACGGGATCAATGTATCTTCATTTCATTCAAATGATATTCAAAGAGCCTGTCACTGCAGAGGATCCCGATTCGTTCAGCGAAGTGTTTCTCAAACAAAATTGAATTAAACATATCGTTGCAAGTAAGAGGCCGTATACTTTAGCATCGTAACCAAATAAGAATTGATCTCGCAATGGGGTGACGAGGTCGGCGGCATATCAGCCGGACTCCTTGCAGACAACACAATACAATCGATTAACACTGTAGGCGCTACCAAAATTGGTGTTGTTTCACTTGACCAGTTTATTAAGACACCTCTTTATTTACGTAACACGCTGAAAACGTCCCTATTAGCATACAAAATAAGACATACGAATATTAGCAACACAACTGTTTTTACGCTGGTCGAAAGTTACCGTTTAAGGTCGATGGTGCATTCGGTAGCGTGGGAGGCCATGTCATGAAATTACAATACTTTAAAAAATGTTTAATTTTATTCCATGGAATTACTTAAGAAGTTACTTGGGATTCTGAATCAAGGCGGCCGAGTTTCGAACAATGGTGGTGGTCTGTCAGCATACTTATTGGCAATCCAAAAAAAAACTGACACTGACTACAATCGAACCATAAGTACAAAAATATTACATCAATTGAACATCTTTCATAATTGAACAACATTCTTTTATATAGCTTTTTTTTAAAAGACGCAATCTTGTGCATGATATAACGCTGAAACTTTCAGGAACTCAAAGTAACATTGCAATCATTTGGATTCGAAATTAAGCAAAACCAATTAAATATAATTTATGCAGGAAAAAGTTTGCAAAAATCATAATGCTTACTCACAAAAGTTTCTTTTGTATCTAAAAAAAATAGAGGACCTTGAACATAAAACCTCAAAAGTAAAAATAAGCATTAGATAAGAAAGCAAGGGTAGCCAGTGAAATTCAAATATCTAAGGGACCGTCTCCACGAGCGAGAGAATCGCGGCGGTATTATCGTCGTGGCACGTACTTCTATACACTCTCTTAGAACGTGGAGACACGTTCTAAGAGAGTGTATAGAAGTACGTGCCACGTGTACACGGCGATATCATCGCGGCGAAAATTTGATGGCACGGCGAGACTATCGCCGCGGTTCTCTCGCTCGTGGAGACGGCCCCTTACATGCTGCAAATTAAAAACAACGTAGAAACATTTGAATTTCGCGGGCTACATTAGCGAATCCCCTCAAACTTGATACGATATTTCTCAACTTATCAAAACAAAATTATTAAACCTAGCCTACTTATTTCGAGTAGTCCATACTAACTTAATTACAAGAAACTCGTTCACCTACAAATCAGTATTTACTTCAAACAATGAAAATCTCGTATACTCAAGTCTCACGGCTCAATAACACCGGTTTTCTCACAAGCTATCTAGGCCTCGTCACCCATAAATGGTGCTAAAATGAAGCGTCGATAATTTACATGTAATTTCACGACAACGCCATATGCAGCAATCATGGGTACTTGACCCAATTGCGAAGTAAGGCTGACTGTCTATTTGAAAGGAGCGAGTAACCGATACCAACCCGCACTGGGCCCGCGTCGTGGATTACGGCCCGCTTCCTCTCCCAGAGAAACCCTCAGCCCCAGCAGTGGAAACGTTATAGGGTGATGAGCAAGCGACCAACCCGCACTGGGCATACGTGGTGAATTACGGCCCGCTTCCTCTTCACAGAACATTATATCCTGATGATGAGTAAGCAACCAACCCGCACTGCGCACACGTGGTGGATTACTGCCCACTACCTTTCGCAGAGAGGAGGCCTTTGTTCCAGCATGCAGCAGTGGGAAGGTTATAGGTTGATAATAAATACAGAAAAACCAGGATGCAGTATGGCGGAGTGTCCCTGTACACTCCAGGAAAGCAGAACCTTATTGGTCTCATGGTTGGAAGCGCGACTGCTACCCCTTGGGGGTCCTGGTTCCGATCCTAGTTCAGCTAAAGTGTAATTGTGATTTTTCAATAAGGAATTCCTTAGTAGCAGACCGGAGTCTGGCTTCGTGCCCGGTTGATGGCAATAGGCTCGCGCCATGGTGCATGGGACTTAAAAGTAACTGGCGAAAGAAGGGACGTACTGACACCTCTGCCCCTTAGGAAAATACAGGTTGAAATTGAAAACATGCGACAAATCGAAATGAAATCGCGAAAAAAAAATCAGCTGTTCCCTACATTTATGTTCGCATAACTCGTCAAAATGTAGGGAACAGCTGATTTTTTTTTCGCGATTTCAGGTTTGATCCCATAGTAAAAGTTGTTCATAATGATGAGTACAATCTCCCATTTCGATTTGTCGCATGTTTTCAATTTCACCCAGTATAGCCGTAGGTCTATTGGGTAATGGTTTCCCTGCTTTGCACTCTCAGCTCCAATGGACAGGCACCTTTAAACCAAGATATACTTTCGGAGGCATTAAGTAGTCTAGGAGCTGCCAAGTAGTATCTAGAAAAACGATTCACAGATTGAATCATATTGTATACTGGAGTTCGTTCCTTGATCTTTGAACGGTTGAGCGGACGGAATAGAATTTCTTGGAAAATTGAAATGGAAATCGGGGTTATAGGAGATGCTGTATGTATGCAAAATTCTTTGATATTGAATTCCAAGTAGGTTTCAGAATTCTGGAACTTCGCCTTGATATTTCTATTATACATCAAAAGCAAAAATTCTTATAACTCCCAAGTATTTTCAGACAAGTCTCAGCAGCCAACATCAAAAGCAAATCCATACCTAATATTATAAATTCGAAAGTAACTCTGTCTGTTTGTCTGTATGTTACCTTTTCACGCCCAAACCACTGAATGGATTTAGATGAAATTTGGCAGAGAGATAGATTACATCTCGGGGAAGGACATAGGATAGTTTTTATCCCAGAAATCACCCTTTAAGGGGGTGAAAAGGGGGTGGAAGTTTGTATGGGGAATCAATAACCGCTGAACCGATTTAGATGAAATTTGGCATGGAGATAGTTTGAGTTGTGGGGAAGGATATAAAATAGTTTTTATCCTCGAAATTATCCCTTATGGATGTAAAAGGGGGGTGGAAGTTTGTAAAGGGAATCAATAAAAAAGGTCTATAATCCTTTTACCTCGGGTGAAACCGCGGGGCACAGCTAGTATCCTTATATTATATACTTAACTCCAAAGTATTTTCAGATAAAAGACTCGGCAAAAAAAAAACGCGTTAATTACTTCAAGAGAATTTATTACAAAAAAAAAAACTTAAATTAAAACATACTTTCCATTGACATCCAATCGAAATGAACATACCAAAAAGGTTTTAAGACATAATAATGGTAATTCTGGCAATAAGGAAAGCTTCGGAGATATTACAAACATTATGAAAGAAAAAACAAGCTTTCAAGAAAATAAGGTAATTACATATAAGAACGGCCAACAAAACCTTGGGTTTAACGAGAGAGGACCAAGAAAGAATTAATATGATAGTCACGTTTCCACATAGCATGATTACCAAGTAGATAATCAAAGGCAGAGGTGAAGGTGTGTTGGTATTATTGTCATTTTTGAAGTGATTGCATTGTGGGTGCGGTTCTCTTTAATTAAATAGTATGTTATTTATATTAAAATTGCTGGTTCAGTTTTTCAATTGGTCCTGTCTAGACTAGACGCGTTCGATAATGTGCCTTTCAGAGCTAATGTGATCGTTTATTAATGTATTCGTAGCTGAAAATCCAAAATACCTACATTAAGCTAAAACTAAAATGATTGATGGCCTTGTGAGTATAATGAAAATACACTAACTAGTAATAAGTGAGTAAGTCTAAAATTAAGTCTAAATAAGATGGGCACTAACATAACAAAAATGTTTATCTCTGCAGCACCCAAAGGTTGACTGGTAGAAATTGCCAACGGCAATTCAGTTCACCTTTGTACATCGTGTGCTTGAAGGGTAACCCGCGAATTTAAAATTTTCTTACGTTTCTTGCAATTTGCAGGTCAGTATCAGATAGCATGATTTGCGGCCTTAACAAATATTTATTTATAGAACTATTATCACAATAATCATCAAAACATCCAATTCATATTACCCTATTGAATGACTATTTCATTTCATGAAATCATGACATTTGACGCCAATCCTAACTCAAGGACTTGTATTGCTGATTCTGATTCTGTAATGTCCTATTTCTACGATCACGAACTCACGAATCATATTTTAATCAACATACAACCTGACCTGCAAATTTGCAAGAAACGTAAGTTTTGAATTTCGCAGGCTACTTTAGCGCATCCCTCTTAAATATAAGAATTCGATCAAGGATCGACGTGCCTTAAAAAAAGTCCGAACAACCTCTGTCCGTTATGGAATTTTACAATAGACAATGATATTATTCCTACAAACAAGCGGAGGATTACCGGCCATAATAAAAAAGCTTATAAATAGGTAATTAAGTTAAACAATTATGAGAAGAACAATGAGTACCTACGACTACACGAGTGACTAAGGCACCTCAACGCGCAAAAAAATATAATATTTTCAATGAGTAACGTCTCGAAGATAATTTTAACTGAAGTCAATTTGTTTACTTTGAGAAAGCAACCATTTTCTACAAGAATTAAATTAACTTCTACAGAACAAACAGAGCAGCGAGATAAGATGAGTTGAAGAAATGGTTACCCGCGAAACTAGTAATAAAGTTAGTCAAAGAGTCTGATAAGCAATCAACTGAGTTGAATCTAGATAAACTTGTTAGTGGAGAAAGTAACTGTACTAGTGTAGAAGAATAATATTAATTAGGATTAGAAACTAGACGTTGGTAGACTAGCCAATAAAAGCTTCAGTCAAGTTATTTGGCAATGGAATGAAATTAATCATCATCTGTCATATAAATCTTTTCACCATATACGTGTAGAACTGTAGATACAGACGTTTTATTTAGATACCGACGAATTTGTTATTGAAAAGGATCGAGAAGCATTGATTTTTTTTTTAAACTCATACAGGTTTAAAACAGTTTTTCGTATGTGGAAAAACTAAAATGTTTATTTTGTTTTTATTATGGGTTTACATTATTTCACCACCACTGCTCTCAAAACGGTGAAGGAAAACATCGTGAGGAAACCGGCATGTCCTAGAACCAAAAATTCAAAGACATGTGACATCTACCAACCCGCACTGGGCCCGCGTGTTGGATTACGGCCCACTCCCTCTCACAGAGAGGAGGCCTGTGTCCCAGCAGTGGGAACATTATAGGCTGATGATGATGATGATGATGATTATGGGTTTATAGTGCTATATGCTTTGGGTCTATATGCTATATGCTTTATTTATGTATTTATTGTATTGTGTAAATAGTATACTTTTAATTATCTATCCAAAGGTTGTCTTTAAAAGATCGCACTTAGCGATAAGAATAAGACCGCCCATTGCGTCACCCTTTGTAAAATTTATATAATAATATATCTGTAATTTGTATGATGTACATAATAAAGAGTATTCTATCTTCTGTATATGCTATACAATATTGGAATTAAGCGGTAGGTCATTTTAGTGAAGACAGTGACAGACAGGTCCATTCGAAACACGCCAAAACAGGGTGTTATTTCATTTGACTACTGTTATACATGCAAAACCTTGGACTTGAACATGAATACACGACTTTGAATGAGGAGGCATACTGAATATAATTAAGTTCAACACTCAGACAACTTTGGCTAGGAAGGGGTGATAATTGAGATGACGGCTAATAGTATATGTAGAATAAGAAGACATGCAGAAACAGCTAATAAACTGGAGGAGGCCGATGACATCATTATAAAACTTTCTAAGAACTGATAGTCAGGAGGAAGACCGCCCCCCATATTGTATCAAACTTATGACGGTCAATAGGCTAATGTACTTTTTAGACAAAGATTGATACTAATTGATAAGATTGATGGCTGACAACAATTGATGAATGAAGACAATTTCGCACGCGATCAATCTCCCACAAAGCGCGTCATTTAAATATTAAATATTGTAGATGACTCGAGACCTCAAGTATATTATGATGATGAATATGCTATGGCATTGAGTAATGTTATTATAAAAGCCACAAATAATAGGTGTGAAATGACTAATATTGTATGTAACATTTGCTATGAATTAAAACAATAGCTTGATTAGAAACGTCGGCTACTGGTCACGGATAAAATTATGTAGATCTTGCTAGTGTTATTGTGGTATTCGTATAGAATCAAGTATGAAAGTGAGATGGTACATGTAAATATTTTAAATCAACATCCACTTGTTACATCAGATTCCTTTTCGTTTCAAATAACATCACAGTCTTTGCCATGAACTATACATAGTAGCGCTTACTTCTCATGAGAAAAATCCTAATCTAAGTCATATGCTTACATTTATACTATATCATTATAATAAACTACAAAATGGACTTCACTAATTTACGAATTTGAAACTTAAACTTACCAGATCATTGTCACCGTCAATTCCATTTTCGACCAAGATGTCTTCGAACAGTATGTCTGCCTCGCACGGGGAACACAAGTTGCTGAGCAATTCACTGAATCTTTCCACTTTGCGCACACACACAGCCCCTAGTAAGCCTCCTACATCCTCTTTCACTTTTGGCACTACACTATCTTCTACATAATCAACATTATTAACTTCTATTGCTTTATCAGCGGCAGGAATATAACTATTGTGACTATATTTGAGCCCATCATGATCCAGAACCTGATCATTAATCTTAATTTCGATACCATTCTGGTGTTCAACATCGTCAACAACAAGATCATTAAATAAATCGTCGATTTTTTCTTCATCTATACTATTAGACATGTCTTTTTCGTTTACAATATCGTTAAAAAATTCTTCACTATTGACTCGTAATGGTTTTTCGTTTTTTCTTTCGTATTCACTATTCGATTTCTTTTCTTCGATTATGGAATTCTTGTTTCTACTTTCATCTAATTTAGAACTGCGCTTTTCGTCAACATTCTTTCCTTTAGGACTAGTCACTATAAAATTATTTTTGTCTTTTTCTAAAATAGTTTTATTAATGGAATGTTTAGTTTTCGTCTTTATAGCACCAATTTCCTTATCGAAGC
Source organism: Amphipoea lucens (assembly GCA_947508005.1). Taxonomy (NCBI): domain Eukaryota; kingdom Metazoa; phylum Arthropoda; class Insecta; order Lepidoptera; family Noctuidae; genus Amphipoea; species Amphipoea lucens. Next base: position 15,337,648 of record OX382370.1, read on the forward strand.
GTGTCGAAGACGTACTTTTTAAATTTTCTTTTTGATTGCTTTGTCTTCTGTTCGATCGTTTATCTCTATCTAGTAACTTGGAATTTTTAGGAGATTTCGTTTTGGCGTCTTCAAGCAAGGATTGTACTGATGAGCTTCTATTAGATTTTCTTGGTGACGACGAGGAATCGGAAAGATTTGCGGCAGCAGCTCTGAGACGTGAAGTACGCGTTGTTCTAATAGGCACTGAAGTTGAAGCTGTGTTAAGGTTTAGCTCCGAGGAAGACTTAAGAAGAGCAGCAACGTCGTCTGGAGGCGTCAGTTCGGGTGATCTTTTCGGGCGCCTGGAATTAACAACAAAATACATTTACAAAATGATCTCAAAAATAGTACTATTAGGTACATAATAATAAATATTATAATTTCAGAAATCTCCTGTATCAGAAGAAACCCACCTCTCAGTGACGTTAGCAGAAAATAACGTCGCTGTTCTAGCCGTCAGCTGTTTTCTCCTCTCCTCCTTATACTTCTGTATCCTGGCCGCGCGGGCCTCGTCGTGTGACTGACTCATGTCGGCCTCCTTGCGCTCCCGTCGACGTCACGTGCGCCAGTACCTCTCGAACCTTCTAAACCCTTGAGCTTCTTTATTATAATTTCTATAAATCTTGTCTAGCATGGCGGCATTAAGCGCGCTATAGGGCGGAATAGTTGGCAGTGATGAATACAGACTAAGGCTTGCGTTGTGGTGACCTGGAAATAAAAAAAATAATATATTAGTCACTATTCCATAATGAATTGTTATCATAATCAGCGTGAGTAATATGACTGCAGATGTAAGGTCGGGGGCAAATTGCAGAACACAAACAATGATGTTTGATTTATTGGATCGCGGTTGGTTCATTTCTGGTGACCGAGCGCCTAAAGGCTTTGTTCCATTGTCACAAAATGAGAATGTTCCACCAACTCGCAATTGTCCTGAAAGCACACACGTGTGTATCATTCTAGGTATCTATTTCCATTCTTAAGAAAGGAAACATACTTCCAGATATACTAGAATTCAAAATTTTGAGAACGATGATTTCAGTTTGTTTAAAAACCGCAAAGACGTCGCTCACGATTGCTAATGCAATTTGACGAAGATGCGTTCCGTGTGTGATAATAATTAGTCAACACCCCACATGACAGTTTAACATGTAATAGAAGATTACACTGTCCTAGAACACAAAATTCGAATACATTTGACATCTACCAACCCGCACTGGGCTCCCGTGGTAGATAACAGCCCACTCCTCACCGAGAGGTCTGTGTCCCAGAAGTGGGAACATTCTAGGCTGACTATTCATGTGCACCATACGAATTACAAATATAAATGTAGAAATTTTACATAGGGTGACATAGTGGGCGGTCTACCTATAAATCTTTAATTCAACGTAGACGTTGTAATCTATATTCATAACAGTAGCTTCAAAACATGCATTAAATCTACATAATTATCTGAGCTTAACTCTATCCACCAAATTGTGTATAACCCGCTTATTAACTGTTTCATCAACTCTACTTAGTGCAGTTAACTGGAATCGGTTATCGTTAACGTAACCCTTAACCGCCGTTAATTAAACTAATAGCCAATATGGTTGGGCAACTATTTCTGTGGCCTCGGTATAAAGGTGCAGTTCCATTGCTACGTAGGGTGTCCCTGTCCACGCAGGGGCTACGCAAGTTAGCTCCATGGGTCTATTTGTCTGGCTGCCTGGGTCTACCGTTGCACGGCAGCATGCGCACGGCATAGTTCATACGATATGCGGAACTACGTCTGGAAGTTACATCTCTATGTACTGCATGTAAAGAGTGAACCGTGTAGGTGACACACCCGGGTAGACTACGCGTTTATAGGTGACGTCATCAATCCACGCATCCGTACGTAGCGCGGCTGTGGAATACCCACTAAGCCGAGTGAGGAGACATAGATGGAACAAGAAGTGGACGTTCCTTCCAATACTATTATACAAAGCAAAGCATAGCGTAGCATGTGCGTATCGGTGCGCAGAAATGGGACTGCGCCTTAAATCTCTACCGCAGCGTTATGATATGACATGGCATCTGACATCTAATTACCGTTGATTAGTTTGTGGTCTGCTAAATGAAGCTAAATAGGATCCTAATTTGAAAGGAGTCATTTATTTGGTCAACAAGTGAGATGTGTACATTATTATATTTTAAGTTTTATGTGTCTATTCGCAATCGTAGCCGATTTAGGGCGACAGATGTGACTTTACAGTAGAATTAACGAAAAATTTTTAGATAATGTGGACAAAAATTGTGGACCAGGAAGGTGTGTATCTACAGAATACGGATACCTGCATTATCTAACTGGATACCCCTCTAGAATAAGAACGTCTTTTAAAAAGCAGTATTCATAAATGTGCGCGTCAGTATAAGTACGTACACAAACATTTCAATTATGAATCCCTATAATTAAAGTGACTTTTTCCGTGTTTTCACTCATAATTGGCCACTACACAATGTTTGGAATATGTTGTAGGATTAATTAATGTGTATGCATTTGGAAACAGCCACGTTTGACGGCTACCAAACCACAAATACAAACATTATGACGTAAGCCACCCAAAACATTAGTTTACCTACCTACTTATGAATATTTATGGTGTCTATAAGCAGCAAAAAAATGCCTAACAAAAATATAATTTGATATTCAAAGAAAAGGTGATTGACTGAATAAATGATTGACACCAACGCATACAGTCATCGACTAATTATAGAAACTTGATATTTGGACGGTACTTTAACACAAATAACTAAGCAAAATAACAACTTAAAAAATGTTTCGTAGATAAATGGTAGAATGGTAACGAAAGTCCCAAGTAAATTCATAAACAAAGTTGCGAGAATACAGGCTCCCCGCAAACAGACACGACGTGACAGTGCGACGGTTTCTAGAAGAACAATTTCTATAAAAACTTCAAAGAAATTCGTCTGCAAAAACAAACATCTACATAATACCCAACAAATGATACAGTAAAACAGGATAAGGGCGAATTTCACCAAACTTTTATACTTAGAATGTCTTATCTTGAGATAAAATTTTGAATTTTTAACAGTTTTTCCATACTGGAACTGTCAGATGTCAATTTTATTCGACGGATAAATGATATCAGACTTTGATAAAATCAGCCCTAAATAATATAAGTAAGGAGAAAAATACTGCTGCAAGTTTCACCAGCAAGTGGGTCATGTTCTTATTTAGCAGCTCTAACTCAAGATAGACTAGTCAAAACTTGCTTGACCCTCATTTGATCCTATTTTGGGGCGATTGTATATTAAAGCTCCAAACAGCTTCAACTTAACTGGGCTAGATTTATAACGGCTCCTATCAGATCTAACTCTCTTCGAGGCCTCAACCACCCACACCGGAGACTTTGACATTTAAAACAGTACATTCTAACTGGGAAAGACCGTTTGAAATCAGGTCTGATCTTACCTCGATCAACGTATACTTAATATCACATTTACGCCACCGGTACATAGCTGTCTTTATAACATAAATTCCGGATATATTACCCGAAGGGTATCCACAGGTGTGTTCATCTACATTTCGTCGGTTGTGGGGTTAATTTCTATATAATTGGGGGCGAGATTTTTGCTATAAGCCGAGAGAAAAATCCAAACACCGGGCTGCTAATGAGAAATTCCTCACATTACTCGACCTGGTGGTCAAACACAGGACCCCACGAACAGCAGTCGTGCTTGCGACCACTAGACCAACGAGGCTTCTTTCATGGTTGTATTCATTATTAATTTTATTAATTAATCTATCTTCTATCATCAATCATCACACTAATATTATAAAGGAGAAAGTTTGTGAGTGTGTGTGTGTTTATATGTTTGTGACTTCTTCACGCTAAAACGGCTGGACCAATTTTGATTAAATTTTGTATTGTGATAACTGACACCCTGGATTAAGATATAGGCTACTTTTTATCCCGATATTCCCACGGGATCGACATTTATGCGGGTGAAACCGCGGGGCGCAGCTAGTCATATTAATAAAGCTGACGAGTTTGTTTGTTTGAACGCGCTAATCTCAAAAACAGCCGGTCGGATTTGAAAAATTCTTTATGTATTTGATAGCCCACTTTTTGAGGAAGGTTATAGGCTATCTAACATCGCGCTACAGCCCTTAGGAGCCGAGCAAAAAGAACGCTAAGCGAAAACGAAGTAACACCGCGGGCAGGCGATGGGATGCTACGCGGTTGGTCAGGCGGACGAAGTCGCGGGCGGAAGCTAGTAAATAATAATATGTATCGTCATTATTATCAACAATCGCCTTGGTTTAGAGGCAGGATTTATGAGCAACCATGAATTAAATTGCAGCATTACTATTTATAATATTATACGATTGTTACTATGTAAATAAATAGTAGAATGTAGATAAGCAAGAACTAAGTTCACGGTTTTCTAAACAATCGAGGAATAAATGCATAAGATACAATAAATTCTTATTTTGTTGATTCTAGGAAATTCCCAATTCTGTGTGGTTCAGAGCTATGACTAGGAAGGTATTATACTCATAAATAATTCTTCTGAAAGTTTTAAAAGTTGGTACACAGGTATTTCAAGGGAAACTTTACATTAAATGTTCTTAGCGTTCATAATCAGCCTAAAAATGTTCCCACTGCTTGGGCACGTGCCTCCTCTCAGTGAGAGGGAGTGGGCCGTTATCCACCACGCGGGCCCGGGTTCACGGGTTGGTTGTCTGTGGGGAGGTGAGATCTGAGCCGTCCGTGAACCCCCATGAGAACATTGTTTTTGCTCCGGCCGACTTTGGTTCGAAGTCTATTAAGAGATTACCAAGTCGGCCACGGTAACGCGTGCCCAGACAGAAGGCTCTCAGATGGTTCGATGAAAGAACTTAGTAACTTTTCTAATGAGAAAATAATACATTTACTACTTATCAAATATTTTCAAGATCAATGAAAAGATGAAGGAATAGAACTTTTCTATCTTGCAGTAACTTAATGTTATTTTCTAATTGATTCATAAGTACAGACAGAATCAGACATACATTACCTACATATCGTCTAATGTACTGTACCCTCCGTAAGAAACCAAAATCATCTTCATCTTCCTGCCTTTTACTTGGGGTCGGCGAAACACATTTTCCTCGAAACGAAACCAAAAGCGCGGGAGTTATATTAACCGTGCTGAGCTTTATGCAAATCCAAGTCAATTTCGAAAGAAAACACTTTTACTACCAAAAATATAAAGGCATGCAAAACAAGAAGGTACATACAATCGCAAACAAAAAATACTATAAAAAAAGCTCCGCTTGTCTACATGTCGTTAAGCTTTTATTGTAACATAAAACAGACCCTTTAAGCCCATTTTTTTAATGATAACTTATTGCTGCTCGTGACTGTACTCATGAGTCATTTGTACTCGTTTCCCTTCATGGGAATTTCGATCTTGGCGCTGGCAGATTAGAGGTTATTTTCCTTTGATGGTTAGATACAGGTGGAGCCTTTGAGCAAGACCACGTTTCCAGTCACGACCTCGGCTAGGCTTAGAAACGGCAGTGTCTACACGACAAACTGTAATTGACATTGACATTGTGCTTTAACGTGAGTCGCAAACAAATGGCACGAAGTTCTTAATGTGTTGATAACACTCGTAAAAATGTAAGTATTATGGCTAGGAATTTTATGATAAGACGCGTATGGCGGTATGGCCCTTGTTATGTGACATGTCTTTGGATTGTTTGACATAAATGATTCAAAGCACATACTCGTAACACTTAGAAAAGGGCCAACGTGTACTTGAGACGATAAACAAGAATTATAAAAATTAAATGTGTATTGGCATAACAGTAACAAAAGGATGGTGGTAAGGCGTATTCTTTGTAGCCGACTCCACACGAAAAGGTAGTATAATCGCGAACGCTAATATAATTTTTCAAGCGATTATTTACTGCAATGCGCAGACTCATTGGTATTGTTCACAGAATGGCGATTATTATCCGCAACGATTAAATTTCATGGCGCGCGCTTAGCCTTATGCAAATTGTATGTTTTTGAAAGAGTTAAACACGATAGGTATACAGGTACATAGTTTCCGAGAAGCCCCAAAGTAGCTTAGACGAGAACCTCTAATCTTCAACAAGCAAGGGTTGCTAAATACGTGACACTAAGCTATTAGAACGTGCATCAGCAAATCCCCAATGTTTACATGGCTTTAGCGCAAGTTAAGCTCTGCAGTATTAAGCAGAACAAATAGGTACTCCTGCCGAGAGCTATTCCATAGTCTAGACAGCTTCGAAACTATGGACCGTAATACCGTATCTTTATTTTAAACACAGCGGTTTTCAAAGTAAACGACCTTCTCCCCACTGAATATTTGGGGGGCGCTACGGGTCGGAGAGAGGTAAAATGTGAAACGAATGCAAATATTTAATTAAAGGTAAAGAATGGTGATCAAATTGAAATAGTACTTTTAACTAATACGAAAGGTTTTTATCTAACTGCAACACAGTGACACTGTAATGGATAAAAGGACATAGCGGAACGCTAGGCAACCACGGAGGTGACGAACTGGTCAGAAAAGCATCAAGCGCGTCAGTCTGTGGAGCCGAACCATATAGATATATATCTATGACCAGAACCTATCGTGCCCATACCCTTCAACCAGCTACGCAGGTTGTGTAGCCACCTCCCCAGGGTGGTGGACATCCATGAGGTTTTCCACACGATAAAAAAAAGGTAGGAATTCGTACACACAAGCGGAGAGCTGGTGGACCTCGACACCGGGCTGCAGGCAGTCCAAGGTAGCTAAACCATCATTAGATGGCAGAACATTAATACTAAAGGTTTCATCAATCAATCATCAAAAGCCGGAAATGTCTCCTGATCGAGTCTTAAAATAACCTAAAATAGATGAGACATCAACGAAATTTCCGAACTCCCCAAAGCTTTTGTTGTCCCAAGAGAAATGTCATAATTTTTATAATAACGAAAAGAACAGCGACGTAAAAGTTTGACAGAAACTGTCTTATACGAACTTACAGCGGTACAACCTCCGGGGAGAGCCTTTAAAGTCTTCACATTATGGCTTCATAACTCGAGGAAAGTTCTGGAAGGTTTTATAGGTAAACGAAAAGCAACATCTGTCGGCTACAATATCTGTAATAATAAGGGAGACGGGAGTATTCCGGCCACGTGGAGCAGAAACGGCGCAAATAACTTACGTCAGATGAGACCGTATTATTAAACATTGTTTTTCCAGTTGAATATAAAAATGAAGGCTTTCCGGACTCGTCTCGTTGAAGATGGTAGAAGTTTAAAGTAAAAGATTTATCATATTAACAAGGGGCATTAGAAAAACAAGGACGAATAGCGTAACTTTCTGTATGTACCGTGTTCACGAAATAAAAGAATTAAAAACTTAAAAAAAAAAAGACGGGTTGCACTCCGGGAGTGCCGGCAGAAGTGAAAACTTGAATATTAACGTTGAAATAAATCAATTATGAATTGAATTAATATAACTAATTTTTTTTCACTATTTCTGCGTCACTTTTTTAGGGTTCCGTAGCCAAATGGCAAAAAACGGAACCCTTATGGATTCGTCATGTCTGTCTGTCTGTCTGTCCGTCCGTCCGTATGTCACAGCCACTTTTTTCCGAAACTATATGAACTATACTGTTGAAACTTGGTAAGTAGATGTATTCTGTGAACCGCAGTAAGATTTTCACACAAAAATAGAAAAAAAACAATAAATTTTGGGGTTCCCCATACTTACAACTGAAACTCCAAAAATTTTTTTTCATCAAACCTGTACGTGTGGGGTATAGTGGATAGGCCTTCAAAAATGATATTGAGGTTTCTAATATCATTTTTTTCTGAACTGAATAGTTTGCGCGAGAGACACTTCCAAAGTGGTAAAATGTGTGTCCCCCCCCTCTAACTTCTAAAATAAGAGAATGATAAAATTAAAAAAATATATATTATGTACATTACCATGTAAACTTCCACCGAAAATTGGTTTGAACGAGATCTAGTAAGTAGTTTTTTTTTAATACGTCATAAATCGAAAACCGCAATTTACCTTTCACAATGTTACAACGAACTACAAGAACTTTTATATTATGTTACTTGCTGCTACGGAACCCTTCATGGGCGAGTCCGACTCGCACTTGGCCGGTTTTTCATTAATCGATGCACTTTGTTCAATTTCCATATTTTAAACACTTTATATACACGAATTTTACGAATACACAGCAGTGTGGCTACTACACAGACGGTCGAGCCATCAGCTGTCCATCCATCCTGCCACATCCACGTCCACCATCACCGTCACCGTCACCGTCACCGTCATCGTCACCGTCACCGTCACCGTCATCACCGCCACCGTCACCGTCCGTCCGTCCGTCCGTCCGTCCGTCCGTCCGTCCGTCCGTCCGTCCGTCCGTCCGTCCGTCCGTCCGTCCGTCCGTCCGTCCATTCATCCATCCCATCCATCCATCCATCCATTATCGTGTCTCACTTGGTTCACTTCGGTTGGCGCCGCCGTAGAAAGAGGGGGGGGGGGGGGGGGAATCTCTCCTGACGGTCACATTTTTTTTTTTGACTACGTTGTATGTGTATATTTTGTCTTTTTTTTTTTCATTTCTTTATTTGAAATATGCGTTTTGTTTGTGCAGAATAAACACCATAGATTCAGTGTATGATTCTGAAATAAAAAGTTGTTTAAAAAAATTATCTATTCCATACATTTTGACCGCGTAGGCGTAGTTATTGTACTTTACTATGAAAAGGCTGTTTTTTCTTTATAACTGACGAAAAAATTTCTACACCCTAGTGTAGAAACATTTGGTCTAGAATCATGTGTTGAATTCATGGTTTCAGATTACGCCTCGATGTCCCTGCCTCCCTGTATACAATGAAAAACATAATTATGATATAAGGAAATGTTCCACCATCAATTAGAACTTCATTCAACCAATCAAGATTAGTAAGTGCTCCATGGCTTAATCACAAGGTATGGCCTGGCCTTAGTTTCTAAAGCTCGATAATTCAGGCCAGTCGTGAACTAACCTGTGTCCATACGTCGTAAGCATCCATCATAGACTGACACATAATTATATCTAACGCTGTTTACTCGGCCATCACTCGTGTATCCATTATCTAGGGTGATAGTTTGTCAACATTACATTAGATGAAATATGGGGACGATCCTATTCTTAAGTTGAAAGGAAGGCATGAGCTGATCAGTTTTAGTTTCCCCATTCACAGGCGTATCACGTAGTCCGGATTCGGACACTTTCATTTTAGTGCTTTTCTTAGACTTCTTGTAAAGTTCAGAATATATATCAGATACTACCTTCCACCCGTAGCTTCGCTCGCGTCCCCGTAGTTCAAAGTATCCCCCCATACTAAATTTCTTGAAAATCGGCCCAGCCGTTTCGGAGATTATACGGAACAAACAAATAGACAGTCATTTGTTTTAATGGCATTTTGTTGTAAGTACCGTAATATACTTTCATATGCATTTAGTAAAAAGATTTTATTTAGAAATTACAAACAGACAGTTCAATTTTATTTATTTTTATGTATAGATTTAACTGCCAATAGATATCCTCTCCGAAGACCGGAATCACTCACGCATTAGTTTTCAACCAACCGCGTTCGTCTGCGTCCGGCTACCGTCGGAAGCAATGTCACCCACTTGAGAAGTGCTGACGGATGCGAAAGGACGCACCCACACTGCTGAATACCAATGAACCCTTTCGCTTCCGAATAATCTGAATAACATCGACGAACGCATCCGTGCGCTTCAGTTTTCAACGAAGAAAGTCTTTTCTAAATCGATGCTAATGGATTGGATCCGTGTCAGAGACTCAAAGCCCTTAAAATGTTGTTCTACTTTCAAGGTCATGTACAGAATTCATTTCGAGAAGCCGCGTTTCTGAAATCCACACCTTACGAAATTTTGTTTCAGTGCGGTTCGTGGAAGTGCTCAGGTGCTGTTCGTCCAAGTGCGGTTCGAATCAGTGCTCTGAGTTGAATACCTCCTTTTATCTTTGACTAGGTAATCTATATCTATGCTAATAATAAAGCTGAAGAGTTTGTTTTGTTTTGTTTAAACTTGCTAAACTCTTGAACTGCCAGTCGGATTTCAAAAAATCTTTTGGCATTCGATATACCAATACTTGAGGAAAGTTATATGCTATTTAACATCAGGCTAGGACCCTTCGGAGACGTGCAAAAAAACGAAAGTAGGGAAGAACACTAATCGAAAATGAAGTAATAGCGGACGGGTGATGCGAAGCGACGGGGTGTGTCGGGGAAGCAAGAAATTTCACGCGGACGAAGTCGCGGCCAGAAGCTGGTTATTAGATAACATTTAACAGCAGTTCATCAAAACCGACGACGTCTATCGAATTAGAAAACAGGTCGATGCGCATCGCTTCGGTTTTATTCCGTTGTAACTTGTTTACGATACCTTAAGAAAGCTACGGAACATTTTGGTTATATCTAATTCAATTTGCTAAGAAAACCTTGAAGAGTTACTAAGTCAGTTTTTTTTTTTGCTCAAATAAAATCAATCGTTTATCATCAAAGGGTTAATTCCTGTATTTTTAAGAACGTACGCATTATAATCTGTCTTAACCTGTCAAAAATACCTCATTTCATTTTTGCATATATAATTTACAAGTTTTTGACTCTGATTGCCTTCTGATCATTAGACATCTGATAGTCTGATACTAATACTTATCCATTTTCTAATAAGATTTACTTAAAAGCATAAAAAGTACCTAACTAGATGAGAAAGTTAACAGAAGCTTCTAGAAATTAGTGTTTCTCAAAGACAGCTCACAAACCTTAGAAGAACTAACATTACAGTAAATTCATTGCAAAAATTCCTGTTTTACTAGTGTAACCCCGTACGTAGCATCAATATAGCGTGCTGTTCTCACAGTCTGATTCACACGGCTCAAGACTGTATTATGAGGATAGTTAATGGGCATCAACCACGCGGATGTGCATTGCTAGAACACTGAACGAAGATGACATCAATGCATAACATTTGAAAAAACTTACATGTTTAATAGTGCAGAAAACTGATGGACAAGCAATGATTTGTCAAGGTTTTTCTGAATGAGAGAAGAAATATTTCTTTCTTGAGACTTACGCATCTCATACTTGCCTAACAAGAAACATCAGATCGATTTGTAGCCCATACATATATTCTAAGCATGATGTTTTGTGCTGCAATATTTCGTAATAATTTATTGAATTATTTGATGCAAGATAAATAAACCTATGAAAGTAGCTACAATTTATAACTTTAAAAGACAGCAAACATATTTTGCTGCTATAAAAATGGTTTAAAGCTTTCTCATATCCGAGCCAAAACTTAAGAACTGCCCATAAAACTATTCTTGGACATCAAAATGTTTCTAATAAAGGCTTTTTCTCAGTTCTGATTACCAAAGCAAAACACAACAGCTATCGAGATAACAAAAAGCACTGTTGTCTGCTGCATTAGCGAAATTGGACAAAAACCGTCGACTGGAATGAAACAGATACAATCTTCGGAAATAATGAACTAAGATCTTGATCTGGTGCCTGGATAGGTAATTCAGCAACAATACTAAAGGAATTTGATCGTAATGAGCAAATACTAGATTAATGAATAATGATAGAGATGAAAGGAAAATTCTGCAAACGGATGATGTCATCGATGTAAATGTGAATGCTTCCGCAATACACGACATCCACGGGAGAGAAAGGCTAACTGTCTTTAGCCGGCGACCACCCGGAAAAAATAAACGTCACTTCCAACCAAAAGACATTTAATTCGATCCCATTAAAGTCAAATCGCTTAATGATAATGCAACAAGCCAAAGATGTCGCAACGTTTACATAATAAAATTAACATAAATCTTTGGTCATTAACTGTTTGCATAAAGGTAACTGGATCTTACTTAAAGGATAAAATAAGAAGCCTACAGAAAAAAAGCTTTCTTAGATAGCAACAGCGGTTGATGAAATAAATTCTTATTCAAACCACGATCGCTAGGAAAAAAACATCGATACCAAACGCTAAGCTCGAATATATTTGATAGCTGAAAGACGAATTTAAGCCTACCCAGTTACCTACCAAGTAAAATTTAAGCAAACCCAGTTACGTAAGAAAAGAATTACGTCATAAAGATCAATATGACATGTGATAAAATTAAATATTGAGAGTAAACAGAGACGAACGAACGTGATCTATTGAAAAGCGAAATCAATCTCATTCATAAATTTCATAATTGACGATTATTTGTCTTTCGCATTAGATTCTGCCTGTAGAATCACGTGCTGAGGATTTTAAATGCACGAAAGAAATAACTGCGTACATAACGTACCTACTAAAGAGTATCTTTCAGCATGTTTTAAGAAACTTAAGTAGACCGAAGTTATTTTTAGATAAAAAGTCTTTGTTTGCCAGATTTATATGTCACAGCTGTATAGATTTGTGTGTCACCTGTTATCTCTGTTCCATTTAAAACTGAGGCATGACTAACATGCCGCTGTCGTGACATGCCATAAGCGATAATGCTCCTCGTCAATATTTGCACGTTTCATAAAAGTTAAGACGGACGCAAACTACCACTCTACGGACTTTCTTCTTCAGTTTACAACAACAAACAACAAGTTTATGCAACGCCATTGCTTTCTATGTTTAAAGATTAGGATATTTCAACAATAATCTGTTAAGCCTTCACGCAACGAATCGCTATTTCTAGAAGCATGAATTTCGCTGTAATATTGTGACGATGCTCAAACGAGATGGCAGCATCCCACAACGCAATATTCTCTCAGATCATATATCTTATAAAATGAATATGTAAATCATACCTATAGGCAAGTCAGTGGATCACGTAGCTGAAACCGCGGTTGTTAAGCAAACCGAGCCGATGAGTCAGAGAGACTTGTTGCTCGACTTTTTGCTTGGAGAAAACAGGACCATTACTTAGATCAGAGAGCATAAGACAGCCAACATGCTGGGCACGTTGCAACATAGATTCGTTTCGCGACATGCGCCAAACATCATGTTGATCAAAGTAATGCACATCTTTAAAGACGGAATCTCGTTTTGTTCAGTGTCGAGTGTTTACGCTCTAACTGAACTGAAATCGAAGCCATAATACTAATGTTTTAATAACATACAACCATTTAAAGAATGGATGAATTAATTTTGTATCTGGTGGACACAATTTAATGGGAACAATGACCTCGTTCGTACCACCTAATGTAGTCAGTCTCAAGTCACAGTATTTTTTGAAGGCATTGCAAAAAAAAGTAATTTCTGAAGTCATAGAAAGTTTCCAGTAGACAAAAAATACTTTTCAGAATTAGACACAAAAGTACAACTGCATATACCTAACTTTTGTTTTCAAGACAACAGCATTTAATTTAACATTCGAAAATATTAAAACAGAATGCATTTCAGAGAATTTGGTTCGCAAATTGCAGACGGGAGCAACGTCTCGTTTAGCCTGTTGTAAAGCGGTAAACTTTAGTACAGCTAGTTATTCCCGATTGTCGAATACGGGCGTAATAAGGCTTGTGGAGTGGACATCAGCATCCACAAATAAAAGTAAAGTCGGACCGGATTTTATCGAAAGCCCGTCTCGCCTTGGAAGATCTCGCTTAATTTATACGGTAACTTACAGTAAGTGGTGGGCACGACTTTTTTTGGCACACGGCATTGAATGGCGCAGCCGTTGGCTATATTAGGCATCGAAGCTACGATCGATTAAAAAGTATTTATTAATAAAATAAAATGGCGTAGATCTATAGACAATAAACGTAGAAGAAACTGGTATTGTTAGACAGACTCCTCAACCTGTAGGAAAGTTACAAATAAAATATCGATAATCGTAACAGACATAGTTACGGTTGTGGTTTGTGGTATATCCTTTAACTAGGTTTGTAAGCAACTCCCTTTTATTATTGTTGATTCTTGGTCAATGAATGAATAAAAAGTATTAAGGCTCGTACACACAGGCGCGACTTGTAGCGCGACGTGTCGCGTGGCGATTCTGCGATACTATTGCGACGCGACACCTTTCACACCAGCGCGACGCGAATCGCGGCCGCGACAGCGATTCGCCGCGAAATCGCCGCGACGCCATACAAAATGGACATTTAGTATGGTGTCGCGGCGAATTCGCGGCGAATCGCGGGCGAATCGCTGCCGCGGCCGCGACGCGACATGGAGAGTGTATAAATACCAGAGCAATCCAAGCTGAGCTCAGTACTAGACGATCTTCGTCAGAGGACGAAGGCAGGTCTGTGCGTGTTTGCCCAGCGGGGGTAGGTTAGGTTGGGTTATGTCGGCCGACGTAAGTAGGTACCTAAGCTTGACACAGAAGCACAGAATATATAATTGTGCTAGACGGACGCTTGTGTCGTCCACAAGCACGAACGAAGACACTGGTGAATTCGGACGTACCTACTTTTACGAAGTATTTATTTACTAACCAAGATTTTTTAATTACTTAGGTATTGTCTACATTTCTTCTTTTACTTTTCCTTTCGCAGGTCTGCTGGAAGAATTTCTTAAGAAATAAGCAGTACCTTTGTACTCAAATTGTAATTATGACATATCCTTATGTATTTCACTGTGTGTACATAAATAATAAAATAAATAAAAATAAATAAATAAATATAATTTTTAAGATTTATTTTTACGGACTTTTTGGTTTCAGATTTATGTGATTTCGGAAAAATAACTTTAATTTATACTTAGTAGGTAATGCGTACTTTCGGATGCAACACATTTGTGTGGCCTTTGTGAGAAGGTAGGTACTTACTTACCACATTCGTAAAGTTGAAAACAACATAGGAGTACTTAAATTGGAACTAACTTAAGTAGGTACCTACTTACTTCTAATTTGCCTACTTATCAAACCAATTCGGTAGGTATCTACGTGACTTCTTCTCTAGTAAAATTATGCTCAATACCTATGTTTAAGCATAACTGGCGAAATGTGGGTGTACCTACTAACCCTTTGGGGATTACAGGCGTGATGTTATGTATGTGTGTATGTTTAAGAAATAATCAATTATAACTTATTATGTCGTAATGAATGAGTGATCTAATTATAAATACAGTAGTGTTATACCTACTAACAGACTGCGTCGTTGGTGTAGTGGTCGCAAGTGCAACTGCTCGTGAGGTCCTGTGGAAGCTGCAATGTTGTACGTTGTAGCTAAATGTAACATAGCCGTTCGAATTCAGACGTTGACCTCGAACTGACTCACGCACAGCCGCAGAGCTGATATCACGCACTCGACTCCTAGCGGAGCCTACCCAAGCGCTCTCTTACGATGAATCGGGCGCCCGCTCTCAACAGACCGCCGCGTCCGCTAAAAGTAGGTACGACGAACGCAGATCGTTGCAACTTGCGTCGCCCGCCCATTTAGAGTTAAGTAGATATTATTAGTGATAATAATTTGTTAAGTAATTTGTTTGTTACCTAATAAAAAAAATAAGTAACAAACAATATTTGCATTGAACAATTTCAGATGTCTTAAAGTCCGCTGACTGTAATATTGAAGCACCAACTAAATGATTGAACAACTAAACTTCCTGCAGACTCGAATGTTTGACAAAGTATTTCTTTGTAATCATTGAAACCTGCCAAAAGCATTATATTCTATAAAATAATGCAAAAGAAAAGGCGCTGTATTCGCTGTTTCAAAGAGAAGCCACCATGCCGAACCGCGTACGCGCCCGTAACACGCATTTGAATTAATTTTATTAAGTTTTTAAGCATTAATTTTCATAAAATACAGGCATTTAAACAAAAAGTATTGAATTTAACATAAATAAACACGTCTTTGAATAAAATTATTTACTGTAGGTAATCTGAATTATCTCAAGAGATTGCCTAAATCAGTGCCATCTAGCGAATTATAGTGGAACCACTACTGAATTAGATCATGTGTAGGGCTGTGCAGTTACGCTGAAAACAATAAATAAATCGCTCGATTCAATTAGATATTGTGGTGGGCAGTAAATTGTTTGATGCATCAATTAAGTGGAAAAGGATAGTTCAATCAAATTATAACATAAAACATTCATTTTAATTTATTTGCAACGCCAGCACATCAAGCTACCCGAAACTGTCAAATTTTCCCAATAAACCTTGAACCTTAGATCGTAGCGATAAAGTTGAAAATATATTAAAGAAATTTAACAGATTTTAGGTGCTTGATGTGCTGGCTACATAAATAAAGCTAGAATAAACATAGGATGCCAAAATAACTAACACCATGTATTCAGTACATGATTCCGAACCATCCTGCGTTGAAATTGTTCGTAGGAATCGTAGGTTAATATGACACGCTGACATATTTTATGGCAAATAATTTAATTTAATGTTCTGTGTCTCGTAATGTTAATTACTTTACATAATTATCTACTATTGTATAGGATCAAGTATTTTTTAACTGAAGCTGAACAGACAGCTGTGCTGCTGGGGAGTTTGTTGCGCCACTTCTTCCCAGCGAAAGCAATAGGAAGTTTTTATTTTAATTTCATTATCTTTGCTGTATTAGGGCGGGTTGTTTCGTGACCAAAAAATATCATATACCCTCCGTAGTCGGGTAAAAAAAAAGCGTTGTTTCACAAAATTATGGCCTTTACTTACCTATCTACGTCAATAATAACGATTACGATTTTATAACGGTTTCGATTTTCCGATTACGTACCTAAGTCTAAGGTCTATAAAGAGCTAAACATGAACGTTGAATTGTTAATTTCTTTAGTGCAGGCGAGGCCTGTACATTATGATGTGAGGTGTGCTTCCTACAAAGATAACAGAGCAAAAGACAAGCTATGGAGGCAAATTGCAACGGAACTACAATCAACAAGTAAGTACCTACTTACATCTTTAGATTACCTACCATGATCAAAATCTGAAATCGGTACCGTAGGTAGGTAATCGTAGGTTAGGTGGGTATACATAGCCGTAAAGGGGCTCGTGGCTAAGTAATAACAGCGGTACGGGTCGATCTTCAAGGTTAAGCAACGTTTACCGAGGTCGGTCCGTGGATGGGTGACCATCCTTATCATACCGAGACACCTCTGCTCAGAAAGTGGTCTCGGCTGCCATTCGTAGATCTTTGACAGTCGTTACAGGTAGTCTGAAGCTCGAAAGTGAAATTGATTTGACCGCGCCGCGCGCGCGCCGCCGATGCCATTAGTGAGTCATTCAAATATAAGTCTTATCTCATTGCAATAAGGTATAAATTAGAATGATTGATATTTGCAAGGACTTTTTCAGTTTGTAATGGTTGGTTGGTTGGTGGTTTAGTTTCAAAATTTCATGAAACATTCTAACACACACATTTTGTTTTTTAATTAAAATCGTTTTGCTTGTACCATGTTTGTAAATATGTGAGCACCATGTATCTATCAGATAATTAATTTATATGTCATGGTTTCGTTTTTAATTCTTTTACCTATTGTGGTATAGTAATTTTATTGTAGGTGCGTCGTCCTCACATGTTATTATATAATTAATGTACCCATGCAAAATATTGTACCTAAACATTTTAAAAGAGTAACGGTGGAGTTTCTTGCCCGTTCTTCTCCATACGAAAACAACCTTTTGGAATGGGCGACTAGAATCAATTCTATTTTACGATAATTTTTGACGTTCAAAAGTGCCTTTTATGTGCCTATTTGAAATAAATGCTTTGACTGACGTTAATCTATACCGTAAAACAATGAGAGACACATTGCAATGGTTATTATTTTGCTTATGATTCTATTTTATTTTGTATTCTAAAGTTAAAACTTTAAATAAAACTAAGCCTACGTCGGCAGGGACGTAAAAACCCGCAGCGGAAAAAAAATTGATGATACGAATCGATATGTAGGTACTTACACCTACATATCGATTCGTATCATCAATTTTTTAATCGATATGATCCATATTTATTCGAAAATCCTTGAATCCATGAAATAATAACACTGATGCATGAAATAGTTGTATAATAATAAGAAAATTATATGTGCAGGGTGCACATTTGTTTGCTGGTGTTGGTTGGGAACAAAAGGCTTCTTGATTCTTGGTAGTTCTTCTTTATTTTCTTCTTTCAGTTTCTTCTATGGCTGCTGCTCGCCGACTGTGTCGAACCCGTTTTTTTTATTTTAAAACTTTCATCTCGCAGTTCAACCTATGAAGTTGTCGTCTGCTTAACCGGGCTTGAGTGTCGAACCCGAAAACCGAGCCTTCTTTTATACGATTTTTGCTAAGAAAATGTAGGCCCTCTGATTGGTCAACCAACCATGGTACGAGAATTTTGACCAATAAGAACAGTCGATTTTGGCACAGTAGGCTTAAGTACAACGAAAATTTACCGTAATGCGAGCCGCGTGACATTATTTGCGTTTTTCACTATGTTTTTAAATGGTAACATATTATAAATTATATGTTTTTGGAATCTACGAGTTATAATCTATACGAGAAAAATATAACATATAGGAAAACATGACATAAAATTATCAGTCATCATAAATTTAACTTCCTACTTCTAAGTACTATGAGAGTACAAACTATCAATACTATCAATTTAAACAAGGTCAAATTAACTTTAATACTATAAATCCTATAAGAAACATGTAATATTCTGATATGAAACTTAACTAAGAATATAAGACTACAAACCTTATATACTAACTATCACTAACACTATGTACTGTCCTTATCAGTTCACTGTTCACTTTTAAATCACAGATATTTACACGATTGTTTAACTAGTCACTTTATTTAGTTGTCCCGCACATTATACGTAACTACAAGAAAAATATAAGTAACAACATTTATAGTAATAATGATTTGTAATAATTATGTCAGCCGACTGGAGAATCGAACCTGGGACCCCACGCTCAGCAATGCGTGTTTGCTACTTAGGTTAGTGGGTTATGTCGGCCGACATAACCCAACCTAACCTACCCCCGCTGGGCAAACACGCACAGACCTGCCTTCGTCCTCTGACGAAGATCGTCTAGTACTGAGCTCAGCTTGGATTGCTCTGGCATTTATACCCTCTCCGTGTCGCGTCGCGGCCGCGGCAGCGATTCGCCGCGAATTCGCCGCGACACCATACTAAATGTTCATTTTGTATGGCGTCGCGGCGATTTCGCGGCGAATCGCGGGCGAATCGCGGCCGCGGCTGCGATTCGCCGCGACGCCATACAAATTTCCTCTTGGTGTCGCGCTGCTCGACGCGCCGCGACCGTGTAGCGGCGCGACAAGTCGCTCCTGTGTGAAGTGTCGCGCGCGTTTCCATAGGAATTGTTCTACGGATATATATCGCAGAATCGCGTCGCACTGTCGCGTCGCGCCTGTGTGTACGAGCCTTTACCGCACATGATCAATACAATAGCACGTAATGAAAGTTGCGTAAGTGACGCAAGGAACAATACAAACAATACGGTTGCAGCTGAAGTGGATTAAAGTACCTAATATTAATTTACATAAAAAATATAAATCGAAGGAGACAACAGCTAAACCCAATATTAAAGTCACGTAAAGACCCTTGTTAGTAAAAGTAGGACTAAATCAACGCTTTGAAATGGTAATTCTGATACAATTGAAAATCTGGTTTCTTATTCAATATGAAAATGCCGCCATTCAAACGACTTTACGAAGCGATACAATTTATTTGTATTGTTAAGAGAGATGTGCTTTGATTATGTTTCAGACAACATGTAGATGGGAATAGCTGTCTGAACACCTTGCTTCTTTTATGCAACATGCAACGCTGCCTCCAAAACCCGATAAGCCTTTATTTGGAGACCTAGAGTCGCATAAGGTAGCACGTCTTCTTCAAGGTTTATAAATATTGTAGCCTAGATTTAAAGACCAGTTTTCGCTGTTCTGCGGCATTGGCAAAATTTCAAACTGACATGATTTCATACTCCCATAGGATCGCATAGAAAATACAAAAACAAGCCGTTGCGTAACATGAACGTGCTCTATCTCCAGCAAATAAGTAGAAAACAACATTTTGTCCCCAAAAACTACTAACTTTAACTTCGTGGATGCACTTTTTGGCTGGATTCCATCTTTAAGCACAGAGTCTACCTAATCCGAGGAGCCACATTTGAAGTATCCAGTTGCGACGGTATTTTTGTAAAAAAAAAAACGCTGCAAACTGCTGAAAACATCTAGTTAGAAACTCGAGTGCAGTTACAACATAACAAGATGGAAATGTAACTACAATTGTGTATATCATAACTTGCAAGAAAGATAGCGTAGAAGCCGTATGATAATTATCTCTGCAACATCGCAAAAAAATTAAAAACAATATTTGCTCTTGCGCAAGTGACAACCTAGAATTGAAACATTTCAATGGCCACAAAAATTACATTAATGTAATGAATGCCATCCTAATTTAACAATTGGCGTAAAACAGACGGTGAGGAGCACAATGTATTCAAAACAGCATCATGATTCAGCACGACCCGAATCATTGTGTATATTTAGATTTTGTACCGTTGACAATTATTTAGAAGTTGCACCGTTAGGTAGGTCATGTTAGCTACGTAAACTCATATGTGAACGAGGTATTTGAAAATATCTTGGATGAAAATATTTTCAGAACAAATGATGCAGATGATCTCCAAGAAAAAAAATCTTTTTAACGTAAGCTGTACAATAATTATACTTTGTGATCATCCGAGGGAGGCAACTTGTTTACACCAAGCAAGATAGCATAGGT
Source organism: Amphipoea lucens (assembly GCA_947508005.1). Taxonomy (NCBI): domain Eukaryota; kingdom Metazoa; phylum Arthropoda; class Insecta; order Lepidoptera; family Noctuidae; genus Amphipoea; species Amphipoea lucens. Next base: position 15,358,431 of record OX382370.1, read on the forward strand.
TGGAGACGCCTTGTATCAATGGTAATACAATGAAGGACGATCCACTAGTTTGGTTAGTTACCAGTCAGGAACCGTTGAACGAAAATATGCCAGGGATTCGAATACCATAATATTATTATCACCCTTCTTATGATACTATCCTCCTAAACCACAAGTAACTTCTTATGGCATTAAAATATTATAAGAATGGTCGTAAAGCTATAGCTATATACAGGGTGACTGGAAATTAGTGGCGGAGCCGTTAAGGGGAGGTAGTCTAGGGTTATTCCGACAGATATCACTATGAGACCTACCGTCCTTACTTAACCCTTTCCAAGATATTCCTACTTTTTGTTTAGCAGTTTTTGCATAAAATAATGACAGTAGCGGAAATTTTACAATTAATATTACTTATTTAGAATATCTTTGTTGCAAAACAAAAAAAAGTAGGCCAAAATCACTTTTTTTTAGGATTTATTACTATCTCTTTAAGTAGGAATATCTTGGAAAGGGTTAAGTAAGGACGGTAGGTCTCATAGTGATATCTGTCGGAAAAACCCTAGACTACCTCCCCTTAACGGCTCCGCCACTAATTTCCAGTCACCCTGTATAAACAGAAGAATTCAGAGAGAAATATACAAAATCTTGTTTCCTGCAAAAAAGCTTTAGTAAAAGATGTCCCAATCAGCTACTATACGAAGCCATTTTTAATCGGCTAGCAACACACGGTATATCCATAAACATAATATTTTATGTATTGAATATTAATTACAACCTTAGGCTCAACATTATTGCCTATTAAACTATCTATCAAACGTAAATTATCATTAACCTGATTTTCATTTGAATGAGCAATTTTTACTTGATCTACTTCGATAGCTGGCATGAGGAAGTCACTATCGACCGTATATTATACTGGCAATTCATAATAATTATTACGATAGACACATTATTGGTAGCTATCATGATATCGTATATTTCACTTGACTTGGCAAGGGAAGCCATACTATTGATCTATTTTAGATTTATGTACTTAAGTAGTTTAACAGGTTTGGCATTATCAAAATCTGTATTAAAGGTCAGGCTATAATCCTGTATCGGTTAAGCGGATCTGCCCTGAAGGGTTGTCACTGACATATTACCTCCGCTATCAAAATTATTTTGGCATACGTAAATGCTAGTGATATTTATGGCAATGTTACCCCAACATTTATTGTAGTGCCTCGATGTGACATGCCTCTCTTATTACTAACAAACCGTCGACTGCCTAGGAACGCTTAGGGAAAACCCAAGCTTACTAAAAATCAATAACATTTCTTATCTAAAATCCTCTTCAAACCACAATATTGGCCCAGACAACAGCTTCCATTGTATATCTTTCGCATTCCAAGTGCACTTAAGGCCAACAAACCCAACCCAGCATGTAGATAGGAACCTGATACAATTTTTCTCACCCCTTATCGCTAAAACGGTGCTATCGGGCACTTACGTCGCGTAGTACATTTACGCTAATAAGGCGAGAGAGTCGAGGCGAGGTAATAAGAGGTGGCTTTTACGACATTTCGCTTGTATTCCCTTATGGGGCTGCTTCCACGCAGGCCAAGCTAAAAGATCGTAGTAGAGCGGTACTAAAAGCCATATGGAGTAGTTGGTAAGCGTAGACTTTGCTTTTAATTTAAATATTCATTGATTTCGCATCAGCAATAACAGTACAACTTTCTCAAAATGTGTTTATTTTATATTCAACAGAAACTGCATAGCAGAACATCTGAAGTGTCATCTAGGATGTTCAATGCAAATTGAGAACCATGTTAACGACCTTATTTCTTTGCATGCGCCGCTGGATAGTCCTAAAAACTTCTGACCGGATTTTGGTACAGTTTTTATCACCTGTTCTTTATATATGTATTTTAATGAGTTCATTATATTCAATGCTGCATTCGTACAATATGTAATAAATATTACCGTAAGTTTTATTTAATGCATTCATCAAGCAACAATCAGGTTCAACGACACGGCTATTTAAGTAACAACGCGACATCTCACTTTTGGTCGTGTTTGCTTTTTTTCTCTGTAACCTTTAAAAGGCCGCGACTTGATACAAAACTGTTGATTTAATGCTCTGTTTTATACGAATCTTTATTCTCTTGTATATGCAGGAACTGATAAGGAAGATGAGAACAAACTGGCTGATAAGATATTAGAGTCAGATCCTGTATAGGAGGTAGATATATAAATTAAGAAGAAATTCATATCAATGAAGTACCTATAATAAATTAGTGAGCTAGGAATATTTCCAACTGTTTACTTTAGGTTGGAGATAACATGGAATGTTTGCCACTTAAATAACATTATACACAACATACACACATGGCCTTCACAACGAGCAAACAAAAAGGCTTCTAATAAATTGAAAACTTTTAACTTTGCAGCTAGGTAACTGAATTGCGAAATATAGATACCAAAGTTATTTCAGTCAACCAACTTAAAAAAGTACAAGTAAAGGCTCCTTTAAAATTTTGAAGTTATCAAACAAACACAACTCGATTTCGCCAAGAAAAACGGGAAGGGCGAAGGGGAAGCAAAATATTACTTCTGCAACTTTCTCTCGAAGAGCCGGCCGGATTGGGTCAATGATTGATCAATTACATAAGGACAACCGACTTGATGATCCATATAAATGAGTAATTAATGATTAATAAAAAGTTGTAACAAAGAAAGTAAACTGTACCTTTTGAGAAAAGAAACAAGAAAAAAAAACACAATTCAACACAAAACACAGACACAAAGTTCGTATTTAGGTTATGGTTGTCTCGTCAGACTACCAGGGAGGCAGAACAGCGCTGGAGGTTGAGCGCACCTGTTACCGCGACGCGAGGAGCGTTACTGGCACGAAGCGGTCCATTAGTCGCACGGCACACGTCATGCGGAAGCCGGTTCTGCTGGACACCGATGCCTTCGAAGAAAACCGCGATAAAAGATGCATTCTACATTCAACGACTACGCAAAATATGACACACCAACCATTTAGAGATTATGAAAACATCAACATTTACGCAAATAAAACGTGAATTCATATTTAACACGAGGTGTGAAATTTCGATATTTATCAGATACATTTAAGTACTTTAAAGACCAAACTTTGCTCTTCGAGAGAATATTTGTTTCGCAAAAGCAGAATATACTTGGCTTGCGAAAGATAAAAGGAAAAGTTACCGTACCGAGTCGGGGATTAAAGAAAAACAGAATATATCAACTCGTTATCAAGTAAGTCAACTGAGGGGATACATCTGTTTACTGATACTCAAAGATAAAACCACTTATGCATAAATGATAAAAATGTTAATGCCTTTTTATTACATGCTATTGCAGTGTATGTAGACAAAAGTGAAATAATAGCTAATTTACGACTAGTTGTTTCATACGCCATTGATCTAGTGGATTTTAAATATTTACTCCCCAATGTATTTATAACTAACTGACCCGGCGAACTTCGTACCGCCTCAGAATCAGAAAAGTCGATCCATACAAAATGTATGAGAATATCTTATTGTTTTTTCTTTGTGAATTTTCCCCATGTTTTAATAGTTATTCTGCTATTCGGGGCGGAGAAAAATCCAACAAATCAAAGATCATAAAAATCGGTCCAGTGGTTCTTGAGTTATAAATGGTGTAACTAACCCGACTTTCTTTTACATAAATAAGATGATGTTTAGTTATCTTTCTCATGGTTATTCGTAAGACCTGAGTTAGTTATGAGTATCAAACCACCAACACCATGAATACCATAACAGCTTCCACACCACAATTATATAGATATACCTAGATAACGCAAGTATCACGAACTGTATGAAAACCACAGATATAGATACACCTAGATAACACAAGAGCACCTACTTCGCGTGCCAAAAATCGCACCAGTTTACGATCGAAAATCATAAGCCGCACTTTCGCGCTCAGTCCTGCGTACCTACTGCTAGCAAGGTGAGCGTGAGCGAGAGGTGTAAACTGGTGCGATTTCTGGTGCACGCGAAGTAGGTGCTCTTGCGTTATCTAGGTGTATCTATATCTGTGTTCCACACATATCTCATAACTCTTTCTCTTCGGAGTCTTCATATTCATGGAGTGCTTCTATCATTTTTAGCTTTACCACATCTGGAATTGGGGTCTTCAATACAGACAGTTTCTCCAATATATTCCCTAATTAAAGCGTCGTTTCTCAGTTCATATTCACATACCTAATCTTGATGTATTCTCTATTCGCCGCGTTTAAAACACGACGTTATAACGTAATGGTCGACTCTAAGCGAAAAAGTAAACCACTTTAACATGACATGTAATGTAATAGACCTAGCGAAGCACTAACCCATTAACTATAACATTTAGGGGTCTCTCGGATATCATAACATAAGGGAGAAAATGAGGATAGCGACACATACATAAAATGAGAAAGCGTGTTGCCAACATCTGGCCAATAAACATGTAGAAATTCATTCAACTCCAATTGATTATCATATTGGACAGGTTTTTGCTCGTGTGGGCAGTGACAATGAGAATAAATAAAAAAAAACTTTTTCATTTGTAATCGTAGCTAATCGATCAAACCCATATTTATCAACGAGAACAGATTATCGATCAATACATGATGTCTGCACTTGAAATATATGTTTTCTGTTGATGTCACGTTTATTAAATTTGTTTTTAGATTGTGACATAATTATGCTGACTTTAAATTCAAGTTTTGGACAAACACTTAACTGTGAGCTATATCGGATACCAACTTAAGTTGCAAATGACAATGACGAATATGAAGCTGCAGTCGCTGCAGAAGGCTTGATTAGTATATGCAAATCATTTTTTGACACTGACTTAAATGAAATTGAAGATAGTCATCTACATACATACATAATCAGTTACTTTAACGACGTGGACGCTAAGTGGATAATGCAATGGTCTATAATTAGTATAATTTCTAAATATTTATATCCTATCAAAAGCCACTTGATTTAAGTGTCACCTTCCTCAGTGAATCAGACTCTCTAAAATGCTGTTCGTACGTCATTGATCTATGAACGGAACACCCGCTTTGAGTGCTATTAATTATAGTGTAGAAAATTATAACACTCACATAGAAACACTTTCTTTTTCAAAACAGCAAACTTCTGGATGATTCATTTGAAATCACATGTAAACTTTTTTTATCTCAAACTGGTCCTTAAATTTTCCAAGCTCGTCCCGTATTTCTACAAATTTCTCTTTCCTATATTAGCATTGGTAGAAAACTGTGTGAAACTAGCTAAACATCCCCGGAGGGTAGGCGACAATTTGTTCTATTACGTCCGGCCGTCCCTTGAGAATTCTTACTTTCTAACAACGGGCCCTCTCTGTATAACAATGAACGGAATTATGTTAGTTTGTGATTGTTATGTTGTGTCGTTTACTACGAGTTAATTGCGTTCTCATCCTAAATTCACACTAAAATAATAAAAGTGAAAACGGGCCCTGAATAAATTAATTCTTCACTACACGAAATTCACTGAATAGAACTGCAATTTAGTACTGCTGCTGACTTATTTGGTTTTAAAAAAGCCGTATCCTGTATGATTCAGAATTTAAAATAAATAAAAATAAACCAAAAAGCCCTCTTCAAAGTAATCTAAGTATAGAGAGCGCTTGAAAAGAACACTCTTCACATAACGATTCATTTTGCGATCAACTTTTTAGTAAATTTCCGAGGAGCCAATTACGTGGCCAACTTCGCTCTCCGGGATAGCTCTGCGTCGTCCGCCGCGACCCAGAACTGTTGACTCACCACTCGAGACGAAACGACACTGTCTTCATTTGATACCTTCAAACATTTACTCAACGTTTTATCAAACTTATATTTTATTTCTTTGAAGATCCATTTGACCTTCTGCTCCACTTTTATTGGGCACAGAAATTACAGAAACAATTTTTTTTTTTATCGTAAAACAAAAAACTTTATGGGAATTCGTAACTACAGTCTAGATTGCTTAAAGACATCTTAGTAACTGTTGTAGCGTGCCAACTGGACACGGATCATAGGCGTCAATTTCGATCGATTAGTGCATAAATAGGAGACGACGAAGCGAGTTTCAACGGCCGTAAGTAGTGATACCAACCGGTTTATTAGATATGGATCGAGGCTAAAAATTATCAATAAATTCTAATCACAAGAAGAGTGAAAACATCCAGAGATAAGCCGCTACATTATTCATTCTCGTATCCGTAACTCAAGAGGCTGTTCGCAAGTGGTATCGCTAAGTGTAAGTTATCAAGTAGACATTCAATTTAATAGCAGCAAGATAAACGCCAGGCAGTTTCTACCGCTAGATGGAATTTCACCAATTTGTGGTGAGCGACAGTTACGCAGAGAAACATAAATATAAATAGACAAAGTCATTTATCACGTACATTGATCTTCTTGCCATGGCGGAACTTAACTACTGCAACATATTTAGAAAAGCTCAAATATCAGAGTAATTTAACATGAAATACATTCTGTGATCAACTATTTATATAGTTCAAGAATTCTGCGGCCGGTGAATGCTTATGCGAATCCCGCATCCCCGGCCATAGGTAGAGGTGGAACACCGCGGTGGTTTTAGCCTGTAAGAGTCCGGCATGCCCCTCTGTCACCCCCACGATGGAGGAAGACCATGAGGATTTTCAGCGCGACAAAAAAAAAAATGAGGTGCTCATCGTGGCCCAAAACTAATCGAATTCTTACTATAGGAAAGGCATCTAAGGTCAACAAAGGCTGATACAAAAGAAGTCCCGCACATTTAGCACGATCAATAAGTTTAGCCATTTTATGAAAAACATAGAAACAGAAGTACTTAACAAGAGGATAAGTTGAAATAAATTATTTCACTTTGATTTACTCTTGACGGATTAGCTAGAGAAGGCAGCCAGTGGAGCACAGAGAGATATGGAAGTCTTCGGGGACTTTTACCAGGCATTATAGGTTGACTAAACAAAAACAATATGGATGGATCTTAACAGTGAGATCACCAATACTGAGTCAAGGTTATCCATTGACATGATATACTTAATAGCTATTAACTTCTTCCAAACAATAAAGAATTGTGTATTTAGCAGAAACAACGACAAAATTTTAATTCGTTCCGGATCATTATTAAATCGTCTGGCAGAGCTTGACAGCCAGACATTCGTATCGCTTTCGCAGACTTCTAGCCAGTTAAGTTCAAAGATCACGATAAGGCAAGGTGGCAGGTTTTATTAGCCCATCACCAATCAGAAGTTAAGTAGCATGTATCCCCCAAATGACTAGCAACTGGAGCTCCGAGATAAGTGGTAAACAAGGCAGATATTATCGAGTATGTATGTTTCTATGTCATAAGCACAGAAATAAGTTATGACTAGCGTATCTGAACCACTTTTTTCCGTTACTAGGTTTGTAGACTTATGAGAGTAACTGAGAAAGCATCAGAACAAATTCGCACAAAGTTAGGATTAGCATGTTTGCGCGAAGTGTCAGTTTCAAGGTTTTGGGGCGAGACAAATCATAAGTGTGGAAATCCAACCCAGTCCAGCGGGGTAATTACGTAACAGACTAATAGTTTTGACAGTTCAACAACATTCATTGCATTATTTACGTTGTTGAGCAGACACATTTTTTTACATATGAAGCAATGGATTAGCAATTTCCTTAGAAATGATTCAGATTGAGTTTGATAGTGTGTTACGCAGTTAAGGTGCAGACTGAAGAACGAACAAATGAGAAAACACAGACGATTTCAAACTTGGTTCATTTGATAGCTTTTGCAATTTCAGACATTTGTCAACTAATGATGCAATTTCCATGACAAACAAACATGATTTCTCCAGCCAAGAACATAAGAAAACGCAACGTACGAACGGAAACAGCTATTATTGCCTACATGTTGTGAGTTTACGGTCCGTCGGCCATTGCGATCGTTGCACTGACCACTACAACACTGCATGCATATCGATATACCTATCTATCGGTTATTGCGTTATTCAATTTAAGTATCGCGAATTACCAGTGGGGTGTAATTACAGAAGGCTTATGATGTTGTTTGATTTAATTGGATGTGTTCTGATTTGGAGGTTGTATTGTTGCATTAACTGAAAGTTTGACCGTGGGCGCAAGGCCAAAACAACACATAACGGTGTGATCATTATTGAAGTTATGGGCTCATGGATGCGTAGTTATCTGAAGAGGATGATTTAAAGATATTGGCCAACTGACATCTAATTTTCATAAACAGTAAACGCATAAAATGCAACCGCGGTAGTCGAATTCCTCAGTAGCAAATAAATCAAGCCGATTTTAATCTTTTATTTTTAGGAGTAGAGTTTTTATCTTACTGCGAGAGGCAATAAGGAAGCAAGTCGCTCGATTCTGCATCGCGAAAAAATACAAAAGGAAATTAATGAAGCTAGAACTTGCACGTAATGTCGCCATCTCTGGCAAAGTTGCGACAGCTGTTCCAAGTTAGCTCTAATTCGACAAATTATAGTTGGATATCACTTTAATCCCCAATCCACAAAGTGCTCCAGTTAGCTAAATGGTATTGACATGTTCATTGGGTTCACTAATGTTTCACCAAAACTCCATTGACAAATTTTTAGTTTACAACCAACGTTTCGTATACTATTTATTTCACAAACATCTCATTCCGCAAATGTTTTATTTTATAAACACTCGCTTTACAAACATTTATTTTGCAAATGCTTCTCTTTACAAATGTTACGGATTATATTTAATCATTTATACATTTTTCATTTAATATTTAGATTCTTTTGGAAAAATAACGTTATACAAAATATCATTTTATAATACACTAGCGACTGCATTAAAAACTGCATTAAAATCCGTTGCGTAGTTTAAAAGATCTAAGCTTACAGACAGCGGGAGTGACTTTGTTTTATACTATGTAAAGAGATTCTCTAAACCAGTCGCAAAGTGACCATTTATTTCCATTTGGGTCAAATAATTTTCAGGCAAGTATTTTTTTCTATATAATCTAGTCATTTCTGGCACTCGCCGGCCGCTGCCGCGGCACCGCTCGCTTCGCTCGCTCGGCTCGTGCGCAGGGGTCACAGTTTTAACCTAACCTAACCTAACATTTTTTTTTTTAAATAATTAACCTAATCTAACTAGTTCGGTTCCGGGTAGCCCACTATAAATAATCTCTTTTTTTCTATTAGCGCAAGTCGATGAAAGAATGAATTTCATTTTTAGGAAATTGCGTAATGATAAGTCAATATGCAAAACGTTTTTATTCCAAACGTTGTTTTATTAAATAAAATGAATAAAAAATGAATTGCTTGTTAAATAACACGTTATTAAACAAAAGTTTATCTGGTGATTATTTTGTAAAGTGAATTATTTGGCAAACTTGTTGTTGTATAATGATGAAATGACAAATCATGTTTTTGCCAATCGTTGTTTGTCAAGTAAAAATTTGTAAATTAATTTTTGGTGAACTGACAGGGCACCGTTCATTGTCTGGAGAGACAGAAGCCTGGACCTTAAGACTAAAGTTAGACGAAATCAGTTTCTGTGACGTTTTAGAACCAAAAGCTAACAATAGGCGGGTCTTAATGCCTGTTATAAAAGACGTCAGCGACAATGGAAATAGAATCTAGGCATTTATTTTGTGGATGACATTATCAGCTGAGTGCTAATTTGGACTGGGAGATAGGTACGACATATTTTCGGAGAAATTAAAACGCAGTGAAGCAATTTTAACTGAAAGCGGAATTCCGTTATTAGCGTGTTTTTTTCTAAAACCATTTCAGCATTTTTTCCTGTCATAGGCAAAACGACATCCATTCGGGACACAAAGCCTCAACAAAAACCAAAAACTCCCTTGGCTTAGAAATGACAAAACTTCGGCGAAAGCATTCAAAGTAGGCACATTACAAGTAAATTACTTTTTAAAGAAAACATCCTGGCCAGTCACAAAGGCCTTAAATTGGTCAACTCGGGGTTGGCGGTCCTGTGGTTGCGAAAACCAGTTTTGGAGGCACTTAAGTCAAGACGAAAAAATCCATCTCGAAGAGAACAAATCCCAAATGACTAAGCTGAGCGTTTGGAAGTTAACAGCCCAAAATGCGTTTAATACAGCCTATATTAACCTTTAACTGCGCCAGCCGTCTTAACATGAACCCATAAGAATACCATCTTCATTTATTACATTAGTACGATGTTATTAAAAACACCGATATTCTGGTAGAACAGCTCGTGCAGCTGCATTACAACGGTTTCTTCGCCAAGGAGGCGTATTCTCGTAACGGTCGCATGCATTCGAGTGTACATAGTCATCGTCGGAACAAAACTGATGATTAGATAAGACCTTGCGTTATCGCTATCTCGACCGCCTCAGCTATACGGAGAAGAAATTCTAAATATGTATTTTATAGGGCATTCTTTTGACTGGTTGTGAACATGTGGGCCAAGAAGTTTGACGAGTTCGGTGCACTTAATCTGTAGTAAGTACCTATAACCAGCCAATAATGTTCCCACTACAGGGACACAGGTCACACAGGCCTCCTCTCAGTGAGAGGGAGAGGGACGTAATCTAACACGCGGGCCCAGTGCGGGTTGGTAGAAGTCACATGTCTTCCATTTTTTTGTTCTAGGACATGCCGGTTTCATGGCGATGTTTTCCTTCACCGTTTTGAGAGCAGTGGTAATGAAATAATTAACACAAAATAAAGCGCCTGTCTGGGTTCGAACCCACGACCTCATCTCGTTAGTCGGGTCCGTTACCACTGGGCCACCACTGCTCACAATCTGAATCTGCACCCTAATTGTGTAACGCACTATCAATCGGAATCTGAACCATTTTGAACGGTATTGCTAATCCATTGCTTCGTATATTTGAAAAATTTGTCTGCTCAACAACAATGAATGTTGTTGAACTGTCAAAATGAAAGCCATTCCTACTGTTAGTGTATTTCGCAATTACCTGTACTTGAATGTCTCTGAATAGTTTTATTGCCAGTAACATTTTTATACGTATTAATGTACCGGTAACAATTTTTCCTGTAAGTTTATAAAGCTAAAGCCACAGCAATAAAAAAACAGAATGAGCTTGTGCTGTTTGGAATTCCTGCGGTCTGTGATTATTATTTTATTGTATTTTTTATGCACTGCGTGTTTTCATGACGTCATCAGCCATAGCCAGAGTAATATGTTGTAGGTATGTGTTGATTGCAGTTTTTCAATAATCCATAAAGTCGTATGTCAGGAGATTAAATGCTTAAATACCCATATACCTTTAAATTTTCAATTTCCTTGGCTATTCTTAAGATAGTAGTAGTAAAACAAACAAGGCCAGGCCTAGGTCAAGTTCAACAAACAATTAGCATTTTACAAGCAAGTCAAGCATTACCTGAATATGGACATTTTCCCCAAGACTCCAAATAAAACGCACATTTAGAACTCTCCATTTTGTTTAGTAGCGAACGTCTTTTGTTTTATTATGAGCAGTAATCGCTTAAGTTATTATTACAGAAGGAAGAAAATCTCAACTTGTATTGCATGAATTTTTGTCTTATTTAACAACAATACAACTTTCATCTCTGGTTACGTTTGTGGTGATTTTTTTTTTATTGTGTATTGTTGTATTTTGTGGGCATTGTCATGTTTGTCATAATTTATTGTTTATGATAGATAATTATCATCAATTATCGCATTACCCAGTGCCTGGGTTTTGAGGTCAGATAGGCAGTCGCTCCATGTAAAGTACTGGTATCCAGCTGCACCCGATTAGACTGGAAGCCGACCCCATCATAGCTGGGACAAGGCTAGGCAGATTGTTTGAATTATCATCAATTTCATCTATTCTAAGTGAAATTCTCCACAGAATAATCTTTAGCAATCATCTGATTAACTAACAAATTGATAATTAAGACGATATTGTGAAGTGATTAAGCATTTTTTTTTATAAACAACAAAATAATTACTGATTGCTACCACAGCTGAGCCAATGAGATAAAGATGAGTAGGTACAATACATTATTTAAGTAGCCCAGTAAATTTACTAATAGGCGTAAATGATAATAAGTAATAAATCATTGACTGCTTATCAAAAATTGGCTTCTATTTTAACTGTAGTACAATTTAAATGACCCACCTTTTATCTATGCGAAAATGACATCACAATACTAATTATAAATTTATGTGGAATGAAGAAATTTTTGTAGTATGTTTCGTCACATTTTGATAACAAATGGATTTTTGTGTAAAGAAATCTGCATAACATAATAATACCTTCAAACCCTCAGATAACACATAATTTTAAAACATGGTTGAAAAGTCTGTTCCTACATTACTCATCAAACTTTTAAAGTGATAGTGACCGCATTACATTTAACGGTGTCTTAAAATTAAACCAAGTGTTTGGGGTTCCATAAATCATGTCATTTGGTTTCAATAGGTTTTTATTTTATTTATTCATACTAATATTATAAATTCGAAAGTAACTCTGTCTGTCTGCCTGTATGTTGCCTTTTCACGCCTAAACCACTGAGCGGATTTAGATGAAAGGGGTTTGAAGATTTTTGTATGGAGGGTGGCCCTATCGTCGGCCGCCATTTTGATTTTTTTTCAGAATCGCAGTGCACAACGAACGTTATATATTTAGATAGAGGATACTAAAACAAACAAAAAATGTAATATAACATCCTAAAGCGTCAGGTTTCGGAGTTATTCACCGAAACATAAGTCGAAAGCAATAACACTTTTATTGCGGGTGAAACCGCGGGGCACAGCTAGTCATTTATATAGATTATTTTCTATTTTATTTTTATTTAAGTACATAGTACTTTTTGACAGGCCTACTCCTCCCATACCTACCTACATTGTAATTTGGAAATAATGTAGAAGCAAAATTTGTAAAAGAGTGACTGTGGAGTTTCTTGCCTGCTCTTCTCCATAGGAAAAAACCGATTGTAACCGTGCACCTAGCTTCTGATGCTTCATAAGTGCCCATGTAGGATTATGTGAAATAAAATATTTGATTTGAATTAGATTACTTACATAAGAATACTGGCTATAATATGCTTCATAAGTGCCCATGTAGGATTATGTGAAATAAAATATTTGATTTGAATTAGATTACATAAGAATACTGGCTATAATAATACACAGTGGCGTGCATTGGTTTTCAGAATAGGTAGGCACTAGGCCGGGTCTAGTCTAGGCAAACGCGGTCACTAATCAGAAAAAAAAGTGAGGTCACAAAATTGTGGTTATTTGAGTAGGCATGCCTACTTAAGGGTGATAAATTGCGAAGGTCGAACGTCATGGTATTACGCGTGAGACGTACGTATTTTTAATTTTGTCGTATTAACATGAACGAGTAAAGACCAATAACAATGTGCGAATAGTACGGGACCCGAGTAGGCCGTCTGGCGACTGCCTACTGCCGCGCGTGTTTGTATGAAGATTTTGTTTTTTGTTAGGTATGATAATTTAGTGAGTGTCTTAATTGTGGGGCACACACTAAAATGTAATTGACAGGCTTATGTTGATATATCGAGGTAGGCACTGATTATATGCCTATATGCAATGCACGCCACTGATAATACATTATTGATATTGGAATTAGAAAACAGATTCAATGGACAGAATGATAAGATTAGTCCCTTATCAATCATGCGGGTGATCTCAAGTATTTCTTATGAAGTCAGAGACCTATTTCCATCTACAGAAGTGGCAGACAATGACAGATTATATTTTGTAAGTATCAGAAGTTTATCTTTTATTTGATTTCTTTGGTAAATAATTTAATATCAAGGGTTTGGTGAGGGACTTTGGACAATCTAAGTATGTCTGGACAAATGGACACACTTCAGAATATGTATATTGTGGTACTAGCTGCGCCCCGCGGTTTCACCCGAATAAGTGTCGTGGGAATATCAGGACAAAAAGTAGCCTATATGTTAATCCAGGTCAGCTACCTCCATACCAAATTTTATCAAAATTGGTCCAGCCGTTTGAGCGTGAAGAAGTAAAAAAACATATAAACACACACACTCACACACATTCGCCTTTATAATATTAGTGTGATAAGTGTGATATAATATTATATGTGATAGTGCCATTTTCTGTGGCAAGTCATATTTTTTTACAGACCTAAATAAGTACCTACTTAAGTAGTATTAATACTTTTATGGATGAGATATATAGAATACTCTTTATTATGTACACCATAAAAATGAGAGATATGTAGAAATGGAATGGAAATATGAAATAGTGAATTGTTAAGTTATTCATTATCAATTGTGTTAGGACAAACCAATTATGTATTTTTTTTTTTTTTTATAATTACTGTATGAAATAATAAGGGTAAATAATGAATTACAATATTATGACAATATCTTCTGTCTCTAAAGAACCTGACTGTCTGGAAAGTTTAGGACCAAACCCAACTCACTCAGGGCTTATATTAGGAGTCATACATGCCACACGGGCTTAAAACTTTTTGATTAGTTATGTACTGTAATTATTGTTTTATTCTCGAAATGTGTATAAACTTAACATCTGAATATCTGGTTCCAGTCTTGGAGTCCTTATGTTTATGTGAGTACTTTTTTATAGGTAGGCTGTAAGACAATGATTTGAATTGTTTGCTGAAGCTTTTGACTTATGCTTATAAATCTATTAATAATCACACTAATATAAATATATATAAATGGCTGGACTAATTTTGATAAAATTTTGTATGGAGGTAGCTGACACCCTGGATTAACATATAGGCTACTTTTTATCCCGATATTCTCACAGAATCAAAACTTATGCGGGTGAAACCGCGGGGTGCAGCTAGTTATTTATAATTGGGCTAATTATAACTACTTCATATAGAAGTTTGAACTCCTTTAAATGATTATGACCTTAATTCTTCAAAAAAATCGATAACCAGCAAAATCCATCTTTAGATTTAATATTTTATTCAGAAAACATAAGGATTTTGAAGAAGACTTTAAACTGAAGAAAGACAGAAATATCTGTTAGCCAATCACAAGTCAGGAAGGGATCCAAGGATTTCCTTTAACCAAAGCTTGTGCAACAGGATCTCAGTACAGGAGCGGTCAATTTGGTGCTAAATATAGAACCAGGGTCCCTAGTCCAAACCAGTGGCCGTCAAGATTTGTCATTTCCTCACTCCAGCCAATCATTTACTGACCTTGATGATTGTGGCAACTGTCATTCATTTGTTTGCTTCTCAACATTTTTAGGTAGAACAAATTATGGCAACTTTACAATAATCAAACAAAAAAGGGATAAATATGACAGTTTAACATAAATATTCTATACAAAAGCTGTCAAATTACAATATTTATTCCTGTTTAAAATGTTATCTGACTATTGAAAAATCTGATAAGTGGAATTTTATTTGTCTATTGTTTTTAGATTTTTTTGGTTTTCAACTGCATCCGGTTAGACTGGAAGCCGACCCCAAGATAGTTGGGAAAAGGCTAGGCAGATGATGAATTGTTTTTAGATTGCAATGACAATAATCTACTTTCATTCATGTTTTGTTTGGAATTTACGGTCAGTGGGTCGTCTTAGGAGTACTTATATTTTTTAATCTTTTTTAGTTTTCTAGATGGTTTGATCAGTATGTCCTCACTCATAGGTGCATTCTATCTACCCTTAATGAAGAATTATTTATTAGGAAGAATTTAGATGTATTTAAAGTATTTTGTATTATAGTTATGTTAAATCAGAAGGTTTTTTTAAGATACTGAAGTAGGTAAGTTTCTATATTTATGTCTGTAATTTATATGGTGTACTATAATAAAGAGTATTCTATTCTATCAACATAACAATCAAACAAAAAACAAACTTATTGTAAAAAATACACAGGTAGGTAGATAGACATAGGTATTGTTTTGGCTTAAAATGAATGCATTGTAATGATGAATGGCATGTTATTACTAAGTTGTAGTAGTCATGAATAATTCATTGACATGTCATTACATCACTGATAATAATAAACTTAACTCAAGATTATTATTATTATCTACATGGTTATATGGTTTATGGTTATAATATAACCATGTAGGATGCATGTGGGTAATAATAACAATCTTGGTCTAAGTGTAAATCTCATCCAAATTAAGTTTAATTAAATAAAAAATTACTACGAAGATATTCCCTTGAAGATAAAATATTTGCCGCCATTTAAAACCAATGCTGTGCTATTATTACTTGTAAGTTTAACAACAAACAAACAACTCATACGGAATGAGTAATCACAACATGCAAATGAACGAAACTCAATGAAAATTCTCGACTAAATTAACCGAAACGGAAAGATTTTGCAACATGATAACGTGGGCTAATTCAGAGTGTCGCCAATATCATAATAATAAAACAAAACTAATAAAGATAACACGGCAAAACCGTTGAATAACGGAGGAAAACATTAGAGAAAAACAGTAAACTTCACTGGAAAAAATCAATTACAGAAACAAGATGAGCTATGTTAACTTCTAGAAGAGATTTTTTAACAGTTTTTATACAAAACAATAGAAATAATTAAACCGTTACCTTTTAAAACAATCACAGTGCGGACACAGGTCAACAGGAACAAAGTAGGTTGCCATCCAGCGTTCGTACGAATTTACACGTGCAACGGCACCATATAACAAGAGTAAAACACTAAAGACTAAAATTTCGCAATAGCTTAATTCCACAAACTAGTTATAACAATTTTAATCAAAAATAATAAAAGGCTTTTTGCAAAATATAATTCACAACACGCGTAAGATACACTCTTGCGAAAATCTGACATTAGTGACAGTTAGGATTTTTTTTTCGTTCCACATTACTTCACGAAACCGGTTACGCACAGACAGTGACTGAGTGAAATCAAAGTGTTAAAAAATGATTTATTATTGTTGAAACCATATGTAAATTTTAATTGAATACACTTATTTATTTAGTCTGTGAAATGATTACAA
The DNA here is from genome assembly GCA_947508005.1 of Amphipoea lucens. Taxonomy (NCBI): domain Eukaryota; kingdom Metazoa; phylum Arthropoda; class Insecta; order Lepidoptera; family Noctuidae; genus Amphipoea; species Amphipoea lucens. The sequence continues at coordinate 15,375,402 of OX382370.1, forward strand.
ACAAAAAAAGAAGTAACATTACTTTTAGTACCGAGCAGACAGTACCATCTATGGTCTATGATTGACAATCGGTAATTTGGTACAGCGCCATCTATCACAATGTATTAAAATATCATTGTTCACATTTTACCCCACACAGAGCACATTTCAATATTGTTTCCTCCGTTCGTTCAATTGATCAAAACAGATGGCGCTATTAGCTTGAACTTTAGGTGTTATTTACTGATGAAAACAGATGGCGCCGCTATCCGTTTTTACTTTTTATTAAAATTGAGATGGTGCCAGGTTGCTGTAGTCTTCAAGCAGCTTCATACCTACAATAAGTCTATGTTCATACCCAAGTAAACAAAGAAATTACTAGAACCACTAGTAATTTGAATTGGTAGTTTGCAATGTTAATGGCGTCTAGAAAACTAGCGTAGGTATTTTCTAAACGCTCCTTTTTACTAAATATTTTTCGTTATATTTTGATCGATTTTGTCATGATTTTGTCCTTACGTATGTACATTATACCTACTTAGATGATGTTTATTTTAAGAGAATCAACAAAAAACCTACTAAGGTACTGCGATCACTAGTTAGTCTCCTACTGCTTAGTGATTATGACCGTTAATTTGGTCTGTAAGCCAATTAGATGATGATAGGATAGGTAATAAAAACACCAAATAAAACTGAAACATTTTATTTAAATTATAACTCTTCTCTTCATATAAATAACGCTCTCTTTAAATGTATCTGGAAGCCTCTACATAAACATAGTAAAGTTTTAAATGTCATACAACTAGGTACAGAATAAAATACAGAAGATAGCTTAGACAAAAATTAAAATTAGCTTAAAAATATCGTTGAAGTACGCAGTTTAAATTGAACGAAGTCACCCAGTAGATCACTGCAGGCAATCAATGTTCACCTAGAAAACAAATTGTGGTTTACTTCACTGAACTAGACCGAATGGAGTGGTGATTAGTATGCATTCTCGCGCCATTTTTCGTGACAATATTTACAGAACGCATTTTCATTTTAATAATGATCTTTATGCAGTTATGCTTATGATTATGGATAGTGGTAATGCTAATCTATCAGTAGGTAAGTATAGTTTTCTAACTTCCTTTTTTTGTGTTTTATTTTTTCTTTTTATAATATCACTGAGCAAAATGTCGACATCAAGAACAAATCGAGCTGTTTCGGATGAAGAATATGATGTTTCTCATGTTATTGTGTGTGGTGCAGGCAATGCAGCTCTATTAAAATTTCAAACTGACCATTATTGATTAATATTAGGTACAGTATAAAACACAGTTTTGATAATATGGTACTACTATCTCATTCATGTGATGAAATAATTAATTAGTCTCTAGTGATTAACACTATTTAAACTTATTTATTGTCGTCTAAACGTTACAAAATGTTGTAAGCACAAATAAAGAAAATACACAAAAATCATGCAAATTCTTAAAAAATACAATCGAAAATCATGCGATTTCCAACAATCAAAGCAATAATTATTTTGAAAATATTAAAAACAAATTGATCGTGAATTTTGGCACAAAAAATTAATAATATAAGATTTAGGTAGCTACTACATACAAAATATTGTAAAAGGTAAAATGAACATCACAGCAAAAATTTCTAAAAATAATAATGGTTTAAAATAAGATACTTAATACAATTTAATATTTTACTGTATGTCAATGATGTAAACTAAATTTAAAAATAAATGATAAGTGTATTTTAAAGAGGCCATTAAATGCGTTTTGCAGAGATATACCTACAGCAGACCAACTTATAATATCAATATAATATCTATATAATTACTTATTATAAGTAGTATTTACTTATTTACGTAGGACAAGACCTCGGACAAATAATGAATAAAATAGCACTGAAAAATAACTTTCTATGCGTTATGCGTATGTTAACGTACTATGCAAACATTGCAAACGTCCGAAAACATATCCTACGCAAGAACAAAGAGGCAATTACCGTATACCGTTTATGAACGATCGCATTCTAATCTCAGTCGCAAACTGTCAAAAATACAACAAATGTACAGACGCCAGCACATCAACCTACTACAATCTGTCAAATTTCTTTAATAGATTTTCAACCTTATCACTAAAGCATAAGGTTGAAAGTTGATTGGGAAAATCTGATTGTTTCGGGTAGGCTGATATGCTGGCGTCTATACAAAAAAAATATTACAAGTTTGACATTGATTGTCGCTGAGATGAGATTGCGAGTTGAATTTGAACGTTTTTAAGTACGAGAAATTTGCCTTCAGCTTTTCAACTACAAGCCATATTAACAAGGATACTCCTCAATCAATGGTCTGCAAATCGGTACATCTCTAGGAATTTTGTGGTTACATTGTTACTTTTGTTATATTATTAGCATAGCGATAATTGTGATCATTGCGAGCAGCAAACCGAGGAGCGTCAGCCAGTCCAATTCTGCCAGGTGTTGGGAGATCATCATAGTGTAGGTACAAGCTAACATCAACGTGCCAGAGTCGTGCCAATCGCGCTTCGACTGCGTGTTATCGCCTGTCGAAACAACAAAAACAAGGCATACAATAAAAAAAACTAGTTAGTACAGGCAACTAAAAAACAACGGGGTTGTGAACACAAAATGAACAACAAAAAGCTGGATGCAAAATGGTTACAGTGAAAACAGTACACCGTGCATGAGAATGGACCACGTACCTCTATTTTCTTTTTGTGAATGTGATGTGTGAGTTTGCCTTTTAGTTCTCCACGGAACTGCGTTCGTTGGCAGTGAGTTGCTTTGACTAGGAGGAGTACAATCATCTGTCTGGTCTACAGACAACCTTCTCAGATGCTGATTCATATTCTGAACCAATTTAGGCGAACTTAAATCATCGCGAATTTTATTTTCTGAGCCATTCTGATTTTCGTTGACAGTCCGCGACTGTTGCTTGGCGTTACTGTCTAATTTAAATATCGTCGCCAGTTCTTCAGAGGAATTATATTCTGTTGAATCAGCAGCATCCTTCTTTGTTTCTAAATCGTCTTCGTATATAGACAGATTAACGGAAGCCCTATTAGGAACTTCTTGATTACGGATATTTTGTGAAACTTGGTTCAGCTTTTCAGTGGCTTCGGTAATTCCAGTAATTTTTTCTGTATTCGTATTATTACAATTATCCAATTTTGGTCCTTTATTCTGTGTAAATAATTTTTCATTTACTTGACAAATACCAGCGATTAAATCAGATATTCCGTCTTTTAACTCTTTAAAGGCGTTAATTTCATTAATTTCTTTAATTTTATCGTCAGTATTCAAAAAAGGGTTTAATGAATTGATAACCGGTGGTTTCAGTTCCATATTGTTTATATTATTTTCTTTTTCATTTACCGTCTCTATTTTCATCGCATCTTCTTTTATCGTCAATGGGACAACGTCAGGTACCAACTTACTCTCTGGTATCACAACCGTGGTTTCTTGAGCCTTCAATTGTTCTTCAGCTTTCGCTATATAATTCGAAAGTTTTATACTTTCATCTTCAAAGTTAAGTTCTTTTTCGAAACTATGCTTGAGCTGGTCTTCGACTTTGTGTAACTGATCTGATATGGCTAAAAGACTATCTTCAGTTTTCTTTCCTTTAGAATTTTTACTGACTCCATTATCGTTTGTCACTGGTCTGTCATCTTTCTGTTCACTTATCACTTCAGAACGAACGTTAACATGCTTCACTTCAGGTGCAGCATCCTCCGAAGATTTACATGTCAAACCATTCAAAAAGGTTTGCCGACTATCAGAAATTCGGCTCTGGACGTCTGATTTCTTCTCATTATTGTTTCTATTTTTATCCAATTCTGCTAATGCTACTCCTAACTTGTTGCTTGTGTCCATGGCTTCCTGCGCCAGCATGCTAAGAACCTGTTGAAACTCATCCTTTGATGAACGTTTCGATGCCTGGGGAGATCTGTTTGATGGTGATGAGCTTTTGGACTTATCACAAGATGGTGGCTTAGCAAGGTGCTTATCATCACTATGAATGAATGAATCGTCTTTTGCGAAATGATGGGTGGGTGCATGGGTGTTATTGACAAATAGACTGACAGTGTTGTGTCTTTGTTTTACCTTGTTGCGAGGGTAGTGCTCCTGCTCGTTGTCGTTATTTTCGAATGTATTACGCAGCCTTTTCATGACGTCACTGTTACTGTGTGTTTTTTGTAACGTAGCCATTTTACTCATGTTCAACGCATCGTCAATTTCTCTTTGTATCATGGTGAATATGTTAGCGGACAGGGATCTGACAGCTCTTTTCTTCTTAAGATTAGCGGCAGATTCCTTAGTGTAAGGATACTCATTATAAGAATGATTGTTATTGATTAGACCAGTATAATCTTCACCATTGAAATGCGAGGAATGCCTATTGTCCTTCCTCAAACTTCTATAAGCTAAATCATCAGAGACAAGGTCCGGTGATCTTCTTGGAATAAATCGTGATCGGCCCTTATTTTCTGGTGTTGCATGAAGGTAGTCACTCTGTGGAGCAGGTGATACTGGCCCTATTGGTATGCCAAATGGTGGTTGAGGGTCCATTGTTTTTAAACGACTGTTAGTCTGTTTTATATTTCTGTAAACAACGTCATCATAAACTATATCTGGCTCGTTTCGTTCGGACTGCCTGTCATCGTCAGACGCGTAGGGCACATAAACAGGAGAAGCTAACATATAACTTATTTGCGATTGTGCATCTTTATAATTAGGTTTTTCCTTTGTTAAGGAATTCATCCGTCTAAATGCCATATCATCTTGCAGTTTGTCAGGTAATGTCGACCTTCTTTGCACACGTCTCAAAGGCGTCGTTGGCTGGCTTCGCAGTTGGATCTCGTCATCGTTTCCATTCCAATCATTAAAATGGTCGTTGAACTTCGGCGTCATTAACTCACGACGTTCAGCTCTATCTAATAAATCTTCGTCGCCTAAACCTAAACTATTGTATATGGCTTCTAATTCATTGAGAGCATCGTCAAGGTTAGTAGATTTTCGTCTCTCTGAACTCTTTTCATCATCAGATGGCATTTGATAAGTATTGGGAACATACGTATCAGATTTATGCCTAACGTGTGTTTTTGAAGTCGGCGATGTAACATTTTTTGGTGGGTCAACTGTAACAGATCGCTTGTACTCTGTCGTCGCCTTCCAAACTTTAGCACCGTCGGTTGTGTCAACAGAAGAACTTTTAAATGGAGTTTTGTTTTTATTTTGAATGTCTGTGTTTTCTTGGCCCAGTTTATTTTGTTCTAAATACGGAGCCACTCTGTTCATTTGCGTACTGTTTGAAAAGTCACTGCTGCTTCTTGAGTTTGCGTATATACCTTGCTGCCGTCTCTGTCTTTCAGCATCGTCAATTTTTTTCCAAAACTCAGATGCGTTGCGTGGTCGACGATAAACACTTTCAGCAACGTTTTGAGACGCTTGAGAGTCACTCATGTATTGATTTTCATAACCATTTTGACTAGTTTTAACGCTAATAGGTCTCCGAGATCTGGGGCTTTGATCAGCATAGTACAAATAGTCATGTTTTAATTGCACTGGTTCTGGTTTAACTATATTTGTGGGACCTATAGACTTTCTCCATGGCGGTGAATTAGCGTAGAGCCCATAATGGTTTGGTTCTGCGGATACTGAAGCAGGCCTTCGAGGTTGTTCGTTCCTTATCTGGAAGTTCTGTATGTATTCATTATTTTGCATTGCGATGTGGTCCTCGGAGTTCGATATAGGTCGTCGCAACCCATTAAAGCTGTGACTTAGTGACCTTTCCTGACTTCGTCTCATAACTCTTTCGAAGTCGTTATTAGGTACGCCATGCATAGTATTTTGCTGTGTATTTACTATCCTATCTGCTACCATGGGGTTATTTTCATAGTACATTGATATAGGAGTTGCGACTTTTCGATGCATGTCACGAGGCGGTGGCACAGGAGGCGCTTTCTCCTCTCTCTTAACATTTGTTACATTTCCCAAAGGAAACTTGACACACATGACGTTCTCCGGGTTCTCATACTGGTTACTGACACTCCTTTCTCGGTTATTATTAGCATAAAGCATTTCTCTATTCATGTTACTAGTAGGTATGGAATAGTTAATATGTTCATTGTTAACTTTTGCGTTAAAGTTAATGGATGATGGGTAACTTTGTGTCGAAGGGAATGATGATATTGATTCGGATTTCATAGGACGGCGATTAACATCATTTGCGTATAACTGTTCCGTTTTGATATTTTGTGTTTGGTCACGTTTGCAGGTCCCATAACCACTGCTTTGACTCGTCGGCGTTCTGGTCAACATTTCAACTTCAGCTTTTGTGTAACCTTGTTGTAATAACTCGGCTTCTTTATTCAGTTGATTTTCTTCATCGCGAGATAACCTTTTGATATATCTCTCATTTCTTGCACTTCTCGACCTTTTGTTTAGTGAGCTATCACGTGAACGCATCAAGGAATCTTCACTTCTAAATCGAATCATCAATGATGAATTTGATGACTTGAGTGATTCTTCTTCACTGCTCGACTCTCCCTTCAAACTATTTCTTAGTGCTTCGACTCTAGCTTTCAATCTGCCTTTTCTTGTTTTTCTAGAGGGTGTCTCCAAAGATGGTCCTAAGGATCTATTCGAATTGTCTTCTCTTAAACTTAGGGATTCTTTGGAAGCTCCGTATAGTTCTTGAGTTTTAGCACGGTAGTTGATGAAGCCAGCTGATGGGTCGGACAGCACACCGTCATCGGTAACATCTCTAAGGTTCGGTTTGGCTAAACTCTGTGCTCTTCTTGAATCCCTTATAACTATGTGGTCAAAATTATTAACTGCTGGAGTCTTCTTTTTCTTCTTAGACTTTCTTTTCGATGGGGAGCGTGTGCTGACTCCTTCGTCGCTTTCCGAGGACTCTTCACTTTCATCTTCTTTCTTCTTTCGTCGAAATAGTTTCCCAATGGACCATTTCTTGTCCTTCTTTCGTTCAGTTTCTTCTGGCTGTGCGGGCCGCTCCACGCGGCGCTGGACGGTGGCATATTCTTCTGTGTAGGGACGGTACGTCGCTGCTGGTGCCGTAATGTCTCGGTGAGGGACCGGGGGGGAGTTGACAGCCTGGAATGAGAGAAAAACTGAATTACTTTTATGTCATGGGTGAAGTGGACACAAGAGAACACTGAAATTTAAAACTTTATTCAAATGGTTCCTTTGTCCTCGTTTTACAGAATTTATAAAAAAAACTCGTTTTTACAACCTAGAGAGTAATTGTGAGGCCAGTAAAAAATATTTTTGTGTGTATTGTAAGTAGTCACGACAGTTTACAAAAAAAAAAATGGTACCTCGCCCCGCTGTCTAGTTGTATATAATTTGCGAAGGTCGTTAGTTTGGCATGGTGTCAAAAGTTATGAATACTATGAATTTGTATTGTACATAGACTCGATAACGGAAACGTTTAATTGTTTTTTTATAATTTTATCTTAGGTTAGAGATCAGTGTAGTTTCGACCAAGGAGAACGATAAATCTGCAGTGGTAAACAATGAGACTCCTTTATTTAAATATCTTTCACGGAAGTCTAATTCTGTGAAGTTATTTAAATGAAGTATGAAACCATAACAAACTACGAGATATTCCAAAATACTTTACCACAGTGCAAAACATACACGTAGGAATATAACATTAATATCTAAGTATATCATATCGATCTATGGTATACAAATAAATAAAAAAGGGTCTGTTTGCAATAGCAAAATAACAGCTTTTTACTAAATGCATAATATTGTGAAAGTATACACGGTACGGTACATACCTATAAAATAAAAGTTTTTTTAAATATTTTTTGTCAGTCTGTTTGTTCCGTCGAATCTCCGAAACGGCTGGACCGATTTTGATAAATTTTGGTATGGGGATACTTTGAACCCCGGGGAAGGACGTTTTATCAACATACTACGAGGGCGAAGTCGCGGTCGGAAGCTAATAACTACAGACGCCAGCACATCAAGCTACCCGAAACTGTCAAATTTTCCCAATCAACTTTGAACCTTATGTTTTAGCGATAAAGCTAAAAATCTATTAAATCAATTTGACAGATTGCAGTAGCTTGATGTGCTGGCGTCTGTACATAGGTATCTATCCATACTAATATTATAAATTCGAAAGTAACTCTGTCTGTCTGTCTGTATGTTACCTTTTCACGCCTAAACCGCTGAACCGATTTAGATGAAATTTGGTACCTATAGAGATAGCTTGAGTCCCGGGAAAGGACATAGGATATTTTTTATTCCGATATTCCCACGGGATCGAGACTTATGCGGGTGAAACCGCGAGGCGCAGCTAGTACGTAATACTAACTAGTATTAACACTACGATCGACACTTCAAAGTCTTTGAACTGCCTAAATTAGAAATGCGTAGGACTGTGATTTGGTCTACAATGACCTAATAAACAGCAGATGAAAGCCAATAATGGTAACAATAATGTATTCAGCATTTTGCTTGCCAAAACACAATGTTTTAATCTGTTTGTTTTGCATCAAAGCTCATTAATTAGCAGAGGATAATGAAAAAAAAAAAAAACGAAGTGTATCTGCTGGTTATCTTTAGCGTAAATTATGTCACGTTTACGTGTTTTATCTTTTAAATGTGTTATGGCAACGCAGTATCGTGGATTTCAACGCCATCTGCGTAATATCGAGATGATTGTGGACCCGGTACCTAAACAATGGTGTCTTAGGCCTGTATTCCTGAAATATGGTCAAGTATGAATCTCAAATCAGTAACTAGATTTGAGTACCTACATATTTGTGTGAATTCATTCAGATTACAATCGAGATTACCCAGAAATTTAATGTTGGAGCATCGTTATAAATTACAAGCTCAGTCTCATTGTCTTCGGTGCACCTAAGCAGCAGATAATTTCATAAAAATCTGGTTCATTTTGCAGCTAACATTGTATTTTTCAGTTTAGTTGAAACCTTGCCTCTCCGGCTATTGAAACAGGACCTTAGTCGGATGACCATTCTACGTGATTGAAGTACAGACTAATATTACTGAAAGGTGCCCACTGCCCACTTGATTCCTATTCGGCACTCAACAAAAGCTCGACTGAAACCAGGGTTACACACCTAATCACTTTCAAACACTGTCCGTGGCTTTGGAATTTTAAGGCCAGTGTTTGAAAAAAGAATGTGATCAATTCGAACGAGGCTTGTTCTATTCGAATTTTAAAAACAAGCTTGTAGATCATCAGGTAGGCGTCGTTATTTTTATGCCAGTGTTTTATACGGATTATTTAAAAATTAAACTTACAGGTAAAAACGATCTAAAATATTCATTGTTTCTCCTCTCGGCGACTTCGAGCATGGCGACCATATTTTATTATAATATAAACACTTATTTAAAGAACATTTACAAATATTCACACCCACTAGCGTACTTTTGGCACGGCAGTTCTATCGTATGTTTTAACACAATGTTACACACACTAGCAACCACGTAAATAATTTCATAGGTACTATTATTAATTTATTGCACTGAAAACTTCCACCGTGTTCCACTATTTCAGTCTTTGAGCATCGTCATTAGTCTCTTAATTAGAACTAAAATATTGCATAAAACTATCACTCCGACCACACGTAATATATTATTTTCGTCCCGTCTATTTTGCAAATCTTTATTATTTTGTACACTGTAATTACTGTAGGAACATTAATGTAACACTATTATGGCAAACAAGAAAACATATATAATGTTATACAACGAAGGACACAAACAAATATTTATTTGGAAGCTTCGGGTGCGCGGGCGCACCGCGGACGCTGCGCGTGCGACTCGCCAACGATGCGCGCGCGTCGCCTCGCGATAATTTCGGCCAACTACAGATAGATCCGCGTCTTATCCTATATTTCTTCGCTATAATAACACAGGCGCCCGATGTTCCACAAATCTAGCTATTAATACACTCACAACATTTTTTTTTATTCAGATGCAATTCTCGTGTCGAAAGGAATCTTCAGATGTTTTTTTTTTTAACTAAGTTTATGAAAATAGACGTTTGTATAGGAAGTGCCGTTAGCGCTGAATGGCTCGCATTATATTAATTTTATTTAAATGTTATTGATAACGAGCTCAGATGTCGACAGGCGTTCATTAGGTTTCAAAGATAACACGAAGTGCGAGAAAATTATTATGATTATACTAGGTTTAAACGTTAACGGACTTTTCTTTGTATTTCGGCCAAAGATCAGAGACCTTAAACTAAAACAAAATCCGTGTGACATTTTAACGTATCAATAAAAATATTTGGAACGCAATAAAGATATAAATATCTAATACCTGTAGGAACTAGAAGCGGACACGTAATTTATTAAACAAATGACATTTGAATTTGAAAATACAGCAGTCGGCAAAATGTTTAAAGCGAAAGCTCCTAAATAGGTGAAGAGTAATGCAAAACAAGTTCAGTTAGTGCAAAAGGTGGGAGCAAATGAAGTGAAGAAAGCACCGAAGGGAGATCCAAATATAACTCGGCTGAGTCAAGTGCACGATGTTGATTTTGAAACACTATTCAGTATAGAGCTGCTCTAACTACGTTTGAGATATAGACGAGGTCACTGCTAGCAGACAACTATTTGAGAACAGCGGATATCACGAAAACAGACTAACGATAATTTGTTTACGTGTCGAACCATTGATGTATCTGCTGCAACGTTTATAATTTGACTGTTAGGCAAAGCGCAATAGGTTGTGAAATCAAAACTGAATAGCAGGTTATCTTAATTTAGATTGAGCCGCCATATTTTATTGAGTGTTAGTTATGCATGTTATGATTTATATTTACGAACTGAATGAATGGACTAACGATATTTCTAAAAATGTGTTACGAATCGAGCATTCAGAAATGATAAATTCAATATTGAAACAGTTTTATACATCTGCGAAACACATGTTTTTTTGTACGCTGATAAAAAGGACATTGAAAATTAAATGCAAAACGTATGTTTAGTCGGAATTGTTTCTATAAGTATCAATCTTGGGATCGTAAAGACTTCGAGGAGATTTATAGGACAGACTGCAAATATACGACTGCGAACAACCGACCAAAATAGCTCTGAACGATTGAAGAAGTACGGTTAATGATGGATATTCCAATGAATAGACTTCTATCGGATTTCTGGAAGCCTGGTAGTCTTTGATCAGGAAATCTGCTGCCAAAACAATAACTGTTGTTTCCTATGATGATAGCGAAATAACAACAGTCAATCAAATCACTTGATTTACTATTTCGAATAGACTAAGAAAATGGGGGCTAAAGACAAAATTGCCATTTTCAATTTTAGTTCTACATTTTCTCCCATTGCCTTCAATAGAAAGCAAATTCTGCGAAACATTTCGAATTACATACAACATTTGGAATCCATTTAGTATCGCAAATGTTTTGTTGCCAGCACTTACTTTGAATGTATATGACCAAAACGCGCAAACGATGCAGGTTTTTGTTACCCTGGCGTATTGCTAAACGATCCCCCAAAGCCGCAGTCGTCCAAAACATACGAATGTGAATGCGATTCTTGTGCCAAAAATACGCCGCGTCGAAGCATTGGTTGCGTTCTTTTTATTCGCTATAAAATGCATCACGAACAACACAATATCGTTAGGAATGCCTTCTATGCTGGCGAAGTTAGCTGCAAACGACTCAGTCTAAGTGGTTGTCTGAAATATACAGAATTCCTTTTCCCTTTCTCTAACAGGAATTTAAAACCCTTTTTAATTTTGTAATACATGACAAACTCCTAAATTAATTCGGTCCAACAATGATTGGTTATTTTTAGAATCTCATTCCGCATCCGTCACGTTGAACTGACGTCTTAACAAATTAACCCAACAACTCCATTGGAATAGACACTATTTAATTAAGCCTGAAAAATGGTGGGGCAGCACGGGAGAACCGCATCAGATACACTCCATTAAAAATAGGACAGAGTTGGGGACCGATTTCCTTGTCGGGATAATTAAGAGCCGCACAACGCAATCAAACCGAAGTTAGGACCAGTTAAGGCACGGTGCGTAAAACTTGTACGAGTTATTACAACAGAACACATATTAATAACCCTTATGACCAAAGGATCTGGCATGTGTTTTGGCTACGTGGATATGCATTTGGATTTTATTGTTTTTAATCAACGAGTAAATTCAACAGCGTTTTATTAATCATACTTTATCACAATGGGCATAATTTCGAAGAGAATAGTAAAGAACAAATTGATGTTGCAGAAAATTGGGAAGCAATCAGTGGGGTAACTATACCGTTTGGGGCCCGTGGCAAATTCAAGGGATGGGGCCCTCCTTCAATTTAAAGAAGCTCAACCAACGTTGAGCTTCTTTATATACTTGTACATATTATTATTTTAAGATTGTTACCAACGTTATAGTTTCTTTTTTTTACTAGCACTTCTCCCGCGACTTCTTCCGCGTAGATTTCATATTTTCCTCTACAAAATTTAACACCTGACTACTTCGTTGGTCTAGTGATTGCAAGCGCTACTGCTGAGCATGAGGTCCTGTCCAAAAAATTAGACAAACAATGGGAAAAAGTTACAAAATGTTCGAAACCTGAATGATGTCCTTTGTTGCACATTTTTCAAAAAAAACTTTGCATTTATAAACTTATGTTAGGATCCTCCTGTGCTAATGGCCCTCTCGGGCCGGGGGCCCCTTTGGCTGGGGGCCCGTGGCATTTGTGGCAGTTACGCCACTGGAAGCGATTCCATCTACTCGAGGTGCCCTATTCCATAAAAATTTTATTGAGGAATTAAAAAGAAATGCCCGTTATACTTAATGAGAGTAAATGAGTTGTCGTCACATTATGTAGGCAAACTCAGGTGATAGCAGCTGAGGCCGCGATCAAAAATAGATGAGCTGTTCTGCAGTGATGTAACGTTTTGTTTGAACGTCGTTGATCTAGTATTTGAGTAGATGTATAAACACAGATTGCCTGACACTTGTTTCATTAGTGTAAAGAGGCCAGTGGTCCAATTAAAACAATGTATCGTGCATCAAACTCTGGATGTTTGTTTACGTTTATGGCTTTGATTCGGGGTACGCTTTCGAGGAGGAATGTGATAATCATTGTTCGAAATGACATAAGAGTGATATAGTCAGGTGGATCTCTTTCATTTCCTTAGCCAAACTATTTATCGAACTATTTCAAATTAGCTATGATTGTTTCATACGAGTAATCATACTACATCCATCCAGTATTCCATCCATCCTGAGCTATATCTATTTAATATATCTCATTCTACTCTCACACCTGCTTCACACCTCATTCATTAATCTAATCTTGCGTGTAAATAATTCGATCAAATCCAAATAATATTTCCTTCGAGCCATATGAACATCACCATGTGAAAGTTCACCGATCCATCTTGAGGACGAATCTGTCTTCCCTAACTGACGTACCCGGGACTTAGACACGACCGCCCAGTGACAGACGTCAAACGCAACTACGCATTTCCGCTACAGAATCACTTTTATTTATTGCTTTTTTTATTTTTTCGACGGCAACACCGATCATGGTTTTAGGAAGAAACTTGTTAGAAACTTTTTTCTTTGTTTTAATATACGTGAGTGCTGAATCTCGTATACGTACAAGTTAAACAACAATCTACAATCCGGATTCCTTTCATGATAATGTTACAAAGTTTCTAGCTTCCATAAAGTTAAGTGTATTGGACTGGACTGGACTGACATATTGATTTGTCCACAAGTTTACTGTGTTATTTTTACTGGCAGGAGAACGACGCACAAGCTGTTACCAGGAATTCAGCGCATGATTCTAGTCATCGTTTCGTCGAGGGGCTTGTGGCTAAGTAATAACAGCCGCACGGGTTAATCGATCAGGTTAAGCTACGCTTACCGCAGTTGGTCCGTAGATGGATGACCATCTTTACATACCAAGACCCTCCGTGCCCCGGAATTGGTCCCGGCTATCATTCGTAGATCTTTGACAGTCGTTACGGGTCGTCAGAAGCCCGAAATTCTGACAACCAGTCTTAACAAGGGGTATCGTGTTACCCAATAACTGGGTTGTGGAGGTCAAATAGGCAGTCGCTCCATATAAAATACGGGTATTCAGCTGCATCCGGTTAGATTGGAAGCCGAACCCAACGTAGTTCGGAAAAGGCTAGGTGATTGATTTTACTCGTCGTTTTTTTTTGTTTGTTTTTCATAACTGACAAGTTATCAAGATGTTCCACCCTGTAGATTCTGAAATGGTAGTTTCATAAGTTTGATCCCGACTCGATGTGGTTTGTGGATCATTTTCTCTCAATTCAACTTTGAACAATAGTTTTCATTGTACTGTTTTCTCATTTAGAACTTAGATGGCCAAAGAAAAGACCGACTTTCTGCAGAGAATCAGAAGTTTTGAACTTCCTGTGAGTAGGCGAGGTGGCTAAAATAATCTCTTTAATTTCTTTCTTTTTTTTTCTTTCTTTTTCTTTATTGAGAAAAATAATAATCCTAACTATCCTAATCATAACTAATATTATTAATGCGAAAATAAGTTTGTTTGTTACCTGTTCACGCCTAAACCACTGAACCGATCATCCTGAAATTATGCATATAGGTACGTTGTCAAGTGTACAGAAACGGACAATAACGTTATTATGATAACAGATAGTGCCACGTGTATTGTTGTTTTCCTCGGGATCAGCACTTTTTTCGGCATTAAATGTACCCTATGTCCGTTTCTGTACACCTGACAACGTATATGCAAAATTTCAGGATAATCGGTTCAATTGTTTAGGCGTGAAAAGGTAACAAACATACTTTCGCATTTATAATATCATAGTTAGGATAGGATTTCACGCGGACGAAGTCGCGGGCAGCAGCTAGTAGCTAATAAATAAGAAAAACGATAAATTAATTTTACTTTCAGTTACAACTGGACCGAATCTGGATCAAGTTAGCGAGCAAGTGAAAGTTAATCTTTTGTTAGAGCTTATCGTTCGCGTCTCGATCTTAACGTTGCTGTTAAATATAGGCCCCGGTGGTGTTATCTCTGGTGTTTGGCTGTTATCACTTCCCATGACTTTTGTTTTCTATGGTTTGGTACTTTTAAACAATGGATGGGACATTGTGCAATGAGATTTCAGAATTTAACTCGATAAATTTTGTAGTAGGTACTTTCTGGATGCTCTTGGGAAGTTGGGAAAACTTGGCTTGATAAAGCATTTCAAATTGCATTGGTGGATGTGATGCGTATTTTCCCAAATTGTTTTTTTTTTTGTGTTTGTGTTCTTTTCCTGCGTCATGTTTACCGGAAATAAACGTAATTTCTTTCTTTGTTTCGTTGAAAATTAAATTGTTTTGAATTCGAAAGTGTCGTATCCATACTATACTAATACTAATATTATAAATTCGAAAGTAACTCTGTCTGTTTGTGTGTTACCTTTTCACGCCTAAACCGCTAAACCGATTTAGATGAAATTTGGTATAGAGAAAGTTTCAGTCCCGGGAAAGGACATAGAATACTCTTTATCCCGATATTCCCACGGGATCGAGACTTATGCGGGTGAAACCGCGGGGCGCAGCTAGTGGTACAATAATTCTAATATTGCCATATGACAAAAAGATGCTGTAACTAATTTCACGAAATTTTCAGAGTCACTGTCAAACATTACTATTTCCCCGAAATCCATTTATCAAGTCGCCTTAATCATATTTTGGCTACCGTCTCAGAACGTTAAAAAAAACTCCCAAAAAGATACATTCAACGAATTGAGTAATATAACAGCTTTATTTATTTTTAAAACTCCAGTAGCAAACTGGGCCTCTTTGTCACAAATTCTTAATAACCCTTCTGTAGACTGAGAAAGATTTCGTGAACAAAGAAGTGTCACTTTTGAAAGCGTGCTAATTCTTTGAAGTCTTTGAGAATAAACATCAAAGTGAATAACATTTCAGTTGATTCATGTTTAGGGTCGAACCAGCACCCTAAATTGCGTAACACACTATCAATCAAAATCTGTATCATTTTGAAGGATATTGTTAATCCATTGCTTCACATGTTCGTAAAATTCGTCCGCTAAACTACGTAAATAACGCAATGAATGTTGTTGAACTGTCACAATGAAAGCCATTCCTATTTGTGTTACGCCATTACCTCGCAGATGAGCGTGAACGCAAACAGTCACTGAAATGACGCTGCATTCAATTCTTACAATTCCGCTGTGTGAGCAAAGACGCGAAACTACTTGGACTGTTTGCAAAATTGGTCTAATCTAGGGAAACAAATCGCCGAAATTACGTTACGGTCTGTGTAGTACAATATTGAGCCGTAACACGAATTTATGTCACTGAAAAATGAGTTAATGAATCTACGTAAGGTCCGGCGTTCCCAAATTTGCCAAAGATGTAAACAACAATGGCCGGTTGGGATTGAATAAAATCGATATACAAGAACGTTTCTTTTAAGTACCTAATATTATTTTGTTGTCGTCTATAAATAGTTAGCTCGGAGATTTAGACGAAAACAAACAATACTTAAAATAAATGTTCTTTTATATCGTTTTTATTCAATTTCGAGCGGCCATTTTTGTTTACATCTTTGGCAAATTTAGAAACGCCGGACTATAGGTAGCCGGTAGGTACGATCAAATCCGCAACAGTATTGTATGAAACGGCAAAACAAAAGCTGATTGCTGTATAATTTCGGTGAGAAATCTTTCGTGACGCACATTACGCCGGGTCATGCTCATCCGTTGCCCTATTTCCGTCCATATATCTTAATTAGGAGTCGTATGTCCGCACGTGCATCGGTAGGACGTGGGTTCATTCTCTGACGTTGCAGGAAGCGGTGCAGTTTCCCATGCAGCGTTAGAATGTATAGCTTTAGATTTATTTATGGGACTTGTTCATGGGAAGTATGTTGTGATTATGACGTAAAGTCCGGCCGCGCTAAATTTGCCAAAGATGTAAACAACATAATGGGCGCTCGAAATTGAATAATATCGATATACAAGAACATTTATTTTAAGTAATGTTTCTTTTCGTCTAAATCTCCGAGCTAACTAGACGAAAACAAACATTACTTAAAATAAATGTTCTTGTATATCGATTTTATTCAATTTCGAGCGCCCATTATGTTGTTTACATCTTTGGCAAATTTAGCGCGGCCGGAGCTTAGGTATGGTTTTTATTAATATTGTAATCATGTTGTATGATATTGTTGTCTTGTCGTTTTATAGCGTGAGAGATGTAAAGATATTATGAAAACAATGAAACTGCCAAAAGTAAGTTTTTAAAAGTGGGAAAAGGAAAAAATATTTTGCAAAAATACTACTTAGGTATTATGAGAATGAAGATAACGTCATGACAAAAGTTTTGAGTATGAATGTACATATAGGCTATAAGAGTAAGGGAAGACCAAAGAAACGATGGAAGACTGTGTGAAAGATGATATACCTAGGAAAGGAAGTGACTACTGATATGACGACTGATTGAGTTGCATGAAGGAAGAAGACATGTTTCCCCGACCCTAAATAAAATGGGATTGTCCTTCTTCTCCATAGAGAGACGGATGGCCTTCTAAATGGACTCGGCCCAGAATTTGGCTACGTGTTTGGCGCCATCACTAGCGTCCACCAGTTCCTGTAACGTGCTGCTGACAGGACATTATGATATAAAAAGTGTCCCATCGTTTGTGGAACAGCACCACATTAACCTACGAAATTACGAATTACGTTTAGTATTGTTTTATAGAAGTGTTGTTACTGTTTTGATGTCGCGTGCCATTTGCAGTCATTCACAGTTGGCTTTAGCTATCGCGACATTTTCATTTCAGATGGAGTAGGTAAATCTATTCTTATTTCTATGGTTATATTCTCGTAATAATGAATAACCTTGCTAGACAGTAGTGGGTGCTGTTGGCCCATCGTCCTTAGTCACAGTTCCTGACTCACAATTTACGCCACCCACGAAACTTACAAACTGATCTATTTACAGACGAGACTTGGCTAGATTTTAAATGTTATATTTGCACGTCCCTACACCTGCACTTGCTTTCTACACAATTATCATCGCGTAATATGACAATTTGTGTCTACTAAGCTTACTATTTCGTTTAAAAAGTCCTAACAAAAACTTTTTTACAAAAAAAAACAACCGACTTCAAAAAAAACACTACAAAGTGAAAAATAACTTTAATTTCGGAAGTCGGTGTCGTTGCTACAGCATTTTCGTTTTTTGACACCGACTTCCGAAATTAAAGTTATTTTTCACTTTGTAGTGTTTTTTTTGAAGTCGGTTGTTTTTTTTTGTAAAAAAGTTTTTATTTTTCACTTTTTAGTTGTACCTACCCCACACAAATTCAATTAACACTAGTGCATTGAAGACACGACTCGAAGAATCATCAAAATTCACATAAAAATGCCGGAGATGCAGTACATTTATGCATATAACTTCGTACATAAGAATAATTACCTAATGTATTATATACTAAAACCTTCCTGAAAGTATGTAGATCACACTCATGAAAGAATTATCAAAATCGGTTCAGTAGTTTTTGAGATAATCGCGGACATACAAACATACATACATACATACATACATACATACATACATACATACGGGTCGAATACAGAACCTCCTTTTTTAAAGTCGGTTAAAAAGCCGAACATTTTAGCTTTGAATATTTCTTTGTTCAGAACACATTTTACATTTTTTATTCCTAGAGTTCGGACGAGACCTAAAATGCCGGACATGGCCAGTCCAATCTAAATGGATGGTAAGCCTATACCGGCACGGATTTTATGAGGAAAACTTTACTTACTAATTTGCATAGAAAAGTATCTTCATCATCATGCAGACAGAAGACGTCCACTGCTGGAGATGGAGATATGCTTCCATGCTGCTATATGTAGAAAGTTATTTAAATAAAAACCTTTAAACTGAGGGGCAATTCTCGTAATTTTAAGAACGTTCACAGTTTGACAAATTATTGACATTTTTTTGTCGCCGAGATGAGGCTGCGACTAGATTTTGTACGTTTTTAATTACGAGAATTGGACTTCTGATATCATAAAGAAGTCAAATTGTTTGTTTGTTTGTAAGAGGTAGTACCTAAGTTATCTCTGGGCCTACTGATCCGATTACAAAAATTCGTTCACTGATAGAAAGCTACAGCTAAAGCTATTGCCGAGTGCCATAGGATATGTTGTATGACCCCTATGTAGGTATGTATAATAATTAATATGATTTTTTTTTATAAGGGTAACCGTGCAATTTCTTGCCGGCTCTTTTCCTTAAGAAACGACCAATTGGAACCGTGCATCTCGCTTCTGACGTTTCATAAGTGTCCATGCAGTTTTATGTGAATTAAAATACGTATTTTGATTTTGATGATACCATCTACGATCTATCTTGAAATCCACATCGTTTATGCAAATTGCCAATCTACTTACTTACTGACTTAAAAATATTAGTTAGAAAAATTCCCACTGAAAAAAAAACACATTTACAAAAGCAAATTTTATTTCGCTAATAAACAAAGTATTTCCTTGTAACATAAATCTGTAACAACTAACAATGCTTTCTATTGACATATCCGGCCTTTAACTGTGTGCACGCGCATTCATCTCTTGCCAATATGGCTGACCAAACATCTGTGTTGTTCCACGTATTTATAACTACCCTTGTTACAATTTCGGAAGAGTTATATTTCCTGTTCTATATCTCTAATAGATACGTTAGTTTAGATTTAGGTTATTTCTAACAAAACACACTAAGAAATCGGTTTTGGAAAAGAGTTTTAAGCCTTTTCAGGACGTAAACGGTGCGAAAATTTAAAAACCTACACTTTTCCTGAAAACGCTGCCCAGCGGGGTATCAGTAACAATGGCTTTCATTTTTGACAGTTCAATAACATTCATTGCGTTATTTGCGTTGTTGAGCATACCAATTTTTGGGTCATATGAAGCAATGGATTAGCAATATGTCCCCTAGGGACATGGGATTAGCCGTTAGTGCTGATAGTGACTAAAACTCGTGATGGATAAAAGCCTAACATAGAGTCTAGCCCAGCTTGCAATGTTGTGTCAAAAACAGACACGTCTATTTTTTTGTTGCTAAAACGTTTCATTCGTGTTAATTTTACGTACGTACTTAAAAACGATAAAAATTTAATTCGCAATCTCAATCAAAAATCTCAGCGACAATCAATGTCAAAAACTTGTCAAAAATGAAGGGAGATTGTTAATTGAAATATATTTGACAGATTAAGACTGAGATTAAGCTTAGTTAAGTTCACGGATATCGATGGTTAGGTTATAAATTATTATATTATTTTTATTTCATTATTTACATATAAATTATATTTTTAATATTAGGAGACAAAAAATACATAAAAACATTTAAAAATATAAAAAATTACTATTTTTTATATTTTTAAATGTTTTTATGTATTTTACCGATACGATACCGGTGGCTACTGCCACCGGTATCGGGAACAGGATCCAAGCTACCGGCAGGCAGGGCTCCAGAGAGAGGAACCTCCTAACAATGCGGACAAAAAAAATCATTATTAAGGTCACATTTTCAAAAAACAAACCTATTTATTTCATGCCTATAACATAGCCACGAAAACCTTTCATAACTCCCTGTTAATTACTAAAGAAAAGGGCACGATCCCGGGGCATTCCGCCGCAGTGTCACGTTATGAAAGCATGTCATATTTTAAGACGACTCGGCATACCTCATTAGCGGGTCCACTAATGATGGAACGATTTATTTGAATAGCATGAATAACAAATAGTACACACAAAATGACAACAAGCGGTTTTGTAGGCAAATGTATGAATATTTTATAATCTTGCGGAGCTTTGGAAATAAAAACGAAGGCAGAAAATATATATTCGTTTGGCAGATACCTAGTACGTGTTAAAATTATCTCAAGTAAGTTAACGTTACACCTAGACGGTAAAAGAAATCCAATTGGCGAATAAACGAAAAGCTTACTATGTAATCTCCAATTCTAGGCGAACAGCACTATGTATAAAACGTTAAACCTGAAGCCAAAATCTTCTCACACGATAAAATCTTGTAAAACATGACAATTTGGCACTTACACATCGCAGTTATTGCTCGTGTAATACCAGCATAATCCAGCTCAGGTCGACTGGAATGTCCTTGGGAATGGACTATTAGGTCCTTACATATGAAATTGGCGTTTTTCGTACTGGCCACTTTAATCACGAATTTCTCCTCTTTGGTAAGGAATTCCAAATTCAAATTTGTACAGCTATTTACTCATGTATTTGTGCTTCGATGACCGTCATTCATTTGTTTTTTTTCTTCTGTTTTTTCTGTTTGCGTCACTCATTTTACAAAATGGAAAATTTAAAATATCGCATTATTTACGAGTACGAGTTCCGCCGTGGCACTAGTGCTGCGGAAACGACTCGAAGGGTGAATGATGTGTATGGCGGTCATGTTGCAAAAGAAAACACAGTTCGTTTTTGGTTCCAACGTTTTCGTTCTGGAAATTTCGACCTGCAGAACAAGCCCCGTGGACGGCCTGAGACCCAAGTTGATAATGGAGAATTGAAGGCTATTGTGGAAGCGGACCCATCGCAAACCACGTCCGAGTTAGCTGCAGGCTTCGATGTTAGTGATAAAACTGTTTTAATTCACTTGAAGCAAATTGGGAAGATTAAAAAGCTTGAAAGGTGGGTACCTCACGAATTGACTGAAGCAAACCGGCAAACGCGCGTCGACTGCCAAATTAGAAGAGCTTGAATTGGAATGTCTTAGACATCCTCCGTACTCCCCGGACCTTGCTCCAACAGATTACCATTTTTTTCGCAATTTGGATAACTTTTTGCAAGGGAAAAAATTCAACTCCGATGGGGCAGTCCAAATCGCCTTCAAAGATTTTATTGATTCCCGTCCGACTGGTTTTTTTAGTAAAGGGATCAATGAACTACCTATAAGATGGCAAAAGTGCATTGAAAACAATGGTTCATACTTTGATTAATTAAATATATTATATTAAAAAATATTCGACTTTTTGTTCCTTCCATACAAAACGCCAATTTCATATGTAAGGACCTAATATTAGGGACGTGGCAAGGCCATCCCGGGATACCCCCAAATGATCCCGGTCCAATTCCACGAATTGGTGGAATAGCGGGAATTTTTGTTTACGCATTCTTGTCGCGCGCCAGGAATAAAAGGTGAGATTATATTCGACCCGATGACTGTGGCGAGTAGTGATGTGCAGAATTGAGCTGTTTATCGATTGTTCGTTAGATTGTCATGTAAATGTCGTTACATCGTATTTATGGAAATGAGGCGATGTGCGTGTATTTTTTTAATTGCATTGTGTGGTATACACGTCATTTGTACTCACAATATTAAACAATAATAAAATAACATTCATGCAATAGAATATACAGAGAGAAGACTAATTCATTAATGTCTAACAACTATTTATTACCTACGCATATTTAACGAAAGACATACATTACGTTTAATATAAATTAAGCAATTAATAACACATGTACAATCACGTACTTAGGACTAAATGTATTCTAAAACAATGAATCGAACTTAACAGGTTTATGTGCGGTGCGTAGCAGTTTCCGACGAAAAGAAAGTCAAAATCCTCTCCGTTAAAACATTTTCAACTAAAACCCTCACCAATTTCGACGAGCATATCCATTTAAAAAATCAGGAACCCCAAAGTTATTTCAGTAGTGGGAATTGGGACATAGTCCGCATGACCCAGTGCACTAGGTACTTGAGCCCGCTAACGAATGAAAACATTCCATCGCCTCAACCACAGCAGCTGTAAATCAGGTAAAATGGAACGTTCCATTTACTTTCTGTTTGCCTTAGAAATTGGATTTATATTCAGAAAGTTTTAAAGTTAATCTAAATATATAAAATTCAAAGGCCTGACTGACTGATATATCAATGCACAGCCTAAACTGCTGGTCCTAAAGACAAGAAATTTGGAGGGTGCCATACGTATACATTTAATATTTTACATACTTAAAAAATACAACCGATAAGTCTTTTATTTTTCAGTTTTTAGTTGTTTTACCCACACAAATTCGTATACCACTACTTGCTATGTGAACAACAGTGACCGGATTTTTTCAACATTATCAATACACTAAGTGGATTAAACACGTTTTATTGAAACTAAATCAAAAACTACCCAAGCAAACTAAAATTCATATGAACCACCGTGCGAGCTTCCTCTACCAAATGAACAA
Organism: Amphipoea lucens; assembly: GCA_947508005.1. Taxonomy (NCBI): domain Eukaryota; kingdom Metazoa; phylum Arthropoda; class Insecta; order Lepidoptera; family Noctuidae; genus Amphipoea; species Amphipoea lucens. The sequence goes on from OX382370.1 coordinate 15,398,681, forward strand.
ATACACTGGATTAAAATATTGACGAACATACATATAAAAGAAAATGCATGCAGACAAACACAGAACCTCCTCCTTAAAAATACCACTGAACTCAAACACATACTGAAACGAAAAGAGTAATCATTAAATAAAAAATCCACTACAACGATAAAATGAAAATGTCAAAAATAACATCATTACAATAAAATCGTCTATCGATAACGCACGCCCATCCCTATAAGTAAGACGGATGGCCGTCACTAATGAATGAATATTACAGCCATAGCTTTTCGCCTTGAGCACGCACACATACACACGGGAAATTCACGTAAACACCGTGACATTTTTAACGTCTTCCGACGGTGAGCCCTCTAGTGTATCCGATCTGATTATGTAGATTTCACAAATTTTAACCTAAAGTAAAGATTGCTAGAGAGTGTAGTTTTTCTTTCTCTAAGGTGGAGTGGGGATCTAATCATGTTTGCGGGGCCAACATGATTAGACAATAGAGAGGTTTGGAAGGAAAAAGGGGAGGCCTTTGCCCAGCAGTGGGAGACAATGCAGGCAAACAAAAAAAAAGAGCTTCTGTAAATACTCGTGAAAAAGTAAGTCTTTATCATTTAAGTACTAACACCTCGTTTGCATACTACCTAATATTGAAAAAGGTAAAATTATGTTCGAATCGGTATCGTGTATACGAGGCAGCATTAAAGTAGCACCAATCATTGGCTAAATAACCGAAAACCGCCTAAAATGGTATGGGCACATTAAAAAAGACAGTGAATATCATGTGGTACAAATTGCACTAAATCTGCCAGAACAAAAAAAGGCCAGAGGCTGTACGCCATTGACTTGGTGGTCAAATAAAGAAAGAGACCGCAAGATTCAAGAAAGCCCAATAGCCTGCACCGACAACCCAAGACAGAATGAACAACTTGGTGAAGAGTGAGGAAACCCGACCACAAATAACGGGACCAGGAAAACGGATGCAGGTAATTATTATCTTAAACTAGCAGCGCCCCGCGGTTTCACCCGCATAAGTCTCGATCCCGTGGGAATATCGGGATAAAAAGTACCCTATGTCCTTTCCCGGGACTCAAACTATCTCTATACCAAATTTCATCTAAATCGGTTCAGCGGTTTAAGCTTGAAGAGGTAACAGACAGACAAACTTTCACATCTATAATATTAAGTATGGATTGCCAAAATCCAAGAGCCAGATTATGCAGATTATGTAACATATCTTACATTATCTGGCTCGCCGTTTAATAAGGCAATATAAGCCACGGTGTATACACGTAAAACACGCGTAGATTCCACAACCCCTCCCCCCCAACCCTATGTAACCCTATATAAAATTGGGAGACTTTATTTTCCTTCAAGAGGCTCCGGGTTAGTATCAAATTGGAATATTTGGTATATGAATCTTACGTTTTTCTTCCACGGGGTATGCAATTTTATAAACGGGTTGTGCTTGGAATTTTCCCTGCGTTTTACTGAGATCAGTGAGAAAATACTATGGGTTTTCATCATAATTGTGAGGAACTGGCGTCCGTCCATATTTAGGATACCCTGTGTGACGGATCACCAGGCTATAACATCGAACAAAGGTGAAATGTGTCAGCATAATGGTGCATTCAGCACTAATATCTAACTGGCTGCTTTACTTGCAGACACGTGCTATTCTCGTACCGACAACTCGAGCCGGTACGAGAGAAGAATACTTCCCCGGTTAGAGATCGATACCGGATATAAACCTGTGTTATCCCGACATATTTGCCGTGCAGCCGCTTCAGACACCATACCAAAGCGGTCTGTTAAAATTTTATATCTCCGACGCGTAATGCAAGCGATATTCATAGGGTTGACGAAAGGATTTTTCCATTCGGAATAAGATTTTCGCTTTCATTTCTAGATATTATATCGGTAGAGAGACTGAGCTGAAAACTGCTCCATTTGAAGGAATATCTTACAGTTCAATACAAAACAGTTAGTATTAAATCCATACTAATATTATAAATTCAAAAGTAACTCTGTCTGTCTGTTTGTCTGTACCTTTTCACGCCTAAAAAGCTGAACCGATTTGGAAGGAATTTTGGAATAGAGATAGCTCGAGGCCCGGGAAAGGACATAGGATACTTTTTTTCCCGATATTCCCACGGGATCGAGACTTATGCGGGTGAAACCGCGGGGCGCAGCTAGTAGTGAATAAAGAACTCGGTTTAGACACAGATCATTTACAAATCCTGAAATCAACTTCACCAAATACATGCAAACACTTATATCGGAGACTTTTGCTCCTCAGCACTACAAACAATTTAACACCCAACACAAAAGTTCACAATTTACCCACCAAACTTTCAAGCATAATCAGCCTATAATGTTCCCACTGCTGGGACACAGGCCTCTTCTCTTCAAGTGGGAGTGGGCTGAAATCAATCACGCGTGCCCCGTGCGGATTAATAGATGTCACATACCTTCGAACTGTTGGTTCAAATACATGTTTTCTCACAATAATTTCCTTCACCGTTTTGAGAGCAGTGGTGATGATATTATTTACACAAAGTAGAGCACCTGCCTGGGTTCGAACCCACAACCTACAACTCGTAAGTCCCCTATTACCACTGGGCCACCACTGCTCTCGAACTTTTATGTACTGAGATAGAAATCTGCCATCCCTACACACCGATCAATATTGTAATGACAAGCCCGCATGTGACGTGTACGCGAGATGAATCCTAAGGTCAATGCCTTATTGGCACTTACATAACAAATCCAAGCCACGAAAACACTGACTTTTTACGATTCAGGAAAATGTTTCCTGTTATTTTTCAAGGCTGCAATGTCAACAGACTAGGTAGGTACGGTAAAAATGCTGGATAAAGTTCTAGAATATATGAATACCCTACATGTTTTCCCGCGGGAAGCTTCCAGAGGTGAATGTACTGTTGTTATTGTACTGTCAGCGTCTAAAATAGATGCGCATTTTAGAATTTCAATTACCTACACCAACTCTGTCGTTTTCAGTCCGATATATCTTATCAGTACCTAGATCTTTTCACTCACTAACAATTTCCACTAAGAATTAGTGTCGATATCATTTGTAACCGAAACTGTAACCGAACCTCCGGCTCCTCTTCTAGTTTCGGCAGCAACGGAAACCGAAACTTCTGTAGTTAAGATTAAGTTAGTTAATTTCATGACATAATTTTCTGAGACCCGTTGTTTTTCGTAGATATGTTACAAATAATTTGATTTCGGTCGGACCAAAGATTCAGTCATTTTTTCGCCGAAACCGAAACTGTGGCCGAAACCGGTTTTTTGGACAAAAATGGCCGAAACCGAAACCGTACCTTCGGTCGGACACTACTAAGAATTAGTTGATAATACACAGAGCGTGGAATAGCCGCGTTGACAGCATCTAGAGACGGCAGTACGAGTACTAATAAAATCCGTGGCAACGTAAGTGCATTGTGCGCATTACTTATGTCACAGTTGCCATGTAAAACTGCCAGTTTCTATACGTCATTAGAGTCGTAGCGCGAGTAAAATGTGACGCGCTTAGTTTGTTGATTTTTGCCTACTTGACCTGCTCCCAGGACTTAGCTTTGAAACCACTAGACCATCACGGCTTGTTCTTCATACAGCAGCGAAAATCTAGCATCAAACGTTGCACAAACATAGATTTATGCAACATTTGATGATTGATTTAACATGATATAAATCGGTAACTATTTAAAGACGATAGTTAGGATGCTGTTATATCGAGCGAGTAATGGCGCAAACGCATACTTGGATGCCAAATAGTTTCACACTCGATTAAATACATCGAGACGTGGAAAGTTTGATGCTCATCATCAGCTCGTAAAACGAACATATACCTACTGATAAACGTGCATGCTTGAATATCTTTAGCAATTGCAAGCATGTTCTTGCTTGTTATATGACAAAACTGCCTCTAAGAAACCTTATGAAAACTTGGGTTCACCCTGGTAAATACAGGAGACCTAACATTAATACCTGGAAACCTTAAAATATAAATGATAGCTGCCTCCGCGGTTTCATCCGCATAAGTTTTAATCCCGTGGGACTACCGAGATAAAAAATAACCCATGTCCTAATCTAGGTCATGATCTACCCATGTGCCAACATGCAAATTCGTTTAGCCGTTAACAAAAATACAAAAAATCGAATCTTTACTCTTTATAATATTATTATTATAGTTTAGATAAGTAATATTTGAATGAACAGATCCGCTGGAGAATCAAGGCAACCGACATAACCAGAAGAATAGACAAACTTAAGTGGCAGTGGGCAGGGCACATTGCTCGCAGAACGGATTGAAAGACGAGGCTGAAAGGTTCTGTAGTAGCGACGGCGTACCGGAAGACGTAGGGTTGGAAGTAAGGCCTCCCACAAGGTGGACCGATGACCTTATGAAGTCCGGAGGAATCCGGTGAATGCGAGAAATACAGAACCGGTCGATGTCGGTGCTTGGGGGAGGAATATGTCCAACTGTGGACGTCTTTCGGCTAAAATTTTGTCTACTGAAAGATGAAAAGACTGGCCTTTACGCAGCAGTAGGATCGGGAAGGCTAGAAAAAAAAACTCACGTTAAAGGCTAATAATCTTAGCATTTGCCACCATTTTATAAGTATACCTATCGTTTGTTATATACACAAACAGCTAAATAGGTATGAAAAATATATCTTTCATGAAAAATGTGTAAATGAAAATGTATCACTCGTATCTGTATTGATTTCATTACGAATGTGAGGTTCGACAAAAACACGTTGCAAAAATTAATGATTCTTTTGAAACATGATACGGATGTTGTTCCAATTATTTTTTTGTAAATATGTTACTAAGTTTCTAAGGGTTCATTAAAAGAATTTGTGGCTGGAATAACATTGGTATTTTGTATTATGTATTATGTTTACAAAATCCTTACTAATATTATAAATTCGAAAGTAACTCTGTCTGTCTGTCTGTATGTTACCTATTCACACCTAAACCACTGAACCGATTTAGATGAAATTTGGTATAGATTTTATCCCGATATTCCCACGGGGTCGAAACTTATGCGGGTGAAACCGCGGGGCGCAGCTAGTAAGACTATATTTTTGTTGAATTCATAATTCGCGCATGAGTTGGGAAAACAAAATACCTGGCTGCGTTTCTACCAGAGATGAGCGAGGATGCGTAGCGAGGAATGTGTGTAAAACTAACCAATAACAACGCTAACTTAGTTCAAGCTATGAAAATGACGCGATGTTATTGGTTTGTTTCACAAACATCCCTCGCTACGCATCTTCGCACATCTCTGGAGGAAACGCAGCCTAAGTCTGAAAAACATTATACAAAAAAATATTAATCCACGCGCAATGGTCCATTTGAAGAACTAAGTGCGGAAACCAAACCCATAACATAGAAAATATTAATCCTGCCTATATTCCACTTTCTAAAGACATTTAGACCAAACACCTGCCTTTATTTTCCAGATGTACCTACCTACATAAATATATGTTTAATCTAGATCTAGAAGATTACTCTACTCTATTTTAGGACTACGTATTGTATGTTTTTTTTTAAACAAACCGTACATAGAATGATGCTACTGAAATTATGGGTGCTCTTACACACAGTACAAGGTATGCGCCGCAAATGCATCCGTACTATAATATCCATCTGTTACCTTTTTACACCTAAATAGCTGAACGGATTTCGATGAATACTGACCTACTATTCTGGTAGTACGCGTCTGTGGATACTTTTTATCTCGGTAGTACGTGCCTGTACGATAATTTCAAACCTCCACGCGAGCGAAGCCGCAGGCAAAAACTAGTATTTTTTTTATAATTTTGTCGTAATTATGCCTCAGCCTGAAGCATGCGTCACATGCGTAGTTTACCTAGCACGTGGAGTTGCGGACACCACTCCGATATACAATTCAATACAAATAACATTTGAAGCACATGCCGCGCCCTGTCTGAACGCACCTTAAAACGTCTACAACCGACTCACCAATCAGATTTGCTGAAATGGAATCAGTGGAGCTGTGGAACACGTCTTATGTAACTGGAATGCCTTTAGGCTAGCTAGTAAATGGTTCTCTCGGGTATTGCAGTGTCTATCCTAGCCCGAAAGGTTTCGGGCTTTGACCAATAGAGCTTTGGATTGCCGAACATTGTGTAGTTGGCTTATGGCCGAGTCCTATAACTTATGGACCGTTATTGGTTATAATTAAGACTTGTATCTTTAACAATAATGAAGCAAAGACCTCATAGCTTTGCATAGTAGACCTTCCCATATGGAAGTAGGTAGCTATTATTAGAGGTAAAAAAAGTAATATCGACTTCAAAAAGAAATTAACACAAAATTATGAAATACTTAACTTTAATTTCGAAAGTCGGTGGCAAAAAAACTAAAACTAAAATACAGATCCCAAGACAGTTTATTAGTGTTCAATAACATTTTTTAATTGCGGCACGGTCAGCTAGTTTGATATTTGAATTGAAGTGAAATGTAAATTACATAATATATCTACCTACTTACAGTCAATCTTTGGCATTATAATCACAGTGCCCAGTTATAATTTAATCAGACTAAGTGCTACTGTGCTAATTTTAGTAGCACTAGAACCGAACTAAACTTTAGTGCTACTAAAATCTTATCAGCCTCTGAATCGTCGTTAAGGCGGCTCCCGCTGATAGGTGCGACGCGATTCTGGTAGAATAATTTCTATTAAGTTTTCATAGAAATTGTTCCACTACCATCGCGACGCGCTGTCGCGATGCACCTGTTTGCGGGAGCCGCATACGTCCGGTTTCCTGATTCGAAATTCAGATTCGGAGACCCCGAATGCACGCATTTCATAAAAAAAAAATCTCTTTAGCGCACACGTTCTTATATTTTCCGTTCGGAAACCCTGACGGAAAATATAAGAACGTGTGCGCTGAAGAGAAGATTTTGTATGAAATGCGTGCATTCGGGGTCTCCGAATCTGAATTCCTGATTCGGAAACCGAATCAGGAAACCGGACGTATGCCGCCGGCCTAAAGCCACAGTAAGCCGTGGCGTTCTCACAGTAGTTCAGTTTTCACTCCATTTTGGCATTATTGCTACTCATGTATATAATGAAGCGAAATCACGACATGTTTGTATGAAACACTAAGATTAACTACCGTGACTGGCGAAAAGTGAAAAAATGGAAATTAAAAATAATGAGTACGAATTTTAGTCATGTTCGAGGTTGAATTATTTTTCACTAGCAGCACCCCGCAGTTTCACCCGCATAAATTCCGATCCCGTGGGAATATCGGGATAAAAAGTATCCTATGTCCTTTCCCTGGACTCAAACCATTTCTATACCCATCTAAATCGGTTCAGCGGTTTAAGCGTGAAGAGGTAACAGACAGACAGACAGACACACTTTCGCATTTATAACATAAAAGTACCTATGGATGTTAAAACCATTTCATAAAACTGTCAAAGAGTGACAGTTGTAATTTGAATATAATTATATACTTAATACGATTTTTGTTGGTAGTCAATTAGAGAAAATAATTAATTTTACTCTACCTGACTTTACATGAAACGTTATATCTCGTAAATATACTTCTTATAGATAGCTATAGCCTATACATTTTTACCTTACCTACACCGTATAGTTAATGTTAAAAATACCGCCACCTTTAAAAAAATATCGATACACGTTCTGAATATTAAAAGACGAAATAGGTGTCCAAACTGCTACATATACTACATATTTAATAAACATACTGCCGAAGCGACAGTATTTATCTTAGAGCCTAGATAAACTACGAGTATCATCTCGGGATATTAATATTTATCACATATAAATATTTAACAAGCATATATTCAGAAAAAATATAGGCGCTCTAGGGTCTCTAACGGATCCCGGCATCGTACCTTAATAATTCCATCTACTTTATAACTTCTAGCCACGCACACACTACTTGGGACTTGGACCCTTAGGGCCTTTTTCTAAGAAGAAAATATTTCTTAGGTCTAATATCAAAGAAGGAGAGGAACATAAAATGAAGAGATACTACATTTCTTCTTGACGTAAAGATGAGCTTATTATCAAGGGATCATTTATTGTACAAGTGGTAGAGAGCAATGAAGTAAGTAGAATCGAGGGCAAGGACAAGAGGTCACCTATAAATCAGCCAATGAAAAATAATCAGATAATGTTCCCACTGCTGGGACATAGGCCTCCTCTCGGTGAGAGAGAGAGAGAGTGGACCGTAATCCATAACGCGGGCCCAGTGCTTCGTAAGGCAAAAGCATCTACCAACGGAGATATCAAATTTCGAATCTTTGGTTCTAGGACACCTTTTTGAGAGCAGAGGTGATTAAATAATTTACACAAAGCAAAGTGCTTGTCAGGGTTCAGCCGCATAAGTCTTTGGTCTCGTGGGAATATCCGTATAAAAAGTATCCTATGTGCTAATCCATGTCATGGTCATCCAAATTCGTTCAGCCGTTTTAGCGTGAAAGCGTAACAAACAAACATACAAAAAATCAAATCTTTTCTTTTTATCATCTTTATAATATTAGTTTTGACAAATGATTTGAATTTAATTTGAATTCACATTAATTGAAAAAATTATTGATAACAATTAACATTCTAGCCGTGGTACCTAATATGAAAACCATAAAACTGAATCGCCGAAATGTATGTACGCGCATAACTTCCGAACGACTGAACGAAATTGGATAATTCTTTTTTTGCTGTATTCGATATCGTCAGGACAAGGTTTGTATGAAAAAAAAATTCGGATGCTCTAAAAAAAAAAACATTTTTTTTAATTTTCTATTTTTTGTAAAATTGTTTATTTTATTTTTTTAACAGACTAATTACCGCTGTACTGTTTAATGTGATAACCAAATCGCCACTCTGTCTGTATTTATGTCATGTAAAAAGTAGACAATAGTTTAAGAATGCAGTGATTTATTAGGACACCATTAAGTACTTGCATTGTATTCGTGGGAGTATTATCACCTGGTCTATTGTTTTAGATAATCAACTATATCTTACACAAGAAGGATTTTGTTTGTATTATACTGACATGAATATTGTAGCTAGTGTTTTTAAAACACGAGTCGCAGAGATGCATGAGATTCTTTTACGAAATAGGCATCGTTCAGTGTTCAGTTCGATCAGAGTGTGTACCTTGCGAGCTTGATTACCTATCATCCTTTAGGTCTGCCTAGCATTTTCCCAACTGCTAAAGGAACTATCTAGTCTCAGTAGTTCCTTTAGCTTTCGCAAAGGAACTACTGATCCTAAAATTCTCAGTAGTTCCTTCAAAGGAACTACTAAAGGAATTAGTGAGCACAAAGGCTATGTTCCTTGGGGTCGGCTTCCAGTCTAACCGGATGCAGCTGAATACCAGTATTTTTCACGGAGAAACTGCCTCTCTGACATCTACAACCTAGTTACTGGGCAATATACGATACCCTTTGGTAAGACTGGTTACCAGTTTTTCGGGCTTCTGACTACCCGTAACGACTGTAAAAGATCTAAAAATTACAGCCAAAAATTATATATCTGAAGGAATCGCATAGGTCCCTGCTCACACACTCTACAACTCCTTTTTATTAACTGGACTAAAAAATTAAGAATGTTAATTAAAAAGTCGACTCTTCACGTGACCAGAGGGCTGACCTATTTATTGGCCAAAGAATTAGCATTGCCATACAACGTGGCAATCATAGATATATAAAAGAAGTTTTTTACATTTCTATGGTGGCAATGCTGCCAGACTTTTGGGCACTGTTCCTGTTGACAACGATGCGACGAATTCTTTGATGCCCTTGATTATTTTGCTTATTTTTTCATATAATTGTACGTATTATTATAGTTTATATGTTAGCTTATATTATGTAAATATCTATACAAATAAATAATAAAAAATGTATTAAAAAGTGCGACAACAAACTGTGACAATAAACTGCTTTGTTTAGTAATGTTTTAAGATTCTGAAAAGATATGGATCAATGATAACATTGAAGTGGTCAAAAGCCTAACCCCGGTAATATCTTATTAGTTTGTGACTTGCCAATTACCTTCACAATTAACCAATGTCACATATTATAAACGCCCAAAAACAAAAACACGAAAACCCTTTTAATAGCAAGCGTCTCAGTAATCGTCCATGACCTATTCCGTCTGTGCTAGGGGTGAGCCACTGACCGCTAATAAAGAAACCGTAAAGTGCAGGCGTGGTCGCACACACCTAGGGTTGCCATCCGTCCGGGTTTCCCCGGATTTGTCCTAGTTTGGTGGGTATCCGGGGAGCGTCCGGGCGGGGTTCTTAAAAAGTGTCCGGGTCAAACCCGGACACTTTCTGTGTTAGGGAAAATCCGACTTATGATTTGCAATAAATAAATTAAAGCATAAATCATAGTTAAAGATTAGCCGCGCGGCAAATATACCCGAGCGCTCGTGACAATTCATAATTTGCCTTTGATTTATATATTTTTTAAATTGTCATTGTTTCCAAAAACGAAACAAAAAAAAAAGCGTTCCTAATTATTTTTGTTACCAGAATACCTCTCACATAGAGAAGAGTGTATAATTGATTAGTAAATTAAGTGTTTTTTTTTTGTGTTGTTGAGGTTTAAGTTGATATTCCATAAATAAGAAAAAAAAATATCATACTTAACGATGTTTTTATTTTATTGTAGTTTTTATTTCGAAGGAGTCCGGGGATTTTCTTTTTATCCGGGGTCCGTAATTTAGGTGATGGCAACCCTACACGCACCTAGACCTGACCTGGCTATAGTTGGGTCAAGTCGCGGCCACTACGGGAATTTTTTGATGATCAAAGTTTGAGGGTTGATTACTGGAGTCTATAATTTGTTTTTTACTTTCAGTTCGGTCGGAGTCTATTGATAGAAGCTAAGTCCTTAACTTCACTTTAAGGCTCGCAGAGACAGGCGCGACACGACAGCGCAACGCAATTATAGTAGAACAATTTCTATGAAAACTTCATGAAAATTGTTCTATTAGAATCGCGTCGCAACTTCGTATAGCGCCTGCCTGCGGAAGCCTTGAAATAAAGAAACAGTAAGTTAGGTTTAGGCTCAGAAATCGATCCAGAAGCCGATTCCGAAAAAACTACTTTCAGCGGGGCAAATGCGTAACACATTATCAATCGGAATCGGTTTCATTTTGACAGTATAACAACATTCATTGCGTTATTTACGTGTTGAGCGGACAAATTTTTCGAACTTATGAAGCAATGGATTAGCAATTTGCTTCAAAATGATTCAGATTCCGATTGATAGTGTGTTACGCAATAAGGGTGCAGGTCTTCGTTTATTCTGTAATACATTGAATATGCTACATAAATTGTTGCCAAAAATAACCATGCTATACTCTTTTGCCCTGGTATACTTTTGTACAATCAATCAATCAACTCAGCCTATCGAAGTCCACTGCTGGACATAGGCCTCTCCCAGACTGCGCCACAGCACCCTGTCCTCCGCCTTCCGTATCCAGTCCACCCCAGCCACCTTCCTTAGGTCGTCCGTCCATCTAGCTGGGGGGCGTCCCACACTACGCTTGCCGATACGCGGTCTCCACTCCAGGACTCGCCTGCTCCACCGGCCATCAGTCCTTCGACAGACATGGCCAGCCCACTGCCACTTCAGTTTGCTTACTCTGCAAGCTATGTCGGTCACTCCGGTTCTTTTCCGGATAATTTCATTCCTGATTTTATCCTTCAAAGAGACTCCGAGCATAGCTCGCTCCATAGCTCGCTGAGCGACCTTGAATTTGTGGACCAGCCCGACCGTCAGCGTCCACGTTTCAGCACCGTATGTCATGACGGGCAGGACGCACTGGTTGAAGACCTTAGTCTTCAAACACTGCGGGATATGCGACGAGAAGACTTGACGGAGTTTTCCAAATGCTGCCCAACCCAACTGGATCCTTCTCAAAGTTGTGTCTACCGAGCTGGATGACTTGCCCTAGGTAGACATACTCCTTCACAACTTCGAGAAGCGACCCTTCGATGTGGATTGGACTTGGCAAGACGTGCGAATTGTACATGACTTTCGTCTTGTCCAGATTCATGCCGAGGCCAACCCGCCGGGAGGCTCCATTTAGGCTGTGCAGCATTTGGTCTAGCTGTTCCAACGTCTCTGCCATTATGACGATGTCATCGGCAAATCGAAGATGGGAGATGTACTCGCCGTTAATGTTGATACCCTGTCCAGTCCAGTCCAGCGTCTTGAAAACGTCTTCCAACGCGTTGGTAAACAATTTAGGGGATATTACATCCCCCTGTCTCACCCCCCTGAGCAGTTGGATGGGGCTGGTTTTCTGATTCTGGATCTGGACAGTCATCGTTGCAGCGTCATACAAACATCTCAACACTTCGATGTAGCGCCAGTCAATTCGACATCGTTGCAGAGAGGCCAGAACTGCCCATATTTCGATGGAGTCGAAGGCTTTCTCGTAGTCCACAAATGCCATACACAGCGGCTGATTGTACTCCTCGGTCTTCTGCACAATTTGTCGAACAGTATGGATGTGGTCTACGGTACTGAAGCCTTTCCGAAAACCGGCTTGTTCTGGCGGCTGGAACTCGTCAAGTCTCCTGGCGAGACGGTTCGTGACGACCCTCGAGAACAGCTTGTATACGTGGCTCAGAAGTGAGATGGGTCTATAGTTCTTCAGTAAGGATTTGTCACCTTTTTTGAAGAACAGAACCACCACACCTCTGCTCCACGCCTCGGGCGTTGTACCCTCTTGGATAACGGAATTAAAGAGACTCGCTAGCTTCTTCAGGACTGGAGCCCCGCCCGCTTTAAGGAGCTCTGTCGTTATTCCGTCATCCCCAGGTGCCTTGTTGTTCTTTAGCTGCTCGAGAGCCGCCCTAATCTCGCACTGGTCGATATCCGGGATGTCTTCCGTGTAGTGGCGCGTTAATTCGGCTCGATGGTCATCTGCACTATGCCCCGCTGGCTTTATCGTCCGCGTTGAGTATAGGTGCCCATAAAAAATCCTCGACTTCCTCGAGTATCTCGGACTTCGAAGTCACGATTCTGCCATCCGCAGTTCTTAGTTTCGTCAGATGGGACCTCCCTAATTGCTGAGCGAACACTTTCGACCCTCGGTTCTGCTCAATCGCGTCCATAATGTCACGGGTGCTGGAGCACCGAAGGTCTCGTCGCGTCAGCTTCCTAATTTTTAGGTTTAAGGCCCTCTTATCTGACGAAGACGGCTGCATAGATGGCAACTCTCGTCTTTCCCTCATAAGTCCGAGAGTTTCCGAGGAAAGTTTAGACACCTTACTTTTTCGCTGCGACGGGAAAAACCTGCGGGACACGTCGCGTAGTGCTTTGACCACCTCGTCAGCTTTCTCGTCAATATTGCCTGTGGTTTCCAACAGGGCGAATCGATTTTGAAGTTCCAGTTGGAACTTTTCGGATCCTAGAGCGGCTTGGAGTTGCGTAGGTCGGAGTGTAGGCCTCATCATGCGGAGTCTCTCAGCTCTGAAATTGATATTTAAAGTGCCTCGGACAAGCCTGTGATCGCTTCCGGTATTAAACCTACTAATCACGGAGACATCTCTAAATATATGCTTCCGATCCGTCATGATGAAGTCTATCTCGTTCCTTGTCACGTTATCGGGGCTTTGCCAGGTCCACTTCCTCTGGGGTTTCTTTTCGAAAAACGAATTCATTAAGAAGAGCCCCTGCGACTCCAAAAAGTTAACCAACATTTGCCCCCTGTGATTCCTGCGTCCCAAACCGAACGGTCCGACTTTAGATTCACCGCGTTCTTGTACTCCCACTTTGGCATTGAAGTCCCCCATAACAACGTTGTAGTGGGCCTTTGTCGTACTGTGCATTGCCTTGGCAATATCCTCGTACATGGCCTCGGCTGTTTCGTCAGAGCATGTCGAAGTCGGCGCATATACCTGTATCACTTTCAGGTAGTACCTGTCAGTGAGTTTCAGTACAAGGTACGCTACCCGTGTTGACACACTACTGATTTCCACAACGCTGCTAGTGAGTTCCTTGTTGACTAGAAAGCCGACCCCGCCTTGGGAGAGGTGATCACCTTCGCGGAAGTAGAATAGGTGGCCTGACTCCAGAGTTATCGTGTCCTCCCCCTGTCTTCGGACTTCAGATAACCCCAGTATATGCCAGTTAATGCGACCTAACTCTACCTCAAGTTCGGCAAGGTGATGGTCCAGTCTCATCGAACGTCCATTATACGTAGCCACATATAGTCGTCGTTGGTAGCCTGCCGTAACCCGGGGATTCTTCGCACCCCCCGTCCCGCCGTTACCGTGACCGCTACCTTGACCAGGAATAGCGGGACCACCGGGAACTGGGGGCCGTTGTTTTGGCACTTTTTTCATGTGGGAGGTTTAATGCCCGTAGTCACCACGCTGGGCATGCGGGTTGGTGACCGCAGAGCCAAGCCTTTCGCAACGATGACGCTGCTGCCCGTCATCGTTCTGAAGGATTTAGGTTGGCTTGTGGGATGGTTATACCGCCATCGGTCGGTCGCCAGCGCCTCGTCTGTCAGTGGCAGGGTGTACCGCGCGCAGGTGAGGTTGACGTTTGAGGAGTCCGGTTGTTATGTGCTCCCCCTTACACCCCTTACTTTTGTACGGGTCTCCTCAACCTATAGAGCCAAAAAGCTTCTACTGAAAGTAATTAGTAAGTACCAGCTTATCCCTCCGGGCCCCTGCAGCGCAGACTGCAAGGCAGTACGTTAATTAATTGTACAGTTTTTCCCCTTTTCCAGTAACTAAGGTTGCGTGGTCCTGCTCCATATATAAACAAAAATAACTGTTTATTCCCTCCGGTACTTGAGGAATGTAACGGGAAAATTCTACTAATTGAACAAACCAGTAGTTTTTCATTATAATTATGACGTAAAAGAACCTTTAGAAATGAAGTCACGCGTAAAAGTACCGAGACTTGGCTTTTCCTTGTAATTAATTAACTTGGAAATAAATATTAAATGTTTTCAAGCAGTCTTTTTCATGTTGTAATTGAAAAATATAATTAAATTGCAAAGTGCTGTTAACGGTTTTTTTTTTTTTTTTGTGAAATACGAGTATACCTACCTACTGTACGTCCAAATTACGGTTTACGGTTTAAGACAATTTATTTTGGTCAAAAAGTATACAATTATTCACTTCTATGAGGAAAAATATAATAATAATTAAGATAAGCGACGGTTTTGCTGGGTTATAAACTTAAATTAAGTTAAAAAAAAAACAATAATAAACTTACAATTGAAACATTATTCAGAACATAGAAGAAATAATGAAAGAAGATGAATTACCCAAGCAACTCTAATATTTCTGTAATTGGAATTTAATGCAAAAAGTTAAAACTGTTAAAAGATACTGAAATATTTGCTAACATGAAAACAACAGTATTTACCGTTATCGAACGACAAAATAAATGTCTTTAGAGAAAAGCGAAGAAATCTAGAGACAAGTTAAGTGAACTTGTAACTTTAATTGTACTTGGAGAATATTCTCTCACCCTATTTATCATTATTGTTGGATTTTACAGACCTTAACTTGAAAGTATTGATGACCTTTTCGAAAAATCTTCCTGATAACTTCTTTTTAGGGTTCCGTACCTCAACAGAAAAAACAACGAAGTGATCGTATAAAAGTTCCCCTTACAAGATCACTTCGTTGTCCGTCTGTCTGTCCGTCAGTCAAGGCCCTATTTCTCAAGAACGCGTGGAGTTATCAAGTTGAAATCAATATCAAATACTCAGGGGCTGCATTCGGCTGCAATCCCTAGAAGCAGTGAAAAAATCAAACTTCTAAGTCAACGCAATCAAAACATACGGACGTTTTTGTTCCGAAATCAAAACCTATACGGTACTTCCCGTTGACCTACAATCATGAAATTTGGCAAGAAACAATGTCATGTAGCACAAGTAAAGGAAAAAATCCGAAAATCGTAAGTAGTTACATTACAAAAAAACATTTTTAAAACTATTTGCATACCTACTTTGTACGGTGCCCTCGGTGCGCAAGTCCGATTCGCACTGGGCCTGTTTTTTTTCTGTTATGCTGGGCTGATTATTTAAATCAATCTGCCTAGCCTTTTCTCAAATATGTTTGGGTGGCTTCCAGTCTAACCAGAAGTAAATACCAGTATTGTACATGGCTGCCTGTCTGAACACCACAACCCAGGTACTGAGTAACCATTGATAACCAGTTATCAGACTTTGGGTTTCTGAATACCCGTAACGACTGTCTACGAATGACAGCTGAGGTGCTTATTCTGACCCTACCTAATACCAAGAATGTAATTTAATTAACGTAGCTACAAGAACTCTCTCCAGCCTCTTACCATTTCCTGAAATAATTATCCCATTGCCTGGAGCAGCCAAGAACGCAACTGAATGAGGTTTTGTATGTGTAGATGTAGAAGGGCCTCCCAGGATTTCGGTATATTCGAAGATGCTCTTCGCTTTCCAACGAGTTTTCAAACATATCTTACCTGAAACAAAGATAAACATTCGTAAATATAAAATTAAAAAAAAATGTATTCCAAAATAAATTGAATTTGGAATTAACTTATAGTCATCCATAGATAACGACATCTTGAAATTAGTCGACTCCAAAGATGGCCACGGTTTTTTGAGCGGGAAAAGATCTACTTATTCGTTCCCACAATTATATTTTTGGCCAAGAAGGGTCCAATTATGTCATTAGCAGTTAACCGCAGAAGCAAGAACAGGAACCTTTAATTCTGGACATTATTACATAGAGCCTAATCAGATAATTCTCATTTGGGAAGGTCCGAGGACTCGTCCAAATCTCTCATGGCTACAGAACTTCGAAGCCAAAGTATCTTTTTGTGTTCTTTTTTAGTCTCCAGCATAGTCGTCGGTTATGTTATGATTATTTTGTCAACATCATTAATATGATTATCTCACTGTTAAAAATAGTATGGTCAGAACTCAGAATCATCAAGTTTTATTAGCTTAAGCTAAAGTTTCATTCAGTTTTATTAACTTGTATGTGAAAAAGTGTCAGTATAAAACATACGTAATATGATAATATGTACAAAAAAAGGAGCTATGTCTGCCAACAAACTGCTTTGCAGTTTGGCAGAGGTAATATAATATATCGTTTAAAATTATCTATGTGAATAAACACTTTTTCATTTTTTTTTTCAGCTCTGAAATCAAATAATAATCTGAGTTCAGAGAGATTTTCCTTCATGCATGGGTAACTATAGGAAAAGCTGCACACCCCCACCCTATTTCAAGTTAAACAAATATCAACTTTATTTTAATGGATTTTATGTTGATTTTAGAGTGACTAGCAGTATTGAAAAAGTTATAAAAATGTTTGAAGTTGTAGCGTAAACTGAACTTTATTGTGTAGGAATTAAAGTTATTTTTCCATTAATATTTGTTGACATTTTGTTCATATTTGTTTACATTTTTGGCAAATAAATCGCAAGAGCAGATTAGAGCAGTCCAGGCCCAGTGGTGCCGACCCCGGTTGAACCCAGGTAGGGCATTGCTATGTGCAAATTATGTCATACTCATCACCATTGCTCTCAAAAATGGTGAAGAAAAACATCGTGAGTTTTAGAACCAAAAAATCGAAGGGCATCCATCAACCCGCACTAGGCCTGCGTGGTGGATTACGGCCCATTCCCTCCCACAGAGAGGAAGCCTGTGTCACAACATTGGGGACGTCGCAGGCTGATTATGTATGCTATGGGTAGGTAATTTTTTTTTTTCACAAAACTAAAACAACATATGACTCAATCTATTCGAATATTACTTGCCATTCCTTACGCTTATCTCCACCATCGATCGGCAGCCATAGACAACGATGCATTGTATCAGAACTTCACAAAGTATGAACAAAGCGAACCCTTTGCCAAGCCGCTGGTAACGTGTTTAATGTGTCTACACCAGTGGTTCTCAAAGGGGCGATAGTTCTTATGTCTAGACGAGCTTATAGTTTACCTAACGCTATTAGTGGCTAGGGACTGTAAAACACGAATTATTTCGGCGTAATTTTCTTTGAGGATAAAAGTTCATTGTTTCGGGATAGGTATATTTTACTATAATTGTGATGTTTTTTTTTTTTAAACTGAAGCCATGATCATACACAGAATGCCCATATTATAAGTATTGCACCATTTGGAAATAGCACAAGTATTTAGCAATCAAGGAATCACCTGAATAAAGCCGAGTTTATACGGTGCGATTTAATTGCTAAACAGTGCTTAGGCGATGCATGTCATTTGTTGCTTCAACTTTATTGGCTGCCAGAGACAAGAAACTTGCAATGTGTATGCAAGTAAGTACGTCAAATGGAAGAAGGTTGGATTCCGAAACCGCTTTTCGAACGTCAGTTAAGCCAAGAAACCATAGAAATGTAAATTCATATATCTATGCAAGAAACAAATGAATGCGCCTAGTTCGAGCTGTTCCATTTTTAAAACAATCCCAACTGCCAGTGTTGCCTTAACAACTCTTAGCCTGTCTAAAACTTTGACATCCGCAGCTCCAACGTCCACAATAAGGTGTGACGTCCAGACAGGAAGGAAGGGTGACGTCATAAGCCCATTAGCACTAATGCTACCCATACAAGCACACTCATTGTTTTATGGCCGATGATGGAAGACGCTGTTAAGTGCAGGTGCAAGGCGCTGAGTAAGCGGTGTTTGTAGTTATTTATTGCTGTGTATCTTCATGTTGAGATAGACACTTAGCATGTGTCAAGTGGCCTTATTCTACGCGTAGCTAGTGCACAATGAGCTGGTTATTATAATGCTGGCTAGGTCACTTGCTCTCATAGATAACCTCCTCATTGCGTATTGTTTCTTTATTTTGTTTTCGTACCATCAGTCGTCAGTGTTCCTTTTTTAAATTGCGAATACGGAATGGCAAGGTTGCAGATTTTTAGGAAAATTGCTTCATAACAACTGACTATCGCTTTACTTCACTGCTTAACTTCGTTTGCTTCAAACCAAAGAGATTCGTCATGAAAGCAGGAAGTATCAGTTGACTTTTGCAAATGAAATAATGAAAGGAGGAAATTAGTACTTACTAGTTGTAAAATAACATCACGCATGTAATCCCCTAAGCGTTAGGCAGAGAGTACACTCAGCCAGCTAGTAATTAAGAGCGAGCCCATTGCAATTAAACGGGCACAAATCCAGACTAGGGCTACTACTAGGGCTACATGCAAAATATTGTACCTACAACATTTTAAAAGAGTAACGGTGGAGTTTCTTGCCCATTCTTCTCCATACGAAAACTACCTTTTGGAATGGGCGACTAGAATCAATTCTATTTTAAGATATTTTTTGACGTTCAAAAGTGCCTTTTATGTGCCTATTTGAAATAAATGCTTTGACTTTGACTTTACTGAGAAATTCCAGATGGAAAAACCAAATAACACTTCGCTCGACACTGGAATCGAACTGGAACCTCATGCTCGTGCGACCACTACACCAACGAGACAGTCTAGATCTAAAGAAGTGAGGTTTTATTACATTCAAGAAATGATATAAGTTAAGTAACTCTAGAAGAAAATTAAGTACGAACATAATTCGCTGAAATCGAAAACCTTTCCAAGAGAGGCTTCAAAACATAAAATTCTCAAAGATTTTTCTCTTCAAACCCCAAATATTCTAAAAAGCATGCATAAGGAAAAGCCCTCCGTACAAAACGCAAAAAAATATATTTATGGTTATGGCACGATTTAACCAGAGATAATCTCGGTGAACCTGTGCCACCGGCCACTTCCTATAATGTCGGGCCCATCGTAAAGTTTAAAATACTTTATGGTTGAAAAAAAGAAAGGAAAATAGACGTTCCTCCGTTTTTTTTTAAGTCGTGTTTTTTGTAAGCGTGTCGTCTGCTGTAAAACTGAAATTTTTTTTTGTCACTGAGAGCTGACGGTTCTTGTGAAATTGCTGAGAAAAGTTAACTTTGTTTGAATATGACTATGTATTGGTATTATTAAAATGTCAACCATCTTAAGACTGCTTTAAAAAAAATCATAGCATTTAGAGCAGACTGAAATCATCAGATTTTCAAAGATAATAAATTTAAAAAAAAACGTGTTAGGAACGAAGTTCAAAATGAAAATCGAAGATGGCGGCTGCAATAATTTTAAAATGTCGAAAAATTTGAAGAATTTCGCAGCCGCCAACTTTTATTTTCATTTTGACCTCACTATTGGCTTCAGCGCCTTCGAAAACCATGAAAACTATCTCTCTCTCTGTCTCTTTCTATTATAGTTATAGGTATATAATAAAAAGCCGTATAACGCTTTTTTACATAAAGATTTCTACCAGTTGCAAGCTGTTAAAGAACTTTGTTCCAAAAACAATTATTTACGCACTAATTGCCTTTATTGCACTTCGATCATGATTCATCTTGAAGTCACTCAATTTTGCTTTACGACCCCTCACGAATCTAACGAACGTCTCGTTAGTCAATATCAAAGGCATTCCATTCTTCCAGAATTCACGGTACAGATTCCGGTTCAACGGACCGATTTTTAATCCCCTCTAAACACAGTTGGCTGCAGACTTCAAACCACTAGACATTCTAGCTGGACAAATAGGGGGCCATCTTTAAGTTACGTCACACGCTCACACTTTAAGGGAGAGGAATCATCTAAAGGAACGAAGAATCTCATTATCATCATCATTTCAGCCAAAAGACGTCCACTGTTGGACATAGGCCTCCCCAAGTATCGCCAATTCGACTGGTTCTGTGCTTCTACCATCTAGCGGATTTCTGCGGCCTTTATAAGGTCATCGGTCCATTGTGTCAATAATCTAAAATATTACAACTCTAAACTTTAACTCTAACGAAAAACTAAAATATTACCAGCTCTATCGATATTATTATCCATATCCATACTTAATATTATAAATTCGAAAGTAACTCTGTCTGTCTGTATGTTACCTTTTCACGCCTAAACCACTGAACGGATTTCGATAAAATTTGGCAGGGAGATAGATTGCATCCCGGGGAAGGACATAGGATAGTTTTTATCCCGCTATTCCCACGGGATCGAAACTTATGCGGGTGAAACCGCGGGGCGCAGCTAGTAAGATATAATTTTAACTAGCAAAATATGTGACGTCATTCCAAGAGAAACAAACATGACCACCTGCGACAAGGACGGCTGGGGCCGCAAATGTCATGAAAATCGTGTGAAGTAATATACGGCTGGTCCCTAGGTAGACTACTGACCTAGTAATGCTGCTAGACACTTGTGAACTGTTCTTAACATACAAGGAAACTAACGAAGACAATTCAACTCCACTTCACCTGTGCAACGCCGTGGCCGTGGTCCCAACTCATTAGTCTGATTTTTCTTAGCACCCACTTTGTGCCCTAATCTAGCACTGTTTTGCAAAGCTGTCTGTATTATGTTTCATGTGTAACTAGAATTAGCGTCACAATTTAGAGTTAGGGACAGGCACAGTACAGGTAAATACGATGCGATTTAGGGGAAAAAAATACGCATCGACTGGAAAACCTCCACCTTTTTCGTCAGTTAAAAAGAGTTAAGTAAGATCGTAAAAATGCACTGCTTTTGATATTTCAAGTTTCTACGGCCATTTAGCTGTTTTGGAGTGTCAAAAATCTGTAACGAAGAAAGTCGAGTTAAATTCGTCGTCATAATATCAAGCTAAAATCATCATTGCAATGATTTTATTAACGTTCAGAGATATACTACATTTCACAAATTATCACGAACAGCGCCACCCTGTCAACGTCATGCAAGCGTCAGATTTTTTATCACTGCATGATACTATCGATTGGCACCACGGATTGGCACATTGGCAGGCGGTGAAGTCATTACAGCATTTAAATAAGTTTAATGCACTTTCAGCATCCCAAAAGTAAAGGCAGCTTAACACAACACCAACTAATTATACACGCCCAGACACGCCCATCAAAATTTATGAGAGAGATGCCTTGTTTAAGTCAAATTAAGCTTAATGAGTGGGCTGTTTCGAAAAACTTGGGACACTTAAGTATTTGTGCTTTCATTCCACTTTCATAGTTGAACGTGGGCGGGGGCCATCAGGAAACGGTACGACAGTTTTTACTCGATGTAACGTTACCAAGTCTTGTTGTATCTTTTGCATATAATAGCATCGTCGGTCGGACAAAAAACAGGTTGAGGTTGACAATTCTTGTCACAATTCGATTTTTTGTTGTGTGAGACAAGATGGCGTGTTATAGTGCACTTACTTATCTAAGTTATTGAGTAGCGGCGGTTCGACATTCCGACATTCTAAAAGTTTTTCAACTCAATACCTTTGATTATATACACGTCTAGATGCCGCATTGGCCGTACAGAACGGCGCAAATAAAGTCTACTAAAATTAGTAGACTCGATTCTCACCTATGCTAGTGTCATTTCGATCACTTAGTGGTAACGTGCTCCCGAAAAATAATTAATTATGCCGGTTTGTGCAGTCAAATTGTGCCGCAATTATGTGGGAAAACCGTGTAGTAACACCAAGATCACATTTCATCGGTAAGTTTTGTTTATTAACCACTATTTTTAACAAACTATAATTTATTTATTCGATTATTTTGTAGGTTTGACAGATTGGCCGGTGTTGCAAGTTAATTACAGGGGAGATTTGCCGAAACCATGGGAGACCAATTACAATGGCATTATATCTTCGTAAATTATAAAATGATGCCATAGAACCTGCATATTAAGTTATTTGATCAGAAAATGTCGAAAATGATAGCTTAAATACCTATTTACATAAAATAAATGAAATACTTACATGACATGATACACTAAACAGTACTTTTGTTAGTTTTTTTTATTTTTTTTCTTGTATTTTTGTAATTTCTTTATTAAATAAAACACTTATCTACAAAACAATTATGTTATTAAACCTATTTTGTGTAACCTTCATCTAATTAAATACTCGAGGAAAGGAAGTTGTAACAGTTTGGAGTAGGCATCCCTAAACACGCACACTTTGACAGTTTGACTACAATAAGTACGCAAGCGGTACTCACACTAATTGCGGAATTGGAGACGTTTTTTGCGCGTCGTTTGTTTGCATTGCTCCATCTAGACGTGTATATAATCAAAGCTCAATACCTTCTTCTGGATATCAGGTGTCATTTGTCATCAGTTTAGAAATACAGACCATAAAATTGGCGAGTAAAAGTGTCTCTAAAGACCTACGTACAGAAATAAACATATTAATTTCATTTCTTACATCCATTCCTTTTTGCGTCGAATAGTAGGTAGAGGAAAAAAAGTGGAGATTCTAATTCCAGTTAGTTTCACTAAACCCATAGACATTCTATTATTAGCGATAGCGATGACGAAAAAAATAAAAATGAATAGTTATCGAAAAGCTTATGTCAATCCTGTTGAAAGTCGTTGTAGAATTTTAAAACAGTTTGATAACAATTGACAACATTTCATATTTTTAACCTGCATGTATTATTACGTTATATAAAAGTAAATTCAAATCTATTGCACCCATATTTTTTCGTTTTTCGAAATTATGTACTTTTCATTCATAATTTTAACTTTGAAATTCGGTGTATTCTAAAAAGACGTAAGTGCCAGATGACGGTAGAATGGCGATATTACCTTTGCTTTATTGTGACCCGTCAAAAAAACTGTTAGATGTCACTTGTCTCAGTCGTTGTTTTGGTTTCTTCATTGGCGTATATTTTTCATTGGGATCCATTTTGTTGGCGAAATATCAATCAAAAATTGATAATATTAACAGTAAGCAGCGTGTCGAGTTGATAGGAAAAAATATTGTTGAATTCAATTCAGTTTTTTAGTTGTTTTCTAGTTACACTTCTTAGGTGACATCACTGACCTCTATTATTACCACTGGACAGGCTGTTCCAAGCGTTTGACAGCAATTTTTTTGTGTCTTTTTGAAGCGCCACTAGCGAGTGTCCAGAGAACTAATTTTGACATAATATTATATTTTGGTTGGGCTGTTCCAAACAATGTAAACGAAACATCGAAGCAATGTGTGGGATACATAACAGGTTTTGTGATTAGATCTATCAAGAACAAAATTACATGTATTGATTGTTTGAGCGCTTGTGAATCAATACCGTCCGATGCCATATCTGATCGACGAAACGGTATCGCCACAGTCTAAAAATCATACAGTCGTCCAACGAAGACGTCTAGACAGGGCAATCGTGCGGGGTGTGAGGGGCGAGACGCGGGTGAGCCGATCCCGAACTGCGAACAAAACGATGTTAGTAGTTCGGGATATATCATTGAGGGCTGACGCATGCTTGTTTTTTATTTGTTAATTTAAAATGGTGCATACGACGTGTGCTGTGACTGATTGTAAGTCTTCATCTCATATAAATAAAGATCTGCGGTTTCATCAACTTCCACGTACAGAAGAAAGGTAAATAAAATATCTATTTTGTTATTGTAGAGTGCATAAATAATTTTATTTGTAATGTCGTGCCATGTTGATAACGCTAATAAAATGGCCGACCGGCGCACGATAAAAAAAAAAAATAGGGTATCACTACGTATGATTTCTATGTTCTGTGTTTATCACACAGAGCATCTGTTTGGAAATCCTACTAATATTATAAATGTGAAAGTGTTCGTTTTTATGTTCCGTGTCAAGATGGTGGACTTTTTTATTATTTACTAAGGGTGAATTTCGAGATGGTGGCCGTAATTTTTTATAATAAGATATGGGTGTCAATTTCGAGTATATTTGGGGTGCTTGTTACGAAAAAGCCATCCTTTTTGAAATCCAAGATGGCGGACGTAATTTTTTTATAATTTGATATGGGTGTCAATTTCGAGTATAATTTGGGTACTTGTTACGAAAAAGCCATCCTTTTTGAAATCCAAGATGGCGGACGTCATTTTTTTATAATTTGATAAGGGTGTCAATTTCGAGTATAATTGGGGTGCTTGTTACGAAAAAGCCACCCTTTTTGAAATCCAAGATGGCGGACGTCATTTGATTTGCAATAAATAAATAATTATATAAATATTGTTTATTTGTGACAACCCTGGCCGATGCGTTACTGTCTAGACGATGTCGGCATTTTACACGAGATCAAAGGCGTCGTCCTACTGTATGATTTTTATACTGTGGTATCGCACTAATTATTCAAAAAAATAGAGGTGGACTAACTATTCTATCACAAAGCATCGTTTCTATATGTTTGTTAGTGGAATCACTTTTTTGACAAGCATGCAAAAAGAACAATGGGAAGCCGCCGGTGGAAAAAATATTTCCGGCAGTTCTCACAGCAAAAGTTATAAATGAATTGCTACCAAAATCAAATACTTTGTTTCCAGAACTACGCGTTAATTTTTTGGAAACAATGATGTTTGAAACTTTAAATAGTCATTATGATGTATTAATTAAACAAATTATATTTAAGTATATCGATGTTAGAATTTTTGCAACAACGAAAAATTACTCTTTGTCAATTACAGGTCAAAGTATACGAAATTTCTTAACCCGTCAAATAATTTGGGCACGTCAGTAATTAAAATCGCTTATGCTGTTAGGAAGATAAGGCAGTTAACAGATGTAGAAACCGCGCGTTTAGTCTATTTTAGCTACTTTCACAGCATTATGTCGTACGGCATTTTACTATGGGGTTCGAGCTGCTGACATTGAATCCATCTTTATTTTGCAAAAGAGAGCTGTCAGAGCCATTTATAATCTACGTCGCCGCGAATCTCTCAGGGAACTATTTATAATAAATGCTTTGACTTTGAAAAATATAAATTAAATATATAAAACGTGTTTTATTTTACCTTTTCGACTGTTACTTAATACATTCATTATTCCATTATTATTATTCATTATTCCCTGTAAATTGTTAATATAAGTAGTAATTATTATGATACGTTTATAATGTAAAAATATTATCAAAAGTTATCGATATTTGCTCGCTGATTATCGACATTACTAGTTTTAGTACCACAGACACTCGCTACGGCTAACAGCGCCAAAATGGCGATTATCAATTAGGCACAAAAGCACTTTGACAGCCGCCAGTCCAGTGGTAATAATAGAGGTCAGTGGGTGACATTGACATGTCTTGTTTGATGTAATGTTTTCAATCAAAGACATTGGAATGCGCAAAGGTAACTACCTCATTCCGCCGTTTATGTGACGTCATCACATGTTTTTTGATTTTTATTTTTTTTCTCAGGAATTTAGAAATAAAAAAATAAAATAAAAATATATTTGAACTCAGGATACGAAAATAAAGAAATAGTATTTTTGTTTTAAGGTCGTGTCAGGTTTGAAATGTTGTCAATTGTCATATTTTGTGTAGCTAAGCCCTCTGTCCGTTGTATGTAAGGCAGACGTTTAGGACAGTTTTTAAGATTTTCGCTAAAGCTCTATGTTGGTTAATCCATTGGTATTCTATCCGGGTATCGCTAGATCCGATACGAGTCTACTTAACATAGCAAATATCCTGATCGGATAATAGTACCGTTGACGTCAATCGACTTGCTAATGAGTTGGCATTACCAAATATTGGAACTGGGACTCTAAATAGATAAATGCACTGATTTCCAAGATATTAATAAGGAAAAACGGGGGTTACCTACTATCGACGTAGTTTTGAAGTAGAAGAAGACATGTTGCGTCGACCACAAATAAATTGGGATAGAGTCAAGAGAATGATGATGGCTGATAAGAGGAATGATTATAAAAAGAGCTACAAAGAAGGGTAGAAGAAGGGTGGGATTATGATAAAAGTGATAGGTTTGGGCCCTCCGCCTTATGCTTAGATACTGACGAGATGGTGCACAACATGAGGATTTTTCAAAACCTCATTAACTTCCTATAAACAGCACAATATACATAAACGACTAGAAAGAAAGAAAATACATTTATTTAGCACAGACTAAAAGACACACAATACACCAGATAAAAACAAAAAAATAAATAAAGGTTAATAAAAAGTGTAAAGTCCGATGTAAAAAAAAAAAATAAGCAGGGAAGTGTGCTTCACGGCTGCGCTAAAAAGGCCCAGTTCAGCAAAAATTCCAGACTAGTGCCTGACGCTGGTTTTCAACTGGACCTAATATGCTCATATGCACATCAAGAAGATTACACAACACTACGAGCTAAAGGCTCAACTGATACACCTAATCGAACGACCATATCGCATGTAGTCCTTACCTATATCGCTTTGCATTCGGCAAAATTCGTGCGTAATGGACGGAATTTCTGTCTGCAGCTATACGGGCTCTTTCTCACATGTGGGTCCAGTTCTGTTCAAACGTTCGCATGTCAACAGCATTCCCAGTGTGACTCAAATCGATTGCTTCCGACGTTTGCGATGCAACTGTTGCGTCCGTTACCACTTTGTGAATTTCCGTGTGGTGACTATTAGGTTAAATTAGTAAGTACCTACCTAGTTTTGTGACATTTTTCTTTTTAACCGACTTAAAAAAAGTAGTTTCTGTATTCGACCCGTATGTATGTATGACCGCGATTTTCTCAAAAACTGATGAACCGATTTTTATAATTCTTTTATTAATGTGATCTACACACTTTCCGAAAGGTTTTGGTGTATAATACATTAGGTAATTATTCTTATGTACGAAGTTATACGCATAAATGTACTACATCTCCGGCATTTCTATGCGAATTTTCATGATTCTTCTAGTCGGTGTCTTCAATTCTTCCATGCACTAGTGTTAATTTAATTTGTAGGTAGGTACAACTAAAAAGTTAAAAATAAAAACTTTTTTACAAAAAAAAAAACAACCGACTTAAAAAAAAACACAACAAAATGATAAATAACTTTAATTTCGGAAGTCGGTGTCCAAAATCGAAAATGCGGAACGAACGACACCGACTTCCGAAAATAAAGTTATTTATCACTTTGTAGTGTTTTTTTTGAAGTCGGTTGTTTTACACTTCGCTTTTTGATGAAGAGGTCGTAGTCGATGAATTGTTTCCAATCGCTGGTGTAATAGTAGATCACCTCAAGATCTCTCTCCATCCGGTTCTGTTAGATGAAAATCTACTCCAACCACGGATTTAATTTGATCGGTCCACCTCATCCCTGACTTCCCGCTTGGCCTATTCTATTGTTGGAGTCGTACTTTCCAGCAAAACATTAATCATCGTTTTGCTTCTATAAGCGTGTTGACGAAGATGACACATGTGTCTCTGTCTCTTAAATCTGTTGTCATGTCCGGCGATTATGGAATTGTAGATTAATACAAGTATCTAAGTTTAATCTACAGGGTGTTACGGAAAGGGTATATCAATACAAACGAGTTGAAGGGTGTATCTGGTCTAGAATATCTGTACTAAATTTCAGCTCAAAAGCATTAACTTTGAAAATGCTTAATATTTTTTTATTCCGACATCGCGGCGCTGCACTGGCGTGCGGCGGCGTGATGTGCGTGTACTAGGCGCACAGACACATTACCGATAATGGATAATGACCCACGTAGTGCGATGACACGTTTGTTATGATTTCAATTTAATAAACTATCGAAATAAAAAAATATTAAGTATTTTCAAAGTTACTGCTTTTGAGCTGAAATTTTGTACAAAGATTCTAGACCAGATACAGTCTTCAACCCGTTTGTATTGATATACCCTTTCCGTAACATTCTGTATAACGCTTTTCGACAAAAGCATTCAAGGACCTGCTTCACTTTACTTCTTCTAGTGATGTTGACAAGTTATTATTCTATAGTATCTTTATCTACTCAACCAGATACAGCATTCTGTCTGCTCTGTATTCCTAAAATTCAATACCAAAATAGGCGTATCAACTGCATAATATATTAATTAAACTGGCTCGTAGTTCCCAGTTCTGAATAATAGTCCGTGTAGACGATATCGCGTAAACCAATCTGCATTAAATTATAAATCATAGTTGATAACGATTTCAGCTAGTTCGCAGTTGTGACAGTTTTGCTGGCCAAATAAATAGGTTTGGTAACTAGTGTGTCATTTTAAATCAACATGTAGTGTTGTGGTTGAGAGGGGCTAGTGGTTATATGTATCACAGTCGGAGGGGTAATCGAAGGTCAAACTACGCTAGCCGCGGTCGGTTCGTGGATGGGTGACTATCCATTACATATCGAGACCCCGCCGTGCCGCTGTCTTTCGTAGATCTTTGACAGTCGTTACGTGTAGTCATGAGCCCAAAAGTCTGACAACCAGTCTTACCAAGAGGTTACATCGAGGCAGTGGCTCCATATAAAATACTGTTATTCAGTTTCATAGAAAGTGCAATACCTACGATTTATTCCGGTCTAATCCCCTGAGCCCCCCTCCCCCCCCCCCCTCCTCGATCCCCAAATGTATGGGACAGCAATTTTTTTTTAAATAACCGGCGTAAAATTTCAATGCAGGGGGATTCAGAACCATTGTTGTGAATCCATGGTAACAGGTTGCGCTTCGATGTCCCTGCCACGCTTTTTTTTTGGTGCTCGATGGATATCCTCATGGACTTCCTCCATCGTGGGGGTGACAGAGGGGCATGCCGGACTCTTGCCGGCTAAAGCCACCGCGGTGTTCCACCTCGGCTTATGGCCGGGGGGCCGGGGATGCAGGATTCCCATATGCATTCACCGCTTTTCCCTGCCGCCCTGTACCTAGTATTCAATTTTATTATTACCTAGCCACCGAGTTGAAACAGAACAGAGACTAAGCTTCTTACATGGAAAAGTATGCATAAGGTGCAGCGTACACCACAGACTATCCGTGACGCACATTTTATTGTAAGTCCAATAAAATGGAAACTGTAGATAAAATAATAACAGGATATACCTGCAAGTCTGCGAAGCTGAAGTGGGACTGGGCGGGTCACACTTATAGGATGCATCCAGACAGATGGGCCAAAGTCGTCACACAGTGGGTGCCTGAAGACGGGTGTCGTCACCGAGGCAGGCCTAAGAAACGCTGGCGTGACGATTTAGACTCATTCTTAACCGACTGGACAGAAAAAGCACAGCACCAGGAAATGTGGAAGAAAATGGAGGAGGCCTTTGCCCAGCAGTGGGACAGTACAGGCTAACGGAAAAAAAACCTGGAATACTTGAAATAAACATAGGAAAATGTCGCGTTCTAATTTTCGGCTACTACACTAAAAGCTTACTTACAATTAGTATCAAAGAGACATTTTGTGCGCCACAGACTCGATCGCACAAAAAGTGTGTCGTCTGCGCTGCACCTAACGATCACGAGATTGTCCACTGGCTTAGCCGTCACGTCAGTGGGATTGTACAGACGCCAGCACATCAAGCTACTACAATCTGTCAAAATTCTTCAACAGATTTTTAACTTTATCGCTAAAGCATAAGGTTCAAAGTTGATTGGGAAAATTTGACAGTTTCGGGTAGCTTGATTTGCTGGCGACTGTACATTCAGGAAAATTCAATACATAATTACAAAATTGACTACCAAGTTATATTGCCCGTATATTGAAATCTTCGACAGAGGTTTGAAAAGGATATACCACGTCAAATTTCCGAAGTTTGTCAATTTGATAAACAATTTATTTCCCTGACTGAATGCAGCTGGATCTGGCCCAGTGATAACGGACGTGACTTACGAATTTTAGGTCGTAGGTTCGAACTCAGACAGGCGCTTTACTCTGTGTAAATTATTTCCGCTGCTCTCAAAACGGTGAAGGAAAACATCGTGAGGCAACCGGCATGTTCTAAGATCAAAAAATTCGAAGACATGTGATATCTATCAACCCGGACTGGGCCCGCGTGGTTGATGACAGCCCACTCCCTCTTACCGAGAGGAGGCCTGTGTCCCAGCTGTGGGAACGTTATACAGGGTGTTACGGAAAGGGTATATCAATACAAACGGGTTGAAGAGTGTATCTGGTCTAGAATCTCTGTACAAAATTTCAGCTCAAAAGCATTAACTTTGAAAATGCTTAATATTTTTTTTTATTTCGACATCATGGCGCTGCACTGGCGCTCAGCGGCGTGATGTGCGTGTACTAGGCGCACAGACACACTACAGATAAAATGGATAATGAGTCATTATCCATTATCTGTAGTGTAGTACAAACGTGTCACCGCACTACGAAGGTCATTATTAATGACCCTCGTAGTGCGGTGACACGTTTGTTATGATTTCAATTTAATAAACTATCGAAATAAAAAAATATTAAGCATTTTCAAAGTTACTGCTTTTGAGCTGAAATTTTGTACAAAGATTCTAGACCAGATACTCGTACACTCTTCAACCCGTTTGTATTGATATACCCTTTCCGTAACACCCTGTATATGCTGATTAGCTTATGCAGCTTTTGCACTCTGTTAGATACTTACTCGTAGTTACATTTAAATGCGTAAGATTTGGATTTACGATTCACATTACGGCAGCCGTTGACAATACTACACCATCTTGTCATTAAGGTCTCCAGTATCATCATAATAATTAAGGATCGGCTTAATGTTTACGAAGCCATACGACGCTTCCAACCGCCATTATTATGAAATACTAGCTTCTGTCCGCGACTTTGTCCGCGTGAAATTTCGTGCCCGACCCACCGCGTCGCGTCGCATCGCCCGCCCGCGCTTTTCATCGTTTTAGCTTAGAAAGAAAAGAAAGAAAGAAAGAAAATGACGCAAAAAAGAACACAAACACAAAAAATAAAATAAAAAGGTAGGTTAGCGTTCTTTCTGACTTTTTCTTATGGCTCTGCTCCTAAGGGTCGCAGCGTGATGTTATTAAGTTTTCCAGAAATTAGAGATTTTTCCAGAAATTATTAAAAAAAAAAACCAGCTACGTGCGAGTCGGACTCGCACACGAAGGGGTACCACCGTAAAATATTTAACACTAGGTACATATTAAAAAAATCACGTTTGTTGTATGGGAGCCCCCCTTAAATATTTTTTATTTTATTCTGTTTTTAGTATTTGTTGTTATAGCGGCAACAGAAATACATCATCTGTGAAAATTTCAACTGTCTAGCTATCACGGTTCACGACATACAGCCTGAGACGGACAGTGGATGAGTGGAGTCTTAGTAATAGGGTCCCGTTTTTACGCTTTGGGTACGGAACGCTAAAAAAACAAACAAACTCTTTAGCCACACTGATATCATTGTTGTCGAAAATGACGCATTTATACGTTGTTGAGACGTTAAGGATGGAAAGGACCTGGGTGATAATCATAGAAATTATGGTGATAATAAAACAGATACAAGAGGTAATTACAATTAGGTTTTAGTATTCAAATTCATGACCTCTGTTTAATGGGTTCCTATTTTCTACAGAAATCGTTTGTCGCGTAATTTTTTTGGAAACAAAAGCACAAGGAATTTACGTCACGTAATTTTCAGCAGTGGTGGCCCAGTGGTTTGACGACCGTAACTTACGAGTCATAAGTTCGAGCCCCGACAGACGCTTTACTTTGTGTAAATTGTTTCATCACCACTGCTCTCAAAACAGTGAAGGAAAAAATCGTGAGGAAACCGACATGTAGTAGTACCAAAAATTCAAAGACATGTGACATCTACCAACCCGCACTGGGCTTGCTTGGTGGATTACGGCCCACTTCCTCTCACCGAGAGGAGGCCTGTGTCCCAGCAGTGGGAACATTATACATTGATTATGCCTATGCTAATTTTCAGCAGGTGTGTATCAATACGCTTTGACTAAAGCTTTACAACTCAGGCATGATTCCGATCACGGCAGCACGCAGCAGTGCTGCTGCAGCACTACTGGTCCCCATATATTCTCTATAGGTTTATATGAGATTACATTCCGAGCACGGCAGCAATGCTGCACGACATTGCTGCGTCACATTGCTGCTGTGCTCGGAATGTAACCCATACTATTTCCATACTAATATTATAAGTTCGAAAGTAACTCTGTCTGTCTGTCTATATCTTACCTTTTCACGCCTAAACCACAGAACGGATTTAGATGAAATTTGGTAGAGAGATAAATTGCATCCATGGGAAAGGGCATAGGATAGTTTTTATCCCAGAAATCATCCTTTAAGGGTGTTAAAAGGGGGGTAGAAGTTTGTACGGGGAATCGATAATCGCTGAACCGATTTAGATGAAATTTGGTATGGAGAATATGGAGATAGTTTGAGTTGTAGGGAAGGATATAGAATAGTTTTTACCCCCGAAATTATCCCTTAAGGGTGTAAAAAGGGGGGTGGAGATTTGTAAAGGGAATCAATAAAAAAGTACTATAATACTTTTATCGCGGGTGAAACCGCGGGGCACAGCTAGTCTCTTATAAACCTATAGAACATGTATGGCGACCAGTAGTGACGCGGCAGCACTACTGCGGCAGCACTGCCGCGTGCAGCGTTGTTCGGAATCATACCTTTATCTTGTCCTTCCATTGCAAGTAAAGTACCTACCTGTACATACCTGCCATACTAATCTATAAAATGCCCGTATAATGCTGAACGTAACATGAATGTAAACTCAACTATTTTAAAATAAACGTAGTTTGCCCTCATTCCAAAGTTTAACCTTTGGAATACACGTGTGGATCCGTTGTTTGTTTTTACGGCTATTTTAATCTTCCATTTCTATTTCTAAATCTAATCAAGAGCTTACAACCCATTTTTTCAATCGTACGTATTCATTCAAGTCCATTTGTCCACCTATAGTCCATTCAAAATTATTTTACCTCTGACACCATTTAAACCTTAAACCTTATGGTGAAGAGAATAAAGGTCACTGTGACGAAAAATTACAAGGAAAATAACTGTGAACGTACACTAAGTGCAAGTAAACCGGCCTCCGGCCTCCTTGGCAATCAAAACACAAAAATGTATGAATAAAACAACGGCTGCATTGTCCCGACATTGTATTGAACCCACATGTGGCACTGTACAATGTAAAAGTTATTAAAATATTTATATTGTCGCCGTATGCCCCATTGAAGTAGGTTAAGGGGGCACATAAAATATAACACGGTTTGAATGGCGGCGTAGGCGCGTCTCCGGTCTCAAGGAACACAATATGGGACTTTTATCTAATGGGATACTGCATGATGTAAGTCCGCAGATCTGCACACCCTACCCTATTTCATGTTAAGCAAATATCAACTTTAAATCAATGAAAATTAAGTTGAGTTTTTAGAGTGACGAACGCAAATTATCTACATATCTAGCAAAAATACTAAGAATTAAAAAAACCGCGCGCGATTTCGACGGCGTTAAAATCCTGATACTTGGCAATACTGTAGCTTCACATTAGTGAAAGAATTTTTGGAATCGGATCAATAGTTTCGAGGATTACTTACTCCTTTATTTTTTAACCATTCCATACAACACAAAGAAAAACATTTCTTCATACAGTTTTCGCAATCCCATAAAATTGCTTATTCAATTGACACAAAAACCTTTACCATAAAATAACTTTTAGGAAATATCGAAAGGGTACGCAAGAGAGCGAAATGAGAGAGCATCTATGCCGCCATAACGTTTGTCAATTTCCATAAAGATTTGCAAGATTCCAGTGAATGGGTATCTAATAATCTGCTTATATCTACATATAAACTGCATTATGCCATCATAGAAAACGTTATCCAATTTCTTAGTAAACCTTTCCCAAGCGACCCGTCGCTGCTTCGCGCAGTTTTTCCGACTCGACAATACAACGAGAATTCTTCATCATATTTGAGTTTAAACTGAATGAGTTTAAATTAATATACACATAAACGTTCTGAAATAAATGCTCTAATTGATGGTGAAAAACACATTAAAATCTGTTCTACAGTTTAGTAGATACTAGCTGCGCCCCGCGGTTTTACCCGCATAAGTCTCGATCCCGTGGGAATATCGGGATAAAAGTACCCTATGTCCTTTTCCGGGACTCAAGCTATCTCTATACCAAATTTCATCAAAATTGGTCCAGCCGTTTGAGCGTGAAGAAGTAACAAACATGTAAACACACACACACTCACAAACTTTCGCCTTTATAATATTAGTGTGATAAGTGCTCACACAGACAGACCCGAAAAGCGACTTTGTTTTATGCAGTACCCTAGCTTCTGCCCGCGACTTTTCCGCGAAAAATTTCAGCCCGCGTCGCACTTTTACTTCGTTTTCGCTTAGTTTTCTTTCTGACTTTTTTTCTTTTTGCTCGGCTTCTAAGGGCCATAGCGTGATGTTAAATATAGCCTAGCCTTCCTCAGTAATTGGGCTATCAAATGCAAAAATAAATTTTCAAATCAGACCAGTAGTTCCAGAGATTAGCGAGTTCAAACAAACATAATCTTCAGCTTTATTATTTAGATATATATTTATTTATTTGGGATGCATGAAGAAGCCTCCTCGTGTAGCGCAGTTTGTTCCGCCAGTTACTCAATTGAACCGAGCGCTCGGCGCGTCCTGGACAGTCACACCCAAAACCCTATTTGACTGGCCAATTCTTCCCTTGCGGTGGTAGGGCTAACGCCCGCCTGGTTTGCGACCACACTCCCACCGGAGTCCGGCGTCAAGCAACCTGCTGTGTTTCGTCGATGCGTGGGAGTTCCAGTGCCTTAGGCATCTTCTGGGCACGCTCGTTCCATCATAGACCTCATCCATCGCTTTCCATCAGGCGTGATCGAGGTTAAGAGCGTGCCCATTCAGCAATAAAAAAAAATATATATATAGATAAGCGGTCACACAGGCTACTCTGCACAGGCTGACAAGAAGCGACCAAGATAGATGACACAAAGGCAGTTGTTGCGTTGCCGAGATTACTTTATTACTTTAATTCACCAACATAAATCTCTAGAATTTTCATTCTGAATATCTCTTTTAGGTTATAAGACGGCATTTTGCAAAAAGGAATTCATTATGGCTGCCATATTTCAAGTGAATTTGCGTATAAACGAAGTTATTTTACACACTGCTGCAACTTTATTTTGAGAAGGTTTGAGGTTCGTCGTTTTTTAATATTAAGAACGAAGTGAGAGCAATTTTAAGGTTACTTAGCTGTTTTAATTTAAACATAAATCATTTATTTATTGATTTAGGATCTCCAACAAAAAATGTACACAACACATCCATACTAATATTATAAATGCGAAAGTGTGTCTGTCTGTTACCTCATGTCCAGGTGGGACAATAAAGATGACAACTAAGCTAACAAAGTTTAATTGTATTGCAATACACTGTAAATGATATCAGATACATGAATACTATACAAATAAATAAAATTGGAGTCTCTGTTTGTAATATTAAACTAACCGCTTTTTACTAAATGCATATGGATGTCTACACGGTACAAATACCAAAATAACATTTTTTAAAATTTTTGTCTGTCTGTCTGTTCCGGCTAATCTCTGAAACAGCTGAACCGATTTTGACGGGACTTTCACTGGCAGATAGCTGATGTAATAAGGAGTAACTTAGGCTCCTTTTTATTTTAGAAAAGAATTAGGGTTCCGCGCAAAAAAATTAAAACGTTTTCCGTCATGCACGCAAACGAAGTCGCAGTAATAAATAAAATGAAGAATACTATCCGGTTTAGCTTATAGCGGTACAACCATAAGACAATTAGGTAGGTCACATAAACATCGCGCATGTATTTCCCCAAAGGAAAAGGCCAAAGGGTTAGGTAGAGGTGCACCTGCATTTCGCTAATTATATTTAAGTCCCACGTGATAGGGGGCGACCCTATTGCCATCAACCGGGCACTAATCCAGACTCCGGACTGAGAAATTCCAGATGGAAAAATCCTATAACACATTGCCCAACCCAGGAATCGAACCCAAAACCTCATACTCAGCAGTCGCGCTTGCGACCACTAAACCAACGAGGCAGTAGTATTAGGTAGGTTACACCATAACATAATAATTTATTTTTTATTGCTGAATGGGTCCGCTCTTGACCTCGACCACGCCTGATGGAAAGCAATGGATGAGGTCAATGATGAAACGAGCGTGCCCAGAAGATGCCCAAGACACTGGAACTCCCACGCATGAAACACAGTAGGCTGCTTGACGCCGGACTCCGGTGGGAGGGTGGTCGCAAACCAGGTGGGCGTTAGCCCTACCACCGCAAGGGAAGAATTGGCCAGTCAAATTATATGTTGGGTGTGACTGTCCAAGATGCGCCGAGCGCTCGGTTCAGTTGAGCAATTGGCGGAACAAACTGCGCTACACGAGGAGGCTTCTTCATGCATCCCAAAAATTCCATAACAATACGTGACAATACAAGTAACGACACAACAAAAAAACTGCCAAACTGCCCAAATAGCTAAAGTGTTCAATTACTAAAACTGTTCAAGCACAAAATATAATAAAAACAACCATAAATGTAACGTAACACGTATCAAACACACAAATTGTTCTTGAAATAAAAATTATTGGCGAAATGTGAAGCGAAACCGTACATTTAGGGGTCCGTTGGTATACCTAATATGATTTTAATGCTTGGATACGTTTTATTTTCCTTCTTCAGGTTAAGCTTCGTTTGCCACGGACGTATCGTGGGTGGGGTACATAACGAGATTCTTCCGTTCCTCGGAAAAAACGTAAACCCGTTGATCCCGGCTGGCATTCAGTCAGAAGCCCGAAAATCTGACAACCAATCTTACCAAGGGGTATCGTGTTAACTGGTTTGTCGAGTTCATATAGGCAGTCGCAACATGTAAAACACTGGTATGCAGCTGAATCGGATTAGACAGGAAGCCGACCCCAACATAGTTAGGAAAAGGCTAGGCAGATGATGATGGTGTACCCAGTATGACTTTACAATGCTTGCGTTTTATTTTCCTCCTTCCCGTAAGACTTATTGCATAAGTTAGTATTTCCGGAGTCAGGTTTTCCGCATTCAGAATATTGCGGTCTGGCTTGCATATTGTAGGAGAAATAAAATATGGCGAGATTTCCAAGCTGTGTTTTATGAGAAATCTGCAGGTCTGTTTATTGCAAAATCTTGCACAAATATCCTTGACAAACAAAGATATAATTTTGAAGAAAGGAAACTCTATAATAATACATCGTCGATTTGGTCACGACAGACGGTAATACTATACAGGGTTATTTGAAAAACACCAACAACCTCTTAAGAAGTCATTGTACTCATCATTATGAACAACTTTTACTATGGGACCAAACCTGAAATCGCGAAAAAAAAATCAGCTGTTCCATACATTTTGACGAGTTCTACGAACATAAATGTAGGGAACAGCTGATTTTTTTCAACCGACGAAAAAACGGAGGAGGTTATCAATTCGACGCGTATATTTTTTTTTTTTTTTTTTTTTTATGTATGATCACGCATAACTTTTTACAGAGCAGTCCGATTTTGATAATTCTTTTTCTATTGGAAAGGATATACCCCGAAGTTGGTCCCATATAAATTTGGAAAAAAAAATTCAACCCTAAGGGTAGGAAAACAGGGGATGATTGATTGTTCACTCACTGATTGTAATGTATGACCACGCATAACTTTTTACAGGGTAGTCCGATTTTAATAATTCTTTTTTTATTGGATAGGACATACCTCGAAGTTGGTCCCATGTAAATTTGGAAGAAAAAATCGTACCCTAAGGGTGGGAAAATAGGGGTGATTTATTGTTCATTCATAGATTTTAATGCTGAGCTGTGTATTACAATTAAAATAAAAGGCGTATCTATGTTGGTATATAAAGCCTGTTTTTTTAAGTATTTTATTATACAAAAAATAATAATTAAAGTAGGATTATGTAACAGTTAATATCTAAAGTAAGGTAGGTAGCTATTTCAAAAGTAATCAAAAATTAAGCATGTAGTAATTAGTAAATTATAGCCTTAAAAAATTATAAAATAAAAACTTTTTAACAAAAAAATTAAACCTCCGAAAAAACTGAAAAGCAAAAAATAATAACCTTTTTTATTTTACCTTAATAAATAAGTTCTTAAACTAATGCAATTATACCTAAGAAATTTTGAGTCGGCGCCAAACAATCAATGAACAAAGATCACTAAATTACCTTAAATTTAAAGAAATAACCAAATCAAATTAATAATGCAACGTGAAATCTCCAGCGATTCCAAACAAAAAATGCGTTCTCCGCACGACCACTCGCAACGATATTAAGTTGCTTGTTTGGCGCCGACTCAAAATTACTTAGGTATAATTGCATTAGTTTAAGAACTTATTTATTAAGGTAAAATAAAAAAGGTTATTATTTTTTGCTTTTCAGTTTTTTCGGAGGTTTAATTTTTTTGTTAAAAAGTTTTTTTCGTAAATGTTGTTTATAATGATGAGTACAATGACCTCTTAAGAGGTTGTTGGTGTTTTTCAAATAACCCTGTATATTCCGTCTTACTGATGACTGGTGATTTAAAAATAACGACACTTTGATCACATGCATTAGTCCTGCCGTCTGCGCAACTCTCCTTGGTACTCCATAAGGTAATTCACTTCCACGTTCAAATGATTTTAAATTAGGTACGGAACCTTCAGAACCAGTTTTCTTTACTAGTAGTCTATGAAAGATACCACAATATGTGATATATGTACCATGTTGTATAGAGAATATAAAATTTTACGCCCTTTTCTGTGTCTCGGGCGAGTTTGTAAATTTTGTTATTATTAGCTGCTTTTCTTTATTTGTTCCTTTCCAAGTTCGCTTAGTTTTGTATTCCTTTTGTTAGTTTACTTTTTTCATTGTGTGCTGAATCTTAACCATAACTGACATTTCTTTTAGTGTAGATTATTTTTACGCATCATTCATTCATTCTCCTACCCTATATTCCAATTTATTTGGGATCGGTACAGTATGTTTTTTTTCTTCTTCAATTCTCTATTAGTCGCCTACTCGGCCCCTTTCTAACCATATCATCATTCACACCGTCCATCCATCGTTAGTTAGGGCTTCTCTTACTGTTATAGCCATCGACATTGTTATTATAATCTTTATTCAATTAAATACCATTATAAATTATATTTTTAAATATTACAATATAAAAACATTAAAAAAAAAACGAAAAAAAATAGTAGCCTACCGGTATCGGGAACAGGGTCCAAGCTACCGGCGGTCAGGGCTCCATAATATTGTTATAATATTTAATACTAACGCAACTCCGGCTCCCAAGGTAGGCACCGCGCCGCCTGGTTTGGGGACCAGGGACCTATGTATATTAGTCGTCATCTCGGTAGTCACCTCTCTAGACATATAATCTTTCAGACAGTCCATCCATACTTTTTTCTATTTTTACGCATAAGTATCCTAGATATAATCGTATTCAATTATTTCTGCGAATAAAGGACATTCTCATAACAAGACACATCTCAGACACAATAAGCACAAGCCAACTCTAATTTGGAACATATTCTTTAGCAACGTTATACTGAAGCTTTCAGCATTTTGTTTCAAGTCTCGCTCAACTCTCAAAGCTTTGTAGAAAAATACCTCGGGACGAGAATTTATTTCTAAGCACTTACGATCTTTTCTAGACATAGATTACTTAAGATCTAGTTTAGGTTTTAGTTTATTGGTCACTAGCGGCCCGCCCCAGCTTCGCACGGGTGCAATTTTTTTTTTCGAATTTCCAAAATTTTCTTTCATACAAACCTTGGGGGCTAAAAACGCCACTTTAAGCAATTCCTCTAAATGAAATTCATTTCCCGAATTCCCAGCAGATCATTAGCAATTCCTCTAATTTTCGTAAAATGGTGACACATAATAGCAGAATCGCCTACAATTCAATTCATATTAGAATCATATTGGGTGTAAATATTACCGCATGAAAAAAATAAAAACCGTAATTTTATCGGTAAATTTTTCTTTACAGTTTTTATAAAATAAATTAGTTTTTAATTTTTTATTTCTACAGTTTAAATGTTATTAAATTATAATATGCCTTATAACTGCTAAACATACCGCAGATAAGCCCTGAAAAGGGAAATTAGAAACAATAAAAACTTTTTAGGCTGGCAACGCGTACAAAGAAGTTTTCAGGCCGCATTCCGAATTAGCTATAATCGCTCACAGCACTCACATCATGTCACATGAGTTCCGATTTAGATATTACGATTATTTATCCATTTATTTCAGGCATCAAGGCCCATATAAACACATACAATACAATATTAATATAACTTATAAATACATACAACATTATAATTACACTAAAAACTAACGTATACACAGTGTCTGCGTCGTGTTTCGCTGACTGGCGTCGTGTAGCCGGCCACGAAACCGGCGGTACACAACACCCTTCGGCCAGAACTCTTACGTTAAATTAATTAATTAATTATGATGGCTGAGAGCTGTCAACAATTCGGAACGCTCGTGAACGCGCTCACAGTGCTTACTCAATGTCAATACGATATTATTTACAGTATTTCTTTGTATAAACACCATATTTCTTCTTCAGTTCTTCTTTGGTTAGGTGGCGACTGTCAGCCAGAAGCACAATTTCGAAAATGCCACATTTGTTTTATATAAAGATATGATGCAACACAAAACACACTGACACATCCTCACATTTCTCACACACTCAGTCATTTTTGACAGCGCTCACGGTTATATTAGAGCTGGTTCACATTAGGTCGGACCGACAGTTTGCCGTTCACCGACTGCCGGGTGTTGCTGTTTACACTAGACGCCGCCGACCCGACCTAATGTGAATATAACTGTCGGTACGGTCGTTTTACTGCCCGGCCTGGGTCGTCACAAAACAGTTGTGAGTTGAGAGAAATCAAAACTTCTACATTAATTTCGCCCTCCATATTGAAACGTGTCTTCTCTGCATACACGTCGACGAAACTGCTTGCGCGAGTGCCGAGAGCGGGGTAATTTGGCAGGCGGGTGTCGCCGCCGCTTCGCGCCGACAAATGTGAACAGCGCCATACTTGCTAGTACGCCAATATTATGTCCGATCCGACAGAAATCGTGGCTGGACGTACGGTAAAAGTGTCGGCTTCGACAATTTGGTCGGGTCGCCCTAATCTGAACGGCGCTATTAACATACATACGCCAATATGGATCCGACACGTTTGTCGGGCCGGTAAAACTGTCGGTCCGACCTAATGTGAACCAGCTCTTATTATAAGGCATGGCCGGCATTATCGCAAGATGGCGCATGTCATGACGTCATCTATGAAGATTCACTGGACATCGTTTTCGCGCTCACGCTAATGCGGTACGGAGCACGCTCAGATCGATTACATCCCAACTCGGAACGCACCCTAAAGTTTCTCCCTTGAGTTATGTCAACTATTGTCATTATTGTCAACATTAGTCAACATCAAACTGAATCTGCTTCTGCTGATTGCTGCAGCCACAGAGTACTTTTTGATAGACTGGCTGCAGCCCCATATTCCAGGCTCTAGCCAGACTCGTGCGTCAGCCCCTACCACTGCCGAATTCGATGCTACAACAGTGCCTCTGCCTCGTCGAACTCGGCAAGCGAGATACCCCAGTGAGTGGATTTTTCTAATCCTACAGCTATTCATATTGGGCTTAAGACATAATGACTATTGAAAACTATTAAGTAAGGTATTTTCATTACGTTTTTTAGGTCACCCTCTGGCTGCACTAGATGAGGCTCGGAGAGTTTTACCTCAGGTGGAGATGAAACAGCTGATATGGCAAATGAATAGTGCAGAACCTTCAGAGGCTTGCTGATGCAGTTGAAAGACTATTTATTGGTGTCCTATAGAGGTAAAGTATGAGTTTTTTGTACATGCAATAAAAAAAATAAGTATAACATTCATATAATATAATTATAAAGAAATACAAAGGAAAAAATACTATATTTTAACATTTAAATACCACAAAAACTTTAACTTTGCATCCGGTTAGATGGAAGCCGACCCCGACATAGTACATAGTTGGGAAAAGGCTAGACAGACGATGATGATGATTTGACTTACTAAAACCCACAAATTTTTCTTTTCAGCCTGGTGGAGTTGTTCCAAGTGGGTCTTAAGTGGATGGTGATTCCATAAAAAGGAGACATGGTTTGCCCCTCCGCAGCTAGCATCGACACAAATAAGAGTCGCAAACCTAAATGAATGAAAAAAAGGCTAATGCATTATTATGTTTTGTATTCTTTTTTTAATATTAGAAGATGAGATTGTTAATATAGTAAATACAATATTTTTCATATCACTATTGTTTTATTTTAGTGAAAGGTATAAGGTATCCTCTTCTACGGTCCTCTTATATATACTACTTAATAAAATTGAAATAAAGTATGACAACATAATAATATCACACCTATATATCCCTGAAGGGTTAGGCAGAGGTGTACAATACACCTAAAATGTGAATAGAAGATTGTAGAAAGTTGTCCTTTAGAGCCAAAGCACACACGCTACTTTTTGCATCGCCGTGCGGTGTGGAATGCTTGGTCGCTGCATTTAGCTTCTAAAAAGCAGCTGAATCGCCGATCGCCGATGCAAAAAGTAGCGTGTGTGCTTTGGCCCTTAAGCATGAATATGATCAATGTTTTTATTTTATCGAGGGGGTGGTACAGAGTAGGTACCTAAACGTCTACAATAATAAATGATAGTCTATCTAGAACTATTTAATTAAAACCAGGTACAATCCATTTACTTGCCTTGGAGCTAGTAATTATGCCACCTCGGCGGGAACTTAAGTACGGCTCCAGCTCATGGATGAGGTCGCGACACACACTTTTATTTAGTAGCCTGTATAAGCCAACAAATTCGAGATCCGGCATTTCGAATGCTATGTCCATTTTCCGAAGAGCTGCATTTCGTAGGTGATATAAAAAGGTCTCCGAAAGCCGCGCGTGCTCCAGAAAATTTTCATATAGGGCTAAATCTGCCATTATAACAATATTTCTTCACAAAACCTCCAATATGATTTGTGAAATGTTGCATTTGACTCACTTCTTATGATTCTGCTATTTGACACTAAAGCAATTCGTATTTTGTGGACCATTTTACGAATCTTCATTCAAAACTGTCAAACAGATGAATTGCGTGATATGAATTGTGCGCAAATAATATTATGAATTGTCGGTTTGTGACCATTTTACGACTTTTAATATGATTCATAATGTTATCCTTTTATGATTCTGCCAAAGTGACCTTTTTAGGCCCCCTTGTCCCGGCAATACCGATCACAACAAAAAAAGAATTAGCGAAATCGGTCAAGCCGTTTTCATGTCAAGTCGTGACAACGGAAAACGGGTTTCATTTTTATATATATAGATTTAGAAAACAGGGCCTTTAAATCAAGTTCAAAGCATTTATTTCATTTAAACCAATTACAGGCACTTTTGAATTGTCAAGGAGTCGTTCAGTCAGAAAGATGAAGCTAGTAGTCCATTCCAAAGCGTAGGGAGCAAGCGACGGCTCGTCCTGAGATCGACAGTTATTTAAGAATATACTGTAACAATAGTTCTCTATAGGAGGTCCCTATGGAGAAGAACGGGCAAGAAACTCCATGGCCACTTTTGTTATTCAAAATATTCTTAAATAGCTGCTGTCGGCATCACCAGTCCTGACTCTCTACAATTTGGATGCTGAAAAAAAACTATAAACGAGGTATAAACAGATTTTATATAAAATATTTCTGTTATTTTAGTATATTGTGGTATCTTACAACTCCCACACGAACGAAGTCGCGGGCAGAAGCTAGTCTATATATATAAAAATGAAACCCGTTTTCCGTTGTCACGACATAACATGAAAACGGCTGGACCGATTTCGATGAAATTTGGTATAGAGATAGTTTGAGTCCCGGGAAAGGACATAGGATAGTTTTTATCCCGATATTCCCACGGGATCGACATTTACGCGGGTGAAACCGCGGGGCGCAGCTAGTTCTTAATAAATATACAAAAAGGCTTATTTTTTTATTACCTTTGTAAATAGACTGAAGATTACTTTGAGATGGGTATTTCCCAGAATAATGGTAGAGAAACT
Organism: Amphipoea lucens; assembly: GCA_947508005.1. Lineage (NCBI taxonomy): Eukaryota > Metazoa > Arthropoda > Insecta > Lepidoptera > Noctuidae > Amphipoea > Amphipoea lucens. The sequence goes on from OX382370.1 coordinate 15,443,561, forward strand.
TCACAATTCTCTCTGCATTACGGAATAGTTTTCTACTTTGGCTATTTACGTTACCTGCGAGTGAAGGAAAAGTTTGGATGCGGAAAACTTCAAATTGCACATCAGGTTAGCTATTGCTGAAGTTTTAATAGTACTGTTCATCATTACTTAGAGTAAACATCGTGGTTCCGCTCTGGTTGTTCTTAAGCATATAAGTATATGAAGTTTTGACAGCGTAAGTTTAGGTTTGAACGGCGTTTTTGGCTGCAGTAGTAAAAGGCTCCGATAGAATAGGAAACTTTTATTTCAGACAGGAGTCCGTAGGGTATGTAACAATTTTACTTAACTTCTAGTGTTAGTTGGTAAAAGACATACAAATAATTAGAAAGAAAGAAAGAAAATACATTTATTTAGCACAGACTAAAAGACACACAATACACCAGATACATCAGATAAAAAACAAAACAAAGATCAAATAAAAAGCGTACAGTCCGATGTAAGTAATAAGCAGGAAAGTGTGCCTCACGGCTACGCCAAAAAGGCCCAGGCAATTCAGCATGGAGCTGCATCCACCTCTGCAACATCGGGCAATCCCATAGATATCCGGGCAATCCCATCGATCTGCGAACACACTGAGAATACTGTTGGTGCTGGCGCGAACACACGTCATCATATCATCAGGGATGCACATCTATTCCTAATAATGGCGGCAAAACCATTAATATTATTATCCACAAACATCCCTGATGCACTACAACGCCACGGCAGCAGGAGCAGTACTCTCAGTGCATGATTATAGATCGCTGTACGCCCGCTGAGTGAAGTTGACCCACAGGCTGCACGTGTAGGACTGACAGTAAGCTTTGAATAGCGCCAATGATGTCATTCATCTGCCTTGTTCTATTTGTCGCAAGCGCTACTGCTGAGCCTGGATTCGATGCCCCGATCGGGCAAAGTGTTATTGGGTTTTTTTCCATCTGGAATCTCTCAGTCATCATCATCTGCCTAGCCTTTTCCCAACTATGTATGTTAGGGTCGCTTCCAGTTTAACCGGATGCAGCTGAATACCAGTATTTTACATGGAACGACTGCCTATCTGACCTCCACAACCCAGTAACTGGGTAATACGAAACCCCTTGTTAAGACTGGTTGTCAGACTTTCGGGCTTCTGGCGACTCGTAACGACTGTCAAAGATCCACGAATGACAGCCGGGACCAACGGCTTAACGTGCTTTCCGAGGCACGAAGGGGTCTTGGTATGTAAAGATGATCACCCATCCACGAACCAACCGCGGCAAGCGTAGCTTATCCTGATCGATCGACCCGTGCGGCTGTTATTACTTAGCCACAAGCTCCCTTATTCTAAATTATAGTGTATCATCTAAAAGCCTTCCAGCAAACTATTATTTATCTTCGATCACATTACGTTAAAGTCAACGATCGATTTCGATCTGATAATCTTTTACCGATCAGGAGTGAGATTGCAAAATAATGCCTTTTCTTCTCGTGTGGCTGTTATGAGGCAGATAGACATTAAATCATTTTTACATCCCTGCTAAGCCCGTTCTGTGGCCTATATGCCGATGTCTACAGGAATATAATGATAAATTGCCCCGCTTTTTTATTATCCAGAAAATGCTTCCCTACTTTATGAATATTCGACACTATTCTTAAATCCTTTGCGGATTAGCGCTTTTTATTATCTGGGTGTTTTATTCTTTCTAGGTCTTTTACTATACCTTATGCCTTACTTGTTTTCCTTTTCTTATCACCATCATCATTTCAGCCGAAAGACGTCCACTGCTGGACATAGGCCTCCCCGAAGCACCTCCACATCGACCGGTTTTATGCTTCTTGCATCCAACGGGTTCCTGTGGCAGTGTGGCCTCCACAAGGTCGTCGGTCGACCTTGTGGGAGAACCTTCGGCCCATAGATATATGAAAGAAGAGGACCAGAACAGAACCTTTCGGCCCCATCGGTCATTTGTTCTGCGAGCAATGTGCCCTGCCCACTGCCACGTAAGTTTGACAATTCTTTGGGCTATGTCGGTTACATTGGTTCTCCTGCGGATCTCTTCATTTCTGATTCGATCACGCACGGAAACTCCTTTTCTTATACAGCGGAGAAATTGCGTATACACTAACAGTAGGAATGGCTTTCATTTTGACAGTCCAACCCATGGAGCACTGGTTGTTGTGCTCCATGGTCCAACCACATTCATTGCGTTATTTACGGTGTTGAGCAGACAAATTTTTCGAACATTTGAAGCAATGGATCTCTTCTTCGATCGGATCGGTTCTTTCTATATCTTTTATGATCCTCACTTGTTTGTTTTCCTTTTCTGATTGAGGTTTTTCTTTAGTACTTGTACCTATATGAAACTTAACAATATAAATCAAAATATAATGCTACAAGATTACACTCTTAGTAAAAAAAAAAAACATAAAAAATATAAGCTAAGAAAGTAATCCTTCCTTTTCTGAAGGTAAAGCGAAACAGGAAACAAATAATTTAAATAGATCACAGTAGATTTGTAAATAAGAACATAAACCTCCTCCTTTTTGGAAGTCGGTTAAAAATACTGTACGAGCATCGCCACATGAATTGTAGGTATTGTTTTAGTTTTTACCTTAACAAGCATTTGCTTATTCGCCGATTACTACTTAGTTTACATTCGCTGAACAAGCTCTCGCGCCCACCACAAGTAACCTACTTTATGTATTATATAATTTAACGTTTTTCATAATAAATCGAGCAATCTATAACGGACACAAGACAGTAATTTTATTTCCTGTATACTTCCCGTGTGATTCGTATCCACCAACAGTCTACATGCTACATCTCGGTGTACGGACAAACTGCCCGTACAAATACTAAAAACTTAAAACGAAAAGGAGAAGATAAGGCAAGAGATAAATCTATGGTCATTATTTCCAACAGCTACCTAATTACCATGATCAGAGCAGTGGTGACCCAGTGGAAACGGCCGCGTCTTACGAGTAGTAAGTCGGGGGTTCGAACCCAAGCAGGCACTTTACTTTGTGTAAATTATTTCATCACCGCTGCTCTCAAAATGGTATAGGAAAACATCGTGACGAAACCGGTTTTAGGACATAAAACCAAAAATTCGAAGATAAGTGACATCTACCAACCCGCACCGGGTCCACGTCACGCGTGGTGTATTATGGCCCACTCCTTCTCAACGAGAGGAGGCCCGTGTCCCATTATTACATTAGTGAAAGAAAAAAAAAAAGAAAGAAAATACATTGATTTAGGACAGACTAAAAGGCACACAATACACCAGATACATACATCATATAAAAACAAAAAATAAAGATCAAATAAAAAGTGCAAAGTCTGATGTAAGAAATTAGCAGGAAAGTGTTGGTAGGGGAGCCCAGAGGGTTTTTGAGCAAGCATATTCAGGGCGAGAAGTTGATAGCTGAGTAGGTCTGGCATGAAGAGAGAACACCGAAAATACGTGTCCTGATAGTGAATATATAAATATCTGACGGAATGCTGGAGCCTTTTGGCAAATATGAGGAAATTTTATCAATTCAGAAAATTACCCAATACTGGTCATAATTTTGCATTTATCCCTAAATCAAGGAACCCAATAGGTTCGATTACTATTTGAATTGGCAGGTGACACGTTTGTCAAGATTTCTCGACATTCAGAAGTATGAAAATACTGAACACTTGAATGTAATGATTAAAAGTTAAGTAGCAAAATTAAAACATCATCGGAGTACACCATAAACAAAGTTGATAATTTCAACATTTTACTATAACCAATTATTTCAAAAACATCCTCATTTTATGGGCTATGTAACGAACTAGCAACGTTTTAAAAAATATTGAGAGATACTCGTCAATTGTTTGATTAAGCTGGCAAAGGTGAAAAGCCATACTTACTAAAAATAACGAAAACATTAAAGTAACGACTTGTTTGCGTCGTAATACTTTTCTATTCGAGGTTTTATTGTAACTACGAACCTCTGCGCTCGTTATCGCTACTGCTATCGCCTCTAATTCTCAGTGATAGTTCGTTATGAGAGTTTTATTAAATAAGTCCCAACACTTCTACTTAGGCCGCCAGCTGCTAGTTAACTAGATTAAATGAAAAATCATGAGATTGAAATTTATTTCTGTTGTATATAGGTACCTACATACTTCCTAGTTTATAAGTTTATGGTTATTGGGTTTTGTGTCTACCCTCCATCATATTGTTGTTCCTACCCTACTCTTATGATTTATCCACTTGTATTTCTAGGCTACTTAGCTCAATACACAAATTACGATATTTGGTGTTTTATTGAAGACATAATATTGGCGACGAGTATAAAACATGACAATGGAGTGTAAATCCGTGAAATTTCACGAGTTCAATGTGAAATGTGATAATTGGGACAATTACATCGACAGACTTAAGTATTGTTTTGAGGCGAATGGCGTCGTCTCAGATTCGGCAAAAAGGGCAAATTTCTATACAGTGTGCGGCGAACAAGTGTTTGAGACTCTTCTGGCGTTGATTACACCTAAAAAATCTTGTGAAGTAACATTCAGTGAAATTGAAGTGATCCTAACCAAACATTACAGCCCAAAACCTAATGAGATTTCTGTGTCGTTCAAATTTTATAAGCGCGATCAACTACATAGTGAATCCGCCGCGGAATACATAGCGCAACTCAGAAAAATCAGTGCCGGTTGTAACTTTACAGACATGGAAAGGATGCTTCGTGACAGATTGGTATGCGGGATGAACAATCACAATTTGCAGTACGAACTGCTAAAGAAAGATAATTTGCGATACCATGACGTAGTGGATGCTATGCTTTCGACCGAAAGTGCGGGAAGGGACGCTCGTATGATGCAGAGCGCCTCCGTCTCCGGCGCCGCCGTCAGCTACGACGCGACGGCAGTGGACGCCGCGGCGACGTCGCCGCCGTCATGTGAACCTATGGACGTCAACGCCGTGCAATCCAAAGCAAATGTTCGACTGTGTTATCGATGTGGAGACCGGCACGCGGGCGAATGTCGCTTCGTTAACGCCGTGTGCCACTTTTGTAAGAAAGGTCACATCGAGAGAATATGCACCGCTAAAAAGAGAAGTCGTTCTGAAAAAATTAACTTAGCCGAACACGAGGCTGACGTGCGCCTTAATGGCATATATAACATAGAGAGCACAAGGAGCTCTCGCGTTCCGGCATACGAGGTGAAGCTACTACTGGACGGCGCGCAGGTAGCAATGGAGGTGGACTCCGGCGCCGCTTTCTCCTTGGTGAACCAGCAGACGTGGGCGCGCGTGCGCTCGCGCAGCGCTTTGCGTGCGGTACCCAACCGCCTGTGCACATGGAACAGCTCACCGGTCACAGTGATGGGACAAGCTCAAGTGCAAGTACTATATAAAGACATTAAGTGTGTTTTGAATGTCATTGTAGCTAAGGGCTCGGGACCGAATCTGTTAGGACGTAACTGGTTCGAGGCACTAGGTATAACTTTAAATGTTAATATGATATCTGAACTTGACATGTCTGCGAACGATCAGATTGTAAGTAAGCACAGCGAGGTTTTCAGGGACGGACTCGGTACTTACAGGGGGGACCCTGTGGCTATACATTTGAAACCAGGTGCGACCCCTAGGTTTTTGAAGGCACGTCCCGTACCATATGCGATTAAAGACAAAGTTGAAAAAGAGATAGATCGTTTAGTGGGGGAAGGGGTACTTCGCGCTGTGTCTTTTTCAGAATGGGCGACTCCGGTGGTTCCAATACCCAAACGAAACGGGGACATTCGTCTTTGCGGTGACTACCGTAGTACGGTTAATCAGGCTACCGAGTCTGATACCTACCCTATGCCGACTGCAAGTGAAGTGTTTGCTACGATTGCTGGTGCCAAATTTTACACGACACTCGACCTTGACCGTGCATATACACAGGTGGTCGTCACAGACGCCACAGCACAGATGTTAACCTTAAACACATGCAAAGGTTTGTTTTCAGTACACAGATTGGCTTTTGGTGTTAAAGCCTGCCCGGGAATTTTCCAGCGCTTGATGACGGCGTTGCTGGCGGGCGTTCCCGGCGTCGCGGTACTGATCGATGACGTCATCGTCAGTGGCCGGACGATGTCGGAGATGACGCAGCGCCTCGACACAGTACTGCAGCGCATTGGTAAGGCAGGTTTGCGGCTCAATCGGAACAAATGTAAGTTTGCCAAAGAACGTGTAGAGTTTCTAGGTTTTGTCATAGATGCTGAGGGTATTCATCCTGCACCTAGCAAGTTGAGTCTATCGTTAAGACTCCTGAACCAAAGAACGTTCCACAACTTCAAGCGTTTTTAGGATTATACAATTTTTATGAGAGGTTCGTACCTCACAAAGCCACCATGTTCGAGCCACTACATAGGTTGCTCGACAAAGCACAATCTTGGCAATGGACAGAAAGGGAGCAAAGGAGCTTTGACACGGCTAAAAGGTTGTTGTCATCTGACTTGACGCTCGTTCATTACGACTTAAATAAGCCGTTGGTACTCACCTGCGACAGTTCAGAATATGGCGTCGGCGCTGTATTATCCCACGTTATGGAAGACGGACAGGAGCGCCCCGTAGCTATGAGTTCCAGAACTTTACATACTCACGAACGACGTTACTCACAATTAGATAAAGAGGCCACTGCGATTTCATTTGGAGTTAGCAAGTTTCATAACTATATAATGGGAAGATCTTTCACTATAGTTACGGACCATAAACCGTTGTTGGGCATATTCGATCCGAAGCGACCTATGCCCACGGTCTTGTCGCCTCGCCTAACGAGGATCGCAATTTTGTTGACGTCACACAATTACGAAATTGTGTACAAACCGGGACAACAAATTGGTCACGCTGATGGATTGAGCCGATGGCCACAGCCGGTTCCAGACCAACCTGAACAGCAGTTATGTGACGTGTTGCTAATGGCAGAGACACCTACCGACTTTCCTGTGGATGCTGATCAAATAGCAATAGCAACGAAGCGAGATAGGCTATTATCTCGTGTCAGTCATCATGTACTAAGCGGTTGGCCAGCTAAAGTTACCGACGATGAACTGCGTCCATACTGGTTGCATCGTTCGGAACTCTCTATGTATGAAGATTGTATCTTACTGGGTTGTCGCGTGGTGGTACCGTCATCACTGCGTGAAACGATACTACGTGCTTTACATAAAACACATAACGGCATCGTCCAAACGAAATCACTGGCCAGGAGCTATGTTTGGTGGCCAAAACTGAACGAAAATATTGAGGCATTAGTAGGCGCCTGCGACAAATAATAAAATAATAATAATAATATTTATTTCTCTCAAAACAAAAATGCAATATACATTATTACAGTCTAAAATGGCTTAAGTTAGTGTTCCAGAGTGTAAAACCCTGACTTCTAAACTAGGTTTATGTACCTGTATCTTAGAAGCCAGTGTCCCTTCAAAGTGATGAGCATATAGAAAATAGGACACACATTATACACAATAATCCGTTAGGGCAAGTTCAAGAGAAATAAAAAGAAAAAGAAAAAAAAAACAAATCAGAATACAAGAAAAACAAAAATAAATTAAAGTGTTGTGTATGTCTCTATTGTGTTGGGGTGTGTTATGTGTGTGTGGGTGTTAGAGGGTGAGTGTATGTTTGTGAAAGAGTGTGTGTGACTATGAGTATGAGTGAGTGTGCGAGCGTAAGCGAGAGTATATAATAATTATCATAATTTTCCCTTTATGAAAACCTTAAATATTAATTTATATTTCTAAAGTTTCCCAACAGAAGATCCTCCGTATTGCGATAAGATAGTTTTAGAAGATATTCCTGTAACTTAGATTTGAACTGATATTTAGTATCGGGATAAATTTTTAGCACTTTATTAAGCTGGTTATAAAGCTTCGTGCTGGTGACGTAATAGTGTCTCCTGGCGAACGAAGTTCTATGCGACTCATGAGGAAAAACCGTGTGTTTAATTCTGCCTGTTGGCTCTGAGGACGGACGAGTAGAGTGCTTACGGAGCATTGACTGAAGGACATACAGCTGCCTGACAGTTAATACTTTAGATTCCGCATATAGCTGTTCTGTGGAATATCTTAGCGGCCGAAAGAGCAGAACCTTAAGAACAGCTCTTTGTGCTCGTTCAAGTCTGATGAAATGGTTCTCAGTAGCTCCACCCCAGATTGGAATACAATAAGCTAAGATCGACTGGCATAAAGCAAAATAAACCAACCTCAATGTATTTATATCAGCAGACTTGCGTAATTTTTTAAAAACGTAAATCAGCTTACGAGTCCTACCAGAAAGTGTGTCTAGGTGTTTATGCCAATTGAGATGTTGGTCGATATGTACGCCTAGGTATTTGACACTAGTGGACTTAGAAACAGCAAGGCAGTCACAAATGGTGGAAGGTGTACATATATGGGCTTTAAGAGTAAGAGAAGGTGACGGGCATAAATTTGACCTGATAGAAAAAGGTATATAAACGGTTTTACTGACGTTTAGAGTGAGAAGGTTGTTACTCAACCATTCCATTACACGTGAAATCGCTTTCTCGGCACTCCGATAGCACTGGGCCCAGTCTACTCCATCTATAAGCAGGGAAGTATCATCGGCATATGTGATGACTTTACAGTTTTGAATGGACAGTTTACAGAGTTCATTTATATAGATAAGGAATAGAGTGGGGCCCAATATGCTACCTTGAGGCACACCGTATGCAATGGGAAGCTCTTCACTCACATATTGCCCGATTTTAACCATTTGAGTGCGATTCCTCAGGTAGTCCCTAAAGATATCCAGCACCAAACCTCGAATTCCAATGCCTTCCATCTTATTCAATAAGGCCGGCGCAGAAACGGTATCAAAGGCCTTAGATAAATCAAGAAAGATACCAAGACACTTTCTCTTGTTGTCAATAGTCCTAACTGCGTAGTCAGACAGAGCCATTATTGCATCTTCAGTACTCATTCCCTTACGGAAACCAAATTGGTTGGGGGCTAAAATATTATTAACATCAAGGAAACTGACGAGACTCTTGTTTAAAATTCGTTCCAAGATCTTTGACATGGCAGAGAGAACCGAGATAGGTCTGTAGTTGTTGACGTCGTCTCTGCGACCGGCTTTATGTATTGGGTGAACTACGGCTTTTTTAAAGACCACTGGGAAGACACCAGATGAAATGGCGAGATTACAGACATGTGTAATGATTGGGACCAATACACTTCTCGTGGACTTGATTATGTTAATGGGTATGCCATCCCAACCAGTAGCGGAGTCGGGCTTGAGACTCAGAATGATGTCTTCGACATCCATTTCTGTACACTCAAGAAGAACCATAGAGCTACTAGAATTCGTTGCCGATATTGTAGGCGTGGCAGACACTGGTTTTATTTTAGTAGCTAGGCTTTTACCAATGCCAGCAAAGTAGTTATTGACCTTATTAAGAGAGGACCTAGGAGAGTCAGAAAGATGTAACAGTTCTACAGGGGGAGGACAGTGTGAACGAAGGTCAGATACTTTTTTCACCACATCCCAAGTTGCTCTAATATTATTTTTGGCCTTAGAAAATTCTTCCCTTTCGTACGCACGTTTAAGTTTGCTTAATAATGAGTTGCAGAAGTTACGGTAGCGAGTATATGTTATTCTCAGAATTTCATTATTAGCAGATTTTTTTAATTTGACATGCATGCGGTCACGGTTTCGGATACAGCGTAGCAAGCCAGGTGTAATCCACGGCTTAAGAGATCTATGCTTTCTGGGGACTGTATATTCATGTGTGTTGTTCTTTATGATTGTAGAGAGACCTCCTATTAAGTCTTCCGCCGCTCTATTTGGATCCAACACCATCAAGATAGGAGACCAGTCTTTGCCGTTGATAGTTTCTACAACTGAATTGTGGTTAATTTTACATTTGGTACGGGGTAAATTACGATACTTATTATTGGTTTGCAAAAATAATAGCAGAGGTTCATGATCAGTTATAGACGACTCAATGACAATAGCTGTGGCTGATAAATTCGTTTTTAAGAGAATGTGATCCAGACAGTTGGAGACACGTGTAGGGAACAGGTGAGCGGGGAGAAGTCCGTGCGAGGCAGCACATGACAAATACTCGTCCGAATGTGTGTCGTTGTTCCCATTCTTGATATCGATATTTATATCTCCAATCAAGACAACAGTCTGTGTGGAGGGCATGAGCACTTTATCCAGACTTTCAATGAAGTTGTTGATGTTTTTATAGGAAGGAGAACGATACAGAGCAACAATTGAGACGTTGTCTATATGACAGATAAGACAATTTGCATCAACAAAATAGGGTTCTATAACATCATGTTTCATAGAAGATTTAACATATACAGCGCAGCCGTCATTTTGATTGAAAGTATTTTTCGTAAAAAAGGAAGTATACCCATCTAAAGTAGGTAGGTGACTTGTTTTACTTAACCAACATTCGGACAAGACTATAACATCACATTGAAAACCTAAAAGTTCCATTAGCACAGAGATTTCGTCAAAGTTTTTATTTATACTCCGAATATTGAGATGTAGTATTTTTAACCCATTGTTTGGATTTTTAATATACCGCATGCAGCTTTCCGGTTTACATTTATAAGATTTAGCTACAGAAAGTGAGTCTAATTCGTGGTCTATGCTATTAATGTTAGCCATTTGTCAAAGAAAAAAAAAAAACATAATAAGATAACCCAAAAACGCGGCACAGAAAGAACAGAAGTTATGAAAATAAGGCATAAGGCAAATTAATGATGCGCGTGGTTTAGGTTTATGCAAAATTGATTGAGATGTGATATAAATTATATTTATGCAATGAACGATATTCGCAAGCACAGTAAATACAAAATGCACAAGTGTTGAAAATAGGGAAAACTTACGTGTGTAGTTGTGTGTGTGAAAATGTAAACGTCGGCTAAAAAATACACTATAAAAATTGAAGAAACTTAACATTAATATAATTATTATCAAGAGTCATTGATTCACATCCAATTCACGCAGTGTCTGCTCCGTTTTAATAAGGATTTGTTTAGCGCCTTCCATTTTACGCAGAAATACGTTCCCATTATTAGTCCAGCAGAACTTGAATTCTTTCAGCTTAGCAAATTCCCTTGCAGCAAAGAACAGCCTTCTAGAACTCGGAGGAAGATATTCCGCAACATAAATTGGGCGTCGGTCCCCTTCCATGCCGATATTCTTGGTACTCAACCGCTCTTCCTTAGGATATTTTTTGTTGAAGTCACGTACTGATATGAGGAGTTGGGATTTGGTGTGGACGGTGGCAAATTCAGTGACAATCGGTCTACTAGTTGATCCTGGTTTGCCTGGGAGCCTGTATATGTCACGTATATGCGTGGAATCTATGGGTATGTTTACTGCCGCCCCTACTTTAGTAATAATATCGGTCAATTCCGCCACCGACTCCTTTTCTTTCAAGTGCGGAACATTGCGTATCTCGACAGAAGATGATCGTGTTGATTGCTGGAGATCTTGAATTTTTGCTTCTAAAGTTTGAATGTGTTCTCTGTACCCTTGTCATGTGTCAAATGTCTTGAAAATCGGCACATGCCTCCGAAAACTAAATCTGAGTGGATCACGCCTACAAAGCCGTGGTCTCGAATAAATGTGGACTTTGCGGGACCTTTCCAAGGTAAATATATTTTAATTGTGGTAGACGCATACTCCAGATGGCCTGAAGTGATCTTGGTTAACAACATGACAGCGGGAACAGTCATCAGACACCTCAGAAATTTATTTGCTACGCATGGTTTGTGTGACACACTCGTTTCCGACAACGGAACGTCCTTTGTGTCAGCTGAAGTTAAGCAATTTTTGGACGCGAACAAAATAAAACATATTAAGACAGCGCCTTATCATCCTGCAACAAACGGTTTGGCCGAAAGAATGGTGCAAACTGTTAAAGACAAGTTGCGAAAAATGGATGACATCTCTTGGGATGTTAAGATTCCCCGAATGTTACTAGGATTGCGGGTAACTCCGTGCACAATAACTAACAAGAGCCCCTCTGAACTCTTGATGAATAGGCGCCTACGTACCTTGTTAGATGTTATACATCCGGATAATCGTGTTCAAAATAAAACTCATCAACAGATTACCAATAATGCTCATAATGTAACTCGAGAAACTAATGTGGGCCAAAGTGTAATGTATAGAAATTATAGTTGTGGACCTCGTTGGTTGCCTGGTACGGTGGTTAAAAGGCAAGGGCCATCTAACTATCAAGTGGCAACTGGTGATGGTAATGTTGTCAACCGACACATCGACCAACTGGTTAAAAAGAAAGTCACAGAAGATACAGACCGAGAAGGACAGAGGGAAGAAGTGAATAATGAAAAGGCCAGTTTGGAAATGGAAAATCAAGATGTAGAAATGGGAGGTCCGGGCTCGAGTGAGGAAATAATTGAAATACCGAGTCCGGACCAATGGGCGGAGATGTTAGGTATACCCAGTGATTATGAGTCCGGCTATTCTGGGGGTAAGATTAAAAGTAAAGTTTTATCTCATACAAAAGGCCCTTATGAAAAGCCTGATTCAATGTATATTGAATAGACATAATTTTAATGTTAGATTTTTAATTAAATACAAAATTGTTAGCTTTAAGTATAAGTTAAAGTTTAAATATATATTTTGTATACTTGGGGGAAAGGTATGTTGTATATAGGTACCTACATACTTCCTAGTTTATAAGTTTATGGTTATTGGGTTTTGTGTCTACCCTCCATCATATTGTTGTTCCTACCCTACTCTTATGATTTATCCACTTGTATTTCTAGGCTACTTAGCTCAATACACAAATTACGATATTTGGTGTTTTATTGAAGACATAATAATTTCCAACCGATTTCTAAAAGACCCCGAGGTTATCAATTCGTCTGTATGTACAGGATGAATTTTTCAAGTCAGCATGTGGATGACCAAATCCGAAACTATAGGTAATACCGAAAAATAAATTCTTAAAGGAGTCACGGGATCGATTTTGATGAATATTAAAACTGCATCATTAAATTTTTGAAAAATTAATTTTTCTAGCTGGGAATCGAACTCATAGATTTTGAAAAAAAAAACAATGCCTGTTTTAATACATCCTCGGACGGTGTCATATAAGGATCAAATTCTGAAAAGAAATGATACACGGCAAAGTAAAGTGGACATTTCTAAGATTAACTAAAATCAGATCAGCAAATTGATTAATTATGATTTAGCAATTAATTCAAAATATAATTTATTATATTAAATGATTTTATTTTTAGTGAATATTTGTAACCGCAAAATAGTTTACCACCCCTGAAATATGGGCATCCCATCCATCAGCTCCCAATTATTTTTTTAAATAAAAATGCTGGTATTTGAAAACCAATAAATATACTAATAAATCTTGTTAAAATATGTATATGACTAATTTTATTTTCATATTTTATAATGCTGTATTTGCTAAGAAAAACATACATTTAAAATGAGCGCTCCGCGAGGGCTCCAGGCATCTCATAAGCGATTTGAGTGAACCCTCCAGGAGGGCTCCCGGCACCGAATGTGTTAACTTTTAATCATTACATTCAATTGTATAATATTTTCAAACTTCTGAATATCGAGAAATCTTCACAAACATGTCACCTTCCAATGCAAACAGTAATCGAAGCTATTAGGTTCTTAGATTCCTTGGTTTAGGGATAAATGTAAAATTATGGCCACTTTTGGGTAATTTTCTGAAATTTCCTCATATTTTCCAAAAGGCTCCATCATCCCGTCAGATATTTATATATTCACTATCAGGAAATGTAACACTATTGCACAGAAAAACTTTCATTCGCCCTGAATATCCTTTTAGAAATGGCCCAAATCCGAGTTTTGAAAGTCATCAAATTTGGGGAAAACCCACAATTTCTCTGTCAGATTTGCCTATTTAAGTCATTATGATGATCTCTTTATTTTCGGCCCGTTTTTGAAATCTGAAAGTGGACTCCTGACCACGGGGCTCCAATCAGAAAGTTTTTAAATATATTTTCGGTGTTCTCTCCTCATGCCAGACCTACGCAGTTTTCAATTTCTCGCCCTGAATATGCTTGCTCAAAAACCCTCTGGGCTCCCCTACCATGTACCTCACGGCTGCGCCAAAAAGGCCCAGTTCAGCAAAAATGCCAGACTAGTGCCTGACGCTGGTTTTCAACTGAACCTGATGTGTGAGGTGACGGATGTAAATCAGTTTTACACTGCAACGTGACGTGTGAAATATGTGTCAGACAAAAAAGTAGTAACGAATATACCTACATAAATAGTGAACATTATGGGCTGATTATGCTACCTGATTACCAATGAGACTTTCAATAAGTTCTATAACGTTTTACGTTGTTTTTTTGTACTTACCACGGGTTGGTATAACACAGCTGCGTTACTAATAAGTAAAGTAGCATTTACCTGAAAACATAAGTAGTACATTGTGAGGTTTCCGAGTAATACATTTCATTGTAGTTGTACAATTGGCTTTCTTTCAATAAATCACTTTTCTAAACCCTATTTCACATATTGTATTATAATTAGTTGCGAATGTTTACATTCCAAATGTCATTCAGTCAAACGTCAGTCTCTGACAGATAGAGGCGACATCTGGTGGTCGCCGATTCACAGTTGTAGTTTAATCAATATTTTAACATATTGATTGCTAACCATCGAAATAATATCGTATGGAGCAATCCTTAATAATTTTCAGCTTTGAGTAAAAAAGTCATAATAAACTAAATAACCGTAAACGGAAAATAAATTAACTTCGTTGTCAAATAAATCTATTTTTAATCTGTGAATTGTCTTTGACATAATGTAGCAAGGTTGTACAGACGCCAGCACATCAAGCTACCCCAATCTGTCAAATTTCTTTGATAGATTTTCAACTTTACTTCAAAGTGATAAGGTTCAAATTCAATTGGGAAAACTTGACAGATTGGGGTAGCTTGATGTGCTGGCCTCTGTACATTCTAAATTTGCCGAATTAATATTCGGGGATAAATTACCCCCATCAACTGTGACAAGTTTGGTATTGGAAATTACAAATTATTTGTTTGTTGGTCTGGATCATGAAGATTCTTATTGTTTCAGCGTTTAAACGTCACGTTGTGCAGTTGTTAGTGATTTTCAAGAATTAAGTATCTTGGTGTATTATTTATCTTCAGTGATCCCGTAATCATTTTACCCGAAATAGGGGAGAATTTTCGGGTTACTCCGTCTAATTCCGGTTTGTTAATTGTTATCCATGACAGCATTATTGAGCCGTAACCGTACACAAACATTGTTCAATGTTTTAACTCTTTTCGGCATAAATATTTATACACATAGATAAACACAATGTTTTTGTATGAAACTATTGTTTATGGTATCAGAAAACCAAATATGGATATTAAAAGCGAAAAAACATACGGTCAGGGTGTGTTATGGGGTGGTTACCTAGAGTGACCACTGTGAAATAAGTAGGTATTCTTTACAATAATCCCAGTATTTTTATTCAAGAACAAAACAAGAGTATTATATCATAAATAAGAGTATTATAACATATTTTTAGAGTTTTTTTATTTATGATGATCTTCAAAGCATGTCTTCCCGTCTCGGTAACATAGAGGAACTTTACATATTTTGCAACTCCACACTGTACGAACTGGCAAACTTTTAGTACTGCAAATGCTGCAACGTCTTTTAGTGCCTCTGATAGGTTGGTGATTCCCAATGGCTTGTTTTATTGCTAATGGCACTTCGGGTTTGTGCTTTTTTATAAAGGAGCAAGTAGGTGAACATTACCAAATTCAAAGCAATAAAAACAGACATTTCATCCGTAGTAACAGGCTTGAAAGTCTTACCACTTTGTTGGGCATAAAGATTTGTATGAAACGTAATATGTTGTAAGAGCTCTTCCGTCCAGAGAAATTGAAAAACTTTTAGCGGAGTCAGCAGTTGATGCGCAGCCAAGTTACTTATTCTTTCGGGAAGATGAACAGATGGTGTGTAATCGTCGGGAGCTAAAATTGAGTAAGCACGCTTCCATTTGGGAGTTGCTATTTCAGGTTCAGGTAAAACTGGGTACTCAGAAGTTGATGGACAATCACCAAGAAGAACAGCGAGAGGGACGACATCATCAGGTTCGAATTCTTCATCTGAAGACTGTAGTGGAATAGCAGTGCTGGTAAGCATTTCATCAATTTCAGGGTTGTCTTCGTCTGAACCATCACCGCCAGCATGACTATCTGTATCTGAAGGTATTTCTTCGTACAATAACTGATTAATAATGTCGGCATCCGTTATCTTCCTCTTTGACATCTTCCTAAAACAAAAATCAACAACTCAAATGTATTTACAAAAATCAACCAAAAACATAGTTACCGAACGGTGGTTACCGCTGGTAACCACTTTGAATAAGTAAGTTTATGGAAAAAATACGAAATAAAATGTAATGATTTTACACAAAATATAAAGTATAAACTTTATTCAACAGAAAAAAACATACAGTCGTAACATTTATTATGATTTGTACTTACCGCTGTAAAAACAATCACACGAATGGAATCCTGCACAATCATCAACATTCAATTGAATATAGTTAGCTTCGTTGACCGTGGCGCCAAAAGTTTCGTACACAAAACTCAACGTTGATTATCTCACTATTGTCGTAGTACAAACATTATCGACTAGATGTCGCTGACAAAGTACTACAGCGACTTAACTACGTGGTCACTTCAGGTAACCACCATGAAGAAAAGAGTTAAAAGGTAAGGATTTTGTTGTAATAGTCTTTGGAAGTGGTCTGTGAGCCCTTCTCTGGTTGTTAGAAAGGATAATTGTCGTGATCCATGGATATTTATTACAGGATCCCAAATTGATCATTCAATTTGCGGACTCGCCACGGAGGCAAAACAACTAAGTAACATGGACACGCAAAGTGACAATATGGAGCCCACCGCCGCTCAGCCAGAGGCAAGGCAAAAACGCCAAAAGAATAAGTTCTTTAAGAAAGGATCTAAGGGATCAGAGAATGCAGCCGCACCACCGCTCCCGCCAAGAGAAGCTACAGCGTCAGGACAGTGGCTACTAAACCTAATAACGAACCAATGTTCTCAGATATAGATATGATGGGGTTTCCGGGAGTTGCACCCTACCGGCGCACCAACGAGTTCGCGATAACAGCAGAGGGTTTCATCCCCCTAGTGGAGAAAGAATATGACGTCATTGCGACGCATCAGCCCTACTTCGCGAAAGTTGTGCCTAAGTCCGCTTGGGTATACTACTGCGTTATGAGCTTATACGCTCGTCTAGTTAGTCTAAAACAGGAGGAAGGTGACTCAACACATGATGAGGAGTCATTTGCCAATCAAGTCCTATCGGGGAATTACCAGCTCCCTGGACCAATTGAGGCTTATATCAAAGGTCTCGGTAATGTAGTGGATAACTCTTCTTTACGTTATAAGCTACGGATGCCAGCTTCGCCCAACAAGAACGGAGATTTCGACCGTGTGACCCAGCTCACACACTGGAAATACATGTCTATGCCATGCCCGCGGGTATGTGCACGTAGAATCCAGGAGGATTTGAGAGTAACGGCAGCCCCTGGTGTACGAGAATGGAACCTGCCAGTAGCGCTGCAACCAGCAGATGCTGAAGCCGGAAACCCAACACGTAATTGTTTGGGATGGGCCCGTGCCGCTACGTTAACGCACGTCCAAGTTGCGTTCATAGAGAGTGCAAATGTCAAGGAGGACGTCTTCCCGACGAAGTTCAGACAGTTCTACTATTCGCAGGACCTTTTTGAGAAAGTTTCGCACGCACTATCTAAGACCGAGGAGAAGATCAAAATCATCCCTCAAACACCCAAGACGTCAGAAGGATCTCTTGTGCAAGTGTGTTGGTCAAGAGTAGAGCCAGTGAATGTTGATATGTCACCAAACGTGTTCTACACAGAAAGTAGAAATGTACAAGTAGTAACATCTACAGAGATTGACGCACGTCAAGTCTTAGCATCATTGATGCTTTCATATCGTGTTAGAAAAGATCAGATTGAAGGACGTAGACCATATTGCATATATGATTTCGGAGGGTACCAGAACGTTCCAGACCTATGGCATGCCACGCGCAATGCCGTATTCGAGTTTGGACGATGCGACAGATGGAATGTGATTGAGTATACTGCTCCTTACAAGGATAAGTCTGAATATAGGTTATCATGGCTTAAGCGTCATGTAAAATAACCTATAAGTAAAGGGATTCCCTAGTAGCAAACAAATGTCTTTAATAAAAAGTAATTTAAAAAATTAAAAAACCCGACTGCAACCTTGTACTAAAACTAACTGAAAAGCTAAAAACAAGCTCATTTTAAATTAAATAAAAGTTGGAAGCAGGCGGGACCCATTTGAGTTTGAAACTATAATAATGGTATGGTAATGGTATTGATGGATTGTAGCTTGAACCACCTTCGTTACACACACACCTCGTTCTACACTTATTCGCACCCTTTCCTGAATTCCCAGGCTCCCAGATCAATAAAATAGGTTATTTAACAAACAACTTTTCGCATTCATGAATGTTTTCTTCCTTGTCCATTTGTTATCATCAGGTAACCAAACCACAGCAACGACTGACTATTTTTTACAATAGATACAATAAAAAATAGATTACGTATTTTACAAACACAACTTTTCTTAAGCATTCATGTATGATTTCTTCCTTGTCCGTTGTTATCATCAGGTAAACAAACAACAGCAATGACTGACTATTTTTAACCGACTTCTAAAAAGGAGGAGGTTCTCAATTCGGATGTTTGTATTTTGTTTTTTTACAATAGATACTATGGAAAGTGCACTAGAAAACCAATAAGGTACTTAGCCCAGCTAGCTAGTTTAAGCCAGCCTAGTGGTCAAGTTTGTCATTCATAACAGATTTTCTAATTTATCCAATTTTTCAACCCATTTTCACATTTACCCATTGCTGGGTCTGTAAGACCTATGTAACAAAAAACGGTAAAGCCCAACTATACAGTCTAGGCCATCCCTAAATAATTTCGACAAGGTGAACCTACCTAATAACAAAACTGTTTTAGCGATTCCCAAAGCTTGTTCCTTAGTGACAGAGCTTCAGATCAAGCGAGAAAACCAGCCAAGTGCGAGTCGCACTCGCACACGAAGGGTTCCGCACCAAAAAATGCCTAAAAATACGTTTCTTGTATGGAGACCCCCTTTATTTTTTAACTTTATTTCTTTTTTATTATTTAATGTCATAGCGGCAAAACAAATACACACTCTGTGATTTCAACTGTCTACATATTACGGTTCATGAACCCAAAAAACCGCGAAGAAAAGCCAGGCAGGCTATAATACCGCTCTCAGTATTCGTCCCCGACGTCGTTCGACTAAAACCTCATTAATAGCTTTCTTAAACAGACGGCAGCCACGAGACTCGACTCGATATTGCATTATCGAAACCATGATTGTTTGTAAATGGTAATGAACGAACTCGTTGATCCTAGAAGTGGTATCTGTCTGTTTATAGGTAATCAGGCCCTTTATAAGGGCAAAAGCAATAATTTGAAGCGTTGAAGAAAGTTGGTTAAATTGCTGTGTATGATAAATGACAAATTGGTGGTTTGTACAAACACTTTTACACGTCAATCATATTTTTTAAATAAAAACTAGACGAGGTCGGCGTTTCCTATCTGACTACTCTGAGAAGAAAGGCCGAAACAAACTCCCTCCGAGTTTGTTTCGGCTTTTCTTCTTAAAAACAAACAGATTGAGTGGACGTGTCCAGTCAGTGCACGCATTTGTCAGTACTTAATGAAGGAAATTATATCATGGATTGTAATACCTAGTTATAATATGTGTAATGGCTAAACGTTTTCCTTACGGATAGGAGGTTTTTATTGGCTTTAAATGTTTTGCTTCAAATCTTCGTCAACAATTAAATAAACTAACTACGGACATAAAAACGTTAAAAACACTTTGCCATTCTCCCACCATCGAAAACAACGCAGATATCATTAGAGGAAGAAAACAGTCCCTACTGCAACATACTTTCTCTACACCTTCCACTCCACTTACTAGCAAATCTAATGTAAGTGATAACAAAAGCATTAAAATTGAGTTGCTACAACAGAAAATTACAGGCCTACAACAAGAACTGGAAAAAGCGCAGGAACAGCTTACAATTTTCAAGAAACAAATAGACGCGCTAAAACATTATAACAATAACAGCCATCAACAATCCCGGGTGTCGAAAATCTGCCCACAAATGTCTGCTTGTGCTCGAGAACAACAAAGTGATTTGCCAAATAGAATCCTTATCTTTGGCTCACAACAATGTGTCGGCCTAGCAGCAGCTATCATTCAATCAAGAAAAAATACTCAATATGAAATGTATAAAATAGTCTCTGAAACAAAACCTAATGCTTTAAGTAACGAAATAATAATGAACTGTCGTCATACTAAGTTAAACCCTAACGACAAACTTGTAATTTGTGTGGGGGAAAACGATTATAATGTAAATTTTATTTTATCACAACTACGAATCGTTTTAGATACCTTTTATAACAACATGATTATTGTCTTGAATGTGTTTAACAATGAGAATCTAGATATAAATAATCTTAACTATCGTATCAAAAACTTGTGTAAACACTACAAAAAGTGTAAATTTTTAGAATGTCAAACCACTAACACATACGGCATATGTAACAAAATTAATTACCTTATAGACTACAATGACTACAGCGAGAACTATTTAAACCCAAGAGAACTAATTAAGAAGATAGCAAGTAAGAAAGCAAGCCTTAATTTAAAAACCAAAATAAATGAACCCAAGAAAGGAACAATTCCTTTCTATTTTCAACGCAAGAATTCAACACCACAAACACTAAACTTTATACTTCCCGTAGAAAAAAAAGAAAGAGGAACTATTCCGTACTATTTTCCGAAGATAAAACGAAATAGCACATTTGTCTTGCCCAAAATATCACCTCCAGTAACCCATAACCTTAAAATACTCCACCAAAATATTGCCAGTATCATATCAAAAAAAAGAAATTCTAGAATTAACTTTACAAGAACTACAAGAAGAACATAACGACCCAGACATAATATGCCTTTCCGAAACCTTTATAAAAAGAGACTACGAAAGCTAAATTAAAATTCACGGTTATGAAATGGCTTCTAACTACTGTAGAGAAAAACAAAGAGGTGGTACCTGTATTTTTGCTAAAAAAAACTTATTATTTAAGGACTTGCCATTTATAAAAAGCTACGCCACGCAAAACACTTTCGAAGTTTGCGGAATTGAACTTACACTTACACATCAAAAATTAATTATTATTTGTGTCTACAGAACACCTCAATCAGACCCGAACCAATTCTTATTTAAACTAAATAGTCTCATGCATAATTTACTTCAACAATATAAATCTAGAATGAAAGTAGTTTTAGCGGGTGATTTGAATATTAACACCCTTAAAAAAGGCAATATTACTACTCAGTTGCAGGATCTAGCATACAACTATAATCTGAGATTTCACATTGAGGTACCAACACGTAAGTCATCATGTATAGATCACATTCTGAGTAACATTCACGATGCTACAGCTGCAGTTTTGCCACTTCACTTGTCTGACCACGAGACAGCACAAATGTTAACTATTCCTTTAAAACATAAACCCCTAAATCAAGCAATATATTATACATATAAAAGAGATTATAGTTCAGATAATATCCACAAGTTTAAGGAATGCTTAAGTAATCTTTCTTGGACTGAAATACACACGGCTAACAACGCAAACTCAGCATTCAATAAATTTCATGAAACGTTTTGCCTACTTTACAATCTTTGTTTCCCTAAATTAAAAGTAAAAGTAAATTTAAATAACAAAAAGAAACAAAGTTGGATGAGCAAGGGCCTGAAAAAAAGTTCTAAAACAAAACGGTTACTGCGCCAGCAATTTTATAAAAACAAAACTGTGAATAATAAGACTAAATACCTTAAATATGCTCATCTCCTTAAAAAATGCATCTTTTATTCCAGGAAAAATGCAAATATCAAATACATAGCTAAAAACGATAACAAATGCAAAGCTACATGGAATGTTATAAAAGACGAAATAAATAATGCAAATTCCAGACATAATATCGACAGTATCAAATACAACAACACAATTATTACCGATCCAGTAGAAATAGCGTCTGCCTTTAATAACCATTATATCGATTCAACAAACAAATCAATGCCGCCGAACGTCACACGTAACTCCAGCAGTAATGTAACTGTTGGCTCTATGTTCCTCAAACCGATGTCGATAGCTGAAGTTAAGCAGGAAATACTGCTTTTAAATAACACAAATTCTGAAGGGCACGACGAAATTAGCACAAAAATCATTAAAATCTGTGTCGACGACATTGTTGAAGTACTAACACACTTGATTAATCTGTCATTCTATGAGGGAATTTTTCCAGAAGCTTTAAAGCTTTCTGTTGTTAGACCGCTTTACAAAAAAGGAGACAGACATGACCTGAACAATTACCGCCCTATCACTCTAATACCCATCTTATCTAAAATATACGAAAAATGTATGTACAAAAGAATGGTAAATTACTGTACTAAGTTCAATATTATCAATAAAGAACAGCATGGCTTTCAAAAGGGGAAGTCCACAACATTAGCAATCTATGCCCTCATAAATGTTATATTAACTAACATCAATGACAACAACCTAACCACAGGATTATTCTTTGATTTGTCGAAGGCCTTCGACCTAGTTTCACACGATCTACTACTGCAAAAGTTAGAAGCAATCGGGATTAGAGGGCCAACCTTACAGTGGATAAAATCATACCTTGATAACAGGCAACAATGCGTTACCATAACAAACATTAACGAAGATAAAGAAGTAACGCTACACTCATCGAAATATAGATGTAATAAGTTTGGTGTCCCACAGGGAAGCATACTAGGACCGATCTTATTCTTGATATATATAAATGACATCATTAAAATAACGAAGCATAAGTGCATATTGTTTGCTGATGACATCTCTATTATTGTGACATCGAATAAAAAAAATAATACAATTTATGACCACGAAACTGACATTAACGATACAATTGACATTTTAATTAACTGGCTATATGTACATAACTTGAAAATAAACCTTGACAAATCCGTTTATATACAATTTAATAAATCGAATAATCATAAATTTAACTTCAAATTAAATATACCCAAAATTAAACCAGTAACACATACCAAGTTCCTGGGAGTTACTATTGATGAAGATCTACATTGGAAAGTGCATGTAGACAATGTTTCCAGCAAGATAAATAAATTTGTGTATGCTCTTAGACAAGTAAAAAAAAGTACTAATCTAAAAACAGCTATATTAGCTTACCATGCGTATGTGGAATCCATATTACGCTATGGACTAATAATATGGGGTAACAGTACCGACCAGAATAGAACATTTATTGCTCAAAAAAAAATGCATCAGGGCTCTATACGGACTTCATCCTGAGGAATCATGTCAGCCAGTATTTAAGAAACTTGGCTTGTTACCGCTACCTTGTCTGTATATTAATGAAATATGCATGTTTGTATGGAAACATAAGGAGTTATTTAAAACAGCAAACGATGTAAATCCTCGAAGCCGACGAGATCCTCACAGACTCGTACTTAACAGTGCTCCCAGGCTTGCTAAGTACAATAAAAGCTGCTTGACTATGTGTGTGCGAATTTATAACAAATTACCTAGTAATCTAAAAATGTTAAACTCGAGATATGCTTTTTAAGAATAAATTGTGTGAATGGTTAATTGATAACAACTTCTATAGTATAAAACAATTCCTAGAACGAAAATAGCGTTGTTGTAATATAATAATAATTTTGTTAAGGAAATTGTCATTATAAAGATTTGCATGCTATGTTTAATCTTGGCAAAACATGTCTGCACTATTTTTGTACTGTAAGACCTTTTTATACCATGTTTTACGCAAATAAATATATTATTATTATTATTAATGTTAATGAAACACGGGTAATTTAACAAAACATCTTTCAGGAAACTTTAAAACTGCTTCATTTATTTAAGTACCCTGTATAGACGTGTTCAGTAAAGAAAGCAATTTTTCAAGAAAAGTTAAAGCCAATAAGTATTTACGCGCCCATTCCGGTGTCATATAAAACCAATCATCTCAGAATTAATACACTCAAAATCAAATCACGTATTATCTATAAATTTATTTCCTAAACGAAACGTATCCAATCTGTACCTATGAAATCAATCCAGCTATTAAAAACTCATTATCACGAATCGCTCGCGAATTCTAATGTATCGCATTGATTTGCATACAATACGCGCGGTGTACTACAAACAAATGTGGCACTGAGTCACCGGCGCGACATGTAATTATTCTTTATTTGATACGTGCGAAAGTGTGAGGTCTCATTGTTTGTATGTAGAACGGGTGTCGTAATGGAACTAATGTGTATTACAAGAAATTGTGAAAGATTGACTCTTAGGAGAGTTAATGCTGCGAATTTCACTTTCTTTTGATCCATGCAAGTATGGTGCTTTGCAAAAAAACGTGTGAGGTCTTGAGTGTGTTTTCTTTTTGTATAATGCTCTGTGGTCATATGTCAGCGGGAGTGACTCCTGAAACGGTGTTTATATGAAAACTAATTTCTGCCCGCGGCCGTTAGTACTATTAGTTATTCTGTGGCGCGGCTCCTCCCGCGTGAATTTAGTTTAGTTTATGAAATTGAAATTGTTTATTGAAATAATTGATTTACATAAATATTTACGAAATAGGGCCTTATACTAAATGTAGGTAAAAATAATTGGATTCCACCTGAACTAGGAATAAACCTGTATCTCAGGCCCGCAAGAATGTTGGTTTTATGGGTTTTAATTTGTTGCGCGGAACCCTAATTCGTTTTCCTTTTCTAAAATAAAAAAGCCTAAGCCTTATAACATGAGATAGCCAGTGAATGTCCCGTCAAAATCGGTCCAGCCGTTTCAGAGATTAGCCGGAACAAATAGACAAAAAAAAAATTATAAGTACCTACTTACGGTATATTACTTTCATATGCATTCAGTACAAAGCTGTTACTTTGTCATTAGAAACAGACACTACAATTTTATTTATTTGTTCTTAGAAGATAATTTTAGAATGTTTTGCCTTGCGCGTCATATCACTTGGTTGTCTGATGTATCTATGTCAGCCATAAAAGGCAAAATTATTGTAAAAAACAAAATACAACCGACTTAAAAAAAAAAACACTACAATGTGATAAATAACATTAATTTCGGAAGTCAGTGTCGTTGATTCCGCATTTTCGTTTTTTGATACCGACTTCCGAAATTAATGTTATTTATCACTTTGTAGTGTTTTTTTTTTTTTATGTCGCTTGTTTTTTTGTAAAAAGGTTTTTATTTTTTACTTTTTAGTTATATCTACCCCACACAAATTCAATTAACACTACCAGTGCATTGAAGAATTGAAGACACCGACTAGAAGAATCATCAAAATTCGCATAGAAATGCCGGAGATGCAGTACATTTATGCATATAACTTCGTACATAAGAATAATTACCTAATGTATTATATACTAAAACCTTCCTGAAAGTATTTACATCACATTAGTGAAAGAATTATCAAAATTGGTTCATTAGTCTTTGAAAAAATCGCGGACATACAAACATACATACATACGGACCGAATATAGAACCTCCTTTTTGAAGTCGGTTAAAAAAGCAGCACAAATCTATTATATTCTTGCTACCACACAAAACAAAATAATATTTACCAACCCCGAATCCTCTTTTAGATTTCTTTCCAAATATAGTTCGACGAAGTACCATTCGACCCGTTCCTTTTTTACGAGCGCGTATCGGAAGCTCAGATATCGGGAAGGGTTAGTATTACAGGAATACAGAAGCGTCTACACGACCGCTACCGGACCGATAAGCCATGCCGGAAGCCGGCCGTCCGGCCCGCTCCCGGTCCGTGACGGGACCGGGACACAACATAAGGATTGTTTATATTGCACGGGCTATAAATATCCTGGCAAGGACGATTTGTGAGGACAATGGTGGTTCAGTATGTTTTATAAGCAAGTATTTTGATCCCGACTGTCCTTCGTGGATCTTTGACTGTCGCTACGGGACGTCAGAAGCTCGAAAGTCTAACAACCAGTCTTACCAAGGGGTATCGTATTACCCAGTAGCTGGGTTATGGAGGTTAGATAGGCAGTCGCTCCATGTAAAATACTGGTATTCAGCTGCATCCGGTTAGACTGGAAGCCGACCCCAACATAGTTGGGAAAAGGCTAGGCAGATGATGGGTTGATCTAATTAAAAAACCCTGCTTTAACAACAATATTTCGGTACGTACAAACACAGCAGTATCACCAACCCGCACCGGGCCCGCGTGGTGGATTAAGGCCCACACCATCTCAACGAGAGGAGGCCCGTGTCCCAGCAGTGGGAACATTATAGGCTGATTATGCTAAACACTGCAGACCCGAAATATAAAATAGTTACCATTTTTCTCCAAGGAACCCAAAACCACACAAGGCAAGCCAACAACATAAAAGTATAAAAATGTAACTTTACTATATAAAGCGGCACAGGAAGATCCTGTCAATAAATAGTTATGGACGTGGTTCCGTAGCACAGAGCACCTGTGTCACTATACGTGTCAGTTTAGACACAATGACTGTATAACTTTATCAGGGAGGATGGAACTGCTGTCATTGGAGAGCGGTTTGAAGACGGATCACATGGCCGAGTTGACAATACTAGCAGTGCCCGCGGTTTCGTTCACGGAACGTTGTATTAATTTTGACTTTACAAATTAATGGAAACTTTAAGTTAAAGTACCTATATTCAGAAAGAAGAAAATACTTACCAAATTATAAATCAAGATTACTTTCAGGAATGTTTAAAATTCAAGAAAGTCGTACCTAACTGTTTTTGCTGATCAAATATTTTTTTTTGATCAGCAAACAATTATTTGATAATAAAAAGGGGAAAGTATAATAGTGGCACAGAATACTTAAAGTACTACGTACAGAAAGGACACTCCCTTCCCCGCACTAACATCAGTTACCGCACCTCACCCCGCACTTCGGCGTATTCGTCGCAGTTCTTTAACAAGAGCGCTCGCAATCACAAGTACCTCACGCACACATTCATACGTATACAAACGTCGTTTTTTAATGTAGTAGTAGTAGGTAATTATTTTGCGAGCGTTGTATGGAGTGTCCGGGGTGTGATAGTGGTCTGCATGGTCAATGCTAATGTCATACCACAACACTAGTAATCAAGTCCAGTAAAACTTGACAAGAAGCGGTGAGTTGTGTATATTTCACTAGCTTCTACCCGCGACTTCGTCCGCGTGAAATTTCACCCTCCCCCCATTCACCCTCTTAGGAGTGGAATTAAAAAAAAAACCCTTTCTTAGTGGATACTAACTCTTCACAAGGAACACACCCTCCAAATTTCATGTCTTTAGGACCAGCGGTTTAGGCTGTGCGTTGATCAGTCAGTCAGGACTTTGAATTTTATAATACCTAGATGTATGAATTTGCGTAAGCTTTTAAACACAGTAGTCAACCTTTTTTATTCGATGGCAGTCCATGAGGATTTCCACCGCGAAAAAAAAAAAAAACAAAAAAAGGCTGTGCGTTGAGCAGTCAGTCAGGGCTTTGAATTTTATATACATATACTTACAGATTTTATTTTTTGCAGTGTTGCCAAAAAAACCGCACCACATATTGGTGCGAAAATTCCAATAATTTATTCAGTTCCAGAAATGAAGAATTTGGAGCTAAAAATCAGAAATCCGACATTCGTATTCAGTCAAAGACGAGGTAACGACACGAATGCGAAAATCCTGATTCCAACTTTTAGGAAATACGTTGACGTACTCGTTTATTTTTACGTCAGTTTTATCTCGAAAACGAGCACAGGAATTCTCAGGATACAGCCTGAACAGTTTGGAGATAGGAACGCTTATCACCGTTTTCACTAACGCTAAGAAACATCTAAATGAACGCCTAAATATTACTGCACTGTTGGATTTTGCACGCTCGGCTCAGCGTCGACAGTTGAAAATCCAACAGCGCGTTTTATTTAGGCACGAGGTAGGTTATTCAGATTGGGAAACTCGTTGAGTAAATCAAAGATTGAGGTGCGTACCGGATCTAGTATACTTGCTGTAAAGCTGGTAACAGATAACAGAAAATGTCTTTATTTAGACTTGGTTTTCTTAGTGTGTTCAGGACCTAATTTTCTATCGTTATCTGGCTTTTTGCCAAAAACAAGTTGTACTTACTAAGAGACTGTTTACTTGGAACAGAATGAATACAATAAAGAACTGTATTGTATCTGTATTTGACGATAGAAAACCTTTTGACTTTTGCTCCACGGATTTTGCCTAACCCATTTACTGGAAAAAATAAATTTTAAGACGTTTTATTTAAAAAAAAAACGAAGTAAATGATAAAAGGTGGCCTTTTAGAGGACCAATATCAGACAACATTGGTCCTCTATAAGTAAAAGATCGCCTTGTGATCGATCGGCCATTTTAACACCCCATGTAAGTTAATGGTAATTTAGGTATTTGGAGCTACAGGCACCGATATCTATCGATTGCAATAATTACGTAAAGGACTCTGAAGGTCCGTGGCGTACGTACCTGTCCGCCATTTTGTTATTTTTTCAAAATGGCGGCCTCTCATGAGTCCTATATAATATTAGGCCGCCATATTGAAAAAAAAATCAAAATGGCGGACAAGATAGGTATGCCAGGCTCGGTATAAAAATCTTCAATTCCCTTTGGAAAGGCATGGCAGGACATGACTTATTCATCCCCTGTAACCTCGTTCTTCCGCTGCACCCGTTCATCCAATCAAAACGAATCGCCAATTCGCTCAGAACAGAGCCGTATTAGGGATTCTATTTGAGAGATGGCCAATAAATCGGCAGCCTAATTGCGGAACGCCAAATCGTCAAATGATTCTGATCAGTTGGCTTCATTTCTATCACAATTGGCTTCATTTTACGATTTTCGAATTGCGAAACTCTAGTTTCTGCATGCGCAGGGCCTTAACGTTCATAATTGGTTTCATAATAAACTAGAGTTTCGCAATTCGAAAATCGTAAAATGAAGCCAATTGTGATAGAAATGAAGCCAACTGATCAGAATCATTTGACGATTTGGCGTTCCGCAATTAGGCTGCAGGTCAAAATACATTGGGACTTGGTTCAAAATGCACCATTTTTAAGCAGTAGGCAACTAGGCACTGTCCTTAATCCATACTAATATTACAAATGCAAAAGTGTGTCTGTCTGTCTGTTACCTCTACTCGCTTAAACCGCTGAACCGATTTGGATGAAATTTGGTATAGTAGTTTGAGTCCCGGGAAAGGACATAGGATAGTTTTTATCCCGATATTCCCACGGAAAACGTACCTATGCGGGTGAAACCGCGGAGCGCTGCTAGTTCGGTTAGGTTAGGGCTAATATTTATTTGCATACGTAAATTCATGACTGCATGATTACCACTCATAATTTATGTTCCTGTCAGAAGGTCATCATCATCTGCATAAACAACCTTTCCCAACTGTGTTTGGGTCGGCTTTTAGTCCAACCGGACGGAGCTGAATACCATTATTTTATATGGAGCGACTGCCTGGCCTCTACAACCCAGTTACTGGGTAACACAATACCCTTGGTAAGACTGTTTGTCAGACTTTCGGGCTGTTGCGGATGATGGTAAGAAATAGAACATGGCTTTGAAATTTTCTTTTCTGTTAGTAGCGGTCGAGTCCCGTACGGTATATCGAATTACCCTTGAACGATATATCATTGTCCAATGTTTTATGGTGTACCTAAGTATAGCCAATTCCGTATATCGCGGTAATATATCTCCATAATATTATTCAAAGCTTTGCTCGGGTTGCCTGTTCTGTTTTGTCTTAATTACTCCGTTGAGTAACAGAACACAAAGATTGTAAATGTAACAATTTCCTCAATTTAATCTGATTTAAGTAGGCAAATGCTGTGGGGAACGAGAGACATGATTGTTATAATACAAAGTTGAGTTTAATTTATATTTTTTATGCTTGTGAAGGCTATCTATTGTTAAACTAATGAAGAACTGCATGTTTTTTATGGACCTTTTTTAAGTGCTTGGCTAGACTGGCAGCGCGGGGCGGGGAGCGGCGCGGGTGCTGGAACGCGCGCGATCTGCCTGTCCGCAGTGGAACGCGGCTGCGTTCTGCGTGTTGTCGTGTCCAGTATTTTTCAACATATAATATGGATGAAGAAGACTTATTTTTACTAGAAAAAAGCTCGAACTAGTTTGAGAACCCCGGTCCTCCCGCGCACCCACTTACTATGGCGTGAGTTGCCCGCGCGCTCCCCGCGCCGAGCAGCCCGCGCCGCTCACCGCGCCCGCGTGCCCTCTATGGACACTCAAATGAAGTTCTTATGTTTGAGTACACCGCGCCGCCGCGCCCGCCCCGCGCCCGCGCTGACAGTCTGGCCAAGCACCGAAGATATTAATTTACCTTTTTTTAAGAAAAATGAACTTTAAAGAAACTGTGTCACATCAACTACAGTGTCCAGTTTTTGCTAGTTTTTGGCATAGCGTTCACGTTGTCGGAATTTGGCAGAGTTTGTCTTTTAAAACTCTCTTTAGGTCGTTTTAAGACTAAGCTTTTATTTGAAACGTTGCCTGCACTATAAGATATTACATTTGCTGGCCCGAAAACGCAATTTCACCGAAAAATATGAGACATTTTGATGATTAAAGTTTTCTACTAGCCTTGCTATCTAGGAAACAAACAAATTATTGCACTATGTACACTTTAGTCCGATTGCTATGAAATGAAAAAAAAAAATTGTTTATTCTGTAAATAGGATTTCGGAATCACTTTTACACGCCATATTAAAAAAAGAAAGAATAAGCTAAATGCAGTCGACATTTTCTACCTGACTACCCCTGAAACAAATTCTCCACACGTAAAATACCATCATCATCTGCCTAGCCTTTTCCCAACTAGGTTGGGGTCGGCTTCCAGTCTAACTGGATGTAGCTGAATACCAGTATTTTACATGGAGGGACTGCCTATCTGACGTCCACAACCCAGTTACTGGGTAATACGATACCCCTTGGTAAGTCTGGTTGTCAGATTTTCGGGCTTCTGACGACCCGTAACGACTGTCAAAGATCCACGAATGACAGCCGGGACCAACGGCTTAACGTGCTTTCTGAGGCACGGAGGGGTCTTGGTATGTAAAGATGGTCACCTATCCCCGGACCAACCGTGGCAAGCGTAGCTTAACCTGCTCGATCTACCCGTGCGGCTGTTATTACTTAGCTTAAAATACCTAAAAATCAATCAATAATTCCTTAAAAATCAATCATTCAGAAGAAAGATTACGCGAATAAAAGGACCTCTAAAACCATTTTTTTCAACCCAAAACTGCGTAACTCCAAAATTTTCCACTTATGGCTGGTTGTTAATTGCCCTAATTCGTTTTCATAAATTAGTCTGACACTCATTTTAGAACATTATTATTGTTTGAAGGCAGACAGGCGCGACGCGACTGCGCGACCAATTTCTATGAAAAATTTACCAGAATCGCGTCCTACCGTCGCGTCTCACTTGTCTGCGGGAGCCTTAACTTACGTTTCTTGGTGGACAGTTTATTGTCATTGCAGTCATAAAAAAAAAATAAGGGTAACTTTTCTCCATTCCCTTTCCTCAGATGCGCCTTTTTTACTTACGGCGGCAGAATTGTAAGGGCCCTATGTCCAGCGGTAAGTAGTCTACTGATGATTCAGCCACAAATTACCTTTACCAACCCGTACCGGGCCCGCGTGGTGGACCGGCCCAAATATGGCCTACTCCCTCTCACCGAGAGGAGGCCTGTGTCCCAGAACCACTTTTGAAAGGTACACATAATCAGCCTATAATGTTCCCACAACATTATAGGCTGACTAGCTGTGCCCCGCGGTTTCACCAGCGATAAAAGTATTATAGTCCTTTTTTATTGATTCCCTTTACAAATCTCCACCCCCCCTTTTTACACCCTTAAGGGATAATTTCGGGGATAAAACCTATTCTATATCCTTCCCCACAACTCAAACTATCTCCATACCAAATTTCTTCTAAATCGGTTCAGCGGTTATCGATTCCCCATACAAACTTCCACTCCCCTTTTCACCCCTTTAAAGGATGATTTCTGGGATAAAAACTATCCTATGTCCTTCCTCGGGATGCAATCTATCTCTCTGCCAAATTTCATCTAAATCCATTCAGTGGTTTAGGCGTGAAAAGGTAACATACAGACAGACAGAGTTAATTTCGCATTTATAATATTAAAAGTATGGATATGGATATTAGTATGGATAATAATGTGTACCTTTACCTTATAAAACTCTTATCGATCCATGTTAATACATAACCTTCAGAAGCTGGCAGCAATGTAATTATATAACTAACTCAACAATGGCACAGACATTCCCACGATTACAATCTGTATGTGTTACATGCAGATTGCACACTACCTACTTTTTCTTGCAAACGTTCTTAACTTACATATTTTACGTGGATCGAGGTAATTTAATAATTAACATGTAATTAGCCATTTTAATCTAGTTTTTAGAAGAGATTGTTATGTGGGTACCTATGTTTGATAATGACGGGATTGGATTTGAATGATATCTCATCAGACATTGTAACGTGTAATTAAATTATCTACTACTTAATTAGATCTTTTATTAACTTTGAATGCTAACTTATTATTATTTTATTTATTTATACCATTTATGTACACACATAAATATAAACAGAGAAGAAAAAAACAGACAAGAAAAAAACAGAACAGAAAAATAGGTACAAAGGTGATGCTTATTTCATAAGAAATCTATTCCAATTTCCAGCATACCTGCGATAGGACATCATCTCATTATTATTATTATCTCATTTTTTTTTTATCATAACCTCGGAAGTTTGATTAACACGATCACGAATATCTATGGACCCGATTGACAGATCATGACGAACCCAATAACCTATTTTCAGTTAAAGACAGGTCACTATCACTACTGATGGTAGCCAGTATAATCGTAACTGCCAGTAGGTATATTATAATCATACAGATCGCTGCTGATATACTCGTAGATTATTGGGACGATAAAACCAGAGATAGATAGGTTTTTCTACCTCCAGTATGCCAAAACTGGTGATAGGTAATTGGGTTCCGTAAGTAGGTAGGTATATACTGTATTTTTCACCCGACTACGGCGAAGCAAAAAGGAGGGTTATGATTTTGACCGGTATGTATGTATGTATGTTCATCTGTTCCCTCATAACTTCTAAACTGCTTATCATAATAGGACAAATGAGGTATCGTTGGAAGCGTCTTGATTGTCCGCTGGTTATAGGCTATGTGACGTCACAATAATTTGAACATGGCGCCCTCTAGCGGACATAAAGTCATGACCTAAAAAATATTTTTTTTTTTATTCATGCCGTGTTGGGTAACAAATGAAAGGGCTTAATTAGCACATTTCAAAAATATAAATATTACTGAAATAAGCCCCAAAAGGATTAAATAAAAAATAAGTACCTTCCCGTGGTCGCATGCCGCTGTACTAACATACAAAGCTATGGTAGTATGCGACCACGGGAAGCAAAAAAACTGGCTACCACTCTCCAATTTCGTTATTTCAAACTAACTCATAGAAAGACTGTCTCTTTGTAAGAATGAACAATGTTTTTCGACTTACTAGTAAGTAGTGCAGGAAGTGAACAACGCTCCAATAGTTTGAAGGCAACAATGTAGGTACTGATAACTATGCATGACAGTGTATGCATGTCACTGGGACATTATCTACTATCGCCGTCAAAACAAACCTCTGAATAAGTGCAGCGAACGTACCTGGAAAGATAAGAAACACATTAGCAAACGTATTTGTGAGGTAAACTTTACTAAAAGAATTTAAGTAAGTAATACAAACATATTTTGGTAAACCTAAAAGTACAACCTAAATCTTTCATGAGTTCTGAGAAACACTCTTAAATATGTTAGACACGAAAATAGGCAAAACTTAACACTAACATTTTAATGACACAGGAGTATAAAACTAAAAGATGATTAAGGAGCATCATGGCTCTTATCTAAGAGACTACAGAAGACTAACGAATGGTCACGTTAGTAGTAACAAATCCAGTATAAGCTCTCGTATTCTATTTAAACTACTACGCTAGGCCAGCTCAAGGTCAAAGTGTTTCCACTGCTGGGCAAAGGCTTCCCCCAAATCCTTCCAGGAACGAAAAGAAGGAAGGGTTCCTAGAAAGTTTTGGGAGCATATGAAATATCTCAGAAAATGCTTTATCTAAGCTGTTTTTTTTTCTAGAGCAAATTTTGTCTGCGATAAAAAAAACACGCCCCATTATTTTTGTATCTCACTAGTAGGTATAATAATTACACTCAAACTTCCTAATTAATTTGGTCATACGTGAAACGTATTAAATTCCATCCTTTTAAACGCCTACACCAGAAATAACTAACGGTATAAGCACAGTGAATCAATTTATTGGACATAACAGGATTACCTCGACAGTTGAAGTAGGTAAGCCTACAATTTATACGGCACAAGCCGAATGAACGGACAAAACATTCGGAACTATTAGAGCGGACGCTGGTAATTAGGTCCGACCCGTTGAGGTCCAGGGTAGGTAGGTCTGGATGATCTACTATAGTTATTACCTGTGTTCAACTCAAAAGGTAAGAGATTATAGTAAATACCTACGATTACATGAGGTTAGGAGACTAATGGCTTTTGGAACATTAATTATTTGAAGTATAAAATGTTGTAAAACATTACACTATTCCCGAGTTTAATCATTTTGAGCACAGGTTTTCCAGGAAAGTAATTAGTAGGTAAATTTAAACTGGACAATAGAATTGAACAACGCTTGCTCTATCACAGACCTCATCCATCGCTTTACTTAAGGCGTGATCGAGATCAAGAGCACGCCCATGCAGCAATAAAAATAAAAAAGTAGAAGAAAAAAGTGACCGTGTTGTTCAGTTTTCTGAAATTCTTGAAGCTATCTGAAACCATTAAATTAGGAAAGTTCAAAGATAAGTCTAAAAAATTTAAACATTCATCACAACATATTCAACCGACATCTTCTCACGGCAAAGACACAGGCCTTCCCTCTTGAACATGATTAAGGCTAAAAGTCACGATTCTTGCAAGATCAGTCTCATTTCACTATCAACACCAAATAC
The DNA here is from genome assembly GCA_947508005.1 of Amphipoea lucens. Classification (NCBI taxonomy): domain Eukaryota; kingdom Metazoa; phylum Arthropoda; class Insecta; order Lepidoptera; family Noctuidae; genus Amphipoea; species Amphipoea lucens. The sequence continues at coordinate 15,478,901 of OX382370.1, forward strand.
CTTATCTACACCCAAATCCCAATTAATAATATAATCCACCTCAATATTTCACAGGCCAACAACTCAAGCAACAAACGTCAGAGGGACTCGTCCAAAGCCACAGGCCGAGAACTGTCTAAATTAACATTAATTGATACAGTGGCCGGCTTTTATTTATGGAGAACAATAAATTGGCGTCAATGGACACAGCCGTGATTTTCTCCAAGACCACAATTTGACCTCTGGTCGGTGAGTAATTCTTGTTTATTGTTTCAGTACCTATTTTTATAGCTGGTAATATTGCTGTAAGGGCTCAGCTGGGAGTAGGAATTATAGTTACGAATTAGACTGCTTTAACAGTGTTAGCGCCTTTTGCGATAGAATTCTGTCAGTTTTTTTGAATACGTCATCGTAAATTCTTGTTACGATGTACAATAATGAGTATTCTATCTGTCTTTGTAGATAATCTAACACAATTCACTCACCTTAACTCTTCCTATATCTGTCGTTTATCTGTATTAGTTACCGTGTTCGGTCAGTGGGTCGTCTTAGGGGCGGTTCTCTTTTGTCTCCAATGCCTTGTTATAAGGGACTTTTTATCAGGTTGATAAACGCAATACGCTCTAGAAGTATAGAGGTTACTATTCAATCAACCGCTCAAGGACCGCGGGACACCGATCGGTGACCAAACAATAGAAAATCAATTGTGTCTCATTAGCGGAGCTTGACAGATTAATCAACTCAGCCTATCGCAGTCCACTGCTGGACATAGGCCTTGCCAGAATGCGCCACAACACCCTGTCGTCCGTCGTTCTTACTATTATGGTAGGTCTATTAGGTTACTATTATGACACGTGATTTATCAGATCTAAGTAAAAGGAAAGGTTTTTCCCAGGAGAAGGATAAGATGGACTCACAGTTGCATTTTGCATCGTAGGTTCTTTACAATCTTTCGTAATTCATATGGGTATTCCGAGTGTGCAATAAGGTTCACATCTGTACAAAATTTCTCGTCTTCAATAGGTATTCTATTTCCTTAGGAACAAACAGGATTTCTTATGAAATAAGCATCACCTTTGTACCTATTTTTCTGTTCTGTTTTTTCTTGTCTGTTTATATATGTGTGTACATAAATGGTAAATAAATAAATAAATAAACAATACGAGCCGTTTGCTCAAATGCTAGTAGAAGTAGGTACCTAACCTAGTATTTTCCTGCAACTATTTCAATGATTATCACCTTCCATTTAGTCCGTTAGGTTCCGAGACCGTTCAATTTTCTCGTGAAACTGCGAGAAAATATGCAGCTGACAATATATTTCTTCTAGCCTCGTGCGTGAACACTAGGTTGAAACCTTAGGACTGCTTTAATATAGCTCTTTTGTATGATTATATTACATAAGCTATGTGTACAGGGGTGTTATACAACTGTTTAGTAGACGTAATCTGTGGTAGTTCATATTTGAGGGATTGAATTTAACGCCACTCTTAATTTTGCAGACTAAGCCCAAATTTCATTTACCAAACTCTGTTAATTGTTGTGTTATGATGACTATTTTGAATAGGGAGTCAGTACTGGAAGAACTCAACATTCTTTCGTAACCGGATCAATAAAAGACGTATTTTAAATATAAACTTCGGATTATTAAAACTACGTATGTATTTTAAACCAGGACGGGCGCTGCCAGCTCTCCAGGCTGACTGTCGAATTTTTTCTTAACCTTTTAATATTAAATAGCATTAATCTTTTAATTTCAGCCATTAACTTATCAAACATTTGTGGAGGTTGGAAGAGAAACTACAGTACCTGAGATATTTGGTAGATAGCAGAGTATAGGCAAACCCCCTTGCAGTTTTTCCATGTGCTATGTAGGTTGGCTTACCTAATGGTAAGTAGTACGTAGTCTCCTGCAACTCAAAGATGTCCCCTGCCTGTAATTTAACATCTTCTTCTTCGTTCCCTTAATGCTGATGATCGCGACCACATACGACGCGTCTCCAAGTTATGCGGTCATTTGCAGTGTGTAATTTAACATAGGAGTGACTTAATACAGGTTAGTCATACCTTCATTGTCCGACCAACCAAAATTGTTTTACAAAGACAGTAACCGTATCCGTTGTTATACAACGTTGTATAAGTAATTGTTTAACCAAAGTACGAGACTACAAGCCGTGTATCGTATTCCTTAGTTTTGTTTACGTTTGCTAGAAACGTGCACCTTATGCAACAGAGTGCATTCCTTCACCGTGAACATATTGCTTTGAGAATTGGTTCAAATTCGTATAAGCGGTGACGAAATCGATGGTGTTTTGTTTTGACAAATTCTTTCGTAAACATCACACTAATATTATAAAGGCGAAAGTTTCTGTGTGTTTATATGTTTGTTACTTCTTCACGCTCAAACGGATGGACCAATTCTGATAAAATTTTGTACGGAGGTAGCTGACACCCTGTATTAACATATAGGCTACTTTTTATCCCGATATTCACACGGGATCGACATTTACGCGGGTGAAACCGCGGGGCGCAGCTAGTGTAACATATGAGTAGCATCACGCCTGTATTCACCGAAGGTTAGGCAGAAGTGTACCTATAGTCCACCCACATTTCGCAAGTTACGTTTAAGTCAGATGTAATAGGGGGCTTATTGGCATCAACCGGGCAGATGAAACCATCGTCAGGATGTCTTGAAACTTCGTAACTACGTCTTATAAGAATTCCTCAAAAATCAGGAGGAAAATATCTCGTTGAGTTCAACAAAAGACTTCAAATACCCTACGAATGATAAGAACGAGGTACCTACCAATAACTAAGCCTGAAAAAGACATTATCGATTGAAAAAACCGGCCAAGTGCGAGTCGGACTCGCCCATGAAGGGTTCCGTAGCAGCAAGTAACATAATATAAAAGTTCTTGTAGTTCGTTGTAACTTTGTGAAAGGTAAATTGCGGTTTTCGATTTATGACGTATTAAAAAAAAACTACTTACTAGATCTCGTTCAAACCAATTTTCGGTGAAAGTTTACATGGTAATGTACATTATATATATTTTTTTATTTTTATCATTCTCTTATTTTAGAAGTTAGAGGGGGGGGGACACACATTTTACCACTTTGGAAGTGTCTCTCGCGCAAACTATTCAGTTCAGAAAAAAATGATATTAGAAACCTCAATATCATTTTTGAAGACCTATCCATAGATACCCCACACGTACAGGTTTGATGAAAAAAAAATTTTTGGAGTTTCAGTTGTAAGTATGGGGAACCCCAAAATTTTTTTTTTTTTTCTATTTTTGTGTGAAAATCTTACTGCGGTTCACAGAATACATCTACTTACCAAGTTTCAACAGTATAGTTCTTATAGTTTCGGAAAAAAGTGGCTGTGACATACGGACGGACGGACAGACAGACAGACAGACAGACAGACAGACATGACGAATCCATAAGGGTTCCGTTTTTTGCCATTCGGCTACGGAACCCTAAAAATGGTACTTAATTAGAATGAATTATTTAGTGCTGTATTCAGAACTATCGTGTTCTTCGTGTTGTCTAGCAAGGAATATGTTATGAAAAAGGACCTTATGCACAGCAATAGCGCATGCGAATACTAGACCAACGAGGCAGTATTCCTTGATTAAGCATCAACTTGGCGCCAGAAGCCTCACACCAGTTTTTGCTCAAAAGACCTTCGTCACCTATTGGGTAGACACGTTATCTCTCCAAAGAGTCAATGGCGCCGATTCTGTTGTTCACAAACTAAACCAAATTTAAGTTCAGTGCATCTTTTTCTTTCTATTTCATTAAGAAAAGGACAGCAGATAAATATTATTTTAGTCCTGTCAAATTAGTCAGCGCCTGACGTAAATTGTTGTAGCCAATTTTTTAATCACGTCTAAACTTGTATGGAGTAGTGTCAGGTGCTGACTAATTTGACAGGACTAAACTAAAATTTATCTTCTGTCCTTTTCTTAATGAAATAGAAAGAAAAAGATTCGCTGAACTTAAATATAGTTTAGTTTGTGAACAAGGGAATCGGCACTAATGTCAATGTAAATAAAGACGGTTCGTATGAACCATCGATATATGGTATGAACAATCGTCTGCCCATGCGCCTGCCACATTCCTGAGCGATGATTAGAGAGACACTTTCGGTTGATTCCCGGAATACCTACGTCTGCCTATCGGCATGTGATGCCGTTAATACTTTTGACTCAGTTATTTTTGGTCTAGCAGTATTTTAATTAATTGGTGGTTTAATGAAGTTATGTGTTAAGTAAGTTAGACACAGCAGACGACTGTTTATAGGGTGCAACCGCACCATATTGGAGTCTTCCATTCTTTCCAGCATAATTTTAACAGTGTGGTAAGTATGATCAGGAGTCTATTTTTTTTCCGTTAGCCTGTACTGTCCCACTGCTGGGCAAAGGCCCCCCCATTTTCTTCCACATTTCCTTGTGCTGTGCCTTCTCCGTCCAGTCGGTTAGGAATGAGTCTAACGGGCGAGCCCAATTACCTATCTGCCACCGGTTTTGGCATACTGGAGGTAGAAAAACTATCTATCTCTGGATTTAACGTCCCAATAGAGAAAGATCGCTACTAGATCACTAGCGATCTGTACCTACGATTATATTATACTGACAGTTATAATTATACTGGCTACCATCAGTAGCTATCTGTCAATAGGTTATTCGGTTCTGCCGTAAATCGTCACGCCAGCGTTTCTTAGGCCTGCCTCGGTGACGACGCCAGTCTTCAAGCACTCACTGTGTGACGACTTTGGCCCATCCATCTGTGTGGATGCATCCTATTAAGTGTGAGCCACCCAGTCCCACTTCAGCTTCGCAAACTTGCCGCCAACATCGGCGATACCTGTCTTGGAGCGTATTGTGGTGTTGCGAATTTGGTCGGTGAGTTTAATTTTTAAGATACTAGGTACGCTCCGGAGTCTAATCTAGACATAATTTAAGGTGTAAGTTAAAAGCGTCCGCGGGCACCTTCTTACATGAATCATCATCATCATCATCTGCCTAGCATTTTCCCAACTATGTTGGGGTCGGCTTCGAGTCTAACCGGATGCAGCTGAATACCAGTATTTTACATGGAGCGACTGCCTATCTGACCTCCACAACCCAGTTGCTGGGTAATACGATACCCCTTGGTAAGACTGGTTGTCAGACTTTCGGGCTTCTGACGACCCGTAACGCCTGTCAAAGATCCACGAATGTTAGCCGGGACCAACGGCTTAACGTGCTTTCCGAGGCACGGAGGGTTTCTTGGTTGGTTGGGGTCTTGGGGGTTTGGTTCTTATATGAATGATGTAACTAATATTTAAATTTAAAAGAGTGTCCATGGAGTTTCTTGCCCGTTCTTCTCCATGGGTACCTACTACGCTTTGAAACGAGCAACTAGCTTCATATTTCTGACTGACCAACCTCTTGACAATTCAAAAGTGCGAACTTTCAATGAAAGAACTGGTTATCCGTTAACAGTTAAATAGGAAAAATATTTTACAGATGATGCCTATAGTGACAGGTAAATAAATTACACTAATGATAACATGTTAAATGATGCTATGATACATACGTTTTAATGTCACCCGCGGAGTAGGTCATTGGCCAGTTGCGGAAGAAAAATGACGCAGCTATTTATCTAACAAAACAAATGCAATAAAAGAGTCATTTACCTCCGTGTTGAATACCTACATACCATTCATCAACGCAGGTAATTTAACAATGAGCGAATTTAATTTCCTCATAAATAAACATGAGGAAAAATTTATCTCTAAATAGGATGGCGCTTTGACCTAATATGACCTCTCTAAATAATTTTAATTATTTCTTTCAACCATTTTAATTATTCATAAATTAATTAAGTAATTTAAAAGATATTTATTCAAATCAATGTTAAGTGTTAATTTTCGCCTTGTTGACACAGTTGGTGCAGTGTTCGAGTCATTGGCTTCCTACCAATTTACGCTTTTGTAATTTCTGAAGTGAGGATATTATCGTAAACGTCCACGTTCACGTACATAAATTGTATGGAAATACGTGCACGTTTTATCAAGCGTCTTCATATAATAGATATAATATTATATCCATACATTTTACTTCCCTGTGTTATCGTGATGCGTGGATAAGTGGATTTGCACGATAATATCGCCACGTTAGTAAGTCTAAAAGCGTACATTGGGTCTCGGTTTTGATTCCAGCACGGAACAATTACTTTTCATGACAAATGTTCCGGTGGGCCTAGCACGAAATCACGGAGTAAACGATTCAAATTGAAAATATAATATTCATATCTATAGGCGACGTAAACTGCACTTGTTGCAAAAATTCAAAATTCTATAGAATAGTTTTATTTACAACTAGCAGCGCCCCGCGGTTTCACCCGCATAAGTGTCGATCCCGTGGGAATATCGGGATAAAAAGTATCCTATGTGTTATTCTGCAGCTACATTACTGTAAAGTTTAATCAAAGTCTGTTCAGTAGTTTTCGCATGAAAGAGTGATAATCATCCATCCATCTATCCTCACAAATTTTCACGTTTCTATTATTATTAGTAGGATTAAAAAATCATTCGAATTTACGATTTATTCCGGTCCGAGCCCCTGAAACCCCCTCCACCCCCCCCCGTCCTCGATCCCCTGCTAGTTCGTCTTTACTTTACGTATACTTTGCGCATTCGTGCTAGGGCTTCTGTCTGATCTATGTGTTTAAAAAACCGAAGGACACGTTGTTGTAACTATCTTACAATCTTCAAGATTGCTCCTTTGTAAGTACAAACAGCAGTGATCCCTTGGTCAATACAACAACAGTCTTTGTACTGATATGGAGTCGGTGTGATGTAGCAATGATACCCATTCACAAGATAACTTGCTCCTTTGTGATGTTGGCATGTTTATTTATAGTTTTTTTATTGATTTAGTAGGTGAGGTCAACACTTATAAAGAAGTAGTGTCAGGATCCTGTTGCGGTACCGTCGCTTCTTCAATGAAAAACATTCCATTGCTGTGTATCTACATTCTACAGCATAATCAGCCTATAATGTTCCCACTGCTGGGACACAGGCGTCCTTTCAGTGAGAGGGAGTGAGCCTTAATCCACCACGCGGGCCCAGTGCGGGTTGGTACATGTCACATGTCTTCGAATTTTTGGTTCTAGGACATGCTGGTTTCCTCACGATGTTTTCTTTAATCGTTTTGAGATGAAAGAATTTACACAAAGTAAGCGCCTGTCTGGGTTCGAACATACGACCTATAACTCGGTAAGTCTATAGTCGTGCATGTTCAACGATTTATAGTCAAGGTACCTACCAGATACAATTTTTATTTTCGATAAATTATTCAAAAGGAAAAAAAAGAAGATTAGTAAATAAATGAGACAAAAGTATTCTTAGGGGTGGCCTTTGCCCAGCAACAAAAAAAGTAAATACATACCTTGCTTCTAAACTCTTATGAGGCACGGGCTAAAATACACAGGGTGTTTCCAGAAAGCCCTTGGAGAGAGACTTCTGATTTTCCTTCCGATTAGACTTCCATTTTGGACCATTGTAAACAGGCCAGCCTGTATACAAGTAGTTCTACACACGTAAACACGAAAACAAAATTAATAACACGTACGTGTTAATTACAAATATTTTTATTAAGACGACACGCCACGGAAAGCACGTCCTACTAAGAGATTGTTCGTTCGTGCACGCCGAATTAGATTTCTCCGTCTTGTCTGGACTTTAATGAAGCTCCGTATAAACGTGATATCTTTTCTACGTGTGATATTAGATAGCTGTAATTACGTGAATCGGACATTCTATAGGTTACTTTTAGGGAAGCGTGCATTATCGTCGGCCACATCTTCGCTTGCCCATCTGAGACCACCTTACTAGCGGGGTAATTGCGTAACACAGCAGTAGCAATGGGTTTCATTTTGACACGTCAACAACATTCATTGTGTTATTTATGTTGTTCAGCAGACAAATTTTTTGAACATATGAAGCTATTATTAGCAATATCCTTTTTAAAATCAAATAAAATTTTGATTGATCGTGTGTTATGCAATTAGTGTGCTGATGAGATAGAGGTTAAAGTCGTGAGTCTATCCATACTAACATTATAAATACAAAAGTCTGTCTGTTACCTCTTCACGCAACCGCTGAAGCGATTTAGATGAAATTTGGTATAGAAATAGTTTGAGTCTCGGGAAAGGACATAGGATAGTTTTTATTCCGATATTCCCGAAGGATCGAAACTTATGCGGGTGAAACCGCGGGGCGCTGCTACTCTATAATAGTTGAGACAAAAACTCAAATACGGTCCCTATTCTAGTAATGTTTAAACAAAATATAATAATATTAGATTTCTACTACCGATACTTAGTTCTAATTTCATGTTATTTTTCTCAAATCAAACATTTTGTTTTAGATAAAGTTTTTGTACTAGATACTATGGCCCACTTGTCTATTCAAAACTGTGTTTAATTGATGGGACTTTTCTCTATAACATAAATAACGAGGAACTTTTCATTGTTAATCTAAGTTACTGTACCGAAAGGAGAAAAAACCGCTAACACAGATTGAGCAAGAACAATGAAAAAGGAGCATGTCCGACACAAGATCTTAGAAGTGCCTTCCAGAGGAAAAAATACGGGCATGAGCCCGTATGTTTTCCTCCGTGTTTTTTGTTGTTTTTGTTTTTTGTTTTCTTCTTCTTCTTAATATATTAATATCAAAACGTTCTTATCTACATAAAAATAAGATCAATCAAAAGACAGACAACCATCAAAAAACCATCGCTTCCCCATCCATAATAATATTATAAATTTGAAAGTAACTCTGTCTGTCTGTATGTTACCTTTTCACGCCTAAACCACTGAACCGATTTAGATGAAATTTGGTATAGATATAGTTTGAGTCCCGGGGAAGGACATAGGATAGTTTTTATCCCGATATTCACATGGGATCGACACTTATGCGAGTGAAACCGCGGGGCGCAGCTAGTTACAATATAATTTACATTACAACAAAAGCCGTCCAGAACAGCATCAGTTACAGGTCAAGTGGAATACATAACCGTTTGGAAACTGCCCAAACAACGCTTTGAATTCGCGTACAAGTGTGTATCAATCAATCTGCCTACCCTTTTCCCAACCATGTTGGGGTCGGCTTCCAGTCTAACCGCATGCAGCTGAATACCAGTATTTTACATGGAGCGACTGCATATCAAACGGTGAAGGAAAACATCGTGAGGAAACCGGCATGTCCTAGAACCAAAAATTCGAAGACATGTGACGTATACCTACCCGCACTGGGCCTGCGTGGTAGATTATAGCCCACTCCCTCTCGAAGACATAGGCCTGTGTCCCAGCTGTGGGAACATTATAGGCTGATTATGATGACTGCATATCTGACCTCCACAATCCTTGCGTTGTAGAGGTCAGATAGGCACTCTGGATAAAATGATAACCCTTGGTAAGACTGGTTGTCAGACCTTTGGGCTTTTGACTACCAGTAACGACTGTCAAATATCTACGAATGACAGCCGGGACCAACGGCTTAACGTGTTTTCCGAAACACGGAGAGGTCTCAGTATGTTATGGATGGTCACCCATTCATGGATCGACCCCGAAAAACCGTTGCTTAACCCTGGTGATCGACCGCTGCTGCTATTATTTAGCCACGAACCCAGCGCGTACAAGTGGGGTATACCACTTAATAACAATTACCTACATTTGTTATTAAATGGCATACGCATTTGTAAACGTACAAGTGGAAGAGGAAAAATATGATACAAAATGTTATATTGAGTAATCCTTTGTAGGGCATTAAATGGTAACATTACTCATATGTAAGTATGTCATATACTGTTTCAGTACAAAATGATAAAAGATAAAGATCATGATTATAGGCTATCTAAGTAGGTACTTAAGTTATTCTTTTTAAAAAAAAAATAATACGCTCTCTGGTAAAAAAATCGCATTTACATATCGGATAACGTCACGAGTGTATTACCGAAGAGTTAGGCAGAGTACCTATAGAAGGTACACCCAGGGCCGAATTAACCATGTCGGGGCCCTTAGGCAATGCAATTCTCGGGGCCCCTTTTCAGCCGCTTGAAGATCATCAGCTCTTATAAAGTTGATGAAGGGATGTGCATTAGCAGTATCACCGGACTGATGAACTCAGGAACTTACGGTATTTATAGATTTGTATTTGGGCTCATCGAAATGGTCTTAACGAAAAGGTTACCGATACGTGATGAACTGATGATCCAGGTCTTATTAGGAATAGTATATGAGATGAGACCGTCTCACGGTCTCATGATGGAGCAGGAAAGAAAAATAAGACGCAGGTGTTTTAATTTTAACTTTATTCTTGTTAAATGCAATAAAATATAATAAACGAAAGAAAATAGTTTTGACCCGGGTGTTTTAATTTTATTATTGTTAAATGCAATAAAAAACTATAAACTAAGAATTTCATCATCACCACGAAATGCTAAATTACTTTTGTGCGCGCACGGGGCCCTTAGCCGATGCGGGGCCCCTAGGCAGTTGGCTACTCTGCCTAATGGTTAATCCGGCCTTGGGTACACCCACATTTGACCAGTAATGCTTAAGTCTATTGCCATCTACCAGGCACAAATGACCCTGGGCTGTTACTGATGATTCCATATGGAAAACCCAGTAACACTGCCCTACCTGGGAATCAAAACCAAGACCTTAGCAGCTCTGACCTTTTCAGTTATGTATTGAGAATTGAGATTATCTGAATAATAAAGCATGCGTAGACGCAAATTCTAGTGCATCACCTACGCTATGCAAATGGTTCATTCGCAAGACCAGAACTTCTTGTAGTGTGTCGATATGATAAATCTATACTAGGTAATGTACTACACTACACAATCACTCACTTTATATACTTATATTAATCTGTCAAGCTTCGCTAATGAGACACAATTGATTTTCTATTGTTTCGTCGCCAATGGGCGACGCGCGCCGCTTGACCGGTTGAAAATGCGAAAGTAACTCTGTCTGTTACCTTTTTTAGATGAAAGGCAAACGGATAGACTATGACCAGATAATTTAATAAACCGTTCAAAATCTAGTCGCAGTCTCATTTTGGCGACCAACAAATGTCAAAAACTTGTTAAAAATGTAGGAAAATTCTGGAAAATTAGGCATTTTTGACAGGTTGAGACAGATCAGACTGTGAACGTCCTTAAAATTATGAGAATTTTCCCTCTGGGTTAGTACAAAGGATACTTTTTATCCCGGTAGTTAGACAATTTCCCCGACTTCCTCGCGGGCTTTCGCTCCGTGTGGTGCCGAAGGGCGAGGATTATAAATAATATAATAATTTTAAAATTTTAAGTGACAAAAAGTACGAATACTTATTGGTTAGTAAAATTACAAATCAATTGGGTTATAATCACCATTTTTTTTTAAATATTTGTTACTTGCGTGTGTACATATTTTGTGCTGTTGTACGTCACTTCCTGACGTGTTTCCAATCTTTTTTTCCGTATGGTTATGACGCCATATGTACCTAATTCGTCTCATAATTAAAAGTACCAACACTGTATCAAAACCGAAACAAGATGAACAAATAAAATACCGTCATGTAAATAACTACAGTGATGACAAACTAAATACTCGTTGTATGGGACCCACGTGGGAGTGGGTCTACCACATACACATGCTAAGATTAAAATCAAACTTAACGAGTAAGTACGTCAATGTAACGCTTTGTACACACTGGTGAAGATTTGTATGGAGTTGTATGACTGACTGAAAATATGTTTATCTGGCACATAAGTACACACAATAAAAAAAAATGTATTTAAATAAAATAAATAATATATGAATAGGCCCAGTTTAGCAAAATGACAGACATTAATGCTTGACGCTGGTTTTCAACTGAACCTTACGTTGTGTTTGTGTGTAAAAAGGAGTAGAATAAGATCGTAAATTACTATCTACTAGTAACTATTTAAAGTATAAGAAAAAGTAGTAAAAAAATACCATTACCAGAATACATATTTTAAATAATATAAAAACCAACAGGTAAGCGCTCTTTCTCCTCAATTCAATTCAATCTTTATTGCATCCATAAATCATAATGTATCTACACATACAGGTGATAATTATAAATAGATGGAATCAATTATGGACCCTGTCGGGCACAGCAAAACAGCCTCTCTCCTACTAAGCTGTGCCCGACAGGGTCCACAATTGTTTCAACAATTTTAAGCCTACCAATTGTTTTGCCAACAATATGGAATGCAATAAAGAATTGATTATATTTATATGAAAGAAAGACAGAAAGAAAAAACGTTTATTTGCGGTGAAAATGACACAAAAAAGAACATAAACCCAGAAAACAAAATAAAAAGGTAGGGGGAAACATGCGTCATATCCACACAAAACAGCTACCGCTCAGCATTATGCTGCGACCCTATGCAAGACTGAGCCCCAGCATTGGTTTTATGATGTAATGTGTAGGTATCTGTTCCCATACAGGAGCTGCCTTTTAATTTTGCTAAACGAATATTTAAAAATGTAAATTCTTTGTATGAAAATAATACATAAAACGGATTAGCATAAGGTATTAAAACACATAAAATATTCTACAATATGAAATGCTCGAAAATGTAGTTGTAAAGCAATTTAGATATTTTTAGTACCTAATAAAATACTTATTATATCTCTATGAGAGAATACAAATGTATTGTAGGTTAAAATATTAAAGGACGCTTACGTTATTTTATTATCAAGTACTTAAATTACGCTGAAAACGTATTTGTCATAAAAATGACAGCATTACTTACCTAAATTATAAATTCTATAGAACAGGCATACTTCAGCGAGTGACTACGTAAACATCGTAGTCACTAGTAGCCAGTATTTAGTTTAGTGGTTAATGCCTAGACTTCTAAATAAGGACGGACAAGTTTTATACTTGCAGCTGAACGTTACGTCATTTATCGAAGGTCAATACAAAAGGGATTAGATGTTTTATTATGAAATAGCGCCACTGATTTACTTAGGTTTCTTTAAACAATGGTGTAGTTTACAATAACATTTAACTTCTTCTACACTGCATTTGTCTTTGCCTGGTAATAATAACATAAACATTTAAAAACTAAGCCTATTCATAAACTTATTATAGATAGAAATGCGACCATTTCATGAAATTCTCGAGCATTTCATGAAGTGAGCAAATCTACGATATGGCCACGACAGATACATTTATAAATAAACTAGCTGCGCCCGGCGGTTTCACCCGCATAAGACTCGATCCAGTGGGAATATCGGGATAAAAAGTAGCCTATGTGTTAATCCAACTATATCAACCTCCATACCACATTTTATCAAAATTGGTCCAGCTGTTTGTGCGTGAAGAAGTAACAAACAAATAAACACATTCACAAACTGTCGCCTTTATAATATTATTGTGATAAAAAAAAATATGACATCGCTTTCTCATTCTCACTTCATAGACATTAAAATCACTCGAAAAGGTCAAATTTACAACGGTGAAATAGAAAAATAAAAATATTTTTGTAACCCATTTGCAATATCAATCTTTTTGTCCCAACACCAGATGTGCCTTTTTTTCTATACACCCAATTAAAATATCCCATACATCATTGTGCCCTCCCCTTTACACACTGTACCAACATTATAACAAAAAACACTGGCCGGTTGTATTGAGATCGCATGATTCAATCAAAGATACCCAAATATGGAACACCCTCAAGGGCAGTCGGACACAAAAGTGTTACAAAAAACTTATGAATCGACTGTTCGTTAATTTTTTTTGCCAGCTGTCATGGTTAGATGAGCACTGTGTAGGTAATTAATATTGAATGATTTGCTGTGGAATATTAATGGCAAATGTACTGTTTTTTTTTCTATGGCCATGTGTGCCTTTATCAACGTACTTATGTTTTATTTTATGTACATAGTTACCTATAAACTAAAGCTATAGGTACTAGGTAATGTTAAAGTCTTAATTAATTGAATCCTAACTAATATTAGAAATGCGGAAGTGAGTTTGTTTGTTACGCCTTCACGCTTAAACGGCTAAACGGATTTGAATGAATGAAAACCAACTACGGAAACTAAATAAATACCAATATTATTTAATAAAATTCTCATTTCGTGTGATAATTTCTGTATTTCCTGTTTTCGCTATAATTTTGAAGACGTAATTTCCGTAAGAAAGTGTCATACATGGCTGCCACGAGCAAATGAAGTCTTCAAGCTTTTATTCGTGTGTTTTTTCACATGGCAATGCAGAATATAAGCGTGCCAATCTCTTTTGTAGAATGACGGAATGCTAACGGCACATAATTAATCAATCTGTCTAGCCTTTTCTCAACTCTGTTGGGGTCGGCTTCCAGTCCAACCGGATTTAGCTATAAGACAGTATTTCACATGAAGCGACTGCCTATCGCCAGGAGATGGAGGTCACTCCACAGCCCAGTTACTGGGTAACACGATACTCCTCAGTAAGACTGGTTGTCAGTTTTCGTGGTTCTGACTACCCGTAACGACTGTCAAAGATCTACGAATGACAGCCTGGACCATCGGTTTAACGTGCTTTCCGATATTTAATGGATGGTCATCCATCCACGAAGCGACCGCGGCAAGCGTAGCTTAACTTTCGATCGACCCGCGTGGCTACTGTTATTTAGCCACGAACCCCTCATCGTAACTCATAACGGCATATAATATAAACGTACGTGGGAAAATAATAAGTTTATAATAAATTGCATGCTTAAATCAATTTTAAATCCTATAATTATTCGCGACTTTTGCCTACTTTCAAAGAACCGTTACTGGCAGACGGTAAATACATTAAACTAAGATTTAATTGTCCGTCGTTAAGAGCCGCGGCTTCTGGCGTAATTTGGATATTATTAGTATTGTTTACAGTTAAATTAGTTTTAGGAATTAGAAATAAAGAAGTCTAGCGAGATCTTAGGTCTTTATTAGAAGAAGTACGTACCACTGAAGATTTGTCTGAGATTTGATTACAAAGAATTTGGAATTGTCAACGGTGATGCTACAACCCCACTTTTTCTAACAATTGATATGATGTTAACGCGCACAGCTAATCAGCATATAATATTCCCACTGGTGGGATACAAGCCTCCTTCTCTTTAAGAGGGAATTGGCCTTAATTCACTACGCGGGACCAGTGCGGGTTGGTAGTTGACGTCTTCGAATTTTTGGTCCTAGGACATACCGGTTTCCTCACGATGTTTTCCTTCACCGCTTTGAGAGCAGTGGTGATGAAATAATTTACACAAACTAAAGTGCCTGTCTGGGTTCGAACCTGCGACCTACAACTCATCATAAGTCGCGGCCGTTTCCTAACGCGCACAGTATCTTGAAATTTTGTACCAATTACTAGTACCATCAATAAAGTTATTATTATTATTACCTACATTAACATTTATAGTCTCACAATTAGATACAAGTACGTAGTCGCACACAACAATTCGGAAGTTCAAATTAACAAACTTTAACCGTCTTAAATCTCCTACTTTAAGTAATTTTAGACTTTACATTACGCAAATTTTCTAAGAACTTCTTAAGCAGTCCCAAGTTCCCAACCTTGGCCAGTTATCACGCAAAGTGGCTAACTGGAGTAACTGGCTAATCCGAATCAAGTGGAGTGACATCTTGACACACGTAATTGGATGTGATAAGGCTTGAAGGGCATCAAGCGATGATATTATATAGGTCTCATTGAATCCTGAGACGGTTTTATCGAATCTCGAGACATGCCATCAATTTACGTGAAATTTATTTTTGCTGACGTCAAATTATTGGTTGTGTATAGAATAATAATGTATATCAGTCCGTTTATGTTTTGTTTCCATAATTTTAAAGCGATTGCGAAAAAAAAGATCAATAGATGGTCATGGCTACGTGTTTAATTATTTGACGTTGTTACTTTATTTTACATTAATTGGTGTATATGCTTACGTGAACACGTTTTTCATTTATCACAAACTGTAGGTATATGACGAGAATCAGGACACAATACTTCGTCCATGGGCTTTTAAAAACACATTTTCAATTGCTTAGTTATCTTGTACTGACATAGTTCATGGCCTATCTCTATTAATTCTTAAGACATGTATTAATTATTATTACAATAAAACGTGACTATGATAGAATAAAATGTGTTTTGAATTTTGATAAGCATTTTGTACGCAACTGTACTAACATTTTTATTATTTTTTATTTATAACTAGCTTCTGCCCGCGACTTCGTCCGCGTATCGCATCGCCTGCCCGAGCTATTACCTATAACTTCGGTTTCGCTTAGCGTTTTTTCTAACTTTTTTGTGTTTTTTAAGTACCCTGTAACTCAAGAATTGGGCTATCAAATGCAAAAATATTTTTTCAAACGCGACTGATAGTTCCAGAGATTAGCGCGTTCAAACACTAACAAACTCTTCAGTTTTATTATCGGTATAGATTTAATTGAAAATATAATAAAATAACAATAAACAAGTTCTAACAAAAAGTTAGAAAACCAGTTTAAACTCAGACTGTCATTGACTGAGGCCGAAATTCAATATCTAGGTTAAGGCCGAACAGGCTAGAAATTAACAGTAATAAAACGTAGGTGTTTCTTTGTAAGTCTATCATTCAAATTAATTAGGCATCATAATTTATGTACCTATCCAATGAATCTCGGCTGTGAAATTTCAAAACCTAGCATCAGACATTTTTTTTAAATCGGTGTTTTTGCATATTTGACTTGCTAAGATAATCTACTCGTAGCAAGTAAAATATGCAAAAAACTTTTGTAAAGTAAGTCGGTTGTTTTTTTTTGTAAAAAAGTTTTTATATTTCACTTTTTAGTTGTAACCTACCCCACACAAATTTAATTAACACTAGTGCATTGAAGAATTGAAGACACCGACTAGAAGAATCATCAAAATTCGCATAGAAATGCCGAAGATGCTGTACATTTATGCATATAACTTCGTACATAAGAATAATTACCTAACGTATTATATACTAAAGCCTTCATGAAAGTATGTAGATCACATTAACGAAAGAATTATTCAAATCGGTTCATTAGTTTTTGAGAAAATCGCGGACATACAAACATACATACATACAAACTACGGGTCGAATACAGAACCTCCTTTTTTGAAGTCGGTTAAAAAACACCGATTTTTTGAGAAACGTCAGTTACGACGTTTTAAAATTTCAGAGCCGATCTAACTTTAGATTATTTGGCAACGCGGCTACGGATAAAAATACTCTATTCCCTAGATTCAAATGAACCTACACAGAATTGTATCAACTATCTTCCGGAAATAAATACATTCCTATAATACTCATCATCTGCCTAGCCTTTTCCCAACCATGTTGGGGTTGGCTTCCAGTCTCATGCAGCGGAATATCAATATTTTATATGAAGCGACTGCCTTTCTGACCTCCACAACCCAGTGTAAGACTGGTTGTAGGACTTTCGGGCTTGTGACGACCCGCAACGACTGCCAAAGAGCCACAAATGGCAGCCGAGACCAACGGCTTGACGTGCTTTCCGAAGCACGGAGGGGTCAAATGAAAGATGGATGACGACATGTAATGATGGTCACCCATCCACGGACCAACCGCGGCAAGCATAGCTTAACCTGACCGATCGAACCGTAAGGCTGATATTACTTAGCCACAAACGCCTCACATTCCTATAATACTATTAACCATAACGTCTTCTTGAAAATCAATATCATTGAAAAATGCAGATTAACATTCAAACGCATTCATACAAATAGTGTAACAATGCAACTGCATATAAGTGCTCCATTATGTGATAATAGGCAACATATTCCTATTCAGTCCTCGTAACACATAGGAACATCCATTGTTATGTCATTTACATAATTTTGATATAATATACACTGTTTTATACGTCTTATGGTTATAGGGTTCCGTGGTAAAACGAGTAGGGGCCTGTTCGTTTATTACGTAAAACGATTTGAGGGGGAGGGGGTCCAAACAAGGCTTCATTTTTCTTACGTGGGGGTGGGAGGGGTCTAAATTGTTCTTACGTAAGATCTCAAAATTAAGCAAAAATTAAAAACTTTAATTTTTTTTGTTACTTTTTGTTTGCAATTTTGGTAGATAAGTACTGATCTTACGTAAGATTGAAAGCTGCGGAAGGGGTTTTATCCAAGTCTTATTTTTTATTACGTAGGGGGAGGGGGGGGGGTCAGAAAGTGGACAATATTGTCTTACGTAATAAATAAACAGCCCCTAGGATATCCGCGGCAAAAAATAGTATTTTTTTTTTCTTTGAATACATACAGCACCCTAATTGTGTAACACACTATCATCACAATCAAATCATTTTGAAGGATATTGCTAATCCATTGCTTCATATGTTCGAAAAATTTGTCTGCTCCACAACGTAAATAACGCAATGAATGTTGTTGAACTGTCAAAATTAAAGCTATTGCTACTTTTAGTGTGTTACGCAATGCAATTACCCCGCTGTACATACCTTTGCCTGCCCATAAGCACAATGTTTTGGGCGTGTTACATTGCGCGTTGCCGTAAACAGCGATTTTTCACACCAAAAATAAAACGAAGTAAGTAAGTGCTGGTAAACAGCAATATTTTATGCTCAATGTTACTTAGTTTGATGTGCAGATGCGTAGATAACGACTATATGGTTCTGTGATGGGTCTTTTACACCTTGTATAAACCTACGGAACTCTCTCCTGTCTTTCGACTCACACTCAACCGATTTGTATATAACTATCTGCTGCTAGGATCTTGTGATGTTATTCAGTGTTCATTGTGTAACAATCGATATTCCTCACAGGTGTTACTTGTTGATTCCTGCATTAATATATAATCGAATTGGATGGAACAATAAAAGGAGAAACATTGATAGCCTGATGAGAATTTGAACAATATCCTTCCTGTTAACGTTCTCATTGTGGCGTGCAGTTATAATATTTTTATGAAAGAAAATACGTAATATTTTTTATTTATTATTATTAAAAGCCTGTGATTTCCCACTGCAGGGCAAAGGCCTCTGTACTCTCTGTCCTCTTCTCTCTGTTTAAAGCTGCTAAAGGACCAGTTCTTGTTAAAATACCCTTCTTTTGAAGTGAAACTTCTTTACGCACGCTTGACTTGGGAAGTAAGCTGGCGAACGCGTGACGTAAGCGTTACGAAAAGTGTGATCGGGCGAGGCGAACGGGAGTTGAGTGGGGATATAAGCAAGAGAAAGCAGTGCGCGCGCACATTTTCTTTCTCTCTTCCTCTCATAGCCAAATACGTTTGAAGTTTCACTTCAGTCGTGTGGTCATAAGCACACTCGGTTTTTTAAATTAAAAATATAACATACATGACTTACTTTCTCTTTCTCTCATTTAATAAAATTAATTAATTAAAAAAAAATGTCGTGGGAGAATCCTTTTCAATAATTGTATAAGTACTTAACCTTTTTAATTTTTATTAACCTGGATTGTCCCACTGCTGGGCAAAGTGCTCCCTCTAGCGTTTCCTACTCTGGCCAATCTCCTATAAACGACTTTCAAGTCATCACAACAGCGTACTGTCAACAAAAGAGATAAATATGCAGGATCGTCGGATGTTGTTGAAGTTTAGTAAGAAACCGATGGATGTTCTCGAATAAAATTTGATTTTATTAATAGAAAACAAACAGCTCATTTATCAAATTAAATTTCAGTCGACAATATCCATCGGTTTCTTACTAAACTTCAACTATATCCGACGATCCTGCATACTTATCTCTTTTGTTGACTGTACCTACCTACAAGTAGGTAATTTCATTCACAATAATATCCAGCACCCTAATTACGTAACAACACACTATAAATCACAGTCTAAATGATTTTGAAGTATATTGCTAATCCATTGCTTCATATGTTCGAAAAATTTGTCTGCTCAACAATGTAAATAACGCAATGAATGTTGCTGAACTATCAAAATGAAAGCCATTCCTACTGTTAGCGTGTTACGCGATTAGCCCACCGATCTTACAATAAAATGATTTTATTATAAACATAAAACCTCGCATAAAAGAAATTACAATAAATAATATTAAATCATTACATCCACACACTCTCCTACATTAACTATTAATCAATAACGTCAATCTTTTTCCATCGAATAATGTTTTATTAACAATATAATAAACAGAGTGCTGCTATAATAAATACAAGTTACGATATAAAGGCTCGCGCACATTTGGGCGGGCCGCACCGGGCCGCAGCGCAACATTTTCAGCCCATAATGTTCCCACTGTTGCGACACAGGCCTCCTCTCGGTTAGAGGGAGTGGGCCGTAATCCACCACGCGGGCCCAGTGCGGGTTGGTAGATGTCACATGTCTTCGAATTTTTGGTTCTAGGAAATGCCGGTTTCCTCACGATGTTTCCCTTGCGCGCAGCGAAACACAATGGCGGATCGATCTCCAGGCGTATTTTTGCGGCTACTGTTGTGCGTTGCGATATGGCCCACCTATAGTGTGCGATGATTTATACAAAATGTACAAAAGTGATGCAGGGCGATTTTTGCAATGCATTGCGCTGCTGCCGCCCTCCCATAATTATGTGCGCGAGCCTCATTGCAATGTTTGGAGAAAAAACAGCACCCTAATTGCGTAACAAACTATCAATCATAATCTGAATAATTTTGAAGTATATTGCTAATCCATTGTTTCATATGTTCGAAAAAATTGTCTGCTTAGCAACATAAATATGGCGATGAATGTTGTTGAACAGTCAAAATGAAAGCCGTTCCTAATGTTACGCAATTACCCTGAAGTTCAAATTCAAATTCGTTTGATACTGTCTGAAACAATTACTGCGTTGCGGCGCCTAATGAGCGTTGGCGCATTTTTGCAATGCGGCACGCTGTGGCCCTGGCCCGCCGCGGCTATAGTGTGCGCTTACCTTAAATCCACGTGATATGAAAGCAATAAAGACGGTGATCACGTCTCGTTCCAGTTTTTGCTGTGTGCGTCTTGTCCATATTAAGTTAGCGCATAGCTTTAGCTACGTTTGATTCCTTATTTGTTTTGCTTTATTGATATGGCTACGTTTTAAATAAGGAAATTGGTTATTTAACGTTTTATAATAAGAAGACGGAAGAAATTGTTGCTTTTTGAATCAAGAAGTTTGGAATAAACAGGAAGAATGGAAAATATTATTGATAGCCCATTCTTTATTGTAACGGATTATACAAGGGGCTTTTAATTTTTACACAATTTGAAAACTGCAAATGGTTAGGATCCACTGTATATTAGGTACCTCTCCATACTAATATTTAAATGCGAAAGTAGCTCCATCTGTCTGTTTGTTACCTTTTCACGTCTCAACGGCTGAACGGATTTGGATGAAATTTACCACACGGATAAACCACGACCTTTTTTATCCCGGCAGTACGTAGAATAATTTCCGACCTCATTCCACGCGGGTGAAGTCGCAGGCAAAAGGTAGGTAAATATTATTTCATATAATAAAAAATAGTTGGATGGTTTGACATAATCCGATACAGCGATGTTAATATTTTGGTAATGTGATTCGGAAACTTTTACGTTACACTACAATTTCAGCTGAATCCCAAACTTTTGGGACCGATTGCTCTTAGTGGCATAGTCCGACCCTGAATAAAATGTATGAAGGCGCATAGCTCATACTGATATTATGTTGTATGTTACCTACTCGTTTATTTACACGTACCGATTTAAAATAAAAATTGACGCGGTTTTTAAAAAAATATACTCGACTAGCAGCGCCCCGCGGTTTCACCCGCATAAGTTTCGATGCCGTGGGAAGATCGGGATAAAAACTATCCTATGTCCTTTCCTGGGACTCAAACTATCTCTATACCTAATTTCATCTAAATCGGTTCAGTGGTTTAAGCGTGAAGAGGTAACAGACAGACACACTTTCGCATTTATAATATTAGTATGGATTTATTTTCTCTTTATTGACTGAAAAAACACTGTACGTGAAGGTACAGACGCCAGCACATCAAGCCACTACAATCTGTCAACTTTTCTTAATAGATTTTCAACCTTATCGCTAAAGCATAAGGTTCAAAGTTGATTGGGAAAATTTTACAGTTTGATGTGCTGGCGTCTGTACCTAAAACTATAAAGCATGTCATACACGCGCTACGGGTGACTTATTGTAACTTTACATTTCTAGTTACAGTATAAATCACACCATGCCATTTACATACTGTTCTTTTTGTACTTAGACATGTCTGAAAGGCGGAAAGCAAAAGGAGGATGTGTTTCTTTAGGACAATCAGAAAACGTTACGTTAAGTATACCTACGATGATAAGTAGTAGGTGTACCTACTTCCTCGTACGCGCTTTCAAAAACCTTAGCAATGGCCATTTTCGCTTGAAAAATAAGTCTATACACATGTCCGTAACTTTGCCATGGCCTGCGCATAACAACTTCTACTTTATCCGGTCTGTTTTGTTAAAATGTACCGTGAAAATTTAGGTGAAGTGAGATAATAAAGGCCGACCGCTTAACTGAGACGTTGCCTGAGGTAGCTGCGCGGTGCGGGAGGGGTGATAGTT
Organism: Amphipoea lucens; assembly: GCA_947508005.1. Lineage (NCBI taxonomy): Eukaryota > Metazoa > Arthropoda > Insecta > Lepidoptera > Noctuidae > Amphipoea > Amphipoea lucens. The sequence continues at coordinate 15,501,487 of OX382370.1, forward strand.
GTCACAAGTTGACGAATCACTGAGCTCTCTCATCACGTCACCACACTCCTCCCGCACCGCGCTGCTACCTCAGGCAACGTCTCAGCTTATAATAATAGTGTAAATCCATAGCATCATTTGAAATGACAGCTTATTTTCAAGCTGCTGACTTCACCAAAGTTTTACAGAATAGATCGACAGATGGAATTACAACTACTCATTTTTCAATGTTACAACAATTCATGCAAGTACCTTACATAGTTACTTATATGCAAGAGCCTATTCTCTTGCAGTTCTGGGTAGTCCGTGGGCACATGTTTAAGAGACTCTAAATTAAATGACAGTCCGCCAAAGCGACTACCCTTACAAAAAAGATGCATAATGCATGTTCCTCATACCGTTTTTACCGAAGTTTCTGCCCCTATCCCAGGGTTACCATTAAAACGGAGTCCCGGTAATTGGGAAAGTTAGGCTATTAAAGTTTTATTTTAAAGTTGAGTTCAGGGGAAATGTTAGTCGGCCTGAACTGGAACCTAGTAGAAACTTTGACAGTTATTAACTAATCGCTGTTAAAAGCGCTGTTATAAGTAAATATACAAATTTTAGTTATCAACTTTTGCGTATTTAAGGGGTTTGAACATTTTTTTTATGGAAGCTGTCATAATTATGCTCTCATATCCACCCGCCGCCATTTTGATTATTTTTCAGTTTCCAAATAAAAATGTCTAGTAATAATTTGGTAGCCTAATGTGTCACTTTTCTGATATATTTGGAGGTACCATAAAACTTGACATTTTTTGTTAATATAAAAAAACTTGAAATTTTTTGTTCATATAAGTAATATAAAAATGGCGGCAGGTCAGATATGCCACAATGGTTCGAACCCCTACACATCATGTTTCAATTCCTAAAAGAAATCATCATCATCAAGACGTCGTCTGAGCCACCATTTTGAAACCGAAAATACGGTGAGGTAAATTAATTGTTTATAAAATTGACAATGTACAGACGCCAGCACATCAACCTACTACAATCTGTCAAATTTCTTTAATAGATTTTCAACTTTATTACTAAACCATAAGGTTCAAAGTTGATTGGGAAAATGTGACAGTTTCGGGTAGGTTGATGTGCTGGCGTCTGTACGTCAATTGTGATAGTTTCGGGTAGGTTGATGTGCTGGCGTCTGTACCTCAATTTTCCGTCTTATATTCAAAGAATGAGTTGTGTTTTAAATATACTGACAATTTCTGGTGGTACCTAGTCAATTTGATAATCAATTAGGTAATTTCCCTGACTTTACATAATGCCTTTCAAAACTACCGACTACAGAAATCCTGAACCCCATAGAAGACCCAAGCTAAGCCCATTTGTTAGCCAACGAAGGGTTTTGGCAAAACAAAGAGTTCACAGTGATCATAGAATCGTGGTCAGCAATCCATAGACACAGTTGGGACCCAAATCACGTTCTGTACAGTTTTGGCTACAACGGGACGGTTGAATCCACAGAACACAAAATCAGTAGATGTGGCAGTAATTAAAATTGGTGGCGCCGAAAGAACTTGTATCACGGACCCTCGTGATAAAGGTATAAGTAGGATAAGGATTAAGGGAGTCCGTGGCTTTATCATTAGTCGTGGGACGGGCCACCTCCAAAGATGAAACGCCTAGCTGTTGAATATTCTCTCGCTCAAGAAGGAGTTTGTTCGTTACAATCTTACAATAGAAAGTATTCTTGCTGGCAGAGTGAACAGTCAGCGATCAACTATACTCAATTCTTTATTGCATTCCACAATGTAGGCTTAGGTGGTAAATATTTGCCAAAAGAAAAAAGCATGGACCCTGTTGGGCACAGCAAAAGAAAGATACCTATTTGGAGAAGAGGACTTATCATTTGCGTAGGGGTTTCTATCAATAGCTGTTCAATCCATCTGCGACATACATATTTTACCGACACGGGACCTACATATACATTTCTTGAGCGAGAAAATAGTCGACAGCTAGTCGTTCCCTCGTCGGCTGTGGGACAGATGCCTCAAAGTCGTCAGTTTCTATACGTCATCTACAGGGTCAAATTGAATTCATGGGCATCCTTTTAAGGGGTCATTGTAATCATCATTATGAACAACTTTTACAATGGGATGGGATCAAACCTGAAATTGCGAAAAAAAAATCAGCTCTTTCCTACATTTTGGCGAGTTATGTGAACATAAATACAAGGAACAGCTGAATAATAAAAGTTGTTCATAATGATGAGTACAATGACCCCTTAAAAGGATGCCCATGAATTTAATTTCACCCTGTATATCGTAGTGCGAGTCAACGGTAACACACCAGCCCCCTTATTCACAAACACTCGATATGCTTCCGTATCGTATCGAACATTAATCATTGTTATCGTAGGAGTCTTCTCAATGCTGTTCACAAGTCCAAAACCCGAAAATTTTGTCAGTTTAAATCAAATAGACGCCCGCTATTCCTCCAACAGCTATTTGCTGTTGAGGGGAAGTCAAATCAGGTTATCGAAATGTCAGGTTTTCGATACGATAGCCTGTCGTATGTTTGTGAATCGGGGCTCTGGTTCGGAAAGTGTTGACAATGCCGCCTCTACCAGCGGCGGCCGCGGCGTGTTCGTGCTCTGTGGTTGACTAGGGGTAGGATACTGGAATTTAATGTACAGCTTGATGTTTTCGTCGTCTGTACTGTACAGACGGGTTGCGTGGAAAAGTTTCCGGTTGGCTTGTTTTTTACTCAACCAAAGACGGGGCTATGTTTTTCACGCGTATCCTTGGTACCTTCGTATCTTTTTGGAAGTCAAAAATAATATACCTAAAACTCATGGTGCTTCAAGAATAATAAACAATAAAGTGGAAAAAATCAATCTTAATTATGTATTATCAGAATTTCTGGCCACACTCTTCGGAAGACTCTTCATCGAGAATTTGATGCACTTAGTCCGCGGCCATAAGCAGGTACCTACTTCATATTTTTCATTAGATCCATGCTACAAAAACTATTTTAAATATAATTTTGTGGCCAAATAAGGTTTCTTTGTTCTAATATTATGCAGAATTTTCAAAAGTACCTAACTTAATATTTCAAAATGGCAGATGCAAGGAAATAAACAAGTGATGAAGGACTACATGTATGTGCATATTTTGTCGTTCCATTTAACTCAGAATACACGAATTTCAGCATCCCATGTAAATGAAATGAAACAACGCAAAACTAAATTAAATTCTCTTCGCTTTGTGGTAGTTAGCTCCAAAATGAAACGTTTCGAAATAAACATTCCGCATTAGAACATTTTACTAGCAAATATTCGCAATAGCAGACACGGTTAGTGGGAAATGTAGCCCTAGCTATCTGTCCGTTTGTGTTATTGTCATTCTCGTATTGCATAAAAATAATCAGCCTATAACGTTCCCACTGCTGGGATGCAATGTCATGTTCGTGAACGGGCGCCGTCGGTTGATCGGTTGGTCATCTCTTAACTGCCAAGGCTTATTTTTAATCTTATTTCTTGTATTGTTTCTTCATTTGTGTGTTTTTTTACATTGTTCTCACATATAGAAGCAACAAGAATAATGTACCCAGGATTTTGTAATATCTTGATTTATAAGAGTGTCCATGGAGTTTCTTGCCCGTTCTTCTCCATAGAAATCTACGCTTTGGAATGGGCAACTAGCTTCAACTTTCTGACTAACTGACAGACTACTTAATTTTGACAATTCAAAAGTGCCTGTAATGGTTTAATTGAAAAAAATGCTTTGAGTTTGAGTTTGCAAGCCTCCTCTCTGGGAGGCCTGCATCTTGTGGACCGTAATCCACTACGCGGGCCCAGTGTAGATTAGTGGATGTCACATGTCTTCGAAATTTTGGTTTTAAGACATGCCGGTTTTCTCATAATATTTTCCTTTACCATTTTGGAGTGGTGATGAAATAATGTACACAAATTAAAGTACCTGTCTGGGTTCGAACCTACGACTCGTAAGTCGCGGCCGTTTCGACTCGACCACCACTTCTCTCAACCTTCATTCTCACGTTGACTACAAAATAGCGTTCTTGAAGAAGGACGGTTTTGGGCAAAAAGGTAGGCATGAAGAAGGATTAGTTAAAAATATTACTTTTACCTTAGCATTAGTACGGGAGCCAATCAGAATTAATTTGATGTTCTATAGAAGTATGCCCAGATGCCTACGTGCAACCTTAAATGTATGAAACAGCTTAACTTTATCAGGAATTCTGTGTTACTCTTACTAAAAGATGTCCATATTGAAGGTGTTAAAAAATTAACCCTAAAAACTTTAAGAGGTGCTTTATTAAACCATCGAACTGAACAACTTTCACTATGGGACCAACTCCGAAATCACGAAAAAAGAATCAGCTGATACAAAAGTTCAATACCTACTCGACCAAAATGTATGAAAAAGCTCATTTTTTTTCGTGATTTCAGAGTTGGTCCCATAGTGAAAGTTGTTCAGTTCGATGGTCTAAAGCACCTCTTAAAGTTTTTAAGGTTAATTTTTTAACACTTTGTATAAGTAGGTACTTACAACATTCACCTTCCCCAATAAAAACTGTAAATATGTATGGAAAGAACCCGCGAGCGGCATTAGTATCTACTTTAAATATCTGATCAGAATTCATTACAATGTTAGACAACCCGAATACTCCGACATAATTGCATTCAGCGATAACTAAAATGACATTTTGTCCATCGTCCCTCCCAGCAGTCCCAGCTGAACATGACAAGCCCGTGGGAACAGATTTTAATGGACATATAATTATTGCTTTATTGGAACATTTATTGGGACAATAATTTGACGTCCGCAGGGAATCTCGAATGAAAATCAAATATTTCGAATATCATCTATGTTTGTTTATTTAAAACTAGCTGCGCCCCGCGGTTTCACCCACATAAGTGTCGATCCCGTGGGAATATCGGGATAAAAAGTAGCCTATATGTTAATCTTTGACGTTCGAAACTTTTGACGTTCAAAAGTGCCTTTTATGTGCCTATTTGAAATAAATGCTTTGACTTTGAATCCAATAATTTTATCAAAATTGGTCCAGCCGTTTGAGAGTGAAGAATTAACAAACATAAAAACACACACACACACACTCACAAACTTTCGCCTTTATAATATTAGTGTGATAGTGTGATTAGGGTGATGTAATTAGTGTGATAGCAGTGAATAAAAGTTTTAGCCAACATACATAGGTACATTACCGACAGATCGACTATAACGCCTCAAAATTAGTTAGATAGATTACTTTAGGAGCTTAGACTAATAGGTTTTTAATTTTCGCTTTTCAGTTTCTTCTTTCGTCGGTAATTTTTTTTTGTGAAACAGTTGTGCTGATATGGTTTTCAGCATAAGACCCTGGATGCTATTTCAACCCAGGTAGTAGATACTTAATATTGATATTTTATCAATTATATCCGGGTTGGAAATTCCAGGCGTATGGACGATGACCACTGGGGAAAAAAACTCCACACAACGGGTGCCTGAAGATGGACGGCGCCGCCGAGGTCGGCCCAGAAAGACATGGCGAGATGACCTGGACGCGTACCACGAGGGCTGGTTCGGGAAGGCGCGGGAAAAGAGTTCCTGGAAGGGGAGGCCTTTGCCCAGCAGTGGGACAGAATAGGCTAACAAAAAAAAAAAAAGTTCCCAATCAATATTTAGCATAATTCTACGTGTTAATTTTTCCTTTATTTTTGTGCAATAAAGATTAATCCACCTACCCGATCTGTTTGCCACATGGGATTTAATACCGACTAACAATTCCAGCTGCACTCTGCTTACCCCCTAGGGCCCAGTCCTAAACAATGCAAGTTTGTGACTACATTGTGTTGCGGCCTGTGACCCACTTACCGAGCCCGACAAGCGACCACAGCCCACAGGCGTAATCTAAGAGTGTGTAACGAAGCAAGCTAATTAGAACAATAAGCATAGTGATTAAGTTTATATGGTTATGTGGTGCTGGAAGTGCGTGTGTTTCTGGTTAGGAATTAGTTTTGGGACTTCCTTGTCTTCGTCTGCTTTGACTTGAGTTTCGTCAGTAAGTGCATTTTGATCGGGTATAGGCAATTTGTAGTCAACATGGCCAGAGATCGCACAAGACCCAGCTGTGGAACACAATACAGCCTAGCAAAAAAAAAAAAACCGAGTGTGCTTATGACCACACGACTGAAGTGAAACTTCAAACGTATTTGGCTATGAGAGGAAGAGAGAAAGAAAATGTGCGCGCGCACTGCTTTCTCTTGCTTATATCCCCCACTCAACTCCCGTTCGCCTCGCCCGTTCACACTTTTCGTAACGCTTACGTCACGCGTTCGCCAGCTTACTCCCCAAGTCAAGCGTGCGTAAAGAAGTTTCTCTTCAAAAAGGTAATTTAATTACTTACTGAGGTCGGTCCGTGGATTTGTGACCACTCATTATTTACCGAGCTTCCTCCGAGCCCCGGAAAGCACGATAAGGAGTCCGTACCGGCTGTCATTCGTTGATCTTTGACATTAGTTACGGGTACTAAGAAGATTCAATGATTCCGATATCTTCAGTAGTATTCTTTGTAAAGAAAATAAGCGGTAGTTTGACAAATAAGGATACCTAAAGTCATAAGGAAACTGCCAATAATAAATACCACGTTAGAAAAAGATGAGATCATGATCATAAGAAGACACTAGTGTGTCGATGTGTAACATAGAATACCGAGATAGATTTTTGAAGAAGTCTGTCTGTCCACACAATACTAAGAATTATTTTTGCATAAGCACGATTAAAGGTCATAGCACACATATCAACTTGGAAAGGGATTGTCACCTATCGCCTCGCCGTCAAACAGGCGTCACCCTAAAGTAAGCACATGACCAAAGCGGATCAGCAGCTCCGATACGTCGACTCGACTACGGCTAGGCGACGACGACCGCTGGTTGTTGATGCTGCAGTCAAGCCGTGGGAGGGGTGAGAGGGGCAAGAGTGGACGAAGAGACGTAAGCTTGGGTACGGAGAGACGTAAGCGCAGGGACGACGAGCCGTAAGCGCGGGAACTGCAAGTTGACTACGCCCCGCACCACGGTTCGTGAGCTTGTCCCGAGACGAGGCGATTACGCCACGATTCAGCTTAGTGTGCGTTGCAGTAGGGAGTTTCATATAAAGAATACTGAATGGCTCGAGTTGATACGGTGACGATCCCTTCCGAGTTTATATGTGTGCTATGACCTTTAGGGAGTCCGCTAACTTAGAGAATAAAGTCACGCACTATCATGGAATTGTCACAATGTCCGAGAACTAGCAATGTCACTTGGGTGCTGTTGATGACCGTGGACAGGTAACATAGTAGTTTAACGTGGGTAGAAAAAATATTGGTTATGTCAATATTTTTTCTACCCATGGCTTGGCGAATCACAACACAACTAAAACATCTGCCTAGCCTTTTCCCAACTATGTTAGGGTTGGCTTCCAGTCTAACCTGATGCAGCTGATTTACCAGTAAGTATTTTACATGGAGCGATTGCCTATCTCACCGCCGCAACCCAGTTACTGGATAATACGTTACCCCTTGCTAAGACTGGTTATCAAACTTTCGGGCTTCTGACTTTTTTTTTTTAAATGCGCTTGCTCTTGACTCTAGCCTACGTCAAAGGTGACAGAGACAAAGTCGACGATGGAGCGAGCTTACCCAGAAGAAGCCTGTTCACTCTCACTTTGAAAAGATTCGGAATTTTAAGAGATTTTTACACAATAGCACTGCAGGTGGAGTGACAGCTCACTTCACCTATTTCCACGATGAGATATTTGCAGAATAGATCAGCAGGTATCTCAATAATTCTCCAAACAATACTTCTGCTGCATTAATGTTCATTTGTCCTGTCAACATAAGTTCTTATTGTTGTACAACCACTTTCCCGCCCTTTATGCAGTTGACATTTCCCAAATGTCGGCGTTAGCACGTGACAAGATTTTCAAACGTTACATTGACCCGCATATTTCTTCGGTGTTTTTATTTTGGTGTGCAATCCAGCCAGATTGTAATGTGTGCGTGTGTTTTGTTGGTCTTTGTATACTATGTTGTTTGTGGGATGTAAAACGTGTGCTTACGCGTAAAGTAAGTAGGCTTGTTCTGGCTGCTGATACATTCGTTATGTAGGTACGTGAACGGGCACCGTCAGTTGGGACTGGTCATCTCTTAAAACTGCCAGAGTTTTTTTTTTTACTATGGCAACTAATAATAGTATGGTATATGGTGGTCCGTGGAGTTTCTTGCCCGTTCTTCTCCATACGAACATAATACGCTTTGGAATGGGAACCAGCTACATCTTTCTAACTGACCGACTCCTTGACAGTTCAAAAGTGGGGTTTTTTGAGTTATATTCTAAAGCTGGTGATCTCTTGTTAAATTCTACTACTCGAGTACATATCGTCACTGGAAAGGAGAAAATGCTAAAGCACCATTTGGGGTAGATTGGCAAGAAAATCTTAACCATATAAAATTGGCTCAGATTGTCTTGAAACTTAAACAGATCGACGCAGAAAAAGAATCTAATCCAACGATATATACAGGGTGTTATGGAAAGGGTATATCAATACAAACGTATTTCGAGATCACGGCGCTGCACTGGCGCGCGGCAGCGTGATGTGCGTGTACTAGGCGCACAGACACACTATAGATAATGGATAATGACCCTCGTAGTGCGGTGACACGCTTGTTATGATTTCAATTTAATAAACTATCGAAATAAAAAAATATTAAGCATTTTCAAAGTTACTGCTTTTGAGCTGAAATTTTGTACAGAGATTCTAGACCAGATACACTCTTCAACCCGTTTGTATTGATATACCCTTTCCGTAACACCTTGTATTATATACTAGCTGCGCCCCGCGGTTTCACTCGCATAAGTCTCGATCCCGTGGGAATATCGGGACAAAAAGTATCATATGTCCTCCCCCGGGATTCAAACTGTGTAATCTATGGTGACATTTTGCGTGTCGATGTTCTTGTCAGCCTGTATATTGTACCGAATTAATCCCTAGTCAGCCAGTCCTGTAGTTTCACAGATAATCGCGTCCAAACAAACAAATTCTTCACCTTCAATATAAGTATAGATTAAGTAGAAGATTGTAACAGGCTCGAGCCGTGGCTTGTATTACATTAACTTGGGACTAACATAACTGGCGAAAACATGTCTTATACATACCTATATACCTACCTCTTCACTGAACACAAGCGTGATATTATAGTACGTTAGCTCCTATGAAAACAAAGCTTGGTGTGAAAGCTTATATGAAACAACTGATCTACGAGTATTTACGTGTTTGCTCTTGTTACTTACTAATCCACCTATCTGATTATATTAAGTACTTAGTGCCAATTTCACCAAAGAATCTGAACTCGATCAGTACAACTAAACTGCGTTCAAGAGCTGTCATTGTTAATATCGGTAAGAATCCCCGATTTTGCGAAAGTGGATGCAGCTCGACGCTGAATTTTAATTGTAAATCTGTGTCTGCATAATCAGCCTAGTGTTTCCACTGCTGGCACACAGGCCTCCTCTCTGTGAGAGGGATTGGGCTGTAAATCCGTAATTCACCATGTCTGTAACCTACTAACAATAGAAGTTAAGTAAAACTGTTACTAACCCTATAGGCTCCTGTCTAAAATAAAAGTCGTCTTTTCTATTCTAATATTCCACAACATTGATGACACTGACATGACAGCTCTTGAACGCGGTTTAGATGTGCTGGTCGCGTTGAGTTTCAATGGTGAACTCAGCCCTTAGTCATAACAGATGAACTATATTCTAAACCGTATCAAGTCGTATGTACTGTAGGATTAGTTTAATTTGAGGAAGCTTGTGTTAGCGCTTATTGTATGTTATTTACCTAAATAGATATTAATCTGTCAAGCTCCGCTAATGAGACACAATTGATTTTCTATTGTTTCGTCGCCGATCGGCGTCGCGCGCCGCTTGACCGGTTAAGACTAAGCTTTCATCGGTACAGTACATCTCTAGCCAACCCCCTTTGAGAATACACCCTGTACGTTAAGGTAGGTATCATAAAAACAAAATAACTGAAATAAAAAAAGGGATCAAGACTTGGACCCGGTTCCCTTTAAGTGATTTTAAATATTCATTGAATAATCACTATTCCAAGCTTGTAAGCTTATATGGGACAAGTAAAGGTTTTAATCCATAAAACAACATTCGCACTTGTATAGGATATTCCACACTGAATAAAAACAAAATAAAAAAAACTGTACGGAATCCCAGTGCGACGATTCTCTTTAGTAACTATCGAATAAATGTCTTACGTGTTTCTAAATTGAGGACTTAAAGTCTACTTTTCAATGTAGCCATAACTTTTGTTTTTACATTTTCAGCAGAGAAATCTTGAATTTATCAGGGTCACCTTAAATAAGAGTTTAACCAAAAGACTATGCAATTCTCGTAATTAAAAACGTTCAAAATCTAGCCGCGAATCCGCGATCTCATCTCAGCGACTATCAATGTCAAGAACTTATCAAAAATGTAGGGATTTTAGAGGTAAAAGAACAGAGGTAAAGGCACGATCTGACTGTATTTTTGACAGATTGAGACAGATCAAACTGTGAACGTTCTTAAAATTAAGAGCTCCTCAGTTCTCAACGTAAAATTGTCAATTCAAAAACCAGCACCTAATTGAGTAACATACTATCAATCACAATCTAAATCATTTTGAAGGATATTGCTAATCCATTACCTCGTATGTTCGAAAAAATTGTCTGTTCAACAACGTAAATACCGCAATGAATGTTGTTGAACTGTCAAAATGAAACCCATTGCTACGTTGGTGTGTTAGGCAATTACCCCGCTGCCTGGCGTTTACTAATCCTTTAATATAGACTGGATCATTACCAAGGAACGCGGAGTAAGTGGTTCTATGATATTGCAGTGTGACTTTTTACCTACCCATCCGTGTAGGTGAGTCTGTCAGATGGAGTCAAGGCTTTTTTTTCACTTGATTCTTAACGGTCATAGTACGATTAGAATACCTAATAAAAAATATGTGTTTCCCTCTTCTCGAAGAACAAAACTTCAACCTACGCTCTGTGCATGACATAGTCTAGTTTACGTCATGCCTCATTGACTGTTTATACAAATTAAATAATAACTTCCAACGCACCATATAACTAATTCCTTCAACTCTACTCATAACATGAATTAGGGCGAATTACCAATAAAACTGAACATCTAAACCGAGCTCCAAAGAAAGAAAGAAAGAAAGAAAGAAAAATGTTTATTTGGACACAGTTCGTGAAATACAAAATTAATAAAAAAATAAAAAATAATGTTTCAGGCAACAATAGTGTGTGCCTCACGGCTGCGCCAAAAAGGTTCATTTCAGCATTAATGCCAGACAGATGCTGTCTGACGCTGGTGAGAGCTGTCAGTGACACTGACAGCTCGGTCTGCTGCATTGTTATGAAATATTGCCACTGACAGCTCTTAAACGCGGTTGAGATTGAGATGTACTGATCGCGTTCAGTTTCATTGGTAAAAGTCGCCCTAAGTGATCTAATTATACAATACACATAATTCCAAGAACTGACCAACGTAAAAAGGGTTAACCGTTAACTCCAAATACTCCAATTATCATCATCATCATTTCAGCCGAAAGACGTCCACAGCTGGACATAGGCCTCCCCCAAGCACAACCACCTCCACTTCGACCGGTTCTGTGCTTCTCCAATAGCTACTGTTTTCACTACCACGAAGGAGCGTTAAGTTTATTTAATAAAAAAATATGTTTCCCTCTTCGAGAAGAAAAAAAAAACTAAACCTACGCAATATGGTTACAGCATGACATAGTCCAGTTTACGTCATGTCTTATTGACTTTGTAAACAAATTAAATAATACCTCAAACTCAAAGCCAAGCCCATTCCATAGCGTAGTAGCTTCCTACGGAGAAAAACGGGCAAGAAACTTCACAGACACTCTTTTAAATCAAAATATTGGTTACATCATCATCATCAGCCTGGCTCATCGGCGTAATGTTGCTTGCCTGACGGTCTTCTACAGACTGTATTTCGGAGAGTGTGCGCAGGAGCTCCACGACCTGATCCCACCATCGCCCTTTTACCACCGGACAACCAGACGTACTGCAGCGTACCATCCGCACTTGGTTGATATCCCGAAGAGTCGTACTCAGCGCTTCTCCACTTTTATTATGCGCACAGCCAAAGTGTGGAACTCCCTGCCGGCCATCTGTGTTCCCTCCCACATTCAACCCGTCTGCCTTCAAATCAAGAGTGAACAGGCATCTTCTGGGCACGCTTGTTCCATCATAGACCTCATCTATCGCTTTCCATCAGGCGTGATCGGGGTCAAGAGCGCGCCCATTTAGCAATAAAAAAAAAAAACAATTGAGAGAGAATGGTGCGTTGGCACCATAAAACTGCATAATGTGCATAAGCACTTACTTTACAACCAACGTTAAAGGCTCCCGCAGACAGGTGCCACGCGACAGCGCGATGCGGCTCTAGTAGTAGAACAAACTTCATGAAAATTATTCTACTAGAATCGCGTCGCACCAGTCTGCGGGTGCCTTAAAGCGGTTAACTCCAATAGCTGGTTGCTGTTTACACTACAACTGCCAGGGTGTCAAAGTCCACTCAAAAATTAAAATCCTTCGCACTGACAGGGTCACCTACTCGCCCACATTCGTGCACCGTCGTGAATATTGAAACAATTGTACTGGTACACGTGGATTTAACTCCTTTTGAGCTCTCATGAATTATTTACAAGCCTCGCAGAACGTATTATAGGGAGTATCGCGTGGAATGGTGTTAAAACATTGGGAGAAGTGGTTTTTCATTTTTGTTTGCTCTGTAAGTTGTGTTTTGTTGTGGATTGTACTTTAATGCTATCGATTTATTGCACGGAGGTTAGATTATGGATAGTAATAAGTAAGTTTATTAACAGCCGCACGGGTCGAATGATCAGGTTAAGCTACGCTAGCCGCGGTGAGTCGGTGGATGGGTGACTATCTTTACATACCAAGATCCCTCCGCGCCTCGAAAAACACTTACATTCACATAACTCGACAAAATGTAGGGAAAAGCTGATTTTTTTTTCGCGATTTCAGGTTTGGTCCCATCGTAAAAGTTGTTCATAATGATGATTACAATGACCCCTTGAAAGGATGCCTATGAATTCAATTTCACCTGTAGATAGGTATAACAGTCTATGGAAATAAGTTACGTGACTTTTTTGGTATAATTTGTGAAAAAATTAAGGGTATTAAATGCGTGAAAAAGTTGATCTATTTAAAAATGTATTATTAAATAAAATAATTAAAAGAAATTCTTTTTGGATAAAAAGTTAGGTTAATTACAAAAAGAGGTTGATCGCGTGCTAACTTTTTATCATGTCAAGTTTTTTTACTTTTCTAATTCTGTCTGTTTCGATTATATGGTGGACGGCTGGTTACGATGACCTCTAGCTTTTTTTAGACTAACGTAACATGGATTAGACACGCGATAAAAACTATAATACCGTGCTGTTTACTTTTAAAAAGACCAATACCTAATCTATCGCTGGTCGTCCAACTATTGAAATAATCACGTATTAACGATGCTAATGGTACGAATGAAAGGAGATTGCTCATATTCATATGAGAATTGGTCCAAATGCTGCACAGGAATGGGAGTACCTCCGCTGGGTTCCTGGCACTAATCTATGTCTCTATACGAAATATTTTTAGAATCTATCCTGGGGTTTCTAATTTTTTTTTTACCTATTTATTTTGATGATATTATTTTTTATACCTACTGAAATGGTTTTTTTTTTTTTGACGTACTTTTAAGATTTTTACACCTTTTATGACCACAATTACGATAATTAAGAGTCCGTATTGTCCCACTGCAGGGCAAAGGCTTCTCTACTCTCTTTTCACTTCCCTCGAGGTAAAGGCGACAGGGACCAGTGGACCAGCCTTTGTTGAAGGTGTCTCACACATTCCGCCATCCCCGTCTAGACCTGCAGCGATGTCCCTTGCCATTAAAACCCATTGGGTCGTTAGTCTGACATGCTGCAGTTGTGTCCCTGTGTCCAGCCCAATTCCATTTTAGATTGGCAGCTTTCCGAGTGACATCAGTAGTTTTTGTGGTGGAACGGATCATTGTATTCTTAACCCGTGGGGCAATTGCGCAACACTTTATCAATCGGAATCGGTTTCATTTTGACAGTTAAACAACATTCATTGCGTTATTTACGTGTTCAGCAGACACATTTTTCGAACTTATGAAGGAATGGATTAGCAATTTGCTTCAAAATGATTCCTATTCCGATTGATAGTGTGTTACGCAATTAGGCTGCCGGTCTTCAAATGTAATACCCTGAATACTCCGTTCCATTGCTCTTTAGCAAACTACAAAACGCTTAGAAAAACCCCAACACACGGCTTTTCGCGCAATTTTATTGTACGACTAAAATAATGACAAAATTTTCTCCGTCCGTTTTCTTTTTTCTTTTCCCGGCGTAGTTTCACGGGCTACAAACGACTGGCCGTTGTTCCGACTGAGAGCGAAGCCGTGTTCGCTCGCCACCCATATCGGGACATTTCCGCTGAGCAACCTTAAGGAAATTGACGTAACTCCACACTGTTTACGCACTTTAATGGTGCCTTGTGTCTGTGTGTACGGAAAGAAAAACAAAATGGTTTTGTATATCTTTTGAAGTGACTTTATTGTAAGGTATTCGAAGAGGTGCGTGCAGTGTGCGTGCGGAATGCGGACGATCGGCCGCACTTAGTGGTGGGACCCGCTAGGGATTGTAGGCTGATACCAGACGGGGATACCAGTTTAGGCCGATACCAGTTGGTAGAATTCCCTAAGGATATCCCCACAGAAAAAAAGTTGGAGGATATTCAAATTACGTCAGACAGAAAAATATAGTCCTCATTTTGTAGAGAAAAGTCTCACACGTCCGGACTGGTCAATATTCAGAAAATTTTAAGACTACCCATTCGTAACCATTAGTTATAATTTACAACCAGTCTTACCTAGGGGTATCGTCGTATTACCCAGTCACTGGGTTGTGGAGGTTACATAGGCAGTCGCTCCATGTAAAACACTGGTATTCAGCTGCACCCGGTTAGACTGGTAGCTGACCCCAAGATAGTTGGGAAAAAGCTAGGCAGATGACGAATCAAATCTATAAAATATAGGTGAGTTCATAAAAAAAATATTCTATAGATATCATATTTCGCAAAGTATTACTCCCACTGTACATTCGCGGAGAGAAATGATTCAACACTTATGAATTTTATTCATACATAATAAATTTGGAGATTTTGACGGTCGTCGCCCCAAAATGGGAAACGATATTTCTCACTTCAGATTTCTTCCTTATTCAAGATAACTTTTGATTTTTGGCGTACGATATATTTTCGTGTTATTTCATGTATCTCCATGGTTACCGAATCTGCGGTGATAAATGGCTCAAGTGTGACAAAGTTTTGTTAAAACAACCGACTTCAAAAAAAAACACTACATAGTGATAAATAACTTTAATTTCGGAAGTCGGTGTCGTTGGTTCCGCATTTTCGTTTTTTGACACCGACTTCCGAAATTAAAGTTATTTATCACTTTGTAGTGTTTTTTTTGAAGTCGGTTGTTTATTTTTTGTAAAAAAGTTTTTATTTTTCACTTTTTAGTTGTACCTACCCCACAAAAACGTAAACAAAAAAATCGTTAATGTAGACAATGTAGATAAATTTTTAGATTTTTGTTGATTTTTCAAAAACCGCTTGTCCGATTTCGATAAAATTTTCATGGGACCATTTGGGAACTATACCCTTTCCAACAAAAAAAGAATTTTTCAAATCGGTTGGCAAGCGACGGAGTTATGCGCGAACAAACATAAAAAAAAAAACACAAACTTTCGAATTGAGAACCTCCTCCTTTTTTAGAAGTCGGTTAAAAATCATAGTCCTGCCAGTATAGGTACTCTGTAAAAATGTCACTATGAAAATTTAGGTGAAGTGAACTATCATACCAAAATCCCAATTAAAGCGAGGGATTGACAGCTCACTTCAAACTTTACCCACATTTCACGGTGAGATTAATACAGGGTGAAATTAAATTCATGGGCATCCTTTTAAGGGGTCAATGTACTCATCATTATGAACAACTTTTACTAAGGGACTAAACCTAAAATCGCGAAAAAAAAATCAGCTGTTCCTTGCATTTGTGTTCACATAACTGGTCAAAATGTAGGGAAGAGCTGATTTTTTTTCGCGATTTCAGGTTTGTTCCCATAGTAAAAGTTGTTCATAATGATGATTACAATGACCCCTTAAAAGGATGCCCATGAATTCAATTTCACCCTGTGTAGAATTGCGCTACTGTAGGAAATTGACAAATAATTAAACCATTAAAGGCACCGAAATATTAATCTTATCTAATGCTGGTATTGCAATTAAGATAATAAGTGAAGTAGTCACGTTATCGTTAGTAACTAATCATTAAACTTCGTTTAAGCTGTATTATTTAAGTAATAAACCCATTGTTTAGAGACACAACTTTTCCCCATAAACGTCAGAAACGTCATTACATTCAAATCATGGAGAAACTATCGTTAGGTACACAAATCACCACAATGATATGGTAAATAGGTACAGTCAGCAAAACAGTGTGATTTTTTAGCTGTTGGCTTTTCGTACAATGAGAAGTTGGTTTATACTGGAAATGAATAGCTTGATGTGTCGTCCTGCGTATAGGCAAAAAGTTATATTTTACCATAACTCTGTCGAGAAAATTTATTGTTATCTACTTTACTACTTTTTGCATGCTACGTCAATTTGCCGTATAATAGTCATTTTATACAACTGCCATAGAATTACACTTGAGATTTGAATAAGTAGGTAGTCAATTTGTTTAACATTTAATTTGCCTGACTTCACGTAGGCAGGACACACTCGGTAGAAACTTGGAAAGGGATTTTCACTTTAAATAAAATTAAATAAGTATTGTTTGTTACCAAAAAGGTATCTTTATTTTTTGGACCGATGTCCAAGACTTAATTCCCGCTGAATAGGACTAGCTGCAAGTTGAGTCCGATCGAAAACGTACTTTTTTTCGGTCGAAATCGAATTTTCCAAAAATAGCCAAACCGAAAACGAAATCGAGTCGGACTCTAGTTTCAAGTTAGCTGCCTCAGCTGCCTGAACTCTATCTCTTTTTTTGTCTGTACAAAGTCTAAGTAGGCAACTCAATCAAATAAGCGATTAGCAATAGAAACTCGACCGAGATGACTACTTACAAGCGGTATCACGAAGTAATCAGTGACAGTGACACCGGCGTCGGCGTCGTCGTCGTGTGCGCATGTTCGCAGTGAAAGCTGTACCTGTGGCTGTATCTACTGAAATTGTATGGACCGGTGCTGAGGTCTTGTTTTTGAAACGAAGTTCCTTATCGCGCGTTATTTGTTACCTAATGGAGAAGAATGATTCTTGTATGTGATGTGTCTATATAAATAAAACAAAGTCGGGTTAGTTACACACACCATTTATAACTCAAGAACGGCTGGACCGATTTTTGATTTGTTGGATTTGTCTCACACCCATTTTGACAGACTTTTCAGTGGTAGCAACGCATCAGCAACTTTATTTCCACGAGACTAAAGATCACTATGATTTTGACAGTGATGCAAAATCGATGAAATACCTTTGAAAGGACTGTTTGTATTATTTTACAACAAGCAACTGCCGTCATCAATAAGAATCGCAAGTAAGTAATACCACGAACCAATCAGCGACATTGACATCGGCGCGTGCGCTGAAGTGAAAGCGGTACTGAAATTACATCGAACCGGTGCTCTATACATACGTGACCAATTATATTACGATTCTTCTTATGTGAGCAAATAACTTGTTTCATCGTGTATTTGATTGTTTTTGAATAAATCTTTAATTGATTAATTGGTGTGGCCAATGAACGCAGTAATTGCACGATGTAGAAAGATGTTATTTTAATTAGCGATTTTAATCATGATAGGTATTGTTTTAATAAGCCAGTGAATTTACATGTTTCCAATGAGAGAAACGGTCTTGGAAATTTACTTATTGGAAACAAATTCTGGTGAATAAAAAAAACATTTCAATCAACTCAGCCTATCGCAGTCCACTGCTGGATATAGGCCTCCGCCTTCCACATCCAGTCTGTCCCAGCCACCTTCTTACGGTTGCCGGTCCATCTAAATGGGTGGCGTCTCACGCTACGCTTGCCGATACGCGGTCTCCACTCCAGGACTCGTCTGCTCCACCGGCCATCAGTCCTTCGACATACATGGCCAGCCTACTGCCACTTTCTTGCTTAAACTACAAAGAGAAATCTAACCATGACTGAACTCTGGACTATGATCAGCATTTGTTACTTTTGTTCTTTTCTTTTTAACTTTCATTTAAATTGAAGATAGTTTTTACATCCGATACATCTGTGACTATAATTTAAATTCAGGCAATAAAAAGCAATGACATGTATACCTAATGGCACTGACACATTTAAATAAAACTTTCTAAATATAAATGGACTGGCAGCAATCTTGTTTCCACATTTTAATAATCTATAAGTACCAATAATAAAGCTGAAAAGTTTGTTTGAACGCCCTAATCTCTTAAAATACCAGTCAGAATTGAAAAAAATATTTTTGCATTTGATAGTCCAATTCTTGAGGAGGGTTATGCTATTTAACATCACGCTACGGCACTTAGGAGCAGGGGAAAAAATTGAAGACGAAGTAATAGCGCGGGCAGGCGATGGATGAGACGCGGGTCGGGGGCCGAAATTTCACGCGGACGAAGTCGCGTCGGAAAGCTAGTAACAACATATAATGCTACAAGGATCTAAAGGCAATACGTTATTGAAGTGTAAACTTCTTTAGCGGCGTTGCACACTTTTTGTAATGGGTAAAAAATGTGAAACTCGCGTCAGGGCATCGCGTCAGGACACGTGACCGTCAGGAGAGATTTCCCCCCCCCCCCCCCCTCCTCGCTTTCTACGGCGGCGCCAACCGAAGTGAACCAAGTGAGACACGATAATGGATGGATGGTGATGGTGATGGTAATGGTGATGTGGATGGGGATGGTGATGTGGATGGGGATGTGGATGGGGTTGGGGATGGGGATGGGGATGGGAATGGGATGGGATGGTGATGGTGGTGGTGGTGGTGATGGTGGTGGTGGTGGTGGTGCTGGTTGTGGTGGTGGTGGTGATGGTGGTGGTGGTGGTGGTGGTGGTGGTGATGGTGGTGGTGGTGGTGGTGCTGGTGGTGGTGGTGGTGTTGGTGGTGGTGGATTTTCCCTTTTTATATACTTGTACATATTATTATTTTAAGATTGTTAGCTTTTTAAATTAATAATTGATTTATTTCAACGTTAATATTCAAGTTTTCACTTCTGCCGGCAGTCCGGCACTCCCAGAGTGCAACCCGGTTTTTTTTTATCAGAAAAGGTCTTATTATATCTTATTCGTGGGTATGCGAGCGAAGAGATATAAGTAAATGAAAGTCAATAATATTCTGAATAATTACAAGTCTCTGATCACATTTGGGAATTAACAACAATGTAAACGACGTTCCAGCGAGTATGTGAAGCGCGAGCACAAATCAATCAACTCACTGCAATGCAAGGGTAGTCAACAATGATGTACCCACTGATATACCAATATTACAGTCCTAATAAATCAATGCCGGATTTTCGATCAATCTCCTTGATATTCATTTGTTTTTCATTTTTGGCGGGCCGCCGCCGCAATACCCGGGGTTACGTCAAGTTGACAGCTGTCAAATTCGTTTTAAAATCAACTCTGTAAGTTTAGCGACGCAAAACCTTTGGACGTGCCGTTAGGTCTATTGGCTTTTGAATGACATTGACACAGAAGTGTAGTTGGCAAACATTTTGCGAGATTGTGTTGAAAAATCAAGATGGTGGGCGTTAGTTCAGATTTTCGCCACGGACAAAAATGATCCTTGTACAAAAAGACAGATGTATATCGACAAGAATTCATTTGATTGTCTACAATTTGTGTTCCATAATAGGTACTGTATCGATAATAGCTACGTATATAAGTACCCACGGATATCGATAAGTACCCAATGTAGAATACTTTTTTTTGTGGCTACACATTGATACACACTATTATCTAACATGAATGCTGGCCGATTTTTGTGGCTGACTGCATAGACTACCAAGAAATGGGTTGTAAACTCCGTATCCATTAAACGGCGCATAATAATATTATAAGTAGTAGGCAATATAATATTATTATTCTATTATTCACCCACATGATCGTATTATCGTAAACACAAATGGCGAAGTGGGCGATAAAATCACGCTGTTACAATAAAAGGCTAGGCAGTAATGGATTGTTTTTATAGAAAACTGAGCGTAACGAGATCCTATAAGGGATTAGTAAAGCGAAAAATCTTTCTTTTTGAACTTATGCTAAAGAGAAAAGAGTTCCATAGGATAAAAAACTTTACTCTATGGAAAACTTTACTCTATGGTCTACATGCCGCAGGAGTTTCATTAAAATTATTAATAATAATAACGTAATTTAAAAAAAGTACTGATTTATTTAATTAGGCGTATAGTAGTCCTAGGTTTTTTCTAGATAATTAGTATGCACCGGTAGATACTCTTTATTGAGTTTTTAAGGGAAGAATATTGTCTTATCTTTGTAATTTATAAGAATACATAAACAAGCTGGCGAAGCCAAAAAGGTTTTTTTGTTTCATTAGATACCAAAGACTATTACGTCGATGAAGTTTTGCTATCTAATTTCATTTGAACCTGTATATTTTCTTGTTGTAGAATAATAAAAAGAAAAATATTTGAATCTATGATTGTTACAAAAGATATAGTAGATTATATCTAGCAAAATGTACAACGAAAATCATTGTATTTAATTATCTCTTTAGATAAAATGCAAGTATGTACTTATATTTTATTTTGTTCTTGTCTCTGAAAGTAATTGTGCCAGCTAATTTAGACACCCCGCCGTGATAATTAAGATTTATAAAGCAGATTACTATTCTAGACTAGCTTTAGACAGTGTTGGGCAAAATTTAGTTTGATTGATGATTGATAACTAAGATTAAATTATTTAATCATGACTAATGAGTAATGACTAAAAAAATTCAATCATGTATGATGATTGAAGATTGATTAGTGTTAGTGTTAGTTATTTAATCATAACTAAATTTCTCATGACTAATTGAATATCTAAAATTACGCCGTTGCCAAGTTGACACTCACAGAATGTTGATTCATTATTCACAAGTTTTAATAAAAGCTTTTGTCATAATAAAATAAAACACAATCTTTGCAACAGAATCAGTTTAATTTTTTAATTAACATTTAGGCAGTAGCACGTCATACAATTACAACAACAAACTACGGGTTAATTATGTTTAAAATAATTTAAATTGGTTTTCATAACCACACGGTTTTCAAATTGTTCATCAGACAATCTCTGTGATTTTGGTAGACTGGTCATTGTTGCATATGAAAACATCCTTTCTACAGATCCAGAAGATGGCATTGGTGTATTGTGCTCCAAAAATATGTTTTTTATTAATGGGTAACGGTGTAAAAGGTCTACATCTATACTTTCTTCCGAAAAGAAATTCGTCATTAAAATATCAGCTCCATTACCCTTTTTTGCCTTTTATCTACTTTTAACTTTTTACAGTAGTAGCAGTTATAATAAAAAAAAATAATCATGTACAAATACAAAAATGGAAAATGCTATCAATCAACTTATGAGAGTGATGAATAATTTAAATAGCGCGATAGATGTCTCTAATGAAACAAAAAATGGAGTTAGCCAGCTTAGCATTTTTAGTTTAGTCATCAATCAAAAATAATGATTGAATGACCAATGACTAATTTATTTAGTTATGATTATGATTAACTATTTTAGTCATGATTAAATCAATCATGACTAAATTAGTTGTGACTAAATTAGTCATGACTAATCAATTGATTGAAAAAATTAGTTGATTGACCCAACACTGGCTTTAGACAAAGGCCCGTCGTCCACGACACTACTCATAAAAAACCAATTACAAACACAAATCAACAATGAGTACCCAGAATGTTACAGGACTATAGTTCGCGCGGAACTAGTTGGCCGCTGAGGTGGGGACAGGGGTGAGGCGTGCGGTTCGCAACGCACGTACTGAATAATGCGCCCCCGCCCCTCCATCCCACCGCTCACATACCTAAGGCGCGGCCAACTAGTTCCGCGCGGACTATAGTATTTCAATGACGATTCGTGCCATAGAAATGATTCGTACACTACTCAACCACGCCGCCCGACCCTTGCTCGAGCTCGCCCGCGCCGCCGCTGAGCTTTAAATTCGTCCTAAAATAATCCGATCCAGCCTGTCCCTTGCTGCCCACCCCCAGAGACGCCCTAAGCCGAGGTCCGTACCACAAAGGGGGTGCCCTTAACATGCAGTAGCTTAGTTTTTAAGTCTTTTAAGCCTAGGCTGGAGACCTTAATTTATCGAGGCACCCACAGGAAAGTACCTAAGTCCGGTAAAGAAGCCGAAAACCTTCTGGGTTTTCGGCAGAAGTGAAAACGTGAATTTTTTTCACTATTTCTGCGTCACTTTTTTCATTAATAGATGCACTTTGTTCAATTTCCATATTTTAAACACTTTATATAAACGAATTTTACGAATACACAGCAGTGTGGCTACTACACAGACGGTCGAGCCATCAGCTGTCCATCCATCCATCCATCCACTTCCACTTCCACTTCGACTTCCATTTCGACTTCCACTTCGACTTCCACTTCGACTTCGACTTCCACTTCGACTTCGACTTCCACTTCCACTTCCACTTCGACTTCCACTTCCACTTCCGCTTCCATCCATCCATCCATCCATCCATCCATCCATCCATCCATCCATCCATCCATCCATTGTGTCCGTGTGTCACTTCACTTCGGTTGGCGCCGCCGTAGAAAGAGAGGGGGGGAAATCTCTCCTGACGGTCACGTGTCCTGACGCGATGTCCTGACGCGAGTTTAACATTTTTTACCCATTACTAAAAGTGTGCAACGCCGCTAAAGAAGTTTACACTTCAAAAAAAAATTAAAAAAAAAACGACCCAACCATAAACTAGTTAACAACGCGTAAGTAATTCGCGTCGTGTACAGATTGCAATTAAAAACTGAACTATTAACATAGGGGTAAGGCTGTGTATCTATAGTAAACCCATCTTATTTTAAAATTGCTTTTTCAGAAAATATATTTACCTACATTAACTATTCGAAATATCGACTCGTAAGTAGGTACTTAGCGAAATGGTACTTCGACATGAAATATCGCGAATTCTGTCATAATAAGTACCTCATCATACTGAGTGATTGCATGAGCTTCACAATAATATGAATTCAATATTATTTTTGTTATCAATTGGCACCAATAAGTGCATAAGTCCCTATTTGGGACGTGAGTATTATTTTAGTTACGATAAATAATTCTAGTTACTTTATTCAGACAAAGAAACTACAAATGAATTCCTTGACTGCAAATTAATTATAATTTTTCATAATAAGTGACATCAAAGTAACTTTGTGCAATAATAAAGATTTTAGGTGGTTGTAGCTCGTATTTTTTTTTAAGAACGTTCACGTCTGATCTCGGTCTCAATCTGTCAAAAATACCACTAACTAATTTCTCTACATTTTTGACAACTTTTTGACATTAATTGTTGCGAGATGAGATTGCGACTAGATTTTAGAAAGAAAAGAAAGAAAGAAAAATGTTTATTTGGACACAGTTCGTGAAACACAAAATACAAAATTAGTAAAAAAAAAAAAAAAAAATGATGAGGCTAGGCGGATGATGATTTTGAACGTTTTTAATTACGGGAATTGGCCTTCTAATAACGTTTGCAGGGCCAAAAGGTTGCATGCTCTGTGGCAGGGCCAAGATGTCCAGAGATCGCACAAGACCAAGGGCAGCAGTGGAATACAATATAGGCTAACAAAAATAAATAAACAGATAACTCTTATCAATTAATCCTTAGTCCTTTGTTCGAGTTCGATGAACGTCGCACAGACTATCGATTGTACTATCACTCTATCTGCTGTCATTAACGCGATAACAGCCTGATTGCTGATAGGTTAATAATGGTGTATTTATAGAAATATATTGAGAGATAATGAACATGTGTCATGGGGAAGAAAATTGTAAATGACAACAGATAGTAGGTAAGGGTTTGTGGGGCTTGTGGCTAAGTAATAACAGCCGCACAGGTCGAACGATCAGGTTAAGCTACGCTTATGGCGGTTGGTCCGTGGATAGGTTACCATCTTTACATAGTTACATACCAAGACCCCTCCGTGCCTCGGAAAGCACATTAAGCCGTTGGTCCCGGCTGTCATTCGTGGATCTTTGACAGTCGTTACGGGTCGTCTGTAGCCCGAAAGTCTGACAACCAGTCTTACCAGGGAGTATCATATTAACGAGTAACTGGGTTGTGGAGGTCAGACAGGCAGTCGCCACATGTAAAATACTGGTATTCAGCTGGTTAGACTGGAAGCCGACTACAACATAGTTGGGAAAAGGCTAGGCGGATGATGAGTTAGTAGGTAAGGCTTTTATTTGCAAACAACTTTATAAAAAGCTGTACAGATTGATAATAAATGTTTGAATAATTGCCTGACACCATCAAAGGTAATTTTATTTAAACAAAAATAGGTAATTGACTAAATGCACCCGGGGGAGATGGGCATCAAGATCATCACCCATTGGTCGCCCTTTAGGGAGGATAGTGACGTGACGTGTAGGTGACGATCTGAAAACGGCTGTAGGGCCAATATGACCAGAGATTGTACAGTCAGGGAGATTTTGAAGGAAAAAGGGAAGGCTTTTGCCCAGTAGTGGGACACAATATCAGGTTAACAAAAATAAAATGACTAAAGCAATTTTTCATGTACTTATGTAAATATAAAATCAAGGACGATTCTTAAATGACAAAAAAAAAGGATGTCTTGGTCTACCTACACCTATGTGAGAAGGTCACATTATCTTTGGACCAGGATAATCCATTTTCACACCTCTTAATAAGGTACATAACAAAATAGCTCAAAAACAAACCATTATTTTTCCCAGTTTTTATTTTTTTACTTACCATTAATTTCCCAATGTTGGGCAAAGGTGGGCTGTATGGTCGATGGGCAAAGGCCTCCTTACTCTCTTTGCACCTCTCTCAGTCCAGAGCCGCCGAGGACCAATCTTTATTGAAGGAGTCTAGCTTATCCTGCCATTTCCATGTGGGCCTGCCACGATGTCGTTTGCCATTAAACGGGACCCACTGGTTCATTTTTCCCAGTATAAAATAATAAAAAATAATGAAATTTTAATCGACTTTACAATAAATAAACACAAGTAGGTAGATAATTCTGTTAATAGCTATAGCATTTGATACGTCAGATACATTGTTTTACTTGGCACGCCACGACGCAGCTTCGATTATAAATTATATAAAATAGATTCGGAGTTCACTCACCTCACAATACGAGTACCTATGTATGGTGTGTATGTCTGTGTGCTTGTGTTAACAATAACAATTGCTAGTGATTACTTTGACACGAGCAACCGAGACCGACTTCTTGTTGACAGAGAAGGAAAGAATGGATGTGATATTTCATTGTTTTTTTTTTCTTTATGTGACCGCATTGTTCTAGTAAACCACACAACGGATTTTGATACGGTTTTCACTAACATTTAGAGAATGAATTTCGGAAGGTTTTTATGTATACCTACAGGGTGAAATTAAATTCATGAGCATCCTTTTAAGGGGTCATTGTACTCATCATTATGAACAACTTTTACTATGGGACTTAACCTAAAATCGCCAAAAAAAATCAGCTGTTCCTTGCATTTATGTTCACATAACTCGTCAAAATGTAGGGAAGAGCTGATTTTTTTTTTCGTGATTTCAGGTTTGGTCCCATAGTAAAAGTTGTTCATGATGATGAGTACAATGACCCCTAAAAGGATGCCTATGAATTCAATTTCACCCTGTATTAATATTAAACTTACACATCCTAATCCTAGCTAATATTATAAATGTGAAAGTAAGTTTGTTTGTTACCTTTTCACGCCTAAACCACTGAACCGATCATCCTGAAATTTTGCGTATACGTTGTCAGGTGTACAGAAACGGACATAGGGTACCTTTCATCCCGAAAAAAGTGCTGTTCCCGAGGAAAACAACAATAACCTTATTATGATAATAGATGGCGCCACGGGTACGAAGTCGCGGGCAACACCTACAGCTAGTATATGATAGACATTTCGATGTTTTGTCGAGGCATAAAAACCGTGCAAAGCAGGAGCGGGTCGCTAGTTTTTATAAGTCTTGAAAAAAGAACCGTCTACTGTTGGTACGGTCAGCAACAAAAGTCCATTAACACTGTCAATTTTACGTCACCAAAATGGACACAAAATGATTCAATAAACTCTTATTAGCTTTTCATGTAATTAGGTAATAGCTATGAGTTAATATTCTTTAAATGTTCCTTCTGTTCTGATTATAATTATTAATGATTTTGCTCAATAATCCAGTTTAAAATACTGAAAAGTTTCGAGCGTTGTTGCTGGCTGTACTATATTTTTGTAAAGTGTTCGTCGATCATAAGCAATAAAAGTATTTGTTAAAAAGAAATATTGATTTTGTGTGTCAAAATTGATGTTCTAATAAAACTTATGAAAATAAACAGATTACGAGAAAATTATATATTTCTAACAAATTAACTACTAGTATAAAATGGAACATTGCCAAGCTTTTAATAAAATACCTATTCATAAATCAGTAGCCACATAAATGTAGGTATGGAATGATTGTAATAGTTTAAGTTAGATTTTCGAACCAGTAAATATAATAGGGATCTAAAAAATGTACGGTCTACTCGCATTATAATTGCCACTGCAGGGCAAAGGCCTCCCACTTTCTTTCCACTTTTCTCTGTTCAAAGCTGCTAAGGACCAGATTATTAAAGGAGTCCATCTCATTCCGCCATCTCCGTCTGGGCCTGCCGCGATGTCGCTGGCCATTAAGAAGGACCCATTGGGACGTAAGTTTGGCCCATTAGTCGTCTGACATATATTATGGCTGATGATGGGTAAAATCGAATCCTTGCGAAATTCTTAGGATTTTTGCCAGAACGTACCTACCTATTATTGGAGACTGTGAAAGATTTTCGTAAAAATGCGAGCTAATATAATATTTGGATTTATGCAAAAGTCCAGCCCGGCAAATAATAGTTTTTTTTTAGAAATATTAAATTTTTCTAATCACCTCGAGATGTGTATCCCATTTGGTTACCAAAGGAAAGGAAAAAAATCTTCTTATGACTCTACAGCTTATACTAAATGCCGTATCCAGCTACATAACATTCTAATCTCAATGTACATAGGTAAGTACGTCTAAGTATCAAGGTATACCATCTGGCCCATGGCATTGAAAGCCCGTGACGAATAAGATAATGTTCTTATTCGGACGCCCGTACAATGGAGAGCACGACGTGTAACGAACGACTTATCACGGCACGAATATAATTTAATTGAACGTACTTGTAAATGTTAATAGAGCTTAGTTTTGTAAACTAAAATACAAGGTCGAATAAAATCTGTTTTTTGTTTTTAAACTTTGTTAGGATATCGACACCGATCACGGCTGCCGAGTTTCGCTAACTAATTTAACGTGACCTTGTATACAGGGTGTGTATACAGGGTGGCAAGAACATCGATGCACAAACTGTAACTATGAATTCGGCACATGATTCTAGACCCCGTAGAATTTTTCCCCTGCTGTATACAACTTTTTACCTTAATAAATCAGGTATTTTCATACAATGCCCGCTAAAATCAACGAGTTCAAAATATAGATGGGCAATGCACCCGGTTTAAACCCGGTGCTTTTGGTAAACACCCGATAAACACCCAATTTTCTGGGTGTTTACGGGTGTGTCGATACACACCCGTAAACACCCAGAAAATTGGGTGTTTGGAGCCGATGCTGGATTGCCCATCTATAGTTCAAAGACCATCATTTTCGTTGTAAGCATGTACAGTTAACAACCTATTTATAATGGGATATTAAAAAATCAATCAACCCGACCCAAATATGTTAGGGTCTGCTTCCAGTCTAACCGGATGCAGCTGAATACCAGTATTTTACATGCAATGACGGCCTATCAGACTTCCATAACTCAATTACTGGGTAACACGATACCCGCTTTGATAAGACTGGTCAGACTTTTGGTTTCTGACTCCCCGTAACGACTGTCAAAGATCTACGATTGAGAGCCGGGACCAACGGCTTAACATGCATTTCGAGGCACGCAGTTGTCTTGGTATGTAACGGGTTGGTCCACAGACCAACCTCGGCAACCGTTGCTAAACCTTGAATATCGACCCGTACGGCTGTTATTATTTAGCTACGAAACATAAACAAATAATAACAAAATACGACATAAAAAAACAGTATCTTTCTCAGGTACTAAACGCAGTTTTCAACAACAACAATAAAATTGTAGCTACTTATTTTTAGCGCCTAAATCACTTTTATTATTTTACTACGTACAGTCAACAATAGAGTTAGGTGTGCAGCCCAAAATATTATTTTTTCACTACACCGCCAATATTCATAATTAAATGCGAAAGTGTGTCTGTCTGTCCGTTATCGCTTCACGCGCTCAAACCGATTTAGATGAAAGGTATACAGATAGTTTGAGTCCCGGGAAAGGACATAGGATACTTTTTATCCTGATATTCCCACGGGATCGAAAGAAGTGGGGTGCTGCTAGTTGTCTATAAATTCGAATCACAACTGTAATTTTTTTAGTTATATGAAATGGCTATACATAGCTAGAAGCCCGAGTTCCAAGATACAGACTAACTGGCT
This sequence comes from Amphipoea lucens, assembly GCA_947508005.1. Taxonomy (NCBI): domain Eukaryota; kingdom Metazoa; phylum Arthropoda; class Insecta; order Lepidoptera; family Noctuidae; genus Amphipoea; species Amphipoea lucens. The sequence goes on from OX382370.1 coordinate 15,530,443, forward strand.
AGTTTGTAGCTCACTGGGAAATATATTGTAACCTATAAGGTAATATTTTAAGCTACTCATGTCGTATCAACTTGGTGTTAACCTGTGAATCTGCTTATTATATTACCTGGACAATAAAATACTTTTTCTTGTTTCTAAATTGACTAAGTGTGTCAATTTGAATAATCATTATTTCCCTGACTGTATAAAGTTGCAAGTTAGCTACCTGCAGGTGTACTTATGTCTTTGTTTGACTGTACCTGTAAAAAGCAAAGCGGACCATCCCTTGTAAACAAAGAACCGTAAAACTTGGCAAATAAAACGTTTACCTTTAATTTATTAGCAACAGCATCGAATACAGCGGTGTTTACTGGAGTTTCCTTACCTGAAATGAAAACAAGATATTTTAATATTGGATTTTATTTTAATTACAATTATTTTATATGTCATTTAAAGAGCTTTGTTTGTTTAACCGGTCAAGCGGCGCGCGTCGCCCGTTGGCGACGAAACAATAGAAAATCAATTGTGTCTCATTAGCGGAGCTTGACAGATTAATGACATCTTTAGTGTAGAGTTTAGAGTTTATCCTTTACTGAACACGTTATCGAATCAATCTGCCTAGCCTTTTCCCAACTGTGTTGGGGCCCGCTTCCAGTCTAACCGCATGCAGCTGAATAACAGTATTTTACATGGAGCGACTGCCTATCTGACCTCCACAACCCCGTTACCTACCTAAAACATTCAATTAATAAAGATCCATTAGTTATTACATGGGAATTCGAAACATGATGTGTCAATTTCACATTCCTAACCCAAGGAGGCCACAGAACACAGAACCCTAAATTAACACCTTCACGACACTTCCAACTACTTGAATATTCTAAGCTCTTAAGAGCCCTTAATTTCCCTGTACTGCTCGCGGTTCCAGCATAAGGCTGCGCGCAGACCTGCATCTGGATCACAGAACATTATAAAGTATCGGGTTGACCTTGACCATAAAAACCATTTAGGTTCTAAGAAGCATGGCCTACGACGCACCGTTTCCAAGTTAGGAGCTTTCTATTTTTTTTCTTTATTGTTTTACAAAACGTTCTATATTTCCAAAATGGTAGCTCGAATGAAAATATTTTCTGGAAATAAATTGTTGCTCCAGTCAAAAACCATGAGATGATCTAAAACGCCCGCGAAATATTGAAAAAGTGTCGGTCGATCTTTCCTGGCCCATAATTCGGAAACGGTTCGTCGTAGGACCATGTGACTTAGAGCTGGTTTCTATGAACAAGGTTAATAAGATGCTGAGCTGAGAGTAACGGTGGAGTTTCATGCCCATTCTTCTCCATACGAAAACTACCTTTTATAAGGGGCGACTAGATTCAATTCTATTTTATTTATTGTAATTTTTGACGTACAAAAGTGCCTTTTATGTGCCTATTTGAAATAAATGCTTTAAATTTGACTTTGCTGCAAAAAAAAAAGGCCAAAATCTGTTAAAAAGAAAATCTCCGAAAAGACCAAGTCCTCTACCCCTAAACGGAGCCGGAATAGCTGGCGCTGTGAGTTTATGTATGTGTACCAAAATCTGTTCTGTCTTCTACAAAACTGTTTTGCCCTTGTGTGCGCATTGCCTACCAGAACTACCAGCCAATCACTTAGTAATGCCTACTAGAGAATTAATTGAAGTGCCCGTTTTAGTTCACTCGTTCATTTCATTAATTTGATAGAGTCTAAACTTGCTTCGTTCGAGTGAATTGACGTAAGAGTAGATGTAAGGCACCATTAAGCCATTAAGTATAACTAATCTTTACTAATAATAAAGCTGAAAGGTATTTTTGTTTGTTTGAACGTGCTGAACTCCGGAACTCAAGGTCGAATTTGAAAAATTATTTTTGCATTTGATAGTCCAAATTCTTGAGAAATACTATTTGGATTCTCTTAGGAGCTGAATAAAAAGAAAAAGTAAGAAAGAACGCTAAGCGAAAACGAAGTAATAGCGCGAACAGGCAATGCGATGCGACGGGGTGGGTCGTGGATCAAGAAATTTCACGCGGTCGAAGTCGCGGGCAAAAGCTAGTAAAAAATATTCATTCATTCGTTTCTGCCTGGGTCCATGGGAAAAGGGCGAGAGTTTATGTTATACCTACATCTGAAAAACCAGTAACGGATATTTAGGCGTCGCATCGAAGTATTCGTCCGCATCGCTGTCATCCGGAATCGTGCACAGAAGACTGGCAGCATTGCCAAGTTGAATGGTAATGCTAATTCAAAGATTCTATAAACTGTAGCGGTATCTACAACGCCACATGCGAACAACGTGTCATACTGACGTCACGCAAATCCTGCATCGCGCTAGCAGAGTTTACCGCGCAACTAGCATAGATACAACAGCCCGACATGACTCATTGGGCAGTTGCCCGCCAGACTCAACACCCGTCTGATCGGAGGATCCTCCCTTTTCTATAGAGTATGAGTGAACTTTACACCCTGTTCCATATACATCTATAAAACTATACTTCAAAGTCTTCAAACCACATGATGACGTCAAAACCATTTTTAACTAAACAATAAATCATTGTAATTAATGCTCATATAAAAATTCTATACAAAAACTATGTATGGCAAAAACTGATATGAATACGGTCTGTGGGTCAACGCCCCTTTCATTTCATTATCGTACTGAGGTGTGGTAGGGTTGTCTACTTTAGCCGCAACTCGAGTACTTCGACCGCACTTTAGTTAAAATTAATTTCCAAAGTAATAACAGTCACTCCGCTCTTAGGCTTTCCAAAGTTAGGTACTATTGACACTTATTAAAGTGTTTTATTAATAATATTCTCAGTCTGAGAAAGCGGTAGTTTAGGCGATTCTCACACTGCCCCGCATGATGCAGCGGGATGCAGATAACGCACCCACGCGCGTGATTTTTTACATACAAATTCAATAAAAACGCACTCACGCGCGTGGAATTCCCGCACACCGCTGCGTGAAACGCAGCGGTGTGCCAATCGCCTTATAGTCTATTTCATTCCATTTCGGTAATGAACTAGTGCTAATTATTCTGTCGAATTCATCGATTCAAGTGATCGAAAACATCGTGAGGAAACCGGGCCATGTCCTAGAACAAAAATTTTGAAGACATGTGACATCTAGGCTACCATTGGGCCCGAGTGGTTGATTATTGCCCACTCCCTCTCGAAGAGAGGTCTGTGTCTCATCAGTGGGAACATTATAGGCTGATTATACTAAGTGATCGCACTTGAAAGCGTGTTTGACTATTTTTATAGAGGACTAGCAGCGCCCCGCGGTTTCACCCGCATAAGTGTTGGATTAAAAATATCCTAAGTGCTATTCTGATGTATAAGCTATATTACTGTAAAGTTTCAACAAAATCCGTTCAGTAGTTTTTGCGTGAAAGAGTAACAAACATCCTCACAAACTTTCACATTTATAATATTAGTAGGATAGTAGGATTCAACTCAGCACAGATATGATAAATGTTGAATGAAGTCCGCCATTTCACCGCTATTGTAAAGTTAGGGAAATTAATGATTACATGCAAATTGACTACATGTTTAATTGTCCGTATATTCAATTCAAATCACAACTTTTTTTTACTGTTGCATGAAATGGCTATTGACGTAGGATGTACTTATCAATTAATTTTCCTTACTTATCGTCTCCGAAGATACCTAGTAGAATTGCGGAGAATAACACCATCAATGATTTTACACCATTGTATGGAATGGAACCATTACGAAATCGTGGAAATCATAAATCCTAATTCAAACGACTAAATCGATCTAGATTTACTCAGAAACGCGACTCAGCTAGATGCCTTAGTGAAACGTAAAGTAAATAAAGTTACGAAGTTCCCGAGATCTGTCCGTTTATACAAAGTAATCAGTACCTTAAGTCTAGTCGTAGGATAAATAGCTTCTAGCTAGGCTTCTAAAACTTGGCGTCTGTTTACTTGATCGACTTCTGGGGATCGTTAGCGGAAAATTTTACGTAACCATCTTCGAAGTTAGGTTATTTCTACTTTCAAAGCAAACACTCAAAGTTTCAAAGGATTTCTTTTTGGAAATACTAAATGCGATCGTTTGAGAACTTTGAAACGGCTGAGAGACATTACAGAATATTTTTTTTAATTAGAGACGTATTCAATGTTTTTTTTACATAACCTTTTACGAATTACAAACCCAGTAGGTGGATTCCAATCGCTAAAAATGACGAATTTCCATACAAACTTTCAACCCCTGTCTAAACACTTTAGGAGATCGCAAACGCTGAAAAATACAGTATAGAACCACGGTAGTGGTAGATACACATTATCGCAAAAAATGTTTTGACTGTAGCGGTATCTACAACGCCACATGCGAACAACGCGTCATACTGACGTCACGCAAATCCTGCAACTCGCAAGCAGAGTTTACCGCGCAACTAGCATAGATACAACGTCCCGACATGACTCATTGGGCAGTTGCCCGCCGTCCTCCCTTTTCTATGGAGGTTGAGTGAGCTTTACACCCTGTTCCTCATACCTCTATATGACTATTGTCAATAACCAGGGAGAAAACAGAGGAATATGTTAGTATGGAACGAACACCAACGACCACAATATGACCGCTTTTATTATTTTTAATCTTTAACTATATTAGAGCCTGTAGAAATAGTTTTGAAGTTATGGCACAAAAAACTGAATGTCATACTTAACAAAGTACAAATTCCATTGCAACCAAAAACTTATATGGACCTTTTTGTTGTTTTGAGTTTATTTTTGAGTGACAACTCAAAAATCAACTTAGGATACATAACAATAAAATAGATAATTGATTAGTGATTATGTGGCGATGAAATGTAATTATCTGAGATTATGAACACTGCTTTAGACTGTCATGTCACCCAAACTGACAGTGACAGCCCTGTATAAGTCCGTCTGCGGACTCATTAACATGTACACTGACGTCGCCTGAAGGCATACACTTGAAACATATGCTTATATTATACTATATGTACATACTAAAAAATAGTGCTAAATGTACATCGCTGAATATTTTACTAACAACATGTTTATAAAGTTCTAAGTGACATGTATAGTTCGTCTCGTCAATTACTGTGTAAGAATATGTTGTTATAATACTTCGTAGAACATGAGGTGTGTGGTGGAAACGTCAGAAGGTCAATTCCTGTAATTAAAAACGTTCAAAATGTAGTCGCAATTTCATCTCAACGACAATTAGTGTCAATAACTTGTCAAACATGTTGGGAAATTAGAAGTATTTTTGACAGATTGAGACTGAGATGAGAGGGGCAATTCTCGAAATTTTAAGAACGTTCACAGTCTGATCTCAGTCTCAATCTGTCAAAAATACCTCTAATTTCCCTACATTTTTGACATTTGTTTGTCGTCAGTAATTTGACTTTCGAAAGAAGAAGACAAAACATTGTGTAACTATACAGACGCTATACAACGTTTATTAGTAAGGAGGTTAATGTTTTGAGCCCATTAGAGTCCATTATTATGAAATTGATCATAGTTCGTTTTACTATGAGGTTCATGCTTTATTTTTCTTTTTTTTTATTGGAAAAAAATCAGTGATAATCTATTATAAAAACTTGTCTCAGCTACCAAATTTTAATAACAGACCAACACGTGTAGTTTAAATAAAAGCGTGCTAAATAACGTAATGTTATGTATAGCAAGAACGGTTGTATGTTATGCTATTGGCGCCGTTTACGTATGATGTCCATCTGTGGGAAAAGTGCAAGCTTCACTCGGGAAATGACGCATTGTTTGTGCATCAACTAGTACGGTCTTATACGGTCATAGCACGTCGTAAAGGAAAAGAAATTCTGTTCTATTTTAAAAAGATAGGTAGAAGATACTACAAGATTTCTACATCAGAAGAGCTAAAGAGAAAGAAGCGGGTGATATTAAGGTGAATCGCGAAATTCGATTGTTCTTACGTTTTTTTGCAACTAGCTGCGCCCCGCGGTTTCCCCGCGTAAATGTCGATCCCGTGGGAATATCAGGATAAAAAGTAGCCTATATGTTAATCCGACATCGTGGCAGGCCCAGACGGAGATGGCGGGATGAGCTGGACTCCTTCAACAAGAACTGGTCCTTAGCAGCTTTGAACAGAGAGAGGTGGAAAGAGAGTAGGGAGGCCTTTGCCCTGCAGTGGGACGTCACAGGCTAATAATAATAATAATATGTTAATCCAGGGAGTCGGCTATCTCCATACAAAATGTTATTAAAATTAGTTCAGCCGTTTGAGCGTGAAGAAATAACAAACATATAAACACACACGCCTTTATAATATTAGTGTGATTTTCAGGTCAGTGTCAAGTTATATCTTGATCAAAATATGATCCGCGACTATAACAAGTACGTATTTACAGAAATATAGTAATTATATAATCATTCACCTTAAACTAGTTACTTTGGACTAGATAGTTGGGTTTTTATTAGATAAGTTCTTATCCGAGAATGACCCACTTTGGGTACCTATCATGCATTGGATTGGAGGGGGGCGGGGGGAGCGGGGGGGTGAAAACATTTCACGAAATGTGCGGCTACAGCTGATGACCAGTTGATCACCAATCAAGTTACAAGCAACTTAGTATACGGTCAAGTGAAGATATTTTATTTAAGAGCTTTATATTAACAAGTCGACGCCCATAGGCTTAATTACGATGGCAACGTTTTTTTAATCCGAACGAGTGTTCTATTTTTTATTACGCCAATAACATATAGGTAGTTACCTAGGTACGGCCTCACATTATTTTTTTCAATATTTATAAGGACCGGTATTGAAATATTTTTAATGGCTTTAAATTGTATAGCCGTGTATTTCATATTGGAACTTTTAATCAAAAGCCCGTTTGGTTTAATGATTTAATATAGAAAATTGATATGTACGACGAGTCCTATATTATGTGTTATGAATAACCACGACGTACTTATGTACCTACTATTATGAGATAATAATGGATGTATGATTTATCACATAAATGTTTTCATAAATATTAGCATAATATTCTTGAAAAAAAAAACATGATAGATACCTATAACATGATACATAACATCACGCGTGTACCTATAGTATACATACACACATTTCTCAAGTTATGTTTAGTTTAAGTCCCATGTACAGAGGCCAGTACATCAAGCTACTACAATCTGTCAAATTTCTTTAATAGATTTTCAACTTTATTGCTATAGTATAAGGTTCAAAGTTGATTGGGAAAATTTGACAGTTTCGGGTAGCTTGATGTGCTGGCGTCTGTACTAGGGGGCGAACATTGCCATCAACCGAGTGCAAATCCAGACTTTGAGCTGTTACTGAGAAATTCTTTTTGGAAAACCTAATAACACTGCCACCCCTGGGAAGCGAACCCAAGACCTCATACCCAGCAGTAGCGCTTGCGACCACTAGACCAACGACCAGCACTCTAATTGCATAACACACTATTAATCTCTTTTTTTTTGTAGCTGGATGGGCCCTTTCTTGACCTCGATCACGCCTTGTGGAAAGCGATGGATGAGGTAAATGATAGAACGAGCGTGCCCAGAAGATGTCTAAGGCACTGGAACTCCCACGCATCGACGAACCACAGCAGGCTGCTTGACGCCGGACTCCGGTGGGAGGGTGGTCGCAAACCAGGCGGGCGTTAGCCCTACCACCGCAAGGGAAGAATTGGCCAGTCAAATAAGGTGTTGGTTGTGACTGTCCAGGATGCGCCGAGCGCTAGGTTCAGTTGAGTAACTGGCGGAACAAACTGCGCTACACGAGGAGGCTTCTTCATGCATCCCAAAAATCTCAGTCTCAGTCTGAATCACATTGAAGGATATTGCAAATCCATTGCTGCATATGTTAGAAAAAAAATTCAGCGCAGCAACGTAAATAACGCAATGAATGTCGTTAAACTGTCAAAATGAAAGCCTTTGTTACAGATAGTGTGTTACGCAATTACCCCGCCAGTTTCTTTATCCGCTGGTTACTCCCGTAACCATAAATGGCCCACTTCAATTAACTCAGCCTATAGCCAGCCTCGTAACTATAAAATTACCTACTTAACTTAATGAGAAGCTCCTGGGCACTATTGTGACTACGGTACTAAGAGACTTGGCAAACAACCCTGTAGACTCATCGGCATATTTGGCATCAACTATCATAGCAATAGGGTCAGCTCACACCGCGACGCGACGCGGCGCGCTGTCTTCAAGATAGCAATACAATTATAGACCTTATCTACTACACAAAAAGGTACACATCAGTAAGGTACACGTAGCTCGACGTAGTAGACATACAGAATTGTGTACCTTTTTGTGTAGTAGATAAGGTCTATAATTGTATTGCTATCTTAAAAACTGCGCGCCGCGTCGCGTCGCGGTGTGAGCTGACCTATAGAGACACAATAGCTCGTTAAGTTGTTAAAATAATCGCTGCTGTATTAGCGAGAGTAGTCGTGGAATACAAAGTGTCTATAGTCACCATATGGAGCTTTAGTACGGCAAGCATAGGCGCCGCTGTCGAATAAAAATATTGAATACTGTGTTTTATAAAATTCAAAATCCCGACTGACTGATATATCAACGCACAGCCTAAACCGCTGGTCCTAGAGACATGAAATTTGGTGGGTGTGTTCTTTGTGAAGAGTAGGTATCCACTTAGAAAGGGTTTTTGAAATTCCACCCCTAAGAGGATGATTGGGGGAGGGTGAAATTTCACGCGGACGAAGTCGCGGGCAGGTTAGTAACTTAGTATATATCAGTAACTAGCTTTTGCCCGCGACTTCGTCCGCGCATCGCATCGCCTGACCGCGTATTACTTCTTTTCCGCTTACAGTTCTTTCTTACTTATTTTATTTTTGCTCGGCTCCTAAGAGTCCTAGCGTGATGTTCAGTAGCCTATAGCGTTCCTCAAGAATTGGGCTATCAAATGCAAAGAGATTTTTTTAAATCCGACAGGTATTTGTATAGATTAGCGCGTTCACATAAACAAACAAACTCGTCAGCTTTATTTTTTTTTAGTATTATATATTCCAGTCAAGACCAAGAAATACCGTAAGAGAGTGAAAAAAAACCGAGTGTGCTTGTGACCACACGACTGAAGTGAAACTTCAAACGTATTTGGCTATGAGAGGAAGAGAGAAAGAAAATGTGCGCGCGCACTGCTTTCTCTTGCTTATATCCCCCACTCAACTCCCGTTCGCCTCGCCCAATCACACTTTTCGTAACGCTTACGTCACGCATTCGTCAGTTTACTCCCCAAGTCAAGCGTGCGTAAAGAAGTTTCACTTCAAAAATATCAAAATATTCCTAGTCCTTTTCTAAATTCGAACAAGATCACACAAAACCCGTTCACTGCCAGTTGACGGCCATCTTTTCATATCTCACGATCCCACGCCAATTCCGACAGTATAGAAAAAAAGATACCATAACAAGAATCTTATATGGCCATAAAACTCGAGCAAAAACCCATCGATTCATGGGAAAGTGACCCCTGTCCCTTTCTACTGGGTGCTTGAGTTGGAACCGGTCCCATTGACCACGGACAAGAATTCCCATGACGACAGCGTTGACGTAAGATGTCAATAATGAGAAAAAGTATGGATACATGAGACTGTTGCGTTGGAGGGTTAATTATTTACGCAATTTTTGTTTCGTAATAATCTTACGTGGTTACCGATTGGCAATTAACAATACCTACATACGATTTTGTGATTAAGTAATTATTTTTTTGAGAAAGAAAAATTTACTTGGCCAAGTATGTAGTTTTGTTGGCAAGAGATGAAAAGTACCAACATTAATCTGCCTTCCCATTTTCCAACTATTTTGGGGTCGGCTTCCAGTCTAAACGAAACGGATGCAGCTGATAAACAGTATTTTACGTGAAGCGACTGCCTATCTGACCTCCACAACCCAGTTACTGAGTAACACGATAACCCTTGGTAAGACTGTTTGTCAGACTTTTGGGCTTCTGACTACCCGTAACGTCTGTCAAAGATAGCACAGTGAAAAGCACCAACATATTTTACATTAGCTGCGCCCCGCAGATTGACCTGCAGAATGCTCGATCCCGTGGGAATATCGGGATAAAAAGTATCCTACGTCCCAGTCCAGGTCATGGTCTACCCATGTGCCAAATTTCATCCAAATCCGTTCAGCCGTTTTAGCGTGAAAGCGTAACAAACAGACAAACATACAAAAATCAAATATTTTCTCTTTAAATATTTAGAAAAATTATTTTTTCGACCGAACACACCTGTAATTACGCAGTTAAGGAGAATAGACGACAAATACAGACTGACAGAAAAACACAGTGGGCAAAACAACTTTGACGTCTTTTTTACTATTCATGGCAATATAATTGGTTCACTAGTTAACGAAATTAATAACTTTCGCGTGAATGGAATCGATTGCTGGCTGCCGTTGAAGCGAACTGGACGCGTTCAATTTAAATGCAATTTTTGTTCCGTCCATATTGTTCCCGATTTAATTTCACTCTGTATTTTTGGTCACTTTTATAGTTTTCATTTGTTTGTTTACCATCCACGGACCGACCGCGGCAAGCCTAGCTTAGCCTGATCGATCGGCCCATGCGGCTGTTATTACTTAGCCACAAGCCCCTCTTTAAACATTACCAACATAAAATAGATAGTTTACGATTATTGAAACTCTATTTTCCTAAGAAAAGAACGACACTATGTATTAGCAACAAAAAAGGGAAAACCACACATCAAGGCTCCAATACATTTACAGTATCACACTCTCGTGAAACGGGTCCCAAGAGTAATAACCGAATAAATTGAGGAGCTCCCGATTGCCGCCGACTTGTGAGCAAAGACCCACTTCCTGATTTGATGGGATTTTTTTTAAATCGATCGACGATGTTCCGTCTGTATTAGGTAATCTTACGCCATTTTCAGCTTTCACGTGCTGTGAATATATAATTATGCCACCCTCAATATGGCATTAATTTATTCGAATGCAAATTGCTTTGCCCTTTTTCGAGAGATTGATGTAGTATCGATTCTTATCCGATTTTTTAGTTATGTAGTTGAAGCTGACGATTTATTTTTGATGGAGTTACAAATTAATATTCTTATAACACTTCGGAGATTATATTCATCCGATATTGTTTGGAATTAGCAGGTTGTCTTAATTCAGCTCAGCCATGTTATGTGGCAACAGACAATGATTCAAATTATTTTTCTCACTTTGGTCACGACTTTGGTGTCACTGTGCAATATTAAAAGGCGTTAGAGCGGTTTCGTACTACGTCCGATCCGAATCCGAGAAATAGTCTATAGTCCTATTTGTTCGGATCTAGTGCGCAACCCCTCACACAAATAGGACAATGGTCACTTTGGACCGGCATTTCTTGGATTCGGATCGGATGTAGTGCGAAACCGCTCCTAGGGTGTATTTATATTAAGCGGTGGTAACCGGCGCGCCGATATGCCAGCGCTTGAAGCGCTGGTAGTCCACACTGGTCAGCGCATGCAGTTTTCATACTTTTTGCCAAACAGCGCTAACCGTCACCGATAAGCATTGATGTACAATCAATGCCGATAAGCGAATTAGTCGACGCCGACAAACGCTGGCATATCGGCGCCGTTTACCAGCTTTCTACGTGAATACACCCTCAATCTCTAACGAATTTCGATGGACACGTTACTTTTCACATTAAAAAAATGTCGTAGCCATCGAATCAGCAGCAGTAGTCTCCGTGAGAATCGCCCTTATTACCGTCGGCAGAACAAAAAAACCTGTTGCATCAGAACCACGAGACGCTAACAACAAAAACCAACATCTACACATGCAGTTTCATTGAGAAATGCCCTATATTTCACACACTTTACGTAACAGTGAATACTGACGAAATCACAACACTATCTCGACAACACAATACATTGCTGGTTTTAATAGCGGCATCATTTGCAGAGACTACATAAAAACAGTAGTTGATGTGAAACAAATGTGTAAAATTTTGAGTTGGTAAGTTCCTGGGTGGAGCAGGCCAGGAGTTGGATTACACGCAAGCGTAGCGAAACATCCAGAGACAATTCCTAAGATGTAAATGAAGTAGGAAACGAAATTAAACCAAGTGGCTGAGTTATTTATGTTGCAAGAGTCCCAGTTAAGATTTATAGATAATTTCCTAGAAGAATGTATAATTTGAAGAAAATGCTGGTCTTTGAGCATGATATAATAAAACGTACCCTTCATATAGGGCAAGTATTAGGGATAATATACAAGATAAGGGCTATAAAGGGTCCCTTTTAAGAGGTACACCCTAATATCGCAAGTTCCTAAACATAATAGACATATATGTCGATCGCGTTCAATCCACATTTTAGAAAACATTATATATAAATTGACTCTCACAATATTTTGGTGATGCATAAGCATAGCATATTCAGCCTATAATGTACCCAACGCTGGCTGGGACACTCAGGCCTCCTCTCTTAGAGAGGTAGTGGGCTATAATCTACCACGAGGGCCCAGTGCGGGTTGATAGATGTCACATGTCTTTGAAATTTTGGTTCTAGGACATGCCGGTTTCCTCACGATGTTTTCCTTCACCGTTTTGACAGCAGTGGTGATGAAATTATTTACACAAAGTAATAGTACAAAAGTCTGGGTTCAAACCCACGACCTACAACTCGTAACTCCCGCCATTACCACTGCTCTCGCCTACACACACAGCAGCAGCTACAGCAGCGACAGCAGCTATATTCCAATATCCCAAAAATGATATAATATACCTAACGTTACGGTGTTATTTCTTAACAAATCAACACCTTGGTATATGAGAACAATACTCTTATAAATCAAAGTTCACATTACAATTATATCGTCAAACAAGGCCGAAGGAAAGAGCGCTCGTTTTATTCAACCAACGTTGTATTCAACCGTCCGTGACATATCCAAGTAATATGACCTTTGAGGTATGCGGTATCTTCTGGCTCATATTCCTTTGCAGTATAATCAAGAATGTCAGTAGAATTTGCTTATATATGCAAGATTCTTCTTGCAGTAAGCGTTTTTATGCCACCTGCGATGACAATGATGATTTCGAATTAAAAAGCTGGCCGCTTAGAATTTGTTCGAAAAACAGTTTTGAAATTAGAATCTTTGGGTCTATGACAGTTTTATTTAAAAAACAAACAAATGATAGTTAGCTAGAAGTTCATATCAACTCGATCGAACTGAACGACTTTGATTGTAGGCACGTCGATATTGATAAATGATAAGGAAGTGAGGAAACAGTGATGGCAGTCACTATGGTAATATGATATGACGTAGTACGTAAGAGTTCCAGTTCAGTGAGCATCAAACGTCTCGATGTCATAGTTCACGGTCAAAGTTGATACGGTTATAAGTTGGCAGTATCGTGTTTATGAGCACGAAAATAACTCAATATTCAGTATACCTATGTGATAAAAGTGGAAGTTGGCAGGTTTTACATTATGCCAAAGACCAGACAATAGATTAGATAGAGTAGAAAATAATGAGATTGGAGGTCCAGAACTGGCAATATTAGTGTGAGCAGGCCTCATATTTGGTAGACTTTTAAATTTTATTCTATTGTAAATCAGAAAAAAAATACTTCTTGTCTTATAATATCCTTGTATACAGTTTTTTGTTCAAACAACGTGAATCCGTTCACGATTCTCACCTTTACTATTCGAACTTTGAACCAGAACTTAACTATTTAATACCTAGTTATGTTATTTCATGTGTGTATGGTAAAACCACTCTTCTCGTTTTCTCATCGTCCGTGACATATTCCGCGTAACACGACCCTTACGGAATGTCAACGTCTGACAGTTTGTTGCGAAACCGACGTTTGAAGCGGATTTAGAGCAGCAGTACTCTGCCACAACTCTGCCAAATAGATGTTTAGTTTTGTTTGTGGGATGTCGCTTGCTAGCGCTGTAGCGGCTTTTATTACACGTTACTAAAGTGGTTCATCCGTGGATGTCATAAAACGAGATGAAGGAATGACTTGGCCCATGTTCTGGAATACGGCCCACTCCCTCTCACAAAGCAGCGGTCTGTGTCCCAGAAGTGGGAACGTTATAGGCTGATAATATTTAAGGGATGACGCGAATAAGATGGGCAGCAAATCTTATTTGCTACCTACTAACAAAAGACTTAGTTTTTTTCAGTCAGGTGTTATGATTGACATAAGAAAAATATTTTTTTCTGTTTGTTAGCTAGAATTTAGGGAACGATGTTTGCGGGCTGTTTGAATGATTGTACGTCAAATGTAGCATTAAGTGATCATCTAATGAATTTTGAGATTGTCGAGAGTTCAGTAGTTGTAATTTCTTTCTTGACTGCTAATAGTCGCAGCTTGAGGCCATTTCACGAACAGAAAAAGGTCAATTAGGTACCTACCACTTATAACTTTTAGTCCAATTTCGCGAACCCAATAATCTCCCCTCATAAATGTTGAAAAAGTTTTGGCTATTTAATGTTCCGAGAATTTTAAACGGGCTACAGTAGCAAATGATCCAAGATATTAGGTAACTACTACTAAGAAATACAAAATGAGAGAAAGTTCGTGAAAGTATGTAAGTACTTTAGTAATTAAGGAATTGTAAATCTTAAGCTCATTAATCAAATTCTTATAACCCTGTAAGATGAGACAGCCTTAAAAACCCAAAAAGGTGCTATTGACGACGATACAAACTCAATGAATCTCACTCAAAAACAACATAAAGAATTCCACAAAAAAAAAAAACAAAACATAAGCGCAAAAAAAAGGAAACCGTACGTCACAGCGACATTACCCCGCGAGGCGTCATTCCCATAAAATTTGCGCAAACGCGGGTAAAACGGGCAACTTTAGCCATTCATAAACGCAGGGAGCCATGAATGAGTTAGTAGGGCGGAGAGCGTAGATCGCGGCACACCCATTTATTACAACACCATGTATATTAGAATGGGGGTGTAAATCTGACGGGTTGCAATTGGGACCAAAAGTTGGTGTGTTATTGTCGCTTGTCGCTTCATCGTGCGAGTGAGTTTTCAAGGACTTTTAGATGAAATAGGAATACTTTGTTCATTTTAGAAGGTCGTGAGTTTTTTTTTTGTCTTTAAAGGGATACTAGCAACGCCCGTTGGTTTCACCCGCATAAGTTTCAATTCCTTGAGAATATCGGGATAAAAGTTATCCTATGTGTTAATCCTGGTTATAAACTATTTGTGTGCCAAATTTCATCCAAATCCGTTCAGTAGTTTTTGCGTGAAAGAGTAACAAACATTCATCCACCCGTCTATCCTCACAAACTGTCGCGTTCAAGTATAATATTAAGTATGAAGTAGGATTTAAAGGTACTTGCAATGGATAATTAGTAGGGAAAGAAAACACTTCGTCTGAACGCCATAGGTTAGGACGGGCAGCATACACATGTCGATGAGTTTCCATAAGCTAAGCAAGGAGCATCACAAGGGGTATAAAGGCATCGTTTGAGGATCGTCTATTGGTACTAACGCGGAAGGTTCTCTACAAACTTACACAAACCTCAGTCCTCACTCATCATCTACCTAGCCTTTTCCCAAATATTTTTGGGGTCGGCTTCCAGTCTAACTGGATGCAGCTGAATACCAGTAATTTACGTAGAGCGACTGCCTATCTGACCTCCACAAACCAGTTACTGGATAACACGATACCCTTTAGTAAGACCGGTTGTCAGATTTTCAGACTCGGTCCTTACTTACATTACAGGAAGTATTAGCGTCTATTCCAAGTCCCTTTTAACGACAGCCCCGACTGGACTTAAATCACTCCCTGATATTTCCTCCCATAAAGTTGACTCCACCTAACAATGCAAGTGCTCGTTAAATTCAGGGAATGTCTTTAAAAACTATAAATAGTGAACTGCAAAATTACTCTCGTCACTGCACTCTAGGAGCAATAAGGATCAGAATTCTCGAGCAATAAAAGGCAATAAGCATCAGAGTTCTCTATTTGAGGAACTTGATTCTGGGATGACTGGACAGTTTTAATTTTTTTATTTTTACCGCAAAATTAAAGGACTTGTTCTGCGTATACTTGGGATAATTTTAAGGGATGAACTTTAATCTGCGGAAAGTTTTAATCAGAGGAAATATTTTTTACACTAAACTTTCAGAGAAGTAAGCATCTTTTGCGTAGGTATCTACGGATTTCACGTACAACCACAAAATTTTAGGGTTCCGATCCTAAAAGGATCAACGGAACCTTTACAAGATCACTTTCTTGTCCGTCTGTCGCATGTCACAGAGGTTTGAATGATTAACGTCATTCTGCCATCCTGTCTTTATCAAATATGCAGAACCTGAGGAACTGACAGCGAGTCCTGACAAGCTGTCTGGGGCAATTAATGTTCAAATGATAAATTAAAATAATGATTAAGTGGCTTTTATAATCTCGAAACACCAAAATAAACGTCAGACATCGCCAACGCCATTCAATTTCATAATTAACCAACACGAGTTGACATTAAAAAACTGCAATTTAATTATGCAAAATTTTTAATTTAATATCAGCATCATCAGGTCATAAATATCCCACCGGTTCTTAATGCTTACGTAATCGGTAAGTAGGCATATAGGTTTCGAATTAACCCGTAAGTGCGAACGTGAAAGTGGTGAGACGGGTCTTGTGGACCCACATTCACTTACTCACTGATGACAAATGTCACAGATCGAGTCGCCGACGGAGATTCAATCAGAGACACAATTCAGAAGGTACATCGAGAAAACTCTTGAAACACTAATTTACACGACTATTTTCGAAGTAATGGACTTGAGTTTAAGACACTGAGCACACTATTAACAATTGTGTCAATCATTAGACAGAACAAAACAATTACTACCAACTATTATCATCACTCGCAACAGAACTTGTCTTGATACATAATAAGTTCTTTCAAAACTTTTTGACAACCTAGAGACCGTTTTTTGCTAGTGTGCGTCACATCCAACAAGCACTTTCTTTGTTTATGTGTTTGATACGCCTTAACCGGTCAAGCCCCGCGCGTTACCAACCGGTGACGAAACAATAGAAAATCAATTGTGTCTCATTAGCGGAGCTTGACAGATTAATTGTTTGCATAGAGCAATAGTCAGTCTCAACTCTGTGCACTGTCTAAACGAACTCAGGCAATGACAGACCCAAGTTCGTTATAACTTAGTGGAGCGAAAACGGACGATGCTAGTTTAGGTTGACGTACAACGATGTAACCTATAACTTGTGGCATACTTGATAATTTTTCACTTCGATATGTACTGCAATAAGTCACTTGGACTTGAAACTTTGAATCTGTTTATTATCACCAGTTTAATGTTTATAAAAAGGTTACCTATTGTGATTAATTGCTAAAATATACGTTTTTTTGTGTAAACTTCACAGACGTAATAAGTATTGATACCTATCTAAATACGATGAAACATTTCAACTAATACTTCAAGTAACGACACTAGCAGCGGTCATTGACCCCAAAATGTTTTTTTTTTTTTAATTGCCTTAAGTAAGATATCGATACCCATTTCGTCTGCAGAGTATTGCCAGCTAATTTAATTTGACCCTATGTACCTACTTTTAATTTGACGTGCAAACATGCATGCTTGAAAGCAAAACACAAGCGATAATGGCATTATTATGTCTTCGAAAATTCAACAAACTCGGAACTCGACAAACAGACTGCTTTCAAATTAATGACCAGAAAGAAGAACACATTCATCACCAATTCGAAGCCACTTCATTATTAATCAGCTGTCAAACTTGAGAGAGTTTCTTACTTCTGCACGCGGCTTCGTCCGCGAGAAATTTCTTGATCCTCGTACCATCGCGCATCGCATCGCCCCTGTGTTTTTACTACGTTTTTTTTTTTTTAAGTGAAATGGGCTTGCTCTTGACTCTAGCCTAGGTGCAAAGGTGACAGAGACAAAGTCGACGATGGAGCGAGCTTACCCAGAAGAAGCCTGTTCACTCTCACTTTAAAGAGATTCGGGTTGTATGCGCTCGGAAAAACAGACGCAGGTAGAGGAGAGGTTTTCGCTTAGCGTTCTTTCTGACTTTTTTCTTTTTCTTCGGCTTCTAAGTTCTAAGGAACGTAGCGTAATGATAATAATAGCTTAAAACTGGGCTATCAAATGCAAAAATAATTTGTCAAATCCGACTGTAGTTGCAGAGATTACTGCATTTAAACAAACAAACACTTCAGCTTTATTATTAGTTTATATGAGTATCTAATTTATGGAGGCTTCCATGTTGATAAAATATTCCTCCGGTACAAAAACACAGGCAGAAGTCAGGATCATTGCATGAACTCCGCGATAATAAATCAAAAAAGTTTTAACTGAAACGCGCGATAAAATTAATTCTAATTATTTTTGTATTGGCTTTCTCGACCCTGCGTAGCATTTAGGTGTTAGGTAATCTCTGGAAGGTCATTAACACGTCACCAGTCATTAATGGAGCACCTGTTTAATATTAGCGAAATTGTAATCGATTAAGAGGAAATGCGGTCGGAGAGACTTGAAAAACCCTAGTAAAAAGTCATAATTCTAGGTTTGGCTCTCGCCTATTTCCTCCTTCAATATTGAACCAATTTCAAAGATATAATTATTTTTACACTAGGCCTCTGTTGGCAGCGGTTTAAATTGGCAATTTCAAGCATTTTTTGAGGGTTCTAGTGCTTATAAAAATAGTATCATCAAAAAGGAAAACATAGGGACATAGTAGAAAACATAGGACAAGTAGTTAATATTTATTATTCTGTAAAAAATCATTGCTTTATGGTCATTAACCAGAAAGAAAACAGGCGAGAGCGTTTCTATGGAGAAACGACCCGCATTGCCTCTTAATTTAGTGAAAGGTTTGTATTTAGCTTCTGCCTACTTCTTCTAGAGGGGCTTGTGACTAACAGCCGCACGGTTCGATCGATTAGGTTAAGCTACGCTTGCCGCGGTTGGTTCGAGGATGGGTGACCGTCTTTACATACCAAGACCTCTCCGTGCCTCGGAAAAGCACGTTAAATCGTTGGTCCCAGCTGTCATTCTTGGATCTTTGACAGTCGTTACGTGTCACTAGAAGCCCGAAAGTCTGAAAATCAGTCTAACTAAGAGGTATCGTGTTACCCAGTTACTGGTTTGTGGAGGTCAGATAGGGAGGCACTCCATGTAAAACACTAGTATTCTGTTGCATTCGGCTAGATCGGAAGCTGACCCCAACTGAGTCAAGAAAAGGCTCGGCAGATTTTAACAGCTTCCCTGTCCAGCCTGTCCTTGTCCGCGTTGAGGGCAACATAATCAGCCTATAATGTTCCCACTGCTGGGACACAGGCCTCCTCGGTGAGAGGGAGTGGGCCGTTATCCACCACGCGGGCCCAGTGCCGGTAGGCAGATGTCACATGTCTTCGAATTCTTCGAGTTCTTTTGAATTTTTGGTTCTAGGACATGTCGGTTTCCTCACGATGTTTTCCTTCACCGTTTTGAGAACAGTGGTGATTAAATAATTTACACAAAGTAAAGCGCCTGTCTGGGTTCGAACCTACGACCTACAACTCGTAAGTCGCGGCTGTTACCACTTGGCCGCCACTGTTTGCGTTGAGGGCAAACTATACCATAAAACATGTCCAATGGTACTCAGTAACAGTATCTCTTACAAACAAACAAACAAATTTTAACTTTTTATAAGCCAAGAGCATAAATATATTACTATGGATGGACAGCTCGGCAAAAAAATCTGGTTTCATGACTCAGTCATTAATATCTGTCGTCAAGATAACGGCATATATATGTATGCGATCATTTCTGGATGGCATATAAAAGCGGCAGCACAAATATGTGACGGATCACCAAAACTATCTGACGAGAAACGATGCTGCATCGACTTCAAAAAGACGTGTCACTTCTAAGAATGCAAAATGCAATAATATCGAACATGTCTTGCGCTATAAATATCGGCCAATTAGATTCAGAAGAATGTGATACTTAGTTGTGGTCAAAAATATCTGACAGAAACTGTTCCTACGTATTAGTCTACGTTGCACGTAAGTAAAGATGTTAGTATCGATTAATTATAGGTGAGGTAAACGACTTTCTAATCGGTTTAATCGACATCCTATTAGCCTTAAGCCGTTGAAGACTCTGGCTGAGGAAGATATAGAGATCAGTAATGTCTAGTATAGTATAACATAACGCCTGTAATTCCCAGAAGATTTCCAGAGGTGTACCTATATAATACAACTACATTTCGCCAGTTATGTTTAAGTCTCATGTAATAGGGGGCGAGCCTGTTGCCATCAACCGGGCAGAAACCCAGGTTCTGAGCTGCTGCTAGTATAGTATAAATACATAACAAATCGTCGTTGATAGTCCAATTCCGCGTAACTAACGAAACGACCGAAAACTAAAAGGACCGTTTCGTTCTTCTTAATTCAAAATGCGGCCTATTAGTTTTTTCAAAATTAGTTTTTTGACCCTCATTTAAAACTAGCGGAAGTGAACATACGCGGTATTTAACAAGGTTAGTTACGCGGAATTGAACTATCACCGACGAATACTACATGATCTGAGTTGAACTGCACGATTTTTGACAAATGAGTGCACTGACTGGACAGGTCCGCTCAATCTGTGTGGTTCTTTCCTCAAAAGACCATTTCAGACACCAATCCGCATGTTCTTCACATGGTCTGACCAAGATTTTGTCTGGACTTTAAAAGAGACAGTGACCTCTGAGTTTGTTTCGGCCTTTCTTCTCAGAATAGTCAGATAGGAAACGCCGACCTCATCTAGCTTAAAAAAAAATATGATTGACGTGTAAAAGTGTTTGTACAAATCTACTAACAGAAAATAAATCATTTATCACATACAGAAAAAGCTGTACTTATCTTTCAGTTTTGTAGTTTCATTCAATCCTACTTCCTACTAATATTATAAACGCGAAAGTTTGTGAGGATGGATGGATGGATGTTTGTTACTCTTTCACGGAAAAACTACTAAACGGATTTGGATGAAATTTGGCACACGGATATTTTGTTCCAGAGATTATTAGTGCATTCAAACAAACAAACTTTTCAGCTTTATTATTATATTAGGTATTAGTTTATAGATTGGTTTCATTCGAATAATATTTTAAAGAAAGTCTTTGGCGTATGCATTTATACCTACATCACGTCCGCCCCACATTTTTTCAAAAGACCTTTTCCTCTTTCATTATTTTAATGAACTGAATCTGAATATCTTGCAACGAACAAGCTTTTACATTTTTAGGGTTCCG
Source organism: Amphipoea lucens (assembly GCA_947508005.1). NCBI lineage: Eukaryota > Metazoa > Arthropoda > Insecta > Lepidoptera > Noctuidae > Amphipoea > Amphipoea lucens. The sequence goes on from OX382370.1 coordinate 15,551,709, forward strand.
TAGCCAAATGGCAAAAAACGGAACCCTTATGGATTCGTCATGTCTGTCTGTCTGTCTGTCCGTCCGTCCGTATGTCACAGCCACTTTTTTCCGAAACTATAAGAACTATACTGTTGAAACTTGGTAAGTAGATGTATTCTGTGAACCGCAGTAAGATTTTCACACAAAAATAGAAAAAAAACAATAAATTTTGGGGTTCCCCATACTTACAACTGAAACTCCAAAAATTTTTTTTCATCAAACCTGTACGTGTGGGGTATCTATGGATAGGTCTTCAAAAATGATATTGAGGTTTCTAATATAATTTTTTTCTGAACTGAATAGTTTGCGCGAGAGACACTTCCAAAGTGGTAAAATGTGTGTCCCCCCCCCTCTAACTTCTAAAATAAGAGAATGATAAAATTAAAAAAATATATATAATGTACATTACCATGTAAACTTCCACCGAAAATTGTTTTGAACGAGATCTAGTAAGTAGTTTTGTTTAATACGTCATAAATCGAAAACCGCAATTTACCTTTCACAAAGTTACAACGAACTACAAGAACTTTTATATTATGTTACTTGCTGCTACGGAACCCTTCATGGGCGAGTCCGACTCGCACTTGGCCGGTTTTTTTAATATCATTCAGCGTTACAACTTACAGCTAGCAAAAAGTCTGGAATTTTAAAAGCAATGAATGTTCTCATGATGAGTGTAACGAAACGTTATTACTAGTTTCTACTTTTAGAAAAAAAGATTTTATTTCCAGAAAGACTATTGTACCTAATTTTAATTATATACCTTGGATTTTTAGTAATTCTAGATGTCACGGTGGTTAATGGATAGACTGGATGAATCCTTGCGAGAGTTTCTTGCCCATTCTTCCCCATAGAGATCTACGTTTTAAAATGGGCAACTAGCTTCAACTTTCTGACTAACTGACCGACTCTTTGACAGCTGAAAAGTGTCTGTAAATGGTTTAATTGAAATGAATGCTTTGAGTTTGAACGAAATAAAAACCAAAAGACATTTATTAAAATTAAAATTAGGCTGAGAATCAGCACTTTTCGAACGTTAAAATTACATACGACAGTCCCCCAAAACGCCCGCCCTTCACCACTTCCTAGTGCTTTCGCTGGGAAGAAGTGGCGCCACAAACTCCCCAGCAGAAACGAAAGGCGGAGGACCAATTAGTGTTGTAGCGATAAATGACCTGTTTGCTTTCTATTAATAAAATAAAATTTTATTCGAGAACATCCATCGGTTTCTTACTAAACTTCAACTATATCCGACGATCCTGCATACTTATCTCTTTTGTTGACTGTACACTATTGACGAAAAAGATGAAAGTATTGCATCAACCCCAAATAAACAGGCAGAAGGATGATTACTTGTTTGGCGAATTAATAATATTTAACTATGTAACAATATCCCCTTTGCCCTTTCATCAAACCCACCGCAAGAGTGTTTCGCCCTACCTACATTTCGACATAACAATTGGAATAAACCAGAGCATTAAAACAAGTACATTTCTGACGCAAAGGTGTTGGCCGTATTGATGGTGTCACCCTATTTTCGTGTCAGCCGTCAACTGGGTCCATAAAATCAAGTTTATTATTAAGTTAACGATTTCTTAACCTGTTGACCGGTTAGGTAGGTTTACTAAAGTGATCTGTGGTTTACTTTCGCTTGCGTATTTGGTTTTAAAACTTTTTAAGTACAAAGATTTATGGTGTCGAAAAGTTGGTCTTGAAATATAGTCAAGTGAATTTGGGTTTTCTGCAGTGGTTTTAAATGTCACGTAAGTTGGTTTTATAGTATGTTACTCTGACCAAATGAAACACCAAGACAGAGGGCTGTCAACAGTAAAGTGAAGCCGGTTTCGTAAACATGTGTGCACTTAGTGAGGTGTAGTTTAATTGTACATGATTGTAAATGCGTGCGTGTGAGCGTGTTTGCACAGAGCAGAGGTGTAGTTTTGGCATGCTTCACTGTATTGTTCGCAGCGCTATGGCGATTGGCACACTGCTGCGTTTCACGCAGCGGTGTGCGGGAAACGGAGCCAAATTCCACGCGCGTGTGTGCGTTTTTATTGAATTTGTATGTAAAAAATCACGCGCGTGGGTGCGTTATCTGCGCCCCGCTGCATCATGCGGGGCAGTGTGAGAATCGCCGTAGTCTTGACTTTTTTATTTGGTCTGAGGCGATTGGCACACTGCTGCGTTTCACGCAGCGGTGTGCGGGAAACGGAGCCAAAACCACGCGCGTGAGTGCGTTTTTATTGAATTTGTATGTAAAAAATCACGCGCGTGGGTGCGTTATCTGCACCCCGCTGCATCATGCGGGGCAGTGTGAGAATCGCCTTAGGTATGTTATTAAAGCCTTGGAAAGACAGTCGAAGTGTAGTAAAATTTCCAGTCTTTGAAAGTTATAGAGTGTTATTTTGGAGTATGATGAGCCTACTTGGTGAACTTTTTCCCACAACAGCGCCTAAACCCCTTCGCTGTCTTTATAATAATACATTTAACTGCCCCATCGAACTCGTCGCAAGCGCGACTGCTGTGGGGTCCTGGATTCGATTCCCAGGTCGGGTAAATTTTTATTCGGTTTTTCCATTAGGAATTTTCTCATTGATAGCCCGGAGTTTGGAAGTTGGCGGTGTGATACCCACGTCCATCCTGCTCGTCAATCCTGCGCCTGATCTCCCTCCGGTCGTGTCGGACTGCGCACACACTTATGCACTAAATATCTCCTGCGCCGAAGGCTAGTCTCCGTTGAGATTAGCCGCCATTGCCAAAATACGGTCTGGAAGACTATAATAATACATAATACCAACTGATTCAATTACTAATGGTTCATCTTCCTAATGTCAATAAAGAAAATCTACCGTTCTTGAACTGTTCGTAATAGGAACCTCTTATTTCAAATATACACGTTGCCTTTAATATTATCTTTCTATACTAACAATAAAGCTAAACTCTTCAGCTTTATTGCTTTGAGCGCGTTAATCTCTGGAACTAACGGTCGGATTTGAAAAAATATTTTTGCATTTTATAGCCCAATTCAATAAAAAATTGACGAAGGTTATAAGGCTATTTTAACATCACACTAGGATTCTTAGGAGCCAACCAAAAAAAAAGTCAGAAAGAAAACGAGGTAGTAACGCGGGCAGGCGATGCGGAAGTTTCACGCGAACGAAGTCGCAGGCAGCAGCTAGTTTCGAATATTCCGTGGTTATTGACGTTGTCTTTGTTCCCTAAAATCCAAAAAGCAGAGCAAAATGGTTCCTAAAGTTTGGTCTCACTTCACATAATTTTAACATCGACGTTCATAGAAGCGATAAAAAGAATTTTTGATGGAACGACCGCTTTTCCGTCAACTAAGTTATAGACTGAAGTTACTTACTTTAGAAACAGCATTCATTTAACTGATGCTTCCAGATTTACTTTGCCTAACTTTCAGACTTCCATCTTTTTCTTTTATAAAGATAAAGTTGGGTCTTTCTTCAATATTGGAGATGATTAAATTTGCTGAGCAGAATTTTAGTCTAGATTAGATATACTCGTAGATATGTGGATGGGTAACCATCTTGACATACCGAGACCCCTTCATGTCATTCGTGGATCTTTGACAGTCGTCACGTGTATTGATTAAAGACTCAGTCAGAAGCCCGAAAGTCTGACAACCAGTCTTACCAAGGGGAATCGTATTACACAGTAACTGGGTTGTGGAGGTCAGATAGGCAGTCGCTCCATGTAAAATACTGGTAAGTATACAGCTATTCAGCTGTATCCGGTTAGACTGAAAGCAGACCCCATCATAGTTGGGAAAAGGCTAGGCAGATGATTAAATAATTGATATAGATAGAGAGAAGGTAAGTCAACGATGTTATAGTTGTTGCGTTTTAGCATGGCAATAGCGGTCATTGACCCACCTAAATATTCCGCCATTTTTTATTCCAAAAACTGAAATAAAGTTCGTTAACGTCATGAATCTATCGCGATCTTCAATATGCTCCAATAACTAAAACCATTTACCATGCTAAAACGCGACAACTATACTAAAATAACAATTACTTACTATGTAGCCCATTCTATAGAAAACACAACTAAAATCTATAACAGGAAAGGTCAAAGCCCTACTAACAGCGAGCAATAAGAACGAAGGAGAAAACATTACAGATCATGCACCCTCAAGCTTTCATTAAATTAACGACAACCCTCCAGTTACTGACCGAACATTTAACAGATGTGTAAGATATTATTCAGTACGATAAGTTGGCAAACTTGAGCCTCATCCAGGGTGAGGAGATTAGCGGGTGCTGAGGCGGACGCGAAGTGTCTATGTATAACTATGAAAGCGCCGTTTGCGATCTAACAGTGAGATCTATAAACGTTACTTAGCACGTGCTTTGGCTTAGACATGGGACTGAGCGACTTAGTGACCTTAGTGTGCATGCTTACGAGCCGCAAACTAGACGCAAACGCAACGGGAGAAGTAATTGCAGCTCTCGATACGCTTTGACGACAGCCGCCGACACTCTTCGTCGACAATATACCTCGCAGTCGCGGTTTCGCTCGCGGGCTGCTTGTGGTTTACCTCGAAGCCTGGCATGTGCGTGCTTGTCTATTAGCATGCTTTTGTTTTACATGGAGGTGATATCAAGGTAACGAATTCAATCGCGACGGCGAGTTATCGCAGTGAGGCATCTTCGGCATGCATGTACTTTCCCAAGCGATCGTCTATTGTTTTACCTTGTGGAAACACATCTACCCTCTACTGCCCGCTACACAACTCGCGATGTACTGCGGCCACCTTATCGCGCTCGCCACCGCCACCTCTCTTGTCACCGCGCATTTCACTATACGGACGCGGCCTTGAAGTGGCAACCTAATCTACATAAGGTGAGGAGCCAAGAAACTCTCCTGAATAAATAATCTGCTCCCATACCTTTCCTTCCATAAATTGGATACGTTAATATTTGGCTCTTATTGCTTTTCATATTTCCCTCCCGATTTCGATCCGTTAATATTTAACTTCGGATGTGATTTTATTATGGTCCCATTTGTATTGGAATTGAATTGCTTTTTATTTTGAGTCTGGCTTTAGTCGAACGCTATTTACTTTATTGAATATTGATTCTATTAGCCGAATAGCGACTGGATTTAACTAAGTAAGTATGCATGAATACCTAGTTTAAAGAAATCCTGTGTCGGTTTTTATTGTAACTCTGAACCCAGACTATTACAGGCACTATAATAAACTAGAAAATAGATAGTGAATAAAACGAAAAGATAACAAAAGCTATTGTTGTTACTGAAAGAAGTCTAAACAATTTTAACAACAAAGGCTATTGGGATGAAAATGCTTAGCTTTTTCCTTATCTTCACTTCTCAGTAAGACCGAGAAAGGAAACAACGCCTCTTGAAGCAAATCCGTAAATAAAGTAAGTACCCGAGCTATTAAATATTCCAAGGTCCAATTACTTTTCGACTTCAAAACACAAAGAAAGAGCAAGTGTGTGCAAAACGCGGCATTCCCAAAATTATAGGGTTGCCACTTAAAAGACTCATAATTATCATCACGCCTTTATTCACCCAAGGGTTGGGTAGAGGTGTACCTATAACACACCCACATTTCGCCAGTTAAGTCCAATGTACAGTCAACAAAAGAGATAAGTAGGCAGGATCGTCGGATATAGTTGAAGTTTACTAAGAAACCGATGGATTTTCTCGAATCAAATTTAATATTGAAACCGACATGTCCTAGAACCAAAAATTCGAAGACATGTGACATCTGCCAACCCGCACTGGGCCCGCGTGGTGGATTACGGCCCACTCCCTCTCACTGAGAGGAGGCCTGTGTCCCAGCAGTGGGAACATTATAGGCTGATTATGTATGTTATGTAAACAGATCATTTACCAAATTAAATTTTAGTCAACAACATCCATTGGTTTCTTACTAAACTTCAACTATATCCGACGATCCTGCATACTTATCTCTTTTGTTGACTGTACTAGGGGCGAACCTATTGCCCTCAACCGGGCACAAATCCAGACTCCGGACTGCTAATTGATATTGAGAAATTCCTGATAGAAAAACCAAAAAAACCACTTAACTCGACTTGGGAATCTAACCCCTGGATCTCACGTTCAGCAGTTAGACTAGCGAGGCAAGCTACCATTACTAAGTGTAAATTTGGGGATTTCGATGAAAATGCGGGGTCAGTAAAATTACCAGAGGGGCGCGAGAATCCAATAGGCATTGGATTAACGATTTAGATGAACATTTTATCGTCAAATCAATTTCGATTCTGTAAATAAGGGTGCCAATAAAATTTGAATTTGATGCGCGTTTTGAAAATTTAGTACCCAATTGTAAGGTGATAGAAACTTTATTGCAGCTGTAGATTTAAAAGTTAAGCTAAGTACGCACGTGTGTGAGGATTTCGGTGAAGGATAGGCAAACGATTAAAATACGACTTACTGCTATAGAAATCTTTCCTATACAGGGTGTTACGGAAAGGGTATATCAATACAAACGGGTTGAGAAGTGTATCTGGTCTAGAATCTTTGTACAAAATTTCAGCTCAAAAGCAGTAACTTTGAAAATGCTTAATATTTTTATATTTCGATAGTTTATTAAATTGAAATCATAACAAACGTGTCACCGCACTACGAGGGTCATTATCCATTCTTCCATCCATTCCATTCCATTCCATTATCTGTAATGTGTCTGTGCGCCTAGTACACGCACATCACGCCGTCGCGCGCCAGTGTAGCGCCGTGATGTCGAAATAAAAAAATATTAAACATTTTCAAAGTTAGGTAATGCTTTTGAGCTGAAATTTTGTACAGAGATTCTAGACACTCTTCAATCCGTTTGTATTGATATACCCTTTCTGTAACACCCCGTATAATACGTAATTATACGGAACGGAAATACATAATAATGTTTTGTGGGACCCAACGCCAAAAATATTAAACTGGGATTCAAAAGTGGGATCCAACGAAAATAAATCTGTTTAGACGATATATGTTAATGCAGCCCAGAGTTTGGAAGATGGCGGTGTGATTTACCCCCGTGTCCTGCGCTTGATCTCTCTCCGGTCGTGTCGGATTGCCGTCCCATCGGGCAATGAAAGTGACGGAAGAGAGAGTGCACCTGTGTCTGCGCACACACTTCTGCACTATAATATCTCCCGCGCCGATGGCTAGTCTCCGCTTGAGATTGGTCGCCATGTCCGAAACTCGGTCGGGAGGACTTTTTATGCTAATAATGAACAAGCTTTTTATAGCTTCAAAAATGTTTGAATCAGTAACGAAGTTCTTCTGTAGGACCTCCACAAGACCTGGATGAGACTCACACATACCAGGGAAGCATAGCACAAAAGGGAGGAGGCCTGAGCAGTGGGTGGAACAAAGCTGAAAGAAAAAAAACCGAGTGTGCTTATGACCACACGACTGAAGTGAAACTTCAAACGTATTTGGCTATGAGAGGAAGAGAGACAGAAAATGTGCGCGCGCACTGCTTTCGCCTCGCCCAATCACACTTTTCGTAACGCTTACGTCACGCGTTCGCCAGCTTACTCCCCAAGTCAAGCGTGCGTAAAGAAGTTTCACTTCAAAAAAAAAAAAAAAAAAGAAAATAAAGAAATTAAATAAAGAAAAGACATTTATTTGCGGTAAACACGACGCAGTGATTGATATAACAAAAAAAAAAAAAAAAGAATAACAAGTTGGGAGCAAATATGCGTGACATCCACGCAAAATGGCCAACACTCAACAACGCTCAGCTTGCCAATGACAATGATGAACAAAGTTAGTCCAAAATGAATACTTGTTAATTCTCTCGTAATAATAGGGACGCAGACTATACGGGCTAGGGTCATATCAAACCTGTACCCTCATAGAAATGCGATTACCGACGTAGGGATTAAAACGAGACAACTATTTCGATTATAATAGAGAAGCCCGTCCTTTTCCATGGGAATGGGAGAGAAAGGGGCAGCAATAGGATTATCAAATTTTTAAGCAGCCAGATGGTACTTTTGTGATTTATTTGAAATGTATAAAAAAACTCGGTTTAATAATTTGTTATGAAGACTGCGCCGGCCCCAAAAATTTGGGGTAAGGGCAAGAGGGCGATGATGAATATTATAGGAATTATGACGAAGAAATAAGTGTGAATTTATGATGAGGAATTATAAAACAACACCTAAGGTATTTTGTACTAAAGAGTAGTAAGTATCCTTAAACCTGAAGATATTCTGAAAGCCATTGCCAGGGACATTGTTAAAATACCTATAGGTACCGTATAGGTCATCATCTGCCTAGCCTTTTCCCAACTATGTTGGGGTCGGCTTCGTCTAACCGGATGCAGCTGAATACCAGTATTTTTCATGGAGCGACTGGCTATCTGACCTCCACAACCCAGTTACTGGGTAATACGATACCACTTGGTAAGACTGGTTGTCAGACTTTCGGGCTTCTGACTACCCGTAACGACTGTCAAAGATCCACGAATGACAGCCGTGACCTACGGCTTAACGTGCTTTCCGAGGCACGGAGGTGTCTCGGTATGTAAAGATTTACCTGATCGATCGACCTGTGCGGCTGTTATTATTTAGCCACGGGCCCGTCGTATGGGTATCTATTCTAATAATAAAGCTGAAGAATTTGTTTGTTTGAACGCGCTAATCTCTAAGACTACCAGTCGGATTTGAAAAATAGCCGAGCAAAAAAGAAAGAGTCTGGAAGAACGCTAAGCGAAAACGAAGTAATAGCGCAAGCAGGCAATGCGATGCGACGGGGTGGATCAGGGGAACAAGAAATTTCATGTGGACGAAGTCGCGAGCAGAAGCTAGTATGTGTAGCGGTATCTACAACGCCACATGCGAACAACGCGTCATACTGACGTCACGCAAATCCTGCATCGCGCAAGCAGAGTTTACCGCGCAACTAGCATAGATACAACAGCCCGACATGAATCATCGGGCAGTTGCCCGCCAGACACAACACCCGTCTGGTCGGAGGATCCTTTCTTTTCTATAGAGTATGAGTGAACTTTACACCCTGTTCCTCATACCTCTATATATGTAATAAAATATTATCCTTCCTGCATACATTGTCCTAAACACATATTGTTGATACTAAATCTTCAGGTAACCTTAATAACGAAACAAACCTAACTGATGCTGTTTAATCTTTGAGAGTTTAAATCAAGACAAAAATGAATATTGTATACGCAATGTGAACAGTCCAAGATGAGAATTACTTATTCATGTTAGATTGAATTTTATGAATGATTTATGTTTTGAATAATACAAGATGGAATCGTGATTTTTCAAGATACGAAAGCTTAAGATAGTAATGACGATGATTGTACTGAACTCCATTTCTATCATAATTAAAGGATTAGAAAGCCAGAGGATAACCTGCAAAAAATGCCTGTAACTTGCACAAAAGTATGCGAGTACAGGTAAACCAGAAAAGTATGGGCTTCGGTGTTCCCGAATTAGGACAGACGATGCCCCACAGACGCAAATGCTTGTAAGTTTTGTAATCATTCATAATTGCCCGTTAGTATAGAGTTTTTTCTCTGTCGGGTTACCTATTCCAGTCGCAGATCGTCATTTGTCATTCAAACGTTTTCAATTTTTTTTTTTTATATGATTAGGATCTTAATCTATCTATAATTCTGTTACCGCGGTAATACAAAATAGGCAAAAATACACAAACTTTTTACAATAGTTCGTTCAAAATACAAAAAACGTCAATCAGATACAAGTTCCAGTATTCAAAAACTGCGAAAACAAACGAAGTTCCCTAAATAAAGTAATACTAACATTTTATTTTCTTCACGAAGGGTTTCATATATTTTTGTAGCTGACAACCTTAGGGAAAAGACCGAAACAAACCGTGTTAAGAAAGAAAGCAAGCTACGCGTATAAATGTACTGGCGAAGTTAGAGGGTTGCCAGATGTTTGAATATTCTGGGTTCGTATGTATTTCACTGATTCTTCGAGTTTTGGTGTTTCATTCTTTAACATTATTTTTCTTATTCATCAACTTAACATTTTTTATTTACTTAGCAGCTTAACTTTCTTTCAGAAAACTTGGCTTTGCTAAAAAAGTAAGACAAGTATTTAAACTCAGGCACTGGTTAAAAAAAAAAACAAGACTATTGAATGCAAATACGCAGATATTCATTCCGTATGATAATGATTGAAGCCTCAAAAATGCTATACAAAAAACTCTTCGAATGCCTTCTCCTTTTTAGAAGTCGGTTAAAGAGCAAATCCATTGCCTTTTTCAGAACACAAACTCAAACTCATAGCATTTAATTCAATTAAACCATTTACAAGCACGTTTGTACTGTCAAGGAGTCCGTCAGTCAGAATATAGTCTGAATGTCAGAAATATGAAGCAAGTTGCCCATTCCAAATGGAAGACCTATGAAGAAGAACTCGAACGGGCAAGAAACTCCATGGACACTCTTTCACATAAATTTTCGTTTTTCCGCTTGAGCAAGGCAACACTGTATTTAAGGCTTGTTGCTAAGTCCACTGTTTTATTCAACGTCCCCGTTCCACCCGTGCATCTCTCGCCTAACTGCTTGGTAGAGGTAAATTCGGATTGTAAAAAAATTACCTTTTCTACCCTACCACTACTTGCACTACCCTAACATAGGAAAGGTAGATGGAACATTGTTTTGTTCTGTTAGTTCTTTAGTTTCAGTTGGAAAATGCAGTGGTCTTGAAAGTTGTTTAAAACTTTGTCTCTCAGTTTAATGTTATTCAATCCTTTAGTTCTGTGAGGAAAATAGGAATACTTCACCATAGAGCGCAAATGTGGTACTGCTCAGTGTGGGGTCCTGGGTTCAATTCCCATATCGGGCAAAGTGTTATTGGATTGTTCGATTAGGAATTCGTGTGATACCCCCATGCCCCAGAAAGCACGTTAAGCCGTTGGTCCTTCGCCTGATATCTCTCCGGTCGTGTCGGAGGGCCGTCTCATCGGACTATGAGAGTGAGGTAAGAGAGGGTGCACCTGTGTCTGCGCGCACACTTGTGCACTATACTATCTCCTAAGCCGAAGGCTAGTCTCTGTTGAAATTGGCCGCCGTGGCCGTAATACGGTCTGGAGGACTATAAAAGTGGTGCTGTTCCATAAACAACGGCACACTTAATATCGTGTCCAGCGTGCCCTGTTGTCTGCACATTACAGGAACTGATGGACGCTACTGAAACTGCCAAACTCGGAGCCAAATTCTGCGCCTACTATATTTAGATTGCCATCGACAAGCTAAGACGAAAAATTAAAATACGATTTTTCAATACTTATAAACTAAAGCATAGCATAAGCATAATCAGCCTAATATTCCCACTGCTGGGACACATGCCTCCTGTCTATAAGAGGGAGTGCATGGGTCATAGTCCACCACGAGGGCCCAGTGCGGGTTGGATGTCACATGTCTTCGATTTTTTTGATTTAGCAGCAGGGCCGGTTTGTTCATGATGTTTTCCTTCACCGTTTTGAGAGCAGTGGTGATGAAATAATTAACACAGATTAAAATGCCTGCTTGGGTTCGAACCCTTGTCCAACTCGTAAGCCGCGGCCGTTACCACTGAGCCACCACTGCTCTCACTCACTTTTAAAGAGAAAAGGGTAAAGGGTAAAGAAAATATTATCAATAAAAAGGCAGAAACACACATGGAAAAATGTGTAAGATCGTTAGCAGTAAAGAGTAAGCCAATCCGGCTAATGGAAGTACTTACATTAGTTAGATAAACTAATGAACTTTATCTAGTAGTCTTTATCGGAGTCAATATGAAAATCAACTATGTACGTTGAAATGTAATACTGCGTTAATGAAAAAGAGCTTCTTTGGTGTTGCACCAAAGATTTTTAATAAAATACCTGATGCTATAAAATGTATGCCATTAAAGAAATTCAAAAAGTGTCTTCACAAGTTATTAGTTGAGAAATGTTATTATACCTTGGATGACTATTTTAATGATAATACTATTTGATTAAATTATGATATGATGAATTGTGAGATTATGTAATTTTATAAATCTATATTATTAATGTTGACTTGGATGACTATTTTAATTTTGGATGACGATTTGATTAAATTCTGTAATTTTATTAATTCATATTATTAATGTAACGGACGAATAATTTCTCGCATGTTCTTTTGTTATGATCTTCTTGTGTGTGTTTTTTTGTTTTTTTAGGGTTCCGTAGCCAAATGGCAAAAAACGGAACCCTTATGGATTCGTCATGTCTGTCTGTCTGTCTGTCCGTCCGTCCGTATGTCACAGCCACTTTTTTCCGAAACTATAAGAACTATACTGTTGAAACTTGGTAAGTAGATGTATTCTGTGAACCGCAGTAAGATTTTCACACAAAAATAGAAAAAAAACAATAAATTTTGGGGTTCCCCATACTTACAACTGAAACTCCAAAAATTTTTTTTCATCAAACCTGTACGTGTGGGGTATCTATGGATAGGTCTTCAAAAATGATATTGAGGTTTCTAATAACATTTTTTTCTGAACTGAATAGTTTGCGCGAGAAACACTTCCAAAGTGGTAAAATGTGTGTCCCGCCCCCCTCTAACTTCTAAAATAAGAGAATGATAAAATTAAAAAAAAAAATATATAATGTACATTACCATGTAAACTTCCACCGAAAATTGGTTTGCACGAGATCTAGTAAGTAGTTTTTTCTTAATACGTCATAAATCGAAAACCGCAATTTACCTTTCACAAAGTTACAACGAACTACAAGAACTTTTATATTATGTTACTTGCTGCTACGGAACCCTTCATGGGCGAGTCCGACTCGCACTTGGCCGGTTTCTTTCTTGTAGTGGACATTATTAAATTGATTATTTTAATGTATTTGTATAAAATTGATAGAAAATTTTGTTAACTTTGATGAACCTGACTTTAATATTTGTATGTCAACAATGACAAAGCATAGTGCAACACTTATCTATTTATGACCTTGACATGTATGATTAATGTATATATGTTCTTCACCTATGTTTTACAAATAAATAATTCTGATTCTGATTCTAGTAACAGTTGACCTACTGAAGGCAAACAAACTACCCCACTAAAGATAAAATAACATAAATGTGTAACAACACTGTATGATTAGGGTCATTACATCTATCATTGATGTCTGATCCTAATCAGCCTGTAATGACCCAACTACTGGGACACAGGCCTCCTCTCTTCGAAAGGGAGTGGGCTGTAAGTGTAACGACCACGCGGGCCCAGTGCGTGTTGTCTTCGAGTTTTTGGTTCTAGGACATGCTGGTTTCCTCACGATGTTTTCCTTCGCCGTTTTGAGAGCAGTGGTGATGAATTTATTAACACAAAGTAAAGCGCCTGCCTGGGTCTGATTACTATGACACAATAGCCTTTAGGACCAACCGCATTCCAAATTGAAAAGGAGTCCACGTTATCACTAACGATGACCAACCAGCATAAAGAGCTCCCCTAATTTGTCCTTAATTAAACAAAAGCACATCAATACAAGGATCTAATGTGACTGGACGCTTTAAATCGTCCAATAGGGGCCAAAAAGGTCCACATTAAATTGTGATTGATTGTTGTGTGTGGCCGATTTGGACGCGAGGCCATATTGATTGTACCCTGATAAATACGCATTTGTTTTATTAGAAAAAAATTAGTCGTGCTTTTGAGAATTAGTTGCGCAATGAGTTGTTACATTGTGAGATCTATTAAGCGTACTTGTGATTGGCATGAGAAATTGTATTTGTGTTACTTCGAACCTTCTCGCATGAGATTTTCAATGGTATTCGGTAAGAAGTAGGTACTTAGTTAATATTTGTAGTAAAAATTGGGTTAACAACAGAGGGCCAATTCCCGTAATTAAAAACGTTCAAAATCTAGTCGCAATCTCATCTCAGCGACAGGCAATGCCAAAAACTTGTCAAAAATGTAGGGAAATTGGAGGTATTTTTGACAGATTGAGACTGAGATCAGACTGTGAACGTTCTTATAATTACGAGAATTGCCCCTCTGCTTGTAACTTTTTTATTATATTAATGAATATACCAATCTATCCAACATGGTGCAACTGTCAGAAATTGAAAAGAGTTGTCAAAATGAACACGTCATCAGAATTTCGAAATTATACAAAGCTGAATTCTATTTTTAAAATCACCGTCTCAGGAGACATCAAATGGACACTTCAAATATTAACAGTTTATAACTGCGGGCCTAAAATTAAAAAAAGCCTTGTACTATCTTGCCACGTTTTCTTATCCAAAAAGGAAAAGCCTGGAGTACACACCTTTGGGAATCGTTATCATCATTTTTTTGGCTATTCAAAAAACTTTTGCGACAGCAGCCACCTCGTTAGGTAACCTACAGCCTAAGATAATCTTCATTCCAGAGAAACAGATGAAGCAGTTAGAACGTCTTCCAAGATACGGCATTCCCTAAGGACAGCACTGTCAACTATATCTTCCAGTAAAAAACGGGAATGTGCTTAATTCAACGGTGAATGGGAAAACAAGACGTTTGGAGGTTGCCTTAACGACACTTGACTAAGTGCTTCTAAGACGGTATTATCAGTTCAGAAAGGTGGTTGATTACTTTTAGGAGGGACTTGTGGATACGTAATAACAACCGCACGGGTCGATCGATCAGGTTGAGCTACTCTTGCCGCGGTTGGTCCGTGGATGGGTGACCATCTTCACATACCAAGACCCGTCCGTGCCTCGGAAAGCACGTTAAGCCGACGGTCCCGGCTGTCATTCGTGGATCTGTGACATATAGGCTACTTTTTATCCTGATATTCCCACGGGATCGACATTTACGCGGGTGAAACCGCGGGGCGCAACTAGTACAAAATAAATCGACAACGTAACTTTACAATGAGGAGTTATAATCCAGCTAAGTAAATAAATCGGTTGAGTTTGTGAACAATAAAACATAATTTCATTATAGTCCTACTGAAGCATAACGGTTCAAGAATACATGTAAACATGTATGCATCATTGATTGCAGACCACATTGTTTTCCCACACACATCTAATCAGTATAATGTTTGCATAACCCCTTTTAAAACTACATAGTAATCTAAAAAAGAGTGAGAAACGAATTAAATTTTAATGGGATAAACCCATAAACGCACCAGGGCGTGAAAATGTCTTTCCTTGGGGCATTTTCGACCCTCATTATTCGCTTGTCCCTCTGGCATAATGCTTGCTATCTCCAATATTGCCTTTTTGAATATTGCATTTTACTTTGGTCTGTTTTGAATATTTGATTTCGGCATCGGCTGTAGGGTTCGCGGCGAACTAAATATTATTTTTAATATGGCATCGATTTCGGTAGCAATTGGCAAATTGTATGTGCATTGCAAATATGAAACCAGGGCTAAACAAAAAGGTTAATAAATATGTGATGTTTTGTTTTCCCAGCATTAAAAGCACGTGTCATCATCATCATCTGCCTAGCTAGCCTTTTCCCAACTATGTTGGGGTTGGCTTCCAGTCTAACCGTATGTAGCTAAGTACCAGTATTTTACATGGAGCAAACGCATATCTAATAACCTCCACAACCTAGATACGATACTCCTTGGTAAGACTGGTTGTCAGGTCTAAAAATCACGAGTTTGTATTCTGTTAAAACTTAAATAAAAAACAAAATATGGGTACAAAACCAGCCAAAACATTGAAAATCTCTTTGTTAAAAAACAAAAAAAAAAAACACTTTTATCAAGTAAAACTTGTGAACAAGCAGATTTTAACGGGAGTATCCTTTAGCGAAACTCGTGAGACCGTCGCGCATCGCCGTCGAGAGGCTTTTAAACAATATTTATCTGATGCAAGAGTTTGATAATGGTCATTAGGAGTCGTTGGCGGTAGAAAATACACTTGCATCGTAATGGAATGAGCCTGACACAGCCCTAAAAGTGCTTAAACGGGGGAAACGAGAGTAAACGTGGCCCTCACTGAGTGAATTACTGACAAATGACTAGCAATTGTTGAGCACGAGGATAGCAATAAACATTACACTTAAGGCAGTCGTCGAATTTTTATCTGCTACTGTAAACGACTACGTAATATCTATTAACGATGCAAATGCTGATTGTTAAAAGTACGATAGCAATAGGTGACATTTTGTTGGATAAGTGTTTCTACAATTACATATAAAAACATACATAACAGACCCATATGTCGCCAGTTGTATGTAAGTATCATGTAATAGGGGATTTTTGGGATGCATGAAGAAGCCTCCTCGTGTAGCGCAGTTTGTTCCGCCAGTTACTCAACTGAACCGAGCGCTCGGCGCATCCTGGACAGTCACACCTTATTTGACTGGCATTGGCCCTACCACCGCAAGGGCCGTTGAGCCCTTGCGGTGGTAGAGCTAACGCCCGTCTGGTTTCCGAACGCTCCCACCGAAGTCCAGCGTCAAGCAGCCTGCTGTGTTTTGTCGATGCGTGGGAGTTCCAGTGTCTTAGGCATCTTCTGGGCACGCTCGTTCCATCATAGACCTCATCCATCGCTTTCCATCAGGCGTGATCGAGGTCAAGACCGTGCACATTCAGCAACAAAACAAAAAAAAGGGTCCGAGCCTATGTCAACCGGGCACAAATCCAGACATCGGGCTGCTAGTGAGAAATTCCGGATTGAAAACCCAAATAACACTTTGCCCGATCAGGTAATCTAACCCGGGACCTCTTGCTATAGCAGCAGTAGCGCTTGCGACCACTGGACCATTGAGGCAGTCAGGCAAAAAGTATGTGACAAAATACGCGACATATACGTATGTCGCGTAGAGCTCTCTCGCTGTAAACAAAGAGTTTTCGTACACATAGAAAATCACCTGGGAATTCTAGTCTCAAATAAATACAGCTCTCAAGCTTTCAGCGTTTGTAACATTATTTTCTGTGTTCTAAATACCGGAGCAACTTTACTAAATAAAGGCTCCCCGCAAACAGACGCGACGCGACGGCGCGAAGCTACTCTAGTAGAACAATTTGTATGAAAGCTTCATGAATTTGTTCTACCAGAATCGCGTCTGCGGGAGCATGAAGTTCTTTTGTAGGGAGTTCGTAACATACGAGTACATCTAGAATGTTTTACAGATTAGAGGAACTTGGACGGACATAGCCGAACCCGCAGTATAGCCGCAAATGGAAGAAGTTTCAGTAGGTACCTCCACAGGCACACACATTGGACTATCCCTAAAGTTTTAGAAAAACCCTATACAACCAACAGATATATTGTATTTAGAACGTACAAATTGGTAAGTAGTATTATTATTCATGAAGTGCTTCCAAAGAAAGAATTACACATAGACGTGACCACACCAATTTACCCTAAACTTGTTAAATGTCAAAATTAATAGGAATTTAACTTTTTTGGAACAATTTCCACTGAAGTCCACTGAAACAAAGTCACTGAAGTGCAGTGAAACTGACCAATGGGGACCAATTATTCAACTATAGGTTTAAAGATATTTATCCTCAAAATAGACACAAAGTCACTTACATGAGAACAATGCTTAAAATATAAATTAATATAAAGTTCGTCACAGACGTCACGGTAGCAATATTATGAATTTTTATGATACATCCATGCAATGCATTCAGCTTTTAGGAAGGGTGTTATTTGTGATTACCATAGATCGGAATAGGTAGAGCTGTTTTACGTACTTGCTTAGAATAATTGGATGGTTAGAATAATATGGATATTCCCCGAGTCCCGGGATTTGGTTTTTAAGTAGTAAAATCATAAAAAACTATTCACGCCTTCGGGACTAATGAAAGATTACACTTCCTTTCTGACGGGTAAATATAAGAAGGACGGGATTAAGGATAGTATAATAAATAGATAAACTTGATTCATTAAACCACATATATTTTTTTACGTAACAATGGTGCCGATTTTCTTGTCAGAAATGCCTCTAAACTAGACTAAAAATCACTAAAATTTAATTTATTCCTGTCAAGCGACAATTTCCCATTCTGAAATTGACTAAAGTGACGCAACTTAACTATATTTTAGTTTGACAGCACTAAGATGGCACTGAGTTATTAATCTATTGAAGATGGCAATTTTGCTATTCTGAATTTCACGTTTTTCACCTAAAATTTTGATTGTCTAACTAAATCTGACTATTTTTAATCGTGATTAAAAAGGTGTGGAATAAAATTAGTTGTCATGAATAGAAATTCACCATATCCTCGACTTCAGGTGCAAAAACAGTAGGTACTGTCTGTATTGTTTTTTTTTTCTTTTGCTTATATCTCGAAAATGGTGTGTCCTATCGCAAAAATAATGAAAATTTCGACCCCCTTTATAAAATCCATAAACTCCTAAAACTCAACAGGTAGGTAATAATTTTTCATATTTTCCATGCAAAAAGTAAAAAATTCCTTAAAAAACACGTCAAGGCTGCCCCCTACGCGCCTGCGGCTCTAAAAAAACAATTCACGGGGTAGGGAAAATAAGTACCACGTGTCGACGAGTCGCGATTGTCAAATTTGATTTTTGTTGTGTCAAAATTATTTTTAAATTTAGAGAATTTTTTATGCAGAATAGCTGTAAGATTCTCATAGCAAAAAGTAAGGAATTTTAGTAATAGTTTAGTTCGGTGTACAAGAGAATCGGCACCAATTTCTTATTCAAGAATCAACAATAATTTAAACATTTTTATTCTGAAGTAGTACAAAAACATATTACCATACAAATTATTTGTTCCTCAGTAAAATCAAAACATTATCAAACAGAAAAAATTGTATTTACAATAAAATCTTAAGGTGAATGTGCCATGGTAGACCGCGAAATTTAAATTTTCTTACGTTTTTTGCAATTTGCAGATCAGTGTCAGGTTGTATCTTGATCAAAATATGATTCGCGACTATAAGAGGTACGTATTTACAGAATTATAATAATTAGAATCATTAATACATCTTTCTAACTTAAATTTCTACCGTTAAGAACAAATCTCGTATGGAAAAGTGTTAGTGGTAGAAATCTAACTTAAAGAGATATATTAATGATTCTAATGACTATAATTCTGTAAATACATGTCTATTATAGTCGCATATCATATTTTGATCAAGATACAACCTGACACTGACCTACAATTTGCAAAAAACGTAAGAAAATTTAAATTTCGCGGTCTACCACTGCGCATTCACCTTAATTGAAATAATCAATACGCTTCAACAATAATTCACTTATTTAAACAAAAAATGTCATTGGTCTGCTTCGTCTTCAGCTTCACTAGAAGACTTGAGTATGACCAGAGTTAAAATAAATCACCATTATTTTTTCTAAATTACCTATCTAATTTTAATCTATTTATTTTTACATCTAACACCCATTTATATGTGGAAAACGAGTGCTCAACATCTGTTGATGTTATTGAAGCGAATTTATATGACAAAAATCCCGTAGTATCAGTCGGAATCCCGTGGAATATCCATATTAACATCAATGTTTGCGGTCAATGAACCTAAATAGCTCTACCTATTCCGATCACTGGTGATTACATAAGCAGCTAATTGAGTTTTGAGTGCATTGAATGAGTGCAACTTTCTTATGCATGAGGGTATTTTATTATATATAATTATACAGATCGGACTAACTTACCTAGTGACGTCCGATCCTTAATTATGTGAAGTAATCCAATCCTCATTGAATACTATGTAGTCGCACCATTTCGTGCGCACACGTCACAATATTTAAAGATGAAATTCCAATTTTTTCATCCTAAAGAAAAACAAATGTTGTCTGTGGTCCAGTCGTTGGCGCGGTCT
Source organism: Amphipoea lucens (assembly GCA_947508005.1). Classification (NCBI taxonomy): domain Eukaryota; kingdom Metazoa; phylum Arthropoda; class Insecta; order Lepidoptera; family Noctuidae; genus Amphipoea; species Amphipoea lucens. The sequence goes on from OX382370.1 coordinate 15,571,518, forward strand.
CCTGACATCTGTCAATCATTCTTTCAAAGCATAAGAACGGGACTTCACGATGACCTACATGGGCATCGTATAGTCCCGGCATACAGCACAACACAACTTCTAGAAGGGGTTTAATAAGGCAATCCAATATACCTAAAGTATAGGATGATTATCTGGGAAGGGTTGGGATACAATGAGGATTGGATTACTTCACATAATTAAGGATCGGACGTCATTAGGTAAGTTAGTCCGATCTGTATAATTATGCTTCGTAATCCAATCCTCATTGAATACTATGTAGATGTTCAAAGAATAAAGTTGTGTTGGTCATCATAGGTACATAAAATGAGCATTGTTCAATAATTGAACATTGTAACTTAACATGCTATTCTATGTTTGTTAGGTACTTACTAATTGTAATGCATTTCTATTAAGAATCAGTGTACCATTAAGGTAAATAGTTACCTAACTTAATTTATAATTCTCTAATTACTATTAGATTCTGGAAATATAATCAGTTTTGAATCAACTAGTTTAATTAATAATCCCATATGGAACACATCAATTTCTTATAATCAGACAATTAACATTGACATGTAATAAGTTCTATGTACAACCACTCTATAGAGCACACAGCTGGAGCAAAAGCATTAGAATCACTAATAAAAAGGTCTCTTATAAAACCGAGTAAGGGTTGAGAAATTTGTGGTCCAACCAGCATAATGACACCTTCTTCAGAGCCCTTTGAAGTAGAGGCATGTCTGTATATGTGAATTTAGAAATAATAATATCTATTCCACTCTTACTTGAAATTTGTTTTATCCATCTATTATTGGTTACAGTAGAGGTTGCATCATAAGGCTTTCTTATAGTTATAATTAATGATTTACAATTTTGTCTTATACTCTTACCTAGTAAAATCTAAATAGGACAATTTAGGGGTTGTGGCAGTACAGAAAGATAAATTATCTTTAAAAAATGGTAGAATCAAGTTGAGTTCGGATCTACCAGGTTTTAATTATATCTGGATTTTTATGTTAATATTGTCCTCATTATAAGAAGTGTACTAATGAGTGACCAGGTTTGAATTTTGTGTGCAGTTACAAGAGCTATTATCGTTACTAATTGTTTGGTTAGAAATTCTAAACCAAGGGTTTGATTGGGAAATAAATTAATCTGTCGAACTCCGCTAATGAGACACAATTGATTTTCCATTGCCTCGTGCCATTCGTGCCATTGCCAGTGGCAAGGCGACGCGCGGTGCTTGGCCGGTTAAATAATGCAAAACGATACTAGGGTCCCACTAACTTCATATTTGGGATTCTTTGGTCTTAATATAAATATATCCGTGAGAAACCTTGTCGCTCTGTCATTTTTGTGTCAATGTGGCGGCCAAAAACTACAGAATTTGCTGATTATTATATAGCTCACTCAATACCATTAGGATATCATACATCATTAAACTTAGTGGTAAAAATTATATGACTATCATGACTGAGCCTAGGGGTCAATGTCTTGTGTCTAACAGAAGAGAGTCTACTGATCTAGAGCAAAGCTAACACTATATTAATTGAGGGATCAGTCTTTCTCCTATCAGGAAAGCGTCCCTGATAATATGGCAGCAAACAGTGACTCCTGTGCATTGGGTGTCGAGATCCCATTTTGACAGTGAATAGATCTACAGAACATACTTGGATCAGGGAGCCATGATATGTTGATATTTAGTATTAGACCTGATTGTAAACAGGTCAATCGGGGGCTGGCCCAGTACAGCACACCCCCCCCCCCCCTGCTTGCATAGGTATATCTTTACTTAGAAGTAGGTCCCTATGTAGGGTTTCAAAGTTGTACAAGTTGCTGCAATTTTCTTTTTTTTTTTTTTTTTTTTAGCAACATTTGACTTCTAGGCTATATCACATCACTTCCATTTAATTTCTATGTTAGGAAGCCTAGATTCAATTTCCCATACTGTTTTCTTTGGAACTAATATAAAATGCATAAACCCGTATTTGTCATTCCTTGCACCGTTGCCAAGATTGTTAAGTCAAGCTATTCAGATGAGTAAAATGAGTACCACCCATCTTACTGACACAGGATATGGCCGTTGTGATATCTTTTCTAAGTCCTCACAGTAACTGAGTTTGCTTGCAAGTGTTTTGAGCCCCATAAATGCTGCTAATAGTTCAAGGTAAGGTAAGGAACTTTTCAACATTAACTGTCCAGTGCCTGTGGATGTTGATATCATTACATACCAGACCCCAGTCAGTTTGGGACAATATTTCGAGAACAAAGTCAAATTGTTTAATTCTATTGTGGTTTGTTGAAATGTAAGGTAACCAACAATCTCTGCAAATAAATGATTTTTAATTTGTTTCTAGTTCTGTTGTATTTGTAAATCAGTGATTTTTAACCTAGTTTGGTATAAAGTTAACCATATTCATATACAGATGCAGCTACTAGAATACCTAGTAATTAGACACACTCTATTATTTATATCTCATTTCAGACTTAATATTCTTTAAGGACTCAGGGTAAAGTCTATATTTTCCTGAGGAAGTGAAATGGCAAACTGGACTGAACCCAACTAATATCCTAGACATTGGCAGCACTGTCTGGGCACTCTTTTCAGTTTTAATAATAAATCCTAGATATTTAACAGAGTTTGAGTATCAGACATATTTTCTAAACACTGCATATGGATCGGCAGGGCACAGAATATAATTGTCAAGATGTATGACAAAAAGCAACCCTAGTGACCTCCGGTGACAGACAACTGGCTTTATGATGTTTGTGAATACATATGGAGCGGTGCTAAGTCCAAATACGAGGCATGTAAACTGTTATAACTTATAACATATCTTGAAATAGAAACTGGGGATATCTCCTGACATATTTTCATATAGATAATTGATATGAATTTTTTAAATCAATGTAATATTGTAGGCAAAAAACTTATATACCTAGTAACATACTACATATTAAGTTTTTATTTAATATGTATCTCCAAGCACCATGCGATTTTGGTACAATTATACCAGATAAAATTACTTATTTGACAGGAGCACATGTTTCTATAGCACCTAATGTAAGAGATTATTCCATGGGGATAGATTGCTTTCTTTCTGAATGAAGTTGTTATTCAGAGGTTTGAATTGGAAACTCAGTAAAAGGTAGTTTATAACCCTTGATCCACTCAGGTATGGTTGGATTAGTAGTAATACCATACTTCAGAGAAATATTGCAATCTACCAGTCTGTACCTGAGCTAGTGATGATGCTGGTTCTGGCAACGGTTGTTGGCATTGGATTTATCTTGAAGCTTATAGATAGCTATTCTGAATTGGTGTGTAGAATAGGTATTTTGATATTGATGTTTACTCACATCAAATCTTGAATTTCCTCATGGCTAGGTAGGATTAAGGATATCAGATTATTGCAATTTTCATGATAAATTAATGTCACACTCAGTCTAGCTCAGTAACTTAATGTTTCAATTTGATCCGCACTATACAAACGCTTGGGAGGCTATTAGACTGTTATGAACTTTTCCCAATGAATGTAATAGTGCGGCCACTGTAGTTCGCTGCCCCCTGATTGTGTGGTCCCATTTGATTCCACTTCCATTTACTGCTGTCACCCTTCCTTTTTAAATTTTGGTGGGTTCAATAGGCTACAAATTATGAATGTTTCATACTTCTTTTAAATGTTTAACTTCATCTCCACATTTAGTCCATTATCATAATTGACCACCGTGTGGCCAGACTGCCATGCAGTTCTACAGGTAAAGTAGCTAACTGTACCCCAGCATCTCACAAGTAGATTTTCAATACTTGAACTTAGGACTTCACGTTGGGTATGTATATCGTTCCACTCTCAGCCTCCTTTCGGCTGTATTTTAGTAGAATTGAAGTACTAACATAGCTTATATAAGTTAAATTGTATATTAACACCCTCACTGAGAGGAGGCCTGTGTCCCAGCAGTGGGAACATCATAGGCCGATTATGTGTTATGTATGTATATTAACATCTAGAATATAAAGTATTTTGGAATTAGATTATAATTAACGGCATTGAGTATGGGTATTCCCAATCCGGCTGCGTTGGCTTCGGTCACATAACACACAGTCCAACTGTAGTCTTCCATGGAAGAGGGCTCCGTACTCATCTACGAAGACTAATTAGAGTTAGGTCCCAGACTGCTTAGATCTAAATCCATGGCTAACCTCACGTGATAGCTCTAGGAATGCAGGAGGGATGTGTTTTTAACACTGGACGTATAGACTGGTTTATATCTGATTTTATTTGATTTAACCTGAAATAAATGGATTATTATTATAGAACATTGACTAACCTCTCGTGAGTCTGTGTGGAGTTGATGGCACAGTTGAATGTTCTCATGGTTCACCTCGCGTGAGAACACTTAGAGACGGCCAAAGATCCTCAGAACACTGAACGTATATACCATCGGCTACCATCGCGTGATAGCTCATGTGGTGTCGTTCTTATGTAAGTATACAGCACAGTTACGTTCTCATGGTTGACCTCACAGTGAAAACTAGAGACTGCTGTGTGTATTACGGCATCCTATGTCGGCCAAAGATCCTCCGAACACTGAACGTATATACCATCGGCTACCATCGCGTGGTAGCTCATGTGGTATCGTTCTTGTGTAAGTATACGGCACAGTTACGTTCTCATGGTTGACCTCACAGTGAAAACTCTAGAGACTGCTGCTGCTGCTTTAATAGGGAGCATGATTTCAATAGTCTTGGATTTCAATTGCCGACAACTGAGTTTCGATGACGGCTCCGCTTTGCTTTTTCAAGCGATTTTCCAGTTCTCGCAGGCGTACGGTCAGCTCCTACATTCCATCGTCTCGTTTTCTTCTGTTTTCCCATCTTGTTAAAACTTTTCTGAACTTTTATATACGAAAACGTGATCAGTGCGCGGCACAAAAAAGTACAATGATTGACAGATGTCAGGAGACCGCGCCAACGACTGTACCACAGACAACATTTGTTTTCTTTAGGATGAAAAAATTTGAATTTCATCTTTAAATATTGTGACGTGTGCGCACGAAATGGTGCGACTACATAGTATTCAATGAGGATTGGATTACGAAGCATAATTGTGCTCCTTCAAAAGTTAACATTTTTTTTTGCCAAACTATCCCATACAAAACTTCAATACTTACTCAACCCGTGTATATGGAACGGCTGATTATTATTTCGCGATTTCGATGTTGGTCCTGCTGTTCCGACATTTTGACAAGTTTTGCGAACATAAATGTAGGGAAGAGCTGATTTTTTTTACGATTTCAGGTTTGGTCCCATAGTAAAAGTTGTTAATAATAATGATTACAATGACCCCTTAAAAGGATGCCCATGAATTCAATTTCACCCTGTATACAAATAAATAAAATTGGAGTGCCTGTTTGTAATATTAAAATAATCGCTTTTTACTAAATGCATATGGATGGATACACGGTACATATACCAAAATAACATTTTTTACAATTTTTGTCTGTCTGTTTGTTTGTCTGAAACGGCTGGACCGATTTTGACGGGACTTTCACTGGCAGATAGCTGATGTTATAAGGAGTAACTTAGGCTACTTTTATTTTAGGCAAAAATAACTTTTTTGTTAAATTCCACGCGGACGAAGTCGCGGGTAACAGCTAGTCAAGAAATATAAATTAAACAGTAGGTATTTATATCTGGAGTTGGTGAAACAGCTATAAATATTTTTAAATAGTGTTTGTATATTTCGTTTTTATTTCGATGGTGTATAATTATGTATATCGGGATTTCAAAATTTTTTTTTAGTTTTCTGAATCTCCTTTAACTGTTATATAAGATAAGGTTCGAAACCTATAGAACCTTGAAAGTTTTCTTTCCTTCCTAGATTATTAACAAGGAAACAACTTTACTTTTTGAATCAGTAACGACTTCGTGCGTAATTATTTGGAGAACTCAGTCGGATCTGAACTCCGGCCCAATCAAGGTTATTTTTTTATTGTTAACATTGAAAGTAGGTATTTTAATTATTGGAAATCTCCTGACAACACATTTTCGTAAAAGATTGTCTCTTAAAATAAATTGAACGCTTATAGAAGACACGAAGGTAATCAGCGGGGTAATTGCATAACACAATATCAGTAGGAATGGCTTTCATTTTGACAGTTCAACAACATTCATTGCGTTATTTACGTTGTTGAGCAGACAAAGTTTCCAAACATATGAAGTAATGGATTAGCAATATCCTTCAAGATGTTTCAGATTTGTAATTGATAGTGTGTTAGGCATACGCAATTAGGTTGCTGATAATCACGATGAATTAATGATCGATTAATCCTTTAGTTCCCTTTAATAATATCTAGGTACTAGAAGAGATGGTTGACCATCAGCATCACAATATGTAATATTATAAAGGCGAAAGTTTGTGAGTGTGTGTGTTTATATGTTTGTTACTTCTTCACGCTCAAACGGCTGGACCAATATTAATAAAATTTTGTATGGAGGTAGCTGACACCTAGTATTAACATATAGGCTACTTTTATCCCGATATTCTCACGGGATCGACACTCATGCGGGTGAAGCCACGGGGCGCAGCTAGTAGAAATATAAAGCATAACATAATCAGCCTATAATGTTCCCACTGCTGGGACGCTGGTCTCCTCTCTGTGAGAGAGAAAGGAAGGGGGAAACATAAAAAGGGTCGACTAATTTCTGTTGCACGAATGAATAATTTTAAAGTTGCTTCCCAAAACCTATGTCTTGAAGAGGTACGTTTTGTTTCAAAAATAGTTTAGACTTCTTCATAAAACCTACTTTTCTAGCTCCTAATATACTCAGGAAAGTTCATAACCAAAGCCCCTTGTCCACATTTTTATTCAAACCCAGGAAAAACATGTCCGCTTTGTGAATATTTACACATGTCAAGCTGAAGGTTTTATTACACGGTGCAGGCGTAGCATGGAGGTAATATAATTATGTCCTGTCCTGGCCCACCTAGCTTAGCTGGCTAGTATAAATAATGGCCCATCCACCGACAATGTGTTACGGCCATATTACCGGGAAACCAGGTGATGTCCTGTATTTTTCATTAATGTTTTTCTGGGACATGGCCAAAATTTGGAGAAATTAGTTTGCTCGGATGAAATATCACCGGTTTGTAGGTTGATGGATGAACGTGAAGTTCCGAGTTCGATTTTAGGTCGGAGTTAGCATTTGTTTTTTTTTTTTTGCTGTGTTGTCTACCGATCACGAGTCTACGGCAAAGGTACCGTCTTCAACATCATAACGCCATGTTTTTATGACGTTTCTGTTTTGTGCTCGTGATTACAGATCTATGTATATTGTTTTTATTTTTATTTATTATTAGACTTAATTATCTTTTTGTATGCACATGTTTCTGTGTCAAATAAACCTATTTTTCTTTTTTTCAACACATTTGTGTGTATGACTGTAGCTATACTTATGTACTCATGAATTTGACTGTTTATCTCTTGAAGATAATGATAATATCATTGTTCTCACTCCAATAATTTATCACATCCAATTTACCCATATTTCTCTTCAGAAAATTAAAAAATAAAAGTCCTCCAGACCGAATTTCGGAGACGGCAACCAATCTCAGCGAAGACCAGCCCTCGGCGCGGCGCGGGAGATATCATAGTGCACAAGTGTGTGCACCTGCACAGACACAGATGCACTCCCTCTTCCCTCAGTCTCATTGTCCGATTGAACGGTAATCCGATACGACCGGGGAGAGATCAGGTGCAGGGCCAACGGATTAACGTGGTTTTCGATGTACGGAGTATCACACTGCCGACTTCCAAACTCCAGGCTGCTAAAAAACCCAATAACACTTGAGCCCGACCCAGGAATCGAACCCAGGATCCCACTCTCAGCAGTCGTGCTTGCAACCACGAGACCAACGGGGCAGTCAGAAAAGTCCTGTGCCATTGACTACAGCTCAAAGGTATGTGTACGTCAAAGTGCATAAATGCCGATTCTACCCAATCTGGTGGACTTCATAAAATTAGAACGGTAACCTGGACTTATAAATGCATTAAGAATATAGGTCACGATGCAGCGCAAGCAATCATGCAGAAGTTATTGCACTATTCCTCCACTTTTACGGGCTCAAGTTTACTCCAGTTTTCTAGTTATTAAAATTAATGGTGGTGGACGTTAATGTTTACTGAAATGAGAATTTTATAGTTCTCCCATAAAATGATTATTGTGTGTCTTAAAGCACGTTAAGCCGTTGGTCCTGCGCCTGATTTCTCTCCGGTCGTGTCGGATTGCCGTCCCATCGGACTATGAGAGTGAGGGAACAGGGGGGTGCACCTGTGTCTGCGCGCACACTTGTGCACTATAATATCTTCCGCGCCGCAGGCGCGTGTCCGTTGAGATTGGCCGCCGTGGCCGAAATACAGTCTGGAGGACTTTCCTATTAGTCGTCATTATACTTCCCCGACGCGATCGAGTTGTCAAAAAAAATATACCAGGGGCAATTCTCGTAATTTTAAGAATGTTCAGTCTGTTCTTAAAAATGCGTACATTGACGTTGAGAAAATCATCCTGTCACGTTCAAATCTGTCGGTTAAAAATACCTCTAATTTCCCCATCGACATTGACTGTCGACTGAGATATTTGCGACGTTTTGAACTAATTACGGGAATTGGCCTTGTAATTGTAAATAAGGTGTAATTGAAATGGGTGACCGATTGATGAAACTGAAAAGGGTTCATTGAGCTCATTGACACAGGGAATCCTAGTGTGGAGGCTAGTGCTATTCAAATATAGTATTGTGTTTTTCTGAACAATTTTTTTTTTTTTATAGTTATAAACTTTTACTGTGGAATCAACCCGGAATTCGCGAAAAAGTATCAGCTGTCAGCACCGCATATCTCGGCAAAATGTAGGGAACAGGTGATATTTTTTTTTCACGATTATAATATTATTGGGTTTGATTATATTTATATTTCCGAGCGCATACATCCCGAATCTCTTTAAAGTGAGAGTGAACAGGCTTCTTCTGGGTAAGCTCGCTCCATCGTCGACTTTGTCTCTGTCACCTTTGGCCTAGGCTAGAGTCAAGAGCAAGCCCATTTCAAATTAAAAAAAAAAAATTGGTCCCATAGTGAAAGTTGTTCGTAATGATGAGTTCAGTAACCCCTTTTACCCCTAGCTATTGTGTATTTATTTTGTTTCTTATTTTGATTGTTGTTTTTTTTTATCTTATCGTACGCTGCACGAGTTGCCGTCATCGGGTTATCGCCGGCTGTCGCTGAAAACCACCACCATGTTGAGCGATGGCCGCACGCAGTGATGTGACGCATATTTTCCCCAACTTGTATTTTTTTTTCATGTATTTGTTTTCGTGTTCATTCTCTGCGCCATGTAAACGTATTTTCTTTCTTTCCTTTCAAGTTTTCAGGTATTTTAAATACACCATTTATAGGGAGAAAGGTGGTTGAGTTTGGCACGTAGTTTCACTTAGTAATAGTCCCGTGTCGTGCAATTAATTTGATAGGTCACGCAAGAGGACAGCGGTCATCCAATAATCTAATATTGATTTTCACACCCAGGCGGATTCGATAGTGCTAATTTGCTCTAGCTGCTACCTTCTGCTCATTTACAGGAATGCACAACAAAACACAAACAGAACACTTTGCCATCACTAACTGACATATCGGATATACATTAAAACCGAGTAAATTCCGAGGACAGCCGAACACATCCGAAGCGGTGTCGGTTACGGTAACAGTGGCGCGAATTCAATGGGTTTCCCATCTCAACAAATGCCCAACGCGCCTGAAGAAGTTTTCAATTTAAAAAAAACATAGGGCGTGAGTTGCCCGCGAGCTCCCCGCGCCAAGCAGCCCGCGCCGCTCACCGCGCCCGCTTTTCCACTCACTATTGACGCTCAAATGAAGTTCAAAGTCATAGCATTTATTTCAAATAGGCACATAAAAGGCACTTTTGAACGTCAAAAGTTATCTTATAAAATAGAATTGATTCTAGTCGCCCATTCCAAAAGGTAGTTTTCGTATGGAGAAGAATGGGCAAGAAACTCCACCGTTACTCTTTTATAATGTTTTAGGTACTATATTTTGCATGGGTACATTAATTATATAATAACATTGAGGACGATGCACCTAAAATAAAATTACTATACCACAATAGGTAAAAGAATTAAAAATGAAACCATGACATATAAATTAATTATCTGATAGATAGGTACATGGTGCTCACATATTTACAAACATGGCACAAGCAAAACGATTCTAATTAAAAAAAAAAAAATACAAGTAATAAGTCAGGGTGTGAGTAATGAATGTAAAAATGAATTTAAAAAAAATTACAATTAAATTAGCAACCAGTTTGATTTTGTCTAGAGTTCTTGAGTACGACGCGCGCCGCGCCCGCCCCGCGCCCTCGTTTGCAGTCTGGCCAAGCACTTTCGACGCGCTGGGATGCGCTCTGTTGGATTCTCAATGCTCAGTTCAATACCGAGAGTTGAATATTCAGCGCACGATAAAATCCCGCCGTGATATTTTTCCGTCCGTGCGAACGACGGGTTAAAACAAATAAACGCGTTGAACAGCACTCCGTCTATCAGGTCTTATCAGTCGAGGTTAATACTGCAACTTTCTCGGAACTTTAAACGCAGTTCACTGTTTATCAGACGCTAACCTGAGCTAAATAAACAAAGCTTGTAACATTAAGACTATTGTTGGAAGATATGGGGAATACGTAGCGAGAATTCTTGGAAAGTTTCCATGAAAATTATGCTTCTGCCCGGGACTTCGTTCGCGTGAAATCGTGTCTCGGAAAGCACGTTACGCCGCGCCGTTGGTCCCGGCCTGTCCCGGCTGTCATTCTTGTATCTTTGACAGTAGTTACAGGTCTATCGTAAGGGGTATCGTGTTACCCAGTAACTGGGTTGTGGCGGTCGGATAGGCAGTCCTCCATGTAAAATACTGGTATTCAGCTGTATCCGGTTAGACTGGAAGCCGACCCCAACATAGTTGGGAAAAGGCTAGATATGGTTTTAAAACAAACGTCACCCGTTACCAGTAGTGATTGCAGACAGTGGCAGACAGTGATTGATTGCAGTTAAATACGCCATAATAGTGATAGTATCGATAGTATTGTAAAATTTCAATAGTATCGATAGGGCTATCGATATTGTGACTATTTTTCGAGGTCAACTATCGATACATCGACTATCGATAGTTAGGCAACACTAGTTACCAGTTCATTATGTCATGTTATTGACTGATTAAGGAATGAAATAATTGATCTAGGTCTTCATTAATCCCATTATGGCTGTAATTAAAATTGTAGCACCTATTTAAGCTGACGGGAGGTCACGTGTTTTGTATCCGTTCTCATTGTCCTGATACGGTAAGAGGTCGACTAGGATTAATAGTTCTAAGTGGTCATTAATATTTGCAACCATGTAGTATAGTAGTACTCCTGAGTTGAGCTGCACGATTTCTGACAAATGCGTGCACTAACTGGACAGGTCCGCTCAATCTGTGTGATTCTTTCCTTAAAAGACCATTTCAGACACCAATCTACATGGTCTTCACATGGTCTGACCAAGATTTTATCTGGACCTTAAAAGAGACTGTGGCCTCTGAGTTTGTTTCGGCGTTTCTTCTCAGAGTAGTCAGGAAACGCCGACCTTAAAAATATGATTGACGTGCAAAAGTGTTTGTACAAACCTACTTACAGAACTAAAACCATTTATCAGTTAAAATGGGAAAATAAGGTAAAAAAAATGCAAGGAAAAAGCATTGATTGTTTGTTCTATTAGTTTTAAGACATTTTAGCGCCGTACTTGCCGGGTATATTCTCCTAGAGTAATTTATCGATACTGTTGAAACGAAAAGTATAAAGGAGACCTTTGCCCATAAGACAGAGAGTGTAGGTTAAATAAAATAAATAATTCCTCTGCCATGCCATGATGTCATTTTGGTCATTCTTCTCACAACTAAATATGCTTGGTTAAGAAAGTTTAGTTCAACAAGGTGAATAAACTGAAAACCATTAAAAGGGGTCATTGAACTCATCATTATTAACAACTTTTATTATGGCACGGGCACCAAACCAGAAATCGCGAAAAAACATCAGCTGTTCCCAACATTTTGTCGATGTCGAGTTATGTGAACGTATATGTATGGAATTACAGATTTTTTTTTCGCGTTAGGGTTTGTAGGGACAACCCCATTTTTAATTTTTTTTTTTTTTTTTAACCAAGTGTAGTTCAAAGCTTTACATAATGATGAGTACAATGACCGCTTAAGAGGTTGTCAGTTATTTCATTTAAAACTTGTATAAAAAAAATACATTTGTTCAGATTCGGACGTTTGAAGATTCACGCAGACAGGTGCGAGGCGACAACGTCTCTGCTAGAAATAGGTACTAGAAATTGCTCTACTAGAGTCGCGTCGACTCGCACCCATCTACAGGGAGCCTTGACGCTGAACGGTAATAAAATTAAAAGCCTTTCACCCAATTACTGTAAACACTGAATGGCATAGTTTATAGCCACCGTACTGTGACAGATTTCACTTTTTATCACAAAAACTGTGAAACAGAAACGTCACAGATAGTTATGAATCATCGCAGTCTGTTGTTTTTGCATAAACGTTAATGTTAATGTCGTATTACCCAGTAACTGGTTTGTGGAGGTCAGATAGGCTGTCGCTCCATGTAAAATACTGGTACTCAGCTGCATCCGGTTAGACTGGAAGCCGACCCCAACATAGTTGGGAAAAGGCTAGGCAGATGATGATGTTAATCTATTCGTACTGTTTCATGCCGCATTATCATTACGGAAACATTTATTTTAGTGTTGTTAGTTCACACGAAAGTTTTTTTTTATTCTTAGCGTGTTGATAGCAATCCATAGAGTCAACCCAGAATTTGGCTCCCAGTTTGGTAACTTCAGTAGCATCCATCAGTTCCTGTAACGTGCCAGCAACTGGACACCCTGGAGATGATAAATAGTTTCACATTGTTTGTGAAATAGCCCCTTATTTACAGTCCAGAGAGGATTCATCTCCACCTGAGCAGATTTTCCTTGCTTCTGCCAACCTGGGTCTGGAGTGTGTTAAAGACTTATATGCAAGCCAAGGCAACTCATGTCCGGGTGGGAGATTTTCAGCAGGTGGAACGAATGCGCTGAGCAGGAAAGCAATACCTCGCCTTTTCTAAATCACAGTAAAATTTATTGTTGTGTCTCGTGAGCAACTGCCGTGTTGCGCGGTAAACTCTGCTTGCGCGATGCAGGATTTTGCGCGACGTCAGTGTGTTGCGTAGTTCGTCTATGACAATGTAGATACCGCCACAATATCTAAGCAAAATAAAAGACAAACGACCAGATAGACGAATATTACAAAAGATGTGTTGATTATGTTACAAAGAAAAAAAAAACAGACATTTCTTGTTGACTTTCTAATTCAAGCATACAATCGATTACGTGGACGAACAGTAATTTGACAAAGTCTGTAAGTATCAAAATGGTGAGAAATCTTCTCTTTCAGAGAATGTTTTATTTTTATTTATCTTATATTTTTTTATTATAATATACTAGCTGCGCCCCGCGGTTTCACCCGCATAAGTTTCGATCCCGTGGGAATATCGGGATAAAAAGTATGCTATATCCTTTCCCGGGACTCAAGCTATCTCTATTCCAAATTTCATCGAAATCGGTTCAGCGATTAAAGCGTGAAAAGGTAACATACAGACAGACAGGGATTTTGTGAATGTAAAAACGTTGTAGTCCTTGTAGACTAGATTTGGAGACCAATTTATATTTGTTAAGTACATAGTAAGTACTTATTGACGATTTATTCCGGTCTGATCCTCTGAACCCCCTCCACCCCCCCTCTTCGATCCCCTGCTAGTTCGTCTTCTGTTTTATTTAATCTCTGTCTTAGAGTCTTTGGTCAATTTGACCCACTCGAACATCCACTTTATCTAGTGACAGACCTACACTGAACTCCCATACCTATTAACACTGTAATTTGAAAACGTTGTAAATGCCAAGTATTTTTAAGAGTAATCGTGGAGATTCTTGCCTGTTCTTCTCCATAGGAAACGACCAATTGGAACCGTGCACTTTCTGACGTATCATAAGTGCCCATGTATGTGAAAGATTTTGATTCTGAGCATGAAGTGCATTCATTTACTACCTTCTGCCCTCGATTTCGTCCACGTGGAAGTCGGCTATATCATAAAACATTATCCTATGGCACTCAGCAGTAGTTTCGCTTTCTATCAGTAATATAATTTTGTAACCGGATCAGTACTTTCAAAGATTACGTACATCTTACAATAAAAAAAAAACCATTTTATCTCTTTATAATATTACTTTAGTTTAAATGTACTCATTCCGTTTAAAAAGAAACTGTAAATTAAGTATTCAACATGCACTTTGCATCGTATTGTAGACGTTTACATATTGTAATGCCCTTTCAACCGAGCCATTAAATTCCATTGTCCTTAATCGTGAATGAGTAACACGATGTTTACCTTACTTAGGCACCTGCCCCACCGCCAAGCAGGAAGCGACTAGCTATCCAATATTTTCTCGCTTAAGAAACGTACAGACGCCAGCACATCAAGCTACCCGAAACTGTCAAAATTTCCCAATCTACTTTGAACCTTACGCTTTAGCGATAAAGTTGAAAATCTATTAAATAAATTTGACAGGCTGTAGTAGCTTGATGTGCTAACGTCTGTACAAAAAGATTGAAGGTCCCGTGGATACATATTATGCAGCATCGTTGGTCTAGTGGTCGCAAGTGCTATCTACTGCTGAGCACGAGGTCCTCCGAGGTCGAGGGTTCGATTCCTAGGTCGGGCAAAGTGTTATTGTGCTTTTGCTTCAGGGATTTCTCGCCCCTATCACATAGAATTTTAACATAACTGGCGAAATGTGGGTGTACTATTGGTATACTTCTGCCTGTCCCTTCGGGGATTGCAAGCGTGGTGTTATGTCAGTTATACTTACATAATATTAATTAATGGTTGATCGCTAATTGTTCACACCGCCGGCGAGTACTCGTTTGTCGCAGAGACCATAGCTAAATAAGGGAGTACTCACTCAGCGACGCTCGCTTGGCGGGCAGAACACTCGCTGAGGGACTCATGTTTAGTACATGCGAATACCAGCGATCGTAATCGCTCGTGGCCGTCGAGCACTCGCTGCTCACCAATTCGTTTTTAGTGACTAAGTCGAATCGCTTCTCGTTAATCGCTAGCTCTACTCGCTTCTCGTTAATCGCCGGCGATGGGACAGGTACCTTAGCGCTATTTGACACGTACCTAATACCTATTAAGGTTATAGGCTATCGCATCTGTGTCATTAACCCCAGTAGCGTTACCTACAATATTGTGATACTTAGGGGCTTCGATTAACAAGTAATTCATAACATGCCTATTATTACGGGCATTATTATTTATTTATTGAAGTTTCTCGTTGCCAGTATGTACGAGTCGACAACAACTCGACTGAAATTTAATTTGATAAATGAGCTGTTTGTTTTCAATTAATATAATTACATTTTATTCGAGAACATCCATCTGTTTCTTACTAAACTTCAACTATATCCGAAGATCCTGCATACTTATCTCTTTTGTTGACTGTACATAAGTATGTTTATAATTTTACTGGCATTCATTAAAACTGAAAATGGATATTGTAACCAGTGGACCCAATTAGGGCAATGGACCCTCTGCCATCATTCTATTGTTAGTGTACAGCTGTTAGTTACATGAACTATTAGCCGGTATTGGGGTTAACATTCACTTCCTAATGCTGCGGACACGAAGTCAACGGGCGCGGCGCAGCGGCGGCGGCGCCGGCGGCGCGGGAGCGGCGCGTTTCAATGCATAGATTTATATGGAACTGGCCTCGAAGGCAGCGGCGCGGCGCGGGGTGCAGCGTACGAGCGGTACGCACTAGTCTAGCGGTCGGTGCCCGCGCGTCTGCATTGACTTGTGTCCGCGCGTGTGCATTTTGCTTTTTTAACGACTGACGTTTCAAAATGTTGTATCAAAAAGAGGTTGTCGTCGCTGTTTTGACATTTCGTTCGCGAACAAAGACACTAATTTGTCATAACACAACACTACGCCGCTCTAGCGACGCGCGATCTGCCCGGTGACTTCGAGACCGGGTCTGCGTTGCCACGCCGCTCCCCGCGCCGCCGCCGTAGACGCCCCGCAATCGCTGACTTCGAGTCCGTGGCCTAATAGCTCAGTGTTAGTAGCGAGTACGCCAACAACTGTAAATTATTTGATGCCGATTCGATACCCGGTATTATGAACGGGTAATAAATATTATGTGATGTAGGTACGAGTGTAAATGTACGTAACAGTGTAGGCAATAAAATTGTAATACATGAGTAGGAGCAAAGAGCAGTGGTGGCCCAGTGGTAACGGTCGCGACTTGCAAGTTGTACACCACTGCTCTCAAAACGGTGAAGGAAAACATCGTGAGGAAACCGGCATGTCCTAGACCAAATATTCTAATACATGTGACATCCTGGCAACTCGCACTGGGCCCATACATACATAATCAGCCTATAATGTTCCCACTGCTGGGACACAGGCCTCCTCTCTGTGAGAGGGAGTGAGCCGTAATCCTCCACGCGGGCCCAGTGCGGGTTGGTAGATGTCACATGTCTTCGAATTTTTGATTCTAGGACATGCCGGTTTCCTCACGATGTTTTCCTTCACCGTTTTGAGAGCACTGGGCATTGGGTCTGCGTGGTGGATTATTAGCCCACTCTCTCTCGAAGAGAGGAGGTCTGTGCCCCAGTAGTGGGAACATTATAGGCTGGTTATGAGATCAAATCAACAGAACCTTTCTTCTGGCAGCTGCTATCTATTGTCCTTGTGCTGTAGGGCTCTTGAAGCTCTACAAATTCAATCTATCTGGTTTAAAGCAGTACTTACCTTAAGGAAAAAATATATGGCCAGAAGGCTCTTCATAAACAGCCTGTTATCCGCATGCGTAGAAAAGTAAAAGTTTCTGAGCAAGCTAACTTTAACAATACTTACTTTGGATAATATACCTAATAAAGAACAAGCAACCGCGGTTCCAGAATGTGTGTCTTATCCCCGTTATTACGCATGTTTTAGCAATTCAAAAAGTTTAGATCTGTTTTGCAGTATGTCTTAAGCTTTGGGCACACTGAGGCAAATCCCGTTCGGGACTGTGTACGTCATCGATTGTAATGATTAGGAAGCCACGTGACTGTTCGCGACAGTTTTAACACCTTAAGGCTTATATCTCCCTGGGACCCCATGGTGGCGCAACCATTGTTGCCTTGCCAGCAAAATATATATAAGTATTTTTTTGTTAATATACCCACAGCTTTTTTTTATATATAATATACAGCTTTATGGTTGGTATCTCACCAGGCGTCCAAACGAATGCGCAACCAACCATACATTTTTTGGGAGTGCGACCATGGTTGCGTTGCCATTGCTGTCTTAGTGCGATACGGCCCTAAAAGTTAGTTAACGCATTAGGCGCGAGCGAATGTCGCCCTGAGTTTAAATATAATAAATCAAGTCATTTATTCAAACTAGGCTGAGAATCAGCACTTTTTAGGGTTCCGTATTTTACGGGATTACAGCCCTGATTATTTGATACTTATTAATTTCAATTTGATAACTCAGCGACTGAGAAAAAGGGTCTTGACAGACGGACAACGAAATGATCTTATAAGGGTTTCGTTTTTCCTTTTCAGGTACGGAACCCTAAAAATATCAAGACATCCAACCACTCTAACCTAAGTTTAATCCTAACATTAAACCAAATTAAGACCATAAACTCTGCCAAGTTAACTACATAATTTACCTCAAGTTTACATTACTTACCTCAAGTTACCTTACAAGAGCATCCGTTGACATCAATTATTTTGTGCTGTAGCGTGTAACGTTCTAGTAAATTGCTCCAAGATGAGACTGTTTGCAGTGTGCGCACCTCCTTATCGGGTAAATTTTGAATGCACTTGTTCATTGCCTATTCGGCTTTAGACGGTGCATCTTTTGAATACCGTAAACCGGGGTTACTTTGAACCACGGGGTAAATTTGATAGAAACTTCTTATCGACATAAAATTGCAAATTGCGTAAAACGGAACAAATTTTTGTAGAATTTTTTTTTCGGATGACTACACTGGTAAACTGTCACAATCCTTTTTGCGGGTGCGCTGGTGATGACACGTTGTTTCATGCAAAAAAAAGGTAAGTTTTTTATCAATACCGATTTTTACCAGATAAAATTATTTATTGGGGCTACTTTCAGATTCTATGTAAAAAACGGGGGGTTCCAAAGTAACCCCAGAATCATTTTAACTTTTATCACTTTGTTTTATTTTTTTTTTCTGAAAAACTAATCGATTTTTTTGATTTTTTTTTACTTTTACAGAGAGAACTATAAAAACCGATTATTACATTTTTTTATATTTTTTTTAGAACCACACATTCAAAAATTACAGTGAATTAAAGTTCAAAATTAATCAAAGTAACCTCAGTTTACCGGTATGTAAGGTTGGTTTTAGAATAGATTAAAGTGTAAATAGAAACCTTATTGTTGTGTTGTTCAGCTGAAGTTAACGTACCTGTAACAAAAAACACAATAAAATTAAGAAAAATCATATCAAGAACTTGAAAATCGCCAACCCTTCTTGAGTAGGCTTCCTGCATTGGGAATAATAGGCTGGTATTATTGTATTGAACTCTACCTCTTTTATATTATGTGTTATGACAAAAATTAACAAAAAATTTTAGTAAGTCTGTGCAAAAATCTAACTACTGCAAAAAATTATAAAAAAAAAAACAAAGTTTATTCAAAACGCGTTTAGGCGTTTACTGTTAATTTAACACCTAAATCCCGCAAATAAAATTCGATGAACGTTTCTTTAAAAAAAAACTCTGCCTTCTTTACCTAATTCCAATAATTCGCATGAATAATTAATAAGTTTACGTGATTCTTGACACGGTTGCTTGACCGATGACTAACATTTTTGGGAAACCCCCAACAGTATAAAAACTCCCCTACGCATTCATTAGAACCGAAGTCTTGGTGTAGGTATGATGTCCTAAAGACAGTTATTATTATTATAAACCAGTTTCTAGTAAGAAACATTTAACATTTTCCTTTAACTGTGAACTGACAGGAAACGGTGATTTAGTTTTATAAATTGCTGCTAAAAATTAATAACATGACCCTGTAATAGTTATTCCAAAGCAAGGCAAAGGTTGGGGAGACAATGCAATGGCTGGTATCTGAGGGGCAATTCTCGTAATTTTAAGAACGTTCACAGTCTGATCTCAGTGTCAATCTGTCAAAAATACCTCTAATTTCTCTATATTATTGACAAGTTTTTGACATTGCCTGTCGCTGAGACGAGATTGCGACTAGATTTTGAACGTTTTTAATTACGGGAATTGACCTTCAGGTATGTATCTTTCGGCTGAAAAGAAGATGATGATGAGGGGGGCAAAGATGTCGTCTCATAACATACCATTAATCTGCCAAGCGCCGCTAATGAGACACAATTGATTTTCTATTGTATCGGCGAACCGCGCCGCTTGACCGGTTAATATTAGGTCCTTACATATGAAATTGGCGTTTTGTATGGAAGGAACAAAAAGTCGAATATTTTTTAATATAATATATTTAATTAATCAAAGTATGAACCATTGTTTTCAATGCACTTTTGCCATCTTATAGGTAGTTCATTGATCCCTTTACTAAAAAAACCAGTCGGACGGGAATCAATAAAATCTTTGAAGGCGATTTGGACTGCCCCATCGGAGTTGAATTTTTTCCCTTGCAAAAAGTTATCCAAATTGCGAAAAAAATGGTAATCTGTTGGAGCAAGGTCCGGGGAGTACGGAGGATGTCTAAGACATTCCAATTCAAGCTCTTCTAATTTGGTAGCCGTCTGTTGCGCAGTGTGTGGTCTGGCGTTGTCGTGAAGCAGCAGTGGCGTGGAGCGATTGACCAGCCTTGGTTGTTTAGCCGCTAGCTTTTCCATCATGGTTGCCTGCAGCTAACTCGGACGTGGTTTGCGATGGGTCCGCTTCCACAATAGCCTTCAATTCTCCATTATCAACTTGGGTCTCAGGCCGTCCACGGGGCTTGTTCTGCAGGTCGAAATTTCCAGAACGAAAACGTTGGAACCAAAAACGAACTGTGTTTTCTTTTGCAACATGACCGCCATACACATCATTCACCCTTCGAGTCGTTTCCGCAGCACTAGTGCCACGGCGGAACTCGTACTCGTAAATAATGCGATATTTTAAATTTTCCATTTTGTAAAATGAGTGACGCAAACAGAAAAAACAGAAGAAAAAAAACAAATGAATGACGGTCATCGAAGCACAAATACATGAGTAAATAGCTGTACAAATTTGAATTTGGAATTCCTTACCAAAGAGGAGAAATTCGTGATTAAAGTGGCCAGTACGAAAAACGCCAATTTCATATGTAAGGACCTAATATTACTAAGTTTGCTTACTGAATACAAAACAAGTGCCAGATCATCTATACCCTATTTATTATAGCATTAGAAAAATAACGGCAAATTAACGACAGTTATTTTGCAATGGTGTTGATATTACGATTACATTGCTTTGTATATCGTGAAATAATGTAGTTTATTATACGTTTATATCGCAATAACGAAAGGGTGATAACCGTTATTTTTCTAATCCTACTAATATTATAAACGCGAAAGTTTGTGAGGATGGATGGATGTTTGTTAGTCTTTCACGCAAAATCTACTGAACGGATTTTGATGAAACTTTACAGTGATACAGCTTATACATCAGAATAACAGACTAACTCAGAAATCGATTGTTTTTATCTTGCTTTATCTATGCACTGTAATGCAGCGCACACGCTATCTCCGCTTACAAACTGTTCAACATTATGCAACAGTGCACCTCCAACACCACTTAATAAGGTACGTACAATGTACATAGACTGATTTACTACAAGTACATAAGCTTGCGCATGCGGTCCACATTGACACATTTTACAAAAGGCTCTACTTGCCTTAACTTGGATCTAAAGTAAGTTAACTTGATATAAATCACGGTAACTGCGACAACATGGTATTGTGTTCTAGTAATTGATACTGAAGGTGACTATTACTCACGTCACGTGTGTTTATAGGTATTTAATTGTAACTTAGAGTGACTAAGTTAGTTTGAATTGGACTATGGTTGAGGCTGAAAGTCACCCAAAGGACAGAGACGAGAAGGAGAGGAGTTGGAACCTTGGAGTTTCCCTGCGTGATCAAAATTAAGAGATATGCAAGAGAAAGGGTGATTATGCCTATACAAGGTCCCATTAAAATAGATGGACAAATTTTAACACAGCGCTCAGTACGTCTAACCAAAGATATCCAAGCAAAAAAAAACACTGATTAAAGTGATTTTATTTTGACCTAAAATAATAAATTGCCGGCACGTTAGTGTATTTTCGTAAGCTGATTATTTTTCTTGTAAGTATCTAGTGCGTTTTTTTTTAAATAAATTTTTTACCATCATTCTTATTTTGGTGGTCTGAATGATTTCTAAAAGTTTGTCCATCTATTTTAATGGGACCTTATATACTGTAACTTAGAGT
Organism: Amphipoea lucens; assembly: GCA_947508005.1. Classification (NCBI taxonomy): domain Eukaryota; kingdom Metazoa; phylum Arthropoda; class Insecta; order Lepidoptera; family Noctuidae; genus Amphipoea; species Amphipoea lucens. The sequence goes on from OX382370.1 coordinate 15,593,176, forward strand.
GACTAAGTTAGTTTAAACTATCTATTGGTTGGGGCTGAAAGTCGACCAATGGGCAGAGACGAGAGGAATTTCGATCAGCCAGGGAAACTCCAAGTATAGTGCCACACTTGGAGTTTCCCTGGCTGATCGAAATTAAGTTATCCGCAAGAGAATCAAGGTAATCGATATATCCCGAAGGATTGCCAAATTAAGTGGCAATGGGCAGGGCACATTGCTCGCAGAACAGATAGCCGATGGGCCTAAAGGTTCTGGAGTGGCTACCGCGTAACAAAAGTCGCAGCATTGACCTCCTAAAAGGTGGACCGATGACCTAGTGAAAGCTGCAGGCATCCGCTAGATCCGAGAAATAGGACCGGTCAATGGTCTGTCGATGTGGCGACGCTTGGGGAGGCCTTTGTCCAGAAGTGGGCGTCTTTTGGGTGAAATGATGATGACGATGATTTGCTGGAAGAGGGCAATAGTATATCTTGAAGGACTAAAAGAGTACGGTAGTGGTACGGAATCCTGGCGGCCAAGAGCGAGTCCGACTCGCATTTGGCCGCTTTTAAGCCCCTTTTGTTAAATCGTCGAGATCATACTATTAATCTTAGCCATACAATATGGAGCGGGCGGTTGTCATTGACATCATTTTATTTTGTCTAAATATACATATAGTCCGGTGTTTCTAGATTTGCCAAAGATGTAAACAACAATGGCCGCTCGAAATTGAATAAAAACGACATACAAGAACATTTATTTTAAGTAATGTTTGTTTTCGTCTAGTTAGCATTAGGTACTTAAAATAAATGTTCTGGTATGTCGATTTTATTCAATTTCGAGCGGCCATTGTTGTTTACATCTTGGCAAATTTAGAAACGCCGGCCGGACTATACATGAGTAATTGCTTCAAAATCCGCTGGATATCATCAAGGTCTTTATGTGAGTGACATTGAAAATAATGACTAGGTAGGTACCTACAGCTATTCACAATAGATACTAGCAAAAAGTAGACGAATAGTTTTTTGTTTAATGTCATAAACTTCCAAAAAAAAATTGATTTGGTTAAGTCTGCAGCATCATTGTTATTTTATACAGTTAAAGTAATTTATACTTACCGCAATGAGAACGAGATGAACTAAGTGAAATCAACGGAGGAGTTTCTCAATTCTCGTAAAAGTTTATTTTATTTAGATATTGTCACATTTTTGCCGACAAAAAAAAGGAGGAGCCTGAGTGCCTAAAAAGGCTCCTAAGTATATGGCTACTGCAGACAGGCGCGACACGACGACGGTACGACGCGATTCTGGTAGAAAAGTTTCCAAGAAGTTTTCATTTTTGTGCTTCTAACTGGAAGAGAAATCATTTTCCTATTGCCAATGAAATAAGATATAGCTAATCCATTGCTTCATATGTGCGAAAAAATTGTCTGACGTAAAAAACACGAAGAATGTTGTAGAACTGTCAAAATGAAAGCCATTGCTACGTTGGTGTGTTACGCAATTACCCCGCTGGACAGACGATCCAAATGCTTATGAGGAAGGTCAAAATATTTAATTTCTGAGAAACTTCTTGTTTATTAACTATTCATAAATCCCACCGTCAGTGACTGTCAAGGTTGACCAACAACTACGTAGCTATAATATACGGTATTCCTAATATGTATTAACATGTAGGTAATGGAAAAACTTTTCACGTTAACCTTTTGTATTTGGGTTTTCATATTCAGTACCTTGTAGTTGTCACACTAATACAGGACCTATTATAAAGGCAAAAGTTTGTGAGTGTGTTTGTATGTTTGTTACTTCTTCACGCACAAACGGCTGGGCCTGATCGATCGACCTGTGCGGCTGATTTTATTTAGCCACGGGCCCCTCCAATAATTAAAGTGATTATAAATAAATATAACAATCGCAGCACCGGGTTACCGCAAGGTTCAATTCTAGGCCCATTTTTTTCTTAATGATGCTAACCGACTAATTATGTCTACGCTAGGGGGTGTAAGGGGGAGCACATAACAACCGGACTCCTCAAACGTCAACCTCACCTGCGCGCGGTACACCCTGCCACTGACAGACGAGGCGCTGGCGACCGACCGATGGCGGTATAACCATCCCACAAGCTAACCTAAATCCTCCAGAACGATGACGGGCAGCAGCGCCATCGTTGCAAAAGGCTTGGCTCTGCGGTCACCAACCCGCATGCCCAGCGTGGTGACTACGGGCATTAAACCTCCCACATGAAAAAAGTGCCAAAACAACGGCCCCCAGTTTCCGGTGGTCCCGCTATTCCTGGTCAAGGTAGCGGTCACGGTAACGGCGGGACGGGGGGTGCGAAGAATCCCCGGGTTACGGCAGGCTACCAACGACGACTATATATGGCTACGTATAATGGACGTTCGATGAGACTGGACCATCACCTTGCCGAACTTGAGGTAGAGTTAGGTCGCATTAACTGGCATATACTGGGGTTATCTGAAGTCCGAAGACAGGGGGAGGACACGATAACTCTGGAGTCAGGCCACCTATTCTACTTCCGCGAAGGTGATCACCTCTCCCAAGGCGGGGTTGGCTTTCTAGTCAACAAGGAACTCACTAGCAGCGTTGTGGAAATCAGTAGTGTGTCAACACGGGTAGCGTACCTTGTACTAAAACTCACTGACAGGTACTACCTGAAAGTGATACAGGTATATGCGCCGACTTCGACATGCTCTGACGAAACAGCGGAGGCCATGTACGAGGATATTGCCAAGGCAATGCACAGTACGACAAAGGTCCACTGCAACGTTGTTATGGGGGACTTCAATGCCAAAGTGGGATTACAAGAACGCGGTGAATCTAAGGTCGGACCGTTCGGTTTGGGACGCAGGAATCACAGGGGGCAAATGTTGGTCAACTTTTTGGAGTCGCAGGGGCTCTTCTTAATGAATTCGTTTTTCGAAAAGAAACCCCAAAGGAAGTGGACCTGGCAAAGCCCCGATAACGTGACAAGGAACGAGATAGACTTCATCATGACGGATCGGAAGCATATATTTAGAGATGTCTCCGTGATTAGTAGGTTTAATACCGGAAGCGATCACAGGCTTGTCCGAGGCACTTTGAATATCAATTTCAGAGCTGAGAGACTCCGCATGATGAGGCCTACACTCCGACCTACGCAGCTCCAAGCCGCTCTAGGATCCGAAAAGTTCCAACTGGAACTTCAAAATCGATTCGCCCTGTTGGAAACCACAGGCAATGTTGACGAGAAAGCTGACGAGGTGGTCAAAGCACTACGCGACGTGTCCCGCAGGTTTTTCCCGTCGCAGCGAAAAAGTAAGGTGTCTAAACTTTCCTCGGAAACTCTCGGACTTATGAGGGAAAGACGAGAGTTGCCATCTATGCAGCCGTCTTCGTCAGATAAGAGGGCCTTAAACCTAAAAATTAGGAAGCTGACGCGACGAGACCTTCGGTGCTCCAGCACCCGTGACATTAAGGACGCGATTGAGCAGAACCGAGGGTCGAAAGTGTTCGCTCAGCAATTAGGGAGGTCCCATCTGACGAAACTAAGAACTGCAGATGGCAGAATCGTGACTTCCAAGTCCGAGATACTCGAGGAAGTCGAGGATTTTTATGGGCACCTATACTCAACACGGACGATGAAACCAGCGGGGCATAGTGCAGATGACCATCGAGCCGAATTAACGCGCCACTACACGGAGGACATCCCGGATATCGACCAATGCGAGATTAGGGCGGCTCTCGAGCAGTTAAAGAACAACAAGGCACCTGGGGATGACGGAATAACGACAGAGCTCCTTAAAGCGGGCGGGGCTCCAGTCCTGAAGGAGCTAGCGAGTCTCTTTAATTCCGTTATCCAAGAGGGTACAACGCCCGAGGCGTGGAGCAGGGGTGCGGTGGTTCTGTTCTTCAAAAAAGGTGACAAATCCTTACTGAAGAACTATAGACCCATCTCACTTCTGAGCCACGTATACAAGCTGTTCTCGAGAGTTGTCACGAACCGTCTCGCCAGGAGACTTGACGAGTTCCAGCCGCCAGAACAAGCCGGTTTTCGGAAAGGCTTCAGTACCGTAGACCACATCCATACTGTTCGACAAATTGTACAGAAGACCGAGGAGTACAATCAGCCGCTGTGTATGGCATTTGTGGACTACGAGAAAGCCTTCGACTCCATCGAAATATGGGCAGTTCTGGCCTCTCTGCAACGATGTCGAATTGACTGGCGCTACATCGAAGTGTTGAGATGTTTGTATGACGCTGCAACGATGACTGTCCAGATCCAGAATCAGAAAACCAGCCCCATCCAACTGCTCAGGGGGGTGAGACAGGGGGATGTAATATCCCCTAAATTGTTTACCAACGCGTTGGAAGACGTTTTCAAGACGCTGGACTGGACTGGACAGGGTATCAACATTAACGGCGAGTACATCTCCCATCTTCGATTTGCCGATGACATCGTCATAATGGCAGAGACGTTGGAACAGCTAGACCAAATGCTGCACAGCCTAAATGGAGCCTCCCGGCGTGTTGGCCTCGGCATGAATTTGGACAAGACGAAAGTCATGTACAATTCGCATGTCTTGCCGAGTCCAATCCACATCGAAGGGTCGCTTCTCGAAGTTGTGAAGGAGTATGTCTACCTAGGACAAGTCATTCAGCTCGGTAGACACAACTTTGAGAAGGAAGCTGACAGAAGGATCCAGTTGGGTTGGGCAGCATTTGGAAAACTCCGTCAAGTCTTCTCGTCGCCTATCCCGCAGTGTTTGAAGACTAAGGTCTTCAACCAGTGCGTCCTGCCCGTCATGACATACGGTGCTGAAACGTGGACACTGACGGTCGGGCTGGTCCACAAATTCAAGGTCGCTCAGCGCGCTATGGAGCGAGCTATGCTCGGAGTCTCTTTGAAGGATAAAATCAGGAATGAAATTATCCGGAAAAGAACCGGAGTTACCGACATAGCTTGCAGAGTAAGCAAACTGAAGTGGCAGTGGGCTGGCCATGTCTGTCGAAGGACTGATGGCCGGTGGAGCAGGCGAGTCCTGGAGTGGAGACCGCGTACCGGCAAGCGCAGTGTAGGACGCCCCCCCGCTAGATGGACAGACGACCTAAAGAAGGTTGCTGGGGTCGACTGGATGCGGAAAGCGGAGGACAGGGTGCTGTGGCGCAGTCTGGGAGAGGCCTATGTCCAGCAGTGGACTGCGATAGGCTGAGTTGATAGGGGGTCTAGAAACATGTGCTAAATTCTTGGTTACAGTTTGCGCGTATGTCCTGTATTAAGTTTGTTACACAATTACCTCTTAGTCATCACAGCCTTCCGTCTCTCTAAAGATCGAGAGACTCAGAGATGTCTCTCGAATTCTATAGACAGAGAGAAACGTTAACTTACTTCGAAGGTCGAAAATGTTAACGAAAAATCCCGAAATCCTCCGAAATGGAGAAGTCAATAAACTGCCAGATGAACAGATGACAGATCTTGAAAACTAACAAAAGAGAATCAATTTCAAAACCATAATTCCATTAAAAAAAAACAACAAACGTCCTACCACAGACCTACATGAATACGTAGATAACATGAATGGTATTTCTTAAACTAGGTCGAATTAGTTAACTAGTCTTGTACTCAAGATACGTCCGCTACGTTTCCGGTACGACAGGTCAGTACCAAGATGAATACCGGTTTTACTAATAAAACTACAAAAGTATCACACGAGCTAATATTAAGACCAGATGTAAGAATCAGAAATAAATAGGAACCAAACGAATCGTTAAAAATGTTTAAAGACCCCGCAGACAGGCGCGACGCGATTCTGATAGAACAATTTCCAAGAAGTTTTCGTAGGAAATGGTTCTATTAGAATCGCGTCGCGTTGTTGAGTCGCGCTTGTCTGCGGGAGCCTTAACTATTACTTTGAGAACAATGCAAGGTCACTTCTGTTACTACTCGTTTGGTGGGCAGTTATTCTGTTTATACTCTTTTTATTAACTATGCTATGCTTCTAATATTTCTATGTATAAAACTAGGGGATTTTTCACCTTAATTCAAAATTTGGGGCCTTTATAACTTCGCCATTAGTAGTTAAAAATGGGAAGTAGGCACCGTCTTTTAAAAAGAGCAGTCATAACATAATCAGCCTATAATGTTCCCACTGCTGGGACACCGGCCTCTTCTCGATGGTCCCAATTAACAATGTCGGTTCCGCAAAAAGACTACTGTTTAGTAGAGCAGTTCAAAGTTTGTTTTGGCAATTCTATATTTTGTCAACAATACATAAAACAATGAACATCCACAGACTTATAATATTTTTTTTAATCGCCAAAACGAACTAAACTGCTATACTGAACAGTAGTCTTTTTGCGGAGCCGACATTGTTAAGGTGAATGTGACATGGTAGACCGCGAAATTTAAATTTTCTTAAGTTTTTTGCAATTTGCAGATCAGTGTCAGGTTGTATCTTGATTCAAAAATGATTCGCGACTATAATAGACATGTATTTACAGAATCATAGTCATTAGAATCATTAATATATCTCTTTAAGTTAGATTTCTACCGTAAACAATTTTCCATACGAGATTTGTTCTTAACGGTAGAAATCTAACTGAGAAATATGCATTAATGATTCTAATTATTATAATTCTGTAAATACGTACCGGTTGTAGTCGCGAATCATATTTTGATCAAGATACAACCTGACACTGACCTGAAAATTGCAAAAAACGTAAGAAAAATTGAATTTCGCGGGCTACAACTACCCATTCACCTTAATAGGGACCATTGCTTTCTGTGAGAGGGAGTGGACCATAGATAAAAGAATATTTGTCTATGAATTGGACCATAATCCACCACCTACACAACATGCCAGTTTCCTGGCGATGTTGTCCGTCACCGTTTTGAAAGAGGACGGGACGTTACTTTGTGTAATTTGTGTCATTACCACTATGATCATATAAATTAACCAAAGTGCCTGCCTGGGTTCGAACCAATTCGTATTATCATTATCTACCTATCCTTTTCACAACTATGTTGGGGTCGGCTTCCAGTCTAACCGGATGATGCAGCTGAGTACCAGTATTTTACATGGAGCGACTGCCTATCTGACGTCCACAACCCAGTTACTGGGTAATACGAAACCCCTTGTCTGACAACCAGTCTTACACTGGTTGTCAGACTTTCGAGCTTCTGACGACCCGTAACGACTGTCAAATATCCACGAATGCCAGCCAGGACCAACGGCTTAACGTGCTTTCCGAGGCACGGAGGGGTCTTGGTATGTAAAGATGGTCAGCCATCCACGGACCGACCGCGGCAAGCGTAGCTTAACCTGAACGATCGACTCGTGCTGCTGTTATTATTTAGCCACAAGCCCGTCATAAACTATAAAGTATCACAATAATAAATTGGTGAAACGATTAATCTAAAGACAGGGAACCTGCATTAGATACCTACATACCTACAAACGGGGTGAATAGAGATGCAGGGGTGAATCGGGATGAAACTTTAAAATGGATTTTAACGTTGAAATAATATAGTTTGTTGTCAATAATGGCACGTAATCGTTAATCAAATTACAGTAAACACATCAGGGTCCTTTTTGGCCACAAAATATATTATTTTAATGTTTAAACCCCTTTTAAAGTTTTGTCCCGATTCACCCCTGCATCCCTATTCACCCCGTTTGACGGTACTGAATTAAATTACACTTGCTTCTACTAACAAATGAAAAACAATTGATCTTCCAAAAACCTACATTCCGTCGTATATAAAAAGGAATTTCGCTAAGAGCTTCTCAAGGTTATCTTAAGCACATTGACTCTTAAACAACTGTTCAATTTTTCTTTTGTCTTTGGATATAAAAGTACACAAGGGACGCAAAAAATGGTCGTTTTTCCGGAGGTAACAGGTTGAGAGGTAATTTTTAAACATAGGCAGTAGGACCCTCTTTTGTGATCGATCACTAATCAAAGATGTCACTACGTGTTACTATTTATTCCAGAACCTTTATACAGAACTTTACATTTTTAAGTTAGTTACGGTCGTCAAAAGTGATAAGTGACCAGGGTCGTCGGACATAGTTGATGTTAAGCAAGAAACCGTTGGATGTTTTCGAATATTATTAATTTAATCGCTCCGGCCCGGCGCGTACACTCGGCTAAACATCAAGCTATACATTTCCAGTTTTAGCTGACCTCGCATTGTATAGGATTTTCATACAATCAGAAGTCAGTTTATAGCGGTTATGTATAGCTTGATGTGTAGCCGTGTGTACCATTGGTGGCAGATTACAATAGAAAATCAATTGTCTCATTAGCCGGCCTTAACTAGTTATTAGAAAACAAATACTTCATTTATCAAATTGTAAACTGAAGTGGCAGTGGGCTGGCCATGTCTGTCGAAGGACTGATGGCCGGTGGAGCAGACGAGTCCTGGAGTGGAGACCGTGTACCGGCAAGCGTAGTGTGGGACGCCCCCCAGCTAGATGGACGGACGACCTAAAGAAGGTGGCTGGGGTAGACTGGATGCGGAAGGCGGAGGACAGGGTGCTGTGGCGCGGTCTGGGAGAGGCCTATGTCCAGCAGTGGACTGCGATAGGCTGAGTTGATTGATTTACCAAATTAATTTTTATTCGAAAACATCCATCGGTTTCTTACTAAACTTCAACTATACTCGACGACACATGTTTATTCGCAAAAAAGATAAAAGTCATTTATTCAAATTAGGCTAAGGATCAGCACGTTTTAAACGTCAAAATTACATAAGACAGTCCCCCAAAAAGCCCAGTGTTTGCCGCTAGTGCTTAAGCTGGGATGAAGTGGCGCAACAGACTCCCCAGCAGATGTAGATAGGTCCATTATATCTTAGGAACTTAACTACTACTACTAGTACCGAAATAGTCGTAGAATAAGACTAGACTACGGTATACCAAAAGTTTCAGCTGCCAAAGGATACAGAAATAGTACGTACCTAATAAAGGTGACGGAAAATATCATGTCCTAGAACCAAAAATTCGAAGACATGTGAAATCTACCAACCCGCACTGGGCCCGCCACTCTCTCTCGAAGAGAGAAGGCCTCCGGCCTGTGTCCCAGCATTGGGAACATTGCAGGCTGATTATGCTATAATAAAGGTGTTTGTGGAATAGTTTATTCAAGGAAGTAGGTATGTCCTTACCTACTATAGATCTATTTACGTCGCCATGACAAAAATAATATTATTATATTCTCTAACAAAAATATTCCACACATGTTTCCTTAACAAAGTATATTTGTAAAATGCAAAGAATTGTGTTTGTCTAATTAACATAATGTCTCATGCCAAACATCTGTGACATATATTTGTGACACACGTGTTCTCGACCTCGAAAATTGTCAAGTTCATTTGCTTATGTAACTAATAACCAGTTTCACTAATACTAGGGCGATGCCTAATCGCCTTTATTTAGGCACAAAGCGCGTGCCTGGCCCGGTGGGAAATCCCACAGGAAAATAACCGGTCAACTGCGAGTCGGACTTGCGCACCGAGAGTTCCGTACAAAACGGTTTTCGGATTATTTTTCACTCAACAGCCGCGCTTGCGACTACGAGACAACGCGCATGTAAACAAAGCCCAATTTAGTACTCTATTGATTCTCAGTCAATGGGAAGTAATTATCGTGTGACTAACTGGCGGCTCTTTCATAATTTACACGCGTTTTAAGACAAGCAAATACACTGATGACTTGTGAATAGAAACTTGTGAAGTGTCTTTGGAGGTCGTTTACACGTCTCCAGTTTTTAGAAGCAGGTATGCCTTTCTATTGTAATACAATTTCGATAGAAATATTTTAGACTTTTCTAGTTAGGCCTCATTTACGGAGACGCGGGGCGTCGCGCGTTGCGTTGAGCGGCGCGGCCCGCACTGAATTCAAATATTTGAATTCAGTGCGGGCCGCGCGTTGTATGAGTGCGTTTACGGAGAAGCGATTTTAGACGCGTTTGTTTGAATTAGGACGTTTTTTGCGGCCGAGCCCGCGGATGGCACCGACGCGTCCCACGCGGCGTTTATCGCGGCGGCGCACGCAGCGGCAATTCTCGATGAAGCTATGTCCGAGGCGGAATCTTCTGTCAGTCTTTTTTAGAAATCGCGCAACACAGACGTAGTCACCGTCGCAATGGAGTATGATATGATCGACTTTTTTTTTCGTCGTTGTTTTTCGTCTTTTTTTTTATCGAGGCGAGCGTGCGCCGTCGCGATGCCCGCCGCGTGCTTCGCTACACGCTAGAGGACTCGCCGCGGGCGCCGCGGCGGGCACCGCCACGCTTCCCGTCTCGCTTCTCTATGAACATGGTCGTATATTGCTATAAGTTTGTGTTTACGCGTGCGATGATGCGTGCCGCTTCACGCGCCGCCCCACCGTAAACAGAAAAAACGTCCGACGCGCCGCGAGACGCCACGCCACACGCGACGCGCGACGCCCCGCGTCTCCGTAAATGAGGCCTTAGTCGGACAGTTGTGTGCACTGTTTGACAATGACCCAACAAAGCATGATTAAAAAAAATTGGAACTAATTTCAGGATCGAATGTCACTTTGGGTAAGTACATAATTATCAGTCAAATCTTATTTATAAAATAGGCACAAAAGGCACTTTTGAACGTCAAAATTGACAAAAAAATATTGATTCTAGTATAATGTACAGGCGCCAAGCACATCGAGCTACTACAATCTGTCAAATTTCTTTAGTACACTTTCAACTTTATCGCTAACACATAAGGTTCAAAGTTGATTGGGAAAATTTGACAGTTTCAGGTAACTTGATGTGCTGGCGTCTGCACATATACAGTGCGGCAGGAACATCGATGCACAACCTGTTATTATGGATTCATTACTACACTATACTACAGTCATTTTTTTTACCAATTTTTTGTGTCCTATGACACAGAGGCCTAAAACATGTTTGCTAGATTGCTTACACATTACGTTAATTAAATAAAATAAAAATGAATTCATTTATCATTCAATTTGGCCATAAATAAGCAGTTTAGGTACTTAAAATTTAGGAAATTTGTATGACTACTAAAAAAAAATTGGTAATACTTCGTGTAAGACAACCATGGCTTAAATGGTTCTAAATTGTCTGTAATATCTTCGCCTTAAAGCTTTGCACCCATCTTCCAATCACCCTGTATACATATGTACTTCAGGCGGTATACATCGATGTCTTTCACAACTTCTCCGGACCGGTGAACCGAAAGAATTGACTAAAGGTCGCTGGGGACTGATTGGCAATTATTGAAATACCTATACACCGACGACGCTGATAATTATCTTTTCTATTGTGCTGGTAATACAGCCTTATTTGAAAGAGAAAGCCAGTAAATACATAATAATATCTCCACACAGTCAAAAATAAAAATATTTGCAAATACAACAAAGTAGATTACCTATACCTACCTTTCCTTCCTTACCATCATCTGCCTAGCCTTTTTCCAACTATGTTGGGGTCGGCTTCCAGTCTAACCGGATGCAGCTGAATACCAGTATTTTACATGGAGCGACTGCCTATTTGACCTCCACAACCCAGTTATTGGGTAACACGATACCCCTTGTTAAGACTGGTTGTCAGACTTCCGGGATTCTACCTTACCGTAACGACTGTCAAAGATCCACGAATGACAGCCGGCACCAACGGTTTAACGCACTTTCCCCGTATGTAAATATGGTCACCCATCCACAGACCAACCGCGGCAAGCGTAGCTTAACCTGATTGATCAACCTGTGCGGCTGTTATTATTTAGCCACGGGCCTACTTAGTGCTTGCAAAAAAAAAGTATAACGTCCGTATGAACACAATCATGATTTCACACATAAAAACGAGAGTAACAATGGTTTTTCATGCACATTTCGCTCCGTTCGGTCGGCGCACGCGCTGCGGGAGAATGCAGTGAAATCGAACGCGATAGTGAAATTATTCGCGGTTACTCTACCGTGGATAACTAGCCGTAATAAGACTCGTTTGTTGGCGATATTAGTTAACCATTTTGTAGAAATTTGGAGACTGTCGAAGAAGTAGAAAAACGGTTTACTAATGAAAAACAGACAGACAACGAGAAGTGATCTTATAAGGGTTCCGTTTTTCCTTTTGAGGTACGGAACCCTAAAAAACGAGCAGTGCAAGAACAGTATTTTTTAGCAATAATGTAAATCTGTATTAAATGAAGTACCTACCTAAATATCCTAGAAACTTTTTTTATAATAGGCTATAACATAAAATATCAATAAAATATCTGCATCTTCATAATGGGGTTTATTTATAAACGGTGATTAAAGTTAAATAAGTACATTTTTGACGTTTGAATTGAACGTCACTTTTACGTTCAATTGAAACGTCAAAAATGTATGGTTAAGCAGTCGCTAATCACTATTTAACTTTAAGCAACGTTTATAAATAAAGGGGATTATTATAAATTAAAGTGGTTTTTCTGTCCGTCTGTGACCGAGTCGTTCTTCTAAACCAAAGTCATTGCTCTAAACTATCCAACGGATTTTGATGCGGTTTTCAACATCTTTTAAAGAATTTGTTCCGGAAGTTATATGTGTTAAATACATTAATTATAATAAACTTACATATACCTAATAAAGAAATCAACATATTTTGTCATATCGTAAAAACCTTGCGATAAAGGAGCGGGTCGCTAGCAAGTAACAAAATATTGTAACTTGGGTAACCCCAAGTTGTGGTAATGCTGCGTCATCCTACATACAAACGCAATTAGGGCGCTGTTGTCCTGTCATTTCTTAAGTTTTTCTGTTGTGATGGGATAGAGTTCACACGGTGCGTGCACGTGGAACGACGCAACGCACGCTCAACGTACAAGAAGACCAGGGGGACAATTCTCGTAATTTTAAGAACGATCACAGTCTGAAGGCCAATTCTCGTAATTTAAAGCGTTCAAAATCTAGTCGCAGTCTCATCTCAGCGACAAACAAATGTCAAAAACTTGTCAAAATGTAGGGAAATTAAGAGGTATTTTTGACAGATAGATAACAGACTGAGATCAGACTGTGAACGTTCTTAAAATTACGAGAATTGCCCCCCAGATCTCAGTCTCAATCTGTCAAAAATACCTCTAATTTCCCTACATTTTGACAAGTTTTTGACATTTGTTTGTCGCCGAGATGAGACTGGGCCTAGATTTTGAACGTTATAAATTACAGATAAAAGAAAGCAGGAAAGGATGTTGCGGTGCGACACAGAGTGCCGGTGCGGAATCGTAGCGCAGTGTTGCTTGTACCAAAGAAAACTGACACACCCAACACCGAAACGCTGACGTCGTAGTCAACAGCGTTGCGTTGAGACACCGCATTGCCCGTGTGGCACTCGGTGCGTTGAAATCATAGCGGTGCTACGACGCAACGCACCGGCAATGCCCGTCACGGGCATTGCCGCCCGTGTGGCCTCATTGTATCACGTCACAACAGAAAGACATAAGACAAGACAGGAAAGGACAACACAAGTCTAACGAAACTGAAAACAGTTAGGTAGATGACTCGGTCTCTGAAAAAGTTATAAGCACCCTAATTGCGTAACACAATATCAATCAGAATTTGAATTACTTTATAAGGATATTACGAATCCATAGCTTCAAACGGTAGAAAAAAAATCTGCTCAACAACGTAAATAATGCAATCCCAACTAGCACACTAGTGGAAATAGCAGCCTATTTTGCAACTTTTAGCTGTACAGTAGCGCTTTAGGGGTTCAGAAAGTGGTTTTAAGTTCTACTATTGCTTCCGTAACTGCTCATAGCTGTAAATATCACTAGGGGTAGCAGAAACTGAAGCAAATGCCACTCTAGGTTTTATAAGAGTTAATTTTACAACCCATTTGCCGTCTATAGCTTTAAAAGAGAATTAAAACATGTATGTTAAAGCTTAAAGCTGCTAAAAAGCTTCTATTGCCGCTGCTGTACGCTTCAGAACTGCATAAAGACTTTAATTGCAGACTTTTTAACGGAACTATATAAAAGATATATTTATCACTGTTCTGCCACTGAAAGTTTCTTTGCAGAAGTGATTTGTTCTTTTGCGCAGATTTAAGTAGGAATTTGATCGACTGTTTTACTAATAGCGACATTAAGGCTTCACAATAGAAGCAGGAGAGTAATGGATTTTTATTGGAGAAATCAGATTTTATAAAATATTTAAGCCAGTTTAAAAGAAATATGGATCTGAATGCATGGAAGTTCAAACAAAGAACTGGTGGATATCGCAAGAAAGTACGGAGAGTTTATCAGAATATGCAGAAATTAAAAAGGCAACTGTGTGTGAAAATTCTGTAATTGAAATATTAAATAACACGTAAGTTTTTTTTAACTCAACTACGTGAGAGTAATTTAGCTTTTATTTATAAAACTCTATTCATTTAATTTATTCTTTAAGGGATTCATTGGAAACAAACAAAAATAATGCGCCAAGTTCGAGTTCAACAAACACAAGCGAGGGTCCCGTAGATTTTGTTTTGTTAATTACTGATAACGGGCCAGTTACAGAGGAAAAGTAAGTTATAGCTTGGTGTGGCATATTATAAAAATAAAGTAAAATTTCTTTGCGTAATTGTTTCTTTTTTCTAGACTGGACTCAGACAGCGATACTGAATATAAACTAGAGTATGTTGAATGTGAAAGAAAATGGATCTATCGCGAGCAAATACGCATTTGGGCGCTGAAACACAAATGTAGTCAAGTAGCTTTAAAAGACTTATTTCAAATTTTAAACCAAATTACTCCTAACGCTATGCCTAAAGATCCACGCTCACTACTTGGTACACCAAGAGAAATTACAATAAACTTCGTCGATCCAGGTGAATACTGGCAGCAGTAGTCGAATCTTCTATTTTACATAATTTTTTACTTTTTTGTTCGGCCAGTGCAACACTCCATGTTTTTCCCACTTAGATGGACAGATGCAAAGTTCTTGTTTATTTTGTTGTTCATTATAAGTTTGAATTATTTTGAAAGGCATTCTGAAAACATGGTAAGACATAGTAAGTGTTAAACAATTGAAAGAGCGAAAAATATAGAAGCAGCTACAAATTATCATCGTATTTTAGGGTTTTCAACGAGTTCTACGGATCTCTACACAAATAACTATTAGTGTGGTTCGATATCTGTAGTAAGTACGAAATAAAAGTGATTGTAAAAACTTGAACTGCATTAGTGGTACAGGTATTACTTGGACCTTCAGAAGAGTGAAACTTAGCTCTTTGACGCGCAGAGAGGAAGTATTAAGGTTGAAGTTGCAAGTTAAAGCTGCTTCTCATAGACGACATGTTTACAAGACAATTATTTATCATTACTTGAGAAATTTATAGGTTTTTATCGCAATTTGTAGTAAAATATAACTAAATATAGAACCAGCAACTTACTAAATACAAATGTAGTCAAGTATGTAATTTCAATATCGTGTAGGTATGTGATATAATAATATTTATATAGTAATATTTTACATATTTTACGATATTCTGAGGTAATTATTGAGGCGCGTTAAAAATACTCCAATAATATCAACTATATGCACGATAAACTGATCTGCGTTTGTAGCCACTTGCATATAATACAAAATATAGCTCAAAAACACTTCACTTTACTTATTATTTATTTGTATTCAGTAATGTCTGACTCAGGAACAACAGATGTATTTAATAAATGAGAGACAAGGTGAATGATCAGTGATTCTTTATTCGTTCAGTTAAACCTGTCATTCATTCAATCAATAAGCGCCACAAGAGCTTTAGTGTGGTGTTAATTATTAGCTGTAGCTCATGTAGCGCTTTTATGCCACTATTATGAAGTTCTAATGGAACTATAGATTGCAAAAAGTTGTGCCCCTTTGGCTCCAAAGCGGCTGCATAAGGTCTGCAGTGCACGCTCTGGCGCTTGAGCTTGGCGCCTTTGGGAATAATCGGATTAGCTCCAAAGCTCTTAAGCAGCAGTTTGTGCTAGTTGGGATGTATGTTGAACTGACAAAATGAAAACCAACTGTTAGGTACTCTGTTACGCAATTACCCCGCTGATCACTTTTTCAGAGACCGAGGTATCTTACCTGTTTTTAGTTTCGTTTGACTTTAATTTAATAGGTACCGAAACATGCATTCTCAAAACGGTGAAGGAAAACATCGTGAGGAAACCGGCATGTCCTAGAACCAAAAATTCAAAGACATGTGACATCTACCAACCCGCACTGGGCTTGCGTGGTGGATTACGGCCCACTCCCTCTCACAGAGAGGAGGCCTGTGTCCCAGCAGTGGGAACATTATAGGCTGATGATGATGATGATGATGAAACATGCATGGTAGGTACGCACGGCTACAAATGAAGCTATACATAACCAGTATAAACTGACTTCTGATTGTACGAAAAACTTTAACAATGCGAGATCAGCTAAAACTGGAAATGTATAGCTTGATGTGTCGCCGTGTGTACCTACAAAAGAAAAACTTTTAGTTAACAATAATGCAAGTAGAACCAACCTGACCTTACATGAAACATCGCGAAACAAAGATTAAAACACAGATGGCTTACTCAGAGCATCGCAAATTGCAATACAACACGCGACTCTTGTGATAGCGTGAGTACAACATTGTTGATAATTACTTTATTCCACGAAACACTTTAGAAGTGAAACCTTTAATGCAGTTGAAATACTGAAATAATTTCAAGGGTAGGCAAGTTATAAATAACTAGCTTTCTGCCCGCAACTTCGTCCGTGTGAAATTCCTTGTTCCTTGGATCCACCCCGTCGCATCGCATCGCCTGCCTGGGCTCTTACCTACTTCGTTTTGGCTTAGTGTCCTTTCTGACTTTTTGCTCGGCTTCTAGGGGTCCCATCGTGCCCATGTCAAATAGCCTATAGCCTTCCTCAAGAATTGGGCTATCAAACGCACAAATAATTTTTCAAATCTAACCAGCAGTTCCAGAGATTAGCGCGTTTAAACAAACAAACTAAATAAATAAATAGGTGTTTAACACTATACAATCATGAATGCTTAGATGAATAGGTAGGTACATAATCAGCCTGCAATGTTCCCACTGTGGGGACACAAGCCTCATCTCTGTGAGAGGGAGTCGGCCGTAATCCACCACGCGGACCCAGTGCGGGTTGGTCGATGTCACATGTCATCGAATTATAGGTTCTAGGACATGCCGGTTTCCTCACGATGTTTTCCGTCGCCGTTTTGAGAGCAGTGATGATGAAATAATTTATACAAAGTAAAGCGCCTGTCTGGGTTCGAACCTATGAGCTACAACTCGTGGCTGAAACAGGGAGAAGGAGACTTCAAAGACTCAAACCCAGGAATTTCTAAACAACCTGACTTCTGAAAACAATGGCCGCCGGTGGAATAAGTCACAACACTAACATTGTTACAATATAACACAGTAACACTAGTGAGGGGAACTGACCGGCTGATAGTTGATGGATGATGACGGATGGCTCATATACACGTTTTGGCGGATGTTCGATATTAGTAGGTATATGTTTGTTGTTACTCGTAAGATTACTTTTGATACACTTTACATATTTGCAAAGCTGATAGAAAATTGAGGTGTAGGAATCAATAATCTTAACATTTTTGCAGCTCTTACACCATGTTGGGCCACAAAAGGAATGAATTTATTTATGTCATATTACTTTGACATAAAATCACAAGTCCCATGCCACAGGGAGCGAACCATTAAACAGGGACAAATCCAAACCCGACTGCTTCTGAAAAAATTCTGGTGGAAAAACTCAATCAGACTTCCAACAGACCATAGAATCGGACCCAGGACTCCACGCTCTGCAGTCGTGCTTGCGATCAATCAATGAGGCAGTAAGCCAATCCACGTTGAGCAACGTGGTGATTAATGCTCGTGGCTTCTCCTTATGAGAAGAAGCCTTTGTTCTGAGTAAATGCCAGTACTTCAAAAGTACTTTTTTTTTTTTTTATTTGATTGCCGAATGGACCCGCTCTTGACCTCGATCACGCCTAATGGACAGCGATGGATGAGGTCTATGATGGAACGAGCGTGCCCAGAAGATGCCTAAGGCACTGGAACTGCCACGCATCAACGAAACACAGCAGACTGCTTGACGCCGGACTCCGGTGGCAAGGTGGTCGCAAACCAGGCGGGCGTTAGCCCTACCACCGCAAGGGAAGAATTGGCCAATCAAATAAGGTGTTGGGTGTGACTGTCCAGGATGCGCCGAGCGCTCGGTTCAGTTGAGTAACTGGCGGAACAAACTGCGCTATACGAGGAGGCTTCTTCATGCATCCCAAAAATATTAAATTAGTATCTATCTCTCGTTGGTTTGGTGATCGCAAGTGCTACTGCCGAGCATGACGTCCTTTTTTTTTATGGATATTAAATCATCAAATGACCCCTCCCGCTCTGGGCGGAGCTGAAGGGAGTGACAGACTCTTACTGACTAAAACCCATCCGTGTTCCTTCCTTAGCCCTTTATGTTCCGTGGTAGCGGTAACCCTTTCGGACAATCCCGCACCCCCGGCAGGCTACGGCCCTGGCAGGCCCCTTCCTTTTTGCTGACATCTCTTTGAGGCGCGTGTGGAGCATGACGTCCTGGGTTTAATTTCCAGGTCGGGCAGTGTTGTGTTATTGGGTTTTACTATCCGGAGTTTCTCAGTAGCAGCTCGGAATCTGGATTAGTGCCCGGTTGATGGCAAAAGCCTCGCCTTTTATTACATGGGACTTAATAAACAAAACTGGCGAAATGTGGGTGTAATATAGTCTACAGGGTGAAATTGAACACATGCGACAAATCGAAATGGGAGATTGTACTCATTATTATGAACAACTTTTACTATGGGACCAAACCTGAAATCGCGAAAAAAAATTAGCTGTTCCCTACATTTATGTTCGCATAACTCATCAAAATGTAGGAAACAACTGATTTTTTTTTCGCGATTTCAGTTTTGGTCCCATAGTAAAAGTTGTTCATAATGATGAGTACAATCTCCCATTTTTATTTGTCGCATACTCGCATGTGTTCAATTTCATCCTGTATAGACTCACCTCTGCCCAACCCTTTGGGATTGCAGGCCTGATGCTATGTTTTATATTTAGAATCTCAATCAGTAAATGATACCCAAGAGTATTCAGTACATGTAACCCAGTTGTGGACTCGCGCACAATTAGCATAGTGAGTTCTGTTGCAATTTTAAAACCTGGCAAGTCGACACGTTATACTTCGTAGTAGATATCTAGACTCAAACGATTCTGGGATATGTCTTATGAAAGGAGCAGTTATCTCTATACTCCATAGGCATAGGTAGTTAAATAACGGTAAACAAAAAAAATACCACGTGACTTAGTTAACCGTCTAAACGTAATACCAGTCTATTCAGTTGTCATGCTACGTTACAGTTGTAATCTTCAATTTAGCAACGTTATTATGAATTATAACGTCGACTAACCGCTTGGCGATATCTCGAAAAACCAAGTGGGCACTCAGACCACATGGCCCTAGTGTTTCAACCGCAAACGGCTCGAATAGATAAATACATATAAAAAAGACGGGTTGCACTCCGGGAGTGCCGGCAGAAGTGAAAACTTGAATATTAACGTTGAAATAAATCAATTATTAATTTAATTAATATTACTCATTTTTTTTTCAATATTTCTGCGTCACTTTTTTCATTAATAGATGCACTTTGTTCAATTTCCATATTTTAAACACTTTCGGTCTTATTCATAAAAAAAGCCTATTGAAGGTTTAAACCATTCATTAGTTAAAATGCTCAATAGGCCTTTAAAACATTCGATAAAATTTTGTATTCATAAACGCTTCATAAACGTTCTATAACTAGAATGTCCTACAACTTCTAAATGTTGCCATTATAATGAAGTCATCCAACAAATTGGCCAACACATTAAATCGGCATACGAGAATATCTGTCTACGAACCGAATATTTGTGTCCATAGACATTATTACGTATGAAAAACTAATTAATTGTCTACAGTTTCAACAGTTTTGACGCGACAACGTCATGGTCGTCATGGAAACAATATGAATATGTCAATGAATGAATTTGATATTGTATGTCTCAAACTAAAAAACTTTTGAATATTTTTTTTGTATTTAAAATAAATGAAATTAAGACCGGAGACTAGTTGCAATAAAGGGCAAAGAATTGAATATTGGTTGGAGGAGGATAAGGTGTGTACCTACTGTTACAGCTAAAATGTGTTCAAAGTAAGTTATGTTTTGTAAACATTCTCAATTTCTTATACTTATGCTTGCTTTTGCTTCTAATCCTTAGATTTTTTGGAAGAATTGGTCAGGGAGAGGTCTCCATAATAGAAAATAAAAACACTGACACAAGCACTAACGCTAAACAGGGGCAGCCTGGCATGATTTACGAATTAGGTGCCTATCCAATTTACAATTTTACGAAGAACTTCGTTTGCCTGTACAAAACTCATTGTAACAAAAAAAAACCCGCCATAAGAATAATAATGACTGTTATTTTGATGCCGCTACTGATTAATTAAATCAGTATAAATAAGATAATGAAGAGAAAGAATTTATAACATTAGCTTTGTATTTCAGGTCAATAGGACTAGTAAGGATGGTGCTTCACTACGAATAGCAGAAAATGAAACGGCCTACAGAAGAGATGGCACAGATGGCAAATGAAAAGCAAACATTTAAAAAATGTTGTTCTGCTTGCACAAGTTTTAGAAGCCAAATTAGAGTTTAGAGTATTGTTCAGCCGTGAACAGGCAAGAGTTACATACGCCAGCGTCAGCATCAAGAGCGACATACATTCGTTCCACATAAATTAGTATTTAGTAAATGAATAAATTAGTCATCAAGCTGGAGTAGAGTTTGATTCATCTTCCATAATTCCTCTCACTATGGCCAAGACACCTTTAGCCATCACCAGTTCTATGAGTCTGTGGGACCGGCAATGACAAAACTATTTCCTGTGTACACATTGCACGACGTACACGAACCCCTATTCCTACTCAAATTCTGTCTGTTCTCGTAGGTCTCCCGTAGGCTTGTATGATAGGTTAGGGTGTTAGAATAACTAGGGTGTTATGTAGTTGCTGTAGGTTTATAATCAGTAGGGTGAGGTAACCATAGATACCAGGCTCAATTGTTACAAACTTAGCCACACTGTATGCATTTGGAATAACAGCCGTACTAAGCTGTAAGTCCCGGTGCGTACAAGTATTATAAAAATAAACTGATATTTGTATACAAGCTTTTTATTAATGAACTACTCCCTAAATTTCTTCTCTTTTACTTTAGATCTTGTTGGCTCAAAATATTGCCACTTCCACGTTGTCGTCGGTGGCAGCGCAGAGGTCACTTTGACTGCATGTTTTGGGTAGGACAAATAAGGCAGGATAGGAAGTGGAGCATGTTTTGCAACAAAGCTTCACAGTCACACCCTACTGGAGCATCTCCCTGCAGGGTGTAAACTTCCGTGGTCGACACGGAAGCATTGTTTTCACACAAAAGCAGCAATGTCCCACAGTATTTCTTGTTGCTATAATGTGCTTCGTTATATTTTTCGTCGCTTCTATTTTGTGTTGTAGGTAGGTATATAATAATAAACTAAATTGGTTAAACAGAAGTTCAAAATAAATTAAATACAACTGCGGCTCCTCGATGTACTATTGTTTACGAAACTGACTTTTCAAACATTTGTACGTCAAATGTCATTTTCTTCGGCCATCTTTGTCATGTCTCACTTGCTTCACTTTGGTTGGCGCCGCCGTAGAAAGAGATGGGGGGGGGGGGGGGGAAATCTCTCCTGACGGTCACGTGTCCTGACGCGATGCCCTGACGCGAGTTTAACATTTTTTACCCATTACAAAAAGTGTTCAACGCCGCTAAAGAAGTTTTCACTTCAAAAATACGTGTGGCACTCGGGGACTGTCGCGGTAAAGCTACTGCATAGCATTTTTTATCAACTTATGCAATTATAATAGTCGCACGCACACAAACACCGTGCCGAAGTCTGCCGAACTGAAACGACGTTAGACGATGCACGGCTTTCAACGCCGCACCGCTGTGCCGGTCGGAGTGGGGGGTGTTAGGTTTATTTACGTTACGGAATTTTTTGATTCGGTCGCCGCGCTCAAAGCCCGCGATAAAAGCTATGCAATAGCTTAAAATATAATAAACATTTTTTTAGCATCATAAATTAAAATATAAAATTGAGTAGCTACTGAAAAGTACTGTATGTTGTAGACAAACGACTCTTTAATTAAATCAAAAGGGTCAAATTAATGTGACCGATTTTATCAAGCTTAGATACTTGCCTACTTGATAAAATAATTAGTTAACCATTTTGTTGATATTATTTAATCTGTCTGTAATAATAACTTTTATTATTAATTTGTGGTCGTTTATGTACTAATTGGGGCTAATGGGCGATAAGCTACTATAATAAATATGTAGATAGCAATCCTTGACTTTATTTTTTTATTGATTGGATATTATTGGTAATCTATGTTGGTAATTATAGGTTATTTATTCAACTTAGAATATACAGGGAATATACAGTTAAATTACCTAGCGGAACTCTGCAGCCGTGATGGGTATAGATATCTTAACATCTATACTAATATTATAATGCGAAAGTGTGTCTGTCTGTCTGTCTGTTACCTCTTCACGCTTAAACCGCTGAACCGATTTAAATCACATTTGGTATATGGTTTGAGTCCTGGAAAAGGACATAGGATAGTTTTTATCCCCATATTCCCACGGGAGCGACACTTATGTGGGTGAAATCTCGGGGCGCTGTTAGTGTTAAATAAAGGCGAAAATGTACAAGTCTCTAGATACACTTTGAGTTTATTTATAAACGTAGCTTAAAGTTAAGAGACGTTTAAACGTCAAAAATGTATGGTTCTACGAATGACAGCCAGGAACAACGCCTTAACGTACTTTCCGAGGCACGGAAGGGTTTTGGAATGTAAAAGTAATCTCCCATCCAGGGACCAACCGCGGCAAGCGCAGCTTAACCTAATCAATCGACCTGTGCCGCTGTTATTACTTAGCCATAAGCCCTGTAGTTAAAATGTATACTCGACAAATATGAACGCAATCGACGAAGAAGGCAATTGGGAAACCAAGACGGAAATATATAATTTTCTCGCTATGTACGTAATAATTTACAAATGGTACTCAATATTGTATATAATTATGGTTATGTTACATCCGCAGGATAAAGATATAAGTATTAAATAATTAGGCAGATTGTGAACATACGGGGGAAAGATGGTGAAGCACAACGCTTGATTTTTTAATTCCCTTTAGCAAGATGGGGACAAGTTCAGGCTCGCGTACAGACGCCAGCACATAAAGCTACTACAATCTGTCAAATTTATTTAATAGATTTTCTGCTTTATCACTGAAGTATAAGGTTTAAAGTTGGTTGAGAAAATTTGACAGTTTCGGGTAGCTTGATGTGCTGGCGTCTGTACAAAAGTCAGCCGGTCTATTCTGAAAACATCTCACCGTAAAAACTAAGGTGAAATGAGCTCAGTGGCGTGCATTGGCTTTCAGAATAGGTAGGCACTAGGCCGGGTCTAGTCTAGACAAACGCGGTCACTAATCAGAACAAAAAGTGAGGTCAAAAGTGTGGTTATTTGAGTAGGCGGTTATTTGTGGTTATTTGGGTAGGTTACTTAAGGGTGATAAATTGCGAAGGTCGAACGTCATGGTATTACGCGGGAGACGTACATATTTTTAACTTTTTCGTATTAACTTGAACGAGAAAAGACCAATGACAATGTGCGAATAGTACGGGAGCCGAGTAGGTTATCCGGCAACTGCCTACTGCCGCGCGTGTTTGAATGAAGATTTTGTTTTTTGTTAGGTATGAAATTTAGTGAGTTTCTTAATGGGGCACACACACTAAAATGTGATTGACAGGCTTATGTTGATATATCGAGGTAGGCACTGCTTATATGCCTATATGCAATGCACGCCACTGAATGAGTTATCATTCCACCTGATGCTAAAGATTGACACTATTGGCAGCTCACTCCTAACTTTACACGGAAAGATTCTAACAGAATAGACCAGCACCCTAATTGCGTAACACACTATCAGTCGGAATCGGAATCATTTCGAAGCCAATTGCTAATCCATTGAGTCATAAGTTCGAAAAATTTATCTGCTCAACACGTAAATAACGCAATGAATGTTGTTGAACTGTCAAAATGAAACAGATTCCGATTGATAATGTGTTACGCAATTGCCCCGCTGCTGATATTGCTTACAAAAGTGCAATACCTCATCTGCCTAGCCATTCCCAACTATGTTTAGGTCGGCTTCCAGTCTTACCGGATGCAGCTGAAAACCTGTATTTTACATGGAGCGACTACCTATCTGACCTCCACAACCCAGTTACTGGGTAATACGATACCCCTTGGTAAGACTGGTTGTCAGACTTTCGGGCTTCTGACTACCGTAACGACTGTCAAAGATCCACGAATGACAGCCGGGACCAACGGCTTTACTTGCTTTCCGAGACACGGAGGGGTCTCGGCATAAGGTGGTCACCCATCCACAGACCAGCAGCGGCCGCGGCAAACGTAGCTTAAATACCGCACGGTCAAAATGGTTGGAGCAGTAGTTTTTTTTTTTTGAAGTGAAACTTCTTTACGCACGCTTGACTTGGGGAGCGTTACGAAAAGTGTGATCGGGCGAGGCGAACGGGAGTTGAGTGGGGGATATAAGCAAGAGAAAGCAGTACGCGCGCACATTTTCTTTCTCTCTTCCTCTCATAGCCAAATACGTTTGAAGTTTCACTTCAGTCGTGTGGTCATAAGCACACTCGGTTTTTTTTAAATGACCAGCGAAATTTTTCACTCTAGCGGGTCTAGAATCAGGTGCTGAAGACATGGTAAGAGTATGCCCGTTGATGTTCCTTACACCGGTACTTTATTCACCTAATCACATCTAGTGTAATAATTGTTCAATTGTTTTCCGTTACAAACCTATTAAACAACTCATTCGAATGCAATGTAAACGAGCATCACACCTGATAGTGCATATTAATGGAAGTAATGAATGCCTGGCATTCGGCGCATCCGCATAACGAAGGTACACTTGCAGGTAGGGTTACCATTATATAAATTTAAAAAGTCCTGACAAAAAGAAGGATATTTGCAAAAAAGTCCGGACACTTTTACGTTTAAATCTGTCTTGTTTTCAGTAAGTAATCATTTAATTTTTTGGTCGGAAAGATTCCATGTAAAATACTGGTATTCAGTTACATCCAATTAGTCTGGAAGCAGACTGTAATACAATGGGAAAAAGGCTAGGCAGAGGTGATGATTTTTTTTTTAAATTTTCTAAAGAAATCAAATTTATTTTCTTTTTATAATTTGAATTTTAAACTAATGAAGTGATAACTGATAGTGATAACTGATCTGTTTTGTATTTTTAGTTCATTATGATTTAATATAATCAAAAATTGAATGTTTGTGATGTTTTTTGCCTATGGGTATTAATTACCTGAAAATAAAAGTATTATTAATTTGTAATCCGGATCACTGAGAAAGGCGGAAATAGTCCGAACGGCGGGGGGCCAAGCACTTGTAATTAACGTCCAGATAAATTCAGACGGATGGTAAGTCTACTTGCAGGTGGCCCAGGCGCATGATTGTATTTACGACCTCTTCTAGGAACTTAGAAAGGGATGGAAGTCGGACCTTTCATCTACGACACCCTTTGATAACGTTCTTGAACTTTGTTGGATAACTATTGTTTGATTGCTCCCAAAGGGATCGACAGGAGATATTTTTTTCCTTATACACACAATTGGTGTTACTTTATTTACTTTACAATCTAGCCTGTTAGCTAATAAGATATTTAAATATAAGTAAGTTAAGCTGCCAAGTATCTATAAAGATAATAATACTATTAAAAAAAAAAGAAAATATTTTAAGTACTTAATACCTAATTACCTTTTTTTTGTTTTCTGGGGGAAATCTTCAAAATGCGCCTGGTCTTTGGAGATAAAACCAGGGAGTGTGGGATTTTTGCCTCACTAAAACCACCCCGGTGGTCACCATCTGCACTATGGAAAGGGCACCCTTACCTCTCAAAAGACCAATCCGGAGCCCCCTCTGTGCAAAGCCTGTAAGGGCACATCTCTGGGGAGACTAAAGGGGTCTCCCTGAATACCTAATTACCTCCTACTGGATTCTAAGAGCTGAGTATACAGGGTGACATCCCCATCGACGCGAAAACTGTAACCATGAATGCAGCAAATGATTCTGAACCCTCACCCGTTTCATAGAAAAGTGCAATACCTACGCGGTCAAAATGTATGAAGCAGCATTTTTTGAAGTGAAAACTTCTTCAGGCGCACTGGGCATTTTTTGAGATGGAAAAAAACCATTGAACTCGCGACACTGTTACCGACACCGCGCTACATTCGGATGTGTTCGGCTGTCCTCGGGATGTACTCGGTTTTATTGCATTTCCGATATGTCAGCGAGTGATCGCAAAGTATTCTGTTTGTGTTCTACAGGGTGTTACAGAAAGGGTATATCAATACAAACGGGTTGAAGAGTGTATCTGGTCTAGAATCTCTGTACAAAATTTCAGCTCAAAAGCATTAACTTTGAAATTGCTTAATATTTTTTTATTTCGACATCACGGCGCTGCACTGGCGCGCGGCGGCGTGATGTGCGTGTACTAGGCGCACAGACACACTACAGATAATGGATAATGACCCTCGTAGTGCGGTGACACGTTTGTTATGATTTCAATTTAATAAACAATCGAAATAAAAAAAAATTAAGCAATTTCAAAGTTACTGCTTTTGAGCTGAAATTTTGTACAGAGATTCTAGACCCGATACACTCTTCAACCCGTTTGTATTGATATACCCTTTCCGTAACACCCTGTATATGACGATTCAAAAAATACACACGTAATTGTTTAAGTTTTCACTTGTGTCGGCACTCCCGCAGTGCCACTTTTTTTTAATAACTGACATTTTAAAACGTGTGACGTTCACCAACGCGCACTGGGCCCGCGTGGTAGATTACTGCCCCCTCCCTCTCGTTGAGAGGAGGCCTATGTCCCAGCAATGGGAACATTTATAGGCTGATTATGCTACACGGCTTGTAACTGGTCGCATCAATCGATTTCCTGTCGCCAAGTACCGCCAGCTAAATGTAAACTGTTTACGTTACCGCGCGGTTTTTACTGGCAATGTGTTAATTTTAGACGCGCGGGTGCGCCGGCGCTTCCGTTACCTGATTCACGTCTAGGAGCCATCCATAAATTACGTCACACAACTTTCATGGTGTTTGTAGAAACCATCTGTCCTTGTCACAGTCACAGGTGGTCATAATTGTGTGACGTCACATATTTTGCAATTTTTAATTAAACCTTATATCATTGACAGAGTTCGAGTTTTTCGTGAGTTGAAAGTTTTTATACTTTAAATTTGTTATGGGCGCGACTTGCAAGATGCGTATGTCCATCTGTGATTTGCCAAAAGTTGTGTTGATTCATTGAAGGTTTGACAATTTGTTACAACGTAAACTCCTGATGATGCAGTAGAATTAGGAACAGACTAGTTCAAATTTGATCACCAAAAAAAATGTTTATATGGAGAAGAACGGGCAAGAAACTCCATGGACACTGTTTTAAAACAAAACATTTGTTATATCATCAATGTTGAAATTACAGCCCACTCTATATTCACGCGCTTATCTTTGGAAGTACAAGTCGAAATTGAAAAAATCTTTTTGATAGCCCCATTCTTGATGAAGGATAATTATAATATAGGCTATATTATCATCGCGCTAAGACCCATAAGAGCCGAGCAATAGATAAAAAGTCAGAAAGAACTCAAAGCGAAAATTAAGTAATAGCACGGACGGGCGATGCGATGCAACGGGGTAAGTCGGGGCAGCAAGAAATTTCACGCGAACGAAGTCGCGTGCAGAAGCTAGTACTGTATATCCTAAATACCAGCAGTATTCTCGAAATCTACATAAATAACATAACTAACATAATTACCGGTTTACCACAACTCATTGTTAATTAGTTTGCTGACAATTAGTATAATTCATAGACCAGGGATCGCAAACCTTTGGCATGAAATTCTAGGCACGACACCGATATTCCATTGAAGAACGAAATGTAACTTCTGGGTATATTTTTTCAGGATTAGTTTTATTTATAGGTAAAAGGTTCATCACTCCTGTCAAAGACCATTCATTCAGTGTGAGTCTTCATCATATGCACATATTGAAATGAGGGCAATTTTGCCTAATTTTATCGACGGAAAAAAGTTGCATTTTCGCATACCACGCTTATACCTCAATCAACATTTCCTATCTACCATAGATATATGTATCATGAAAGAACATTTTTACATTACTATGCTATCAACTGTTAAAGAAAGCACACTTTTTAAATTTTTTTAATACATTTTTATCGACGTATCGCGGCCTTTTCCGCCTGATCACTTAAAAATGTTTTCACTTCTCATGCTCTAAAAGTTCGTCTTTATGTTGTGCTTAGGCGACATAAAATCGCTTTTTATGTTCTAGTGCATAAAGTAAATTTTTTTTCTGAGACTAAGGTAATCAGGCCCAACAGCCACACGTACAATAAAACTTCGCAGATTAAAGTCGTGATTTATTTCATTTTCTTTAATTTATACCACTTCCGTGTTTTCTATCGTTAATTTAATAAAATCAGGTAAAATAGTTGTCATTTATTATTTAAAAACGCAATGAAACGTTTTTATGACTTGGCAGTATGAAGTACCCAAGTCGAATGACAAATGTTGAAATTGAAAAAAAAAAAAACTTTTAAAAAGTTTCGTGGCGGTATTATCTGTGGTGGCGGGAATTAGCTATGCTTTGCAACATTTTTGATTAATTATGTACTGTATACTTTATGCCTGTTTCATTTTCTCGCAATCGAAATGAAAAGCAGAGTGTATAACTCAGGCATAAACGAGCCATTTTACCCCTCGACTTAACTATCCACCCTCGCCTGCGGCTCGCGTGGATATAAACGTCTCGGGGTAAAATAGCTTCTTTTATGCCTTAGTTGTACAATCTACTATTTCGCTTAAATCCTGCGGCGGCGCCAAGCCACGCCCCCTTAAAGTTTTCACAATTATTAGGAAAGCGGTAACGCACAATTAGCTGCAACCTGCACTGCGCAACTTAGGACGCATCACGTGTACTCCTTTTGTGAATTTTACGGACGAAGTATTTGACCTTGGCGCGCTTACTAGAGAGCGCTACTATTTTTTGAGTGCAAGCAAGCTAAAATTAACTTAGTAGTGGTCAGGCGGGAGTGTCCGCGATAATACATATATTTTTTACGTAAAGCATAATTTTCCCTCATTTCATTAAGAGCACATTGAAGGCTCACACTGTATAAATAAGTAATTTCTTTTCCAAAAGTAATGTACAGACGCCAGCACATCAAGCTACTAAAATCTGTATTAATAGATTTTCAACTTTATCGCTAAAGTATTAGGTTCAGGCTTGATTTGGAAAATTTTAAGTTTCGGGTAGCTTGATGTGCTGGTGTCTGTACAAAGTAGGTATGCGCAGCATTTACAGCCTAGGACTTACAATTGCACAGAGATTTGATCAATGACCCCCATTCTGGATGGAACTTGTGTTACAGGGGTATCCATCCGTCCATTACTTATACAAATCTGGTGTGAAAAAGGTGTGTTGAGCGCGTGTGCAAGTGTAAGTGAGGATGTGTGTACTAGTATAATCATGGGATGTTCAGCAATTGATGATAACACAGTATCCTCGAGTGTAGATAAGCGTGATCTGCATTAGTAATGCTCCTTGTATGCATAAAGCCGTGTTTTCACTGCCCTGACGCGACGAGCGACCTTTCAATCACAATCCGAGGGTTTTGTAGGTAGTTTCTAAACCATTGCTTCATAGGTTTGAAAAATTCGTCTGCTCAACAACGTAAATAACGCAATGAACATGGCTGAACTGTCAAAATAAAAGGGATTGCGATCGAGTGCCATTTTATGTGTGTTGCGCAATAAGCCTGCGGACTAAGCTAGTATGCATTTATATCACTTTGAAGGACACTATTTATATTTTTATTGTTATTACGTCGAGGGGCGTTAAGCGGTAATAAAAAGCAACACACCAAAGAAATTGATATAGCATAATAATTATAACTTAAATAACGTGACTTAGTAGATAACTATGAACCACCTAAAACTTCATTAAAAAAACGCATGCAACAAAATCGCTGACAAAAAACGGACTCGGCTAAAATTAAGTACCTAACCAAATGTTTTCTACCTATGTATGTGTTTTTATTTTGTACGACGGATCCAATTACATAATGCTCACTTTGTTGTACTCGTGTTCTTGAAATTCGAGCACTTGCTCAGTTTTTTTTTTATCTTGCTTAAAACATAGCCGATTTGGCTACCGTTGCCCCTAAGAATAAAAAAACCTAGCGGTTGATAGATGTCACATCACAGTCATGTCTTCGGATTGTTGGTCCCAGGTCATGCTGATTTCCTTCACTAGTTAGAGTGCAATCTTTCTGTTGCCGTATTTTTATTTGGGGTCGGAGGAACTGTATTTTTTTTTTTTTTACTTCTGTTAGGGTCTTCCCACATTTATCGACGCGGAATCGGCTTAAGCCGAGTGCGTATCACCACACAACCTACTCGAGTTTCGCTCGTTTCGCCGTCGGCCGGCGTCGTCGCGACGCTTCGTCCGAGCCGAGCCGATGCGAATGGTATTAGTAACTTATTACGTAGACATAAAGGCTTTTTTGACCGGTGTTAGCCGATTCTGCGTCGATAAATGTGGGGAGACCCTTATAGACCGCGCCGTTACTCTGCATCTGTCCGCGCGGAACAAGTTGGCCGCGCCTTAGGTATGTGAGCGGTGGGACGGAGGGGCGGGGGCGCATTACTCAGTGCGTTGCGAACCCCTGTCCCCACCTCAGCGGCCAACTATTCCGCGCGGACTATACTTAGTCATCATTTCGGTAGTCACCCCCTTTCTAGCCATATCATCTTTCACACAGACCATACATCGTTTCTTTGGTCTTCCCCTTCTGTATTAGCCATCCACACTCATAATCAAAATTCTCGTCACGATATTTTCCTCATTCCTCCTCATCACATGCCATCACAGCCCATCCCATGCTAACCGATTTCCACACAACTTTTCAGTAGAAATGCCACTTTCAGATTTCCTCATACATATTATACAGTTTATGCTGTTTATCCATTCGCGTAACCGTTTTCAGAGCAGTAGAGATGAAATAAATTCCACAAAGTAAGTAGGAATCCGTCTGGGTTCAAACCCAAGACCTCCAACTCGTAGATGGCGGCTGTGTCCACTGGGTTACCTAATATGTATAATGATAGTGTAATATTAGTAAAATCACATTCCAAAAACATAAACTCATATTAGAATTTACTGTTTTGGCTTATTAGTTGATTCGCCCAAAAATAAATTAACTTCGTGAGAGTCGCCTATAGATTTTTTTTTTGAAGTGAAAACTTCTTTAGCGGCGTTGAACACTTTTTGTAATGGGTAAAAAATGTTAAACTCGCGTCAGGGCATCGCGTCAGGACACGTGACCGTCAGGAGAGATTCCCCCCCCCCCCCCACTCTCTACGGTGGCGGCGGCGCCAACCGAAGTGAACCAAGTTTAGTGACACACGACAATGGATGGATGGATGGATAGATGAATGGATGGAAGTCGAAGTGGAAGTCGAAATGGAAGTCGAAGTGGAAGTCGAAGTGGAAGTCGAAGTGGAAGTCGAAGTCGAAGTGGAAGTCGAAGTGGAAGTCGAAGTGAATTTCGAAGTGGAAATCGAAGTCGAAGTGGAAGTGGAAGTCGAAGTGGAAGTCGAAGTGGAAATCGAAGTGGAAGTCGAAGTGGAAGTCGAAGTCGAAGTGGAAGTCGAAGTGGAAGTCGAAGTGGAAGTCGAAGTGGAAGTCGAAGTGAAAGTCGAAGTGGAAGTCGAAGTCGAAGTCGAAGTGGAAGTGGAAGTGGACGTGGACACACTGCTGTGTATTCGTAACATTCGTGTATTCGTAACAAAGTGCATCTATTAATGAAAAAAGGGACGCAGAAATAGTGAAAAAAAAATGAGTTATATTAATTCAATTAATAGTTGATTTATTTCAACGTTAATATTCAAGTTTTCACTTCTACCGGCACTCCCGGAGTGCAACCCGTCTTTTTTTTTTTATTATTTAGTTTCGGGCGAGTTAATTCGTGCGAATTGACTAATAAGCCACTATTTTATTTATTAATCAGGTCATGATCTACAATACAATCTAGAAATGGTCACTTATCCAATCGAAGTGAATTTTCTGCTTTTTAACGGGAAACTTAGTTTACTTTAAAATTATTTTTACTTCAAATAATATTTGTTTTACCAACAAAACCCACTAATGGTGCTCTTATCACGAGTCTAAGAACTTTATCGATATGTCCTTGGCGACTTCTGTCTTATCGGACTCACCCAAAACCGAGTTATCGATACGATAAAAATTACAGGTAAACGTTTACATAAGGGCTGCAACTATCTAAGTCAACAATTTTATCGATATTCGTTTATTACTTACTGCACCTAAACCGTCATTACATATATTTTATTTTTATGAAGAGCTGATAAGTCGTCAAAAGAAAATATTGATAAAAAAGTAAAGTTATGAAAACATAAAGTCATTTTATACGTTTTCTTTTTGTTTAAACCATGTTTTAACTTTTAGTACGTGTGAAACTCAACACTACTTTTAATTTTATTTTAACGTAGAATTTAGCGAAACGCTGAAACGACGTATTTTTAGGTTTACAAAGATAATTAAATCGAATGAACTGTAATAGACTATATGTATACTGTATAGTTTACTACATACCGAATATTCCCGATCAGTCACACCTTGACCTGACTCCACACTATGGACGGATGGAACTTTTTTCCCCGATTGTCAACAGTGTTAACAATAGTGATGTAACTGATCGGGAATATTCGAAAAGAAAATCCCGTTCGTCAAAACTGTGTGTGAACGAATAAAACGTTTTTTTCCCGATCGTCAAGTGTGGACGAAAAGGTGTGACTGATCGGGAATATTCGCTACATTACAACTAAAATCATAGGTATCAAAAGCGCATTTTTTTAATTATTTTTTTATTGCTGAATGGACCCGCTCTTGACCTCGATCACGCCTGATGGAAAGAAAAAAATCTAAAAACATTTTAAAATTCAATCACATCCCACACTTTTCTCTTATATTTTTTATTTTATTTTATTTGTTGTTTTCTTGTCTGTGGTCGCATGTAGTACCTACTGAGGTCCTGGGTTCAATTCCCAGGTCGGGCAAAGTGTTATTTGGTATTTCTTTAGTACTTCTATCTGGAATTTCTCAGTAGCAGCCTGGAGTCTAGATTTGTGCCTTGATGGTACTAGGCTCGCATAGGTTACTTATCGCTAGGTTACATGGGACTTAAACATAACTGGCGAAATCGTGTACCATAAGGTTCGCCTCTGCCCAACCCTTTGGAGAACCAAAGCGTGATACTATCTGTTATTACTATCACACGTGAGTCAGTTTACCTCTACGTCATGCTCAATTTCCCGTTTAAAATAACAATGCCGTCTTCACATTTTTTTACAGGGGCATTCCTTTAACAACCCTTTGTTTTTAATTTAAGTAACTTGTTCTAGGGTTAGGGTGATCTTCCATGCGGAAAACCATACTCTTATGTGTCCATGTAGGTACTAAAGAATCCACAAACATGACGAATCGGCCAAAGTCAGAGGGGAAATTCTCGTAATTTTAAGAACGCTCACAGTCTGATCCTCATCATCATCTACCTAGCCTTTTCCCAACTATGTTAGGGTCGGCTTCCAATCTAACCGGATGCAGCTGAATACCAGTATTTTACAGTCTCGTCTCAGTCTCAATCTGTCAAAAATACCTCTAATTTCCCTACATTTTTGACATTGGTTGTAGCTGAGATGAGATCGCGACTAGATTTTGAACGTTTAATTATGGGAATTGGCCTTCAGATCTACACTTCTTCTTCTTAACGTGTCGAGCGCAATCTAAATGGACTCGGCCCAGAATTGGGCTACTTGTTTGGTGCCATCGCCAGCGTCAACCAGTTCCTGTAACTTGCAGCTGACAGGACACGCAGAACACGATATTAAGTGTCCCATCGTTTGTGGAACAGCACCACATTTATATTCCAAAGACTACACTAATTAAAAGAAATTGATTTGAAGAAAATTTCACGAAATTGTCGCTTTCGCCTCAATAAAATTCTTCAGTTTAATGGTTTATCTT
Source organism: Amphipoea lucens (assembly GCA_947508005.1). Lineage (NCBI taxonomy): Eukaryota > Metazoa > Arthropoda > Insecta > Lepidoptera > Noctuidae > Amphipoea > Amphipoea lucens. Next base: position 15,627,506 of record OX382370.1, read on the forward strand.
TAATTTTTATCTTAGATATGGCACAAATACAGTGTTTTGTGGATATGGGTCATTGGATACACGTATTTTGTACTTTTATCGAGATGTACCAAAATTTTATTGCTTGACAATGAATGTCTTAATGTGTGAAGGTATTGTGAGTAACAAAAGATTCTCGAATAGATATAATAGAAGATTGTTCCTGCATAGCTATTCACAACCACTTGATACGCTTCCGTACCGTATCGAACATCAATCAATATTATCGTAGGAATCCTTTAAACGCTTCCCCTGTTAACAACTCCAAAACCCGAAAATGTTGACAGTTTAAATCAAATAGACGACCGCTATTCTTCCAACAGCTGTTTGCTGTCGGGAGCAAGGCAAATCAGGTTATCGAAATGTGTCACTTTCGATACGATTGCCTGTCGAATGGTTGTGAATAGCTATGATGGAGACGTTTTTCTTTATAAATAAGGCGATAAAGATATATCATCCGCCTCCGGCTGGAGTCTTTTGGGAATTGTGATTGAGTGTTACTACAGTATCTTTATTTCACGACGCGCGCGCTTTACTTGTGGATACCAAGTGTACACGCTGTGAAAAACGTCTCCAGGAAAAATCCTCTATTATTATCTATACGAGAATTTTTTGTTACAATACGTTCGCATCACACACAAAGGAAGAGGAAGAGTTCTGGCCGAAGGGTGTTGTGTACCGCCGCCGGTTTCGTGGCTACATGACACCAGTTAGCGAAACACGACGCAGACACTACGTGTGCGTTAGTTTTTAGTGTAATTATAATGTTGTACATGTATTTATAGTATTTTAAAGTTATATCGATAAATATATTAATAAATGGATGAATAATAGTAGATTGTACAACTAAGGCATAAAAGAAGCTATTTTACCCCGAGACGTTTATATCCACGCGAGCCGCAGGCGAGGGTGGATAGTTAAGTCGAGGGGTAAAATGGCTCGTTTATGCCTGAGTTATACACTCTGCTTTTCACTTCGATTGCGAGAAAATGAAACAGGCATAAAGTATACAGTACATAATTAATCAAAAATGTTGCAAAGCATAGCTAATTCCCGCCACCACAGATAATACCGCCACGAAACTTTTTAAAAGTTTTTTTTTTTAATTTCAACATTTGTCATTCGACTTGGGTACTTCATACTGCCAAGTCATAAAAACGTTTCTTTGCGTTTTTAAATAATAAATGACAACTATTTTACCTGATTTTATTAAATTAACGATAGAAAACACGGAAGTGGTATAAATTAAAGAAAATGAAATAAATCACGACTTTAATCTGCGAAGTTTTATTGTGCGTTTGGCTGTTGGGCCTGATTACTTTAGTCTTAGAAAAAAATTTTACTTTATGCACTAGAACATAAAAAGCGATTTTATGTCGCCTAAGCACAACATAAAGACGGACTTTTAGAGCATGAGAAGTGAAAAGAAATTTACTGTCAAGCAATAATGTTTAGGTACAGACGCCAGCACATCAACCTACCCGAAACTGTCAGATTTTCCCAATCAACCTTGAACCTAATGCTTTAGTAATAAAGTTGAAAATCTATTAAAGAAATTTGACAGATTGTAGTAGGTTGATGTGCTGGCGTCTGTACATCATGTGATAAAATACGTGTATCTAATACCTCATATCTGAGATAAAAATTAAAGATAAACCATTAAACCGAAGAACTTTATTCAACATGGCAGCCCGTGAAGTTCAAATTTTCTTACGTTACTTGCAGTTTCAGGTTGTATGTTGATCTAAATGACGTAACAAGTATGTATTTACAAAATTCCGTACTGTCTGGGGAGTTTCGCTAGCTTATTTAATTTGAACCTGACAAATAAATAAAATTTAAGTGCGTACTTATAAAAAAAAAATAGTCTGCCTGTCTGTTTGTTTCGACTAATCTCCAAAACGGCTGGACCGATTTTGATTAAATTCGACATGGGGGTACTTTGAATTGAACCCTGGGGATGGACAAAGACTACTTTTTATCGACATACCACGCGAGCGAAACCGCGGGCGGAAGCTAGTCTAATAATTATTTCATTGGAGAGAAAGTAAAAGCGTAGGTGTTAGTAATGAACGAAAATTACATCGGTAAAGGTGAATTGTCTGGTGATTCATCTGATTTACGTAGCGAGAGGCCATAACATGAATCAAACATTTTACTTAGAGATGATTTACGCCAAGTGTAAACTCAAAATAAACAGCATTTTGTACGCCATTTATAAGGTAAACTTAGATTTACGTTGTTGTTCTTTTGAATACATGCGAAAATATCTGAAGATTACTTTGAAGATTGTAATTTACTTTTCAAATATTTTCTCTTTGTATATCTATTATAATATATGGATACTAACAATAAAGTTGAAGAGGATTTGAAAAATTAATTTTGCAAATGCAAAAAGTTTTTTTTCTGATTCAAATGATAGCCCAATTCTTGAGAAAGGTTATAGGCTATTTATAATCACGCCAGGACTCTTAGGGGCCGAGCAAAAAGTAGGTAAGAAACGTCACAGCGCGGTCATGCGATGCGATGCGACGGGGTGGGTCGGAGGAACAAGAAATTTCATGCAGACTATGTCGCGGGTAGAAGCTAGTTATTCTTTAAAATACTTTTCCATTACTTACATATCGGGACCCCTTCGTGTCTCAGAAAATACGTTAAGCTGTTGGTCCGACTGTCATTCTTAGATCTTTAACAAGCGTTAGGCGTGGGTTTTAGTCAGTAAGAGTCTGACACTCCCGCTCCACCCAGTGCGGGAGGGGTCATTTGATGATTTCCTATCCATAAATAAAAAAAAGGGGTGGTCCTTGTCAGAAGCGCAAAAGTATGACTTTACCAAAGGGTATTGTATTACCCAGTAACTGGTTTGTGGTGGTCCGATAGGCAGTCGCTCCATATAAAATACTGGTATTCAGCTGCATTCGATTAGACTAGAAGCTGCACCCAACATGGTTGGGAGAACGTTAGTTAAATTGATTATTCCTAAATGTACCGACCAAATCATAAGAATATCTTCAAAAAAAAAACTACTAAGTGAAAAATAACTTTAATTTCGGAAGTCCGTGTCGTTGTTTCCGCATTTTCGTTTTTTGACACCGACTTCCGAAATTAAAGTTATTTTTCACTTTGTAGTTTTTTTTTGAAGTTGGTTGTTTTTTTTTTGTAAAAAGTTTTTATTTTTCACTTTTTAGTTGTACCTACCTACCCCACACAAATTCAATTAACACTAGTGCATTGAAGAAATGAAGACATCGATTAGAAGAATCATCAAAATGCCGGAGATGCAGTACATTTATGCATATAACTTCGTACATAAGAATGACTACCTAATGTGTTATACGCTAAAACCATCCTGAAAGTATGTAGATCACATTAGTGAAAGAATTTTCAAAATCGGTTCATTAGTTTTTGAGAAAATCACGGACATACAAACATACATACATACATACGGGTCGAACACAGAACCTCCTTTTTTGAAGTCGGTTAAAAACACCAGAATATCTCGAGCAATGATGCCAGTTGATCCATGAAAAGTTAATTATGTCTGCATTTAGGCACTTGAGCCCATCTTAACTTTGGATTAGCATCGCGGCGCCACGCGTTTAGCTCTCGACTTGAATTATAAATGTATTTGCATATTTCATAGGCATTCGATTTTAACGTCGTGTACAGACGACCCGATCGCTTCAATAATTGTTTTGACAGTTGAAAATCCTGTGTTATTAGGTTTTTCCATCAGGAATTTCTCGGCAGCAGTCTGGGGTCTGGATTTTTGCCCGGTTGGCGGCAATAGGCTTGCCACTATTACGTGGGGAGCACACGAGCACGGCGATACACACGAGTGAGATGCATCGACGACAGAGGCAACTGCATCTGTCGCCACGCGTCGGCGGCGTGTCGCTCGTCTGATTGAGTACGGTGCACAAATACACGATTGGCTTGTAGTCGGCGGCTGCAGTTACAGCTGTCGTCGACGCGTGTCGCTCGTGTGTATGCGCACAAAGTTATTATCGTAGACTAAGTAAGGTAAGTACATCAGAGGGTAAACAATTCTCGTAATTTTAAGAACGTTCACAGTCTGATTTCAGTCTCAATCTGTCAAAAATACCTCTAATCTCCCTACATTTTTGACAAGTTTTTGACATCGATTGTCGCTGAGGTAGGATTAAAGCCAGGGAAACACCCGGGACAACTGTCCCACGACATGTCAAGCGAATCCGGGCGATTTCGCTTGACATACCTGGCGACATCGCGCGACTTATGTCCTTATGACTTATGTACGTCGAGCAAGTCCGGCAACGTCGCACCACTTCACCCGACGTCGCTGGCGACACGTGTCGCAGGACATTTGTCCCTAGTGTATCCCTGGCTTAAGACTATTATACATTTTGAACCGTTTTAAATTACGGGAATTGGCCTTCAGAAATAGATTCTATACCTAGCCACAAAGTTGGTATAAAGCTGCGCGTCTGTACCAATCCTTAGACAAACACTTGTTCGTGGAATTGCTTTTCTTATTTGATATGGAAATTTTGTTATGTCAGAATATCTACTATGTAAATATACAGGAATATTGCTGAAATATAAAACGAACGATAAGTATTTCAAGAGCTTAATATTATTATGTTCGCTTAGGTTTTATACAAAGTGTAAAAAAATTAACCTTAAAAACTTTAAGAGGTGCTTTAGACCATCGAACTTAACAACTTTCACTATGGGACCAACTCCGAAATCACGAAAAAAAAATCAGCTGTTTCATACAAAAGTTCAATACCTACTCGGCCAAAATGTAGATATTTAAAAAATACAAAATACACGCAGACAAAGTCGCAGGGAACAGCTAGCTAAAATATAATGGCGAATAAATGGAATTTAATAATAGTTCAAAAGCAAACGAATAAGAAGCGAACCCTAAACATCTGTATAAAGAAATATTTCCATTGAACCTTGTTGTAGCACCCGAGGGGGCTCTTTATTGTATCGCGGGTGCTCGTGGCTCCCCAATCGTGAATTATGACCCGTTAAGCACCCCTAAAAAAATGAGAGCAGGGGTGGCCCAGTAGTAACGGCCGCGACTTACGAGTTGTAGGTCGTACGTTCGAACCCAGACCTAGGCGCTTTACTTCGTGTAAATTATTTATTTAATCACCATTGTCCTCAAAACGGTGAAGGAAAACATCGTGAGGAAACCGGCATGTCCTAGAACCAAAAAATCGAAGACACGTGACATCCACCAACCAACCCGCACTGGGCACGCGTGGTCGATTACGGCCCACTCCCTCTCACCGAGAGGAGACCTGTGTCCCAGCGGTGGGAACATTATAGGCTGATTATCCTTATTTATTTATTTATTTATCTTTAAATCAGGTATAACCCATATATTGATTAGTATTACAACTTAATCCTATGTTAGTACTTATAATAAATTAAAAACACAGTCACTAATAATACTTAATTACGCCACCTCCTGGCGACACCTGGCAACAGTACATGCACTGCGCACAGGTGCCCCATGAGGTGGCCCTCAGTCTTGCTAGCAACAACGCTCAGAAGACTTATGCATGCATGAAAAATTGCTTTACAAATATTGGTTACCATTACCAATTTGGCTAAAGCTGAAAGCAATTTAGGGGATAGCCTATTTAGCTTATGGGTCCTTGATCGTTACCCTAATTCACGTCTTGAATATTGCTAGTATCCCAGTAAACAGTAATCAATCATCCTTAGGTACTACCCTCATCTAGTTTGAGCATGTACGAGTATATGTAAAGCCTACTTATATGTATACAAGGTGTTTTTTTTGAAATCCCATAACTCTAGGGGGTCATTGTACTCATCATTATGAACAACTTTTACTATGGGGTCAAACCTGAAATCTCGAAAAAAAATCAGCTGTTCCCTACATTTATGTTCGCATAACTCGTCAAAATGTAGCAAAAACAGCTGATTTTTTTTTTCGCGATTTTAGATTTGGTCCCATAGTAAAAGTTATTCATAATGATGAGTACAATGACCCCCTAGAGTTATGGGATATAAAAAAAAACACGTTGTATATTCCGTTTTCAATTTAGTTTCCAAACATGTAAACAAATATGTGTCTTTGGAAAAACCACTTTAATACCCACACATAAAGATATATATTTTTTATTGTTTCAGATATTTTTACAATTACCTATCATCAAAACTCTAACGCGGCAACCTTATCTGTTTCTGACACCCATCACAGATGCCTTGAGTTATTTTAGAGGAAACAAAAACCAGTGTTGCCAAGAAAAATAATGCACCGATTCCCATCTGCGTGCTCTGTATTACATAACATACTGCGCTGTTGTTCTGGTCAGTGTTGCCAACAAATGAGTACGCAAGGTGATACTCACTTCCTTTTTATCTCACCATTGTGGAGTCTGTAGTATTAATATAATTGTCCGGAAACGTAAGAAACGTTCGTGTGTGACATATTGTTGGCATTGTTTCTTCGAAGTTATACTTTGTTTTTTTTTCCTTGCCTTGTGTAGCTACTGCTCCAAGAAAGAGCCGATGAAAGGAAACCCCCCTCTAACTCCCAAGCGAAAAGTTATGGACATAATTATGATTGTGCATTCTTCCCTTTTTGACCTATGGATCTCAGACTTGGTCTTTGACAAACGTTCAGAAGACCAAACTCAAGGTTTTTCAACGTGGGATGGAGCGCAGTATTCTAGGCGTCAAATTAACAGACCATAGGTACTGCAACACCACAGCTGCGCTCCAAAACACAGATCCCGTATGCCGCATGAGCTGTGGGCCCTAAAACAGCTAGAAGGCGTCGCGGCAGACCCCGTAGACGATGACGATGGCGGGACGAGCTGGACAAAACAAATGACCAGTGGCCCAGATTCAGAGCACAGAATAAATAGTATAAGCTCAGAGACTCAAGCGCAGTCATTCACACGCGCTTATCGAGGCCGATCGATTATAGAAATGAAAGAGTGACGGATACAATTACGTGGCTAGAAAATATTTTAAAAGCCATTTATTTTTAAAAGAGTAACCGTGGACTTTTTTGCCGGTACTTCTCCAGAGGAAGCGACGTATTGGAACCGTGCACCTAGCTTCTGACGTTTCTTAAGTGCACATATAGGTTTATCACACTAATATTATAAAGGCGAAAGTTTGTGAGTGTGTTTATATGTTTGTTACTTCTTTACGCTCAAACGGCTAAACCAATTTTGATAAAATTATGTATGGAGGTAGCCGACACCCTGGATCAACATATAGGCTACTTTTTATCCCGATATTCCCACGGGATAGACATTTACGCGGGTGAAAGCGCGGGACGCAGCTAGTGTAAAATAAAATGCTTTGAATTTTTTTTTCGCGCGGAAAATTCTGATATCGCGATGTAGGATACGTCAGTCGTAGTAAGCTTGTGATGGTACAGATGACGCCACATATCCACAATCATGGTGGTTTCCTCCCACTTCGCATCACCTGGTATAACGCCGCTACTACAAATAACCTTGCAGCTCAATAAAGTGTTAATTAAACTATTTATCAAGGCAATAATACGATACACAGCGATCACGCAAACTACGCTAGAACGTAAATATTGTGTAAATTATGCAATGAAAAAAATTTTTTTGAGCTCTGTTTTACGATTTTTTTTTTATCATGATACTATTTACTTTATATCACTAAATACAAATAAATTATATTTTTAAATATTAGAATATAAAAACTAAAAAAAATATTTTTAAAAATAGTAGCCCACCGGTATCGGGAACAGGGCTCAAGCTACTGGCGCGGCGGTCAGGACTCCAGAGGAAGGAACCTCCTGACAATGCGGGCCGTGTCCAGAAGTACCGCTTTCTGAATCAAGCCCTTGATCCAGCTGCCAAACGAGAGCCTTCTATATTATTTTATTATTATGAAATTTTTTTGAACGATTCTTTTTTTTAACATTTGACAATACACTAATTTTTTTCTGGCTTGCAGCTTGTACCTAATATGTTACCAATACGCCTAACTATACCTTAATCTTTTTATACTATACTTACCTATATTTATTTATTAAAACTTTATGCTACAAGTAAAAGAAATACTGTACAAAGGCGGACTTAATGCCTGAGGCATTTTCTACCAGTCAACCTTAGGGTGATGCAGACAAAACTTGGCACGTGCAACGTACAGGATAAATAGCTAGGAAATGACAATAAAATACAAGAATAAATACTAATACATACATACATATAAACAAAATGAACTGTGAGGAGAAAAAATATATCGGTAGAGGAGAAACCAAAAAAACGAATCCAGCAAATCAGCGCTGGGATGTTACGGCAAACTTTTGACGGATATGTTCACGACCTTTAGGCAGTGCATTAGTTTTTTTACGAATTGGCTAGTCTGTCTGTCGTTATACACCCTCTATATGCTGTACCTAGATATTAGAATATGGCAACATCCTATTTATTCTGTGTCATTGCAATTATTATACAACAAGTTTCAACAACCGGCGTCCCAGACGTGGCTTACGTAATTTAAAAAGGCAGTAATTGCGCAGTTGCCTTTAATCTTAGTTGTTTTAACTATTGGTTGTCGCTTTGGTAGTGTTGTGAAACTTACTGGTTATTGTTAGCCTGCATCATCCCACTGTTGGGCAAAGGCCTCTCCACATGACTTAACTCTTTCGATCCAGAACTCTCGTCTGTCTATTTAGTACCTAAAACTCTAAGTCAAAGAGGTGGCTTGGGACCTGCGCCCTAAAGCCCGGTTTCTACCGCGAGCGGAGCGGACCCATTAATGACTTCTTTTACCTCGCAAGAGAGTTATCTTTTACGAGGTAAAAGAAGTCATTAATGGGTCCGCTCCGCTGCTTGGTCAATGGGCCGTCTTAGTTCCCACCAAGAAAGAGTCGAGCGGAAATGACTCAGCGGGCAAAAAGAGTAAAAGTGAGCTCGCTCATTTCTAGTCTATTTCTCATTTTCCGTTCAGCTCGCTCTGCTCATTCTTCTGTTTCATTTCTCTTTTGCGGTGGAAATCAGACGCCTAAACTCTTTCTTGGTGGATACGTAACCCTATTTCATGAAAACGAAGTCAGCTTCGCTTAGCCATTTCCGGCTCACTACTCTTTCGCGGTGGAAACTGGGCTTTATTGCGTAACACACTATCAATCGCAATCAGAATCATTTTGTGAGATATTATTGCTGATCCATTGTTTTTATGTTCAAAAAATGTGTCTGCTCAACAACGTAGGTAAGTGACGCAATTAATGTTGTTGAACTGTCAAAATAAAATGCTACTGATTACACAAGTACCCCGCTGGATAAAGATAGCTTTTAATCTATTGAATACTTAAACTAAGTGGAAAAAATACGTATTATTGAAGCTAACAACTATCCAATTTTTATATTGGTGGTCCCTGAGGCATAGGTACCCAATCCATTAAACAAGAATTTTCTAAATCGATCCACAATTCCCGGAGATATCGCGTTATCGCGTAACATACATACAAAAAAAATACATTCGAATTGAGAACCTCATCCATTTTTGAAGTCGGAACTTCAAAATTAAAACTTAGATAGGTAAGTACTGAAATTAAACCTTTCTAGGTTTACTTTCAGCCAAGCTTACCTTATCTAAAAAGGTTTCATTTAATTTCAATTCTACATGTCAGTAAGTTCCTAATTGTTTCTACAAGGAACAAATACCGTGGTCTAATGTGGATACAATTTAAAGCGTTCTGTTTCGCGAACCTAACGTTGTTGACATTTGAAACGTCACAATTATATGGAACGGCCGCATTTTTTTTTAAATAACCCAGCGAACTATAGCACCGCACTACCGTAGGTATACCGTTCCTTGTTAGTTAACGTCAGTTCGTGGAAAAGGGCACTATGTGATGTACCGCTAATATCTGAGGGGCAATTCTCGTTATTTTAAAACGTTCACAAGTTTGATCTGTCTCAATCTGACAAAAATACCTCTAAGTAATTTCCCTACATTTTTGACATTGATTATCACTGAAATGAGATTGCGACTCGATTTTTAACGTTCAAATTACGAAAATTGTCCTTCAAGTAGAACTAGGCAGTTTGTTTACAATTCCATTGCCACACCGTGTTTACAAATATAACTTTGCGTTTGACAGCACCAAACAGGTTTCGATTTTCAAATGTTTTGATACCAATTGTAGGTTATGCTGGTTATGGTTTTTTATATTTGGAATTCCAAACCATTCATTGACCACGGTCACCGTCTGGCTAAAGAATGATTATATTCATTGTTGGAGAAATCAATATTATTAAGGTCACTGGCCTGCAAGTAAAAGTGGCTTTAAATTTAACTTTAAACTATGTTCAATGTAAGTTGTATGCTTTTGACACAATTGTCTCATATTAATCCACATGCTAGGTTCTTACACTTATGCAGATAAATGTTAAGAACACAACACAATTTATTTAATGCCTCATAATACCTAATACATATAAGTAGTGCAACTGATCCAATTAATTGAATTACTCACCATCATAATTGAAGTATGCATATTCTGTATTCAGCACCTCGCTTGTCCCATATCGACACGGGAGTCAAACCCGGCACCAACCGCCGCTTACATCATACGCGCCAAAATAAACTCCCTCCGAAAAAACACACGTCAATCAACAAACACAAGGTTAAACACCAACTAACCAACACTGAAATTAAAACAATAGTTTAACGACGTAAAGGAATTTTAAACGAAATCAACCTGTTTATATAAAAGTCACTGGGAAGACGTTTCAGGTAGTCATTCATAAATAAGTGGAGTCACTATCAAAAACAAAACACGGTAAAGTTTGTAAATACGTAATTTGTGAACGAAAAAATGACTAACAAACAGCACCTCCACCTCGGGCCGCGACACTGCACTAACTGACGTGCCGCACGGGCACGAGCGTAGCCTGCGAGCGGCTACCTGATATCTCTAGCGCATTCCCACACGACAGAAACCTTTGCGTAAGAAAGAGACAAACAGACCACCTCACGATGCGTCCACGAAATTGCATTTCGGTGCACTTGCATTTCTGGATATGACCACAGTATAATAAACATAGACGGAGTTTACGGAGTTATAGTATTTCGGCGGCATACATTTAGAACTTGTCATTTTCATCTGTCATTCATTCATAATAATACTCATGGTGGTGGCCACTTTTATTTTAGGATTTGTATTGGTGGCAATTGTTTTTTTCTATAGGTAAGTACATAATTATTTCTTTATAAATAAAACAAAGTCGAGTTAGTTACACCATTATAACTCAAGAACGGCTGGACTGATTATTATGTTCTTTGATTTATTGGATTTGTCTCCGCTCTGAATAGTAGAATAACTTTTAAAACATGAGAAAAAAAAAATACATAAAAAATACGCCGCTTTTCGGTTGAGTATCGCGCGTTTGCCAATAAAATAAATACACGTGATATATTACTACACCCCCCTCCCCCCTTGTGATATTTTGTGATTTTTTATGTACCCCTCCCCCCCTTTCGAGCCGACAGCCACTTACATGCTCTGTGCTACGCGTCAGATCTTGATGCGATTGTCACCATTCGTTGAGAGGATTTTTCTGAAAGATTTATGTATGGAGAAATCTCGATGTTTTGTAAAGTCGTAAAAACCGTGGGAAGCAAGAGCAAGGGCATTCGCTAATTCGCTAGTATTATAAAAAAACAACCGAACTTCCATAAAAGACACTAAGTAAGTACCTACAAATTGAAAAATAAGTAGGTACCTTTAATTACGGAAGTTGGGTTCGCATTTTCGTTGGTTGCCACCGACTTCCAAAATTAAAGTACAATCCGAATTTAAAGTTCAATCAAAAAAGGAAGTTCTGTATTCGACCCGTATGCATGTATGTTTGTATGTCCGCAATTTTCTCAAAAACTAATGAAGCAATTTTGATAATTCTTTCATTAATGTGATCTGCATACTTTCAGGAAGGCATACTGCATCTCCGGCATTTCTATGTGAATTTTGATGACTCTTCTAGTCAGTGTCTTCAATTCTTCAATGCACTAGTGTGTGGGCCGTGGGGTAGGTGCCTACAAACAACTAAAAAGTGAAAAATAAAAACTTTTTTTGAAGTTGGTTATATGTATGTATAAACAACCGATCTCAAAAAAAAAAAAACCGGCCAAGAGCGTGTCGGGCCACGCTCAGTGTAGGGTTCCGTAGTTTCCCGTCCGTCACAATAAGTGTTCCCACGTACAATTCGATAATACCCGACCCAATGTAATAAGTACCTACAGCGCCATCTCTCGGGGATTTGGGTTACTAATTAGTACATAGACGTGCCAGAAGTTTTCGGTGGTAATTTTGGATTGCGAGAACCAATTTTAATCATTCTTTTTTTGTTTGAAAAAAGATACGTTCAGGATAATAAAATATGTAAACGAAGTTAAAAAAAAATGCTTGCATATACGACTATACTACAAACTTAGTCCAGAAATGATTTTGTACAACTTTTGTCTTTTTTGTACAAAAACTGTTGTTTCTATCAAGTTCAAAATAATTTTCCTAGAAAGTTCTTATAAAGTTCTACTTTTCAGATTTTTTTTCATATTTTCTAAACTTATGGTTCAAAAGTTAGAGGGGGGGGGGGGACACATTGTTTTTTACTTTTGGAGCGATTATTTCCGAAATTATTGACATTATCAAAAAATGATTTTAGTAAACCCATATTCATTTTTAAATACCTTTCCAACAATATATCACACGTTAGGGTTGAAATTAAAAAAAAATCACTTCCCACTTTACATATAGGGGGGCTACCCTACTAAAACATTTTTTTCCAATTTTTATTTTACCACTTTGTCGGCGTGATTGATATACATATTGGTACCAAATTTCAGCTTTCTAGTGCTAACGGTCACAGAGATTAAGCGAGGACGGACAGACGGACGGACGGACGGACGGACGGACAGACAGACATGGCGAAACTATAAGGGTTCCTAGTTGACTACGGAACCCTAAAAAACTACAAAGTGGTAAATAACTTTAATTTCGGAAGTCGGTGTCAAACAAAAATGCGGAACCAAAGACACTGACTTCCGAAATTAAAGTTATTTATCACTTTGTAGGTAGGTAGTTTTTTTTTAAGTCGGTTGTTATTTTTTTTGTAAAAAAGTTTTTTCACTTTACGTACCTAGTCTTTTTTGGAAGTCGGGTTTTTTTTTGTAAAAAGTTTTTATTTTTCACTTTTAAGTTGCACCTACTTACAATTAGACTTACCCCACACAAATCCGTAGCACTACTTGCTATGTAAATATCAGTGACAGGAAGTCATTATAACATCATCAATATAAAATAAGTGGCAAAAATACGTATTATTGAAGCTAATTCAAAAACTACCCAAGGAAAGTTCATATTTATCACCCTTTATACACTACCCATTAAAAAAAATTTTTTTTTGAAAGTCATGTCATTTATTTCATAAAAATATAAATACATTGTGTTGAAATTTAAAAAAATAACATATTACATTTGCAATTAAAATAAAGTTCATTAAATACATTTTGAAAAGTAAATAAAACCAATAATAATTAAAAATTCAAGTACAATAAATTATAAATAATAAATGTCAAAATAATAAAAACAGCAATAAAATAATAAAATAAAAGCAAAAGCAATAAAATAAGTTACAATGTCATGTGTCATCTAGGAATTCATTGATACTGTAGTAGCCTTTCCCCAACAAGTAGGTCCTCAATTTGTTTTTAAATAAGTTGACACTGTATTTTGTTTTGAATTATATAGGCAACTTGTTATACATATAGAACTACAGACTGATACCTCGGGCTATGTTTAACAACTTTCAATTTCGGTTGAATAGTATTGAGCAAATCTTTCCTACGTGTGCTAGCTCTAATTTGTCTCTGCTCATCAGTCTCAATTTTGTGCAAATTTTTAACTAAGCTGCTTAGTAGCACTAAAATGTAAAGGCAAGGTACTGTCAAGATTTTAAGTTTAATAAAATGTTCTTTACATGATTCCGTCTGTTTCATCCGGAGCATAGTCCTTAAAGCTCTTTTCTGAATCACGAATGCCATTTGTATGTTGTACTTGTAGCTATTGCCCCAAAACTCGATGCTGTATCTTAGCCTTGACTCCACCAAGGCAAAGTACACACTTCTAAGTTGAGGTAAACTTAATTCTTCCCTCAGTGTCCTAATCGCATAGCATGCCGAGCTAATAGACTTCGTTAAAGACAATGTCTCAACCTTCCAATTCAACAACGAATCAATGTGCACACCTAAGAACTTGACACTATCAACTAATTCGACATTGTTGCCACAAGATACAATCTCCAACTTAGCATTATTTCGTACCGTGGGCTTAAATAAGACACACTGTTTTATTTATGTTAAGTTTCAAATTATTAGTACTGAACCAGTTTTCAAAAGCTTTCAAGAGAGCATTGATCTTGGATTCTAATTCTAGTATATCGTCTGCAGCTACTATCGCATTTGTGTCATCAGCAAAGATTATTAGTTTTGTGTCCTTTACACGTTTCCTTTACACGAAATCGATTACATAACAATTGCCGGAGATATCGCGTAACAAACATACATAAAAAAACAACATACAGTCGAATTGAGAACCTCCTCCTTTTTGAAGTCGGTTAAAAAACAAAGTCGCTTTTCGTGTGTCTGCTGGAGTTTTTCTAAACTACACCATTTATAAGGGGGCGTCCATTAATTACGTGAGGTGATTTTGGTGATTTTTGGACCCCCCTCCCCCCTTAGTGAGATATCGTGAGATTTGGCTCGACCCCCTCCCCTTCCCTCTAATCTTACGTGAGATTGTTCAAAATGCGTATTTTCATTGTAAATACGTTGATCTATGCTTCATTGTGTTAGATTTATTTAAAAAATGTTTCATTATTTTTATATAAGACTCAATTCAATACAGTTTTCTTGCAATTGTACACTGTTTCTTGCGGAAAACAAAAACGTAATTAATGGATGGATGCCCCCTAATGATACGGTTTTCAACGTCATTTAGAGAATTTAAGGTTCTCCCCCACAGGCGCGTTATTATCGGTCGATAATATCGGATGCGTTATTGCGATATCTATTTCATTACTATTTGTATTGGACAGCCACGAAGTTACACACTGCTGCGATAGTAACCACCCAATAGAAGTAGGACGCTTGCGTTCCTGCGTCTTGCGATATCCCGATATAGTTATGAGTTCTTAGAACATTTTGTATACGATCTTACAACGTAGTAACGCGTAGTGTGGGCGGGGGCACAGAATAAATAGTACAGACAGCGTCAGAGAAAAGAAACCCCCTTTGGTAATGAGTCGTTACCAAAGGGGGTTCCTTTTCTCTGACGCTGTCTGTACAAGGCGGGGGGCCCTGTACTGTGTAGGTTATACGCACACTTTAGAAAATATTGGACGATAAAAACGTAGCTGTGTGCATTGATATCCATAATAATATATAATATCCATACTAATATCACACTAATATTATAAAGGCGAATGTTTGTGAGTGTGTGTGTGTGTTTATATGTTTGTTACTTCTTCACGCCTAAACCACTGAACCGATTTAGATGAAATTTGGTATAGATATAGTTTGAGTCCCGGGGAAGGACATAGGATATTGTTTATCCCGATATTCCCACGGGATCGAGACTTATGCGGGTGAAACCACGGGGCGCAGCTAGTATTAAATATATCAATGGCTGTGTGGCAAGGAATCGGGATACATTATCGCAATAACGCATCCTATATTATCGACCGACAAAACGCGCCTGTGGGGAGAGCCTTAATTCCGGAAGGTGTACGTTTGTTTATTGCAGTAATATTTAACTTAGCGCAGAAATGTCGATGTTCTAACATGTCGTCACATTAGTACACTGCACCCGTGCTTAGCAGTTGCCGGTCGCTAGTAAGAACCTAAATTAATTAATTTTCAGTGCGAATGCAGTCGCAGAGGGGAATTTAGATAGCTTTCTGTACACACTGATACATATCAAGCTATAGGCACTTTTCCTGCACCCTAATTGCGTAACACACTATCAATATCAATCAGAATCCGAATCATTTTGAATGATATTGCTAATCCATTGCTTCAAATTATGTCGAAAATGTCTCTGCTCAACAACGTAAATAACGCAATGATGAATGATGTTGAACTGTCAAAATGAAAGGCATTCCTACTGTAAGTGTTTTACGCATAGAAATGTAAAATTCATATATAATAAGGTCCCATTAAAATAGATGGACAGACTTTTAAAAATTATTCAGACCATCAAAATAAGGACGATGGTAAAAATATATATAGGTACCGCATTAGATAGATACTTACAAGCAAAATAATCAGCTAACGAAAATACACTTGCGTGCTGACAATTTATTATTTTAGGTCAAAATCAAATCACTTTAATCAGTGTTTTTTTTTGCTTGGATATATTTAGATAGACGTACTGAGCGCTGTGTTAAAATTTGTCCGTCTATTTTAATTGGACCTTATATATGAATTTTATGGCTTATCTATGGTTTTACGCAATTACCCCGCCGATTGACACAGATACGTGATCTGTACGATTTACGCCTTAATAACAGAACTTAGCAATGCCGCGTGACTGCGACTATATGAAAACCGAAAAAAATCAACATCGATGATTTGTTTATACCTTTTTAGTAGGCGCTAATGCCATTTTTGGGTTTCTTTCTTTCTTTTTAAAGTCTGTAAATGTAGACGGGCAGACGGCGTCTATTCGAGCTCTTTAAATACGTATACATACTTTATTAAACAAGTGATTCGAAAATATCTGTGACACCTAAACTTCTCGACGTATTTTGGCAAATGAGGTATTAAAAAACTGAAAGTGTCATGCTGTTCTGCGGGTAGTATAGGTTGTATAACCCGCCGCCGCTACTGTTGGCGATCCTAATAAATAAATAATAACGTCACGTAAAATCCATCATGGCGGCTTATAGCGGATTTAAAATGTAACCGAACATAATCTTTTAAGGACTGATTTTTAAGTCATCAGAGGACAATTCTCGTAATTATAAGAACGTTCACAGTCAGAAGGCCAATATTCTCGTAATTTAAAACGTTCAAAATCTAGTCACAGTCTCTTCTCGGCGACAAATAAATGTCAAAAACTTGTCAAAATGTAGGCAAATTAGACGTATTTTTGACAGATTGAGACCAGAGATTCTACACCAGAGTGTTAAAATTCTCTGACGAATGTAGGCTTTTATTTTCTATGATTTAGATTTTTAAAGAACAATGTCAGATGTCCATAGTAACTTTGGCTCAATATTAATTTGTCATGGACAGTGAAAATTCTTACGTTTTTTTGTGTAGTTTAATGTCAAAAGCTTTTCTGTAATATCCACTTTTACACTGAACTTCTACAGAAAAAGTTATTCAGACATTTTAAATTGGAGGTTATTGTTGCTCTATCACGCGTCTGATAGCATCTTCTCATTCTGAACTGTTATTTAAGGCGTGAGACTTTACACGATGCAATGAATGACCGCAACCAATACAAAGATTTCGATGCACAATTGATTCAGTTGGCGCATTGCTACTTGTTGGATTACTTGTTTGTTTAATTAATAACCAACAGTAATGACAAACAACACTGTCATTTGGAATCTAAAACCAACAAAATACGGTTGTGTTGCAAATTAACATTTAGCTTAGTTAAAACAGTTGACATTCTATTTAATAAAAATCGTACTTTACCTCAAAAAGTGAAGTCCATTGCCGTAACAATGAATGGACATCGTCAGATTCAACTAAATGCCGTTCCATCCGGAACACATTTATACCACAATTAATACAACGTAGTTGATGGTACATTGTCACAAAATGTGTGGTATGAATATAACACAATAAGTCTATAACGCAAACGCAGATGAATTCGAGAAGGAAACAAACGTACACTTAGAAAAACACCGACAACAACAATATGTTTTAACTGGCGCGCGCGATTTTGACAGAACTGCAAAAACTTTTTTTTTTTATTATTTTAATGGCGAACTGCTGGTTGCCAGTACAAGGCGATTAAGTTATCGAATACAGATCAGGAAAATCGATTTCTTGAATTTCGTTCTTATATTCTTTAAAAAATAATAAATGTATTTTAATAAACACGACGAACGTATTATTTAGATAAATAATAATAATAATAAAAGACAATTGTGAGGTGGTAAATAAAAACTAAAGAGTAAATCGCTTTAATTATTTAGAATAATCGATTACAGTGGCAGAACAGGTAACTGACACTGACCTGACACTGTTTTATTTAAAAAAAGAAAAACCTGGAATTGAAGAACATGATTTGTAAAATGATTACCTACTTATTAAAATGATTTTCTTTTGGAACAGTTCTCGAAAAGAACTAAATATTTTTTTAGAAGTTAGAATTTTATATTTAAATTGTTGTAGGTAAAAACTTCGTGTCCGCGTGAATTTAATTTTAAAGGTTGTGTGAGCCGAAATCTGACATTGTTCTTTAAGTAATAGGTATTTAACAAACAATATTTTTTGCTGTGCCCTAACAGGGTCTACAATGGTTCTTAGCTCTAAGCCTTTTATTAACATCTTGTTTTTAACCCCCGACGCAAAAACGACGGGGTGTTATAAGTTTGACGTGTCTGTGTGTGTGTGTGTGTGTGTGTGTGTGTGTGTGTGTGTGTGTGTGTGTGTGTGTGTGTGTGTGTGTCTGTGGCATCGTAGCTCCCGAACGGATGAACCGATTTTGATTTTGTTTTTTTTGTTTGAAAGGTGAATTAGTCGCGAGTGTTCTAAGCTATGTTTGAAGAAAATCGGTCTAAGATGGCCGCCGCCAGAAAATGGCGGATTACATATTTTTTCACAACTCCCTCAATATGGGTATCAAATGAAAGGGCTTGACAAGTAGAATACCAAACACAATGATAAATTTCAAAACCAAGATGGCCGCTACCACAAAATGGCGAATTATATTTTTTTTTTCATAATTCCCTCAATATGGGGGTATCAAATGAAAGGGCTTGACTAGTAGAATACTATACACTATTACAAATTTCAAATCTAAGATGGCCGCCACCAGAAATGGCGAATTCACAGAGGAATACGTTAGTATGGAATGAACGCCAACGACCACGAGTACCTAACTAGCTTCGCTTCACTGTGGTAAAAAAATACGTACAGCTGCGCAGATTTCGGCTAATCACATGTGGATCGTATAGTATGTTTACTAGTAATATAATATTATAAAGTTTAAAAAGCAAGAAATAAAAATTAAATTAAAAATTTAAAAAACCCCCGACTCAAACAAAAACCTCTAAAAAGTAAAATAATAATATATATTAGCCCTTTAAGTTTAATATAAGTTGCAGGAAATATTTTGATACAAGCGTCCTCATGTCGGGGGACGGCTAATGAAAACGCCAAACAGATGAGGCTTAAACCCAGCAATAATGAATGTAGCTATTGTAGAAACATAACTGCTGTTAACTTCCAATTTTCATTAGCCGTCCCCCGACGTGAGGACGCTTGGATCAAAATATTTCCTGCAACTTATATTAAACTTAAAGGGCTAATATACAGGGTGAAATTGAAAACATGCGACAAATCGAAATAGGAAATTGTACTCATCATTTTGAACAACTTTTACTATGGGACCAAACCTGAAATCGCGAAACAAAAATCTGCTGTTCCCTACATTTATGTTCGCATAACTCGACAAAATGTAGGGAACAGCTGATTTTTTTTTCGCGATTTCAAGTTTGGTCCCATGGTAAAAGTCGTTCATAATGATGAGTACAATCTCCCATTTCGATTTGTCGCATGTGTTCAATTTCACCCTGTATATTATTATTTTACTTTTTAGAGGTTTTTGTTTGAGTCGGGGGTTTTTTAAATTTTTAATTTAATTTTATTATCTTATGGAACGCAAATAAATGAATATAAACTTTCGATCGACCCGTGTGGCTGTTATTAGGTACTAGCCACGAGCCCCAGAAACTATGTTCGTTTCGTGAAATCAAAGATAACATTTTTCGTTACACGAAGCATATAATGTAAACAAAGACATCGAAGCTACACTGGCAAGGAAATTGAATCTACCATTCCCAAATATTACTCGTTTAAATTCTGGGTACGTGCGTTAGTTATGAGTATGACACCACGGATTGGCCGTGTACCGTCCAAAAAATACATAACAAAAAAAAAGATCGATCACTAAAAATAGACAATGGGCGGCCTTATCGCTTTCTGCGATCGCTGCCGGGCAACCCTGGAATGGACAGAGATTATGGGGTTGTCTTGTCGTTAATATAATTTGATCAGTGGTTTAGATTAATGGTTCTCTATGTATGTACATACATATGTCTGCGGGAGCTATGTAACGTGTTGATTGGTAATGCGTGATCTTCTTAGGTCTTTAAATTCTTTACGGGATCAGAATGAGTCTAAGCTTTGAAGAGAGAATTATTCTGTGATTGGAGCAATTCAGCCTTAATTATTTAATATATCCTTCAGTTATTAGTTGCTTTAGATTTTCCTCAAAACAGGGGGTCTACTCCTACCCCGGAACATAAAGGGCTAAGGAAGGAACACGGATGGGTTTTAGTCAGTAAGAGTCTGACACTCCCTTCGCTCCACCCAGAGCGGGAGGGGTCATTTGATGATTTCCCATCCATAAATTAAAAAAAAAAAAAAAAAAAAAAAAGGGGTCTACTCCGAAGTGGTAAATTGACTGTATCGTCGTCGTATCGGCCGAATGTTCGGTCATTTCCTACTACGAGTTCAATCTATTTGGTTCGGTCGGTTCCGATCCGACTGAACTTCATTCTGACACTTGTTGTGTCGTAAACCCTACTCTGAACGAGAAAAGACTGCCCGATAATATGAGTTTGATAAGAGTTGCATCGTGAAATTAATGTCAAAATACACGACAGCAAAATAGGTACCTTTTGAGTATCGTAATCCTATCGAATTTAATGAATTATTACAATTAAAGAAAGAAAAGAAAGAAAGAAAATACGTTTATTTGCGGTGAAAATGACGCAAAGAGAACAAAAACACAAAAAATAAAATAAAAAGGTAGGGGGAAACATGCGTCACATCCACGCAAAACGGCTATCGCTCAGCATTATGCTGCGACCCTATGCAGGACAGAGCCCCAGCGCTGGTTTTCAGCGACAGCCGGCGCTGACGTAATGACGTCGTCCGGTGCAGCAAACAATTATTAAAATACAGTGTACTTAAAGAAAAATAATCTAATATAAAAGTGATAGAATATAATACTAAACAGGAAATAGACATAGGTACAGTACACGCTATGAGAATATCATCCTCAATTAACGTTTTACACTTTATGAAGTGGCAACATTTCGAAGCGAAATGAATGAGCGAATTCTATGTTTGTTATTATCTGTAATTACATAGCTTATCTAGCTTAGTTTCATTATTAATTTTCATATTCTAATGCAATAAATAACACTGATTAAAGTAAGGTTGTAAGGCATTTTTTGGAATATGTACTCGTAAGGATTGTCATATATAATTACGTAACTTGAAAATGTGTTTTTTTGTTTATGTAGATATTGAAATAAATTTGGTCTCAAATGATAGAGCTATGTATAAAACTAATATTCCAATTGGATTTATGTAAATCGGACCACGCATTAGGAAGATATTAAAAGATTTGAGTAAGGAAAATGTACCAACCTACATTTTTTAAGGTTTATGCTCTAGATTTTTTTAAATGTAAACAGCGTTACTGTACGCTCACAGAGCGCGGGCGCGGCGGCGCGCTAGCGGCTCGCGTCTTCCTTCCGCCCGCGCCTCAAGCCGTGCGAGAATTGAGTGCGCGCAGATCGCGCGCCGCGCGCACGCCTTTATACGAGCCTTGCAAGAGTTGCGCTAAAGAGACGCACCAAACCATTGCCGTGACTGCACGCGCGCAGCTCGCGGGCAGCTCGTAAACGGCTCGCGAGCTGCACATTCGCGGCGCATTCGCCAGATGTGGACGCACCCTAACCCTGCTGTGTTTTGCATAATATGTTAACCAAAGATGATTTTGAATCAGAGAACTCCCGGCAGGTGACATATCAGCTTGCTACATTTGCTGATGATTTGTCACGGATGCTTTGAGGAGAGTACAAAGAGAGAGGGAAAGACTGATACAATCATTAGAAAATAAGTAATGAAATGTATTTGTACAATAATAAACCACTAGGACTAATCTTCAATTTATTACAAGTAAAACTAAAAATAATATATAGCATTCAGCGTGGTGCAAATTTCTTCCCACAGTCGACGATTCAGCGTACGACTGTCGATGTTCCTCAAGTTGCCTTGAGCAACCAAATCCCGATGAGGAGAGCATCAATTTGTGCCGCTGTCGGTCTGGATAAGGTGACTTGTTCTTGCAGAATGTTTTTCCATTACTTTCATTTCCAAACTTCCGAAACACGAACATGAGAAAACGATAAGCTCAAGAGACACTTTATCACGCGTAAAGTGATAGTATATTTAGATTGTTTTTGTAGGTATACACACATCTCATAACTTGACTTTAACACTTTACACCTCAGTCAGCACTTGACGAGAAACGACCGAAATACGATTATCGCTATAGCGATAGCGACAGATGCGATTTGGTTTGAGTTTAAAAGTACTTTTTCTCAATTTTACAATAATAAAAATCACAATCTCTCCCTTTGTTTGTTTACTTGTCATCCTTTGACTTTTATACTTTTTCTTTTTATTTTGACAATCGGCAAAGCAATCTGTATGCCAGCTACAAATATATTGTTTTTTCGAGAAATATTACAATGTTCTTAGGAATAAATATTGGATTAAAAGCAAAGTTCTATTTTCTTACTATAAAAATAATTTTACTCTATAATTCAGCGGTTCAATTATATCGAAATGAGTATTAATGACCAATAAAAACATATCGATAAAACGTTCACCTCTGGCACTACTTTTCGTTCGGTCCGACACTCTTCGAATATTGACTATGGTCCCGACCGAGCTAAGCCAATCCGAACCATCTTCGTAGTAGGACAACAATATTCGGTTCGGCCGTGTGTCGGGTCGTTCCGATCATCGTATGTGTCACTTCGGAGTAGACCCCCAGGGCACTAAGGGGCGGTTTGTTTCCCGTCCACCACGTCAAAAATGGCGCTAACTATCGTCAAACCAAAAAAAGCGTTGTTTCAAACATGGATCACTAATAAATTTAAAGTGATCGATGGTTTCAAATTACAATTATAGAACAAATATAATATTAAAATATTACATGATTAATAACCAGCTGGGTAATTGCGTAACACACTATCAGTAGCAATGGGTTTCATTTGGACAGTTCAACAATATTCATTGCGTTATTTACGTTGTTGAGCACACAAATTCGAACATAATTATGGAGCAAATCGAGCAATGGATTAGCAATATCCTTCAAAATGTTTCAGATTAAGGTGATATGTTGACAAAAAATGTGGTTTTTCTATTCCGTGTAACTTGTTATAAGTATGTGGAATAGGAACTTAACATTTTGATATATGTTTTTTGACTCTTTGGTCTAGTATCTTGTAAAAGGAATACACTATTCAATAAATTTTCCTCTTTACAAAAAAATTGCAAAGTTATATCTATTTTTTTACTTTTTTATTCAATGGAATTTACTTTAAAACATAGAGAATTATTACCTATATCCAAATTTACTCAAAGTAGTTTTAAATTTAATTCATTTATTTTGTTAAAAAAGGAGTAAATTCGTTTTGGCACATACGTCGTTTTATTCCGAGCCATCGCACACTATAGCCATGACTCTTCTTTTGTTTTTCAAAAGTAATTAATTGCATCACTTTCGCTCGCTTAGTAGGTTTTCGAGGATTTTAGATTTTCGACATAGAAAGAAAGAAAGAAAGAAAAAGCATTTATTGCGAATCGTACAGGATGCGCCTATTGCTGGAAAAAAAGCTTGTAATAAACTAATGGAATATTAGCTTATAACTCAACAGTTAAAAACATTTTTGAGGTAGGTTTTTTTCCCCAATTAGACAATAACTCAGCTAGAGTTAGGTTTCTTTTCACCGAGTCAAACGTAGGGGTGTTGGTGAAAGCGTCATTTATGGCAGCTTCACATCTAGTTCCCTCTTGATTGCCAACACATTGGCAGACTGGCTGATCCTCCTCGTTCAGGGAACAGTTACCGTTGTTCAGACAGTAACCATGACACGCGTACACTTCACATCTGTCCCCGGAATAACCGGCATTACATCTGAAATAACGATAATGACAAACATGTATTATGACCAGTGATCGGAGGAATAGGCTGAGTACCTATAATTACCTAAACTTCGGAGAACCGAGACAGAAAGTGGAGACTTCCTTACGACATTTTTTTCCCGGAATTCGGGAAAAATCTGTCTATACTTATAATAAATCTGTAGAAGTGAAAATTCTGTACATTGAAAATATCAAAAAAAATTAATGGCAGGGGGTGTTACTAGACCGACATAGAATCCAAAAATGTGATTAAATTTTTTTTTGTCTGTCTGTCTGTCTGTTTGTTCAGGCATCACGCAAAAACTACCGGTTCGATTACGATGAAACTTGGTATAATTATTCTTTAATATCCTGGGCACCACACTGGGTACTTTTTATCCCGGAAAAGTATATACAATAAAAAACAAACTTAATTTTGCGGTTCGATCCCTAGACCCGATTACTGTACTAACCGCAAATAATAAGTTTTTCGTAGGTTACGTCACCCGCAGTGGAGTTATTATTATATACTAGCTTTTGCCCGCGGCTTCGCTCGCGTAGAATTTGGTCTGCCACATTAAGTTACGTGACATTTTTTTTTAAATACTGATATTTTTTTAATGTACCTTCACATCGTACATCCCAGATTTCTAACTTCAAAATTAGTTTCCATACAATCTTTGAACTCCTATACCTAATATTTAGAGGGTATCTCTTGAGGGTGGAATTATGTGAATTCCTTTCTAAGTGCTCATTATTTTAAGCTATAATAGAACTCTGCAAATTTCAAAATGCTAAGTCCAGTGGTTTCTTCATCAATCTTTACCTGTATGGTGTGTTTATAAAAAGTAGGCTTGAGATTATCCTATCCAGCACAAGCGGATTACTAAACACTGACAACTAAACAGGTCGGACCAATGTAACTTGCATTTAATCACTACATAGTATAAAACAAAGAAGCTTTCTTTTTCCCTATGAATGCTTAAATTTTTTTAAACTACGCAACGGATTTTGCTGCGGTTTTTAGGGTTCCGTACCTAAAGGGTAAAACGGGACCCTATTACTAAGCCTCCGTCGTCTGTCTGTCTGTCTCCAGGCTGTATCTCATAAACCGTGATAGCTAGAAAGCTGAAATTTTCACAAATGATGTATTTCTGTTGCCGCTATAACAACAAATACGAATAAGAATTAAGTACTGTTATGTATGAGTGCAAGGCGCGCGCCCCCGCGCGCCATCTATTGTACGGTGAGTCCCAACTCCCGAATAAATCAGTGCGTTGCTAGCCAGCGGTCGTTTCACTTGTGTACACCCTCTCCCGGCACCCGCGTACACCCTCTCCCGGCACCCGCGTACTTAACAGTGGCGACGAGAATAATTGTACCTACCACGTGTTGAAAATGTCTAGTTCTGTGCAATTTGGAATTTTACATACGTTCGACCATAACACACAGACATGGAAAACGTACAAAGGGCGTATAAAACAATATTTCGTGGCAAATGGCGTCAACGAGAATACGGATTCCGCGGGTGAAAAACGAAAGGCCATCTTGCTCAGCGCACTCACCGAGGTTACCTACAAACTAACAACGGATTTGGTTTTACCTAAAGCCGTTGAAGACGTGCCCTACGAAGACCTTTTATCACTACTGGACAACCATTTTACCCCCAAATGCGTCGGGTTTGGTGAGCGTCACAACTTCTACGCGGCGTCTCAACAAGTCGGGGAAACTCATTCACAATGGGCAGCGAGATTGCGAGGGCTGACTGAAAAATGCGCCTTTCTCAACGTGGAGGAGGCCCTCCGCGACAAGTTCATTATGGGGATGCAGCCAGGACGAGAGAAGGAGAAGCTGTATTCGCTAGACCTGGCCGACCTCACGCTGGCCAAGGTCGTGGAGATGGCAGAAAACCTTCGATGTTCGCACGCTGCTGCCGCGGCCAGTGCGGGAGCGCTGGCACAGGCGTCTGTGGCAGACCAGCAGCTGTTCAAGATAGCGGATAAAGGAAAAAGTGGCAGTAGTGTAGTGAAGGTGAAATGTAGTGTATGTGGTTATACGAATCATAAATCGGCTGACTGTAGATTCGCAAATTATGTTTGTAAAAAGTGTCACGTAAAAGGCCACTTGCGTAAAATGTGTCCAAAAGTGAATTACGTACAGGTGGATGGCGGTGACAAGGGTGAGGATGGCGATGACGGTAAGCTGTTTTATATCCGTTCATTCAGGGGAGAACCCATGGTAGAAACAGTCTGGATTGATAACGTGCCATTCAAATTCGAAATTGATAGCGGGTCCGCGGTAACTGTAGTTTCGGAACAGTTTTATAAAAGTAATTTCATAAAGGTGCCATTATCGAGTACATGTAAACAGCTCATAACGTATAACGGCGGGAAAATTGTCTGCTTAGGTACGTTGCGTCTATCGATACGCTACGCGGATCGAACGAATATTATGTACTTGTATGTTGTCCGCGACGGCGGCCCGCCCATTCTTGGTCGAGATTTCTTATCATTGTTTCGCTTACAGTTAATACCGGTAAACTTTTGTGATACCTCTGAATCTGAATTGCAACTGCAATACCCGAAGTTATTTTCGGATGAACTAGGAAAATTTAATAAGTACAAAATAAAACTATTCTTGAAGGAAGGAGCAAAACCGGTTTTTTGTAAAGCGCGCCCAGTAGCATTTGCGTTGCGTACAATGGTCGATAAAGAAATCGACAGATTGGTCGGTTTAGGTAGGTATTCTTGAAACCGTAGAATATTCGGAATACGCTTCACCGATAGTTCCTGTTTTAAAGCGAAACGGGACAGTTAGATTGTGTGCCGACTATTCAGTTAGTATAAATAAACAGTTACTAGTAGAACAGTATCCGCTCCCCACGACTAATGAACTGTTTTCTAAGATCCATGGGGGCCAACAGTTTAGCAAACTCGACTTATCTATGGCCTATAATCAGTTAGTTTTGGACGATGAGTCAAAAAACCTAACTTGCATAAACACAAACCGCGGTCTATATAGATTCACACGTTTAGTGTTTGGGTTAGCCAGCGCGCCGTCTATTTTCCAGCGTGCTATCGAGGGTTTGCTATCCGGTATAGACGGAGTGTTGTGCCTGCTAGACGATATTTTAATAACAGGAAAGGATAGGCAGGAACATTTACAAAAACTAAATATCGTTTTGAAGCGCTTAGAAGAAGCAGGGTTAACTTTACAAAAAGGAAAATGTAGTTTTTTTCAAGACGAAATCAGTTATCTAGGTTATATTATCACTAAGGATGGCCTAAAAAAAGCGCCGGGAAAAATTAAAGCAATGTTGGAAGCACCGGTGCCCACAAATGTTAATCAGCTTCAATCGTTTTTAGGGCTAATTAACTATTATAGGAATTTCGTTCCTAACGCATTCACAATCCTCAGTCCGTTGTACGATCTGCTAAAAAAGGGTTGTGAGTGGACATGGACGGATATTCATGATTCGGCTTTTAGGTCAATAAAAGAGTCCATGACATCGGAACAGGTTCTCGCACATTTCGACCCGAACGCGACGATAATATTAACGGTAGACGCTTCCCCAAGTGGGTTGGGAGCAGTCCTCTCACAAGTAGGTTCAGACGGTGTGGAAAGACCTATTTCATTTGTTTCGCGTACCTTAAACTCTGCTGAAAAGCGATATGCTCAGATCCAAAAGGAGGCAACCGCCATTATTTACGGCGTGCGTCGGTTTCATCAATATTTGTATGGCAGATCGGAACCGTTTATTCTTCGCACGGATCACAAGCCCCTATTGGCAATTTTTGGGCCCCATAAAGGGATACCAGAAATATCAGCAAATAGGCTACAGCGGTACGCCTTGTTCTTAAGTAGCTATAACTATAAAATAGAGTATGTTCGTAGCGCTGATAACAGCGCCGACTATTTTTCCCGCGCGAGCTTGCCGCGCGCGGTTCACGAGTGCGCGTGCACCGAACAGTGTAAGTGTTGTGACTGCGAAGTATCATACGACCGAGCGACTTATGTTTGTTTTGTAGTAGACGGAAGTATGCCTGTGACATTAGATAAATTGCGCGAGGAGACCAGTAGTGACGTAGTTTTAAGACTAGTAAAAGACTTTATTTTAAATGGTTGGCCACCGAAGATAAACGATATTTTTTAACCGTTCAAGTCAATCATATCGTGATAACTTTTAAACTATTCGGCCAAATTACTTAGTGTGAAAGACAAAGTTTATCTACATTAAATACTTAATGCGAGAAATGTATTCATTTTGATAAGAGTTTGATAATTATATACTAAATGTGCATTGTAAAATAGTACCAAATTTAATTAGATTTATGGTTCACAATTTTGGTTGTACTGGCTTGCACATAAAAGGTAGATATATGCTGTCGCGGACTTTTATTTAGATCTACTTAAGACAAACAATCCTGCGCTACATCATCTTTATGTAACTCCATTGGTTTAGGCAGCGCACGCCAAGATAGCTCTCAGATGGAAGATTTTTTTCCGACTTAATTGACACGTATCGTTATATTATGACCAAAACTACATAAAATCATTATAAATTGTAGCCTATGTGTTATTCTGATGAATAACCTATATTACTGTAAAGTTTCATCCAAATCCGTTCAGTAGTTTTTTCGTGAAAGAGTAACAAACATACATCCATCCTCACAAACTTTCGCATCTTCTATATAAATAAAAACAAAAGGCCTGACTGACTGACTGACTCATCAACGCCCAGCCCAAATCCTTAGACCTAGAAAGCTGAAATTTTACACAGTGGTTTCCTTTATAATGTAGACAAGGAATAAGAAAGGATTTTTCGAAATTCAACCCCTAAAGCAGTCAAATAGGGGATGAAAGTTTGTATGAAAGTCCCTCAGTTTTAAAGTTAGGATCTTCAAATTTTGTTTTTAGGCTGACTATTGAAAATAAATTTACACGTGTTTCAGCGTTTTTGATAATTCCACCCCCAAAAAGCTAAAAAGGGGGATGAAGTTGTGTATGAAAGTCCGTCAGATTAAAAGTTAGGATCTTCAAATTTTGTGTTTAGGCTGACGATTGAAAATTAATTTATACGTGTCTCAGCGTTTTTGATAATTTCACCCCCAAAGGGGTATGAACGACCTGACTGAGATATCAACGCACAGCCTAAACCGCTGGTCCTAGGGACATGAATTTTGAAGGGTGTGTTCTTTGTGAAGAGTAGGTATCCAGTAAGAAGGGGTTTTTGGAAATTCAACCTTTAAGGGGGTGAAAAGGGGGGATTTTGTTTGTATGAAAAATCTTATTCCTTGAGTTAATAACCTTGAAACTTTGCACGAATACCTATCCAAGTAAAAAACGAAGTTTGGCATTTTTCGTTTTTCTAAAGTACCCCCTAAAGAGGTAATGGGGGTGTCAAAATTGGTATGGAAGAATTTTAACGCGCTATCCGAGTAACTCGAAACTCAGTATTTATACTAAGGACTAAAAATAAAGAATAATGTGTGTCAGGGTTTTTCGAAAATCTACCCCTAACTCTGTGAAAAGGGGTAGTTAATTTTACAGGGGAGGATTTTACTGCGTGACTTGATTAGCTCGAAAATTGGCATAAATAATCTTTGAGTCAAGTTATGAACACATCCCAAACGATTTTTTGAAATTCTACCCCTATGGGGGTGAAAAGCGGGAATACTGTTTATATGAAAAATCTTATTCACTTGGTTAATAAACTTGAAACTTGGCACGAATATTAATCTAAGTAAATTATGGAGTTTGGCATTTTTTGTTTTTATAAACTACCCCCTAGAGGGGGGTTGGGGGCGTCAAAATTTGTATGGAAAAAATTTGAAGCGTTGTCCCATTACCTCGAAACTCAGTATATATACTTAAGATCAAAAACAAAGAATGACGTGTATCAGGGTTTCCCCAAAAACTTTCCCCTAACGGGGTGAAAATGGGTAGTTAATTATACAGGGAAGGATTTTAATACGTGGCTTGATTAACTCAAAAATTCGTATATATAATCTTTGAGTCAAGTAATGAACACCTCCTAAACAATTTTTCGAAATTCCACCCCTATGGGGGTGAAAAGCGGGAATACAGTGTATATGAAAAATCTTATTCATTTGGTTAATAAACATGAAACTTGGCACGAATACTCATAAAAGTAAATTATAAAGTTTGGCATTTTTTGTTTTTCTAAACTACCTCCTAAAGGGGGATTGGGGGCGTCAAAATTTGTATGGAAGAATTTTAACGCGTGATCCAATTTACTCGAAACTCGGTATTTATACTTAAGACCATAAGTAAAGAATAACGTGTATCAGGGTTTTACGAAAATCTACCCTTAACGGGTGAAAAGGGGTAGTTAATTTTACATGGGAGGATTTTACTGCGTGGTTTGATTAACTCGAAAATTGGTACAAATAATCTTTGAGTCAAGTAATGAACATATCCCAAACGATTTTACGAAATTCCACCCCTGTCGGGGTGAAAAGCGGTGATACAGTTTATATGAAATATCTTATTTATTTATTTGATAAACATGAAACTTGGCAATATTTGGGTCAGTAAATAGTAAAGATTGTCACTTTTAGTTTGAAAAAAACCCCTTACAGAGGATTTAGGGGGTGACAAAGTTGATAGGTTAGAAAAATACAAACCCGCTGTCGGATTAACTCGAAACTCGGTACTACTAAAACTAACCCGCTGTCGGATTAACTCGAAACTCGGTACTACTAAAACAAAAAATAAAACAAGTATGTGTTAAAGGGTTTTTCAAGAATCGACTCCTACCAAGGTGGGAAATGGTAAGTAATAAAGTTTAAGGGGTGGATATTACTGCTTCCATCCAGTAACTCGAAAATGGGTATAGCTCTTTGAGTCAAGTTATGAACACATCACGAACATTTTTCAAAATACCACCCCTGTGGGGGTGAAAAGCGGGGATACAGTTTATTTGAAAAATCTGATTCCTTTGATCTATAAACAAAAAAAATTGGCCCGAATACTTATTTATCTAAATAAATGATAAAGATTATACCTACATACATTTTCGCAATTTTTAGAGGAAAGTATGAATTTCACGCGGACGAAGTCGCGGGCAGAAGCTAGTTTATAATATTAGTAGGATAGCCTATTTAACATCACGCTGCGACTCTTCGGAGCCGAGCAGAAAGAAAAAGTCAGAAAGAACGCCAAGCGAAAACGAAGTAATAGCGCAGGCAGGCGATGCAATGCGATGTGTCGGGGGAACCAAACATTCCACGCGGACGAAGTCGCGGGCAGAAGCTAGTCTTAAATAAGTTGAAAATAAGCTTTATTTAAGATGGGTATTTTTAACTAAAGTTGCAGTTACCAAATTTTCGGGAATTTCACGTAAAATCCCAAAATAAATAGTCTAACTTTAATTCCTGTATTCCAATTATATGTAATGTATGATACAACGGTTAGTTTAAGGATCGTAAATATAACTCGAATACATGGATACTAGACTATTTATTTCGGGATTTTACGTGAAAATTCCGAATTTGGTAATAATTGATAGTTTATTTAATAAAAACTAGCCTTTACCCATCATAAATAAAGCTTATTTTCAACTTGTTTAAGAGTTTTCCTGAATTCCGGGAAAAAAAATGTCGTCGTAAGGAAGTCTCCACTTTCTGTCTCTGTTCTCCGAAGTGTAGGTAAATATACTCAGCCTATTCCAATCACTGATTATGACTAAATTAATCATGGAACTATCAGAAGAAGTAGGAAGAATATGTTTTACCTGCATGTAGGAAGTCCCTCTTCATTAAAACTACATTCGCCATACATACAGTAGTTCAGACAGTCTGACACTTCGCATCTATCACCTACATAATCTCTTGTGCATTGACAGACCGGCTCAGTCTTCTCATTTAAGGAACAGTTACCGTTGTTCAGACAAAAACCATGACACGCGGACATTTCACATCTTTCCCCTGAATAACCGGCATTACATCTGAAATAGTGATAGTGTCATTTAAACAAAGTGTGTTATTTAAACAAAATTTAACAAGAAAACAGAGAAAAAGGAAAAATTGGGAGCAGCGGTGGCCTGGTGGTAACGGCCCTGACTTACGTATCGTAGGTCGTTAGTTCGATTCCAAGCAGGCATTTTACCTTGTCTAATTAATTTCGTCATCTCTGCACTCAAAACGGTGAAGGAAAACATCGTGAGGAAAGCGGCATGTCTTCTCTCTAACCGAAATTTCGAAGACATGTGACAGCAACCAACACGCACTGGGACAGTGAGGTGCATTACGGCCCACTCCCCTTTCATAGAGAGGAGGCCTGTGTCCCAGCAGTGGGAACGTTAGAGGCAGATTATGCTTATGTTTAACTAAGGAAACCATCAGAACTAGAAAATATTTTACCTGCATTTAGGAAGTCCCTCATGGTTGAAGCTGCAGTCACCTTGCAAACAATAGTTCTCGCAGACTGAAACATCGCATC
Source organism: Amphipoea lucens (assembly GCA_947508005.1). NCBI lineage: Eukaryota > Metazoa > Arthropoda > Insecta > Lepidoptera > Noctuidae > Amphipoea > Amphipoea lucens. The sequence continues at coordinate 15,660,242 of OX382370.1, forward strand.
TTCCGCCGATGTAACCAGGTGTGCATTTGCAAACAGACGTCTCACTAACTTGTATACCGTGAACACAAAACAGTTCGACAACTGTTGTAGATTCTGTTGTCTGTTCTGATTCGGTTATGTGTTGAATATTGAGGGAGTTGCTGGTTACTGTGATTTTTGGTATTAGACTCGACAGTGCTTTGCAGTCGTGAAGTCTCTGAATTTGATCTTTAATTTTGTAGTTCGCGACTATACCTAGTGGTGTTTCATTATAGAACTTACTAATCTCTTTTGTCTCGTTAAGATGCAACATGTCTTTTCGCATTTGCCAAACGGTTTTGTAGCTCACGCTACTGGTCATCCAGTATAAGTAATCATTTGAAACAGTCAACTCTCTTGGATTAAACAGTTCATCAGGTAATACATAAATCTGGTGTTGACCATTACCCATAACGTTCAAATACCGATATTTAGTACCGTGCATAAAAAAAACATTCCGTGTTTGTGGGTCCATGGCTATGCTAAATACACAACACGTAAGTCGGAACAGAACTTGTCTCTCGGAACCATTAAACCGAGCTCTCTCCATGTATCGGTCTGTATTGTCTGTAATGTCTGTGTTGGCCCAGTAAATGTACCTGTAAATTAAATGACACTATTGAATATCACAAATAGTAACAGATTTTGATTTTTAAACTGTCATTGCTAACGTACCCTCTACAGCTATCCACGGCAATATGAGTGGGGATCTGGTGATCCATCTTGACTAAAAGATTTCCGTCAACATTTTGATTAAATCCGGGTTTTAATGAAATCCAATTAATGCTTTTTTCATTAGTATCCGTAAAGAATAATGTGTCCGTTGGAGGGTCGAACGCAATACTGTGAATGTTACTACCAACTCTTTTGATGAAACATCTGTTTTCCTTGGAAAATAAATTATAACCACATATAGCGTCGTTGTTGCTCTGTTTGTCGACGTACAGCATCATGTTGTGAACTTCATCGTAAGCTAACGCTGAGAGGTTTTTGGAGTTAAAACGTACGGTATCTGTTTTGGATCCATCGGTATAAAATACGAGGTTATCCCCTAGGCTCACGGCGATGTCTGAAACAAGAGAGAAAAATATTTAACGAAACGAACTGAAAGCTAAATGAACCACTACACTATACTGATAAGAAATATTCATGAGTGCTATCAAGATATTTCCAGGATAGAAACGGTTAAGATTAAAAAATATATATATAGTAATCACAAATATTTTAGAAATCGCACTCTTTGTTAAATGTAACATGAACCTTTTCACTTCAATGTCAGAAAATAGGAAAAGACCTATAAGAAGTCGGTATAAACACCTACTAAACGTTGAGAGATGTAATACAGCCTTGCCTAAAAAAAGTGTTATTAGTATGGGCCCAATCATTTTTAATAAAGTACCCAATATAATTAAAAATGACACAATACAAAATTTAAAAAACGACTGACATTACTATTGATTGAAAAATGCTATTATTCAGTAAATGATTTTTTAAATGACATAGACTTATGTAAGTATTGAATAATTTAATGGTTTTTCTCAATTCATCCGATTTTTTTTATTTATGCATTTTGATGTGCTATGCCGACTAATGTTTTAAATTTATAATTTTATGTTATTTTGACTATTTTAATTTAATTTTCAATTTAGTGGACATTAATGTTTGCATGCCTTATATAAGGTAGATTGTACAAGGCTCACCCACCTTATTGTAACATCTTATTTTTATGTACCTGCAATCTTTGCAAATAAAAATTTACTTTACAAACTAATTTGAGCACTAATAGTCATTTAAGGCTGCTACATGACCTAAGTCTTTGACCTTAGTCTTTGACCAGTGCGTGTTGCCAGTGATGACATATGGCACTGAAACGTGGTCGCTCACAATGGGCCTTATTAGCCTTATGCTGGTTGCGTGATTAATTCTTTCATAAAATACCTGTACCTAAATATTAAGCATTGCGCAATTGTTTGTTATCCTGAAGAAATAAAATAAAAATACAGTTCCCGACCGATACCCCTTACCTCTAATCGGAGATCAAGTTCAAAGGTTATCAGGCGCGCAGTTTTATACGTGTCTTGACATTGCTAGTGGATTTTATCAAGTTGCTTTAAATGTAAAGTCTAATTTAATAAAGAAAACTGCATTCATTACCCCGGATGCTCATTATGAGCTTACTGTCATGCCGTTTGGCCTACGAAATGCTCCTTCTGTGTATCAGAGAGCTATTATTACGGCTCTAGGTGACCTAGCGCACTCTTACGCAATCGTCTACATGGACGATCTAGTCATACCCGTGAAAATATAGAGCAAGGGCTGGAAAGGTTACGCGTAGTACTTAAAACTCTTAGTGATGCTGGATTTTCGTTCAATATGAATAAATGCGCCTTCCTAAAGAGACAGGTCCAGTTTTTGGGGTATGAAATATCAGAGGGTGAAATCAGGCCTAACCCACGTAAAATAACCGCGTTGATTTTCCAATATGTCAAAATACGTCCGAAAATTCGTTGAAAATTGCATAACATGTAGAGTAGCTAAGTCGCGAAGTGGTAAACAACAGATAGAGTTACACCCCATACCGAAAACTAATATTCCTTGGCATACAATTTACAACGACGCCACAGGTAAGCTCAGTGGCAAAAATGATCACAAGGAATACGTTTTTGTTCTTGTAGACGCTTTTACCAAACATGTGTTACTCAGGCATTCCACAAGAATGAATACTGATAGTGCGATCAGCGCTCTCAAAGCATCCATTTCTCTTTTCGGGATCCCTGCATGCGTTATCGCAGATCAGGGTAGATGTTTTGCGTACAAAGATTTTAAGGATTTTTGTGCCAGTCATAATATTCAACTACATTTGATAGCAACCGGCTCTTGTCGTGCTAATGGTCAAGTAGAGCGTATAATGAGTACACTCAAAAACATGTTAACTGTCGTAGAAACAAGCTAAGGTAGGTCCTGGCAGGACGCATTAGATGATGTCCAACTTTCCATAAATAGCACAATTCATATAGTAACCGAAGCAAGCCCCCTAGAATTGTTGATAGGTAGAGTAGCCAGACCTTTAAATTTATTGACCATAGACGATCACGAGGTTGAAGTAGATGTAGAAGAGATTAGAGGACAAGCTAATAGGTTAATGAAAAATAGCGCATGTCTTGATAAAGCACGGTTCGATAAAAGTATGGCAAAAGTCACTTCGTTTTCTGTAGGGGATTTCGTTTTAATTGAAAATCACGAACGTATCATCTCAGGAGCTTAAACTGTAATCGTGCATACAAGTATGCGAGAGACCGCTTACGTGCACTCCCTCTGTCCTATGTCCCAACTGAGCTGGATCCGTGTCTGCCTGATGACAATGATGGTAAGATCTTCGTACTAAATTTATTTTGTTTAAAATGATTAGATATCAGAGAGTGTGTGCATGTTTGTGTGGGTGGCGAATAAAGTCTCTTTATAAGATATCCTAGCAGCGTAGTAGTTTTTAAGGTTTAGTCAAGCTTTGTGAGAGGCGAGGTGGCCGTTGAAAACTGAAATCAGTAGAATAAAAAGGCGAGGTGGCCATTGAAAAGTGAAATCAATAGAATAAAGGGGGGGTGGCCGTTGAAAAGTGAAATCAGTAGAACAAATGGCGAGGTGGCCATTGAAAACTGAAATCAGTAGAATAAAGAGGCGAGGTGACCATTTATATATTGTTAATAATCCAAAATGTGTAACGCATAAACGGCGAGGTGGCTGTTTCGATAGTACTGACTTAATTTAGTATGCATAATGGAGTCTATTAGGATTCAGATTCGATAGCGAAAGGCTTGTTATTACTATAGGGCGCCTATTTTATGAAAATATCTTAAATAAAGTTGTTGCGCAGAAGATAAAATGTACACGATCTCCTTGGTCAGGAGTGGCCGAACAATAATACACCAATATCTCTTTCTTTTCTGCAGATAACGATGATGCACGGCCTTCAACAGTTCAACATCACACGAGGGCGTTTAATACGTCAGGACGGCCGTGTCGGAGGAAGCTATGAGTTGGGTTGATTATTGTTTTCATGTGTAACGCACAATATTACTTGTTTACATTGTAATTTTAAAATTCTTAATGCAATTTAATTTGATTTGTTAACTGTTTCTATAATTTAAAATCCTTATTAATCTAATAAAAGTTATGAATATTGCAATTCACATAACGACCAATCAGAGCAGAGCACGTGCCTCGAGCGGGGTCGAGGCGCCATCTTTTATTTTAAGGAGGTGGACAGTTTTTGCGACACATTCTTACTGGGTGATAGCGACTGATCGAGTTGGATCGTTGAGTTGAGAGTGTTAAAAAGTAAACTAAAAGTAAGATCGGTGCCCTGAACCCGCTGCTCGGTATTTCTTATTAGCCTGTGACGTCCCACTGCAGGGCAAAGGCCTCCCTACTCTCTCATGAGAGAGTAGGGGTTTAGACAAATTAACCCACCGCGCTTGTCTAGTGCGAGTTGGTGGGTGTACAGTGGACCGCCTGACTGGGTCCGTGGGCGCCGCCTTTGATGTGCTAGATGTTCATCAGCCGCCGCCCTGAGTTGATAATCCTGCACTAATATCGACTGTTCCATCCGAGCCTATTTGGGTGTATTTATCCCATAGCCTACAGGTGGCGTTCTACATTTAGTTCAATACTAAATGCACGACAGTTTAAAGTCATATCGAGGACTGCTCGGTATTGGTCTCGACGTTATTGTGAAGTGACGAAATATTGTTTAATCTAAATTAAAATAGTGTGAAGTAGCAATAATTGTGTTTTGTGCTCGCATTTTACCCTGATGACGCCCACTAAGCCCGCAACCACTGATGACGATGTCGACGAGAACAATGCTTCTCCGACATTTATATATAACTAGCTTTTGCCCGCAGCTTCGCTCGCGTAGAATTAGGTCTGCCACATTAAGTTACGTGACATTTTTTTTTAAATACTGATATTTTTTTAATGTACCTTCACATCGTACATCCCAGATTTCTAACTTCAAAATTAGTTTCCACACAATCTTTGAACTCCTATACCTAATATTTAGAGGGTATATCTTGAGGGTGGAATTATCTGAATTCCTTTCTAAGTGCTCATTATTTTAAGCTATAATAGAACTCTGCAAATTTCAAAATGCTAAGTCCAGTGGTTTCTTCATCAATCTTTACCTGTATGGTGTGTTTATAAAAAGTAGGCTTGAGATTATCCTATCCAGCACAAACGGATTACTAAACACTGACAACTAAACAGGTCGGACCAATGTTACTTGCATAAATAATCACTACATAGTATAAAACAAAGAAGCTTTCTTTTTCCCTATGAATGCTTAAATTTTTTAAAACTGCGCAACGGATTTTGCTGCGGTTTTTAGGGTTCCGTACCCAAAGGGTAAAACGGGACCCTATTACTAAGCCTCCGTCGTCTGTCTGTCTGTCAGTCTCCAGGCTGTATCTCATAAACCGTGATAGCTAGAAAGCTGAAATTTTCACAAATGATGTATTTCTGTTGCCGCTATAACAACAAATACGAATAAGAATTAAGTACATATTAAGGGGGGCTCCCATACAATAAACGTGTTATTTTCGCCGTTTTTTATAGACAATGGTACGGAACCCTTCGTGCGCGAGTCCGACTCGCACTTGGCCGGTTTTTTTAATAGATTTTGTAATAACTAAAGAATTATGTGGTACGTAATTGGAATAGGTGAACATCTGTGTTAATTTATCTGTGTTTTTACTGCAATATACTCCTGTATACTATGTTATTTGATTTTTTTTGTTCAGCGTAAATAAGAAGATTTTGGGATTTAGAAACACGTGAGCAAGCTACGTAAAGCTGCCCATGGGAAAAACAGGGCGTGCCTAAATGTATCCCCGCTACTTTCAAAGTTTGCCCTTGCGATTTATTGATGGTCATAGAAAATGCAACTTTAAGTGGAAACTGTAAACGTTTGAAATTAAAGGGTAAGTTATTGGGTATTATTGGGATGCGTGGAATAAGAACATTTTCACCCTTAGCTTCTCCAGTTAAAATTGTGGCCTTAACAATATGCCTGCCTAGTTCCCTGACTCGCAATCTAGTGCCATTACATAGTCTCGGGGCGTCCAAGTTACGCATTAACAAAACCGGTATACCGACTTTTAATTGGAGCTTATGTGATGGCACCCCGGATAGCTCCAAAGAGTTAAGAAACTCCACGGGGTAGCTTGTACAGTCTTCAGATGACATGACTGTGTCGATAGAGTTGTAGGTTGTTGCATCGCTGGTTACTTGGTCCAAGATAATGTTATTGATTTTCGCAACTGTCTCATTTCTTGGTGCTAGTATAGTTCTTTCACATAGCCAACTTTCATCGTGGATGTTCTGTTGCAAATTTGGAAAAACTTGAGCAATGAGTGCGTCTTCCGAATCCACAACGTGACAAAATTGGTTAGTGAATAGAACCATACCTTCTTCGTCAGTTTCGATTCGACCTTCACCTATCTCGAGCAGTTTTTCAGCGTACGCACCCGACTCTAGATCACTGAATAACTGGACACGCATGTTGGTTATAAGGTGCAGCTTTTCAACTTTGGTCCATAAATATGAGGATTTTAGACATGCGTTAATTTCGTCTGCTGCAGTGCCTCGCTCGATGACAGGCAAAGTTTGCCGAAAGTCCCCAGCCAATAAAACAACCACACCACCCATTATTGTTTCTTTGCCGTGTAAGTCTTGTAAACAACGATCAAGAGCTTCGATGGCACGTTTGTGTGACATTGTGCACTCGTCCCACACGATTAATTTACACTGTTGCAAGAGGAGGCCACGGGCACTGGTTTTGCTGATGTTACACGATGGAGTTTCTTCACTCGCCAGATTAAGAGGTAATTTAAAGACGGAATGTGCTGTCCGTCCACCGCTTAGCAATGTAGCAGCAATTCCAGAGGAAGCCACAGCTAATGCAACGTTATGGCCGCCACGAATTTTTGCCAAAAGTAAATTAAGCAAGTAAGTTTTTCCTGTACCACCCGGGGCATCAAGGAAAAAAAGTCCACCTTCCCCATTCTCAACTCGTCCTACTATTTTGTGATAAATCTCTCTTTGATCAGGTAGCAAACGTGGCTCAGTTTCGCATACGTAAGCACCTAACTGGTTGGTATCATAGCTTAGCTCTTTTATCAACTCGGTCGACAACTCTCCTCTACGCTGCGGTGAGGGTAGACCAAAATCGGATATTTTTTTCCCAGAAATTGTTATTAATATTTTGTGTTCGATTAGTCCCAACGCCTCATCGTGCTGCGGCCGCCGCCGCGGCGTTAGGCGCTCCGTTCAAGTCAATCATATCGTGATAACTTTTAAACTATTCGGCCAAATTACTTAGTGTGAAAGACAAAGTTTATCTACATTAAATACTTAATGCGAGAAATGTATTCATTTTGATAAGAGTTTGATAATTATATACTAAATGTGCATTGTAAAATAGTACCAAATTTAATTAGATTTATGGTTCACAATTTTGGTTGCACTGGCTTGCACATAAAAGGTAGATATATGCTGTCGCGGACTTTTATTCAGATCTACTTAAGACAAACAATCCTGCGGTACATCATCTTTATGTAACTCCATTGGTTTAGGCAGCGCACGCCAAGATAGCTCTCAGATTGAAGATTTTTTTCCGACTTAATTGACACGTATCGTTATATTATGACCAAAACTACATAAAATCATTATAAATTGTAGCCTATGTGTTATTCTGATGAATAACCTATATTACTGTAAAGTTTCATCTAAATCCGTTCAGTAGTTTTTTCGTGAAAGAGTAACAAACATACATCCATCCTCACAAACTTTCGCATTTTAGGATAGGATTATTCCGTCTTACTCCTTATACGTCAAACCTACGACTCTCTATGACTCATGCTTAAACATTCGAATGGAATATGCCTTCAAATATTAGCGGCCTGTCTCGCAAGGAGGTCTCTACTACCTCCGTCATAGAATTAAGAAATCATGAATTAATCTGTGTAGGTAGTTAATATTAAAAAAATTGAAGAATGAAAATTCTCCCCCTTTAAGCCGTAAGCTAAGTAGGTGAAAAATAAACTACGTTTCTCGTACTCACCCCAGGAGTGCGCCAACCCCACAAACAGCGCTGCCAACGCCAGCACACACTGCGTTTTACACATTTTAAACTAGCAGCAGTACAAAGTTGTTTCAACAGGGGTACATCCACCGCTGGTGTTTGTTCTTTTGATTCTGAAGCCGAACGCTGGTTTCTCGCAAAATAAATAGGTCTTTCTGGAATGGTGATAAGTGACTGGGAGATAAGAGTTATGCATTCATATAACTAAGTGTGCATACACACTCGTCGCGGTTACGCGATGCGTGTTTCGCGCGTGTGTTACGCCACTCTGTCGGTAAGCTTTCGCCACAGACGCGTATTCTGTTTTCTGATTGAATAAATTCTCATGTAGGTAATAAATGTATGATGTTTTAAGTACACGAAGTAGCAGGGGATCGGGGGGGAGGTGGGGGGTGGAGGGGGTTCAGGGGATCAGACCGGAATAAATCTATATTTCAAGGTGATAGGCGATAACCGCAGTCTTTCCACTCTGACTGCTCTCAGTCAGAGTCAGTCTTATTAACATCTTGTTTTTACCTTATGGAACGCAAATAAATGAATAAGTATAAACTAACGATCGACCCGTGTGGCTGTTATTAAGTACTAGCCACGAGCCCCAGAAAGTATGTTCGTTTCGTGAAATCAAAGACAACATTTTTCGTTACACGAAGCATATAATGTAAACAAAGACATCGAAGCTACACTGGCAAGGAAATTGAATCTACCATTCCCAAATATTATTCGTTTAAATTCTGGGTACGTGCGTTAGTTATGAGTATGACACCACGGATGGGCCGTGTACCGTCCAAAGAATCCAGACCCCTGTTAACTCAACAATTGTTTGTTATTGAAGTTCATGTGACGCTGGTTTGTTTATTTTTATTTATTTATTTATATATACTTTATTGTTCACCACAAAAATACATAACAAAAAAAAAAAGATCGATCACTAAAAATAGACAATCGACGGCCATATCGCTATCTGCGATCTTTGCCGGGCAACCCTGGAATGGATAGTGATAATGAGGTTGTCGTTAATATAATTTGATCAGTGGTTTAGATCAATGGTTCTCTATGTATGTACATACATATATCTGCGGGAGCTATAGTAACGTGTTGATTGGTAATGCGTTGTTAAATTTGTAATAAATTTAAAGTTATCGATGGTTTCAAATTACAATAATAGAACAAATCTATACTTATAATAAATCTGTAGAGAGGTCAATTCTGTACATGAAATATATTTTCAAAATAACTATCAGGGGGTGATTAGTGATCGATACTGGTGCCAAAAATGCAATCAGTAAAATTTTTGTCTGTCTGTCTGTCTGTATGTTCCTTATAGAAACAAAAACTACTCGACGGATTTTAACGAAACTTGGTACAATTATTCTTCATACTCCTGGGCAGGTTATAGTATACTTTTCATCACGCTACAATCAATAGGAGCAGAGTAGTGAAGGGAAATGTTGGGAAAACGGGAGAAGTTACTCCATTTTTTAAGCTTCCGTCGCGTGTGCAGCCTTAATGGTTAAAGTTAAATAGAAATCCTGTATGACGGATATATTCTACATAAAATGGTCTAAAAAATATCCCGCAACAGCATATATGTCTATCTTTTATGGTTGACTCACAATAACACGTGTAACTCCTGATAGCTTAGCAGTTCGGAGCATTCTGATTATATTTGTTTACTCTTACTTTATAATACTCTCACTCATCCCTAATTTAAAAAAGTTAACATTATTACCTATTCAATAAAAAAAGAATCATAGAAATCGGTATAGAAACACCAAACTTATACATGAAATAAGCCATCGCGCCGTCGCACGTCTGAATCATGCTATAAGGATTATTTTTGTGTAACGGTCGGGAGGTCCGAGAGCGAGCTTCAAGCCCTAGCTGGAGGCCTTAATTTTGAGGCATCCGCAGGCAAGCCCGGTTAAGCAGACGACAACCTCATAGGTTGAACTGCGAGATGCCATTGTTAAAAAAAAAAAAGAGCGAGCTTCATTCAATATTTGGCTGTTGATGCGTTCAGAGCGTTCGACCTTATTGACAGACAATAGGTAATTGATATTGAGAAACCGTGCTTATCAGCGCGACTTTTTAGTCTTTAAATAGTTTATTTGAATTTCTTTTGTTGTTATTTTGTAAAATATGTAGGTATGAGTTGGTTTGGTAGTGTTTAAATATTCGTTCAAATTAAAAATTATTAGGCGTAGGTACTTTTATTAATTAAAGTAGTTATAAGTATTTATTTTTAAGTGAAGTAGGTATAGGTAGATAGTATTGCACAGGCGTTTCAGCTTTATTTTCATTTCTTTTTTGTTGTGTAGACAAGGAATAAGGGGGATGAAGTTGTGTATGAAAGTCCATCAGTTTAATAGTTAGGATCTTTAAATTTTGTATTTAGGCTAACGATTGAAAATTAATTTATACGTGTCTCAGCGTTTTTGATAATTTCTCCCCCAAAACGGGGATGAACGACCTGAGTGAAATATCAACGCACAGTCTAAATCGCTGGTCCTTCCTAGGGACATGAATTTTGGAGGGTGTGTTCTTTGTGAAGAGTAGGTGTCGAATAAGAAGGGGTTTTTGGAAATTAAACCTTTAAGGGGGTAAAAAGGGGGGATTTTGTTGGTATGAAAAATCTTATTTCTTGAGTTAATAACCTTGAAACTTGGCACGAATACTTATCTAAGTAAATTATGAAGTTTGGAATTTTTCGGTTTTCTAAAATACCCCCTAAAGAGGTATTGGGGGGTGTCAAAATTTGTATGGAAGAATTTTAACGCCCTGTCCGGTTAACTTGAAACTCAGTATTTTTACTAAGGACTAAAAATAATTAATAACATGTATCAGGGTTTTTCGAAAATCTACCCCTAACTGTGTGAAAAGAGGTAGTTAATTTTAAAGGGGAGGATTTTACCGCGTGGCTTTTTTAGCTCGAAAATTGGTATAAATAAACTGAGTCAAGTTATAAAATTCCACCCCTGTGGGGGTGAAAAGCGGGGATACAGTTTATTTGAAAAATCTGATTCCTTTGTTCTATAAACTAAAAAATTGGCCCGAATACTTATTTATCTAAATTAATTATAAAGATCATACCAACATACAACGTTTGGGATGCATGAAGAAGCCTCCCCGTGTAGCGCAGTTTGTTCCACCAGTTACTCAACTGAACCGAGCGCTCGGCGCATCCTGGGCAGTCACACCCAACATCTTATTTGACTGGCCAATTCTTCCCTTGCGGTGGTAGGGCTAACGCCCGCCTGGTTTGCGACCACCCTCCCACCGGAGTTCGGCGTCAAGCAGCCTGCTGTGTTTCGTCGATGCGTGGGAGTTCCAGTGCCTTAGGCATCTTCTGGGCACGCTCGTTCGATCATAGACCTCATCCAACGCTTTCCATCAGGCGTGATCGAGGTCAAGAGCGGGCCCATTCAGCAATAAAAAAAAAAAAAAAAAAAAATACATTTTCGAAACTTTTAGAGGAAAGTACGAATTTCACGCGGACGAAGTCGCGGGCAGAAGCTAGTATAATATTAAAATATTACATGATTGATTACCAGCTGGGTAATTGCGTAACACACTATCAGTAGCAATGGGTTTCATTTGGACAGTTCAATAATATTCATTGCGTTATTTACGTTGTTGAGTACACAAATTCGAACATAATTATGGAGCAAATCGAGCAATGGATTAGCAATATCCTTCAAAATGTTTCAGATTAAGGTGATATTTTGAAAAAAAAATGTGGTTTTTCTATTCCGTGTAACTTGTTAAGTATGTGGAATAAGAACTTAACATTTTGGCATATGTTTTTTGACTCTTTGGTCTAGTAGGTATATTGTAAAAGGAATACACTATTCAATAAATTTTCCTCGATACAAGAATATTGCAAAGTTATATCTATTTTTTTACTTTTTTATTCAATGGATAAATTCCATTGAATAAAAAAGTAAAAAAATAGATATAAAAAAAACATAGAGAATTATTATATCCAAATTCACTCAAAGTAGTTTTAAATTTTGAGGCCTGTGTCCCAGCAGTGGGAACGTTATAGGCTGATTATGTTATGTAGTTTTAAATTTAATTAATTAATTTTGTTAAAAAAGGAGTAAATTCGTTTTGGCACATACGTCGTTTTATTCCGAGCCATCGCACACTATAGCCATGACTCTTCTTTTGTTTTTCAAAAGTAATTAATTGCATCACTTTCGCTCGCTTAGTAGGTTTTCGAAGATTTTAGATTTTCGACATAGAAAGAAAGAAAGAAAGAAAAATTTATTGCAAATCGTACAGGATGCGCCTATTGCTGGAAAAAAAGCTTGTAATAAACTAATGGAATATTAGCTTATACCTCAACAGTTATAAACATTTTTGAGGTAGGTTTTTTTCCCCAATTCGACAATAACTCAGCTAGAGTTAGGTTTCTTTTCACCGAGTCAAACGTAGGGGTGTTGGTGAAAGCGTTATTTATGGCAGCTTCACATCTAGTTCCCTCTTGATTGCCAACACATTGGCAGACTGGCTGATCTTCCTCGTTCGTTCCCTGAACGAGGAAGATCAGAATAGGCTGTGTACCTATATTTACCTAAACTTCTGAGAACAGAGACAGAAAGTGGAGACTTCCTTACGACATTTTTTTTCCCGGAATTCGGGAAAAATCTTAAATAAGTTGATAATAAGCTTTATTTAAAATGGGTAAACGCTATTTTTAACTAAACTTGCAATTACCAAATTTTCGGGATTTTCACGTAAAATTCCAAAATAAACAGTCTAACTTTAATTCATGTATTCCAATTATAATGTAATGTATGATACAACGGTTAGTTTAAGGATCGTAAATATAATTCGAATACATGAATTAAAGTTTGACTATTTATTTCGGGATTTTACTAGAAAATTACGAATTTGGTAATTGATAGTTTAGTTAAAAAAAAGCCTTTACCCATCTTAAATAAAGCTTATTTTCAACTTGTTTAAGATTTTTGCCGAATTCCGGGAAAAAAAGTGTCGTCGTAAGGAAGTCTCCACTTTCTGTCTCTGTAAATAGTGATGATGATGATATATTTATTTGCAAGAGTACTTATAGGTAACATAAGTTCTTAACATTTATAATAAGTTTCACTATATTCGGCTTTTCAACCGTACAAATATTTAGATTTTACATTCTGGATAGCATGCATTTAGTAAAAATAATATAAAATACTAATAATAATTTCATAATTTAAATTTTGATTACATGCAATTAATAAAAATTAAATTAAATACAATTGTTTAGATTTAGCAATTTGTGCAAGATTACTTCGTGCAACTTATTGCAATGAACACTTTATCAGGCGTTTTTTCTGTGACGGTGAATTAGTTTTAAGTCTACCTACGTATTTTTTTTTTGTGCTTTTTTGTTCTTCGGAATACACACGTATTTTTACAGCTCCAGTCTATAATTTTAATTTTCCTGCCTAATCTAACATCTCAACATAATTTGGTCCTTCGAGCCGGATGAGTGATCCAGGAATAAGGATAAATACAGGAAATATAAAATTTATAGGAAAATACTGCCATTTGGAGTCTTGTGAGTAGCGGCTAAGGTCAAAGGGTCACAGCGCAGCATAGTGCAGTACGTGGCAGTACAGTGCAGTGTTCCTATTTATATTTATTTCAGACCCCATTACTCATATTCAGGTAGTATTTAACGTTTTTTATGGACTTGTAAAGATTAGTTACCTGCTTCCCAAAGAATGACTGATAAGGAAGAAAAGGACCTCATTAAAAAACGAGCAAGTTACAAAGGCCGATTAACGGTATTTTCTAATTATTTAGAGGATTTTAAGAAGGATTCTCTAACGCAAGCCCAGATGAACGAACTGCAGTTACGCCTCGGTAAGATTGAACTATTTTATTCGCATTATGACGACGCTCAGTTAAGGTCGGAATGTATAGCCGAAGATATGAATTCACAGTTATCAGCACGGAATGAATTTGAAACCTCATATTTCAAAGTTGTCGCGAGGGCACAGGAATTACTAGCCAGACACAATGACATTGTTAATGAAGACAAGTTTTCTCGCGTTAGTAATAATAGGCTGGTTAGGCTACCAACCATTCAACTACCTAAGTTTGACGGAACGTACGACAAGTGGTTAGAGTTCCATGACACGTTTTCAAGCTTAATACATTTGGATGACCAAATTGATGAAATAAATAAGTTTCATTGCCTCCGAGCTTCCTTGGAAGGGACAGCCGCCTTAGTCATACGGGCTATTGAATTCTCGGCTAATAATTATTCCATTGCGTGGAATTTATTATGTGAAAGGTTTGATAACAAGCGGCTTCTCATTCAAAATCATGTAGCAGCCTTATTTAACATTGAAGTGGTTAATAAAGAATCCTCGGATAATATAAATAACATCATTGATACTTTAAACAAAAACCTACGTGCGTTAGAATCTTTAGGTGAGCCAGTTAAGTTTTGGGATACGTTGATAATTTACATAGTTACCTACAAATTAGATTCAAGGACTTATCGACAGTGGGAAGAGGAAAAAGGTCATTAAGACAAAGATAAAACAATCACATTAGAAATCTTCCTGGAATTCTTAAGAAATCGTGCAGTTTTGCTTGAAACACTAGATTTGTCTCGCAATCAGACTAATAATAATAGCTCTTCTAAATCTAACAAGCATAAAACAATGATGTCGGTGAGTAGTGAAACACCACCACAGAAAAATAAAAATAATAACAGTTCCTCACCGGTGTCATGCCCGCATTGTAGTGATAAACATAATTTACTCAACTGTCCACAGTTTCTTAGTCTCAGCAACGAAAAACGGCTTGAGCTTCTTCCTCAATACAAGGTAACTATGTTTTAACTGTTTTCGGTCTGGTCATTACGCAAATCATTGCAAATCTGTTGGTTGCAAAATATGTAAACGTAAGCACAATACACTGGTCCATGTAGCAGGTGCGTCACAGAGATCTACGTATGTGTCTAATGCCTCTAATTCGCAAACCGACAGCACTGTTACTGTAAATGTTAACTCAGCTGAACAGAAACCCAATACAAATGAAGGGCACAGGGGAAAAACATGCGATGTCACATATTTATGTTTTATGAACTAGTAATGCCATTGTATATAGTTCAAATGCGGTAGAACGAAACGCCGAAACACACTTTGCAGTAACATGCATAGTCCCGGAGTAATCTTCATTCAAAAATATCGATACAGTGCAATAACAAGAAAAGTCCACGTCGTACAGGAAAAAAAATTAGCATTGTCCATGTCCTCGTGTCCATGTACCTTTTTTCAAAAATCAAAATATTAATTTAGCAATTTCTCAGTTCTTTATCTTTGTAACATTGCATATTATCCCCTGTTTATCATGGACATTGCATATTTTTTGCCTGTATTTCCTGACTTTTTCCTGACTTTGTTCAGTTTTTTTCCGCTAACTCAATAAGTATAAGAAAGAAAAAAGTTTTTTTTTACTACACACCCAAAACAAATATATTTTCTTTATACATTATACATATATATTTTTATTTTTCTTTACACATATATTTTTCATTTATTTCTAGCTTTAATGTACTTTTTTATGATCTAAAGTTTAATTTGCGATTTTCTCAGTTCATTGTCTTTGTGACATTGCATGTTTTCCCCCTGCCTGGTGACACTATCTGCACGTGCTACAACCTATGTTAACAATAAAAGTAAAAGTCAAGTTCTATTGGCTACTGCATTAATAAAGGTTTATGATAAGAATAACCGCGAACATCTCGCTCGAGCTATACTGGACACTGGCAGTTCTTCTTGTATAATGACAGATAAGTTATGTAGGGTAGGGCGGGGCTTAAAGGTCCGCGGGTAAAAAGGTCCACCATAAGTATCTAAAAAACTAGCGGTATATCGTGCGTTCTAACTATGTACGCGGAATGAAGGGACCGCGGGAGGCGTAACGGGGCATCGCCGGCAGTCGAGCAGCGTCGCTAGCCGGAGATATACGACTACATCTAAAAATTTTAACGTAAGTAAATTTTTTCTTCATTTTACTTTTTAGTTTCGAGCAGTGGTTTTTCGTTTATCACACCTAAACATAATTTATTAGTATAAGTGATTTATTTGTTTTTCACGATTTATTATTAGTTTTAGGCTCGGTTTAACGGTTATTTCGTTATAACCTCTAAAAATATTTACACGTGGTTGGGATAAAAAGGTCCAATGTGGACCGTTTAGCCCCTCATTAATATGTGGGTTAATAAAGACTTTTTTGTTTCAGTATGCGCAACTATAAAAGAAAATCGGATCGTGGTACTAAATCTGTTGAGTTGATGCAACGGGCAGCAGATTTAGTTATTAATGAAAATAAATCATTAAGGCACTGTGATTCAGAAAACGATGAGTCTGATTAAGATAATATAGAGATACCAAGACATGTTGATTACGTTAATTTGTTGAAGTTAATAATTAAAGAAGAGTTTAATATTTGTGTTACGGTTAAAGAAGTATATGTTGTTTTTTAAAATATTGTTTGTTAAAAGTTTTTAAAAGATTATGTAAGATTAGTTATAAGATTTTAAATTCAGGCTATGTCAACATTCATAATGAATAGTGCTGTCTTGTTTAATTATGTTCTTCAATAGAGACTGATTAGTGATTAAACTATTATAAGCTCAACAAAGTTAGAAATTATTAGTTCGACTGTTACTGTTGTAATACTTACATTTAGAAAAAAATAAATTTTGTTTGTTAAAAAAATATTTTCTTTTAGAATAGAGACTTTTTAAATAATATGTATCTTGGAATTATACTAAAGTTTTTGGTTTGTTTAAAAATTAAAATATTTTTTTAACTTTTTGTTTTTGGAATAAAAATAAACGACTGAATTTTATTGTACCAAATATTGTTTGTTCCATAAAATCGATTTTAAATAAAAATTAAATACTGGACCTTTTTGCCTCCTGCCTGTTCCTTTTTACCCCTACTATGGGGCAAAAAGGGACAGACGACAAGGTCTAGAAAAGTTGTAGAAACACATATTTCTATTATAATAATTCAACTGAAAATTAAGTCAAACATACTCAGATAACTGTTTGTTTGATTAGTGTTATTTATTTTGATATAGTAGAGTCAGTTTTCACAGTATTATTCGAAATAGTCAAATTGGACCTTTAAGCCCCGCCCTACGTTTATTGAATTTACCTACCGTTCAGGTTAATGAATCTGTACAAGGCATTAACAATTCTAAAACAAAGATTAGTAAAATGTGCAGTGTTTTTGTGAAATCATTAAGTGAAAACTTCACTTCTAATCTTTATTGTTTTATTTTACCAAACATAACGGATGAAGTACCATGTCATAAACTATCCATTAATAATTTAAAAATACCAAGCGATGTTTGTTTAGCTGATCCTCATTTCCACACGCCATCGGCAGTGGATCTAATAATAGGGGCAGATGTTTTCTGGGACCTACTGGGGCGGCAAAAAATCAACTTAGGTGAAGGCAAACCAATATTATTTGAATCTAGATTAAGTTGGCTAGTTTCAGGTCCGTTATTTAATAGTGGCCACGCATCACAGTCACCATCAGTTCTTAAAGTTAACATTGCAAAGCTCAATGTCAGTTCTTCTCACAACCCCACATCAGGAGATGACATTCAAAACCTTTTATTGCGTTTCTGGGAACTGGAAGAAGTTCCCAATCAGTCAGCTCCATATTCTGATGAAGAAGCTAAGTGTGAAGAACATTTTGTAAAAACCATCACTCGAATGGCAGATGGTCGGTTTTGTGTTAGGATACCACTCAAACAATCACACCATATTCTAGGTGACTCACTGGCTAGAGCAAAACATAGTATTATAATCCATGATTTTTATGTAGATGACTTGCTCACAGGTGGGGATACAATATCTGACGTCACAAATATTCGCCAGAAAGTCACTGCCGAGTTGGCTGCCGCTGGTATGCCACTAAGGAAGTGGAAGTCCAACAATATCCTGGTTATATCAGATCAAGTCACAAGTTCATCATTAAATTTAAACATTGGTTCAAATGAGCCAAGTAAAACTTTGGGTCTTAACTGGCTAACAGACTCCGATAAGCTCTGTTTTTCAATAAGTAATACGTCAATATCAAATCATGTAACAAAGCGTGAAGTTTTGTCAGTTACATCCCAAATATTCGACCCTCTAGGTCTATTAGCTCCTTGCATCATTCCAATGAAAGTAATAATGCAAAAACTTTGGTTACACAAATTATCATGGGATGATTGTTTACCACCAGATGTCTCTAAAACGTGGAAAGATATTGTTGATAGGTTATTTATTTTAAATAGTTTACGCATCCCACGTTTAGTTTTTTGTGATTCTTGGAAGGCGATAGAATTACACATATTTTATGATGCATCACCTTATGGTGCATGCGTTTATGTAAGGAGTATTAATAACAATAATGAAGTGATGGTGCGTTTGCTTACAGCAAAGAGTAGAGTGGCTCCTATTAAGCCAACCACAATTCCTCGGCTCGAGCTCTGCGCCGCCTTGGTTGGAGTGAGGTTATATGAAAAGGTGATTGAGTCACTTGGCGCGCCAATTCAAAGTAGTACATTTTGGAGTGATTCTACAATAGTGCTAGGGTGGTTAAAAATGATACCAAGTAAGCTGCAACCATTCGTGCGCAATCGTGTATATAGCAGAAATAGTTGGAAAAACGAATGCTAATAATTGTACCTGGAGACATGTCCCCACACAACTCAACCCCGCTGATCTTGTATCTCGAGGAATTGATGTAAGTCAAATTCAGAGTCATAATTTATGGTGGTCGGGTCCTAATTTCTTAAACCAGGATACAAGCGAATGGCCTTCCTTTCCAACCACAGCAGTAGAATCGCTACCTGAAACTAAAACTGAGGTTTCTTTATTAACTACTTCTAAGACTCCGATACTTTTAATTGATTTTAATCGGTTTTCAAACCTTTCTCGGCTTAAACGTACAGTAGCATATATGTTACGATTTATTAATATTTGTAAAAAGCAACCACCTACCACTTTACATCTTAGTGAAGATGAAATACAAAATGCATTAAACTTAATTGTGAAACTCTCTCAAATAGAATCATTTCCTGAATATGAACTACTTATTAATAAAAAATCAGTGCTTACCAAAAGGAAGTCCACTGACTAATCTTAACGTATTTTTAGATAAAAATAAATTAATTCGTGTAGGTGGCCGCTTAGAAAATTCTTCATTTTCATATGAGAAAAAACATCCGTTAGTAATACAGTCCACTCATCGATTTTCTAAACTATTATTTGAATTTAACCATAAAACTTTAATGCATGCAGGACCACAACTGCTGTTAGCCTGTATAAGAGATACTTATTGGCCAATAGGTGGTCGCAACCTGTCTAAATTGTGTTATCATCGTTGTGTCATTTGCAGTCGCATTACAGCTAAACCAATGAATCCCATATGGGAAACTTACCTGCACGGCGGGTGGCGTCCGGTGGTCATCCATTCGAATGTGTTGGGGTTGATTACGCTGGACCTTTAATGTCAGCGTCTCGACAAGGTCGTGGTTGTAGACATGTAAAAGTTTACATTGTACTCTTTGTTTGTTTTACAACAAAGGCAGTTCATATTGAGTTGGTGGGTGACTTAACCAGTCAAAATTATTTGTCAGCACTTCGTCGTTTTATGTCTCGCAGAGGTAAACCTACACATATATATTCCGACAACGGAACCTCGTTTGTAGGCGCTTATAATGAAATCGGCAAATTTTTGAAGGCCAACAGCAGTTCGTTATCTGGTGACTTGGCCGCTGAAGGGATTAATTTCATTTTTATTCCTCCCTACGCTCCACATTTCGGTGGTCTTTGGGAGGCAGGTATAAAATCAGTGAAGTTTCATTTAAAAAGAGTAATGGAAAATTGTTATTTAACTTATGAGGAACTATATACAGCACTGGTTCAAATTGAAGCCCTCCTGAACTCGCGCCCGCTCACGCCGTTGTCATCGGATCCCAATGAACTTCTGCCGCTGACACCTGGGCACTTCCTGATAGGACGCACACTCACATCCTTGCCCGTGCCGTCGTATGAAATCGGTTCCGTTACTCACTTGAAGCGTTATGAGAGAATAGAGGCATTACGTCAACACTTCTGGTCGAGGTGGAATAAAGAATATATCTCTGAACTACAGCAGCGGACAAAATGGAGGTCTTCAAATGCAGTCTTAGAGACTGATCGCCTTGTTATAGTAAAGGAAGACAATCTACCACCGTTGAAATGGCGTTTAGGCCGAATCTCAGCAGTCTACCCAGGACGTGACGGAATTAGTCGTGTGGCCGAAATTAGAACTGCGAGTGGAACCATCCGGGGTGCATGCAGCAAGATATGCCCACTGCCATTAAATGAAGATTCTGGTTGAAAGATTGACTTTCAACGCCCGAGGGCATGTTTAGATTTAGCAATTTGTGCAAGATTACTTCGTGCAACTTACTGCAATGAACACTTTATCAGGCGTTTTTTCTGTGACGGTGAATTAGTTTTAAGTCTACCTACGTATTTTTTTTTTGTGCTTTTTTGTTCTTCGGAATACACACGTATTTTTACAGCTCCAGCCTATAATTTTAATTTTCCTGCCTAATCTAACATCTCAACAACAATTCTATTCATTTCAAATAATAATTTATAGTAAAATAATAATGTCAAGAAAAAAATAAGCAATAATAATAATATCATGTCAATAAAAAATAACTAGAATAGGTAGGTAAAGAAAATGTTTGAAAATGTCAATAATTATCTAGAGGTCATAATAATTATAATAAATAAGTTTTACATTTTGCACTCTAAATATTAATTGATGGAACAAAAACATCTCTCACACAACCAGTTATACTAATAAATTCCAAATCTGTAGCACTTCTAAATTCTTCGACTAGGTGGTTACTAGTTAGTGATAGTGTCACACATGGTTATTTAAACAAAATTTAACAAGAAAACAGAGAAAAAGGAAAAATTGGGAGCAGCGGTGGCCTGGTGGTAACGTCCCTGACTTACGTATCGTAGGTCGTTAGTTCGATTCCAAGCAGGCATTTTACTTTGTCCAGTTAATTTCGTCATCGCTGCACTCATAACGGTGAAGGAAAACATCGTGAGGAAAACGGCATGTCTTCTCTCTAACCAAAATTTCGAAGACATGTGACAGCAACCAACACGCACTGGGACAGTGAGGTGCATTACGGCCCACTCCCCTTTCATAGAGAGGAGGCCTGTGTCCCAGCAGTGGGAACGTTAGAGGCAGATTATCCTTATGTTTAACTAAGGAAACCATCAGAACTAGAAAATATTTTACCTGCATTTAGGAAGTCCCTCATGGTTGAAGCTGCAGTCACCTTGCAAACAATAGTTCTCGCAGACTGAAACATCGCATCTTCCGCCGATGTAACCAGTTACCAGGTGTGCATTTGCAAACAGACGTCTCACTAACTACTGTAATTTTTGGTATTAGACTCGACAGTGCTTCGCAGTCCTGAAGTCCCTGAATTTGATCTTTAATTTTGTAGTTCGCGACTATACCGAGTGGTGTTTCATTGTAGAACTTACTAATCTCTTTTTTCCCTTCAGGATACAGCATGTTTTTTGGCATTTGCCAAACGGTTTTGTAGCTCACGCTACTGGTCATCCAGTATAAGTAACCATTTGAAACAGTCAACTCTTTTGGATTAGACAGAGGAGACAAACCACGTAATACAAAACCCCCATCCAAACCCATACTGTTCAAAAACCGATCTTTAGTACCGAAAACAAAAAAAAAACTTTCCGTGTTTGTGGGTCCATGGCCATGCTCAATACTGGCACCGAGGTTTGCCAGTATTGAGCATGGCCATGGACCCACAAACACGGAGTTTTTTTTTTTGTGTGTGGCTGTTATTAAGTACTAGCCACCAGCCCCAGAAAGTATGTTCGTTTTGTGAAATCAAATACAACATTTTTCGTTACACGAAGCATAGAATGTAAACAAAGACATCGAAGCTACACTGGCAAGGAAATTAAATCTACCATTCCCAAATATTATTCGTTTAAATTCTGGGTACGTGCGTTAGTTATGAGTATGACACCACGGATGGGCCGTGTACCGTCCAAAGAATCCAGACCCCTGTTAACTCAACAATTGTTTGTTATTGAAGTTCATGTGACGCTGGTTAATGTTTATTTTTATTTATTTATTTATGTATGTTACCGGCAATCTGTATAATCCGGTATTCTATACAATACCTAGGCAATGTATAGAATACCTAAAACGTTCAGGTAATGTATGAAATATTATTTATTTTATACTTTGCCTAGGTATTCTATACAGTACCGAATGCGCAGCCGGCAATGTGTGAAAAAGACGAAAACGGGGAAGGGGAAGACGTGCGAGCAGGCAGTAAACTCCACGCGACAGTTAATAAATATTTTTGAGTGTAATAATTCTTATTCTACTGCAAAAAAAAAAGTAATATATCACCTACCTTTTTTATAAAGATTATTTTTAATGAGTAATTGTTAATTTTAATAAAGTTAATTTTGGGCAAACGAGCTGTTTGTTTTATTTGTCTGTCAGTTTATAGGTAAGTACTATAGAAGAAACTTACATCTGAATTTGAAAACAATCCAAGTTGTAAACAAAATACGTGTCGAATTGAGAACCTCCCCTTTATTTTTGTCGGTTAAAAATCACGTGCACACGATGAACATAGATATTAGCAAGTACATATTACTTGAGCGGCCGTGTGTTGCAAGCAAGATAGCCCTTACGGTGTATAGATGTTCGTTTCTCCCATGGTACTTACATAACATTGATAAAGATAGACCATATCTATTTACTTAATACATTGCCGGTGAACCAGCAGGTATTCTATACAATCCCTAGGAAATGTATACATTACCTAGGCAAAGTATGTAACGGACAATAATATTCATAATATTTCATACATTGCCTGGACGCCTCAGGTATTCTATACATTGCCTAGGTATTGTATAGAATACCTGAATTATACAGATTGCCGGAAACATGTATACTTTATTGTTCACCACCAAAATACATAACAAAAAAAAAGATCGTTCACTAAAAATAGACAATGGACGGCCTTATCGCTATCTGCGATCTCTGCCTGGCAACCCTGGAATGGACAGTGATTATGGGGTTGTCGTTAATATAATTTGATCACTGGTTTACATCAATGGTTCTCTATGTATGTACAGTCGCCAGCAAAATTGCATGGGTACCTTAGTGTCTATTTTCCCGTGAACGTTTGAATTCAAGTTTTCGAAAATAAACTAGATGGCGTTGGTTTCTTCACAACTATGACTAATTTACGAAACGTAAGTAAGGAGTTAGGAAGAAACGAAGGAATAACAAGGCTAATACATTTATCTAATTATTACATTACAATTACCAGCATACGTAGCTTAAATGATAAAAATAATAATTGAAACCGATAGGAATATATTTATTAAGCTAACGAGTGGGTATTTTAATAATTAATTTAATATTCGAATTGGTAGGTAGTTACTTAGCAACAGGAAAAAAGAGCAGATTCATCGCAGGTAAACAGGCTCGCCTTGTGGGCTCGCAAAAAAAGGCACGATAAAAAATTATAGAGGTTTATTTCTTACAGTTTATTATTCAAATTTAATAGTCAGTTTATTAAATATTATAGGTATAACATTATAATATTATGAAGTTATTGAGGCGATAGCTTAAGTATTCGTTTCCAAAATCGGAAAGAGGATTGAAGCTTATGTAACCTCAATAAAAACAAACAGGAGACCAGGTTATTTTATTACACAGGTCAAACGGATTAAATGGATACTAAATAAGTAGGCTAAAAACTACAAAATTGCACAAAAACATATCAAATGGTTAGTAGGCAACATAAAAAACTAAAAACTATGTTGTTTAAACTTAAAGTGTTCATAACTTTTTAAATTATTAAAAATACGTAAGTTATAGTTTAACGTCAACATCGCTCCGTAAAACAATAATATAAAATTATTTGTTTTGTGCTACTAGACACTATTAAAATACATAACTCCATTCAGCGATCTTCACAGAAGAATCGACCGTGTTATCCATCAGTAAAACCTTCAAACTCATCTAATATAGCAGTGACAGTGCAAGTACGTTATTGGCAGTGAAAAAGGATTATTAGCCAACAACATCGCAAAACCAGGTTAGCGTTTTAATATTCATACGGACTAGTGATACAAGAAATGACGTTTGAACGAAGATAACCTTTGCATCAAAGAAAGTTACAAAAATCATCTAATTATTACAGTTGTGAATTTGAAATCCGAAAATTTTTATATGTAAACAAAGGACAGCTGGCACCGTGAACCAATCACAACCCAGCTCATAATTAATGACAGAAAAAAATTCGTTCAGAAATCACATTATTAGACAATATCCCAACTTGGATATAAGCCTTTTGATGCTATAGCTGATAACGTTCCGTTATATTAAAAACTCGATCAATTAACATTCTTTTAACTCTCAATATCAAAAACAATGGCTTCGAGAAATAAAACTGGTAATAATAGTGGTCATAAAGAGCCGTTACTAGTTACATGCTACAATTGCAAAAATCGAGTTGAACACAGAAGTACCTTATTATGCACCGTATGTAAAAACCACTTTGAATTTGATTGTGCCGGTTATCCTGAAAAAGTGTACCGCTTAAAAAGTTTTGAAGAGAGGAAACAATTTAGATGGGAATGTAGAACATGCACCAAGAAGGCAAAACAGCAGAACACACCCAGCTCGGTTATATCCAATGTGACAACGAGGAAAAAGCGCTTATCTCCCAAGTCATGCATAGCTGCTATTTCTAACGCCCCGGAGGAAACTACGCCCTGGGCTACCCCAAAAAGCACTAACTCTGAAACATACGACTCGCATATACTTACAATAGATCATACATCTGATGACGTTGCGTTCTCCGACAAAACATTGTCACGAAGTATGGACTACACAGAAATCGACTATATCAATGCTCAAGAGTTTAAGGATACAATTGAACTACTTCAGACGCAACTCAGTAGTTCTCAAAATGAACTTGAGAATGTCATACTGGAAAATAACGAACTTCGTAAACAAAATGACAAATTACTCAAAGATAATGCAACATTGAAAGGATTCTTAAGCCAACCACCACAGAGAGAAAATAGCGGTGTAGATCTAGTAAATACAAGCAATGTGCATACATATTCTTCCTTGCGCTCAGATATGCTAGCCTTCTCTACGCCACCTAGATATGCGACTTCAAGCAAAACCAACGCAAAACCACAACTGTTTTGTAATATCTCGAACCTACAAAAAGATATCGCAGATCTGGAAAACCAGTTAAAACAAGCCGGAGCAGAAATAGTATACCTTAAGGATCAAATATTAAATCTTGAGAAGTTAGTAATAGAAAAAGAAAGGAAAGAGAATCATAAAGAAAAAAACTTGTCATTGGATGATCTAAAGGTAGATCGCGTGAACAAAATATATATTTGTGGCACACAACAATGCGTTGGACTTTCATCGGCTTTGATACGATCACGAGTGAATACACCTTACGTTAATTATACTGTCACGTCTGAAACAAAACCACACGCGCTTACCAGTGACGTCTTTAAAAGCTGTCAAAAAATTGAGTTATCGTGTAATGATAAGCTCATAGTCTGTGTGGGTGAAAATGACTATGACATAAAGATTTTTTCTTCTCAACTTCGTCAACTCCTCAGTAAATTCCGTAATAATGATGTCATTGTTCTGAGTCTACTGAAGAATATGTATATAAATGTAAATGACTTAAACCAAACTATACGGAATATTTGCAATGAATACAAAAAATCTAATTTTGTTGATGCTAATTACAATTTGTTTAATACCTGTAAATTTATTAATTATGTTATTGACTATGACGACTATGAGAAAAAATATTTAAATGTTAAAGCACTAAAGAAATTAATATTACGTAACCAAAATTCCAAAAAATCTGTCAATAAATGTGAAGTCTATCGAAAAGGAACAATCCCATATTACTTTGCAAGAAAACAGTCTGAACACGATGCCACGAATGAACACGGTATTGAAAATCCTACTACAACAAAAATGGGTACTATTCCTTACTATTTTAAGACTGTAGACAGGAATAAGCTTTTTCGTTAAAAACAGTGGTAAGTCGCAGACCTTTAAAATATTGCATCAAAATATCGCAAGCATTTTATCTAAACAAGAAATTTTAGAACTAACGTTACTAGAATTACGAGACGCGAATAATGAACCCGATATTTTATGTTTTTCTGAAACTTTTATGCGTGCCGGAAACGAAAACTTTCTGAAAATACATAACTATTCTTTGGCAACTGCGTTTAGTAGAGATCAGCAGAGAGGTGGAACCTGTATACTTGCAAAAAGGGGCATTACTTATAATGAGCTTACTTGCGTCAAAAAATATTCGACGTTTAAGTCTTTCTAGGCCTGTGGCATTGAAATCCCATTGCATAAATTATTAATAGTATGTGTTTATAGAACACCAACATCTGACCCTAACGTATTTCTTAATAAATTGGACCTATTGATGGGTGAAATACTCAAAAAATATGGGCCGAGTGTAAAAGTAGTTATTGCAGGTGACTTTAATATCAATACTCTAAAACCAGGAAAAGTCACTACCTATCTAACAGATCTATGTAATACATACAAGTTGCAACTTCACATTAATGTCCCTACTCGGAAGGACTCGTGTATAGACCACATAGTAAGTAACATCAATACTACATCTTCTAAAGTCTTGCCTCTTCACTTATCTGACCATGACACAGCACAGCTGTTAGAATTTCCGGTAAAAGAGCAAAATTCAAAGTGCAAATCATACTTTATTTATAAGAAAGATTACTGCAACGAGAATTTAGAGAAATTCAAATATACTATTACCAAATTCAAAATATACTAATCAGTAAACTTGAAGCATACGGCATAAGAGGCAATATTTTAGATTTAATTAGATCCTATTTAACTAACCGACAACAGATAACAGTAGTAACTAAAGTGAATCCTAAAAATAAAAAAGAGGAAACATTCAGCTCCGTGAGGAGAAATGTCACATACGGTGTTCCTCAAGGCAGTGTCCTAGGGCCGCCGTTGTTTATTATCTATATCAACGACTTACCAAAGGCAACGACTCAACCAATGACATTATTTGCTGATGACAGTACAGTTTCAATTGCATGTAAGGACATTAATAATTATAAATATGACATAAATAATTCATTGACATCTATAATTTCTTGGCTTGATAATAATAATTTAAAAATAAATTTATCTAAAACAAATATAATGCACTTTGGACAAAGATTGCATAATCCATTAAATGTAAATTTGATTTATGATAATTACACTATAAATGAAGTATCTAATATCCGTTTTCTCGGCTTAACTATAGACAGCAAACTAAACTGGAAAGAACACATTGACGCACTATGTAAAAAAATCAGTAGTCAAGCATATGCTCTGTACCAACTTGCTTCATCTATCAACACTAATGTGTTACTATCGGCTTATTATGGACTCGTTGAATCTGTCCTAAGATATGGCATTATCTTCTGGGGCAATTCATCAAATAAAGATATGGCATTTAAAATGCAAAAGCGATGCATACGTGCTATGTTCGGTATCCAAAGTACTGTGAGCTGTAAGCAACTTTTCACAAAGCATAAAATCCTCACACTGCCGTCACTTTATATTTTAGAAATCGCCTTATTTGTAAGAAATAACCCACATTTGTTTCCTCGAATATCGGACCTTGTAACACGAAATCGCCGGGATAATAGTAAACTTCGTGTTCAGCCAGCTAAGACAGCACTACTGTATAAAAGCGTTGTATGCAGAGCACCGATAATTTATAACAATATCCCTATCTGTGTCAAAAAACTAAGTACAGACCAGTTTAAGAAAACGTTTAAAAAAATACTGACAGAAAAAGCTTACTATAATATCAATGAATTTTTAAATGACAAATCGCTCTGACTGAATCTATTATATTTATTTTGAATCGCATGAATATTTACCAATTGTTTTTTATTTATAATTTAATATTAATGTTATTGTTATTTTTTTTTTTTTTTTTTTGAGACTGTATATTTCTTTTTAATTTTAATTTTTTTTTATTTTTGAAATCTTATGGTCTTTCGACCTAATTTGTACACCAGCCATGGTCAAACATGTTGTGCCAAAGAACATCCTGTAACACCTACAATAAACATTATACCATGTTTATAATCTACACATGTTTTTGCAAATAAATTGATCTTTATCTTTATCTTTATCAAAGAATGCCTCAGAAGTATTTCATGGTCAGATGTCCACTTAGAAACTGACACAAATAAGGCTTTTAATCAATTCCATAATTTTTTATTTTGTTTATATAACTTATGCTTCCCAAAACTAAAAATAAAGATTAAAACTTCTAATACATTTAAGCAAAAATGGATAAGTAAGGGTCTTAGAAATAGTTGCAAAACTAAAAGATTTTTGCGATATAACTATTACAAGAACAAAACATTATCGCACAAAATACGATATAAGCAATATTCAAATATATTGAAAAAATGTATTGTTAAATCGAAATTGAATTGTAATATCAATTATATAAAAAATAGCAAAAATAAATGCAGAGCAACGTGGTCAGTTATTAATCATGAATTTGGAAATGCGAGATCAGGTATTAATAATATTTCTGACATACAATTAGATAAGCAAGTTCTGACAAACCCTACTGACATAGCGAATGCTTTTAATAATTACTTTATTGACTCGACTAATACCTTGACATCCAATAATCAACATTATTATAATGACCCTAATTTCAAGTCAATTCCTAACTCCATGTTTCTTAGGTCCATGACTGAAGATGAAGTCAAAAAAGAAATAATGGCGTTAAACAATACTAACTCTGAAGGTTATGACGGAATAAATACAAAAATAATTAAAGCGTGCAGTACAGAATTGATTCCCGTTTTGACATATTTAATTAATCTCTCGTTTTCGTCAGGTATATTTCCTGATGCCCTAAAATTATCTGTCGTAAAGCCGTTGTACAAAAAACACGATAAAAAGGACGTCAAAAACTATCGCCCGATTACTCTCATTCCCATATTGTCAAAGGTTTTCGAGAAATGTATGCTCAAGAGACTGGTCGACTTTTGTAGCAAATTTAATATCATAGCAAACGAACAGTTTGGATTCCAAAAGCAAAAGTCAACCACACAAGCAATATTTACTCTTGTGAGCAATATTCTAAGTAATCTTAACAATAATAAATTAACAACAGGTCTATTTTTCGACCTGTCTCAAGCTTTTGATTTCGTAGCACATGACGTATTATTGAAAAAGTTAGAAATTCTGGGAATAAGAGGAGTCGCACTGCAGTGGATTTCGTCTTATATAAGTGATCGAAAACAATACGTTAGCATAGACAATATAAAAGAAGACTTACTAACTTCCTACTGCTCTGACTCTAGAATAAATAAATGTGGCGTCCCTCAAGGGAGTGTACTAGGTCCCATATTGTTTTTATTATATGTAAATGACATACCACTGGTGTCTAATCATAAATTTATATTATTTGCAGACGATATTTCAATTATTGTATCATCTGATAAAAAATCGATTTCTGACCATGAATTAGACATTAATAATACTATTGACAAAATTTTACAATGGCTACAGAATAATAAATTGAAAATCAATTTAGATAAATCAAATTATATTCAATTTAATAAGTCAAAACATGCCAAATACAATTTTAAACTTAATGTTGGCAGACTAAAAGAAGTAACACAAACCAAATTCTTGGGTGTGCTTATAGATCAAGACTTAGATTGGAAAGGACATTTGAATGATTTATGCAATAGGATTAATAAATTTACTTACGCCCTCAGACAAGTAAAGAACGTAACAAACGTTAAAACGGCAATTACTACATACCATGCATATATTGAATCAGTTTTAAGTTACGGGCTTGTTATCTGGGGAAACAGTACGGATAAAGACAGAGCATTCATTGCACAAAAAAAGTGCATCAGGGCCATTTGTGGTCTTCGTCCTGACGAATCCTGTCGGCCGTTTTTTAAAAAGCTAGGTCTGTTACCACTTCCTGCACTTTATATATACGCAATCTGTAACTTTGTCTACAGTAATAAGGGATTGTTCAAGAAAGCTTATGAAGTAATCCCTCGTCCAAAGGATCCACACAGACTTGTAATAAAGGATACTCCAAAATCAGCCAAGTATGCTAAAAGCTGCTTTGTGATGTGTGTACGCATTTACAACAAAATCCCGAAAGAATTAAAATGTTTAAATAATTTAAATTCATTTAAGAACAAACTGTATAAATGGCTGAATGGACATAATTTCTATGACATTAATGATTTCTTTGACATAAAATTATAATATTATATTGAACTATTAATTTGAAATAATGTTGTTTTGACCTAATAATTATTTTGCATGCAATTGACACATATTCTGTGTAGCTAAACATGTGAACATTGTATTTAAATAAGACTAACACCATCTGTAAAGATGACATTACTCCAATCGAAGTTTATGTGATCCAAAGCGAACTATAATCTTGCCCTTTTATGGTTTTCCGTGAGCAAGGGTTTCACAGCATGCCTCCGCGGCACAAGTTTTGACGCGGCTCCGTTTCAAAACTTGTGTCAAATAAACCAGCATAGTGGTTCGGCGGCAGAAATCCATTTTCTTCATACTGCCTTATCATGGTTTGATGCTGCAATGTGTTTTATAAGTCGTGGTCTACCAGTTCTTTGATGGTGTTTCAAAGAACCCTCCTCTTCAAATCGTCGTACTCAAAGAACATGTGTTTTTCTCTGCAACAATAAAACAGAAATATATAATACCCAATAATGATTATTATGCAGTATAGTAACCAAAAAAAAAATACTGAAGTTTTTAATATAAAAGTGTAAAAATAAAACTACTTACGTTTACATCGGTCTCTGGCTATTTCTGACAAGTTTTTGGCTTGATTATTCAAAGCAATTATTTGAGCTCTTGTAACGAAATCAATAACTCGTGCTCGTTGTGGTAAAATAAGTAATCCGCCTGATCATAAATAAAAACTGAACAAAAGGCACTCCAACGAGGTAATCGAAATGAACTTAGCGAACGATCAATTGAGCTGTCATAAATCTTCGATCTAAGTATTATTCATACCACCTACCAATTATTTATAAATCCATATTTAACCTACCCTCTCAAGTTTGAAAACTAAAACTTAGAAAATCAGATACCTACCTACTTATAAATTGATATTCAATTTTAACATAGTAGGTTAATAATTAGGATCAATTTTCTTTGTATTAATTATAAATTGTTTGAAGAGACAAAAAGAAACTGCAAAAATATTTTATCATATAAAGCAAAGCAACGCCATCTAACAACAGCATAATTCAATTTTGTTAGTCGTTAACTGGTTTTACGCTAGATGGCGTCATTTCTCGCTTCATACGATTTTGTTTCTGTACTACCCATGCACTTTTGCAGCCTACCGTACATACATATATCTGCGGGAGCTATAGTAACGTGTTGATTGGTATTGCGTGATCTTCTTAGGTCTTTGAATTCTTTACGGGATCAGAATGAGTCTAAGCTTTTGAAGAGAGAATTATTCTGTGATTGGAGCAATTCAGCCTTAATTAATTAATATGTCTTTCAGTTATTAGTTGCTTTAGATTTTCCTCAAAACAGGGCACTAAGGGGCGGTTTTTTTCCCGTCCACCACGTCAAAAATGGCGCTAACTATCGTCAAACCAAAAAAAGCGTTGTTTTAAACATGTATCACTAATAAATGATTAGTGATCGATGGTTTCAAATTACAATTATAGAACAAATATAATATTAAAATATTACAATGATTAATAGCCAGCTGGGTAATTGCGTAACACACTATCAGTACCAATGGGTTTCATTTGGACAGTTCAACAATATTCATTGCGTTATTTACGTTGTTGAGCACACAAATTCGAACATAATTATGGAGCAAATCGAGCAATGGATTAGCAATATCCTTCAAAATGTTTCAGATTAAGGTGATATTTTGAAAAAAAATTGGTTTTTCTATTCCGTGTAACTTGTTAAGTACTTATAAGTATGTGGAATAGGAACTTAACATTTTGATATATGTTTTTTGACTTTTTGGTCTAGTATCTTGTAAAAGGAATTCAATTCTATTCAATAAATTTTCCTCTATACAAAAAAATTGCAGTTATATCTATTTTTTTACTTTTTTATTCAATGGAATTTACTTTAAAACATAGAGAATTATTATATCCAAATTTACTCAAAGTAGTTTTAAATTTAATTCATTTATTTTGTTAAAAAAGGAGTAAATTCGTTTTGGCACATACGTCGTTTTATTCCGAGCCATGGCACACTATAGCCATGACTCTTCTTTTGTTTTTCAAAAGTAATTAATTGCATCACTTTCGCTCGCTTAGTAGGTTTTCGAGGATTTTAGATTTTCGACATAGAAAGAAAGAAAGAAAGAAAAAGCATTTATTGCGAATCGTACATGAAGCGCCTATTGCTGGAAAAAAAAAAAAGCTAGTAATAAACTAATGGAATATTAGCTTATACCTCAACAATTATAAACATTTTCGAGGTAGGTTTTTTTCCCAAATTCGACAATAACTCAGCTAGAGTTAGGATTCTTTTCACCGAGTCAAACGTAGGGGTGTTGGTAAAAGCGTCATTTATGGCAGCTTCACATCTAGTTCCCTCTTGATTGCCAACACATTGGCAGACTGGCTGATCCTCCTCGTTCAGGGAACAGTTACCGTTGTTCAGACAGTAACCATGACACGCGTACACTTCACATCTGTCCCCGGAATAACCGGCATTACATCTGAAATAACGATAATGACAAACATGTATTATGACCAGTGATCGGAATAGGCTGAGTACCTATATTAACCTAAACTTCGGAGAACAGAGACAGAAAGCGGCGACTTCCTTGCGATATTTTTTCCCGGAATTCGGGAAAAATCTTAAATAAGTTAATAATAAGCTTTATTTAAGATGGGTAAACGCTATTTTTAACTAAACTTGCAATTACCAAATTTTCGGGATTTTCACGTAACATTCCAAAATAAACAGTCTAACTTTAATTCATGTATTCCAATTATAATGTAATGTATGATACAACGGTTAGTTTAAGGATCGTAAATATAATTCGAATACATGAATTAACGTTTTACTATTTATTTCGGGATTTTACTAGAAATTGGTAATTGATAGTTTAGTTAAAAAAAAGCCTTTACCCATCTTAAATAAAGCTTATTTTCAACTTGTTTAAGATTTTTGCCGAATTCCGGGAAAAAAAGTGTCGTCGTAAGGAAGTCTCCACTTTCTGTCTCTGTAAATAGTGATGATGATGATATATTTATTTGCAAGAGTACTTATAGGTAACATAAGTTCTTAACATTTATACTAAGTTTCACTATATTCGGCTTTTCAGCCGTACAAATATTTAGATTTTACATTCTGGACAGCATGCATTTAGTAAAAATAATATAAAATACTAATAACAACAATTTCATAATTTAAATTTTGATTACATGCAATTAATAAAAATAAATTAAATACAATTCTATTCATTTCAAATAATAATTTATACTTAGTAAAATAGTAATGTCAAGAAAAAAAATAAGCAATAATAATAATATCATGTCAATAAAAAATAACTAGAATAGGTAGGTAAGGAAAATGTTTGAAAATGTCAATAATTATGTAGAGGTCATAATAATTATAATAAATAAGTTTTACATTTTGCAATCTAAATATTAATTGATGGAATAAAAACATCTCTCACATCACCAGTTATAGAGCTTCCTATTAAATTCCAAATCTGTAGCACTTCTAAATTCTTCGGCTAGGTGGTTATATAGTTAGTGATAGTGTCACACATGGTTATTTAAACAAAATTTAACAAGAAAACAGAGAAAAAGGAAAAATTGGGAGCAGCGGTGGCCTGGTGGTAACGTCCCTGACTTACGTATCGTAGGTCGTTAGTTCGATTCCAAGCAGGCATTTTACTTTGTCTAATTAATTTCGTCATCTCTGCACTCAAAACGGTGAAGGAAAACATCGTGAGGAAAACGGCATGTCTTCTCTCTAACCAAAATTTCGAAGACATGTGACAGCAACCAACACGCACTGGGACAGTGAGGAGCATTACGGCCCACTCTCCTTTCATAGAGAGGAGGCCTGTGTCCCAGCAGTGGGAACGTTAGAGGCAGATTATACTTATGTTTAACTAAGGAAACCATCAGAACTAGAAAATACTTTACCTGCATTCAGGAAGTCCCTCATGGTTGAAGCTGCAGTCACCTTGCAAACAATAGTTCTCACAGACTGAAACATCGCATCTTCCGCCGATGTAACCAGGTGTGCATTTGCAAACAGACGTCTCACTAACTTGTATACCGTGAACACAAAACAGTTCGACAATTGTTGTAGATTCTGTTGTCTGTTCTGATTCGGTTACGTGTTGAATATTGAGGGAGTTACCGGTTACTGTGATTGTTGGTATTAGACTCGACAGTGCTTCGCAATCCTGAAGTCCCTGAATTTGATCTTTTATTTTGTAGTTGGCGGCTATAGCGAGTGGCGTTTCATTATAGAACTTACTAATCTCTTTTGTCTCTTTAAAATGCATCATGTCTTTTGACATTTGCCAAACGGTTTTGTAGCTCACGCTACTGTTCATCCAGTATAAGAAACCATTTGAAACAGTCAACTCTTTTGGATTAGACAGATTATCATGTAATATAAAACCCCATTCTCGACCATCCAAACCCATTCTGTTCAAAAACTGATGTTTTCCACCGTCAAAAAAAAATAATCTCCGTGTTTGTGGGTCCATGGCTATGCTCAATACTGGCATAAGTCGGAATATAACTTGTCTCTCGGAACCATTAAACCGAGCTCTCTCGATGTATTCACGCGCTATAATGCCTGTGTTGGTCCAGTAAATGTACCTGTAAATTAAATGACACTATTGAATATCACAAATAGTAACAGATTTTGATTTTTAAACTGTCATTGCTAACGTACCCTTCACAGCTATCCACGGCAATATGAGTGGGGATCTGGTGATCCATCTTGACTAAAAGATTTCCGTCAACATTTTGATTAAATCCGGGTTTTAATGAAATCCAATTAATGCTTTTTTCATTAGTATCCGTAAAGAATAATGTGTCCGTTGGAGGGTCGAACGCAATACTGTGAATGTTACTACCAACTCTTTTGATGAAACATCTGTTTTCCTTGGAAAATAAATTATAACCACATATAGCGTCGTTGTTGCTCTGTTTGTCGACGTACAGCATCATGTTGTGAACTTCATCGTAAGCTAACGCTGAGAGGTTTTTGGAGTTAAAACGTACGGTATCTGTTTTGGATCCATCGGTATAAAATACGAGGTTATCCCCTAGGCTCACGGCGATGTCTGAAACAAGAGAGAAAAATATTTAACGAAACGAACTGAAAGCTAAATGAACCACTACACTATACTGATAAGAAATATTCATGAGTGCTATCAAGATATTTCCAGGACAGAAACGGTTAAGATAAAAAAAATATATTAGTAATCACATACTAATTTGAGCACGTCTAATAGTCATTTAAGGCGGCTACATGACCTAAATTGCGGTCACTGTCGGACTGCATAGAAAAGAAAGATAAGATCGGTGCCCTGAACCCGCTGCTCGGTATTAACTGTTAATTATTGTCTCGACGTTATTGTGAAGTGACGAAATATTGTTTAATCTAAATTAAAATAGTATGAAGTAGCAATAATTGTGTTTTGTGCTCGCATTTTACCCTGATGACGCCCACTAAGCCCGCAACTACTGATGACGATGTCGACGAGAACAATGCTTCTCCGACATTTATATATAATTATTCCATCTTATTCCTTATACGTCAAACCTACGACTCTCTATGACACATGCTTAAACGTTCGAATGGAATATGCCTTCAAATATTAGCGGCCTGTCTCGCAAGGAGGTCTCTACTACCTCCGTCATAGAATTAAGAAATCATGAATTAATCTGTGTAGGTAGTTAATATTAAAAAAATTGAAGAATGAAAATTCTCCCCCTTTAAGCCGTAAGCTAAGTAGGTGAAAAATAAACTACGTTTCTCGTACTCACCCCAGGAGTGCGCCAACCCCACATACAGCGCTGCCAACGCCAGCACACACTGCGTTTTACACATTTTAAACTAGCAGTACAAAGTTGTTTCAACGGGGGTAGATCTACCGCTGGTGATTGTTCTTTTGATTCTGAAGCCGAACGCTGGTTTCTCGCAACATAAATAGGTCTTTCTGGAATGGTGATAAGTGACTGGGAGATAAGAGTTCCCCGCATTCATATAACTAAGTGTGCATATGTTACAGTCATAGTGATTAAATAGCTATTATACATAATGACTGGTAATTATATATAATAGCAAAATTGACTAGACAATGTGATAAATTAATCAATTTATCCGGATATTATTCATAATAGTGGGTCAAAGTTAGCCAAAGTAATAAATACGGTCTAACTGACTTGTTACCCCTCCCGCTCTTCAATAAATTTTGTTTTATGGCTAGTGAGCTTTAAATATACTTTATAAATTAAAGTTAAATAACTAAAACAATGTTAATTAACGTAGAATTATTATCTATGACAATGTTGTTTTAATTCTTAAAATAAACATTATAATTATTACTTTTCAAATAACAGTATAATATTGCTACACAATATACACACATCAAAAGAATCTAGGGATACCTTAATCCTAAATTATTTACGTATTTATAGTTTAAAATCTTTTAAGTTTCCATAAGAAGTTTATATACAGATTGAAACCTCTTTTATTCTATTTTCAAAATTTGAAAATGTAAATAAAAAAACAAAAGAAAAAACAAAATACGGCGGCAAAATTGTTAGTAATTCGTTACGTTAAGGAAAATTAAAATTGTTTTATTACTATTCATTAATGAAAAGGGATTAGATTGTTTTTCTTTTTTAATTTAACCACCAGCTGCTGGTAAGCGACCAAACTGTGCGAAGGAGGTTGCATGAAGTTGGTCTTCATGCTCGAAGACCGCTACGTGTTCCAGCATTGCGACGTGGCAATCGCGGTCGGCGGTTTTCGTGGGCTCGGGAGCATTTACCATGGAGTGACGAACAATGGTCTTTGGTGCTGTTCACCGATGAGTCCCGGTTTGGGTTTCATACGGATTCGCGAAAAACACGCGTTTGGAGAACTCTAGTTTCTGCGCAGGGCCTTAACGTTCATAATTGGTTTCATAATAAACTAGAGTTTCGCAATTCGAAAATCGTAAAATGAAGCCAATTGTGATAGAAATGAAGCCAACTGATCAGAATCATTTGACGATTTGGCGTTCCGCAATTAGGCTGCTGGTTTGGGTTTCATACGGATTCACGAAAAACACGCGTTTGGAGAACTCCAGGGAGAGTTAGCCGTCTACGGCACCCTCTGGAAGTCCACTCATACCAAGGCGGAACAATCATGGTGTGGGCAGGAATTCGCCTTGGCGGACGAACCCAGCTCGTTTGGATCCAAGGCAGCATGACTGCACAAAAATACCACGAGGAGGTAGTAGAGCCTGTTATTGTCCTACACAGAATCCAAATGGGCCAGGAATTTCTACTCATGCACGATAATGCTCCTTCCCATACGGCGCGGCTGGTGTCGGCCGCTCTCCGAGACCACGATATTCAAGTTTTGGATTGTCCTGCACAGTCACCCGACTTAAATCCTATCGAGCATGCCTGGGACATGTTACAACGAAAAGCTTTGAGAGATTTCCCGCCATATTTGACGACGGAACAACAACTTTACGAACACTTGCAAAGAACATGGGACCTCATACCGCAGCAAGACATTGACAATTTAATTTTAAGTATGAACAATCGATGTCGATGTGTAATTAATGTAAGAGGTGGCAACACTGATTATTAATAATTAGATTTTATAAGATTTTTTCAATTTTAATTATAATTAATAGTTTTATAGGAAGAAATGAGGTTTTTTATCATACTAATTTTCTACGGCGATTAAAAAAAAATAACATTGGAAGGATTTTTATTTTTTATTAAAGACCTTATAAAATAACCTATCATTCTTCCATTTACTATAACTGAAAATTCTTCATAGATTTTTAGATATTTGATGAAATATAAAATATCCCTAGATTCTGTTGATGTGTGTTGTTAGGTATGCTTAAGGCAAATTGAAATATAATTTTATAATCTTTACCTATAAGTACCTACTTGTTTTATTACATTATCCAAGTCTTCGAAGATATTATATAAAATTGCTAGTTAATGTGATAAATTCTGTGTCAATTATCACTTTATCTAAATTGAGTAGACATTATAAATAATGGGTAGATAATATATATAATATCCGGATTTATTACTTTGGCTGTAACACATACACACACGTCGCGGTTACCTACGCGACGCGTGTTTCGCGCGTGTGTTATGTACCACCACAGAATACTTAATAGTAGATACTAGTACCACTCTGTCGGAAAGCATTCGCCACAGACGCGTATTCTGTTTTCTGATTGAATAAATTCTCATGTAGGTAATAAATGTATGATGTTTTAAGTACACGAAGTAGCAGGGGATCGAGGGGGGGGGGGGGGGTGGAGGGGGTTCAGTGGATCAGACCGGAATAAATCTATATTTCAAGGTGATAGGCGATAACCGCAGTCTTTCCACTCTGACTGCTCTCAGTCAGAGTCAGTCTTATTAACATCTTGTTTTTACCTTTTGGAACGCAAATAAATGAATAAGTATAAACTAACGATCGACCCGTGTGGCTGTTATTAAGTACTAGCCACGAGCCCCAGAAAGTATGTTCGTTTCGTGAAATCAAAGACAACATTTTTCGTTACACGAAGCATAGAATGTAAACAAAGACATCGGAGCTACACTGGCAAGGAAATTGAATCTACCATTCCCAAATATTACTCGTTTTTAAATTCTAGGTACGTGCGTTAGTTATGAGTATGACACCACGGATTGGCCGTGTACCGTCCAAAAAATCCAGACCCCTGTTAACTCAACAATTGTTTGTTATTGAAGTTCATGTGACGCTGGTTAATATTTATTTTTATTTATTTATACTTTATTGTTCACCACAAAAATACGTAACAAAAAAAAAGATCGATTACTAAAAATAGACAATGGGCGGCCTTATCGCTTTCTGCGATCTCTGCCGGGCAACCCTGGAATGGACAGTGATAATGGGGTTGTCGTTAATATAATTTGATCAGTGGTTTACATCAATGGTTCTCTATGTATGTACATACATATATCTGCGGGAGCTATAGTAACGTGTTGATTGGTAATGCGTGATCTTCTTAGGTCTTTGAATTCTTTACGGGATCAGAATGAGTCCAAGCTTTTGAAGAGAGAATTATTCTGTGATTGGAGCAATTCAGCCTTAATTAATTAATATGTCCTTCAGTTATTAGTTGCTTTAGATTTTCCTCAAAACAGGGCACTAAGGGGCGGTTTGTTTCACGTACACTACGTCAAAAATGGCGCTAACTATCGTCAAACCAAAAAAAACCGTTGTTTCAAAAATGGATCACTAATAAATTATTAGCGATCGATGGTTTCAAATTACAATTATAGAACAAATATAATATTAAAATATTACATGATTGATAACCAGCTGGGTAATTGCGTAACACACTATCAGTAGCAATGGGTTTCATTTGGACAGTTCAACAATATTCATTGCGTTATTTACGTTGTTGAGCACACAAATTCGAACATAATTATTATGGAGAAAATCGAGCAATGGATTAGCAATATCCTTCAAAATGTTTCAGATTAAGGTGATATGTTGAAAAAAATGTGGTTTTTCTATTCCGTGTAACTCGATTTCACCATCCAAACCCATACTGTTCAAAAACCGATTTTTAACACCGTCAAAAAAAAAAACTCTCCGTTTTTGTAGGTCCATGGCTAAGCTCAATACTGGCAAACCTCGGTACATAACTTCTCTCTCGGAACCATTAAAACGAGCTCTCTCCATGTATCTGTCTGTATTGTCTGTAATGTCTGTGTTGGCCCAGTAAATATGTACCTGTAAATTAAATGACACTATTGAATATCACAAATAGTAACAGATTTTGATTTTTAAACTGTCATTGCTAACGTACCCTCTACAGCTATCCACGGCAATATGAGTGGGGATCTGGTGATCCATCTTGACTAAAAGATTTCCGTCAACATTTTGATTAAATCCGGGTTTTAATGAAATCCAATTAATGCTTTTTTCATTAGTATCCGTAAAGAATAATGTGTCCGTTGCCGGGTCGAACGCAATACTGTGAATGTTACTACCAACTCTTTTGATAAAACATCTGTTTTCCTTAGAAAATAAATTATAACCACATATAGCGTCGTTGTTGCTCTGTTTGTCGACGTACAGCATCATGTTGTGAACTTCATCGTAAGCTAACGCTGAGAGGTTTTCGGAGTTAAAACGTACGGTATCTGTTTTGGATCCATTGGCATAAAATACGAGGTTATCCCCTAGGCTCACGGCGATGTCTGAAACAAGAGAGAAAAATATTTAACGAAACGAACTGAAAGCTAATTGAACCACTACACTATACTGATAAGAAATATTCATGAGTGCTATCAAGATATTTCCAGGACAGAAACGGTTAAGATTAAAAAAAATATATATAGTAATCACAAATATTTTAGACATCGCACTCTTTGTTAAATGTAACATGAACCTTTTCACTTCAGTGTCAGAAAATAGGAAGAGACCTATAAGAAGTCAGTATAAACACCTACTAAACGTTGAGAGATGTAATACTGCCTTGCTTAAAAAAAAGTGTTATTAGTATGGGCCCAATCATTTTTAATAAAGTAGGTACACAATATAATTAAAAATGACACAATACAAAATTTAAAAAAAAGATTGACATTACTATTGATTGAAAAATGCTATTATTCAGTAAATGACTTTTTAAATGACATGGACTTATGTATTGAATAATTTAATGGTTTTTCTCAATTCATCCGATTTTTTTTATTTATTATGCATTTTGATGTGCTAGCCGACTAATGTTTTAAAGTTATAATTTTATGTTATTTTGACTATTTTAATTTAATTTTCAATTTAGTGGACATTAATGTTTGCATGCCTTATATAAGGTAGATTGTACAAGGCTCACCCACCTTATTGTAACATCTTATTTTTATGTACCTGCAATCTATGCAAATAAAAATTTACTTTACAAACTAATTTGAGCACTAATAGTCATTTAAGGCGGCTACATGACCTAAGTCTTTGACCTTAGTCTTTGACCAGTGCGTGTTGCCAGTGATGACATATGGCACTGAAACGTGGTCGCTCACAATGGGCCTTATTAGCCTTATGCTGGTTGCGTGATTAATTCTTTCATAAAATACCTGTACCTAAATATTAAGCATTGCGCAATTGTTTGTTATCCTGAAGAAATAAAATAAAAATAAAAATACAGTTCCCAACCGATACCCCTTACCTCTAATCGGAGATCAAGTTCAAAGGTTATCAGGCGCGCAGTTTTATACGTGTCTTGACATTGCTAGTGGATTTTATCAAGTTGCTTTAAATGTAGAGTCTAATTCAATAGAGAAAAAAAAAAACACTACAAAGTGAAAAATAACTTTAATTTCGGAAGTCGGTGTCTTTGGATCTGTATTTTAGTTTTTTGCCACCGACTTCCGAAATTAAAGTTATTTTTCACTTTGTAGTGTTTTTTTGGAAGTCGGTTTTTTTTTTTGTTAAATTGTTTTTATTTCACGCTTTTTACTGGGTCTGCTTATAATTTATCTCAGTTACTAGCCTAGTGTCAACTTTCTCATCGCCTTTCACAAAATATTGCTTTCCCCGATGCAGGGAAGTTAATTGTTGAAGAGTTCTCCTGGTCCACCATCAGCTCCATATCAGCATTCACATTGTGACGAGCATAAATTGCTTAGCAACCATGTTAAAGTATCGAATCGCAACCCGTGAAATAAATAGTACGTAGATATTATTGAGTAGTTCCGGTGGCCATCTGTGGTCTTCACCATCAGTTCCACTTCACCAAATGGTGCTTTCCGAGAGCAAATGCACGAGTGTTACTATAAAAAATACCCAAATCGCTATAGGCGTGCCTATAATATTTGAAGAGATCCTTCGATTTCTCCAGAATCCCATCATCAAATCCTGACCTGATGACAATGGGACCAATCTGAAAGTATATTCTCTCAAATAAAAAAAGAATTTTCCAAATCGGTTTATAAATGACGGCTTACTGAGGAACTGGGGTAACAAATTTAAAAATAAAAATAAAAAAATTATAGATTTCGATACCGGAAATATGAAATAACGTAAGGGACATTTTGTCGAAAATGAGTTATATATATCATTGGATTCGTAATTTCTTGCTCTATCGATTGGTATATTTAAAATCTCAATATCTCAAAAAAAATGTCCCTTACATTACATATTTTCCGCAGGTCTAGACCATTTTTTTTACAAAAACTGGCTGTATAGGACATTTAAAAATAATATTTTTATAAAAACTAATGTAAGTCTCTTTACTCACAGTATTTGGTATTTACATTAAAAAAAAATCGAGAACATTTTACAACAGGTCTCATACATTAGTGTTCCCTGAGAAGGTACAAATAACATGTCCCTTACGCTAAATTGTGGCTCAAATTATCATAATCATATTGACCCATACGTTAATTTTTCAGCATAGAAAATAATTGACCTGTCCTTTACATCTAAAACTTATCTAAACGAATATTATTATACGTCTCTGTCACACGCAAAGCAGTGCAATATGTCTGAGCTAGATAGCAATACGGATTTAGTGTTTGATTTTACCTACGCGGTCGTGACCCTTACTTAGTATTTCGTAACTCTGTTTGTGACATTACACATCTTCATTTAAGTAACACATCATCGTTTTTATTGATCTAACTACAAGTACCTAGTAAAAGTTTTATCTGGATTCTAAACATGAGTGATGAAAAGTTATCTTCACTTCTCTAGCCCGCAGGCAAAAATTTATGAACAATATAGGAATCACATAAACAGGTAATTATTTCTTACTACTTTTGGTAAATTATTGTTTAGTCATAAATGGAGTTCAGTAATTAAAAAAATTGGTCTATTTAGATGGAATAAAACCTTAAATCCTTGCTGAAGAACTAAGACCCATCTCGCTTCTGAGCCATGTATACAAGCGTTCTCAAGGGTCGTCACAAACCGTCCCGCCAGAATACTTGACGAGTTCCAGCCGCCTGAACGAGCCGGTTTTCGAAAAGGCTTCAGCACCGTAAACCACATCCATACTGTTCTGCAAATTGAACAGAAGACCGTGGAGTACAATCAGACGCTGTGTATGGCATTTGTGGACTACGAGAAAGCCTTCGACTTCATCGAAATATGGGCAGTTCTGGCCTTTCTGCAACGATGTCGAATTGACTGGCGCTACATCGAAGTGTTGAAATGTTTGTATGACACTGACACGATGAATGTCCAGATCCAGGATCAGAAAACCAGCCCCATCCAACTGCTCAGAGTGGTGAGACAGGGGGATATTATATCCCCTAAATTGTTTACAAATGCGTTGGAGGACGTCTTCAAGACGCTGGATTGAACTGGACTATCAACGTGAACGGCGAGTACATTTCAGATCTTCGATTTGCCGATGAAATCGTCATAATGGCAGAGACGCTGGAACAGCTAAACCAAATGCTGCACAGCCTAAATGTAGCTCCTCGGCGGGTTGGCCTCGGCATGAATTTGGACAAGACGAAAGTCATGTACAATTCGCACGTCTTGCCGAGTCTACATCTAAGGGTCGCTTCTCGAAGTTGTGAAGGATTATGTCTACCTAGGGCAAATAATCCAGCTCGGTAGACACAACTTTGAGAAAGAAGCCGACAGAAGAAGCCGTCAAGTCTTCTCGTCGCCTATCCCGCAGTGTTTGAAGACTATGATCTTCAACCAGTGCGTTCTGCCCGTCATGATATATGGTGCCGAAACGTGGACACTGACGGTCGGGCTGGTCCACAAATTCAAGGTCGCTCAGGGCGCTATGGACCGAGCTATGCTCGGAGTCTCTTTGAAAGATGAAATCAGGATTGAAAGTTTCCGGAAAAGAACCGGAGTTACCGACATAGCTTGCAGAGTAAACAGTTGCCACCCCACCAGCCCCATTCACACAGTCGGCTGGCCATGTTTATCGAAGGACCGATGGCCGGTGGAGCAGACGAGTCCTGAGTGGAGACCGCGTATCGGCAAGCGTAGTGTGGGACGCCCCCCAGCTAGATGGACGGACGACCTAAAAAAGGTGGCTGGAACGGACTGGATGCCGAAGGTGGAGTACAGGGTGTTGTGACGCAGCCTGGTCTATGTTCAGAAGTGGACTGTAATAGGCTGAGTTGATTCATTGAGATAGAATAATTCGAATCCTAATAAAAACATACCTTCCAATAGGTAAAATATTGGTAAGTAGGTCATGTAAAAATAACAACTTACTAAGCAGTTAACGCAGGATGAATAAACAGCATGCATGTTATCATTCTAAGGGAGATTAAAAAACTGATGGTTTGGGGACCTTTCCAGTGGCCATCATTTATGGAATCAGCCAGAAAAAGTC
This sequence comes from Amphipoea lucens, assembly GCA_947508005.1. NCBI lineage: Eukaryota > Metazoa > Arthropoda > Insecta > Lepidoptera > Noctuidae > Amphipoea > Amphipoea lucens. Next base: position 15,705,198 of record OX382370.1, read on the forward strand.
CTCTTGCTTATCGAGCAATTATGTTGTACTTAGCATTATTTATGCGAGTTATTTGCGTTTATAAAAGAGGATTAGTGAGTACAAATAAAAGTTTTAATCTATTTTATTCGTTTATTTTTTATCCTTTTATGTCAGCAACTAGGTTTAAACTATATTGATAGGCGCAGTAGGTCCTGAATGTATTAAATTCTATTTTTAAAATTTATTAACAGCATAAGCAATAAAGAGTACACCATTAAAGAGATCTTTACTTTGAAAAACCTTAAATATTTATTTCCTATAATGTCCCTTACATCAAAAAAAATATTTGTTTATTTCCTATAATGTCCCTTACATCAATGCTGTCAATTTACATCTCAAATTTTGTTAACGTATGTCACCCGTATTCATTATTATTTAACGTAAGGGACATGCTATCTTTAAAACTATAGGTTTTAATCAATGTTTGCTATTTTAGCTTAAAAGAACGAAGAAATCTAAGAAACTTTGTCCTAGACACTTTTTACATAAAACATATAGTTAAAAAGTTATAGTCAGTTTTTGTAAAAAAATATCTTATTTTTGCTCTCCTGTAAACTTTAGTTTTGTCCCTTACGTTATTTCATATTTCCGGTATCGATTTTTGTTGATTTTTCAAAAACCGCTTGTTCGATTCCGATAAAATTTTCATGGGACCATTTGGGAAGTATACCCTTTACAACAAAAAAAGAAATATTCAAATCGGTTGGCAAGCGACGGAGTCATGCGCGAACAAACATAAAAAAAAAATACAAACATCCGAATTGAGAACCTCCTCCTTTTTAGAAGTCGGTTAAAAACCTCATTTATTACCCCGGATGCTCATTATGAGTTTACTGTCATGCCGTTTGGCCTACGAAATGCTCCTTCTGTGTATCAGAGAGCTATTATTACGGCTCTAGGTGGCCTAGCGCACTCTTACGCAATCGTCTACATGGACGATCTAGTCATACCCGCGAAAAATATAGAGCAAGGGCTGGAATGGTTACGCGTAGTACTTAAAAACTCTTAGTGATGCTGGATTTTCGTTCAATATGAATAAATGCGCCTTCCTAAACAGACAGGTTCAGTTTTTGGAGTATGAAATATCAAAGGGGGAAATCAGGCCTAACCCCCGTAAAATAACCGCGTTGACTAGTTCCCTACCACCACAAACCATCACTCAGCTCAGACAATTTTTGGGTTTAGCGTCCTACTCTAGGCAGTTTGTCAATAACTTTTCGCTTAAAATGGCACCGCTCTACCGTCTATTAGCTAACAATAATTCTAAAATAACTTGGACCACAGTGTAGTAAAATGATCAAAAGGAATACGTTTTTGTTCTTGTAGACGCTTTTACCAAATAATGTGTTACTCAGGCATTCCACAAGAATGAATACTGATAGTGCGATCAGCGCTCTCAAAGCATCCATTTCTCTTTTCGGGATCCCTGCACGCGTTATCGCAGATCAGGGTAGATGTTTTGCGAACAAAGATTTTAAAGATTTTTGTGCCAGTCATAATATTCAACTACATTTGATAGCAACCGGCTCTTGTCGTGCTAATGGTCAAGTAGAGCGTATAATGAGTACACTCAAAAACATGTTAACTGTCGTAGAAACAAGCTAAGGTAGGTCCTGGCAGGACGCATTAGATGATGTCCAACTTTCCATAAATAGCACAATTCATATAGTAACCAAAGCAAGCCCCCTAGAATTGTTGATAGGTAGAGTAGCCAGGCCTTTAAATTTATTGACCATAGACGATCTCGAGGTTGAAGTAGATGTAGAAGAGATTAGAGAACAAGCTAATAGGTTAATGAAAAATAGCGCATGTCTTGATAAAGCACGGTTCGATAAAAGTAAGGCAAAAGTCACTTCGTTTTCTGTAGGGGATTACGTTTTAATTGAAAATCACGAACGGAATCAAACAAAATTAGATCCTAATTAATATAAAGGACCTTACGAGGTCATTGACGGTGACAGGTATCATCTCAGGAGCTTAAACTGTAATCGTGCATACAAGTATGCGAGAGACCGCTTACGTGCACTCCCTCTGTCCTATGTCCCAACTGAGCTGGATCCGTGTCTGTCGGATGACAATGATGGTAAGATCTTCGTACTAAATTTATTTTGTTTAAAATGATTAGTTATCAGAGAGTGTGCATGTTTGTGTGGGTGGCGAATAAAGTCTCTTTATAAGATATCCTAGCAGCGTAGTAGTTTTTAAGGTTTACTCAAGCTTTGTGAGAGGCGAGGTGGCCATTGAAAACTGAAATCAGTAGAATAAAGGGGGGTGGCCGTTGAAAAGTGAAATCAGTAGAACAAATGGCTGTTTCTATAATTTAAAATCCTTATTAATCTAATAAAAGTTATGAATATTGTAGGTAATTCACGTAACGACCAATCAGAGCAGAGCACGTGCCTCGAGCGGGGTCAAGGCGCCATCTTTTATTTTAAGGAGGTGGACAGTTTTTGCGACACATTCTTGCTGGGTGATAGCGACTGATCGAGTTGGATCGTTGAGTTGAGAGTGTCACTCGTAAAAAGTAAACTAAAAGTAAGATCGGTGCCCTGAACCCGCTGCTCGGTATTTCTTATTAGCCTGTGACGTCCCACTGCAGGGCAAAGGCCTGTCTAAACCCCTACTCACTCATGAGAGAGTAGGGGTTTAGACAAATTAACCCACAGCGCTTGTCTAGTGCGAGTTGGTGGGTGTACAGTGGACCGCCTGACTGGGTCCGTGGGCGCCGCCTTTGACGTGCTAGATGTTCATCAGCCGCCGCCCTGAGTTGATATCCTGCACTAATATCGACTGTTCCATCCGAGCCTATTTGGGAGTATTTATCCCATAGCCTACAGGTGGCGTTCTACAATTATTTCAATACTAAATGCACGACAGTTTAAAGTCATATCGAGGACTGCTCGGTATTAACTGTTAATTTTTGTCTCGACGTTATTGTGAAGTGACGAAATATTGTTTAATCCAAATTAAAAAAGTGTGGAGTAGCAATAATTGTGTTTTGTGCTCGCATTTTACCCTGATGACGCCCACTAAGCCCGCAACCACTGATGACGATGTCGACGAGAACAATGCTTCTCCGACATTATATACATATAATTATTCCATCTTATTCCTTATACGTCAAACCTACGACTCTCTATGACACATGCTTAAACGTTCGAATGGAATATGCCTTCAAATATTAGCGGCCTGTCTCGCAAGGAGGTCTCTACTACCTCCGTCATAGAATTAAGAAATCATGAATTAATCTGTGTAGGTAGTTAATATTAAAAACATTGAAAAATGAAAATTCTCCCCCTTTAAGCCGTAAGCTCAGTAGGTGAAAAATAAACTACGTTTCTCGTACTCACCCCAGGAGTGCGCCAACCCAATACAGCGCTGCCAACGCCAGCACACACTGCATTTTACACATTTTAAACTAGTAGCAGTACAAAGTTGTTTCAACAGGGGTAGATCCACCGCTGGTGATTGTTCTTTTGCTTCTGAAGCCGAACGCTGGTTTCTCGCAACATAAAAATAGGTTTTTAGGTGATAAGTGACTGGGAGATAAGAGTTCCCTGCATTTATATAACTAAGTGTGCATACACACACGTCGCGGTTACCTACGCGACGTGTTTCGCGAGTGTGTTATGTACCACCACAGAATACTTAATAGTACTAGTACCACTCTGTCGGCATTCGCCACAGACGCGTATTCTGTTTTCTGATTGAGTAAATTCTCATGTAGGTAATAAATGTATGATGTTTTAAGTACACGAAGTAGCAGGGGATTGAGGGGGGGGGGGGGGTGGAGGGGGTTCAGTGGATCAGACCGGAATAAATCTATATTTCAAAGTGATAGGCGATAACCGCAGTCTTTCCACTCTGACTGCTCTCAGTCAGAGTCAGTCTTATTAATATCTTGTTTTTACATTATGGAACGCAAATAAATGAATAAGTATAAACTAACGATCGACCCGTGTGGCTGTTATTAAGTACTAGCCACGAGCCCCAGAAAGTATGTTCGTTTCGTGAAATCAAAGACAACATTTTTCGTTACACGAAGCATATAATGTAAACAAAGACATCGAAGCTACACTGGCAAGGAAATTGAATCTACGTTTAAATTCTGGGTACGTGCGTTAGTTATGAGTATGACACCACGGATGGGCCGTATACCGTCCAAAAATCCAGACCCCTGTTAACTCAACAATTGTTTGTTATTGAAGTTCATGTGACGCTGGTTAATATTTATTTTTATTTATTTATTTATATATACTTTATTGTACACCACAAAAATACATAACAAAAAAAAAAAAGATCGATCGCTAAAAATAGACAATGGGCGGCCTTATCGCTTTCTGCGATCTCTGCCGGGCAACCCTGGAATGGGCAGTGATTATGGGGTTGTCTTTAATATAATTTGATCAGTGGTTTAGATCAATGGTTCTCTATGTATGTACATACATGTATCTGCGGGAGCTATAGTAACGTGTTGATTGGTAATGATAACCTCTGAGATATGTCTTTAATCTGCCGGCTTGTTAGTTATCAGCACAGCAGCGTACTGTGATACGATTCTTGGGAGGATGTTAAAAAAAAGTTTAATTGCTGGATAGATTTTATAAGTTGATGATCAGAAAAGAAACAAATTATCAGATACCATAGTTTTAATCTAGAGGATATCATACAGATAAAGATATTTTAACCTAGACTTTTAACATCAAGTATTATCTTAGGTATATCAATCACGTAATTATGGAAATTCCAATTAAATTGACTTTAGCTTAGTCTTCTTAATAATATTACCATAAAAAACAAAATAACTTCTTGATAAAAAGTAACAGATAATCAAACTTCTGAGTACCTCCTATTAGATATAAAAATATCCCTTATTAGACATAGGGATAGGTACAATAATTAACACTGAGTATAAAATCAAATTCAAATACACAAACAAAACATAAAATAAATGAGATTCATGTATTACAATGGCACAAACGATTCCTTTCTCATGCTGTGCTTGACGGCTAGTCGGACCGCGCAGAGGCCTTTTGAAGAATACGTTGGGCATAGATTCTGGTAACCACCGCACGTTGAATCTTTCGACAGTGTAGCCGAGCTAGCGGTATTACGAACGAAGCGAATTCCATTTTGCCCAGTAAGTATCGACTTTGCTTGTTGCCAACTCCATTTTTCGCTTTTTAGGATTTTTAGGATGGTTCTCTCTAGAGATTGTATTTTTTTATTTTTATCTTTTTTGAATTATTTACGGTCTTTGAATTCTTTACGGGATCAGAATGAGTCTAAGCTTTTGAAGAGAGAGAATTCTAAGGACCAGTTCTTGTTGAAGGAGTCCAGCTCATCCCGCCATCTCCGTCTGGGCCTGCCACGATGTGGTTTGCCATTAAGAGGGACCCATTGGGTCGTAAGTTTGGCCCACTGTTCGTCTGACATGCGGCAGATGTGTCCAGCCCAGTTCCATTTTAGCGTGGCAGCTTTCCAAGTGACATCAGTTATCTTTGAGATGGAACGGATGGTCGTATTCCTAACCCGGTCTGTTAATTTGATACCCAGAATACTCCGTTCCATAGCCCTCTGGCAAACCTCGAGCGTGGACCTCTGCTGATTTGTCAAAGACCATGTTTTACCACCATATGTGAGGATGGGAAGTATGCACACGTCAATGAGTTTTCTCTTAAGGGACAAAGGAAGATCACCCTTCATGAGATCTTTTATAGCCCAATAGCTCCTCCAGGCATTTTCGGTGCGTCTTGCAACTTCTTTGTTTTGTCTTGCCTGGAAAGAGACTATTTGACCAAGATAGAGATACTCATCAACGTATTCAACCTCCCCACCCGCCACAGTGATCCTGCGATGCGCGCTGTTCGTCATCAACTTGGTCTTTGACATATTCATCTAAAGTCCGACCTCTAGGCTTGCCGTGCCAAGATCGTCTAGCATCTGTGTCAACTCGGAGGCTGAAGACGAAAAGAGCACAATATCGTCAGCGAAACGGAGATTAGATAATCTCTTATGGCCGACCATAATGCCCCTTTTCGTCCAGCCCGCTGCCAGCATTCGGAAGACTTCTTCCAGCACAGCTGTGAATAGTTTCGGAGACAGCGGGTCGCCTTGCTTAACTCCTTTCTCTATCTGGAAGGACGGTCCTGTCATGGAACTGATTTTAATCGCTGCAGTGCTGTTCATATAAATAATTTATAGAAGATTAATGTAAGTGGTGTCTAAGTCTTGATTTTGCAGGGCGTTAAAAATTGAGCTATGGGTGATACTATCAAAAGCTTTTGAATAGTCCACAAAGGCGATATAAAGTGGGAGCTGGAATTCTAGGTGTTTCTCGATCATTTGGTTGATGGAGTGAAGGTGGTCAGTAGTAGAGAGGCCGCGGCGAAATCCGGCCTGTTCGGGAGGCTGTTGTTTGTCTAGTGATCCTGATATTCGGTCTTTGATTACTTTAATAAAGGCTTTGTACAGGTGCGAAATCAGACTGATAGGGCGGTAATTATTAATGTCCGTTTCGTCACCCTTTTTATGGAGGAGGGTAATTAATGAGTGGCAAAACTTGTGTGGTAGAATTCCGGTTTTCAAAATGCTGTGGAAGAAATTCGTAATATGTGGAAGAAGAACCGGCTCTCCTATTCTCAAGGCTTCCGTCGATACGCCATCGTCGCCTGGGCTCTTGCTGTATTTTATGCCCCGTAGTGCCTTGTGAACTTCCCAACCTGCAAATGGTGGAATGTGATCGGAGCACGAATACGTTGTTGTGTTAGGTTGGAGGGTCGGCTTCTCACTGTAAAGATTTCTGTAAAATTCGGTGCAAATGTTTAAAATTTTGTCTCTATCGTTCTGCCTCGCACCTGAACAATCCCTAAGACAGGCAATAGTAGGTCGTCCTTTGCTTGAAATTCCCTGTTTTGCTGATTTTAAAGATGTATTTTGTTCCAAAGCAATCTTGATAAGGTGTGTATTGTGGTTTCTTAAATCTTTACGGATACTACGCTTTACAAGTTTATCTGCAGCGGTGTGCGCTGTGGTGTACATGGCTAGTTTATGTCTCTCTTCGATCAGTTGTTTTGTTTGGTAGCTTAATTTCAATCAATCAATCAATCAACTCAGCTTATCGCAGTCCACTGCTGGACATAGGCCTCTCCCAGACTGCGCCACAGCACCCTGTCCTCCGCTTTCCGCATCCAGTCGACCCCAGCAACCTTCTTTAGGTCGTCTGTCCATCTAGCGGGGGGGCGTCCTACACTGCGCTTGCCGGTACGCGGTCTCCACTCCAGGACTCGCCTGCTCCACCGGCCATCAGTCCTTCGACAGACATGGCCAGCCCACTGCCACTTCAGTTTGCTTACTCTGCAAGCTATGTCGGTAACTCCGGTTCTTTTCCGGATAATTTCATTCCTGATTTTATCCTTCAAAGAGACTCCGAGCATAGCTCGCTCCATAGCGCGCTGAGCGACCTTGAATTTGTGGACCAGCCCGACCGTCAGTGTCCACGTTTCAGCACCGTATGTCATGACGGGCAGGACGCACTGGTTGAAGACCTTAGTCTTCAAACACTGCGGGATAGGCGACGAGAAGACTTGACGGAGTTTTCCAAATGCTGCCCAACCCAACTGGATCCTTCTGTCAGCTTCCTTCTCAAAGTTGTGTCTACCGAGCTGAATGACTTGCCCTAGGTAGACATACTCCTTCACAACTTCGAGAAGCGACCCTTCGATGTGGATTGGACTCGGCAAGACATGCGAATTGTACATGACTTTCGTCTTGTCCAAATTCATGCCGAGGCCAACACGCCGGGAGGCTCCATTTAGGCTGTGCAGCATTTGGTCTAGCTGTTCCAACGTCTCTGCCATTATGACGATGTCATCGGCAAATCGAAGATGGGAGATGTACTCGCCGTTAATGTTGATACCCTGTCCAGTCCAGTCCAGCGTCTTGAAAACGTCTTCCAACGCGTTGGTAAACAATTTAGGGGATATTACATCCCCCTGTCTCACCCCCCTGAGCAGTTGGATGGGGCTGGTTTTCTGATTCTGGATCTGGACAGTCATCGTTGCAGCGTCATACAAACATCTCAACACTTCAATGTAGCGCCAGTCAATTCGACATCGTTGCAGAGAGGCCAGAACTGCCCATATTTCGATGGAGTCGAAGGCTTTCTCGTAGTCCACAAATGCCATACACAGCGGCTGATTGTACTCCTCGGTCTTCTGTACAATTTGTCGAACAGTATGGATGTGGTCTACGGTACTGAAGCCTTTCCGAAAACCGGCTTGTTCTGGCGGCTGGAACTCGTCAAGTCTCCTGGCGAGACGGTTCGTGACGACTCTCGAGAACAGCTTGTATACGTGGCTCAGAAGTGAGATGGGTCTATAGTTCTTCAGTAAGGATTTGTCACCTTTTTTGAAGAACAGAACCACCGCACCCCTGCTCCACGCCTCGGGCGTTGTACCCTCTTGGATAACGGAATTAAAGAGACTCGCTAGCTCCTTCAGGACTGGAGCCCCGCCCGCTTTAAGGAGCTCTGTCGTTATTCCGTCATCCCCAGGTGCCTTGTTGTTCTTTAACTGCTCGAGAGCCGCCCTAATCTCGCATTGGTCGATATCCGGGATGTCCTCCGTGTAGTGGCGCGTTAATTCGGCTCGATGGTCATCTGCACTATGCCCCGCTGGTTTCATCGTCCGTGTTGAGTATAGGTGCCCATAAAAATCCTCGACTTCCTCGAGTATCTCGGACTTGGAAGTCACGATTCTGCCATCCGCAGTTCTTAGTTTCGTCAGATGGGACCTCCCTAATTGCTGAGCGAACACTTTCGACCCTCGGTTCTGCTCAATCGCGTCCTTAATGTCACGGGTGCTGGAGCACGGAAGGTCTCGTCGCGTCAGCTTCCTAATTTTTAGGTTTAAGGCCCTTACTAAGCTTAATTTACTGTCTTTATATTTGTTTGTTTTTATTTTGTTACTGACCTTTTTTATAACCTCTTTGATATTGTCATATTGTGTTTGAACATTATCTCATAGTTTAGGTAGAGAAAATTATGTAGGAGAAAAACGCGTCAGTATCGCTGAGTTATCTTCGAATTGGTTACACGCGGATCAACGACGAGACCCGGAATACAATGAAGTTATTAATAAACTCGAAAGCGATGATCTGGACTTAGAGAGTTGCAGAATCTAAAAAGTAAACTAAAAGTAAGATCGGTGCCCTGAACCCGCTGCTCGGTATTTCTTATTAGCCTGTGACGTCCCACTGCAGGGCAAAGGCCACCCTACTCTCTCATGAGAGAGTAGGGGTTTAGACAAATTAACCCACTGCGCTTGTCTAGTGCGAGTTGGTGGGTGTACAGTGGACCACCTGACTGGGTCCGTGGGCGCCGCCTTTGACGTGCTAGATGTTCATCAGCCGCCGCCCTGAGTTGATAATCCTGCACTAATATCGACTGTTCCATCCGAGCCTATTTGGGTGTATTTATCCCATAGCCTACAGGTGGCGTTCTACATTTATTTCAATACTAAATGCACGACAGTCATAAAGTCATATCGAGGACTGCACGGTATTAACTGTTAATTTTTGTCTCGACGTTATTGGGAAGTGACGAAATATTGTTTAATCTAAATTAAAATAGTGTGGAGTAGCAATAATTGTGTTTTGTGCTCGCATTTTACCCTGATGACGCCCACTAAGCCCGCAACCACTGATGACGATGTCGACGAGAACAATGCTTCTCCGACATTATATACATATAATTATTCCATCTTATTCCTTATACGTCAAACCTACGACTCTCTATGACACATGCTTAAACGTTCGAATGGAATATGCCTTCAAATATTAGCGGCCTGTCTCGCAAGGAGGTCTCTACTACCTCCGTCATAGAATTAAGAAATCATGAATTAATCTGTGTAGGTAGTTAATATTAAAAACATTGAAAAATGAAAATTCTCCCCCTTTAAGCCGTAAGCTAAGTAGGTGAAAAATAAACTACGTTTCTCGTACTCACCCCAGGAGTGCGCCAACCCCACATACAGCGCTGCTAACGCCAGCACACACTGCGTTTTACACATTTTAAACTAGCAGTACAAAGTTGTTTCAACAACAGGGGTAGATCCACCGCTGGTGATTGTTCTTTTGATTCTGAAGCCGAACGCTGGTTTCTCGCAACATAATAGGTTTTTAGGTGATAAGTGACTGGGAGATAAGAGTTCCCTGCATTTATATAACTAAGTGTGCATACACACACGTCGCGGTTACCTACGCGACGCGTGTTTCGCGCGTGTGTTATGTACCACCACAGAATACTTAATAGTACTAGTACCACTCTGTCGGAAAGCTTTCGCCACAGATGCGTATTCTGTTTTCTGATTGAATAAATTCTCATGTAGGTAATAAATGTATGATGTTTTAAGTACACGAAGTAGCAGGGGATCGAGGGGGAGGTGGGGGAGGTGGGGGAGGTGGGGGGTGGAGGGGGTTCAGTGGATCAGACCGGAATAAATCTATGTTTCAAGGTGATAGGCGATAACCGCAGTCTTTCCACTCTGACTGCTCTCAGTCAGAGTCAGTCTTATTAACATCTTGTTTTTACATTATGGAACGCAAATAAATGAATAAGTATAAACTAACGATCGACCCGTGTGGCTGTTATTAAGTACTAGCCACGAGCCCCAGAAAGTACATTCGTTTCGTGAAATCAAAGACAACATTTTTCGTTACACGAAGCATATAATGTAAACAAAGACATCGAAGCTACACTGGCAAGGAAATTGAATCTACCATTCCCAAATATTACTCGTTTAAATTCTGGGTACCTAACGTGCGTTAGTTATGAGTATGACACCACGGATGGGCCGTGTACCGTCCAAAAATCCAGACCCCTGCTCAACAATTGTTTGTTATTGAAGTTCATGTGACGCTGGTTAATATTTATTTATTTATTTATATATACTTTATTGTACACCACAAAAATACATAACAAAAAAAAAAGATCGATCACTAAAAATAGACAATGGGCGGCCTTATCGCTTTCTGCGATCTCTGCCGGGCAACCCTGGAATGGACAGAGATTGTGGGGTTGTCGTTAATATAATTTGATCAGTGGTTTAGATCAATGGTTCTCTATGTATGTACATACATATATCTGGGGAGCTATAGTAACGTGTTGATTGGTAATGATAACCTCTGAGTTATGCCTTTAATCTGCCGGCTTGTTAGTTATCAGCACAGCAGCGTACTGTGATAAGATTTTTGGGAGGATGTTAAAAAAAAAGTTTAATTGCTGGATAGATTTTATAAGTTGATGATCAGAAAAGAAACAAATTATTAGATACCATGGTTTTAATCTAGAGGATATCATACACATAAAGATATTTTAACCTAGACTTTTAACATCAAGTATTATCTTAGGTATATCAATCACGTAATTATGGAAATTCCAATGAAATTGACTTTAGCTTAGTCTTCTTAATAATATTACCATAAAAACAAAATAACTTCTTGATAAAAAGTAACAGATAATCAAACTTCTGAGTACCTACTATTAGATATAAAAATATCCCTTATTAGACATAGGGATAGGTACAATAATTAACACTGAGTATAAAATCAAATTCAAATACACAAACAAAACATAAAATAAATGAGATTCATGTATTGCAATGGCACAAACGATTCCTTTCTCATGCTGTGCTTGACGGCTAGTCGGACCGCGCAGAGGCCTTTTGAAGTATACGTTGGGCATAGATTCTAGTAACCTGTTCACCGCACGTTGAATCTTTCGACAGTGTAGCCGAGCTAGCGGTATTACGAACGAAGCGAATTCCATTTTGCCCAGTAAGTATCGACTTTGCTTGTTGCCAACTCCATTTTTCGCTTCTTAGGATTTTTAGGAAGGTTCTCTAGGCTAGAGATTGTATTTTTTTATTTTTATCTTTTTTGAATTCTTTACGGTCTTTGAATTCTTTACGGGATCAGAATGAGTCTAAGCTTTTGAAGAGAGAATTATTCTGTGATTGGAGCAATTCAGCCTTAATTAATTAATATGTCCTTCAGTTATTAGTTATTGCTTTAGATTTTCCTCCAAACAGGGCACTAAGGGGCGGTTTGTTTCACGTACACTACGTCAAAAATGGCGCTAACTATCGTCAAACCAAAAAAAGCGTAGTTTCAAACGTGGATCACTAATAAATTTAAAGTGATCGATGGTTTCAAATTACAATTATAGAACAAATATAATATTAAAATATAACAATGATTAATAACCAGCTGGGTAATTGCGTAACACACTATCAGTAGCAATGGGTTTCATTTCGACAGTTCAACAATATTCATTGCGTTATTTACGTTGTTGAGCACAAAAATTTGAACATAATTATGGAGCAAATCGAGCAATGGATTAGCAATATCCTTCAAAATGTTTCAGATTAAGGTGATATTTTGAAAAAAATGTGGTTTTTCTATTCCGTGTAACTTGTTAAGTATGTGGAATAGGAACTTAACATTTTGGCATATGTTTTTTGACTCTTTGGCCTAGTATCACTATTCAATAAATTTTCCTCGATACAAAAATATTGCAAAGTTATATCTATTTTTTTACTTTTTTATTCAATGGAATTTACTTTAAAACATAGAGAATTATTATATCCAAATTTACTCAAAGTAGTTTTAAATTTAATTCATTTATTTTGTTAAAAAAGGAGTAAATTCGTTTTGGCACATACGTCGTTTTATTCCGAGCCATCGCACACTATAGCCATGACTCTTCTTTTGTTTTTCAAAAGTAATTAATTGCATCACTTTCGCTCGCTTAGTAGGTTTTCGAGGATTTTAGATTTTCGACATAGAAAGAAAGAAAGAAAAAGCATTTATTGCGAATCGTACAGGATGCGCCTATTGCTGGAAAAAAAGCTTGTAATAAACTAATGGAATATTAGCTTATACCTCAACAGTTATAAACATTTTTGAGGTAGGTTTTTTTCCCCAATTCGACAGTAAATCAGCTAGAGTTAGGTTTCTTTTCACCGAGTCAAACGTAGGGGTGTTGGTGAAAGCGTTATTTATGGCAGCTTCACATCTAGTTCCCTCTTGATTGCCAACATATTGGCAGACTGGCTGATCCTCCTCGTTCAGGGAACAGTTACCGTTGTTCAGACAGTAACCATGACACGCGTACACTTCACATCTGTCCCCGGAATAACCGGCATTACATCTGAAATAACGATAATGACAAACATGTATTATGACCAGTGATCGGAATAGGCTGAGTACCTATATTTACCTAAACTTCTGAGAACAGAGACAGAAAGTGGAGACTTCCTTACGACATTTTTTTTTCCCGGAATTCGGGAAAAATCTATCTATACTTATAATAAATCTGTAGAAGTGAAAATTCTGTACATTGAAAATATCAAAAAAATTAATGGCAGGGGGTGTTACTAGACCGACATAGAATCCAAAAAAGTGATCAAAAAATTTTTTGTCTGTGTGTCTGTCTGACTGTTTGTTCAGGCATCACGCAAAAACTACCGGTTCGATTTACGATGAAACTTGGTATAATTATTCTTTAATATCCTGGGCACCACACTGGGTAGGTACTTTTTATCCCGGAAAAGTATATACAATAAAAAACAAACTTAATTTTGCGGTTCGATCCCTAGACCCGATTACTGTAGGTACTAACCGCAAATAATAAGTTTGTCGTAGGTTACGTCACCCGCAGTGGAGTTATTATTATATATAGCCTATTTAACATCACGCTGCGACTCTTCGGAGCCGAGCAGAAAGAAAAAGTCAGAAAGAACGCCAAGCGAAAACGAAGTAATAGCGCGGGCAGGCGATGCAATGCGATGTGTCGGGGGAACCAAACATTCCACGCGGACGAAGTCGCGGGCAGAAGCTAGTCTTAAATAAGTTGAAAATAAGCTTTATTTAAGATGGGTAAACGCTGTTTTTAACTAAAGTTGCAGTTACCAAATTTTCGGGAATTTCACGTAAAATCCCAAAAAAAATAGTCTAACTTTAATTCATGTATTCCAATTATAATGTAATATATGATACAACGGTTAGTTTAAGGATCGTAAATATAATTCGAATACATGGATACTAGACTATTTATTTCGTGGTTTTATGTGAAAATTCCGAATTTGGTAATAATTGATAGTTTATTTAATAAAAAATGGCCTTTACCCATCTTAAATAAAGCTTATTTTCAACTTGTTTAAGATTTTTCCCGAATTCCGGGAAAAAAAAGTGTCGTCGTAAGGAAGTCTCCACTTTCTGTCTCTGTTCTCCGAAGTGTAGGTAAATATACTCAGCCTATTCCAATCACTGATTATGACTAAATTAAACTATCAGAAGAAGTAGGAAGAATATGTTTTACCTGCATATAGGAAGTCCCTCTTCATTAAAACTACATTCGCCATACACACAGTAGTTCAGACAGTCTGACACTTCGCATCTATCACCTACATAATCTCTTTTGCATTGACAGACCGGCTCAGTCTTCTCATTTAAGGAACAGTTACCATTGTTCAGACAAAAACCATGACACGCGGACATTTCACATCTTTCCCCTGAATAACCGGCATTACATCTGAAATAGTGATAGTGTCATTTAAACAAAGTGTGTTATTTAAACAAAATTTTACAAGAAAACAGAGAAAAGGGAAAAATTGGGAGCAGCGGTGGCCTGGTGGTAACGTCCCTGACTTACGTATCGTAGGTCGTTAGTTCGATTCCAAGCAGGCATTTTACTTTGTCTAATTAATTTCGTCATCTCTGCACTCAAAACGGTGAAGGAAAACATCGTGAAGAAAGTGGCATGTCTTCACTCTAACCGAAATTTCGAAGACATGTGACAGCAACCAACACGCACTGGGACAGTGAGGTGCATTACGGCCCACTCCCCTTTCATAGAGAGGAGGCCTGTGTCCCAGCAGTGGGAACGTTAGAGGCAGATTATGCTTATGTTTAACTAAGGAAACCATCAGAACTAGAAAATATTTTACCTGCATTTAGGTAGTCCCTCATGGTTGAAGCTGCAGTCACCTTGCAAACAATAGTTCTCGCAGACTGAAACATCGCATCTTCCGCCGATGTAACCAGGTGGGCATTTGCAAACAGACGTCTCACTAACTTGTATACCGTGAACACAAAACAGTTCGACAACTGTTGTAGATTCTGTTGTCTGTTCTGATTCGGTTACGTGTTGAATATTGAGGGAGTTGCCGGTTACTGTGATTGTTGGTATTAGACTCGACAGTGCTTCGCAATCCTGAAGTCCCTGAATTTGATCTTTTATTTTGTAGTTGGCGGCTATAGCGAGTGGTGTTTCATTATAGAACTTACTAATCTCTTTTGTCTCTTCAAAATGCTTCATGTCTTTTGGCATTTGCCAAACGGTTTTGTAGCTCACGCTACTGTTCATCCAGTATAAGAAACCATTTGAAACAGTCAACTCTTTTGGATTAGACAGATACGTATCATGTAATATAAAACCCAATTGTCGACCATCCAAATTCATAATTTCCAAAATCCGAAATTTAGTACCTTCAAAAAAAAAAACATTCCGTGTTTGTGGGTCCATGGCTATGCTCAATACTGGCAAACTTCGGTACATAACTTCTCTCTCGGAACCATTAAAACGAGCTCTTTCTATGAATGATCTGTCTGTAATGTTTGTGTTGGCCCAGTAAATGTACCTGTAAATGAAATGACACTATTGAATATCACAAATAGTAACAGATTTTGATTTTTAAACTGTCATTGCTAACGTACCCTCTACAGCTATCCACGGCAATATGAGTGGGGATCTGGTGATCCATCTTGACTAAAAGATTTCCGTCAACATTTTGATTAAATCCGGGTTTTAATGAAATCCAATTAATGCTTTTTTCATTAGTATCCGTAAAGAATAATGTGTCCGTTGGAGGGTCGAACGCAATACTGTGAATGTTACTACCAACTCTTTTGATGAAACATCTGTTTTCCTTGGAAAATAAATTATAACCACATATAGCGTCGTTGTTGCTCTGTTTGTCGACGTACAGCATCATGTTGTGAACTTCATCGTAAGCTAACGCTGAGAGGTTTTTGGAGTTAAAACGTACGGTATCTGTTTTGGATCCATCGGTATAAAATACGAGGTTATCCCCTAGGCTCACGGCGATGTCTGAAACAAGAGAGAAAAATATTTAACGAAACGAACTGAAAGCTAAATGAACCACTACACTATACTGATAAGAAATATTCATGAGTGCTATCAAGATATTTCCAGGACAGAAACGGTTAAGATAAAAAAAAATATATTAGGTAGTAATCACAAACTAATTTGAGCACGTCTAATAGTCATTTAAGGCGGCTACATGACCTAAATTGCGGTCACTGTCGGACTGCATAGAAAAGAAAGATAAGATCGGTGCCCTGAACCCGCTGCTCGGTATTAACTGTTAATTATTGTCTCGACATTATTGTGAAGTGACGAAATATTGTTTAATCTAAATTAAAATAGTATGAAGTAGCAATAATTGTGTTTTGTGCTCGCATTTTACCCTGATGACGCCCACTAAGCCCGCAACTACTGATGACGATGTCGACGAGAACAATGCTTCTCCGACATTTATATATAATTATTCCATCTTATTCCTTATACGTCAAACCTACGACTCTCTATGACACATGCTTAAACGTTCGAATGGAATATGCCTTCAAATATTAGCGGCCTGTCTCGCAAGGAGGTCTCTACTACCTCCGTCATAGAATTAAGAAATCATGAATTAATCTGTGTAGGTAGTTTATATTAAAAACATTGAAGAATGAAAATTCTCCCCCTTTAAGCCGTAAGCTAAGTAGGTGAAAAATAAACTATGTTTCTCATACTCACCCCAGGAGTGCGCCAACCCCACATACAGCGCTGCCAACGCCAGCACACACTGCGTTTTACACATTTTAAACTAGCAGTACAAAGTTGTTTCAACAGGGGTAGATCCACCGCTGGTGATTGTTCTTTTGCTTCTGAAGCCGAACGCTGGTTTCTCGCAACATAAATAGGTCTTTCTGGAATGGTGATAAGTGTCTGGGAGATAAGAGTTCCCCGCATTCATATACAACAGTGACACATAATTATTGCATAATACTAATACATCACATTACATCATTTTGGCCATTTTGTAATTTCTTACATCATAATTACTTTGGTGCACGTTGGGTACATTTACGTCAAATTCATAAGGACGCTTCGAAATGTTGCCATTTCATAAAGTGTAAAACGTTTATTGAGGATGATATTCTCATAGCATGTACTGTACCTATGTCTATTTCCTGTTTAGTATAATATTAGCGTTGGAAGGCCTCCCACAAGGTGGACCGACGACCTTGTGAAGGCCGCAGGAACTCGTTGGATGCGAGAAGCACAAAACCGGTCGAAGTGGAGGTGCTTGGGGGAGGCCTATGTCCAGCAGTGGACGTCTTTCGGCTGAAATGATGATGATGATGATGATAATATTCTATCACTTTTAAATTCAATTATTTTTCTTTAAGTACACTGTATTTTAATAATTGTTTGCTGCACCGGACGGCGTCATTACGTCAGCGCCGGCTGTCGCTAAAAACCAGCGCTGGGGCTCTGTCCTGCATAGGGTCGCAGCATAATGCTGAGCGATAGCCGTTTTGCGTGGATGTGACGCATGTTTCCCCCTACCTTTTTATTTTATTTTTTGTGTTATGTTCTTTTTGCGTCATTTTCACCGCAAATAAACGTATTTTCTTTCTTTCTTTCATATAACTAAGTGCGCATACACACACGTCGCGGTTACCTACGCGACGCGTGTTTCGCGCGTGTGTTATGTACCACCACAGAATACTTAATAGTAGATACTAGTACCACTCTGTCGGAAAGCTTTCGCCACAGACGCGTATTCTGTTTTCTGATTGAATAAATTCTCATGTAAGTGATAAATGTATGATGTTTTAAGTACACGAAGTAGCAGGGGATCGAGGGGGGGGGGGGGTGGAGTGGGTGCAGGGGATCAGACCGGAATAAATCTATATTTCAAGGTGATAGGCGATAACCGCAGTCTTTCCACTCTGACTGCTCTCAGTCAGAGTCAGTCTTATTAACATCTTGTTTTTACCTTTTGGAACGCAAATAAATGAATAAGTATAAACTAACGATCGACCCGTGTGGCTGTTATTAAGTACTAGCCACGAGCCCGCAGAAAGTATGTTCGTTTCGTGAAATCAAAGACAACATTTTTCGTTACACGAAGCATATAATTAAAGGATCTAATCTTTATCTCTAAAATTAAACGAAGATTGTAACGATATAAACGGATTTATTTTACACAAGTGTTCGGTTCAACCGTCGAATCTCGAATGAATACATTTCACCTCCACTTAAACGTCAAAACTGTCTTACAAAGTGTTGCCATACTTAACTCTCGATTCGATACAATTTAATAATCGATTTAATATTCGACTAAAATCATAACGACTACTATCTTAATTTGCTTTTACTTCAGATACAAATACATTATACACATTACATCACATCATTACATACTAGCTAGGATATTATCAAAATACCCACATCTTGGCTAATTAACCTTACAACTCGGCCATCCTGTGTAAGTGAGTCCTCTCACTTGTTTAACTAATTTGATACTACATAATAAAATTGTAAAACAAAACATAGGTAATAACTTGATTACCAATACATACATGCTTCTATAATTAATCTCATTCTTCAATAATAATTCATATCGCAAGGTAAATTCTTTACAGTTCAACTAATGTACTATATTCAAAAATCTCATCACAATCAAAATTCATGTAATATCTAAGTTTATCTCAATTCATCTTATTTTTATCTAGGTTATAATCTTTATCAAAATTTAAATTCACAAATCAGGATCAGCATTCTCATTCTTTGTTTCTTGCACAATCTGTCACGATCTTTGGTCATCTGTGCGGCACCGTTATCTTGGTACCATTCATAATCTGCACTGACCTCTATGACAAATTGTGCTCACATCATATAATCTTACTCACTATCTTGCAATCAAGTGCGACATCAATTTCTCAATGCCATTCATTATCTGCACTGATTGCTCATATATAGATACATATATCCTTAATAATGACACGCAATTCCTACTCATTTTCATCAGGGAAGTTGATTAACCCAGCATTTCATTATTATTGCCAGAAATGAATAATCTTATTGTTCCTACCTACTGTGTAGAGTAATAGATCACTCTCTGTCTACCTCTGTTTCTGTGCCCTCACTCTGATCACTGTCAGTGCTCTCACTGGCGTAACCTTTAAAATTCATCCAAGGATGAATTTTGTCTAGCGCGACAACATTTTCATACCTCTTGTTACCCTTTCTTGTTAATGGAGTGTCTTCGACGAGAAATCTGTCATTAGGTAATATTTTGAGGATTCTATAGGGGCCTTGGAATTTGGGGATGAGCTTATGTGATTTTCCTACATGATCTTTGTTTATAACTGTCCTCTCTACCCTGACTAAATCACCTACATTATATTTTGTACGATTCTTCCTATGCTTATCGAACTGCTTTTTAGCATATTCTTGTTGTTTTTCTATCCGTTCCCTAGCATTCGACCTCAGTTTTAGTAACGCATCACCATCGATTCGTTCAGTTGTTTCGGCAATTACGTCACTCAATACGTTTTCCGACGCATTCATCAATCTACAACCGAACAACAGCTCGGAGGGACTTTTCCCTGTTGTCTTATTAGTAGTGGTATTAATACCTAATTGTACGTCACCTATATATTCGTCCCATAAGTTGTCATTTCCGTCATGACATTTTGTACTTAGAGCATCAGTTATGGTTCGGTTAAACCTTTCGACCTGTCCATTCGCTCTTGGAGTGGCTACTGCATTCAAGATGTGCTTTATTTTTAATTGGTCCATAAAACTCTTAAATTTTGTACTTGTGAAACAAGAGCCACGATCTGTTATAAGACGAGAAGGAACGCCGAAATAACTAAAATGTTCCTTAAATACCTTGATTGCCGTAGTCGTCTTAGTATCCCTAACAGCTCGTATATTGATAAATTTTGTAAATGCGTCTATAATTACAAGCAAATACATGTTGCCTCTCCTAGAGCGAATGAATGGGCCCAGATGATCGGCATGAAGCGTATGGAATGGCTTCTCCAACTTAGGTATTGGATGGAGCATTCCCTCTTTGGGGCCACCAGGTGCCTTGTGATGCGCACATTCCAAACAAGCTGAGACATATTTCTTAGTGAACCTACGCATTTTTGGAAACCAAAATATGCTTTTGATACGGCTCAACGTTTTTTCGAATCCAAAATGTCCCACCTCATCATGGTTCATGCGCAGCACCTGCCACCTACACCCTCTCGGAACTACCCATCGTAATCCTTCGTCTAAAATTTTATACACATAACTGCCTTTTAACATATAATTCTTACGCACGTCTGCTACAAACTTAGTCTCGTCATCTTCTAAGATGTCTTTTATACGCTTTATTTCGCTATCATCAGCCTGTACAGTAGCGATCCAATCACGAACGTCTACGTGTAGAACATCAAAAACATGCTCCGTATCCATATCGGTCGGGTCACTTACAGGAGCACGACTGAGAGCATCTACGTGAGCCATACGCGAACCCGGCCTGTACTCAATTTCGCAGTCATACTCCTGAAACTGGATCCACCAGCGAGAAATTCGTGGTACAAGATCTCTCTTAGTTAAGGTAGTACGAAGTGCGTTACAGTCAGTGACTATTTTAAATTTTAATCCTAGTAAATAGACTCGGAAACGATTCAATGATGCGACTACCGCTAAGGTTTCCAACTCAAAGGAATGAAATTTTTGCTCGTCTACCGTGGTTTTACGACTGTAATATGCCACTGGCCTGAGTAAACCGTCAGTACTTCGCTGTAGGAGAATCCCCGCAATACCTAGCTTTGACGCATCTGTATGGATTTCAGTCTCCAATTGGGGGTCATATAATGCTAGTATAGGACGTTCAACTAATTTTTCCTTCAAAAGTCTAAATGACTCCGCTTCCTCTGCCGTCCATTTCCATTCGAATTTGGATCTTAACAGGTCTGTTAGTGGACGAGCAATAAGGGCGAAACCCTTTACGAATCTCCGGAAAAAACTAGCCAGGCCTATAAATCGTCTGATATCATGCACGTTCCGCGGAATTGGGAAGTTTTCTATGGCTAGTGTCTTGCGCTTCCCTGGACGTATCCCCTCACCACTAACATGAAATCCTAGGAACTCTAGCTCGGTACAGAAAAAGCTACACTTTTTTATCTTAAGTGCGTCTTTTACGAGTTGAAGTACCTCCTCCAGTCGTCTCATTCCCTGACCAAAAGATCTCGAAGGAATCAACACGTCATCCATATAAACGATCGTATAACCGACTTTAGAAAGTATTTTACTCATTGCTCGTTGAAATACCGAAGGGGCATTTGCTAAACCAAAAGGCATGCGTTTAAACTGATATTGCCCATCGGGCGTAACAAACGCAGTCTTGTCTTGAGATTTTGCCTCTACTGGAATTTGGTAGTAGCCAGATGCAAGGTCTAAACTCACAAATAAAGAATTACCAGCTAGCCTGTCAAGTTGATCATCAATTAAGGGTAGCGGATAGTGTTCCTTTTTTGTTTTGTTATTTAATGCACGATAATCAACGCATAGCCTGCTTTCACCAGTCTTTTTCTTTACCAGTAAGACTGGGCTAGCGTAAGGCGAGTTTGACTCACATACTATGCCGGCATCGATCATTTCTTTCACCATAGATTGAACCTGTCTACGCTCCGGAAAAGAAAGCCTATACGGGCGATAAACTACCGGTTGCGAGTCACTTAATTGAATTTCCATTTGAACTACATTAGTCAATCCTAGGTCTTTGAAGTTATCCGAGAAACATGTTTCAAACCTTTTGAGCAACTCTTTTAATTGGTTAACCTCATATTCACTTAGCTGTTTGCCATAATTGAAGGCAGACTTAGTCTCAACATTTTCAAAATCTAGTAAATTAATATTCAAGTTATTCCTGGTACAAACAACTCGTGTAATGAGAGTTTCCTTACTTAAACTAACCGTGCTGTCACTAAAGTTTTGCACCAGTAACCTAACCTCTCCGTTTTCTATTTCATATTCACCAGGCATCAAATAATATTCATTCTGTGACATGCCGCGTAAGGATCCACTAACGTGGACTATACCCGAATATTTGTTTGTAGAAATACACGGTAATGGGTACATTTCCTTAGGAGGTATTACAATATCGGTTTTCAAACTTAATTCTAATTTAACTGATTGATCACGAGTAAATATTAATGAATGTGTAGTTTTCGTTATGACTATACCTGGTTTCTCTGTAAAACTGTGCCCAATTAAAACTGAATATTTAATAACACTATCGTCGACGACGTACGCGTCGACCTCCTCCACAATCCCTTGAATTTCAATAATGACGTTTGATACACCCACTGGTATTACTATACTCTCACCTATACCTCTCATAGTCGGTAAGTTACTATCAGTCCACGTGATTCCCCTCTTAACAGCCTCACTGTAACGAATCAGCGTACATTGGCTACCCAAGTCTACATAGCCTTGAATAACTTCACCGTTAAGTTTTAGATTCATTAAATATTTAGTGTCATTAGTACTATTTGTTTCAATACGCATCACGTCTTTTTCTTTAGGTTTATCAACTTTATTAGCTGAGTCAGAGGGTAATCTGGGACAGTTAATTGACAAATGACCTAATTTGGTACAAACATTACACTTCAGTATCTTTTTGGTGCATCTAGAACTGAAATGCCCAGGTTCATTGCAGTTAAAGCATACAATTGACGCAATATTGTTTGACTTCGAAGTCTTAGTTTCGCTGCCATTACCCATCTGCTTAGAACTATTACTAGATGATAAAGGGGTAGTGTTGTTACGTTTATCAAAATTCGCCCTTGACCTATCTGGTTCGCGAAGATGTTGCTTGATTGATTGAAAATATGTGAGAACCTGCTCCGGCTCCTGACATTTTGCTGCTTTCGCGCCTAATCTCAATGACCGATCCTCAATCCCATATAGTAGGCAATCCACCGCACGTTTACCATGTATTTCGCATCGATTTATTAGATTAATTTTTTCGTAATAATAATGTTCTAACGAATCATTAAACTTCACACGTTTTGATAACATCTCGGTTAGTAATTCAGCATAATCTTCACTGCTCGGAAACGATTGCTCCAGTTTATCCTTCCACTCTGACCATGAATACGACATGGATGGAAGGGCCTGGTACCACGTTTTGGCAATCCCTGACAGTTTAGGCAGCGCGTAGTGTATTATTTGATCATCGCCCCAACCGTAGAGCCTAGCACATTCTTCAACTTTATTGATCCACATAACTATAGTCTGACTCTTTACCATAGGGTCAAAGTCTGGGATCACATTGCCTAGCATAGGAAATTTATTTCCCTCAGATCGATTTTTGGTTAAAGCTTCCACTAAAGTTGCAAAAAACGCTTGCGTGTCATTACTAAAAACATTGGCGCTACTCACGTGACCAGGAAGTGGAGGTGTGTGTCGCCCTGTGCTGGATTTTGGGCGCCTGCTGCGGCCTCGCCTACTGCGTCTCCCCTCCAAGCCCCGGCTGGACCGACGCTGCTCGTAGCTGCTGCTCCGACTGCGATATCCATCACGGCTGCGACTCCGGTTCGGCTGGTGACGGCGCCTCATAGTCTGCTCACGGGAACTGCGGTCTTCACTACGATGAGACTCTGACGAAAAATCACGATTGCTCGATCGCTGCCTTCGTTGCTTCCGTTTATGCGTAGTGCTTGTTCTTACTTCTCTGCTCCGATCACGGCGACGTTTACGTTCACTGCTCTTGCGATTAGTTCTTGTTTTATCCATTGTTACTCAGATAATAACCAGTGACTTGTGTACGCAACACAAAACACGTGGCAACACGTGGACACGTTATTTGGAGATATTTCTTCAAAATTGTAGGCGTAATTGACTTATCCCACTTCTGAGATAAAGGATCTAATCTTTATCTCTAAAATTAAACGAAGATTGTAACGATATAAACGGATTTATTTTACACAAGTGTTCGGTTCAACCGTCGAATCTCGAATGAATACATTTCACCTCCACTTAAACGTCAAAACTGTCTTACAAAGTGTTGCCATACTTAACTCTCGATTCGATACAATTTAATAATCGATTTAATATTCGACTAAAATCATAACGACTACTATCTTAATTTGCTTTTACTTCAGATACAAATACATTATACACATTACATCACATCATTACATACTAGCTAGGATATTATCAAAATACCCACATCTTGGCTAATTAACCTTACATAATGTAAACAAAGACATCGAAGCTACACTGGCAAGGAAATTGAATCTACCATTCCCAAATATTACTCGTTTAAATTCTGGGTACGTGCGTTAGTTATGAGTATGACACCACGGATGGGCCGTGTACCGTCCAAAGAATCCAGACCCCTGTTAACTCAACAATTGTTTGTTATTGAAGTTCATGTGACGCTGGTTAATGTTTATTTTTATTTATTTATTTATATATACTTTATTGTTCACCACAAAAATACATAACAAAAAAAAAAGATCGATCACTAAAAATAGACAATGGGCGGCCTTATCGCTTTCTGCGATCTCTGCCGGGCAACCCTGGAATGAACAGTGATTATGGGGTTGTCGTTAATATAATTTGTTCGCTGGTTTACATCAATGGTTCTCTATGTACGAGTATGTACATACATATATCTGCGGGAGCTATAGTAACGTGTTGATTGGTAATGCGTGATCTTCTTAGGTCTTTGAATTCTTTACGGGATCAGAATGAGTCTAAGCTTTTGAAGAGAGAATTATTCTGTGATTGGAGCAATTCAGCCTTAATTAATTAATATGTCCTTCAGTTATTAGTTGCTTTAGATTTTCCTCAAAACAGTTACACACACGTCACAGCCTAAGGGGCGGTTTGTTTCACGTCCACCACGTCAAAAATGGCGCTAACTATCGTCAAACCAAAAAAAAACCGTTGTTTCAAACATGGATCACTAATAAATTATTAGCGATCGATGGTTTCAAATTACAATTATAGAACAAATATAATATTAAAATATTACATGATTGATAACCAGCTGGGTAATTGCGTAACACACTATCAGTAGCAATGGGTTTCATTTGGACAGTTCAACAATATTCATTGCGTTATTTACGTTGTTGAGCACACAAATTCGAACATAATTATTATGGAGAAAATCGAGCAATGGATTAGCAATATCCTTCAAAATGTTTCAGATTAAGGTGATATGTTGAAAAAAATGTGGTTTTTCTATTCCATGTAACTTGTTAAGTATGTGGAATAGGAACTAAACATTTTGGCATATGTTTTTTGACTCTTTGGTCTAGTATCATGTAAAAGGAATACACTATTCAATAAATTTTCCTCTAGGTATACAAAAATATTGCAAAGTTATATCTATTTTTTTATTTTTTTATTCAATGGAATTTACTTTAAAACAGAGAATTATTCCAGAGATTCCAGAGATTTATATCCAAATTTAATGAAAGTGGTTTAAAATTTAATTCATTTATTTTGTTAAAAAGGAGTAAATTCGATTTGGCACATACGTCGTTTTATTCCGAGCTCACGCACACACATGACTCTTCTTTTGTTTTTCGTACAGGAAAAAAAGCTTGTAATAAACTAATGGAATATTAGCTTATACCTCAACAGTTATAAACATTTTTGAGGTAGGTTTTTTTCCCCAATTCGACAGTAAATCAGCTAGAGTTAGGTTTCTTTTCACCGAGTCAAACGTAGGGGTGTTGGTGAAAGCGTTATTTATGGCAGCTTCACATCTAGTTCCCTCTTGATTGCCAACACATTGGCAGACTGGCTGATCCTCCTCGTTCAGGGAACAGTTACCGTTGTTCAGACAGTAACCATGACACGCGTACACTTCACATCTGTCCCCGGAATAACCGGCATTACATCTGAAATAACGATAATGACAAACATGTATTATGACCAGTGATCGGAATAGGCTGAGTACCTATAATTATATTACCTAAACTTCTGAGAACAGAGACAGAAAGTGGAGACTTCCTTACGACATTTTTTTTCCCGGAATTCGGGAAAAATCTTAAATAAGTTGATAATAAGCTTTATTTAAGATGGGTAAACGCTAATTTTAATTAAACTTGCAATTACCAAATTTTCGGGATTTTCACGTAACATTCCAAAATAAACAGTCTAACTTTAATTCATGTATTCCAATTATAATGTAATGTATGATACAACGGTTAGTTTAAGGATCGTAAATATAATTCGAATACATGAATTAAAGTTTGACTATTTATTTCGGGATTTTACTAGAAAATTACGAATTTGGTAATTGATAGTTTAGTTATAAAATAGCCTTTACCCATCTTAAATAAAGCTTATTTTCAACTTGTTTAAGATTTTTGCCGAATTCCGGGAAAAAAAGTGTCGTCGTAAGGAAGTCTCCACTTTCTGTCTCTGTAAATAGTGATGATGATGATATATTTATTTGCAAGATTATAGGTAACATAAGTTCTTAACATTTATAATAAGTTTCACTATATTCGGCTTTTCAACCGTACAAATATTTAGATTTTACATTCTGGATAGCATGCATTTAGTAAAAATAATATAAAATACTAATAAGAATTTCATAATTTAAATTTTGATTACATGCAATTGAAAAAAAAATTAAATACAATTCTATTCATTTCAAATAATAATTTATAGTAAAATAATAATGTCAAGAAAAAAATAAGCAATAATAATAATATCATGTCAATAAAAAATAACTAGAATAGGTAGGTAATGAAAATGTTTGAAAATGTCAATAATTATCTAGAGGTCATAATAATTTTAATAAATAAGTTTTACATTTTGCACTCTAAATATTAATTGATGGAACAAAAACATCTCTCACACAACCAGTTATAGAGCTTTCTATTAAATTCCAAATCTGTAGCACTTCTAAATTCTTCGGCTAGGTGGTTATATAGTTAGTCATAGTGTCACACATGGTTATTTAAACAAAATTTAACAAGAAAACAGAAAAAAAGGAAAAATTGGGAGCAGCGGTGGCCTGGTGGTAACGTCCCTGACTTACGTATCGTAGGTCGTTAGTTCGATTCCAAGCAGGCATTTTACTTTGTCTAATTCGTCATCTCTGCACTCAAAACGGTGAATGAAAACATCGTGAGGAAAGCGGCATGTCTTCTCTCTAACCAAAATTTCGAAGACATGTGACAGCAACCAACACGCACTGGGACAGTGAGGAGCATTACGGCCCACTCCCCTTTCATAGAGAGGAGGCCTGTGTCCCAGCAGTGGGAACGTTAGAGGCAGATTATGCTTATGTTTAAATAAGGAAACCATCAGAACTAGAAAATATTTTACCTGCATTTAGGTAGTCCCTCATGGTTGAAGCTGCAGTCACCTTGCAAACAATAGTTCTCGCAGACTGAAACATCGCATCTTCCGCCGATGTAACCAGGTGTGCATTTGCAAACAGACGTCTCACTAACTTGTATACCGTGAACACAAAACAGTTCGACAACTGTTGTAGATTCTGTTGTCTGTTCTGATTCGGTTATGTGTTGAATATTGAGGGAGTTGCCGGTTACTGTGATTGTTGGTATTAGACTCGACAGTGCTTCGCAATCCTGAAGTCCCTGAATTTGATCTTTTATTTTGTAGTTGGCGGCTATACCGAGTGGTGTTTCATTATAGAACTTACTAATCTCTTTTATCCCTTCACGATTAATTATGTTTTTTGGCATTTGCCAAACGGTTTTGTAGCTCACGCTACTGTTCATCCAGTATAAGTAACCATTTGAAACAGTCAACTCTTTTGGGTTAGACAGATATGTATCATGTAATACAATATAACCCTCGTTTTGACCATCCAAACCCATACTGTTCAAAAACCGATTATTTTCACCGTCAAAAAAAAAAACTCTCCGTGTTTGTGGGTCCATGGCTATGCTCAATACTGGCAAACTTCGGTACATAACCTCTCTCTCGGAACCGTTAAAACGAGCTCTCTCCATGTGTCTGTCTGTAATGTCTGTGTTGGCCCAGTAAATGTACCTACCTGTAAATTAAATGACACTATTGAATATCACAAAAAGTAACAGATTTTGATTTTTAAACTGTCATTGCTAACTGTTATAACCCTGACTCGCTAATAAATTAAAAATAAATATTTAAGAGAAGCGCATCCTGCACTTCTCAGCATTCCAATCTCAAGTATCACCGTTAAGGGCCTGTCGCCGTCGCCCAATTTTGAGGACACTTACAACAGTCTCACTCCGTCATCCTAAAGAGTCACACACGTCCTAAATCCTAATTTTGTATGTTATTTTTAATATACATACATTAAGTAAAACAGTTTACTTATTTTAAAACCCTCCGTAAATGCACGGCCTAACATTGGTGGCAGCTTAAGGGATTTAAAAGTTAATCCCATGGTCCGTCTCCGTCCCGCCGAAGAATCACTCGGAAAAACCTGTGAAAATCAGTGAAAATCAACTAAAATCAGTGAAAATCTCATGAGAAAAGTGCAAGTGCCATTATAAGTGCAAATAAAACAAGTGCTACATCCATCCAGCCGTCACTTAGATGACCTAGACAGCACGATCAACAATTCCAGCACGCAGCACGCAGGAATGCAGCTAGCCCTCGCGCTCGCCTGCCTTTCGTGAGTCCTTCAAATATTATACAACGACGCTACACCGCATCTTCACACTAATACCTCATAATATTATGCGCAAAGCTCTGAAACCCGAAGAAATCCAGGAATCCCTGCAAAAACTAACTCCAGAAATGGACCTCAACAGCCTGTTCAAATTCGTCAAGTCATACGACGGAACCCGGGAAACACTCAATTCATTTATTACCAACTGCAATAACGCTTATCAACTTGCCTCAGAATCACAAAAACCTATTTTGTTCAAATATATCCTAAGCCGACTTGAAGGGAAAGCGGAAGTTGTTTGCTCAATAAAAGAGTTCAGTACCTGGGAACAATTAAAAGAATTTCTTAAAACCCAATTTTGTGACAGGAAGCACTATGCCCATCTTCTTACTGAACTCCAAGAGAGCAAACAAAGTCCGCAAGAAAATGTTAACGAATTCGCTTTGAAAATCGAGACATGCCTCTCACGTCTGCTTACAGAAGTGTCACTATCCACTGCTAAAGCCAAAGAACTTCCCGGCCGTACAGCGGCAATGGAAGATTTAGCTCTCCATCATTTCACGATGGGTCTACTCCCGCGTATCTCTAACATGGTGAGATGCAGGTCTCCACAAACCCTAAACGAGGCCGTAAATTACGCTATCAACGAAGAGCGCATTCAACAGTCAATGTTCAAGAGAACTCAACCTACGGAAAACAAGTTTTCTAAACCAAATAAACCTGTCCCTCCGTCCCAACAACATCGTCCATCTAGTAATAACAGTCAACCCAAAAAATCCGATATCTGCCGATACTGCAAATTCCCGGGGCACTTAATCGAAAATTGCCGTAAACGCGAATATAATAACAATCGTTTCCGTAATAATGAACTACCTTCTACTTCCGGTAACAAACCACCACAACGAGTAAATTTCGTTGAGGAATCAAACGAACAAGAGGACCCTGAATTCAACGATGAAACCGACAATGACCCAAAAAACTATTAAGTGGCTCGTATCGGTGTCGTGCGAGACACCACATACCACATCCATTAGACACCGCATCTACTAAATCCACTGAATCTACTAAATCTACTAAATCCACTGAATCTACTAAATCCACTGAATCTACTAAATCCACTGAATCTACTAAATCCACCGTATCTACTAAATCCACTGAATCTACTAAATCTACTAAATCCACTGAATCTACTAAATCCACTGAATCTACTAAATCCACTGAATCTACTAAATCCACCGTATCTACTAAATTGACTGAATCTAATAAATCGACTGAATCTACTATATCCCCTGAATCTACTAAATCCGCTGTATCGACTATACCTACTGAATCTACTAAACTCACTGAACCTACTATATCCATTAAAATCCCTAATTTTACTAAATCCAAAAACACCGAATCTGATAAACAAAAAAAATCTGCAAACCCTAAAGAAATATTTGAAATTACCACTGATCCACGAAGAACCTTACTCCCGCATCTCCTTATCAACACTTCCGTCTCAGACTTACCATTATGCCTTTTAATAGACTCTGGATCAGCAATTAGTCTCATCAAGAAAAGCTGTATGCATAATATCCCCAAACTCATAGCCGAACCTATAAACCTAAAAGGAATAGAGCCCGACCAAGGAACCACGGTAACCTTAGGTCATTTCCCACTTAAGTTACAATTATCCGACTCGCCTCGAAAGCTCGTAAATCACAAATTCCATGTAGTAGATAAAATACATCTCCCTTATGATGGCATCATCGGAAGCGATTTGCTAAACGCTTTCGGAGGTAACATCGATTATGTTAACCAAGAGATCAGATTTAATAAATTACAAATACCAGTCCAATTTAACCAACCTATTTATTATATTCCAGCCAGATCTGAAATGGTAATAGAATGCTCCGTCTCCAATCCTGAAATAAAAGAAGGGTTAATCCTCGATCAAACGCAACACAAAAACATATTGATATCAAACTGCTTAGTCAGAACAAAGAAAAATAATAGAGTCAACATAACTGTTGCTAATATATCTGACTCCCTTATACCACTTAAATCCAATTTGAATCTTACTCTGATTCCAGTTGAAATGCCCTCTGAATCCGTTCAATGTGACGAATATCTTATCAATACTATATCGCCTCAAGATACCTATTCCCGCACTAAAGAAGTGCTTAAACAACTCAGAACGTCTCATTTAAACTCCGAAGAAATTAACGTCCTTCATCAAACCTGCTCTAATTACTCAGACATATTCCATCTACCCGGTGACCCATTGACGACAACGAGTGCGCTACAACATGAAATCAAAACAACAAGTAACGCACCGATCCACGTTAAATCCTATAGATTTCCTGAATGCCATAAACAAGAAGTTCAAAAACAAATTACTAAAATGCTGAACGAAGGCATCATTAAACCTTCTATGTCCCCATGGACCGCACCCATTTGGGTCGTTCCAAAAAAATTAGATGCTTCCGGCCAGCGAAAATGGAGAGTTGTCATAGACTACAGGAAGTTAAACGATGTCACAATCGGAGATTCTTATCCTATTCCCAACATCACTGAAATACTAGATCAACTTGGAAAATCCAAATACTTTTCAACTCTAGATCTAGCTTCTGGATTTCATCAGGTCAAAATATTACCTGAAGACGCAGCTAAAACTGCGTTCAGCGTACCACAGGGACACTTCGAATTTGAGCGAATGCCCTTTGGTCTGAAAAACGCCCCGTCAACATTCCAGAGGCTCATGAACTCCGTCCTATCAGGACTACAAGGAATCCGATGCTTTGTCTATCTCGACGATATCGTTATCTACTCCTATGACCTAGATTCCCACATCAAAAATCTAGAATTAGTGTTCCAACGTATCAGAGAATTTAATCTTAAACTGCAACCCGACAAATGCGAGTTCCTTCGAAAAGAAGTTTCCTACCTCGGTCACCAAATTACTGATGACGGTGTAAAACCCGATCCTGAAAAAATCAAAGCCGTATCCAATTTTCCGAGACCTAAATCCGCGAAAGACATAAAATCATTCCTAGGTCTCATGTCCTATTACCGAAAATTTATACCCGACTTTTCTAAATTCGCTAAACCACTAACATCCCTCCTGAAAAAGGACATTCCATTTGTATGGCAAAATGAACATCAACTTGCTTTTGAAACTTTAAAAACTAGACTCATATCCCCACCTCTACTAGCATATCCAGACTTTTCTAAACAATTCATACTCACGTGTGACGCGTCTAACTACGCGATAAGTGCTATACTCTCTCAAGGAGAAAATGGTAAAGAGAGACCTATAGCTTACGCGTCTCGTAACCTTAATAAAAGTGAAATCAATTACAACACCACTGAAAAAGAATTACTAGCAATCCTCTTTGGTTGTAAAACCTTCAGGCCATACCTGTATGGTCGCAAATTCCAAATCGTTACCGATCACCGTCCATTAAAATGGCTCTTTAATCACAAAGACCCCGCCAGTAAATTACAAAGATGGAGATTAAAACTAGAAGAATATGAATACGACATTATTTATAAGAAGGGAAAACTTAACTCCGCTGCAGATGCACTATCTAGATATCCAATATGTACATCAGCCCCTGTAAATGCAATAAAAACCGAACATTTAGAATCCATCCCCGTCCTTCCTGTATCAAATCCCATAAATATTAACAATCCTACTTCCCCGAAAGCAGGCACCTCACGTGCTAATCCTTTAGATTCACCGCTCCCGCCTAGTTCTTTTAATCCTGACCGTTATAACTTACAAAACCTCGAAAACTCTGAAAACTCGCCCATAAACCTACCAAGTACTGATGTGTATGAAAATTCGTACTCCGATTTCCTGAAAGCTACATCTAATAAAAAATATACTTTCAACACTATAATACACGAGTATACAAACCCTCTACTATCTTCAAATTCAAAAGTCATCATTATTCCTACATCCATTGATCTTGACGAGTCGAATCCTTATATTGAAGAAATCCTTGCTAACTATAGCGACGCCTCTGATCTAATGAATAGAGAAAGAACACTGTATTCCTTTCAAAACCTCAAATCTAAAGGTAAATCATATTACTTAATTTTCACTAAAGTACATCACTTTGATGACCTTCCATATCCAGATTTATTCAAATCTTTGAAAAACCTAAGAAACGAATTATTAGTAGGATGCGATGAAAGTCCCAAAGAAATTGCTATTTCAGATTTCAAAGATTCCTTCGTCAAACTTTCATACGCTAAAACATATAATATTCTAGCTTATGTATTCCACAATACGAATATTAAGATTAATATTTACAAAAATACTATTATCTTTCCAGTCCCAAGCGAAATTCCTAAAATCCTAAAACAAAATCATGACTTACCCGTAGCCGGACATGTAGGTCAATCACGCATGTACAACCGTATCAGAGAACGATACTATTGGAAAAACATGAAAAGCGACATACAAAATTATGTGAAGAAATGTTCCCAATGCCAACTCAACAAAGCTCTTCGCCAAACCAATCGAGCTCCTATGCAGATAACTTCTACATCAACTGCGCCTTTTGAGCGCATTAGCCTCGACATCGTAGACCACGTCCGCTTCCTGAAGCTGGAGAATTCAAATTCAAATACATACTAACCCTTCAGGACGACTTGACAAAATTCTCCTTTGCTTACCCCATCTCTAATACTTCAGCCGAAGAATGTTGTGAATGCCTTGTCCACTTTATCTCCTTATTCGGTATCCCCAAAACTATATTGACTGATCAAGGTACTAATTTCACAGCTGATTTGTTTAAAAAGACCTGCGAATTCCTAAAAATAAAACAACTGTGGTCAACACCCTATCATCCCCAAACACAAGGAGCTTTAGAAAGAAGTCATTCCACTTTAAAGGAATATTTTAAATCATATGTTAACAACGACCAAACCGATTGGCATAAATATGTTTACACAGGAATTCTTGCATACAACACTAACGTCCATACGACTACTCAATTCACGCCCTATGAACTACTGTTCGGTCATAAACCTTATTTACCAGATTCAGTCTATGAACTAAACCCTACTAACACCTACCACGACTACATTCAAATGTTAAGTCACCGTTTGAAACTGTCCCATAATAAAGCTATAGAAAATATAACTAAATCCAAAGAGACGTCGAAAGAATATTACGACAAACGGTCCCGACCTGTCACTTATAAGGTTGGTGATATGGTTTACTTAAAAAACCACTTAAGAATGCGGAAAGCATTGTCACCTGTGTGGAAAGGTCCCTACAAAGTAGTAAAAGTCCATGGGAACCACACACTTTCTCTACTAATCAATAGAAAACATGTCAAACATCATTACGATGAAGTAAAATTAGCTACAGATATAGATATCACCTAGGTTATAAGTAATCCTATCTTTCTACTTTTATTTAGTGTTAAATTAGTTAAGGACTTATATATGCATAAATACTCTCTTACAGTGTGACAGCATTATGCTATGGTTTGCCAAACGCTCAGAACATAATTAATATTTCAAGTACTAATATGAGAATGACAACAAACTCAGAGAAAACACTCTAATCTGTAAATCCGCGATCTATAGCTTAAATAAGTCAATCATAAAATTAATAAAAACTAGAAACACAGTAACAGAAAACCTTTCTTCCCACGTTGATAATTATCACAGCCGTTACAAATGTTTTAGCACTTAAAGCCACTCTACAAAACTCGTTAAATGTGCTCTAGTCAAGCGTTTTAAGCCTCTCCTATAAATTAGAAGATATTGTTAACTCCATCCTGTTCGCAAACTCGAACATACACCCGTCAGTTCTATCACCAAAAAAATCTGTATTACGACCTGGTCGAAAAATATTAAGAACTTGCCTAAATACACAGAATTCCCAACGGAGCTAAGTGGCTTAAACACTTAAATAAATCTGTCAGAAATTGTAAGTTATATTTTAGATGATAAGCTTGTATTCCTTTAGTTTTGATAAGCCAATATAGTTTGTATAAGAATGTTCCTGTGCGTGTACCTCATAATGTATCTAAATCCTATGCACTAATTTTCCACATAGCCACATACATAGCTTTATGTAAAGATAGATCTAAGTTTATAACGCTAGATAAATTAAGTGTTTGTAAAATTGTTACTAGCTTGTACACATTTGTAAACAGATTAAAGAACTTAGTACTCAAGATAACCCCATTTGTGAAAGCAAAATATCCGAATATACTATCCTAGGCACATGTATACTAACACTAAGACCTAATTGTAAAGGATACTGTAAAAAAAAAAAAAAAACTAATAAGTATGAAATATCTTAGATCAATTCTTAATTATATTCACTCCAATTTTAACTTAATCCATGATTCATGTTGTAATATGTCTAATTTTAATAAACTTAATTATACCTAATCAGAATCTACCGAAGATTCCTAATGTGAATACCGATAACCTAGATATAATTAACCATAGGATTGCTAACATCCTAGAAATAGCTAAGAACTTTAACATTAATGAAACACCTAATGTATTTCCATCATACTCTATTGTTTTATATACATTTATGTTTACATGTATTTTTGTCACGTTTTTATTGTACCATTACTGTAATAGGAAATGTATGGCTCTTTACAAGAAATTTAAACACAGTCAAATATTAGATGAATCTAAAATTAATAATAATTACAACACCGATAACCCGACCGGCGAAAACATAATTCAATTAACACGTCATACGCCGCGTCTGACAACAAATTAGAAACCATTTTTTTGTAAACTTCGCTTTTAAGAGGCGTAAGTTTCCACTTAAGCAGGGGGTTGTTATAACCCTGACTCGCTAATAAATTAAAAATAAATATTTAAGAGAAGCGCATCCTGCACTTCTCAGCATTCCAATCTCAAGTATCACCGTTAAGGGCCTGTCGCCGTCGCCCAATTTTGAGGACACTTACAACAGTCTCACTCCGTCATCCTAAAGAGTCACACACGTCCTAAATCCTAATTTTGTATGTTATTTTTAATATACATACATTAAGTAAAACAGTTTACTTATTTTAAAACCCTCCGTAAATGCACGGCCTAACATAACGTACCCTCTACAGCTATCCACGGCAATATGAGTGGGGATCTGGTGATCCATCTTGACTAAAAGATTTCCGTCAACATTTTGATTAAATCCGGGTTTTAATGAAATCCAATTAATGCTTTTTTCATTAGTATCCGTAAAGAATAAAGTGTCCGTTGGAGGGTCGAACGCAATACTGTGAATGTTACTACCAACTCTTTTGATGAAACATCTGTTTTCCTTGGAAAATAAATTATAACCACATATAGCGTCGTTGTTGCTCTGTTTGTCGACGTACAGCATCATGTTGTGAACTTCATCGTAAGCTAACGCTGAGAGGTTTTTGGAGTTAAAACGTACGGTATCTGTTTTGGATCCATCGGTATAAAATACGAGGTTATCCCCTAGGCTCACGGCGATGTCTGAAACAAGAGAGAAAAATATTTAACGAAACGAACTGAAAGCTAATTGAACCACTACACTATACTGATAAGAACTATTCATGAGTGCTATCAAGATATTTACAGGACAGAAACGGTTAAGATTAAAAAAAATATATATAGTAATCACAAATATTTTAGAAATCGCACTCTTTGTTAAATGTAACATGAACCGTTTCACTTCAGTATCAGAAAATAGGAAGAGACCTATATAAGAAGTCAGTATAAACACCTACTAAACGTTGAGAGATGTAATACTGCCTTGCTTAAAAAAAGTTTTATTAGTATGGGCCCAATCATTTTTTAATAAAGTACTCAATATAATTAAAAATTACACAATACAAAAAAGACTGATATTACTATTGATTGAAAAATGCTATTATTCAGTAAATGACTTTTTAAATGACATGGACTTATGTATTGAATAATTTAATGGTTTTTCTCAATTCATCCGATTTTTTTTATTTATGCATTTTGATGTGCTATGCCGACTAATGTTTTAAAGTTATAATTTTATGTTATTTTGACTATTTTAATTTAATTTTCAATTTAGTGGACATTAATGTTTGCATGCCTTATATAGGTAGATTGTACAAGGCTCACCCACCTTATTGTAACATCTTATTTTTATGTACCTGCAATCTTTGCAAATAAAAATTTACTTTACAAACTAATTTGAGCACTAATAGTCATTTAAGGCGGCTACATGACCTAAGTCTTTGACCTTAGTCTTTGACCAGTGCGTGTTTCCAGTGATGACATATGGCACTGAAACGTGGTCGCTCACAATGGGCCTTTTAGCCTTATGCTGGTTGCGTGATTAATTCTTTCATAATTAAGCATTGCGCAATTGTTTTTTATCCTAAAGAAATAAAAATAAAAATACAGTTCCCGACCGATACCCCTTACCTCTAATCGGAGATCAAGGTCAGAAGTTATCAGGCGCGCAGTTTTATACGTATATTGACATTGCTAGTGGATTTTATCAAGTTGCTAATTCAATAGAGAAAAAAAAAACAACTTCCAAAAAAACACTACAAAGTGAAAAATAACTTTAATTTCGGAAGTCGGTGTCTTTGGATCTGTATTTTAGTTTTTTGCCACCGACTTCCGAAATTAAAGTTATTTTTCACTTTGTAGTGTTTTTTTAACCCCCGACGCAAAAACGACGGGGTGTTATAAGTTTGACGTGTGTGTGTGTGTGTGTGTGTGTGTGTGTGTGTGTGTGTGTGTGTGTGTGTGTGTGTGTGTGTGTGTGTGTCTGTCTGTGGCATCGTAGCTCCCGAACGGATGAACCGATTTTGATTTTGTTTTTTTTTGTTTGAAAGGTGAATTAGTCGCGAGTGTTCTTAGCTATGTTTGAAGAAAATCGGTCCAAGATGGCCGCCGCCAGAAAATGGCGGATTACATATTTTTTCACAACTCCCTCAATATGGGTATCAAATGAAAGGGCTTGACAAGTAAAATACCAAACACTATGATCAATTTCAAAACCAAGATGGCCGCCACCACAAAATGGCGAATTATATTATTTTTTTCATAATTCCCTCAATATGGGTATCAAATGAAAGGGCTTGACTAGTAGAATACTATACACTATTACAAATTTAAAATCTAAGATGGCCGCCACCAGAAATGGCGAATTCACAGAGGAATACGTTAGTATGGAATGAACGCCAACGACCACGAGTACCTAACTAGCTTCGCTTCACTGTGGTAAAAAAATACGTACAGCTGCGCAGATTTCGGCTAATCACATGTGGAACGTATAGTATGTTTACTAGTAATATAATATTATAAAGTTTAAAAAGCAAGAAATAAAAATTAAATTAAAAATTTAAAAAACCCCCGACTCAAACAAAAACCTCTAAAAAGTAAAATAATAATATATATTAGCCCTTTAAGTTTAATATAAGTTGCAGGAAATATTTTGATCCAAGCGTCCTTATGTCGGGGGACGGCTAATGAAAACGCCAAACAGATGAGGCTTAAACCCAGCAATAATGAATGTAGCTATTGTAGAAACATAACTGTTGTTAACTTCCAATTTTCATTAGCCGTCCCCCGACGTGAGGACGCTTGGATCAAAATATTTCCTGCAACTTATATTAAACTTAAAGGGCTAATATATATTATTATTTTACTTTTTAGAGGTTTTTGTTTGAGTCGGGGGTTTTTTAAATTTTTAATTTAATTTTTATTGGAAGTCGGTTTTTTTTTGTTAAAAAGTTTTTATTTCACGCTTTTTAGTGGGTCTGCTTATAATTTATCTCAGTTACTAGCCTATTGTCAACTTTCTCATCGCCTTTTACAAAATATTGCTTTTCCCGATGCAGGGAAGTTAATTGTTGAAGAGTTCTCCTGGTCCACCATCAGCTCCATATCACCGTTCACATTGTGACGAGCATAAATTGCTTAGCAACCATGTTAAAGTATTGAGTAGTTCCGGTGGCCATCTGTGGTCTTCATCATCTGTTCCACTTCACCAAATGGTGCTTTCCGAGAGCAAATGCACGAGTGTTACTATAAAAAATACCCAAATCGCTATAGGCGTGCCTATAATATTTGAAGAGATCCTTCGATTTCTCCAGAATCCCATCATCAAATCCTGACCTGATGACAATGGGACCAATCTGAAAGTATATTCTCTCAAATAAAAAAAGAATTTTCCAAATCGGTTTATAAATGACGGCTTACTGAGGAACTGAGGTAACAAACTAAAAAAAAAGAACAAAAATTTATAGATTTTTATTGATTTTTCAAAAACCGCTTGTTCGATTTCGATAAAATTTTCATGGGACCATTTGGGAAGTATACCTATTCCAACAAAAATAGAATTATTCAAATCGGTTGGCAAGCGACGGAGTCATGCGCGAACAAACATAAAAAAAAGATACTAACATCCGAATTGAGAACCTCCTCCTTTTTAGAAGTCGGTTAAAAACCGCATTTATTACCCCGGATGCTCATTATGAGTTTACTGTCATGCCGTTTGGCCTACGAAATGCTCCTTCTGTGTATCAGAGAGCTATTAATACGGCTATAGGTGGCCTAGCGCACTCTTACGCAATCGTCTACATGGACGATCTAGTTATACCCGCGTTTAAAACTCTTAGTGATGCTAGATTTTCGTTCAATATGAAAAAATGCGCCATCCTAAAGAGACAGGTTCAGTTTTTGGGGTATGAAATATCAGAGGGTGAAATCAGGCCTAACCCGCGTAAAAAACCGCGTTGACTAGTTCCCTGCCACCACAAACCATCACTCAGCTCAGACAATTTTTGGGTTTAGCGTCCTACTCTAGGCAGTTTGTCAATAACTTT
The DNA here is from genome assembly GCA_947508005.1 of Amphipoea lucens. Taxonomy (NCBI): domain Eukaryota; kingdom Metazoa; phylum Arthropoda; class Insecta; order Lepidoptera; family Noctuidae; genus Amphipoea; species Amphipoea lucens. The sequence continues at coordinate 15,744,835 of OX382370.1, forward strand.
TCGCTTAAAATGGCACCGCTCTACCGTCTATTAGCTAACAATAATTCTAAAATAACTTGGACCACAGAGTACGAAACAATTAGACAAGACATAATATCGGTATTGACTTCATCCCCGGTTCTGATGCTTTATGACCCAGAATTACCTACAGAGTTACATACGGACACCAGTAGCGAAGGTTACGGCGCGATCCTCTTCCAAAAAGCTGGTACAAAATTACATCCGGTAGAGTACTACAGTAAACGCACTACGCACGCGGAGTCTCGATACCACTCTTATGAGTTAGAGACACTAGCAGTTGTAAACTCGGTTAAGCATTTTCGCCATTATTTGTATGGCAGGAGTTTCACAGTCGTTACTGACTGCAATTCTCTGAAAACCTCGAGAACTAAAGTAGACTTAACCCCTAGAGTGCACCGGTGGTGGGCTTTCCTCCAGGGTTTCGATTTTGACAAACAGTACAGGGAGGGTAAGAGAATGGCCCACGTTGACTTTTTCTCGAGAAATCACTTACCTGAGGCGAACAGCACCACCGTTAGCGATAGTCATAGTTTAATCGTCAATATCGCTGAGTTATCTTCGAATTGGTTACACGCGGAACCACGGCGAGACCCGGAATACAATGAAGTTATTATAAACTCGAAAGCGATGATCTGGACTTAGAGAGTTGCAGAATCTATGAATTGGGATCTAAAGTGCTCTACAGAAAAATTCAAAGGAACAATCTCAACATTTGGCTACCAGTTGCACCTAGAGCTTTTCGTTGGTCGATAATAAATCATATTCATGAGTCTATTCTCCATTTGGTATGGGATAAAACCTTAGAAAAGGCATATCAACATTATTGGTTTCCCAATATGTCAAAATACGTCCGAAAATTCATTGAAAATTGCATAACATGTAGAGTAGCTAAGTCGGGAAGTGGTAAACAACAGATAGAGTTACACCCCATACCGAAAACTAATATTTCTTGGCATACAATTCACATCGACGCCACAGGTAAGCTCAGTGGCAAAAATGATCAAAAGGAATACGTTTTTGTTCTTGTAGACGCTTTTACCAAATATGGGTTACTCAGGCATTCCACAAGAATGAATACTGATAGTGCGATCAGCGCTCTCAAAGCATCCATTTCTCTTTTCGGGATCCCTGCACGCGTTATCGCAGATCAGGGTAGATGTTTTGCGAACAAAGATTTTAAACATTTTTGTGCCAGTCATAATATTCAACTATATTTGATAGCAACCGGCTCTTGTCGTGCTTATGGTCAAGTAGAGCGTATAATGAGTACACTCAAAAACATGTTAACTGTCGTAGAAACAAGCCAAGGTAGGTCCTGGCAGGACGCATTAGATGATGTCCAACTTTCCATAAATAGCACAATTCATAGAGTAACCAAAGCAAGCCCCCTAGAATTGTTGATAGGTAGAGTAGCCAGACCTTTAAATTTATTGACCATAGACGATCACGAGGTTGAAGTAGATGTAGAAGAGATTAGAGAACAAGCTAATAGGTAATAGGTAATACGGGCTGGTGTCCGCAACTCCACGTCAATGCGCGTATTTTGCGTACGGGTGGGAAAATCGATTATTCGATCCACCCCAGCTCCTCAAGGAAGGCCAGCAACGCCTTGATGTTACTGACCGTCTCTCGTAGGGTACCTGGGTTACCGAAGTACTTTGCCCTATACGTGGCGACCACCGGGCAGCTTAGAAGCACATGTGCCGCTGTCTCGTCGTCCTCCATGCATGCCCTGCACAGCGGACTGTCTGTTACTCCTATGACAAAGAGGTGTTTATTAAATGACCCGTGGCCAGTTAAAGCTGCAGTAACTATGCGCAGCTTTTGTTTGGTTAGACGGAGGACCTGTTTCGTGAGGCGGCCATCCAATGTAGGAATTGCTTCCCTAGCCTGCCTACATTCGCCTTGGTCCGTCCATAGTTTTTCATGTTGGTCTCTGGTGCGTTTCCTTACCAGAGTGCGTATATACCCGAAGGGGAGTGGCGCAATGGGCTCAGGTCCCACTGGTGCCATGCTCGATCCCCTTCTGGCAAGCTCGTCGGCTGCATCGTTGCCCAGCGAACCGCTGTGTCCTTTGATCCATTGAATGGTTATTTTATTGAGGTTACCCACCTGGTTGAGGCGCTGGTGACACTCGTATATTAGCCCAGAGTCAGCTGTATAACTGTTCAGCGCTTGCAGAACTGCCATGCTGTCTGAGAGTATGCGTATTGAGTGCTCCTTTACTTCCCTAGCCATAATGGCAGAAGCGGCTAGTGAAATGCCCATGCATTCGGCCTGGAACACTGTGTTGTGGACCCCCAATGGTGCGGCTATGCGTATGTTGAAGTCCTCCGAGAAGATTCCAGCACCAGAGCCACTACCTGTTTTGGATCCATCCGTGAAGATACGCAGCTCTGCAGGGCACAGCCCCTCGCATCGGCGATCCTCGTGAAGCTGGATCTTGTATTTTTTATCAAAGATAAATTGTTTAGGTACCCTGTCATTTATGGCTTTCGTAATGGGGAACTCCTTGTGGAGTCCCTCGAGCAGCGTGGTGTGTGGTGTATCACTCTTACCCCAGAGATTTAGTGTATTAAGACGTACTGCCGCCATCGTCGCTTCCTGCTGTATGAACAGGTGGAGCGGTGGAATTCCCAGAATGGCTTCAACTGCTGCAGTCGGAGTAGTCCTCATGCAGCCCGTGGTCGCCATGCAGGCTAGTCTTTGCATGCGTTGTAGTTTGTTAACGGCTGTCACCAGCTTGGTGCGGGGCCACCAGACCACAGCCCCGTAGGTGATCATGGGGCGGATCACTGCAGTGTACAGCCAAAGTATTATTTTAGGGGATAGGCCCCACTTCTTACCTATCATTCTCCTGCACTGCCAAAAGGTTATGCAGGCCCTGTTTAGTTTGTTGTCCAGATGACTGCTCCAGTTTAACTTACTGTCGAGCGTGACCCCTAGATACTTGACTTCGTTGGTCAACTGGAGTTCAGTGTCGAACAGTTTAGGTAGGCGATAAGGCCCTAAAGCTCGTTTATGGGTAAACATGACAAGTTCAGTTTTAGTGGGGTTCACTGAAAGGTCATACTCCCTGCACCATCTCTCTACGATACGTAGCGCTTGCTGAGTGAGGTTGCATACCGTACCCGTCACCTTCCCCGAAACCAGGATTGCGAGGTCGTCGGCATAACCTACTGTATAATAGCGGTTGGCGTTGAGTTTGGTGATGAGATCATTAATCACCAGATTCCATAGGAGGGGGGACAGGACCCCACCCTGCGGACAGCCTTTGGCTATCATGGCCAGCTGCTGCTCACCTTCAAGGCGAACCACTCGTTTACGTAGCATGTTTGTGATCCAGTCCGTTAGTACCTGTTCTACTCCATGCCTGGAGAGGGCGCTGTTGATACTGGAGAAGTTGGTTTTGTCGAAGGCTCCTTCGATGTCTATAAAGGTGCCCAGGCAGGTGCCTTTCTGATGGATCGCTTCCTCTATCTGGCTGACCACCAGATGGAGGGCGGATTCAGTCGACTTACCTGAGCTGTATGCGTGTTGGTTACCGTGTAGCGGTATAGTCTTCAGAGCGCCATCCCTCAGTTCCCTATCGCACAACCTTTCCATAGTCTTTAGTAGAAAGGAGGTCAGGCTGATTGGTCGGTGAGATTTGGCGTTTGTGTAGTCACCCTTACCTGGCTTAGGGATGAATATTACTTTCACTTCCCTCCATCCCTTAGGAACATATCTGAAGGCCAGGCACGCTCTCATTAAAGGCAACAGTCTTGTGGCGACAGAGGTGCCACCCCACTGCAGTAAGGCGGGGAACACTCCATCAGGACCAGCTGCCTTAAAGGGATGGAAGCTCCGGATGGCCCACTGGAGTTTCTCCAGCGTGATCACCCTGCGGGCATAGAGCCAATCGTTGTCTGATGGTGTCTGAATTTCATCCTGCCAGTCAATTACCTGAGCGAAAACACATCCTGGGAAGTGAGTTTCAATAAGGACGCGTCTCGTTTCTTCTGGCGAGGATGTTAGTGTGTTATCAGGTCTCCGGAGGGTAGCGATCCCAGGTGTATGCTGTTGCGCTAGTACCTTCCTTACCCTGTTAGCTTGCTGACAAGATTCAATACTACCACAGAATTTGCGCCAACCCTTGGTACTTCTGAATCTGATGCATTTTTTGTAACTGGATTTGGCTGCATAGTAGTTATCCCAGTCCTCATCCGCACAAGTATTCATGGCTCTATTCAGAGCTTTTCTTACCTTACCACGCTTACGCTCCAGCTCAGCACCCCACCAGGGTTGTTTGCCCGGTGTGCTGCGCGGAGTGGTCTCTGGGCAGGCAGTTTGGTAGCTGTCTATAATTGATTTAGTAAGGTGACTTACTTGTACTTCAATTTGTGTTGTATCCTCAAAAGTTGTCGGATCGTTTGATGTCGCCAGCTTTGATTCAAGACTGCGTGTGTAGGCGGCCCGATCCGTGTTGCGCGGATTACGCCGTGGTTTCGTGGGTGGAACACAGACCTGGATATCGTAACGGATCCACCTGTGATCAGAGCAGGAGGAGGGGCGGGAGGGGGGGGGAGTGATAGTTTCCGCCGCTCCCTCTGTTGCCAGAGTGAGATCTATGATTGTGCGGCTTCGCCTGGTTACGAACGTTGGTTCGGAACCCGTGTTTAGTAGGGATAGGTTAGTCGAGAATAAGTAGTCAACCAAGGCCTTACCCCTCTCGTTTTGCGTGTCCATACCCCACAGTTGATGGTGGGCGTTGGCATCCGCCCCGACTACGACTTCAAACCCGCACCTCTCGCAGTGGCTCACTAGGCGGGCGAGGTCGTGCGGGGGCGGCGCCTCCGCCTCGGGCATGTAGACCGAGGCGAAGACAACCACCAACTCCGTGGCATCGCCACGCTGTATAAGCAGCTTTGCTGCAGAGACGTCTCTGCAACAGAAATCAGTTAAGAGCTGTGTTTTGAGGTTACCTGTGATATAGATGCACGCCCTAGGATGGTCGTGATCTGTGGTGACCAGGAGCTTACCACCAAGATTGGAGAGTCCTTGTATGCGGCCCGCCCTTATCCACGGCTCCTGGATCAAGGCAATGGCCGTGTGTTGAACCTCCAACCACTTGCGAAGCTGAGCCGTCGCGGTTTGACTGTGGTGGAGGTTTGCTTGGAGGATTTTACAGGCCGACGAAAGGGACGCCATCACTGGCCAGCCCCTCCTCGTCCCCCTCCAGTTTGAGCCCGGCAAACAGGTCGCCCGCGTCGAAGCCGTCCCCCCCCTGGCTCGAAGCCGGGGACAGGATCATGTCTTCCAGCTCCTCGCCCGAAGAAGGGACGGCGCCCACGGTGGCGGCAGCAGGGGCGACCGACCCTGCCGGAGCAGGTTCGGCCGCGGATGCCTCCGGGTTGTTTGAAGGGGGAGATGACTCCCCCGCTGGTGCTTGCGGCTGGTTTGGCGGGTCTTGCAACTCGCCAATGGTTCCCGTGGCGGGGTCCCATCCCTGCGGGACGTCGGTGAACCTACCGTTCCGACCCTGGAACTTAACGTACACCGCTCCCAGTCCAATTGAGAGACGGCGTCCGGCCTCCATCAGGGTCGGGATTTGGTCCACAGGGACGCCGACCACCACGAACCATTGCTCTGCCTGCTTGTCGGCAAAAAGAAGTACCCACCTCTTGATGTCGACCCAGGGGTTTTGGTAGCTGAGAGCGCGACCAATGTTGGTCGACTCACCATATACCCCCTGCTCGTCTGGGATCACGATGCCGCATCGTGTCCGCTTCTGAATCTCCGACTGGCTCTTGACTACCAGCGAGATGCTAGTAGGGAGAGAGAGGTCGGAGACTGTTTTCTTTAGCCAGGCTAAGGTGTGGTCGTTACCACACCACAGTTTCAAAACTCCCCCGGCGAACAGCGGCTTGGCATTGAACGTCGGACCCGGAGTGTCTTGTTTGGGGGAGCAGGCCTCGAGTATGATCTGCCTCTGGATGGCAGCGAGTACCTGATCCGATACTTCCCTGCTGAGGATCCCCGTGCGGTCGCAGGTGATCGCGACGTCGAGGGTTGCGCTGGCAGCTTGGGCGTAGCTTCTTTCGGGGACCCGTTTGGATTGATCAAGGCGCGGCCGCTTGTGCTCTCCCCGAGGTGTTAAAGTCTCGTTGAGAGCCCGCTTGGCCGCGGCCTGATCCTTCCAATCGGGTCTCCGTGTATCGTTGTCACCTGTAGCCTGTTTCTGTGGACCGCCGGTTGGCGGCTGACTGGGCGTTGGTCGGCTTGCACCGGCCTCTGCCTGCGACCGCTTTCCGGCGGCGAAGTTCAGCTGGCCGCTACTAGTCGGTTTGGCCGACCTAGCGGCAGTGGCCTGTTTATGACGGCTGCCTTTACCTTGCAGCTTGCGTTCTTGCCGTCGCTCCTTCCTCGTAATTCTCACCCTCTGCTTGCTCTGCGTCGAGGAAGCTGGTGGACCTGAAGGGTCAGTGGGGCGTTGGGCTGTTTTGTTGATTTTACCCTTGCCCTTGCGTTTCTGCACCTGCCAGGCAAGTGAGAACGCGTCCTCAGTGCAGCCGACTATCTCCGTTTGACCGGAGACGGCCGTCTGATGGGAGGAGGAGGGTTGAGGAGTCAAGGGAGAAGGAGGGTGTTTGTTGGGAAGCCCGGCGTCGGTGTTACCCAACTCCGGGATCTGTGTAGGGAGGGTCAGACCGGCAGTGGTATTAGTCGTCGCCTTGGTCTTCACCTGAGTTTTAGAAGGGTCGGTACTGGTCCCAGTCAGCGCCGACGTCCTTTGTTTATCTTGGGACTTTTTAGGTTTGGTCTTGGCTGCGGTTCTCGCCACAGCCAGACCAGCGCCCGCGCTGGTACCCGCAGCGTTAGCTGCAGAGCCACCAGGGGCGAGGGAAGTGCAAGCACCTCCCTTGGGAGTCTCATTGGCTTTCGCCTCCACTCCGGTGTGTGGTTGTTTAACTGGCCTTAAATTGTCCATGTTAAATGTTGTTTTATATTCATCTCTCTGGCTTCCCACCCTCCATGGAGCCCGCACCTGGGAACGTCTCACTATCAAAAAGCTCGAACGTTAGGATTACCAGAGAGATATAGGTGCGCAAGGCTGGTTTACAGTGCGACATCGGGCGCTCGATCGGGTTGGCGTGGAAGGTTCAAAGGGCCAAACCCCCTACGAACTGATCAACCCTCACTTACACCGTCAGCATGACCTTTACCTCCGTCCAAGAACGACCTCAGCGGACCCCACGCACCTCGCCTGTGGCCCTCTGACGGGACACCATGGCCATTTCCCTACCCCTGGCTAGAGGGTAGGGCCACCGTTTCGCTTGAAATCCAGACCAAAGGGGGCGTGTTGCCTTACGGGCACATTACCGCCAGAGCCGCTCGGCTCAACCCCCCAGGACTCCTTCATCCCCGCTTACGGCGCTCAACTGCGCAGGTCCTAGCGCAGGTGACTGTTTACTCCTACCCGCCATCAGCAAATTTTAGTGATAGGCGAGCCCGCCACCACCCAGTCACAGGGGGTCGCGGTTAGGAGTGGAGTTGGGAGCGATGGAGGTGGAAAGGAGTGGGAATGTGGGTAGGATGGAGTGTGGAAGGATTGTGAGATTTGGGACAGGAGGTTGAAAGACGGGAAGAATGGGGTAAAGGGAACTGGGTTAAGGATACGCTTGCGCCTGGTGGTTTTTGTTACATCTGTTTCATAAGGAACCAGATCAAATAACGGGGTGGCAACCTCGGGAAGGTACACCCGCCAGACTTGCCTTGAGGATCTACACGACTGTGGCGCTCTCCCTCAAGACCCCGCCACCCTACCGCCTCTGAAGGAGGCGGTAAGGTAGGCCTGCATCTATACTACCAAGCAAAGCAAAGCAAAGCATGTCGTTGTGCAACCGCAAAAGCATAAATACAGACCCCCCCCAGAGAACAAGCTAACAGGTTAATGAAAAATAGCGCATGTCTTGATAAAGCACGGTTCGATAAAAGTATGGCAAAAGTCACTTCGTTTTCTGTAGGGGATTTCGTTTTAATTGAAAATCACGAACGTATCATCTCAGGAGCTTAAACTGTAATCGTGCATACAAGTATGCGAGAGACCGCTTACGTGCACTCCCTCTGTCCTATGTCCCATCTGAGCTGGATCCGTGTCTGCCTGATGACAATGATGGTAAGATCTTCGTACTAAATTTATTTTGTTTAAAATGATTAGATATCAGAGAGTGTGTGCATGTTTGTGTGGGTGGCGAATAAAGTCTCTTTATAAGATATCCTAGCAGCGTAGTAGTTTTTAAGGTTTAGTCAAGCTTTGTGAGAGGCGAGGTGGCCGTTGAAAACTGAAATCGGTAAAATAAGAGGCGAGGTGACCATTTAGGTATTGTTAATAATCCAAAATGTGTAACGCATAAACGGCGAGGTTGCTGTTTGGATAGTACTGACTTAATTTAGTATGCATAATGGAGTCTATTAGGATTCAGATTCGATAGCGAAAGGCTTGTTATTACTATAAGGCGCCTATTTTATGAAAATATCTTAAATAAAGTTGTTGCGCAGAAGATAAAATGTACACGATCTCCTTGGTCAGGAGTGGCCGAACAATAATACACCAATATCTCTTTCTTTTCTGCAGATAACGATGCATGCACGGCCTTCAACAGTTCAACATCACACGAGGGCGTGTAATACGTCAGGACGGCCGTGTCGGAGGAAGCTATGAGTTGGGTTGATTATTGTTTTCATGTGTAACGCACAATATTACTTGTTTACATTGTAATTACTTTTAAAATTCTTAATGCAATTTAATTTGATTTGTTAACTGTTTCTATAATTTAAAATCCTTATTAATCTAATAAAAGTTATGAATATTGTAATTCACGTAACGACCAATCAGAGCAGGGCACGTGCCTCGAGCGGGGTCGAGGCGCCATCTTTTATTTTAAAGAGGTGGACAGTTTTTGCGACACAGTCTTACTGGGAGATAGCGACTGATCGAGTTGGATCGTTGAGTTGAGAGTGTTAAAAAGTAAACTAAAAGTAAGATCGGTGCCCTGAACCCGCTGCTCGGTATTTCTTATTAGCCTGTGACATCCCACTGCAGGGCAAAGGCGGTCCGTGGGCGCCGCCTTTGACGTGCTAGATGTTCATCAGCCGCCGCCCTGAGTTGATAATCCTGCACTAATATCGACTGTTCCATCCGAGCCTATTTGAGTGTATTTATCCCATAGCCTGCAGGTGGCGTTCTACATTTAGTTCAATACTAAATGCACGACAGTTTAGTCATATCGAGGACTGCTCGGTATTAACTGTTAATTTTTGTCTCGACGTTATTGTGAAGTGACGAAATATTGTTTAATCTAAATTAAAATAGTGTGAAGTAGCAATAATTGTGTTTCGTGCTCGCATTTTACCCTGATGACGCCCACTAAGCCCGCAACCACTGATGACGATGTCGACGAGAACAATGCTTCTCCGACATTTATATACATATAATTATTCCATCTTATTCCTTATACGTCAAACCTACGACTCTCTATGACACATGCTTAAACGTTCGAATGGAATATGCCTTCAAATATTAGCGGACAGTTCAAAAACAATCATTGCGTTATTTACGTGTTGAGTAGACACATTTTTCGAACTTCTGAAGCAATGGATTAGAGGTCTGTACTGCCTCCGTCATAGAATTAAGAAATCATGAATTAATCTGTTAAAAAAATTGAAGAATGAAAATTCTCCCCCTTTAAGCCGTAAGCTAAGTACCTAGGTGAAAAATAAACTACGTTTCTCGTACTCACCCCAGGAGTGCGCCAACCCCACATACAGCGCTGCCAACGCCAGGACACACTGCGCTTACACATTTTAAACTAGCAGTACAAAGTTATTTCAACAGGGGTAGATCCACCGCTGGTGATTGTTCTTTTGATTCTGAAGCCGAACGCTGGTTTCTCGCAAAATAAATAGGTCTTTCTGGAATGGTGATAAGTGACTGGGAGATAAGAGTTATGCATTCATATAACTAAGTGTGCATACACACTCGTCGCGGTTACGCGATGCGTGTTTCGCGCGTGTGTTACACCACTCTGTCGGTAAGCTTTCGCCACAGACGCGTATTCTGTTTTATGATGTTTTAAGTACACGAAGTAGCAGGGGATCGAGGCGGGGGTAGGAGGGGGTTCAGGGGATCAGGCCTGAATAAATCTATATTTCAAGGTGATAGGCGATAACCGCAGTCAGATCGCGATGACTGCTCTCAGTCAGAGTCAGTCTTATTAACATCTTGTTTTTACCTTATGGAACGCAAATAAATGAATAAGTATAAACTTTCGATCGACCCGTGTGACTGTTATTAAGTACTAGCCACGAGCCCCAGAAAGTATGTTCGTTTCGTGAAATCACAGACAACATTTTTCGTTACACGAAGCATAGAATGTAAACAACGACATCGAAGCTACACTGGTAAGGAAATTGAATCTACCATTCCCAAATATTACTCGTTCAAATTCTGGGTACGTGCGTTAGTTATGAGTATGACACCACGGATGGGCCGTGTCCGTGGTACCGTCCAAAGAATCGAGACCCCTGTTAACTCAACAATTGTTTGTTATTGAAGTTCATGTGACGCTAGATAATATTTATTTATTTATACATACTTTATTGTACACCACAAAAATACATGACAAAAAAAAAGATCGATCACTAAAAATAGACAATCGGCGGCCTTATCGCTTTCTGCGATATATTCCGGGCAACCCTGGAATGGGCAGTGATTACGGGGTTGTCTTTAATATAATTTGATCACTTGTTTACATCAATGGTTCTCTATGTATGTACACACATATAACTGCGGGGGCTATAGTAACGTGTTGATTGGTAATGCGTGATCTTCTTAGGTCTTTGAATTCTTTACGGGATCAGAATGAGTCCAAGCTTTTGAAGAGAGAATTATTCTGTGATTGGAGCAATTCAGCCTTAATTAATTAATATGTCTTTCAATTATTAGTTGCTTTAGATTTTCCACAACACAGGGCACTAAGGGGCGGTTTGTTTCACGTCCACCACGTCAAAAATAGCGCTTACTATCGTCAAACCAAAAAAAGCGTTGTTTCAAACATGGATCACTAATAAATTATTAGTGATCGATGGTTTCAAATTACAATTAAGTATAGAACAAATATAATATTAAAATATTACAATGATTAATAACCAGCTGTGTAATTGCGTAACACACTATCAGTAGCAATGGGTTTCATTTGGACCGTTCCACAATATTCATTGCGTTATTTACGTTGTTGAGCACGCAAATTCGAACATAATTATGGAGCAAATCGAGCAATGGATTAGCAATATCCTTCAAAATGTTTCAGATTAAGGTGATATTTTGAAAAAAATGTGGGTTTTCTATTCCGTGTAACTTGTTAAGTATGTGGAATAGGAACTTAACATTTTAGCATATGTTTTTTGACTCTTTGGCCTAGTATCACTATTCAATAAATTTTCCTCGATACAAAAATATTGCAAAGTTATATCTATTTTTTTACTTTTTTATTCAATGGAATTTACTTTAAAACATAGAGAATTATTATATCCAAATTTACTCAAAGTAGTTTTAAATTTAATTCATTTATTTTGTTAAAAAAGGAGTAAATTCGTTTTGGCACATACGTCATTTTATTCCGAGCCATCGCACTCTATAGCCATGACTCTTCTTTTGTTTTTCAAAAGTAATTAATTGCATCACTTTCGCTCGCTTAGTAGGTTTTCGAGGATTTCAGATTTTCGACATAGAAAGAAAGAAAGAAAGAAAGAAAATTAAAGGATTTATTGCGAATCGTACAGGAAGCGCCTATTGCTGGAAAAAAAGCTTGTAATAAACTAATGGAATATTAGCTTATACCTCAAAAGTTATAAACATTTTTGAGGTAGATTTTTTTCCCCAATTCGACAGTAAATCAGCTAGAGTTAGGTTTCTTTTCACCGAGTCAAACGTAGGGGTGTTGGTGAAAGCGTTATTTATGGCAGCTTCACATCTAGTTCCCTCTTGATTGCCAACACATTGGCAGACTGGCTGATCCTCCTCGTTCAGGGAACAGTTACCGTTGTTCAGACAGTAACCATGACACGCGTACACTTCACATCTGTCCCCGGAATAACCGGCATTACATCTGAAATAACGATAATGACAAACATGTATTATGACCAGTGATCGGAATAGGCTGAGTACCTATATTAACCTAAACTTCGGAGAACAGAGACAGAAAGCGGCGACTTCCTTGCGATATTTTTTCCCGGAATTCGGGAAAAATCTTAAATAAGTTAATAATAAGCTTTATTTAAGATGGGTAAACGCTATTTTTAACTAAACTTGCAATTACCAAATTTTCGGGATTTTCACGTAACATTCCAAAATAAACAGTCTAACTTTAATTCATGTATTCCAATTATAATGTAATGTATGATACAACGGTTAGTTTAAGGATCGTAAATATAATTCGAATACATGAATTAACGTTTTACTATTTATTTCGGGATTTTACTAGAAATTGGTAATTGATAGTTTAGTTAAAAAAAAGCCTTTACCCATCTTAAATAAAGCTTATTTTCAACTTGTTTAAGATTTTTGCCGAATTCCGGGAAAAAAAGTGTCGTCGTAAGGAAGTCTCCACTTTCTGTCTCTGTAAATAGTGATGATGATGATATATTTATTTGCAAGAGTACTTATAGGTAACATAAGTTCTTAACATTTATACTAAGTTTCACTATATTCGGCTTTTCAGCCGTACAAATATTTAGATTTTACATTCTGGACAGCATGCATTTAGTAAAAATAATATAAAATACTAATAACAATTTCATAATTTAAATTTTGATTACATGCAATTAATAAAAATAAATTAAATACAATTCTATTCATTTCAAATAATAATTTATACTTAGTAAAATAGTAATGTCAAGAAAAAAAATAAGCAATAATAATAATATCATGTCAATAAAAAATAACTAGAATAGGTAGGTAAGGAAAATGTTTGAAAATGTCAATAATTATGTAGAGGTCATAATAATTATAATAAATAAGTTTTACATTTTGCAATCTAAATATTAATTGATGGAATAAAAACATCTCTCACATCACCAGTTATAGAGCTTCCTATTAAATTCCAAATCTGTAGCACTTCTAAATTCTTCGGCTAGGTGGTTATATAGTTAGTGATAGTGTCACACATGGTTATTTAAACAAAATTTAACAAGAAAACAGAGAAAAAGGAAAAATTGGGAGCAGCGGTGGCCTGGTGGTAACGTCCCTGACTTACGTATCGTAGGTCGTTAGTTCGATTCCAAGCAGGCATTTTACTTTGTCTAATTAATTTCGTCATCTCTGCACTCAAAACGGTGAAGGAAAACATCGTGAGGAAAACGGCATGTCTTCTCTCTAACCAAAATTTCGAAGACATGTGACAGCAACCAACACGCACTGGGACAGTGAGGAGCATTACGGCCCACTCTCCTTTCATAGAGAGGAGGCCTGTGTCCCAGCAGTGGGAACGTTAGAGGCAGATTATACTTATGTTTAACTAAGGAAACCATCAGAACTAGAAAATACTTTACCTGCATTCAGGAAGTCCCTCATGGTTGAAGCTGCAGTCACCTTGCAAACAATAGTTCTCACAGACTGAAACATCGCATCTTCCGCCGATGTAACCAGGTGTGCATTTGCAAACAGACGTCTCACTAACTTGTATACCGTGAACACAAAACAGTTCGACAATTGTTGTAGATTCTGTTGTCTGTTCTGATTCGGTTACGTGTTGAATATTGAGGGAGTTACCGGTTACTGTGATTGTTGGTATTAGACTCGACAGTGCTTCGCAATCCTGAAGTCCCTGAATTTGATCTTTTATTTTGTAGTTGGCGGCTATAGCGAGTGGCGTTTCATTATAGAACTTACTAATCTCTTTTGTCTCTTTAAAATGCATCATGTCTTTTGGCATTTGCCAAACGGTTTTGTAGCTCACGCTACTGTTCATCCAGTATAAGAAACCATTTGAAACAGTCAACTCTTTTGGATTAGACAGATTATCATGTAATATAAAACCCCATTTTCGACCATCCAAACCCATTCTGTTCAAAAACTGATTTTTTCCACCGTCAAAAAAAAAATATCTCCGTGTTTGTGGGTCCATGGCTATGCTCAATACTGGCATATGTCGGAATATAACTTGTCTCTCGGAACCATTAAACCGAGCTCTCTCGATGTATTCACGCGCTATAATGCCTGTGTTGGTCCAGTAAATGTACCTGTAAATTAAATGACACTATTGAATATCACAAATAGTAACAGATTTTGATTTTTAAACTGTCATTGCTAACGTACCCTTCACAGCTATCCACGGCAATATGAGTGGGGATCTGGTGATCCATCTTGACTAAAAGATTTCCGTCAACATTTTGATTAAATCCGGGTTTTAATGAAATCCAATTAATGCTTTTTTCATTAGTATCCGTAAAGAATAATGTGTCCGTTGGAGGGTCAAACGCAATACTGTGAATGTTACTACCAACTCTTTTGATGAAACATCTGTTTTCCTTGGAAAATAAATTATAACCACATATAGCGTCGTTGTTGCTCTGTTTGTCGACGTACAGCATCATGTTGTGAACTTCATCGTAAGCTAACGCTGAGAGGTTTTTGGAGTTAAAACGTACGGTATCTGTTTTGGATCCATTGGTATAAAATACTAGGTTATCCCCTAGGCTCACGGCAATGTCTGAAACAAGAGAGAAAAATATTTAACGAAACGAACTGAAAGCTAAATGAACCACTACACTATACTGATAAGAAATATTCATGAGTGCTATCAAGATATTTCCAGGATAGAAACGGTTAAGATTAAAAAAAATATACATATAAAGTAATCACAAATATTTTAGAAATCGCACTCTTTGTTAACTATGAACCTTTTCACTTCAATGTCAGAAAATAGGAAAAGACCTATAAGAA
Source organism: Amphipoea lucens (assembly GCA_947508005.1). Taxonomy (NCBI): domain Eukaryota; kingdom Metazoa; phylum Arthropoda; class Insecta; order Lepidoptera; family Noctuidae; genus Amphipoea; species Amphipoea lucens. The sequence continues at coordinate 15,759,839 of OX382370.1, forward strand.
GTCGGTATAAACACCTACTAAACGTTGAGAGATGTAATACAGCCTTGCCTAAAAAACGTGTTATTAGTATGAGCCCAATCATTTTTAATAAAGTACCCAATATAATTAAAAATGACACAATACAAAATTTAAAAAACGACTGACATTACTATTGATTGAAAAATGCTAATATTCAGTAAATGATTTTTTAAATGACATAGACTTATGTAAGTATTGAATAATTTAATGGTTTTTCTCAATTCATCCGATTTTTTTTATTTATGCATTTTGGTGTGCTATGCCGACTAATGTTTTAAAGTTATAATTTTATGTTATTTTGACTATTTTAATTTAATTTTCAATTTAGTGGACATTAACGTTTGCATGCCTTATATAAGGTAGATTGTACAAGGCTCACCCACCTTATTGTAACATCTTATTTTTATGTACCTGCAATCTTTGCAAATAAAAATTTACTTTACAAACTAATTTGAGCACTAATAGTCATTTAAGGCTGCTACATGACCTAAGTCTTTGACCTTAGTCTTTGACCAGTGCGTGTTGCCAGTGATGACATATGGCACTGAAACGTGGTCGCTCACAATGGGCCTTATGCTGGTTGCGTGATTAATTCTTTTATAAAATACCTGTACCTAAATATTAAGCATTGCGCAATTGTTTGTTATCCTGAAGAAATAAAATAAAAATACAGTTCCCGACCGATACCCCTTACCTCTAATCGGAGATCAAGTTCAAAGGTTATCAGGCGCGCAGTTTTATACGTGTCTTGACATTGCTAGTGGATTTTATCAAGTTGCTTTAAATGTAGAGTCTAATTCAATAGAGAAAAAAAAACCGACTTCCAATAAAACACTACAAAGTGAAAAATAACTTTAATTTCGGAAGTCGGTGTCTTTGGATCTGTATTTTAGTTTTTTGCCACCGACTTCCGAAATTAAAGTTATTTTTCACTTTGTAGTGTTTTTTTGGAAGTCGGTTTTTTTTTGTTAAAAAGTTTTTATTTCACGCTTTTTAGTGGGTCTGCTTATAATTTATCTCAGTTACTAGCCTAGTGTCAACTTTCTCATCGCCTTTTACAAAATATTGCTTTTCCCGATGCAGGGAAGTTAATTGTTGAAGAGTTCTCCTGGTCCACCATCAGCTCCATATCACCATTCACATTGTGACGAGCATAAATTGCTTAGCAACCATGTTAAAAAAACATGTTAACTGTCGTAGAAACAAGCTAAGGTAGGTCCTGGCAGGACGCATTAGATGATGTCCAACTTTCCATAAATAGCACAATTCATATAGTAACCGAAGCAAGCCCCCTAGAATTGTTGATAGGTAGAGTAGCCAGACCTTTAAATTTATTGACCATAGACGATCACGAGGTTGAAGTAGATGTAGAAGAGATTAGAGAACAAGCTAATAGGTTAATGAAAAATAGCGCATGTCTTGATAAAGCACGGTTCGATAAAAGTATGGCAAAAGTCACTTCGTTTTCTGTAGGGGATTTCGTTTTAATTGAAAATCACGAACGTATCATCTCAGGAGCTTAAACTGTAATCGTGCATACAAGTATGCGAGAGACCGCTTACGTGCACTCTCTCTGTCCTATGTCCCATCTGAGCTGGATCCGTGTCTGCCTGATGACAATGATGGTAAGATCTTCGTACTAAATTTATTTTGTTTAAAATGATTAGATATCAGAGAGTGTGTGCATGTTTGTGTGGGTGGCGAATAAAGTCTCTTTATAAGATATCCTAGCAGCGTAGTAGTTTTTAAGGTTTAGTCAAGCTTTGTGAGAGGCGAGGTGACCGTTGAAAACTGAAATCGGTAAAATAAGAGGCGAGGTGACCATTTAGGTATTGTTAATAATCCAAAATGTGTAACGCATAAACGGCGAGGTGGCTGTTTCGATAGTACTGACTTAATTTAGTATGCATAATGGAGTCTATTAGGATTCAGATTCGATAGCGAAAGGCTTGTTATTACTATAAGGCGCCTATTTTATGAAAATATCTTAAATAAAGTTGTTGCGCAGAAGATAAAATGTACACGATCTCCTTGGTCAGGAGTGGCCGAACAATAATACACCAATATCTCTTTCTTTTCTGCAGATAACGATGCATGCACGGCCTTCAACAGTTCAACATCACACGAGGGCGTGTAATACGTCAGGACGGCCGTGTCGGAGGAAGCTATGAGTTGGGTTGATTATTGTTTTCATGTGTAACGCACAATATTACTTGTTTACATTGTAATTACTTTTAAAATTCTTAATGCAATTTAATTTGATTTGTTAACTGTTTCTATAATTTAAAATCCTTATTAATCTAATAAAAGTTATGAATATTGCAATTCACGTAACGACCAATCAGAGCAGGGCACGTGCCTCGAGCGGGGTCGAGGCGCCATCTTTTATTTTAAGGAGGTGGACAGTTTTTGCGACACAGTCTTACTGGGAGATAGCGACTGATCGAGTTGGATCGTTGAGTTGAGAGTGTTAAAAAGTAAACTAAAAGTAAGATCGGTGCCCTGAACCCGCTGCTCGGTATTTCTTATTAGCCTGTGACATCCCACTGCAGGGCAAAGGCGGTCCGTGGGCGCCGCCTTTGACGTGCTAGATGTTCATCAGCCGCCGCCCTGAGTTGATAATCCAGCACTAATATCGACTGTTCCATCCGAGCCTATTTGAGTGTATTTATCCCATAGCCTGCAGGTGGCGTTCTACATTTAGTTCAATACTAAATGCACGACAGTTTAGTCATATCGAGGACTGCTCGGTATTAACTGTTAATTTTTGTCTCGACGTTATTGTGAAGTGACGAAATATTGTTTAATCTATATTAAAATAGTGTGAAGTAGCAATAATTGTGTTTCGTGCACGCATTTTAGCCCGCAACCACTGATGACGATGTCGACGAGAACAATGCTTCTCCGACATCCTACTAATACACTAATCAAAAAAAAAAAGTTTTGCACCACTTATAAATTGACTAGTGGAAGGTAAACAAAATAACTCGAGAGAACCAAAACATGAGTCAAGTGTTTCGTGAGTCATAAGCAGCACTTGGGAATGTTTTTTTCATCATTAATTTTGTGTAACTTTTAGTCTAAACCTCATTTTGTCACGTTAGTATGGTTTTAAGTAGTGTAGTCACCACCTAAGAATTTCGTTGTTACTTTGAAACAGACTATAGTTTTGGTAACATAAACGTTTATTTTTACCGACTTCACAAAAAGGAGGAGGTACTATGTTCGGCTGTTTGTATGTTTTTTATTATTTTTATTATTATTTTGTATGTTTGTTCATCGAATACTCCGCCAATTGTCGATGGATTTTCAAAATTCTTTTTTTGTTCGAAAGTAGATAGTTCTGAGGTGGTCCCATTGTCACCAAGTTAGGATCTGATGATGGGATCTTAGAGAAATCAAGGGCAACCCTCAAATATTTTATAGGCTCACTTATTGTTTTTCGCATATTTTATGAAGTATCTTGTTTATTTGCGTATGGTTGTGACCATCTCAGGTAGCTGGGCTGATGCTGGAAGGTAGGTACAACTCCTTAACAGTAAGAAGTTACTCAAACAGGCAAGGACTGTTTAAGTAAATTGTTTTGATGTTTGATAGGGCATTTTTCCCATTTGGTCTCATGATCATAAAGTCATGACCTGATGCTGCAGTCAGGATAGTCTGCAGAGTACCTAACTCCTCGACAACTAAGAGCAGATATATCGTGTTTAGGCTCATTGAAAAGGGCTCTATGTGTGGATAAACGTACTGTTAATGAGGAACACCGAAGTACATAGAGACCTGATGCTAAAGCCAGGAGCATCAGAAAAAGTACAAACCTTGAAATAACAGCACCGTAGTCGTGTTTGGGCTCATTTTAAACAGGACTAAATTTTAAGTTAAATGCAATGTTGACATAAGTCTGGCCTGATGCTGCAGCCAGGATTATCAGCTTCTAGTCTAAAAACATCAGGTCAGGATTTGATGATGGAATCCTGGAGAAATCGAAGGAACTCTTCAAATATTAAAGGCACACCTATAGCGATTTGGGTATTTTTTTATAGTAACTCGTGCACTTGCTCTCGGAAAGCACCATTTGGTGAAGTGGAACTGATGATGAAGACCACAGATGGCTACCGGAACTACTCAATAATATCTAAGTATTTCACGGGTTGCGATTCGATTACTTTAATATGGTTGCTAAGCAATTCATGCTCGTCACAATGTGAATGGTGATATGGAGCTGATGGTGGACCTGGAGAACTCCTCAACAATTAACTTCCCTGCATCGGGAAAAGCAATATTTTGTTTGTAAAAGGCGATGATCACTAGGCTATTGTAACTTAGATAAATTATAAGCAGACCCACTAAAAAGCGTGAAATAAAAACTTTTTAAGAAAAAAAAACCGACTTCCAAAAAAACACTACAAAGTGAAAAATAACTTTAATTTCGGAAGTCGGTGGCAAAAAACTAAAATATAGATCCAAAGACACCGACTTCCGAAATTAAAGTTATTTTTCACTTTGTAGTGTTTTTTTGGAAGTCGGTTTTTTTTTTCTTAAAAAGTTTCTATGTTGTTTACAATGCCAAGAAGAACGATTTCACATTTTAATCGAACGAGGATTATCACTCTTCGTCAATCTGGAATATCGTTGCGACATGTCGCTTCAAGGGTTGGTGTTTCGCATACAGACGGTCTGAGGATATGTCGCAGATTTTTACAGACTCATGACGTTCAAGATCGACCTAGAACAGGCAGACCAAGAGCTACAACTCAAAATCAGGACCGATATGTGCGACTGTTGATCCGTAGACAACCCTTTGAGACTGCGAGACAACTAAGAAATCAACTTCAATTAACCACTCAAGTGAATGTTACTCCGCAAACGATTAGAAACAGACTTCGGGAGTCTGGGCTGAGGTCCAGAAGGCCCTGGCGAGGACCAAGTCTTAACAGAAGCCGTAAATCCGCAAGATTAAGCTGGGCAAGAAATCATCAAAATTGGACAGAAGAACAGTGGGACTTGTGTTTATTCTGTGATGAATCCAGAATAAGTTTTTTGCCTGATGACCACAGAGAGAGAGTCTGGCGATCACCTGGACAAAGATCTATGCTCCAGCACAGTCTTCCTCAGCTGCAGCAGCATTGTGGTTAGGTCATGTTCTGGGGTGGAATAATGTATGGTCATCGCACGCCGTTGGTTCCAATAAGACAAAGCATGACTGGTCTACTTACCTTGAACAGGTACTACAGCCTATAGTGTACCCATACAGACTAAATTTTGGACAAGGTTTCACTCTTGTTGACGATAACGCTCGTCCTCATCGAACAAGGGCCATAAATCAATATCTTGAAGAACACGATATCCGAAGATTACAATGGCCAGCTTACTCTCCGGACATGAATCCTGTTGAACATGCTTGGGACATGTTACATCGCCGTGTAAAACTAAGAGTCTGTGAAACCACAACAGTAGATGACCTCATAACGATTGCTATCGAAGAGTGGGATAACCTTCCTCAAGAAGGCTTGAATAACTTAGTCAGGAGTATGAAAAATCGCATCAGTGCATGCATACAAGCCCGCGGAGGAGTGACAAAGTACTGATTAAAGCATACAAAGACTTATCATTAGCTATTACATGTTAATTTGGGAAGACTTTGTTTTACAAAATCACCTTAATTTTACGACTTAACTCTTTTCAGACTAATAATGTAGCCTAGGAATAAACTTTATTTGTTAAAAACATTGTTGTTTAATTAATATTTAAACCATCAAAAACAAAAAACAATTTTTTTTTATTTTCAACAAAAAAATACATTTCTTATTAGTGGTGCAAAACTTTTTTTGATTAGTGTATTATAAATGCGAAAGTTTGTGAGGATGGATGTATGTTTGTTACTCTTTCACGAAAAACTACTGAACGGATTTAGATGAAACTTTACAGTAATATAGGTTATTCATCAGAATAACACATAGGCTACAATTTATAATGATTTTATGTAGTTTTGGTCATAATATAACGATACGTGTCAATTAAGTCGGAAAAAAATCTTCCATCTGAGAGCTATCTTGGCGTGCGCTGCCTAAACCAATGGAGTTACATAAAGATGATGTACCGCAGGATTGTTTGTCTTAAGTAGATCTAAATAAAAGTCCGCGACAGCATATATCTACCTTTTATGTGCAAGCCAGTACAACCAAAATTGTGAACCATAAATCTAATTCAATTTGGTACTATTTTACAATGCACATTTAGTATATAATTATCAAACTCTTATCAAAATGAATACATTTCTCGCATTAAGTATTTAATGTAGATAAACTTTGTATTTCACACTAAGTAATTTGGCCGAATAGTTTAAAAGTTATCACGATATGATTGACTTGAACGGAGCGCCTAACGCCGCGGCGGCGGCCGCAGCACGATGAGGCGTTGGGACTAATCGAACACAAAATATTAATAACAATTTCTGGGAAAAAAATATCCGATTTTGGTCTACCCTCACCGCAGCGTAGAGGAGAGTTGTCGACCGAGTTGATAAAAGAGCTAAGCTATGATACCAACCAGTTAGGTGCTTACGTATGCGAAACTGAGCCACGTTTGCTACCTGATCAAAGAGAGATTTTTCACAAAATAGTAGGACGAGTTGTCAGTTGAGAATGGGGAAGGTGGACTTTTTTTCCTTGATGCCCCGGGTGGTACAGGAAAAACTTACTTGCTTAATTTACTTTTGGCAAAAATTCGTGGCGGCCATAACGTTGCATTAGCTGTGGCTTCCTCTGGAATTGCTGCTACATTGCTAAGCGGTGGACGGACAGCACATTCCGTCTTTAAATTACCTCTTAATCTGGCGAGTGAAGAAACTCCATCGTGTAACATCAGCAAAACCAGTGCCCGTGGCCTCCTCTTGCAATAGTGTAAATTAATCGTGTGGGACGAGTGCACAATGTCACACAAACGTGCCATCGAAGCTCTTGATCGTTGTTTACAAGACTTACACGGCAAAGAAACAATAATGGGTGGTGTGGTTGTTTTATTGGCTGGGGACTTTCGGCAAACTTTGCCTGTCATCGAGCGAGGCACTGCAGCAGACGAAATTAACGCATGTCTAAAATCCTCATATTTATGGACCAAAGTTGAAAAGCTGCACCTTATAACCAACATGCGTGTCCAGTTATTCAGTGATCTAGAGTCGGGTGCGTACGCTGAAAAACTGCTCGAGATAGGTGAAGGTCGAATCGAAACTGACGAGGAAGGTATGGTTCTATTCACTAACCAATTTTGTCACGTTGTGGATTCGGAAGACGCACTCATTGCTCAAGTTTTTCCAAATTTGCAACAGAACATCCACGATGAAAGTTGGCTATGTGAAAGAACTATACTAGCACCAAGAAATGAGACAGTTGCGAAAATCAATAACATTATCTTGGACCAAGTAACCAGCGATGCAACAACCTACAACTCTATCGACACAGTCATGTCATCTGAAGACTGTACAAGCTACCCCGTGGAGTTTCTTAACTCTTTGGAGCTATCCGGGGTGCCATCACATAAGCTCCAATTAAAAGTCGGTATACCGGTTTTGTTAATGCGTAACTTGGACGCCCCGAGACTATGTAATGGCACTAGATTGCGAGTCAGGGAACTAGGCAGGCATATTGTTAAGGCCACAATTTTAACTGGAGAAGCTAAGGGTGAAAATGTTCTTATTCCACGCATCCCAATAATACCCAATAACTTACCCTTTAATTTCAAACGTTTACAGTTTCCACTTAAAGTTGCATTTTCTATGACCATCAATAAATCGCAAGGGCAAACTTTGAAAGTAGCGGGGATACATTTAGGCACGCCCTGTTTTTCCCATGGGCAGCTTTACGTAGCTTGCTCACGTGTTTCTAAATCCCAAAATCTTCTTATTTACGCTGAACAAAAAAAATCAAATAACATAGTATACAGGAGTATATTGCAGTAAAAACACAGATAAATTAACACAGATGTTCACCTATTCCAATTACGTACCACATAATTATTTAGTTATTACAAAATCTATTAAAAAAACCGGCCAAGTGCGAGTCGGACTCGCGCACGAATGTTTCCGTACCATTGTCTATAAAAAACGGCGAAAATAACACGTTTATTGAATGGGAGCCCCCCTTAATATGTACTTAATTCTTATTCGTATTTGTTGTTATAGCGGCAACAGAAATACATCATTTGTGAAAATTTCAGCTTTCTAGCTATCACGGTTTATGAGATACAGCCTGGAGACAGACAGACAGACGACAGAGGCTTAGTAATAGGGTCCCGTTTTACCCTTTGGGTACGGAACCCTAAAAACCGCAGCAAAATCCGTTGCGCAGTTTTAAAAAATTTAAGCATTCATAGGGCAAAAGAAAGCTTCTTTGTTTTATACTATGTAGTGATTAAATGCAAGTAACATTGGTCCGACCTGTTTAGTTTTCAGTGTTTAGTAATCCGTTTGTGCTGGATAGGATAATCTCAAGCCTACTTTTTATAAACACACCATACAGGTAAAGATTGATGAAGAAACCACTGGACTTAGCATTTTGAAATTTGCAGAGTTCTATTATAGCTTAAAATAATGAGCACTTAGAAAGGAATTCAGATAATTCCACCCTCAAGAGATACCCTCTAAATATTAGGTATAGGAGTTCAAAGATTGTATGGAAACTAATTTTGAAGTTAGAAATCTGGGATGTACGATGTGAAGGTACATTAAAAAAATATCAGTATTTAAAAAAAAATGTCACGTAACTTAATGTGGCAGACCAAATTCTACGCGAGCGAAGCCGCGGGCAAAAGCTAGTTTATATATAATTATTCCATCTTATTCCTTATACGTCAAACCTACGACTCTCTATGACACATGCTTAAACGTTCGAATGGAATATGCCCTCAAATATTAGCGGCCTGTCTCGCAAGGAGGTCTGTACTACCTCCGTCATAGAATTAAGAAATCATGAATTAATCTGTTAAAAAAATTGAAGAATGAAAATTCTCCCCCTTTAAGCCGTAAGCTAAGTAGGTGAAAAATAAACTACGTTTCTCGTACTCACCCCAGGAGTGCGCCAACCCCACATACAGCGCTGCCAACGCCAGCACACACTGCGTTTTACACATTTTAAACTAGCAGTACAAAGTTATTTCAACAGGGGTAGATCCACCGCTGGTGATTGTTCTTTTGATTCTGAAGCCGAACGCTGGTTTCTCGCAAAATAAATAGGTCTTTCTGGAATGGTGATAAGTGACTGGGAGATAAGAGTTATGCATTCATATAACTAAGTGTGCATACACACTCGTCGCGGTTACGCGATGCGTGTTTCGCGCGTGTGTTACACCACTCTGTCGGTAAGCTTTCGCCACAGACGCGTATTCTGTTTTATGATGTTTTAAGTACACGAAGTAGCAGGGGATCGAGGCGGGGGTAGGAGGGGGTTCAGGGGATCAGACCTGAATAAATCTATATTTCAAGGTGATAGGCGATAACCGCAGTCAGATCGCGATGACTGCTCTCAGTCAGAGTCAGTCTTATTAACATCTTGTTTTTACCTTATGGAACGCAAATAAATGAATAAGTATAAACTTTCGATCGACCCGTGTGACTGTTATTAAGTACTAGCCAGGAGCCCCAGAAAGTACGTTCGTTTCGTGAAATCAAAGACAACATTTTTCGTTACACGAAGCATAGAATGTAAACAACGACACCGAAGCTACACTGGTAAGGAAATTGAATCTACCATTCCCAAATATTACTCGTTCAAATTCTGGGTACGTGCGTTAGTTATGAGTATGACACCACGGATGGGCCGTGTCCGTGGTACCGTCCAAAGAATCGAGACCCCTGTTAACTCAACAATTGTTTGTTATTGAAGTTCATGTGACGCTAGATAATATTTATTTATTTATACATACTTTATTGTACACCACAAAAATACATGACAAAAAACCGGCCAAGAGCGTGTCGGGCCACGCTCAGTGTAGGGTTCCGTAGTTTCCCGTCCGTCACAATAAGTGTTCCCACGTACAATTCGATAATACCCGACCCAATGTAATAAGTACCTACAGCGCCATCTCTCGGGGAATTGGGTTACTAATTAATACATAGACGTGCCAGAAGTTTTCGGTGGTAATTTTGGATTGCGAGAACCAATTTTAATAACTCTTTTTTTTGTTTGAAAAAAGATACGTTCAGGATAATAAAATATGTAAACGAAGTTAAAAAAAATGCTTGCATATACGATTATACTACGAACTTAGTCCAGAAATTATTTTGTACAAATTTTTGTCTTTTTTGTAAGTACAAAAACTGTTGTTTCTATCAAGTTCAAAATAATTTTCCTAGAAAGTCCTTATAAAGTTCTACTTTTCAGATTTTTTTCATATTTTCTAAACTTATGGTTCAAAAGTTAGTGGGGGGGGGGGACACATTGTTTTTTCCTTTCGGAGCGATTATTTCCAAAATTATTGACATTATCAAAAAATGATTCTAGTAAACCCCTATTCATTTTTAAATACCTTTCCAACAATATATCACACGTTAGGGTTGAAATTAAAAAAAAAATCACTTCCCACTTTACATATAGGGGGGCTACCCTAATAAAACATGTTTTTCCAATTTTTATTTAACCACTTTGTCGGCGTGATTGATATACATATTGGTACCAAATTTCAGCTTTCTAGTGCTAACGGTCACAGAGATTAGGGTAGACTGGGTACAGTTGTGACAATTTTGGTTTGATGATCCATAGTTTTACCTATATGCTGGTTAGTTGAACGAAAAATACTGATAATATTCGTGTTGACATGTGCGATCATTCGAATACTAAAATTGTGTTCCTAGGTGTTATAGTTATTTCACAAATCAATTACAGAAAAAATGCCTATTCTGTCACATCCGACCACGTGCCAGGGGCGGTTGTGACAGCGATTGGGGTCAATAGTGACATACATAAATAATACTCAAATATGGTTTTACATAGTTTTACATCTTTATTTAAATTAAATCTTCCTACTAGGGCACTTTGGCATTATTTTTTATTATCATTAAAACAGTCTTCAGCATTTCAATCAGTCAAAAATAATTATTACAGACATCTTTAAGTACCTACTTAATTATTAACAATTAGAAATAAAAACAGAAAATGTTGCCTATGCCTATATAAAACACAACCTTGATAAAATATTTAAAAATATAAAAACTTAAATGAGATTCTAGGTTTGAGATCCTTTTCCTATTCGGAACATGCGATTTACTCCATGCTTTTCTGAAGCTACACGTAAAGAAGTTCCCTGTTTAACATCGTCATAGGCAGCTGCATAGCTGGGCAAGTCGCTCTGACCCCTCTGAGTCTTCCTCACGCGTTTTCTAGGCATCTAAAAGTATAAAAACAACCGATTACTGATGTCACAACCGTACCCACAAAAATTGTCACAACTGTCCCCACACTATCTTTCGCAACATAACCTATCGATATGACAGTATAAACTAACTGTTTGAAAAAGTAACTACCATAATTTTGTCGACTACAGACCAATACATAATAAAAATAAAAACACTTAACAGTCAATCTGTAAATTAAAACACAATTATCAAAAAGAAACAACCAAAAATAGTTACTTTTGGTCTCCAAAACACACTATGGGTTCCTGTAACAGATATTCGCGCGAGACGGCTGACGCAATACTGTGAAACACGTTCGGACATGCGAGCCGCGCCTTTCTCCCCTTGCACCCCTCGCCGCCCCGTTGATAGTTTTGCTAATACGAGCTCTGTCACAACCGTACCCTGTCACTTTCGTACCCAGTCTACCCTAAGCGAGGACGGACAGACGGACGGACGGACAGACAGACATGGCGAAACTATAAGGGTTCCTAGTTGACTACGGAACCCTAAAAAAAGATCGATCACTAAAAATAGACAATCGGCGGCCTTATCGCTTTCTGCGATATATTCCGGGCAACCCTGGAATGGGCAGTGATTATGGGGTTGTCTTTAATATAATTTGATCACTGGTTTACATCAATGGTTCTCTATGTATGTACATACATATAACTGCGGGGGCTATAGTAACGTGTTGATTGGTAATGCGTGATCTTCTTAGGTCTTTGAATTCTTTACGGGATCAGAATGAGTCCAAGCTTTTGAAGAGAGAATTATTCTGTGATTGGAGCAATTCAGCCTTAATTAATTAATATGTCTTTCAATTATTAGTTGCTTTAGATTTTCCACAACACAGGGCACTAAGGGGCGGTTTGTTTCACGTCCACCACGTCAAAAATAGCGCTAACTATCGTCAAACCAAAAAAAGCGTTGTTTCAAACAATCATCACTCAAGGATCACTAATAAATTATTAGTGATCGATGGTTTCAAATTACAATTAAGTATAGAACAAATATAATATTAAAATATTACAATGATTAATAACCAGCTGTGTAATTGCGTAACACACTATCAGTAGCAATGGGTTTCATTTGGACCGTTCCACAATATTCATTGCGTTATTTACGTTGTTGAGCACGCAAATTCGAACATAATTATGTAGCAAATCGAGCAATGGATTAGCAATATCCTTCAAAATGTTTCAGATTAAGGTGATATTTTAAAAAAAATGTGGGTTTTCTATTCCGTGTAACTTGTTAAGTATGTGGAATAGGAACTTAACATTTTAGCATATGTTTTTTGACTCTTTGGCCTAGTATCTTGTAAAAGGAATACACTATTCAATAAATTTTCCTCGATACAAAAATATTGCAAAGTTATATCTATTTTTTTACTTTTTTATTCAATGGAATTTACTTTAAAACATAGAGAATTATTATATCCAAATTTACTCAAACTAGTTTTAAATTTAATTCATTTATTTTGTTAAAAAAGGAGTAAATTCGTTTTGACACATACGTCATTTTATTCCGAGCCATCGCACTCTATAGCCATGACTCTTCTTTTGTTTTTCAAAAGTAATTAATTGCATCACTTTCGCTCGCTTAGTAGGTTTTCGAGGATTTCAGATTTTCGACATAGAAAGAAAGAAAGAAAGAAAGAAAATTAAAGGATTTATTGCGAATCGTACAGGAAGCGCCTATTGCTGGAAAAAAAGCTTGTAATAAACTAATGGAATATTAGCTTATACCTCAAAAGTTATAAACATTTTTGAGGTAGATTTTTTTCCCCAATTCGACAGTAAATCAGCTAGAGTTAGGTTTCTTTTCACCGAGTCAAACGTAGGGGTGTTGGTGAAAGCGTCATTTATGGCAGCTTCACATCTAGTTCCCTCTTGATTCCTGCACATCATCAGGCGGGAGGAGACGCCCGGGTGTCACCACTGCGAGGATCGCCCAGAGGACACGGTGGAGCATACGGTGGAGGTCTGCCCCGCATGGGCGGAGCACCGCCGTGCCCTCGTAGAGGCGATCGACAGCGGCGGCGACCTCTCGCGTCCGGCCCTGGTTCAAGCCATGGTCCGGGGCGAGAGGGAGTGGGAGGCGGTCACCTCCTTCTGCGAAGCAGTCATGCTAGCGAAGGAGGTGGCGGAACGGCTGAGGGAGAGAGCCTCACACCCCAGCCGCCGCGGTAGACGCTCCGGGCGTCGGGAGCCGCGTGACGACTCCCGGCCACCGTAGGTGCGGGCCTGCGGACGGAGAGTAATGGGTAGCTCACCGTCCGATCAGGACCAGGCCCGTGCCGGACGGCGCGTACGTGTTCCACGCGCGCCTCAAAGAGATGTCAGCATAAAGGAAGGGGCCTGCCAGGGCCGAAGCCTGCCGGGGGTGCGGGATTGTCCGAAAGGGTTACCGCTACCCCGGAACATAAAGGGCTAAGGAAGGAACACGGATGGGTTTTAGTCAGTAAGAGTCTGACACTCCCTTCGCTCCACCCAGAGCGGGAGGGGTCATTTGATGATTTCCCATCCATAAAAAAAAAAAAAAAAAAAAAAAAAAAGGGGTGTTGGTGAAAGCGTCATTTATGGCAGCTTCACATCTAGTTCCCTCTTGATTGCCAACACATTGGCAGACTGGCTGATCCACCTCGTTCAGGGAACAGTTACCGTTGTTCAGACAGTAACCATGACACACGCGTACACTTCACATCTGTCCCCGGAATAACCGGCATTACATCTGAAATAACGATAATGACAAACATGTATTATGGCCAGTGATCGGAATAGGCCGAGGACCTGTATTTACCTAAACTTCGGAGAACAGAGACAGAAAGCGGCGACTTCCTTGCGATATTTTTTCCCGGAATTCGGGAAAAATCTTAAATAAGTTGATAATAAGCTTTATTTAAGATGGGTAAACGCTATTTTTAACTAAAATTGCAATTGACAACATTTCATATTTTTAACCTGCATGTATTATTACGTTATATAAAAGTAAATTCAAATCTAGGGCACCCATATTTTTTCGTTTTTCGAAATTATGTACTTTTCATTCATAATTTTAACTTTGAAATTCGGTGTATTCTAAAAAGACGTAAGTGCCAGATGACGGTAGAATGGCGATATTACCTTTGCTTTATTGTGATCCGTAAAAAAAACTGTTAGATGTCACTTGTCTCAGTCGTTGTTTTGGTTTCTTCATTGGCGTATATTTTTCATTGGGATCCATTTTGATGGCAAAATATCAATCAAAAATTGATAATATTAACAGTAAGTAGCGTGTCGAGTTGATAGGAAAAAATATTGTTGAATTCAATTCAGTTTTTTAGTTGTTTTCTAGTTACACTTCTTAGGTGACATTGACATGTCTTGTTTGATGTAATGTTTTCAATCAAAGACATTGGAATGCGCAAAGGTAACTACCTCATTCCGCCGTTTATGTGACGTCATCACATGTTTTTTGATTTTTATTTTTTTTCTCAGAATTTTAGAAATAAAATAAAAATATATTTGAACTAAGGATACGAAAATAAAGAAATAGTATTTTTGTTTTAAGATCGTGTCAGGTTTGAAATGTTGTCAATTACCAAATTTTCGGGATTTTCACGTAAAATTCCAAAATAAACAGTCTAACTTTAATTCATGTATTCCAATTATAATGTAATGTATGATACAACGGTTAGTTTAAGGATCGTAAATATAATTCGAATACATGAATTAAAGTTTTACTACTTATTTATTTCGGGATTTTACTAGAAAATTACGAATTTGGTAATTGATAGTTTAGTTAAAAAAAAGCCTTTACCCATCTTAAATAAAGCTTATTTTCAACTTGTTTAAGATTTTTGCCGAATTCCGGGAAAAAAAGTGTCGTCGTAAGGAAGTCTCCACTTTCTGTCTCTGTAAATAGTGATGATGATGATATATTTATTTGCAAGAGTACTTATAGGTAACATAAGTTCTTAACATTTATAATAAGTTTCACTATATTCGGCTTTTCAACCGTACAAATATTTAGATTTTACATTCTGGATAGCATGCATTTAGTAAAAATAATATAAAATACTAATAATAATTTCATAATTTAAATTTTGATTACATGCAATTAATAAAAATTAAATTAAATACAATTGTTTAGATTTAGCAATTTGTGCAAGATTACTTCGTGCAACTTACTGCAATGAACACTTTATCAGGCGTTTTTTCTGTGACGGTGAATTAGTTTTGAGTCTACCTACGTATTTTTTTTTTGTGCTTTTTTGTTCTTCGGAATACACACGTATTTTTACAGCTCCAGTCTATAATTTTAATTTTCCTGCCGAATCTAACATCTCAACATAATTTGGTCCTTCGAGCCGGATGAGTGATCCAGGAATAAGGATAAATACAGGAAATATAAAATTTATCGGAAAATACTGCCATTTGGAGTATTGTGAGTAGCGGCTAAGGTCAAAGGGTCACAGCGCAGCATAGTGCAGTACGTGGCAGTACAGTGCAGCGTTCCTATTTATATTTATTTCAGACCCCATTACTCATATTCAGGTAGTATTTAACGTTTTTTATGGAATTGTAAAGATTACTTACCTGCTTCCCAAAGAATGACTGATAAGGAAGAAAAGGACCTCATTAAAAAAACGAGCAAGTTACAAAGGTCGATTAAAGGTATTTTCTAATTATTTAGAGGATTTTAAGAAGGATTCTCTAACGCAAGCCCAGATGAACGAACTGCAGTTACGCCTCGGTAAGACTGAACTAGTTTGTTCGCATTATGACGACGTTCAGTTAAGGTTGGAATGTATAGCCGAAGATATGAATTCACAGTTATCAGAACGGAATGAATTTGAAACCTCATATTCAAAGTTGTCGCGAGGGCACAGGAATTACTAGCCAGACACAATGACATTGTTAATGAAGACAAGTTTTCTCGCGTTAGTAATAATAGGCTGGTTAGGCTACCAACCATTCAACTACCTAAGTTTGACGGAACGTACGACAAGTGGTTAGAGTTCCATGACACGTTTTCAAGCTTAATACATTTGGATGACCAAATTGATGAAATAAATAAGTTTCATTGCCTCCGAGCTTCCTTGGAAGGGACAGCCGCCTTAGTCATACGAGCTATTGAATTCTCGGCTAATAATTATTCCATTTCGTGGAATTTATTATGTGAAAGGTTTGATAACAAGCGGCTTCTCATTCAAAATCATGTAGCAGCCTTATTTAACATTGAAGTGGGTAATAAAGAATCCTCGGATAATATAAATAACATCATTGATACTTTAAACAAAAACCTACGTGCGTTAGAATCTTTAGGTGAGCCAGTTAAGTTTTGGGATACGTTGATAATTTACATAGTTACCTACAAATTAGATTCAAGGACTTATCGACAGTGGGAAGAGGAAAAAGGTCATTAAGACAAAGATAAAACAATCACATTAGAAATCTTCCTGGAATTCTTAAGAAATCGTGCAGTTTTGCTTGAAACACTAGATTTGTCTCGCAATCAGACTAATAATAATAGCTCTTCTAAATCTAACAAGCATAAAACAATGATGTCGGTGAGTAGTGAAACACCACCACAGAAAAATAAAAATAATACCAGTTCCTCACCGGTGTCATGCCCGCATTGTAGTGATAAACATAATTTACTCAACTGTCCACAGTTTCTTAGTCTCAGCAACGAAAAACGGCTTGAGCTTCTTCCTCAATACAAGGTATGTTTTAACTGTTTTCGGTCTGGTCATTACGCAAATCATTGCAAATCTGTTGGTTGCAAAATATGTAAACGTAAGCACAATACACTGGTCCATGTAGCAGGTGCGTCACAGAGATCTACGTATGTGTCTAATGCCTCTAATTCGCAAACCGACAGCACTGTTACTGTAAATGTTAACTCAGCTGAAAAGAAACCCAATACAAATGAAGGGCACAGGGGAAAAACATGCGATGTCACATATTTATGTTTTATGAACTAGTAATGCCATTGTATAGTTCAAATGCGGTAGAACGAAACGCCGAAACACACTTTGCAGTAACATGCATAGTCCCGGAGTAATCTTCATTCAAAAATATCGATACAGTGCAATAACAAGAAAAGTCCACGTCGTACAGGAAAAAAAATTAGCATTGTCCATGTCCTCGTGTCCATGTACCTTTTTTCAAAAATCAAAATATTAATTTAGCAATTTCTCAGTTCTTTATCTTTGTAACATTGCATATTATCCCCTGTTTATCATGGACATTGCATATTTTTTGCCTGTATTTCCTGACTTTTTCCTGACTTTGTTCAGTTTTTTTCCGCTAACTCAATAAGTATAAGAAAGAAAAAAGTTTTTTTTTACTACACACCCAAAACAAATATATTTTCTTTATACATTATACATATATATTTTTATTTTTCTTTACACATATATTTTTCATTTATTTCTAGCTTTAATGTACTTTTTTTATGATCTAAAGTTTAATTTGCGATTTTCTCAGTTCATTGTCTTTGTGACATTGCATGTTTTCCCCCTGTACCCTTCAAATGTGACACTATCTGCACGTGCTACAACCTATGTCAACAATAAAAGTAAAAGTCAAGTTCTATTGGCTACTGCATTAATAAAGGTTTATGATAAGAATAACCGCGAACATCTCGCTCGAGCTATACTGGACACTGGCAGTTCTTCTTGTATAATGACAGATAAGTTATGTAGTTTATTGAATTTACCTACCGTTCAACAAGGCATTAACAATTCTAAAACAAAGATTAGTAAAATGTGCAGTGTTTTTGTGAAATCATTAAGTGAAAACTTCACTTCTAATCTTTATTGTTTTATTTTACCAAACATAACGGATGAAGTACCATGTCATAAACTATCCATTAATAATTTAAAAATACCAAGCGATGTTTGTTTAGCTGATCCTCATTTCCACACGCCATCGGCAGTGGATCTAATAATAGGGGCAGATGTTTTCTGGGACCTACTGGGGCGGCAAAAAATCAACTTAGGTGAAGGCAAACCAATATTATTTGAATCTAGATTAAGTTGGCTAGTTTCAGGTCCGTTATTTAATAGTGGCCACGCATCACAGTCACCATCAGTTCTTAAAGTTAACATTGCAAAGCTCAATGTCAGTTCTTCTCACAACCCCACATCAGGAGATGACATTCAAAACCTTTTATTGCGTTTCTGGGAACTGGAAGAAGTTCCCAATCAGTCAGCTCCATATTCTGATGAAGAAGCTAAGTGTGAAGAACATTTTGTAAAAACCATCACTCGAATGGCAGATGGTCGGTTTTGTGTCAGGATACCACTCAAACAATCACACCATATTCTAGGTGACTCACTGGCTAGAGCAAAACATAGTATTATAATCCATGATTTTATGTAGATGACTTGCTCACAGATGGGGATACAATATCTGACGTCACAAATATTCGCCAGAAAGTCACTGCCGAGTTGGCTGCCGCTGGTATGCCACTAAGGAAGTGGAAGTCCAACAATATCCTGGTTATATCAGATCAAGTCACAAGTTCATCATTAAATTTAAACATTGGTACAAATGAGCCAAGTAAAACTTTGGGTCTTAACTGGCTAACAGACTCCGATAAGCTCTGTTTTTCAATAAGTAATACGTCAATATCAAATCATGTAACAAAGCGTGAAGTTTTGTCAGTTACATCCCAAATATTCGACCCTCTAGGTCTATTAGCTCCTTGCATCATTCCAATGAAAGTAATAATGCAAAAACTTTGGTTACACAAATTATCATGGGATGATTGTTTACCACCAGATGTCTCTAAAACATGGAAAGATATTGTTGATAGGTTATTTTAAATAGTTTAAGCATCCCACGTTTAGTTTTTTGTGATTCTTGGAAGGCGATAGAATTACACATATTTTGTGATGCATCACAAACCGCTTATGGTGCATGCGTTTATGTAAGGAGTATTAATAACAATAATGAAGTGATGGTGCGTTTGCTTACAGCAAAGAGTAGAGTGGCTCCTATTAAGCCAACCACAATTCCTCGGCTCGAGCTCTGCGCCGCCTTGGTTGGAGTGAGGTTATATATGAAAAGGTGATTGAGTCACTTGGCGCGCCAATTCAAAGTAGTACATTTTGGAGTGATTCTACAATAGTGCTAGGGTGGTTAAAAATGATACCAAGTAAGCTGCAACCATTCGTGCGCAATCGTGTATATAGCAGAAATAGTTGGAAAAACGAATGCTAATAATTGTACCTGGAGACATGTCCCCACACAACTCAACCCCGCTGATCTTGTATCTCGAGGAATTGATGTAAGTCAAATTCAGAGTCATAATTTATGGTGGTCGGGTCCTAATTTCTTAAACCAGGATACAAGCGAATGGCCTTCCTTTCCAACCACAGCAGTAGAATCGCTACCTGAAACTAAAACTGAGGTTTCTTTATTAACTACTTCTAAGACTCCGATACTTTTAATTGATTTTAATCGGTTTTCAAACCTTTCTCGGCTTAAACGTACAGTAGCATATATGTTACGATTTATTAATATTTGTAAAAAGCAACCACCTACCACTTTACATCTTAGTGAAGATGAAATACAAAATGCATTAAACTTAATTGTGAAACTCTCTCAAATAGAATCATTTCCTGAATATGAACTATTAATAAAAAAATCAGTGCTTACCAAAAGGAAGTCCACTGACTAATCTTAACGTATTTTTAGATAAAAATAAATTAATTCGTGTAGGTGGTCGCTTAGAAAATTCTTCATTTTCATATGAGAATAAACATCCGTTAGTAATACAGTCCACTCATCGATTTTCTAAACTATTATTTGAATTTAACCATAAAACTTTAATGCATGCAGGACCACAACTGCTGTTAGCCTGTATAAGAGATACTTATTGGCCAATAGGTGGTCGCAACCTGTCTAAATTGTGTTATCATCGTTGTGTCATTTGCGACTGCAAATACAGCTAAACCAATGAATCCCATATGGAAAACTTACCTGCACGGCGGGTGGCGTCCGGTGGTCATCCATTCGAATGTGTTGGGGTTGATTACGCTGGACCTATAATGTCAGCGTCTCGACAAGGTCGTGGTTGTAGACATGTAAAAGTTTACATTGTACTCTTTGTTTGTTTTACAACAAAGGCAGTTCATATTGAGTTGGTGGGTGACTTAACCAGTCAAAATTATTTGTCAGCACTTCGTCGTTTTATGTCTCGCAGAGGTAAACCTACGCATATATATTCCGACAACGGAACCTCGTTTGTAGGCGCTTATAATGAAATCGGCAAATTTTTGAAGGCCAACAGCAGTTCGTTATCTGGTGACTTGGCCGCTGAAGGGATTAATTTAATTTTTATTCCTCCCTACGCTCCACATTTCGGTGGTCTTTGGGAGGCAGGTATAAAATCAGTGAAGTTTCATTTAAAAAGAGTAATGGAAAATTGTTATTTAACTTATGAGGAACTATATACAGCACTGGTTCAAATTGAAGCCCTCCTGAACTCGCGCCCGCTCACGCCGTTGTCATCGGATCCCAATGACCTTCTGCCGCTGACACCTGGGCACTTCCTGATAGGACGCACACTCACATCCTTGCCCGTGCCGTCGTATGAAATCGGTTCCGTTACTCACTTGAAGCGTTATGAGAGAATAGAGGCATTACGTCAACACTTCTGGTCGAGGTGGAATAAAGAATATATCTCTGAACTACAGCAGCGGACAAAATGGAGGTCTTCAAAGGCAGTCTTAGAGACTGATCGCCTTGTTATAGTAAAGGAAGACAATCTACCACTGTTGAAATGGCGTTTAGGCCGAATCTCAGCAGTCTACCCAGGACGTGACGGAATCAGTCGTGTGGCCGAAATTAGAACTGCGAGTGGAACCATCCGGCGTGCATGCAGCAAGATATGCCCACTGCCATTAAATGAAGATTCTGGTTGAAAGATTGACTTTCAACGCCCGGGGGCATGTTTAGATTTAGCAATTTGTGCAAGATTACTTCGTGCAACTTACTGCAATGAACACTTTATCAGGCGTTTTTTCTGTGACGGTGAATTAGTTTTAAGTCTACCTACGTATTTTTTTTTGTGCTTTTTTGTTCTTCGGAATACACACGTATTTTTACAGCTCCAGCCTATAATTTTAATTTTCCTGCCTAATTTAACATCTCAACAACAATTCTATTCATTTCAAATAATAATTCATAGTAAAATAATAATGTCAAGAAAAACAATAAGCAATAATAATAATATCATGTCAATAAAAAATAACTAGAATAGGTAGGTAAAGAAAATGTTTGAAAATGTCAATAATTATGTAGAGGTCATAATAATTATAATAAATAAGTTTTACATTTTGCACTCTAAATATTAATTGATGGAACAAAAACATCTCTCACACAACCAGTTATAGAGCTTTCTAATAAATTCCAAATCTGTAGCACTTCTAAATTCTTCGACTAGGTGGTTATATACCTAGTTAGTGATAGTGTCACACATGGTTATTTAAACAAAATTTAACAAGAAAACAGAGAAAAAGGAAAATTGGGAGCAGCGGTGGCCTGGTGGTAACGTCCCTGACTTACGTATCGTAGGTCGTTAGTTCGATTCCAAGCAGGCATTTTACTTTGTCCAGTTAATTTCGTCATCGCTGCACTCAAAACGGTGAAGGAAAACATCGTGAGGAAAACGGCATGTCTTCTCTCTAACCAAAATTTCGAAGACATGTGACAGCAACCAACACGCACTGGGACAGTGAGGTGCATTACGGCCCACTCCCCTTTCATAGAGAGGAGGGCTGTGTCCCAGCAGTGGGAACGTTAGAGGCAGATTATGCTTATGTTTAACTAAGGAAACCATCAGAACTAGAAAATATTTTACCTGCATTTAGGAAGTCCCTCATGGTTGAAGCTGCAGTCACCTTGCAAACAATAGTTCTCGCAGACTGAAACATCGCATCTTCCGCCGATGTAACCAGGTGTGCATTTGCAAACAGACGTCTCACTAACTACTGTAATTTTTGGTATTAGACTCGACAGTGCTTCGCAGTCCTGAAGTCCCTGAATTTGATCTTTAATTTTGTAGTTCGCGACTATACCGAGTGGTGTTTCATTGTAGAACTTACTAATCTCTTTTTTCCCTTCAGGATACAGCATGTTTTTTGGCATTTGCCAAACGGTTTTGTAGCTCACGCTACTGGTCATCCAGTATAAGTAACCATTTGAAACAGTCAACTCTTTTGGATTAGACAGAGGAGACAAACCACGTAATACAAAACCCCCATCCAAACCCATACTGTTCAAAAACCGATCTTTAGTACCGAAAAAAAAAAAAAACTTTCCGTGTTTGTGGGTCCATGGCCATGCTCAATACTGGCACCGAGGTTTGCCAGTATTGAGCATGGCCATGGACCCACAAACACGGAGTTTTTTTTTTTTGTGTGTGGCTGTTATTAAGTACTAGCCACCAGCCCCAGAAAGTATGTTCGTTTCGTGAAATCAAATACAACATTTTTCGTTACACGAAGCATATAATGTAAACAAAGACATCGAAGCTACACTGGCAAGGAAATTGAATCTACCATTCCCAAATATTATTCGTTTAAATTCTGGGTACGTGCGTTAGTTATGAGTATGACACCACGGATGGGCCGTGTAACGTCCAAAGAATCCAGACCCCTGTTAACTCAACAATTGTTTGTTATTGAAGTTCATGTGACGCTGGTTAATGTTTATTTTTATTTATTTATTTATGTATGTTACCGGCAATCTGTATAATCCGGTATTCTATACAATACCTAGGCAATGTATAGAATACCTAAAACGTTCAGGTAATGTATGAAATATTATTTATTTTATACTTTGCCTAGGTATTCTATACAGTACCGAATGCGCAGCCGGCAATGTGTGAAAAAGACGAAAACGGGGAAGGGGAAGACGTGCGAGCAGGCAGTAAACTCCACGCGACAGTTAATAAATATTTTTGAGTGTAATAATTCTTATTCTACTGCAAAAAAAAAGTAATATATCACCTACCTTTTTTATAAAGATTATTTTTAATGAGTAATTGTTAATTTTAATAAAGTTAATTTTGGGCAAACGAGCTGTTTGTTTTATTTGTCTGTCATTTTATAGGTAAGTACTATAGAAGAAACTTACATCTGAGTTTGAAAACAATCCAAGTTGTAAACAAAATACGTGTCGAATTGAGAACCTCCCCTTTATTTTTGTCGGTTAAAAATCACGTGCACACGATGAACATATCTATTAGCAAGTACATATTACTTTAGCGGCCGTGTGTTGCAAGCAAGATAGCCCTTACGGTGTATAGATGTTCGTTTCTCCCATGGTACTTACATAACATTGATAAAGATAGACCATATCTATTTACTTTATACATTGCCGGTGAACCAGCAGGTATTCTATACAATCCCTAGGAAATGTATACATTACCTAGGCAAAGTATGTAACGGACAATAATATTCATAATATTTCATACATTGCCTGGACGCCTCAGGTATTCTATACATTGCCTAGGTATTGTATAGAATACCTGAATTATACAGATTGCCGGTAACATGTATACTTTATTGTTCACCACCAAAATACATAACAAAAAAAAAGATCGTTCACTAAAAATAGACAATGGACGGCCTTATCGCTATCTGCGATCTCTGCCTGGCAACCCTGGAATGGACAGTGATTATGGGGTTGTCGTTAATATAATTTGATCACTGGTTTACATCAATGGTTCTCTATGTATGTACATACATATATCTGCGGGAGCTATAGTAACGTGTTGATTGGTATTGCGTGATCTTCTTAGGTCTTTGAATTCTTTACGGGATCAGAATGAGTCTAAGCTTTTGAAGAGAGAATTATTCTGTGATTGGAGCAATTCAGCCTTAATTAATTAATATGTCTTTCAGTTATTAGTTGCTTTAGATTTTCCTCAAAACAGGGCACTAAGGGGCGGTTTTTTCCCGTCCACCACGTCAAAAATGGCGCTAACTATCGTCAAACCAAAAAAAGCGTTGTTTTAAACATGTATCACTAATAAATGATTAGTGATCGATGGTTTCAAATTACAATTATAGAACAAATATAATATTAAAATATTACAATGATTAATAGCCAGCTGGGTAATTGCGTAACACACTATCAGTAGCAATGGGTTTCATTTGGACAGTTCAACAATATTCATTGCGTTATTTACGTTGTTGAGCACACAAATTCGAACATAATTATGGAGCAAATCGAGCAATGGATTAGCAATATCCTTCAAAATGTTTCAGATTAAGGTGATATTTTGAAAAAAAATTGGTTTTTCTATTCCGTGTAACTTGTTAAGTATCTACTTATAAGTATGTGGAATAGGAACTTAACATTTTGTTATATTATGTTTTTTGACTTTTTGGTCTAGTATCTTGTAAAAGGAATTCAATTCTATTCAATAAATTTTCCTCTATACAAAAAAATTGCAGTTATATCTATTTTTTTACTTTTTATTCAATGGAATTTACTTTAAAACATAGAGAATTATTATATCCAAATTTACTCAAAGTAGTTTTAAATTTAATTCATTTATTTTGTTAAAAAAGGAGTAAATTCGTTTTGGCACATACGTCGTTTTATTCCGAGCCATCGCACACTATAGCCATGACTCTTCTTTTGTTTTTCAAAAGTAATTAATTGCATCACTTTCGCTCGCTTAGTAGGTTTTCGAGGATTTTAGATTTTCGACATAGAAAGAAAGAAAGAAAGAAAGAAAGAAAAAGCATTTATTGCGAATCGTACATGAAGCGCCTATTGCTGGAAAAAAAAAGCTAGTAATAAACTAATGGAATATTGGCTTATACCTCAACAATTATAAACATTTTCGAGGTAGGTTTTTTTCCCAAATTCGACAATAACTCAGCTAGAGTTAGGATTCTTTTCACCGAGTCAAACGTAGGGGTGTTGGTAAAAGCGTCATTTATGGCAGCTTCACATCTAGTTCCCTCTTGATTGCCAACACATTGGCAGACTGGCTGATCCTCCTCGTTCAGGGAACAGTTACCGTTGTTCAGACAGTAACCATGACACGCGTACACTTCACATCTGTCCCCGGAATAACCGGCATTACATCTGAAATAACGATAATGACAAACATGTATTATGACCAGTGATCGGAATAGGCTGAGTACCTATATTAACCTAAACTTCGGAGAACAGAGACAGAAAGCGGCGACTTCCTTGCGATATTTTTTCCCGGAATTCGGGAAAAATCTTAAATAAGTTAATAATAAGCTTTATTTAAGATGGGTAAACGCTATTTTTAACTAAACTTGCAATTACCAAATTTTCGGGATTTTCACGTAACATTCCAAAATAAACAGTCTAACTTTAATTCATGTATTCCAATTATAATGTAATGTATGATACAACGGTTAGTTTAAGGATTGTAAATATAATTCGAATACATGAATTAACGTTTTACTATTTATTTCGGGATTTTACTAGAAAATTACGAATTTGGTAATTGATAGTTTAGTTAAAAAAAAGCCTTTACCCATCTTAAATAAAGCTTATTTTCAACTTGTATAAGATTTTTGCCGAATTCCGGGAAAAAAAGTGTCGTCGTAAGGAAGTCTCCACTTTCTGTCTCTGTAAATAGTGATGATGATGATATATTTACATATTTGCAAGAGTATAGGTAACATAAGTTCTTAACATTTATAATAAGTTTCACTATATTCGGCTTTTCAACCGTACAAATATTTAGATTTTACATTCTGGATAGCATGCATTTAGTAAAAATAATATAAAATACTAATAATAATTTCATAATTTAAATTTTGATAACATGCAATTGAAAAAAAAATTAAATACAATTCTATTCATTTCAAATAATAATTTATAGTAAAATAATAATGTCAAGAAAAAAATAAGCAATAATAATAATATCATGTCAATAAAAAATAACTAGAATAGGTAGGTAATGAAAATGTTTGAAAATGTCAATAATTATCTAGAGGTCATAATAATTATAATAAATAAGTTTTACATTTTGCACTCTAAATATTAATTGATGGAATAAAAACATCTCTCACACAACCAGTTATAGAGCTTTCTATTAAATTCCAAATCTGTAGCACTTCTAAATTCTTCGGCTAGGTGGTTATATAGTTAGTGATAGTGTCACACATGGTTATTTAAATAAAATTTAACAAGAAAACAGAGAAAAAGGAAAAATTGGGAGCAGCGGTGGCCTGGTGGTAACGTCCCTGACTTACGTATCGTAGGTCGTTAGTTCGATTCCAAGCAGGCATTTTAGTTTGTCTAATTAATTTCGTCATCTCTGCACTCAAAACGGTGAAGGAAAACATCGTGAGGAAAGCGGCATGTCTTCTCTCTAACAAAAATTTCGAAGACATGTGACAGCAACCAACACGCACTGGGACAGTGAGGAGCATTACGGCACACTCCCCTTTCATAGAGAGGAGGCCTGTGTCCCAGCAGTGGGAACGTTAGAGGCAGATTATGCTTATGTTTAACTAAGGAACCATCAGAACTAGAAAATATTTTACCTGCATTTAGGAAGTCCCTCATGGTTGAAGCTGCAGTCACCTTGCAAACAATAGTTCTCGCAGACTGAAACATCGCATCTTCCGCCGATGTAACCAGGTGTGCATTTGCAAACAGACGTCTCACTAACTTGTATACCGTGAACACAAAACAGTTCGACTACTGTTGTAGATTCTGTTGTCTGTTCTGATTCGGTTACGTGTTGAATATTGAGGGAGTTGCCGGTTACTGTGATTGTTGGTATTAGATTCGACAGTGCTTCGCAATCCTGAAGTCCCTGAATTTGATCTTTTATTTTGTAGTTGGCGGCTATACCGAGTGGTGTTTCATTATAGAACTCACTAATCTCTTTTATCCCTTCACGATTAATTATGTTTTTTGGCATTTGCCAAACGGTTTGTAGCTCACGCTACTGTTCATCCAGTATAAGTAACCATTTGAAACAGTCAACTCTTTTGGATTAGACAGATACGTATCATGTAATACAATATAACCCTCCTTTTGACCATCCAAACCCATACTGTTCAAAAACCGATTACTAAAACCGTCAATAAAAAAAACTTTCCGTGTTTGTAGGTCTATGGCCATGCTCGATACTGGCATACCTCGGTACATAACTTGTCTCTCGGAACCATTAAACCGAGCTCTCTCCATGTATCTCTCTGTATTGTCTGTAATGTCTGTGTTGGCCCAGTAAATGTACCTGTAAATTAAATGACACTATTGAATATCACAAATAGTAACAGATTTTGATTTTTAAACTGTCATTGCTAACGTACCCTCTACAGCTATCCACGGTAATATGAGTGGGGATCTGGTGATCCATCTTGACTAAAAGATTTCCGTCAACATTTTGATTAAATCCGGGTTTTAATGAAATCCAATTAATGCTTTTTTCATTAGTATCCGTAAAGAATAATGTGTCCGTTGGAGGGTCGAACGCAATACTGTGAATGTTACTACCAACTCTTTTGATGAAACATCTGTTTTCCTTGGAAAATAAATTATAACCACATATAGCGTCGTTGTTGCTCTGTTTGTCGACGTACAGCATCATGTTGTGAACTTCATCGTAAGCTAACGCTGAGAGGTTTTTGGAGTTAAAACGTACGATATCTGTTTTCGATCCATCGGTATAAAATACGAGGTTATCCCCTAGGCTCACGGCGATGTCTGAAACAAGAGAGAAAAATATTTAACGAAACGAACTGAAAGCTAAATGAACCACTACACTATACTGATAAGAAATATTCATGAGTGCTATCAAGATATTTCCAGGACAGAAACGGTTAAGATTAAAAAAAAATATATATAGTAATCACAAATATTTTAGAAATCGCACTCTTTGTTAAATGTAACATGAACCTTTTCACTTCAATGTCAGAAAATAGGAAAAGACCTATAAGAAGTCGGTATAAACACCTACTAAACGTTGAGAGATGTAATACAGCCTTGCCTAAAAAAAGTGTTATTAGTATGGGCCCAATCATTTTTAATAAAGTACCCAATATAATTAAAAATGACACAATACAAAATTTAAAAAACGACTGACATTACTATTGATTGAAAAATGCTATTATTCAGTAAATGATTTTTTAAATGACATAGACTTATGTAAGTATTGAATAATTTAATGGTTTTTCTCAATTCATCCGATTTTTTTTATTTATGCATTTTGATGTGCTATGCCGACTAATGTTTTAAAGTTATAATTTTACTAGCTTTTGCCCGCGGCTTCGCTCGCGTAGAATTTGGTCTGCCACATTAAGTTACGTGACATTTTTTTTTAAATACTGATATTTTTTTAATGTACCTTCACATCGTACATCCCAGATTTCTAACTTCAAAATTAGTTTCCATACAATCTTTGAACTCCTATACCTAATATTTAGAGGGTATCTCTTGAGGGTGGAATTATCTGAATTCCTTCCTAAGTGCTCATTATTTTAAGCTATAATAGAACTCTGCAAATTTCAAAATGCTAAGTCCAGTGGTTTCTTCATCAATCTTTACCTGTATGGTGTGTTTATAAAAAGTAGGCTTGAGATTATCCTATCCAGCACAAACGGATTACTAAACACTGACAACTAAACAGGTCGGACCAATGTTACTTGCATTTAATCACTACATAGTATAAAACAAAGAAGCTTTCTTTTTCCCTATGAATGCTTAAATTTTTTTAAACTGCGCAACGGATTTTGCTGCGGTTTTTAGGGTTCCGTACCCAAAGGGTAAAACGGGACCCTATTACTAAGCCTCCGTCGTCTGTCTGTCTGTCTCCAGGCTGTATCTAATAAACCGTGATAGCTAGAAAGCTGAAATTTTCACAAATGATGTATTTCTGTTGCCGCTATAACAACAAATACGAATAAGAATTAAGTACATATTAAGGGGGGCTCCCATACAATAAACATGTTATTTTCGCCGTTTTTTATAGACAATGGTACGGAACCCTTCGTGCGCGAGTCAGACTCGCACTTGGCCGGTTTTTTTAATAGATTTTGTAATAACTAAAGAATTATGTGGTACGTAATTGGAATAGGTGAACATCTGTGTTAATTTATCTGTGTTTTTACTGCAATATACTCCTGTATACTATGTTATTTGATTTTTTTTTGTTCAGCGTAAATAAGAAGATTTTGGGATTTAGAAACACGTGAGCAAGCTACGTAAAGCTGCCCATGGGAAAAACAGGGCGTGCCTAAATGTATCCCCGCTACTTTCAAAGTTTGCCCTTGCGATTTATTGATGGTCATAGAAAATGCAACTTTAAGTGGAAACTGTAAACGTTTGAAATTAAAGGGTAAGTTATTGGGTATTATTGGGATGCGTGGAATAAGAACATTTTCACCCTTAGCTTCTCCAGTTAAAATTGTGGCCTTAACAATATGCCTGCCTAGTTCCCTGACTCGCAATCTAGTGCCATTACATAGTCTCGGGGCGTCCAAGTTACGCATTAACAAAACCGGTATACCGACTTTTAATTGGAGCTTATGTGATGGCACCCCGGATAGCTCCAAAGAGTTAAGAAACTCCACGGGGTAGCTTGTACAGTCTTCAGATGACATGACTGTGTCGATAGAGTTGTAGGTTGTTGCATCGCTGGTTACTTGGTCCAAGATAATGTTATTGATTTTCGCAACTGTCTCATTTCTTGGTGCTAGTATAGTTCTTTCACATAGCCAACTTTCATCGTGGATGTTCTGTTGCAAATTTGGAAAAACTTGAGCAATGAGTGCGTCTTCCGAATCCACAACGTGACAAAATTGGTTAGTGAATAGAACCATACCTTCTTCGTCAGTTTCGATTCGACCTTCACCTATCTCGAGCAGTTTTTCAGCGTACGCACCCGACTCTAGATCACTGAATAACTGGACACGCATGTTGGTTATAAGGTGCAGCTTTTCAACTTTGGTCCATAAATATGAGGATTTTAGACATGCGTTAATTTCGTCTGCTGCAGTGCCTCGCTCGATGACAGGCAAAGTTTGCCGAAAGTCCCCAGCCAATAAAACAACCACACCACCCATTATTGTTTCTTTGCCGTGTAAGCCTTGTAAACAACGATCAAGAGCTTCGATGGCACGTTTGTGTGACATTGTGCACTCGTCCCACACGATTAATTTACACTGTTGCAAGAGGAGGCCACGGGCACTGGTTTTGCTGATGTTACACGATGGAGTTTCTTCGCTCGCCAGATTAAGAGGTAATTTAAAAACGGAATGTGCTGTCCGTCCACCGCTTAGCAATGTAGCAGCAATTCCAGAGGAAGCCACAGCTAATGCAACGTTATGGCCGCCACGAATTTTTGCCAAAAGTAAATTAAGCAAGTAAGTTTTTCCTGTACCACCCGGGGCATCAAGGAAAAAAAGTCCACCTTCCCCATTCTCAACTCGTCCTACTATTTTGTGATAAATCTCTCTGATCAGGTAGCAAACGTGGCTCAGTTTCGCATACGTAAGCACCTAACTGGTTGGTATCATAGCTTAGCTCTTTTATCAACTCGGTCGACAACTCTCCTCTACGCTGCGGTGAGGGTAGACCAAAATCGGATATTTTTTTCCCAGAAATTGTTATTAATATTTTGTGTTCGATTAGTCCCAACGCCTCATCGTGCTGCGGCCGCCGCCGCGGCGTTAGGCGCTCCGTTCAAGTCAATCATATCGTGATAACTTTTAAACTATTCGGCCAAATTACTTAGTGTGAAAGACAAAGTTTATCTACATTAAATACTTAATGCGAGAAATGTATTCATTTTGATAAGAGTTTGATAATTATATACTAAATGTGCATTGTAAAATAGTACCAAATTTAATTAGATTTATGGTTCACAATTTTGGTTGTACTGGCTTGCACATAAAAGGTAGATATATGCTGTCGCGGACTTTTATTTAGATCTACTTAAGACAAACAATCCTGCGGTACATCATCTTTATGTAACTCCATTGGTTTAGGCAGCGCACGCCAAGATAGCTCTCAGATGGAAGATTTTTTTCCGACTATCGTTATATTATGACCAAAACTACATAAAATCATTATAAATTGTAGCCTATGTGTTATTCTGATGAATAACCTATATTACTGTAAAGTTTCATCTAAATCCGTTCAGTAGTTTTTTCGTGAAAGAGTAACAAACATACATCCATCCTCACAAACTTTCGCATTTATAATATTAGTAGGATGTTATTTTGACTATTTTAATTTAATTTTCAATTTAGTGGACATTAATGTTTGCATGCCTTATATAAGGTAGATTGTACAAGGCTCACCCACCTTATTGTAACATCTTATTTTTATGTACCTGCAATCTATGCAAATAAAAATTTACTTTACTTTAAAAACTAATTTGAGCACTAATAGTCATTTAAGGCTGCTACATGACCTAAGTCTTTGACCAGTGCGTGTTGCCAGTGATGACATATGGCACTGAAACGTGGTCGCTCACAATGGGCCTTATTAGCCTTATGCTGGTTGCGTGATTAATTCTTTCATAAAATACCTGTACCTAAATATTAAGCATTGCGCAATTGTTTGTTATCATGAAGAAATAAAATAAAAATACAGTTCCCGGCCGATACCCCTTACCTCTAATCGGAGATCAAGTTCAAAGGTTATCAGGCGCGCAGTTTTATACGTGTCTTGACATTGCTAGTGGATTTTATCAAGTTGCTTTAAATCTAGAGTCTAATTTAATAAAGAAAACCGCATTCATTACCCCGGATGCTCATTATGAGCTTACTGTCATGCCGTTTGGCCTACGAAATGCTCCTTCTGTGTATCAGAGAGCTATTATTACGGCTCTAGGTGACCTAGCGCACTCTTACGCAATCGTCTACATGGACGATCTAGTCATACCCACGAATAATATAGAGTAAGGGCTGGAAAGGTTACGCGTAGTACTTAAAACTCTTAGTGATGCTGGATTTTCGTTCAATATGAATAAATGCGCATTCCTAAAGAGACAGGTCCAGTTTTTGGGGTATGAAATATCAGAGGGTGAAATCAGGCCTAACCCGCGTAAAATAACCGCGTTGACTAGTTCCCTACCACCACAAACCATCACTCAGCTCAGACAATTTTTGGGTTTAGCGCCCTACTTTAGGCAGTTTGTCATACTTTTCGCTTAAAATGGCACCGCTCTACCGTCTATTAGCTAACAATAATTCTAAAAGAACTTGGACCACAGAGTACAAAACAATTAGACATGACATAATATCGGTATTGACTGCATCCCCGGTTCTGATGCTTTTTGACCCAGAATTACCTACAGAGTTACATACGGACGCCAGTAGCGAAGGTTACGGCGGAGGGTTTCGATTTTGACAAACAATACAGGGAGGGTAAGAGAATGGCCCACGTTGACTTTTTCTCGAGAAATCACTTACCTGAGGCGAAGAGCACCACCGTTAGCGATAGTCATAGTTTAATCGTCAATATCGCCGAGTTATCTTCGAATTGGTTACACGCGGAACAACGACGAGACCCGGAATACAATGAAGTTATTAATAAACTCGAAAGCGATGATCTGGACTTAGAGAGTTGCAGAATCTATGAATTGCGATCTAAAGTGCTCTACAGAAAAATTCAAAGGAACAATCTCAACATTTGGCTACCAGTTGTACCTAGAGCTTTTCGTTGGTCGATAATAAATCATATTCATGAGTCCATTCTCCATTTGGGATGGGATAAAACCTTAGAAAAGGCATATCAACATTATTGGTTTCCCAATATGTCAAAATACGTCAGAAAATTCGTTGAAAATTGCGTAACATGTAGAGTAACTAAGTCGCGAAGTGGTAAACAACAGATAGAGTTACACCCCATACCGAAAACTAATATTCCTTGGCATACAATCGACATCGACGCCACAGGTAAGCTCAGTGGCAAAAATGATCAAAAGGAATACGTTTTTGTTCTTGTAGACGCTTTTACCAAATATGTGTTACTCAGGCATTCCACAAGAATGAATACTGATAGTGCGATCAGCGCTCTCAAAGCATCCATTTCTCTTTTCGGGATCCCTGCACGCGTTATCGCAGATCAGGGTAGATGTTTTGCGAACAAAGATTTTAAAGATTTTTGTGCCAGTCATAATATTCAACTACATTTGATAGGAACCGGCTCTTGTCGTGCTAATGGTCAAGTAGAGCGTATAATGAGTACACTCAAAAACATGTTAACTGTCGTAGAAACAAGCTAAGGTAGGTCCTGGCAGGACGCATTAGATGATGTCCAACTTTCCATAAATAACCAATTCATAGAGTAACCAAAGCAAGCCCCCTAGAATTGTTGATAGGTAGAGTAGCCAGACCTTTAAATTTATTGACCATAGACGATCACGAGGTTGAAGTAGATGTAGAAGAGATTAGAGAACAAGCTAATAAGTTAATGAAAAGTAGCGCATGTCTTGATAAAGCACTGGATTACGTTTTAATTGAAAATCACGAACGGAATCAAACAAAATTAGATCCTAATTAATATAAAGGACCTTACGAGGTCATTGACGATGACAGGTATCAAATACTAGACGGTGACAGGTATCATCTCAGGAGCTTAAACTGTAATCGTGCATACAAGTATGCGAGAGACCGCTTACGTGCACTCCCTCTGTCCTATGTCCCAACTGAGCTGGATCCGTGTCTGCCTGATGACAATGATGGTAAGATCTTCGTACTAAATTAATTTTGTTTAAAATGATTAGTTATCAGAGAGTGTGTGCATGTTTGTGTGGGTGGCGAATAAAGTCTCTTTTAATCTTTTTTTTTTTGACATTGTATGCCTAATAATTGTATGAGTCCATGTTACTTGATGAATAAATAATAATAATAATAAGATATCCTAGCAGCGTAGTAGTTTTTAAGGTTTAGTCAAGCTTTGTGAGAGGCGAGGTGGCCCTTGAAAACTGAAATCAGTAGAATAAAGAGGCGAGGTGGCCATTGAAAAGTGAAATCAGTAGAATAAAGGGGGGTGGCCATTGAAAAGTGAAATCAGTAGAACAAATGGCGACGTGGCCATTGAAAAGTGAAATCGGTAGAATAAGAGGCGAGGTGACCATTTGATATTTTTAATAATCCAAAATGTGTAACGCATAAACGGCGAGGTGGCTGTTTCGATAGTACTGACTTACTTTAGTATGCACAATGGAGTCTATTAGGATTCAGATTCGATAGCGAAAGGCGAAAGGCTTGTTATTACTATAGGGCGCCTATTTTATGAAAATATCTTAAATAAAGTTGTTGCGCAGAAGATAAGATGTACACGATCTCCTTGGTCAGGAGTGGCCGAACAATAATACACCAATATCTCTTTCTTTTCTGCAGATAACGATGCATGCACGGCCTTCAACATCACACGAGGGCGTGTAATACGTCAGGACGGCCGTGTCGGAGGAAGCTATGAGTTGGGTTGATTATTGTTTTCATGTGTAACGCACAATATTACTTGTTTACATTGTAATTACTTTTAAAATTCTTAATGCAAAATAATTTGATTTGTTAACTGTTTCTATAATTTAAAATCCTTATTAATCTAATAAAAGTTATGAATATTGTAATTCACGTAACGACCAATCAGAGCAGGGCACGTGCCTCGAGCGGGGTCGAGGCGCCATCTTTTATTTTAAGGAGGTGGACAGTTTTTGCGACACAGTCTTACTGGGAGATAGCGACTGATCGAGTTGGATCGTTGAGTTGAGAGTGTTAAAAAGTAAACTAAAAGTAAGATCGGTGCCCTGAACCCGCTGCTCGGTATTTCTTATTAGCCTGTGACATCCCACTGCAGGGCAAAGGCGGTCCGTGGGCGCCGCCTTTGACGTGCTAGATGTTCATCAGCCGCCGCCCTGAGTTGATAATCCTGCACTAATATCGACTGTTCCATTCCATCCGAGCCTATTTGGGTGTATTTATCCCATAGCCTACAGGTGGCGTTCTAAGTTTAGTTCAATACTAAATGCACGACAGTTTAAAGTCATATCGAGGACTGCTCGGTATTAACTGTTAATTTTTGTCTCGACGTTATTGTGAAGTGACGAAATATTGTTTAATCTAAATTAAAATAGTGTGAAGTAGCAATAATTGTGTTTTGTGCTCGCATTTTACCCTGATGACGCCCACTAAGCCCGCAACTACTGATGACGATGTCGACGAGAACAATGCTTCTCCGACATTTATATATAATTATTCCATCTTATTCCTTATACGTCAAACCTACGACTCTCTATGACACATGCTTAAACGTTCGAATGGAATATGCCTTCAAATATTAGCGGCCTGTCTCGCAAGGAGGTCTGTACTACCTCCGTCATAGAATTAAGAAATCATGAATTAATCTGTATAGGTAGTTAATATTAAAAACATTGAAAAATGAAAATTCTCCCCCTTTAAGCCGTAAGCTAAGTAGGTGAAAAATAAACTACGTTTCTCGTACTCACCCCAGGAGTGCGCCAACCCCACATACAGCGCTGCTAACGCCAGCACACACTGCGTTTTACACATTTTAAACTAGCAGTACAAAGTTGTTTCAACAACAGGGGTAGATCCACCGCTGGTGTTTGTTCTTTTGATTCTGAAGCCGAACGCTGGTTTCTCGCAACATAATAGGTTTTTAGGTGATAAGTGACTGGGAGATAAGAGTTCCCTGCATTTATATAACTAAGTGTGCATACACACACGTCGCGGTTACCTACGCGACGCGTGTTTCGCGCGTGTGTTATGTACCACCACAGAATACTTAATAGTACTAGTACCACTCTGTCGGAAAGCTTTCGCCACAGATGCGTATTCTGTTTTCTGATTGAATAAATTCTCATGTAGGTAATAAATGTATGATGTTTTAAGTACACGAAGTAGCAGGGGATCGAGGGGGAGGTGGGGGAGGTGGGGGAGGTGGGGGGTGGAGGGGGTTCAGTGGATCAGACCGGAATAAATCTATGTTTCAAGGTGATAGGCGATAACCGCAGTCTTTCCACTCTGACTGCTCTCAGTCAGAGTCAGTCTTATTAACATCTTGTTTTTACATTATGGAACGCAAATAAATGAATAAGTATAAACTAACGATCGACCCGTGTGGCTGTTATTAAGTACTAGCCACGAGCCCCAGAAAGTACAGTCGTTTCGTGAAATCAAAGACAACATTTTTCGTTACACGAAGCATATAATGTAAACAAAGACATCGAAGCTACACTGGCAAGGAAATTGAATCTACCATTCCCAAATATTACTCGTTTAAATTCTGGGTACCTAACGTGCGTTAGTTATGAGTATGACACCACGGATGGGCCGTGTACCGTCCAAAAATCCAGACCCCTGCTCAACAATTGTTTGTTATTGAAGTTCATGTGACGCTGGTTAATATTTATTTATTTATTTATATATACTTTATTGTACACCACAAAAATACATAACAAAAAAAAAAGATCGATCACTAAAAATAGACAATGGGCGGCCTTATCGCTTTCTGCGATCTCTGCCGGGCAACCCTGGAATGGACAGAGATTATGGGGTTGTCGTTAATATAATTTGATCAGTGGTTTAGATCAATGGTTCTCTATGTATGTACATACATATATCTGGGGAGCTATAGTAACGTGTTGATTGGTAATGATAACCTCTGAGATATGCCTTTAATCTGCCGGCTTGTTAGTTATCAGCACAGCAGCGTACTGTGATAAGATTCTTGGGAGGATGTTAAAAAAAAAGTTTAATTGCTGGATAGATTTTATAAGTTGATGATCAGAAAAGAAACAAATTATTAGATACCATAGTTTTAATCTAGAGGATATCATACACATAAAGATATTTTAACCTAGACTTTTAACATCAAGTATTATCTTAGGTATATCAATCACGTAATTATGGAAATTCCAATTAAATTGACTTTAAACTTCTGAGTACCTACTATTAGATATAAAAATATCCCTTATTAGACATAGGGATAGGTACAATAATTAACACTGAGTATAAAATCAAATTCAAATACACAAACAAAACATAAAATAAATGAAATTCATGTATTACAATGGCACAAACGATTCCTTTCTCATGCTGTGCTTGACGGCTAGTCGGACCGCGCAGAGGCCTTTTGAAGTATACATTGGGCATAGATTCTGGTTACCTGTTCACCGCACGTTGAATCTTTCGACAGTGTAGCCGAGCTAGCGGTATTACGAACGAAGCGAATTCTATTTTGCCCAGTAAGTATCGACTTTGCTTGTTGCCAACTCCATTTTTCGCTTCTTAGGATTTTTAGAATGGTTCTCTCTAGAGATTGTATTTTTTTTATTTTTATCTTTTTTGAATTCTTTACGGTCTTTGAATTCTTTACGGGATCAGAATGAGTCTAAGCTTTTGAAGAGAGAATTATTCTGTGATTGGAGCAATTCAGCCTTAATTAATTAATATGTCCTTCAGTTATTAGTTGCTTTAGATTTTCCTCAAAACAGGGCACTAAGGGGCGGTTTTTTTCCCGTCCACCACGTCAAAAATGGCGCTAACTATCGTCAAACCAAAAAAAGCGTTGTTTTAAACATGTATCCCTAATAAATTATTAGTGATCGATGGTTTCAAATTACAATTATAGAACAAATATAATATTAAAATATTACAATGATTAATAACCAGCTGGGTAATTGCGTAACACACTATCAGTACCAATGGGTTTCATTTGGACAGTTCAACAATATTCGTTGCGTTATTTACGTTGTTGAGCACACAAATTCGAACATAATTATGGAGCAAATCGAGCAATGGATTAGCAATATCCTTCAAAATGTTTCAGATTAAGGTGATATGTTGAAAAAAATGTGGTTTTTCTATTGCGTGTAACTTGTTAAGTATGTGGAATAGGAACTTAACATTTTGGCATATGTTTTTTGACTCTTTGGTCTAGTAACATGTAAAAGGAATATACTATGTACACACAAACTAAAATATATATATACTATATACAAATAATAATAAAAAAAAAGACAGGAGTTCATTGGGCATCAAAAAATTCGTCCGCATCGCTGTCAATGGGATAGGTGCCCAAAAGGCTGGCAGCATTGCCACGTTGGATGGCAATGCTTATTCTTTGGGCTAAAAATAGGCCAGCCCTCTGGTCACGCGAAGAGTCAACCAAACGCTTGGCGATATCGCGAAATATGCGATGAGCACTCGGACCCCAAGGCCCTAGAGTTTCAACCCCAAACGGCTCAAACATATAGCTCCCAATAAGGTTGTTAAATTTGCGTTGTTTGAGGTTTTCTGCTCCTGCAGCAGCCGCCCCAGCACCGCCCGCCGTGCTAGGAGGATGGGATGGCGCGAGGGTGTGTCGACACCCTCGCGCCACCCTCGCGCAGGATGCATCCCACACCAAAGGCCTACCCTACTTCCAAGGCATTATGGTCATTCCATCTGGCCTCTTCCCATCGTCACGTGCCAAGCCATTGGGTTCTAAAACAGCTGGCACTCCGGCGGTGACAAGAGCCCGACGGAGTGACAATAAACTATTCAATAAATTTTCCTCTATACAAAAAAATTGCAAAGTTATATCTATTTTTTTACTTTTTTATTCAATGCAATTTACTTTAAAACATAGAGAATTATTATATCCAAACTTACTCAAAGTAGTTTTAAATTTAATTCATTTATTTTGTTAAAAAATGAGTGAATTCGTTTTGGCACATACGTCGTTTTATTCCGAGCCATCGCACACTATAGCCAAGACTCTTCTTTTATTTTTCAAAAGTAATTAATTGCTTCACTTTCGCTAGCTTAGTAGGTTTTCGAGGATTTTAGATTTTCGACATAGAAAGAAAGAAAGAAAAAGCATTTATTGCAAATCGTACAGGATGCGCCTATTGCTGGAAAAAAAGCTTGTAATAAACTAATGGAATATTAGCTTATACCTCAACAGTTATAAACATTTTTGAGGTAGGTTTTTTTCCCCAATTCGACAGTAAATCAGCTAGAGTTAGGTTTCTTTTCACCGAGTCAAACGTAGGGGTGTTGGTGAAAGCGTTATTTATGGCAGCTTCACATCTAGTTCCCTCTTGATTGCCAACACATTGGCAGACTGGCTGATCCTCCTCGTTCAGGGAACAGTTACCGTTGTTCAGACAGTAACCATGACACGCGTACACTTCACATCTGTCCCCGGAATAACCGGCATTACATCTGAAATAACGATAATGACAAACATGTATTATGACCAGTGATCGGAATAGGCTGAGTACCTATATTTACCTAAACTTCTGAGAACAGAGACAGAAAGTGGAGACTTCCTTACGACATTTTTTTCCCGGAATTCGGGAAAAATCTATAAATCTGAATCTAATAATAAATCTGTAGAAGTGAAAATTCTGTACATTGAAAATATCAAAAAAATTAATGGCAGGGGGTGTTACTAGACCGGCACAGAATCCAAAAATGTGATTAAAAAATTTTTTGTCTGTCTGTCTGTTTGTTCAGGCATCACGCAAAAACTACCGGTTCGATTACGATGAAACTTG
Source organism: Amphipoea lucens (assembly GCA_947508005.1). Lineage (NCBI taxonomy): Eukaryota > Metazoa > Arthropoda > Insecta > Lepidoptera > Noctuidae > Amphipoea > Amphipoea lucens. Next base: position 15,799,779 of record OX382370.1, read on the forward strand.
GTATAATTATTCTTTAATATCCTGGGCACCACACTGAGTAGGTACTTTTTATCCCGGAAAAGTATATACAATAAAAAACAAATTTAATTTTGCGGTTCGATCCCTAGACCCGATTACTGTAGGTACTAACCGCAAATAATAAGTTTGTCGTAGGTTACGTCACCCGCAGTGGAGTTATTATTATATATAGCCTATTTAACATCACGCTGCGACTCTTCGGAGCCGAGCAGAAAGAAAAAGTCAGAAAGAACGCCAAGCGAAAACGAAGTAATAGCGCGGGCAGGCGATGCAATGCGATGTGTCGGGGGAACCAAACATTCCACGCGGACGAAGTCGCGGGCAGAAGCTAGTCTTAAATAAGTTGAAAATAAGCTTTATTTAAGATGGGTAAACGCTATTTTTAACTAAAGTTGCAGTTACCAAATTTTCGGGAATTTCACGTAAAATCCCAAAATAAATAGTCTAACTTTAATTCATGTATTCCAATTATAATGTAATGTATGATACAACGGTTAGTTTAAGGATCGTATATATAATTCGAATACATGGATACTAGACTATTTATTTCGGGATTTTACGTGAAAATTCCGAATTTGGTAATAATTGATAGTTTATTTAATAAAAAATAGCCTTTACCCATCTTAAGGCGAATGGGTAGTTGTAGCCCGCGAAATTCAATTTTTCTTGCGTTTTTTGCAATTTTCAGGTCAGTGTCAGGTTGTATCTTGATGAAAATTTGATTCGCGACTATAACAGGTACGTATTCACAGAATTATAATCATCAGAATCATTAATACATCTGTTTAAGTTAGATTTCTACCACCAACACTTTTCCATACGAGATTTGTTCTTAACGGTAGAAATCTAACTTAGAAAGATGTATTAATGATTCTAATTATTATAATTCTGTAAATACGTACCTGTTATTGTCGCGAATCATATTTTGATCAAGATACAACCTGACACTGACCTGAAAATTGCAAAAAACGTAAGAAAAATTGAATTTCGCGGGCTACAACTACCCATTCACCTTAAATAAAGCTTATTTTCAACTTGTTTAAGATTTTTCCCGAATTCCGGGAAAAAAAGTGTCGTCGTAAGGAAGTCTCCACTTTCTGTCTCTGTTCTCCGAAGTGTAGGTAAATATACTCAGCCTATTCCAATCACTGATTATGACTAAATTAATCATGGAACTATCAGAAGAAGTAGGAAGAATATGTTTTACCTGCATGTAGGAAGTCCCTCTTCATTAAAACTACATTCGCCATACATACAGTAGTTCAGACAGTCTGACACTTCGCATCTATCACCTACATAATCTCTTGTGCATTGACAGACCGGCTCAGTCTTCTCATTTAAGGAACAGTTACCGTTGTTCAGACAAAAACCATGACATGCGGACATATCACATCTTTCCCCTGAATAACCGGCATTACATCTGAAATAGTCATAGTGTCACACATGGTTATTTAAACAAAATTTAACAAGAAAATAGAAAAACCGGCATTACATCTGAAATAACGATAATGACAAACATGTATTATGACCAGTGATCGGAATAGGCTGAGTACCTATATTTACCTAAACTTCTGAGAACAGAGACAGAAAGTGGAGACTTCCTTACGACATTTTTTTTTCCCGGAATTCGGGAAAAATCTATCTATACTTATAATAAATCTGTAGAAGTGAAAATTCTGTACATTGAAAATATCAAAAAAATTAATGGCAGGGGGTGTTACTAGACCGACATAGAATCCAAAAATGTGATCAAAAAATTTTTTGTTTGTGTCTGTCTGACTGTTTGTTCAGGCATCACGCAAAAACTACCGGTTCGATTACGATGAAACTTGGTATAATTATTCTTTAATATCCTGGGCACCACACTGAGTAGGTACTTTTTATCCCGGAAAAGTATATACAATAAAAAACAAATTTAATTTTACGGTTCGATCCCTAGACCCGATTACTGTAGGTACTAACCGCAAATAATAAGTTTGTCGTAGGTAACGTCACCCGCAGTGGAGTTATTATTATATATAGCCTATTTAACATCACGCTGCGACTCTTCGGAGCCGAGCAGAAAGAAAAAGTCAGAAAGAACGCCAAGCGAAAACGAAGTAATAGCGCGGGCAGGCGATGCAATGCGATGTGTCGGGGGAACCAAACATTCCACGCGGACGAAGTCGCGGGCAGAAGCTAGTCTTAAATAAGTTGAAAATAAGCTTTATTTAAGATGGGTAAACGCTATTTTTAACTAAAGTTGCAGTTACCAAATTTTCGGGAATTTCACGTAAAATCCCAAAATAAATAGTCTAACTTTAATTCATGTATTCCAATTATAATGTAATGTATGATACAACGGTTAGTTTAAGGATCGTAAATATAATTCGAATAGGTACATGGATACTAGACTATTTATTTCGGGATTTTACGTGAAAATTCCGAATTTGGTAATAATTGATAGTTTATTTAATAAAAAATAGCCTTTACCCATCTTAAATAAAGCTTATTTTCAACTTGTTTAAGATTTTTCCCGAATTCCGGGAAAAAAAGTGTCGTCGTAAGGAAGTCTCCACTTTCTGTCTCTGTTCTCCGAAGTGTAGGTAAATATACTCAGCCTATTCCAATCACTGATTATGACTAAATTAATCATGGAACTATCAGAAGAAGTAGGAAGAATATGTTTTACCTGCATGTAGGAAGTCCCTCTTCATTAAAACTACATTCGCCATACATACAGTAGTTCAGACAGTCTGACACTTCGCATCTATCACCTACATAATCTCTTGTGCATTGACAGACCGGCTCAGTCTTCTCATTTAAGGAACAGTTACCGTTGTTCAGACAAAAACCATGACATGCGGACATATCACATCTTTCCCCTGAATAACCGGCATTACATCTGAAATAGTCATAGTGTCACACATGGTTATTTAAACAAAATTTAACAAGAAAATAGAAAAACCGGCATTACATCTGAAATAACGATAATGACAAACATGTATTATGACCAGTGATCGGAATAGGCTGAGTACCTATATTTACCTAAACTTCTGAGAACAGAGACAGAAAGTGGAGACTTCCTTAGGACATTTTTTTTTCCCGGAATTCGGGAAAAATCTATCTATACTTATAATAAATCTGTAGAAGTGAAAATTCTGTACATTGAAAATATCAAAAAAATTAATGGCAGGGGGTGTTACTAGACCGACATAGAATCCAAAAATGTGATCAAAAAATTTTTTGTTTGTGTCTGTCTGACTGTTTGTTCAGGCATCACGCAAAAACTACCGGTTCGATTACGATGAAACTTGGTATAATTATTCTTTAATATCCTGGGCACCACACTGAGTAGGTACTTTTTATCCCGGAAAAGTATATACAATAAAAAACAAATTTAATTTTACGGTTCGATCCCTAGACCCGATTACTGTAGGTACTAACCGCAAATAATAAGTTTGTCGTAGGTTACGTCACCCGCAGTGGAGTTATTATTATATATAGCCTATTTAACATCACGCTGCGACTCTTCGGAGCCGAGCAGAAAGAAAAAGTCAGAAAGAACGCCAAGCGAAAACGAAGTAATAGCGCGGGCAGGCGATGCAATGCGATGTGTCGGGGGAACCAAACATTCCACGCGGACGAAGTCGCGGGCAGAAGCTAGTCTTAAATAAGTTGAAAATAAGCTTTATTTAAGATGGGTAAACGCTATTTTTAACTAAAGTTGCAGTTACCAAATTTTCGGGAATTTCACGTAAAATCCCAAAATAAATAGTCTAACTTTAATTCATGTATTCCAATTATAATGTAATGTATGATACAACGGTTAGTTTAAGGATCGTAAATATAATTCGAATAGGTACATGGATACTAGACTATTTATTTCGGGATTTTACGTGAAAATTCCGAATTTGGTAATAATTGATAGTTTATTTAATAAAAAATAGCCTTTACCCATCTTAAATAAAGCTTATTTTCAACTTGTTTAAGATTTTTCCCGAATTCCGGGAAAAAAAGTGTCGTCGTAAGGAAGTCTCCACTTTCTGTCTCTGTTCTCCGAAGTGTAGGTAAATATACTCAGCCTATTCCAATCACTGATTATGACTAAATTAATCATGGAACTATCAGAAGAAGTAGGAAGAATATGTTTTACCTGCATGTAGGAAGTCCCTCTTCATTAAAACTACATTCGCCATACATACAGTAGTTCAGACAGTCTGACACTTCGCATCTATCACCTACATAATCTCTTGTGCATTGACAGACCGGCTCAGTCTTCTCATTTAAGGAACAGTTACCGTTGTTCAGACAAAAACCATGACACGCGGACATTTCACATCTTTCCCCTGAATAACCGGCATTACATCTGAAATAGTGATAGTGTCATTTAAACAAAGTGTGTTATTTAAACAAAATTTAACAAGAAAACAGAGAAAAAGGAAAAATTGGGAGCAGCGGTGGCCTGGTGGTAACGGCCCTGACTTACGTATCGTAGGTCGTTAGTTCGATTCCAAGCAGGCATTTTACTTTGTCTAGTTAATTTCGTCATCTCTGCACTCAAAACGGTGAAGGAAAACATCGTGAGGAAAGCGGCATGTCTTCTCTCTAACCGAAATTTCGAAGACATGTGACAGCAACCAACACGCACTGGGACAGTGAGGTGCATTACGGCACACTCCCCTTTCATAGAGAGGAGGCCTGTGTCCCAGCAGTGGGAACGTTAGAGGCAGATTATGCTTATGTTTAACTAAGGAAACCATCAGAACTAGAAAATATTTTACCTGCATTTAGGAAGTCCCTCATGGTTGAAGCTGCAGTCACCTTGCAAACAATAGTTCTCGCAGACTGAAACATCGCATCTTCCGCCGATGTAACCAGGTGGGCATTTGCAAACAGACGTCTCACTAACTACTGTGATTTTTGGTATTAGACTCGACAGTGCTTCGCAGTCCTGAAGTCCCTGAATTTGATCTTTAATTTTGTAGTTCGCGACTATACCGAGTGGTGTTTCTTTATAGAACTCAATAATCTCTTTTCCCCCTTCAGGAAACTCCATGTTTTTTGGCATTTGCCAAACGGTTTTTCTCACGCCTCTGTCAATCCAGTATATGTAACCATTTGAAACAGTCAACTCTTTTGGATGAAACGGAGAAGACCAACCACGTAATTCAAAACCCCCATCCAAACCCACACTGTTCAAAAACCGTGATTTAGTACCGAAAAAAAAAAAAACTTTATGTGCTTGTAGGTCCATGGCCATGCTGAATAATGGCAAACCTCGGTACATAACTTTTCTCTCGGAACCATTAAACCGAGCTCTCTCGATGTATTCCCCCACTAATTCTATGCTCGCTATGTCTGTGTTGGCCCAGTAAATGTGCCTGTAAATTAAATGACACTATTGAATATCACAAATAGTAACAGATTTTGATTTTTAAACTGTCATTGCTAACGTACCCTCTACAGCTATCCACGGCAATATGAGTGGGGGTCCGGTCATCCATCTTGATTAAAAGATTTCCGTCAACGTCGTTATGAAATCCGGGTTTTAATGAAATCCAATTAATGCTCCTTTCATTAGTATCCGTAAAGAATAATGTGTTCGTTGCCGGGTCGAACGCAATACTGTGAATGTTACTACCAACTCTTTTGATGAAACATCTGTTTTCTTCGGAAAATAAATTATAACCACATATAGCGTCGTTGTTGCTCTGTTTGTCGACGTACAGCATCATGTTGTGAATTTCATCGTAAGCTAACGCTGAGAGGTTTTTGGATTTAAAACGTACGGTATCTGTTTTGGATCCATTGGTATAAAATACGAGGTTATCCCCTAGGTTCACGGCGATGTCTGAAACAAGAGAGAAAAATATTTAACGAAACGAACTGAAAGCTAAATGAACCACTACACTATACTGATAAGAAATATTCATGAGTGCTATCAAGATATTTCCAGGACAGAAACGGTTAAGAATAAAAAAAAAATATATAGTAATCACAAACTAATTTGAGCACTAATAGTCATTTAAGGCGGTTACATGACCTAAAGTGCGGTCACTGTCGGACTGCATAGAAAAGAAAGAGAAGATCGGTGCCCTGAACCCGCTGCTCGGTATTAACTGTTAATTATTGTCTCGACGTTATTGTGAAGTGACGAAATATTGTTTAATCTAAATTAAAATAGTGTGGAGTAGCAATAATTGTGTTTTATGCTCGCATTTTACCCTGATGACGCCCACTAAGCCCGCAACCACTGATGACGATGTCGACGAGAACAACGCTTCTCCGACATTTATATATAATTATTCCATCTTATTCCTTATACGTCAAACCTACGACTCTCTATGACACATGCTTAAACGTTCGAATGGAATATGCCTTCAAATATTAGCGGCCTGTCTCGCAAGGAGGTCTCTACTACCTCCGTCATAGAATTAAGAAATCATGAATTAATCTGTTAAAAAAATTGAAGAATGAAAATTCTCCCCCTTTAAGCCGTAAGCTAAGTAGGTGAAAAATAAACTACGTTTCTCGTACTCACCCCAGGAGTGCGCCAACCCCACATACAGCGCTGCCAACGCCAGCACACACTGCGTTTTACACATTTTAAACTATCAGTACAAAGTTGTTTCAACAGGGGTAGATCCACCGCTGGTGATTGTTCTTTTGCTTCTGAAGCCGAACGCTGGTTTCTCGCAACATAAATAGGTCTTTCTGGAATGGTGATAAGTGTCTGGGAGATAAGAGTTCCCCGCATTCATATACAACAGTGACACATAACTATTGCATAATACTAATACATCACATTACATCATTTTGGCCATTTTGTAATTTCTTACATCATAATTACTTTGGTGCACGTTGGGTACATTTACGTCAAATTCATAAGGACGCTTCGAAATTTTGCCATTTCATAAAGTGTAAAACTTTTATTGAGGACTAGCTTCTGCCCGCGACTTCGTCCGCGCTCGAAAATTGGTGTCAAAATCTACCCAATCTAGTATCTAATCATTGTAATCTAGTATCTAATCATGGTATCTAACCCCATTTCACCCCGTTAAGGGTAGGTTTTTGAAAAACCCTGATACACGTTATTCTTAATTTTTGGTCTTAAGTATAAATACCGAATTTCGAGTTAATCGGACCACGTGTTAAAATTCATCCATACAAATTTAGACACCCCCAATACCTATTTAGAGGGTAGTTTAGAAAAACGAAAAATGCCAAACTACATAATTTACTGAGATATGTATTCTTGCCAAGTTTCAAGGTTATTAACTCAAGAAATAAGATTTTTCATACAAACAAAACCCCCCCTTTTCACACCCTTAAAGGTTGAATGTCCAAAAACCCCTTCTTATTCGATACCTACTCTTCACAAAGAACACACCCTCCAAAATTCATGTCCCTAGGATCAGCGGTTTAGGCTGTGCGTTGATATTTCAGTCAGGTGTTCATCCCCCTTTGGGGGTGAAATTATCAAAAACGCTGAGACACGTATAAATTAATTTTCAATCGTCATTCTAAATACAAAATTTGAAGATCCTAACTTTTAAATTGACGGACTTTCATACACAACTTCATCCCCATTTTTAACCCTTTGGGGGTGGAATTCTCAAAAACGCTGAGACACGTATAAATTAATTTTCAATCGTCAGCCTGAACACAAAGTTTGAAGATCCTAACTTTAAAACTGACGGACTTTCATACAAACTTTTATCCCCTATTTAACTCCCTTAGGGGTTGAATTTCGAAAAATCCTTCCTTTTTCCTTGTCTACATTATAAAGGGATAAAATTTCAGCTTTCTAGGTCCAAGGGTTTGGGCTGGGCGTTGATGAGTCAGGCAGTCAGTCAGTCAGTCAGTCAGGCCTTTTGTGTTTATTTAATTACTAGCTTCTGCCCGCGACTTCGTCCGCGTGAAATTCGTACTTACCTCTAAAAATTTCGAAAATGTATGTAGGTATGATCTTTATCATTTATTTAGATAAATAAGTATTCGGGCCAATTTTTATAGATCAAAGGAATCAGATTTTTCAAATAAACTGTAGCCCCACTTTCCACCCCCACAGGGGTGGAATTTTGAAAAATCGTTTGTGATCATAACTTGACTCAAAGGCCCATACCCATTTTCGAGTTAATTGAAGCAAGCAGTAATATCCACCCCTTAAACTTTACTTGCCCTTTTCCACCTTGGTAGGAGTCGATTTTTGAAAAACCCTAAAACAGATAAGTACCTTGTTTTATTTTTTGTTTTGGTAGTACCTAGTTTCGAGTTAATCCGATAGCGAGTTACATATTTTTCTAACCTATCAACTTTGTCACCCCCAAAATCCTCTGTAAGGGGTTTTTTTTTTTAACTAAAACTGACAATCGTTATTATTTACTGACCCAAATATTGCCAAGTTTCATGTTTATTAACCAAATAAATAAGATTTTTCATATAAAATGTATCCCCGCTTTTCACCCCCACAGGGGTGGAATTCATTACTTGACTCAAAGATTTTATTATTATTATCAGCCATTTCTGTCCCACTGCAGGGCAAAGGCCTTCCTTCCCTTCTTCCACTTATCCCTATCCAGTGCTGTTACACGCCAATCTTTGTCGAAAGAGTCGAGTTCGTCCCGCCATCTCATTCTGGGCCTGCCGCGTTGCCGTTTGCTGCTGTTTGGGACCCATTGTGTGGTTATTTTAGCCCATAGCTCCTCCGGCATGTGACAGATGTGACCAGCCCAGTTTCATTTTAGCTTGGCAGCCGTGTGACCTATATCGGCAATTTTCGAGTTAATCAAACCACACAGTAAAATCCTACCCTGTAAAATTAACTACCCCTTTTCACCCCGTTAAGGGTAGATTTTCGAAAAACCCTGATACACGTTATTCTTTATTTATGGTCTTAAGTATAAATACCGAGTTTCGAGTTAATCGGACTTCGCGTTAAAATTCTTCAATACAAATTTTGACGCCCCTAATCCCCCTCTAGGGGGTAGTTTAGAAAACCAAAAAATGCCAAACTTCATAATTTACTTAAGTATTCGTGCCAAGTTTTATGTTTATTAATCAAATGAGTAAGATTTTTCATATACACTGTACTCCCGCTTTTCACCCCCATAGGGGTGGAATTTAAAAAAATTGTTTGAGATGTACTCATTACTTGACTCAAAGATTATTTATACGAATTGTTGACTTAATCAAGCCACGCATTAAAATCCTCACCTGTATAATTAACTACCCCTTTTCACCCCGTTAGGGGTAGATTTTCGGAAAACCCTGATAGACGTTTGTTGTGTATTGTCTATGTCGTGTATTGTCTATGTTCGATTATGATTAAAGCAGTTGTCATCCAGACTTATATTTCATTACATTACATGGTGGCAGCGGTGAAAATTTATTCGATTTAAATGGTTTAAGTCGGTTATAATTAATGACACGCTGTGGACTCTAATACGTCAGGGACGGTTCAAGAGCGCTATGGAACACGCGCGACCACCAACAGAACTGTGTTTGGAGGGCAGCTCCGTCAGCCGGGCTGACGCATGGCGGCGATGGAGGTCGCAATTTATGTTATTTTTAAAAGCATCGGGGGTGCAAAAAGAAGAAACTGGTATTCAAGCTAGCTTAATGATAAATTTAATCGGACCTGAAGGATTTGAAGTCTTTGAGACATTTTCTTTTGACAAGGAGAGCGATAAAGATGATGTGAACTTATTGCTTACGAAATTTGACGAATACTTTGGAGTCAAACAGAATATAACTTTAGCAAGGTACAATTTTTTTACACGGGATCAGGAAGTCGGAGAATCGATTGATCAGTATGTTACGGCTTTACGATTATTGAGTAAAAATTGTATCTTCAAAAATTTGGAGGAGGAATTGATTCGCGACCGTATTGTATGTGGGATCCAAAGTACTGGAGCGAGAGATCGACTTTTGAGAACAGAGGACCTGACTTTGGAGAAAGCCATTAGAATCGTCCAGGTTGATCAAATTTCAGTAGATAATCGGCGTTTATTGGAGACGCGTAATGCTTCAGGATTGGTGCAAGTTGATGCAGTTGGCGTGCGCGGTGTAGGCGGCCGCGGTGGGCGCGGCGGCTGGCGCGGCAGCGGACGTCGACAAGGGCGCGGTATGGCCAATGTTGCTGCTGGTTCCAGCACCGCGCGAAGATTTGTTCATTCTAGCGAGAATGGAAATTGTCTCAGGTGCGGAGGCCAATGCAATGAACCCAGTCTATGTCCGGCTATTTCAGTGCAGTGTTATCTGTGCGAAAATCATGGACATTTTGCTAGAATGTGCAAGATAAAAAAAGGAGCTAAAAAAATGTACGATATAGGTTTAACTGAAGAGCAAAGCAATGAAGAAGATGATTGTGAGTCATTTTTTATATCAGTTTTGTACAATGTTTCAGAGATTAACTTTTCGTCTGAGGGTTGGTATGAAACACTCCAAGGGGAGTGTGGTTCTGAAAAATTTAAGTTAGATACGGGAGCAGACATTAATGTTTTATCGTATAAGCGATTTTTATTATTAGGCTATGACTGTAAGCTAATTGGTGGCAAACAAGGTGTTAGATTGCAATCTTATAGTGGTGATATTATTCCTATAAGAGGTATTTGCACATTAAAATGGTGGTATAAGGGTGTTTTGTATGAATTAAAATTTGCAATTGCGGTTAGTGATTGTCAGAGTGTGCTTGGGTTGCAAGCTTGTCTAGCTTTAGGATTAGTTAAAAGAATTCACAATATAAATCTTACAGATTATCGAGATTTGTTTAATGGTTTAGGCTGTTTGCCAGGTGAATATCACATTGTTGTAGACAAAACTGTGATGCCGGTGATTTGTGCAAACCGTAAGGTACCATTAGGAGTTCGTGATAAGTTACAAGATGAGTTAAATAGAATGATAGAGTTAGGTGTTATTAGGAAAGTGAGTCATCCAACCCCATGGGTGAATTCATTAGTGATTGTTGCTAAGAAAAATGGGCAGTTGCGTATATGTTTAGACCCGAGGCCGCTTAATAAGGCAATACAGCGTGCACATTTTCAATTGCCAACAATAAATGAATTGGCTACTAAGTTTCACGGTGCTAAGTATTTTTCAGTTTTAGACGCATTTTCAGGGTTTTGGTCGGTAAAACTGGATAATGCAAGTGCAGACTTATGCACGTTCAGTACACCGTTTGGGCGATATCAATATTTGCGATTGCCATTTGGTCTTAATTGTGCACCTGAAGTGTTTCATGCGAAAATAAAGCAATTACTTGAAGGCCTAGAGGGGGTAGATTCGTTTATCGACGATATCATTTGCTGGGGAAGGACTAAAGATGAACATGATCTGCGTTTGAAAGAGTTGTTAAACAGGGCACGAGAAATTAATTTGAAATTCAACAAAGATAAATGTCGTATATGTGTTGAGGAAGTAACTTATTTGGGTCATATTTTTAACAAAGATGGAATGAAAGTAGATTCTGAGAAAGTAAGAGCGATATATAATATGCCGGAACCAACTGATCGGAAAGGTTTAGAAAGGTTTTTAGGGACTGTAAATTATCTTTCTAAATTTATACCTAATTACTCAGACCATACTTTTCAATTAACTAGATTATTAAAAAAAGATATGGCTTGGTGTTGGGAAGTTGGTCATAAGGACGCATTTAATAAGTTAAAAGAATTGTTGTGTGATGCACCAGTACTATCTTTGTACGATGTTAGTAGTCCGGTGGTGTTATCAGTGGACGCAAGCAGTGTGGCACTGGGCGCTGTGCTCATGCAGGAGGGGCGTCCAGTAGAGTACGCGTCACGCACGCTCACTGACACACAACAAAGATACGCACAAATAGAAAAGGAAATGTTGGCAATAGTATTCGCTTGTGAAAAGTTTCATCAGTATATTTATGGAAAAAATAGTGTGGTCGTCGAATCGGATCATAAACCACTGGAGAGCATTTTTAGAAAATCTTTAGACTCGGTCCCAGCTCGCTTGCAGCGAATGATGTTAAAGGTTCAAGCTTATGAGTTGGTGGTCACTTACAAGCCTGGGAAATATATGTACATACCTGATACATTGTCGCGGGCACCTCTTCCGGATTTGTATGACGATAAAATTAGCAGAGCTATACTATGCCAAATTAAAATGGTAGTCAATAATATACCCATGTCGCAGAATAAGTTTACCCTCGTCAAGCGGGAAACTAGTAAGGATGAGTGTTTAAAATTGTTACTAAAATATATTAGTCAAGGGTGGCCAGATAAGTTTAACATACACAATGATTTAAGATACTATTGGTCGATAAGAGATGAACTATACTGTGTAGATGGTGTCGTATTTAAAGACAAACAGGTTTTAATACCACGTTCTATGCAAAGGGACATGTTAAAGCTTATTCACGAAGGGCATTTAGGGATTGATCGTTGTAAGAGACGTGCTCGTGAAGTGATATTTTGGCCTGGTATAACAAGAGATATTGAGGATTATGTGAGAAGATGTAAAATATGTCAGGAAACGGCAAACAAACCGTGTAGGGAACCTATGATTCCAGTAGATATACCAGAATTGCCATGGAATAAAATTGGAACAGATATATTTGAGTATGGAAAGCAAAGTTATTTAATATTAGTTGATTATTATTCTGGTTTTATTGAGGTTGCATATTTGAGAGACACTACGTCAAACTCAGTAATATGTGTTATGAAAGAAAATTTTGCACGGTATGGTATACCGGATACGGTTATCAGTGACAATGGTCCACAATATTCATGTCGTAATTTTGTTAAATTTTCTTTAGAATGGGGTTTTAAACACATCACTTCATCTCCGTATTATCCTCAATCTAATGGCAAGAGTGAAAGAGCAGTTCAAACCATTAAAAATATATTGAAAAAATCAGTAGACAGTAAATCCGATTTTTATTTAAATTTGCTAAGTTATAGGAATACACCGCGGGAAAATTTGAATTCTCCTGCACAGTTAATGATGGGCCGGCGTTTAAATTGTAGACTACCAGTCCATTCAGATTTGTTAAAACAAAGTAATTGTGATAACTTACAACATAAAAAAATGTTGGAAAAACAAATAAAAACTATAAGTTTCTATGATCAGCATTGTAAATTGCTACCTGAATTGAATGTGGGCGACGAAGTTACAATATTAGGAAATACAAATAAGAGAAGTCATGGCAAAATATTGGGAAAAGCGTCGACTCCACGTTCCTATATTGTTAAAAACAAAAAAGGTATTTATCGCCGTAATCGTCGACATTTGATAAGGACTGTAAAGGATCCTGCAGACAATATCTTGTCTGATATTGATGAGTATTTTTCGGGGGATGATAGGGATGATGATTATGTGCCAAGCACCAAAATAAACGTACCGTCATCTTACTCGCCACCAATTAAGAACAATTTGTATACGTTAATTTAACTAAGTTTGATTGATTTATTTTAAGTTTGTTTATTATTTTTAGTTTATCTTATAAGTGGAGTTAATAGATTTTAAGTTTGTTCATTATTAATATTTTATCTTATTTAAGGGGAAGGTGTTGTGTATTGTCTATGTCGTGTATTGTCTATGTTCGATTATGATTAAAGCAGTTGTCATCCAGACTTATATTTCATTACATTACAACGTTATTCTTTATTTTTGGTCTTAAGTATAAATACCGAGTTTCGAGGTAATCGGACCATGCGTTAAAATTCTTCCATACAAATTTTGACACACCCCGCCTCAATCCTCCTTTAGGAGGTAGTTTGTGAAAACAAAAAATGCCAACCTTCATAATTTACTTAGATAAATATTCGTGCCAAGTTTCAAGTTTATTAACCAAATGATTAAGATTTTTCATATAAACTGTTATCCCGCTTTTCACCCCTACATGGGTAGAATTATGAAAAATCGTTTAAGATGTGTTCATAACTTGACTCAAAGATTATATATGCCAATTTTCGAACTAATCAAGCTACGCAGTGAAATCCTCCCCTGTAAAATTAATTACCCCTTTTCACACAGTTAGGGGCAGATTTTCGAAAAACCCTGATACACGTTATTCTTTATTTTTAGTCCTTAGTATAAATACTGAGTTTTGAGTTAATAGGACAGCGCGTTAAAATTCTTCCATACAAATTTTGACACCCCCCAATACCTCTTTAGGGGGTAGATTCTCTCTGTAGTCGGTCCCTCATGTCTGAGGATCGTGGTCAGCTTCGGAGTTGCATCTGGAGCGGATGATCCGCCTCCACCGGTTTCTGTCCAGCGCATCTCTTACCACCGTGTAGAATTTAGAGGACGATGATTCCTTCACCTGATCGGTCCATCGTGTTGGTGAACGACCGCGCGATCGTTTGCCTTCGGTGTTCCCAACCACAATCAGTTTTTCCAAACTTTCATCGCCTCTGCGTACTATGTGGCCGAAATAGGAGAGAATGCGCTGTTGACATATGGTCGACAAGCGGGTCTTTACTCGAAGCTGGGTTAAGATCGATGCATTGGTGCGTTTGGCAGTCCACGGTATTCTCAACATTCGTCTCCAGCACCACATCTCAAATGCATCAATCCTTTGTCTTTCTCGGGCCAAAATCGTCCACGTTTCTACTCCATACAGGAAGATAGGGAATACTAGGGCTCGTATCAATCTGATCTTGGTTGTGATACCAATTCCTCTCTTCTTCCAAATGTTACCTAAACGGGTCATAGCATCTTTGGCCATCCCAATACGCCTTTTTATCTCGGGGACACAGCTGCCATCATTGCAGATTTGCGAGCCAAGGTAGGTGTAGTGGTCGACGATGTTAATGTCAGGAATGTTGCAGGTGACATTCGTTAGCTTCCCGGCTCGATCCACAATCATTACCTTGGTTTTCGCTCTATTCACTGCGAGACCGATGTTGCCACTTTCACTCTCGAGTCTTTGGAACAACTCACTCATATCTTCCATGGATGTTGCAAGGAGAACGGTGTCGTCGGCATATCGGAGATTCGATACTCTTTTGCCACCTATAGGGAAACCCTTCTCCCAGTATTCGATGGTCTTCCGAATTATGTACTCTCCATATATGTTGAAAAGGGAAGGGGATAATATGCAACCCTGTCTCACACCTTTTTTAGTTTGGAACATATTAGAGCATTCAGTACCTATCCTAATGAAAGATTTGTTCTCTGTGTATAGATTCTGAATTAGAGCGACAAGGTGTTCAGGAACTCCCATTTCCAGTAACAAATTCCACAGTTTATCCCATTGTACGCAGTCAAAAGCTTTTGTATAATCTATAAAGCACAGGATCACGGGGTTGTTGAACTCCCTGCTCTTCTCAATGATTTGGCGGATGTTCAGTATCTGCTCCCGCGTTCCTTTGCCCTTAACAAAACCTGCTTGCTCTTCGGGTATCTGCCGGCTTAAAAAGTAGTTAAGACGTCGATTGATAACATACAGGAGGATCTTACTCGCATGAGATATTAACGCTATCGTCCTGTAATTTCCACAATCTTTGGAAGAGCCCTTCTTGTGTAGGGGTATGAACACCGATTCTGTCCAGTCTTTTGGCCATCTTCCGGTTTTCCAAATGGCGTTGCATATTTCGGTGATAACTTTTGTGCCCCGTTGACCTAGGTTTTTTAGTATTTCGGCTGTTATACCATCTTTACCTGGTGATTTCTTGCATTTGAGAGCTTTGATGGCATGCTCAACTTCCGAAGCCAAGATGTCAGGTTCTTCCACTGACCATGTAATTTCAGCGTTTGTAAACTCTCTCGTGTCATACAACTCCGCGCAGTAATTTTTCCAGCGCTCTAACACGTGAGCCACATCTGTAAGTAGACGCCCGTCTTTATCTTCAATGGCACAGGTCTTCGGTTTACGCGTTCCAGTCAATTCTTTTACTTTTTGAAAAAGATATCTGGATTCGTTTTTCAGGGAGTGCTGTTCGAGTTCGAGACAGATGCTGTTGATGTGGTCATCATAGTCTTTCCGACAGCGCAATTGAACTTGGCGGCTCAGTTCTGAATACCGCTGCTGATCTTCAGGTGAACGCAAACCGTTCTCCTTAAGCTCACGTCTCTCAAGGATAATTTGCGCCGTCTCTGGTGTAATGAATTCTTTCATGACAGGTTTTGCCAGCTTGTTGTCACTAGCTGTTTTCTCTATCATCCTCTTCAATTGTTCCCACTTACTGTCGTTGTCTGTGACATCATTTGGAAAGTTTATCATTCTCTGTTCCAAGTTTTCTCTGAAGCCATTGAAGTCTATACTTTGCATATTCGGGACTGTGTTAGGTCTTTGTATCCTCTTTAGCCGTATTTGGACTGTTGCTACAAGAAGCTGGTGGTCGGACCCGCAGTCAGCACCGGGGAAAGTTGTGGCGTTCGTCACTGAGCTTCTCCATCTTGTTCCTATTAGTATGTAGTCAATTTGGTTCCTACATCTGTCGCCAGGGGATATCCATGTATATATAATCTGCGGATATGATGTTGAAAGCAAGTGTTGGAGATGGTAAAATTTTCTTCACAACAGAACTGTAACAGTCGCTCACCCCTATCATTACGTTCCCCAATTCCGTGTGCGCCTGTAACACGACGAAGATGGTCGTCGTCCTTGGTAACTCCAACTTTGGCATTGAAATCCCCTAAGATGATTGTGACTTCCCGCTTTGAAAGTCCTCTGAGTGTCGCAGTCAACGTATCGTAAAAGCCCTCTATTTCTTCTTCAGTTGACTGAGCTGTGGGAGCATATACCTGTACTATGTTAAGCTTGCACGGTAAGGTATTGAGTTTGAGAGCCACTATCCGATCGCTGACTGGTTTGTAGCCCAAAACGCACTTGCTCATAGTGCGTGGCACGATGAAAGCCACGCCTCTGCTGCTTTCGTCTTCAGGGCCCGAAAAATACACTGTACTTCCAGAGTCAGATGTAAAGTGACCCTGGCCTTTCCAGTGTGTTTCGCTTAGCCCTAGCAGGTGAACGTTCTTCCTCTCCATCTCGTTCTCCACAATCTGTAGTTTGCCAGGTTGGTTGAGGCCACGTACATTCCACGTTCCGATGCGGTGGGGACGGCGGATTGACTTGCTGGTGTTAAGTTCATCAGTAACAGAGTTTCCATGCGGCGCCTGACGATTCACGAGCGCATGGCCGGTAGCACATTTCACACCACCTCTCCCGGGAAGGCGGCGCCGGGCGTCAGCCGGATTGCCAGACATACTATCTACCATTCCTTGATTTTCCATGCTGACTCTCTTGGGAAATAGAAGCAGTGGTTTCCCGTTGCCTTCTGCCCCAGACATTTCAGAAGTTATTTAGACTTCAGGCCGCTGTCGCCTCTGCAGTCGGTTGCCCAACTGGTAGTGTGGTTATACCGCCATTGCTCGGTCGCCAGAGCCTCGTCCGTTATCTAGCAGGGAGCACCGCGACGCCCGAAGGACGCCGCCGCCGACTATTCATA
Source organism: Amphipoea lucens (assembly GCA_947508005.1). Taxonomy (NCBI): domain Eukaryota; kingdom Metazoa; phylum Arthropoda; class Insecta; order Lepidoptera; family Noctuidae; genus Amphipoea; species Amphipoea lucens. The sequence goes on from OX382370.1 coordinate 15,817,205, forward strand.
ACGAACCGCCGACGCGCGCAGGTGAGGTTGACTGTTGGGCCGGATAAGGTGTTACTTGCGTTCTCCCCTTACTCCCTAGATGGGGGTAGATTAGAAAAACGAAAAATGCCAAACTTCATAATTTACTTAGGTAAGTATTCGTGCCAAGTTTCAAGGTTATTAACTCAAGGAATAAGATTTTTCATACAAACAAAATCCCGCCTTTTCACCCTCTTAAAGGCTGAATTTCCAAAAACCCCTTCTTACTGGATACTTACTCTTCACAAAGAACACACCCTCCAAAATTCATGTCCCTAGGACCAGCGGTTTAGGCTGTGCGTCGATATCTCAGTTAGGTCGTTCATCCCCCTTTAGGGGTAAAATTATCAAAAACGCTGAGACACGTATAAATTAATTTTCAATCGTTAGCCTCAATAAAACATTTGAAGATCCTAACTTTTAAACTGGCGGACTTTCATACAAAATTTCATCCCCCTTTTTAACCATTTGGGGGTGGAATCATCAAAAACGCTGAGACACGTATAAATTAATTTTCAATCGTCAGCCTAAACACAAAATTTGAAGATCCTAACTTTAAAACTGACGGACTTTCATACAAACTTTCATCCCCTATTTAACTCCCTTAGGGGTTGAATTTCGAAAAATCCTTCCTTATTCCTTGTCTACATTATAAAGGGAACCATTGTGTGAAATTTCAGCTTTCTAGGTCTATGGGTTTGGGCTGGGCGTTGATGAGTCAGTCAGTCAGTCAGTCAGTCAGTCAGTCAGGCCTTTTGTTTTTATTTATATAGATAGATAGATAGATAGATAGAAGATCTACATCTACACTAATAATATTATAAAGAGGAAAGATTTGTATTTTTGTATGTAACGAATAAACTCAAAAACTACTGGACCGATTTCAAAAATTCTTTTACCGTTAGAAAGCTACATTATCACTGAGTAACATAGGCTATATTTATTACTAGAAAAAAATAGAGATCCTTTGAAATTTCTACTAAAACCAACCCAAGGTGTAAAAAAATTAGCCATAAAATGTCTTTCATCGCATGCGCTGCGGAAAGTATTGATGATAGAACAAAAAAATGTTCTACAATATTATAGAACATATCAACATCTACAAAAAACTTCGCGAGACCATATGTCCAACTATTGTAGTTATGTCACTATAACTACTTTTTTACATTTTAAAAGTTGATAGAAATGCTGATCAAAATCAGACCATGTTATCAATACCTTTGTATTAATTTTTATCCAAATAAGTTGTTTCTTATCCAAGACTGTATCAATGCCTATTGATTACTTTTTGAATTATTGAAATCGGACATTCCATTCAAAAGATATTACGAAATTAAAAATGTCAATATAAAAAAAAATACACGCCGTCGCGCGACGCGCCGGTGGCTCCACACAGCGCAGTGAGCAACGCGGCGAGAGAGGGGGCACCGAAGTGGCGGACACGGCCGCGCATCTATGAGATAGGTAGCCGGACGCAAGCGACTTTAAATATTTCGATTTTTTGAATAGCACATTTTTATGTTCCAGTTAAAAAGATATTTTCAGAACTACTTATAAATTATTTTATTCAACCTTTACTGTTTAATTTCATAGTATTCTCGCACTTTTTTTATAATAAGTATACCTCCTTAAATCTTTTCTGACTTATTTTATAATCTTAGTTTATTCTTATTTTCTCAGATTTGAAAAAAATAACTTTCCAAACAATATGCCTAGAAAAAGAAAGTCGCAATTATCCAAACATAGTTCCCAAGCGAGATTAGCAAAACTACGTCGTATTGGAGAATCTTCTTCTGAAAATTCAGATCGTCTCGCAAGTATGAGAGAGTACGCATCGCAATCGCGGTCCAGAGAATGTAGCGCCGAACGTTCAGTTCGTCTTGCAGAACAAAATGCGAGATCGTCGCAGCTATACGAACGACAGTCGAGCGCCGAGCGCTCGCAGCGTCTTGCTGAAAATAGAGCTAGGAACTCGCAAACACGGGCCAGGGAATGTAGCGCCGAACGTTCAGTTCGTCTGGCAGAACAAAATGCGAGATCGTCGCAGCTATACGAACGACAGTCGAGCGCCGAGCGCTCGCAGCGTCTTGCTGAAAATAGAGCTAGGAACTCGCAAACACGGGCCAGGGAATGTAGCGCCGAACGTTCAGTTCGTCTGGCAGAACAAAATGCGAGATCGTCGCAGCTATACGAACGACAGTCGAGCGCCGAGCGCTCGCAGCGTCTTGCTGAAAATAGAGCTAGGAACTCGCGAACGCGTGCACGGGAATCTAGCGCTGAACGCTCGCAGCGGCTTGTGGTACAGAGAGATAGACAACGGTCGTTAACAACTAGGACGCGCAATAGAATTTTAGCTCATAGTAATAGATCAGCATTTAGTTACGATCCTCAAATTGATTATGCTCATCAAAACAGTATCCAAATCGGAGCAATGAATAAGATTTGTCCTAAATGTTTTGCTAAAAAATGGACTGATGAAGCGAACGGTATGTGCTGTGCGTCTGGAAAAGTTATTCTTCCTAACATTAAAGAGCCACCAGAACCAATAAAAAGTCTTTTGACAAAAAATCATACATCATCCGCACATTTTTTGAATAACGTACGTAGATACAATAGCCTTTTTCAGATGACGTCCTTTGGGGCGAAAGAAATTAGAGAGGGAAATTTTATGCCCACCTTTAAGGTAGAAGGACAAGTTTATCATCTCATAGGTAGCCTTCTACCGCCATCAGGACAAAGCCCTCAATATTTGCAGATATATTTTATTTCAGATGCTGACCAACTATCATTACGATCAAACATGGCCCCCATGCTAAAACTAGATTTGATAAACGAATTGCAGACTATGTTGAATAGCCACAGTGTTTACATACGAAGTTTTAAACATAGTATCGAACTCAACACCCCGGAGAATTTAAAATTAATTATTTACTCTGATCGCACACCTCAGACAGAACACAGGGGAAGATATAACGCTCCTTCCATAAATGAAGTGGCCGTTCTCTTGGTCGATGAAGATAAGGGGCCCAGGGATATAGTACTGCACGGTAGAGACGGACAGCTAAAACGAGTGTCGGAATTACACCGCGCATATGATCCGCTACAATATCCGCTAATGTTTGTGTCAGGAGACGATGGATATTATTTAACTATTCCTCAGCAGGATTCCTTAAGAAATAAGAATGTGTCATGTATGCAATATTATGCATACCGTTTAATGATTCGGACAAACTGTTTTAATGCACTGCATTATTACAAAGATTTGTTTAATCAATATTGTGTGGATATGATGGCGAAGATGATTTCCGAAAGGTTAAATTTTATTTCCCGAAACCAACAAAAGCTTAGAGCCGATGACTATATTCATTTGAGGGATGCTTTGAACCAAGACGCAAGCGTAATAGTTGCCGAATTGCCTCATAAAGACGAAGACCCAGTATTGTTTGAAATAGTCACAAAAAATATGGTACATGGGCCATGTGGGGATGAAAATTTGACTTCACCGTGCATGAAAAATGGCATATGTTCGAAAAAATATCCACGACGTTTCGTAACTGAAACCCAGACCGGAGAGGATGGGTATCCCGTTTATCGACGACGCGACATCAACAACGGAGGGCAGATCGCTACATTAAATGTCCGAAGATACAGTGCATTACCCACAAGAATTTTTAAATTTCCTCAATCCTGCCGGCTTGCCACCCCACGAACTAAAATTAAAAGTAGGTACTCCCATTATGCTATTGAGAAATTTAAGCCCTCCCAGTATGTGTAATGGTACAAGACTTTTGATAAAGGAATTAAGAGACAATGTGATTGTAGCAACTATCATTACGGGCCCCGCGGCCGGTCAGCTCGCTCACATTCCGCGGATCCCGATGATACCGATGGATTTGCCTATATCTTTTAAAAGGTTACAGTTTCCTGTAAAGATATCGTTTGCCCTTACAATAAATAAATCACAAGGACAAACTTTCTCGACGGTTGGCATCGACCTAAGGAAAGAGTGCTTTTCGCATGGGCAATATTGTATGTTGCTCTTTCTCGAGTAGGAAGTCCTGAAAACCAATATGTTTTGTTGCCACCTACAATTACCACTGCCAACATAGTGTACAGTGAAGCTTTAAGGTAAAAATGTTACAAAATTAAAATGTAAAACTAAATAAAGCCTTAAAATAAAAATATAATATAAATATAAAGAAATAAAAAAAAATATACATGAGTAAAAAGTTACACACCCCTAAAATAAAATACATAAAACAACAAAAAAAAAATGTAAAAATATAAAAAAAGAAAAAAAAAAGAAAAAAAAGAAAAAAAGAAAGAAAGAAAAAAAGGGAAGTATTTAAACGAGTGAAAGTAAATTAATAACATATATAGGAACGACGTCTTAGCAAAAGTTGTTTAGTCTAATGGGCATTTCGTGTTGACTTACAAACATGAAAGATCTGGAACGTCTCGAATCATCTCGCGCATCCCGTTGTTTTCCAGTCGCCGGGCTCATAGAATTCGACATCAGACGTTTCAGATCTTCGATTTTGACGACCCCGTTGTCGCTGGCAAAAGCAACAGGATCCGCGTACGAAGTCGCGGGCAGAAGCTAGTATAGATGATATTCTCATAGCATGTACTGTACCTATGTCTATTTCCTGTTTAGTATAATATTCTATCACTTTTAAATTCAATTATTTTTCTTTAAGTACACTGTATTTTAATAATTGTTTGCTGCACCGGACGACGTCATTACGTCAGCGCCGCCGCGCCGTCTGTCGCTGAAAACCAGCGCTGGGGCTCTGTCCTGCATAGGGTCGCAGCATAATGCTGAGCGATAGCCGTTTTGCGTGGATGTGACGCATGTTTCCCCCTACCTTTTTATTTTATTTTTTGTGTTATGTTCTTTTTGCGTCATTTTCACCGCAAATAAACGTATTTTCTTTCTTTCTTTCATATAACTAAGTGTGCATACACACACGTCGCGGTTACCTACGCGACGCGTGTTTCGCGCGTGTGTTATGTACCACCACAGAATACTTAATAGTATTTAGATACTAGTACCACTCTGTCGGAAAGCATTCGCCACAGATGCGTATTCTGTTTTCTGATTGAACAAATTCTCATGTAGGTAATAAATGTATGATGTTTTAAGTACACGAAGTAGAAGGGGATCGAGGGGGAGGTGGGAGGTGGAGGGGGTTCAGTGGATCCGACCGGAATAAATCTATATTTCAAGGTGATAGGCGATAACCGCAGTCTTTCCACTCTGACTGCTCTCAGTCAGAGTCAGTCTAATTAACATCTTGTTTCTACCTTATGGAACGCAAATAAATGAATAAGTATAAACTAACGATCGACCCGTGTGGCTGTTATCAAGTACTAGCCACGAGCCCCAGAAAGTATGTTCGTTTCGTGAAATCAAAGACAACATTTTTCGTTACACGAAGCATAGAATGTAAACAAAGACATCGGAGCTACACTGGCAAGGAAATTGAATCTACCATTCCCAAATATTATTCGTTTAAATTCTGGGTACGTGCGTTAGTTATGAGTATGACACCACGGATGGGCCGTGTACCGTCCAAAGAATCCAGACCCCTGTTAACTCAACAATTGTTTGTTATTGAAGTTCATGTGACGCTGGTTAATGTTTATTTTTATTTAAGGTGCCCCGGGGCTAAAGCAACTACGGGGTTATTGTAACTAAATTAAATATCTCCCATAATATTACATTTTTAAATATAACGCCATCTCTAGATTACTGAGCATACCATTGTCGTTACATAAAATAACAGGTGGCAGCACTGCAGCTAAAAATGAAGGTAAAACAGGTCGATTTGTCAAACCGCCATTTTGAAACAATTTTGTTCGAACGCACGTGGTGATTAAAATCTACAAAAAATATGTTTTAGAGTGTTTTATTGCTGGTGTTTCAAGTGGAGTGTATTGTTGACAACCGTAAGTAGCTATGATTGTTTTTTGCTTAAGGATTCGTTAAAGCATCTACAAGATATGTGTTTAGTTACATTTTCCCTGATAATAACCTAAAATGGGGTAATTGTAACTTTGAGGTTAGTTGCATTTCCCCCGTTTTGGTTTGTATGAAACCATGAAACAATAGTGATGGGCCATGTCGATGTTTTAATTCTGTGAAATATTTATTTTTATTGATATTGTGTAGTTGTGTACATTACTGGATTAGGTATTGTTAATGATGATGTGATAAAGACTGGCCAATTTAGCGCATTCGCTTCATAAATAAATTTGATCTATTGTTTTAGATGGTCCGGAATTATAAAAGAAAAACAGAAAACAAATATACCCAGGAAAACTTGTTAAAAGCTCTAGAAGATGTTAGAAGCAATAAATTAAACACCTATCAAGCGGCTGACGTCTACGGAGTTCCGAGGTCTACTTTGGTTCACCGATTACGCGGATCACGAGGAGTGGTAAAATCATATCGCGGCAGGCCTACTGTTTTCACCAAATATACAGAAACAAAAATAGCCGGGTATATTCACATAATGGAAAAAACTGGTTTTCCTTTAACGGTGCAAGAGGTCAAAGTTTTGATATCGGATTACATCAAAAGAAATGGCTTTATTACGCCGTTCAAAAACGACATCCCTGGCGATGACTGGTGCAAGGGGTTTAGGAACAGAAATAATCTATCATTAAAAAAACCCCAATCCGTGGAGACCGCAAGGCGAAAGGCTTGCAATCCTTTCATTGTATATAACTATTACGATTTATTACAAAAGACGCAACAAGAATTAGAACTAACTGCAAAACCTCAAAATATATACAACTTAGATGAGACCAGTTTTTGCTGTGATCCATCGAAAGCTAAAGTAATGGGACAGGTCGGATACCGATCGACAAGAACTACTAGCTCACCTGGCAGAGACAATACCACCGTCCTTTTGGCTGCAAATGCCCTGGGTGGAAAGATTCCACCTTTAATAATTTTCCAGGGTAAACATCTTTGGAGTGAATGGGTATACCAAGATGAAACAGTTAAAACAGCTTACGCAGTAAGCAGAAAAGGATGGATGGAAACATCTACACTTGGGAGCAAATAAATCGAGCCACTTGCTTTTTTTTGCACGTATAATGGTTTTTATTTTTGGTATTATGGAACGTGTCAAATCGAAACATATATCGCCTAAGAGCTTATTTAATAATCTTTACAATGAGGGTAAATTTTTGAATGATAACCTTATTTAGTGATAAATTATTGGCTCTGAAAGAAAAACGGTAATTTTGATAGAAAATTGTAGGATTAAAACAGTCCAGAAAATCTATCGAAATCAGGGCAAGGGGGGGTAATACAAGATATTAAGAATAAGTTTATACCATAATTTTGTTTTTAATTGTTTTTTTCTGGACTGACAATTTTCTATCAAAATTACCGTTTTTCTTTCAGAGCCAATAATTTATCATTAAATAAGGTTATCATTCAATAATTTACCCTCATTGTAAAGATTATTAAATAAGCTCTTAGGCGATATATGTTTCGATTTGATACGTTTCATAATACCAAAAATAATAACCATTATACGTGAAAAAAGGAAGTGGCTCGATTTATTTGCTCCCAAGTGTATATTTGAAAAATATATTAAAGACGTTTTCATTCCCGCGATCGGCCCTGAAAGACCAGTGCTCCTCATATATGATGGGCATTCAACTCATTGCGATCTAAGTGTAATAGAACTTGCTGTAGCAAATGGGATAACGATCCTAAAATTACCACCGCACTCATCCCATATACTACAACCTTTGGATTGCAGCACCATGAAACCTTTAAAAGATCGTTGGGAGAGTGAGCTTATCAAATGGCAAAGACTTCATGTAGGGGCTAAATTGCCTAAGTCAGAATTCGCGAGAATTCTTACAAACATATGGGACAATTTAAACCCAGTAATTATCGAAAATGGCTTTATTAAGACGGGATCATTTCCTGCTAACCCAAACGCCATCTCGAAAGAAAATTTTGATGCGTTGTCATGGTCTAAATGGGAATATCATCTACAGCAACAGTCTTTAGAACTAGATCGAGTACAAGAGCAACCAGAAGAACAGATATCAAATGGACCAGATCGAGTTGAAGAGCAACCAGAAGAACAGATATCAAATGGACCAGATCGAGTTGAAGAGCAACCAGAAGAACAGATATCAAATGGACCAGATCGAGTTGAAGAGCAACCAGAAGACCAGATTTCAAATGTCGTCAACCGAAATGATTATGACCCACAATTGCCAAGCCTTTTAAGTTTAGTTATAAAATTATTAAATAAACAAATCATTGGTGGTATTCAAATCAAAGACAAAGAAGTAGAGGATATAGATGAAAAAGATGGCTACTTTAAACAAAGGCACCGAGACAATTGTGAAGAAACTGTAGAAGTCCCTTGTGTGAAGTCCTGGACTGTAAAAGATCCTAAAACTTTTACACTGCCACCAAAAATAAACGAGACTAAAACAGCTTGGTCATCTGGAGTAAAAATACTGGAATGCAAAGTGGTTAAGCCAATGGAAAACCAAAATAGTGTGGAGGAACGTGTATCTTTTGAAGAATTAGTTTTAAAAACAATAGCTCGCAATGATCCACCAAGAAATCCGAAGAAACGCATTAATGGTGCTGAAATATTAACTTCTAAGGATGTAATGAGTCGTATTCGAAAAGAGAAAGAAGAAAAAGAAGAAGCGAAATTAAGAAAAGCACAAAAAAGCCTTAAAAAAAATAACAAATCAAATAATCCTAAAAAAATCCCACGAAAACAAAAGAAAACAAAAATTAACAGAAAAACCAAAAGACGTGAAATATCGGATAGTGACAGCGTGTGCTCCTATACGTCAAACAGCTCTATAGAACTAGAAAACATTGATTCCTGGCGCCAAAATACTTTGGAAGAAGCACAATCTTCAGACGATAGTTTTGGCCCATTGACTATAACAGATACAAATAACCAAAATATAATATGTAATCTGGAAGAGGAAAATTTATTCAAGAAAGAAATAAATAACCAAACAGAAAAGGCACATATTTCAAATAAAGAAAATGTTAATGAAAAGGAAAAAACGTGTGTTATTGCACGTACCAAAAAGGAAAAAAACCAAGAGAAAAACCTAAAGAAAACAAAACCAAAAAGAATAATAAATAAACGAATAGTCATAGATTCTGAACCATCAACATCTAGCACACAATATTCATCTAATCTTTACCCAAAAATAGGTGAATTTGTTTTGGCGAAATTCCAGTCTTCTAAGGGAAAAAAGTCATACAAATATGTATGCTTAGTTGAGAATATCACTGATGACAAATTTGTTGTTCAAGGATTTAAGTCACAGAAAAGTAAGAGGGAATATAAATTGATTGATAACGACATTTCTATCATTGATAAAAGTGACGTAATAATTTGCCTCCCAAATCCTACCTTCATTCATGATACGAGTAACTCGCAAGTAATTTTTCCTAATGATATTGATGTTGTTGAGTATAAGTAAGTTAGCTAAATTGTTGTTTTTTCATTGTTTAATTATTAGTTTTATTTAGTAAATAAAAATGTTTTAAAACTTGTAAAACTTAATGTTCCTTAGGAACAAGAAATTCCTATGTTTGTGTGATTTTTTACTGTGATTGTTAAATGTTACTTCTCAATTATAAAGACTGTCAACTCGTAAGTTTTGTTACTATTGTTTCATTAAAAGTAGGTAGTGTAGGTACTGAGTAAAAAATGTAACTTAATATTTCTTAGGAACAAGAAATTCCTTTTTGTGTGATTTTTTACTGTGATTGCAAATAATTGTTACTTTTCATAATACTAAAGACTGACAAGTCTGGTAAGTTTTGTTACTATTTTTGTTTCATTATAAGTAGGTACTGTGTAAATTAAAATGTAACTTAATGTTCCTTAGGAACAAGAAATTCCTATGTTTGTGTGATTTTTTTACCTACTGTGATTGTTAAAATGTTACTTCTCAATTATAAAGACTGACAACTCGTAAGTTTCTTTCTTTTCCTATTAAAACACTGTGCCATTTATATCCTGCTGTTATTTTTATTTTCCTCGTATCAAACATTCAATAAAATTCGATTATCGACAAAAGTGAAAAGTAAATTCACAACACTAACTATTAACGAAATAGTTGCAATTGCCCCTGAAGTTAGGAAATATTTATTTTACTCCAAACTGAGCTTAGGTACGTGAACTTACGTTTCAAATTCGCCTACGTTATCACATTGCGTTGAATAACTTTGTTATATCATAATTTTAAGACCAACAGAAACACTATGATTGTCATTAGTTGCATTTGCCCCTTATCGGGGTAATTGCAACTTTTTCTACCTCTACGAGAAAATCGTTTAATTATATCAATTCCTAAGGGACTTTCTTTTCAGAACTAGGTTAAATATAATATTAATGAAATTGTTAATCGTGTAGATTAATCAAATAAAGTAAATTTATAATAAAAATGAAACTGCACAAAATCAAAGTTGGAACCTTATTTTTTCTAGTTGCATTTGCCTCGGGGCACCTTATTTATTTACATATACTTTATTGTTCACCACAAAAATACATAACAAAAAAAAAAAGATTGATCACTAAAAATAGACAATGGACGGCCTTATCGCTATCTGCGATCTCTGCCGGGCAACACTGGAATGGACAGTGATTATGGGGTTGTCGTTAATATAATTTGATCACTGGTTTACATCAATGGTTCTATATGTACGAGTATGTACATACATATATCTGCGGGAGCTATAGTAACGTGTTGATTGGTAATGCGTGATCTTCTTAGGTCTTTAAATTCTTTACGGGATCAGAATAAGTATAAGCTTTGAAGAGAGAATTATTCTGTGATTAGAGCAATTCAGCCTTAATTATTTAATATGTCTTTCAATTATTAGTTGCTTTAGATTTTCCTCAAAACAGGGCACTAAGGGGCGGTTTGTTTACCGTCCACCACGTCAAAAATGGCGCTTACTATCGTCAAACCAAAACAAGCGTTGTTTCAAAAATGGATCACTAATAAATTATTAGTGATCGATGGTTTCAAATTACAATTATAGAACAAATATAATATTAAAATATTACATGATTGATAACCAGCTAGGTAATTGCGTAACACACTATCAGTAGCAATGGGTTTCATTTGGACAGTTCAACAATATTCATTGCGTTATTAACGTTGTTGAGCACTCAAATTCGAACATAATTATGGAGCAAATCGAGCAATGGATTAGCAATATCCTTCAAAATGTTTCAGATTAACGTGATATTTTGAAAAAAATGTGGGTTTTCTATTCCGTGTAACTTGTTAAGTATGTGGAATAGGAACTTAACATTTTGGCATAAGTTTTATGACTCTTTGGTCTAGTATCGTGTAAAAGGAATACACTATTCAATAAATTTTCCTCGATACAAAAATATTGCAAAGTTATATCTATTTTTTTACTTTTTTATTCAATGAATTTACTTTAAAACATAGAGAATTATTATATCCAAATTTACTCAAAGTAGTTTTAAATTTAATTCATTTATTTTGTTAAAAAAGGAGTAAATTCGTTTTGCCACATACCTACGTCGTTTTATTCCGAGCCATCGCACACTATAGCCATGACTCTTCTTTTGTTTTTCAAAAGTAATTAACTGCATCACTTTCGCTCGGTTCACTAATGTTTCACCAAAACTCCTTTGACAAATTTTTAGTTTACAACCAACGTTTCGTATACTATTTATTTCACAAACAACTCATTCCGCAAATGTTTTATTTTATAAACACTCCCTTTACAAACATTTATTTGGCAAATGCTTCTCTTTACAAATGTTACGGATGATATTTAATCATTTATACAATTTTTAATTTAATATTTAGATTCTTTTGGAAAATTAACGTTTATACAAAATCTCATTTTATAATACACTAGCGACTGCATTAAAAACTGCATTAAAATCCGGATCTAAGCTTACAGACAGCGGGAGTGACTTTGTTTGATTGATACTATGTATTTCTAAACCAGTCACAAAGTGATCATGACGGTATTCTCCATTTGGGTCAAATAATTTTCAGGCAAGTATTTTTTTCTATATAATCTAGTCGTTTCTGGCACTCGCCGGCCGCTACCGCGGCACCGCTCGCTTCGCTCGCTCGGCTCGTGTGTAGGGGGTCACGGTTTTAACCTAACCTAACCGAACCATTTTTTTTAATAATTTAATTAATGTAACTAGTTCGGTTCCGAGTAGCCTACTAAAAATAATCTCATTTTTTCTTCTATTAGCGCAAGTCGTTTCTGGCACCCATATTTTGTGTAAAACTAATTTTTTTCTATATAATCTAGTCGTTTCTGGCACTCGCCGGCCGCTGCCGCGGCACCGCTCGCTTCGCTCGCTCGGCTCGTGCGCAGGGGTCACAGTTTTAAGGCCCGATATTACCTCAGATTGCGAAAATTGCCTTAGCATTAGCGGCTGTAGTTTCAACAGTTCTGCAGTTTTCACTTTGAAATTAATATACGATAAAGATGAGGACTACTGCGAGGTGTTATCGGTTGCGAAAACACGATTGCATACAATTTTCTCGATAGAAAGAAGTCTCAAAGTTACCTCTAAACCGCAAAATAAACGGAGAATATTCAATGAAAATTTTCAAATTAGGCCATGATTTGCAAGCTAATCGAACTATGCATAAAGCAGGTGTCATAGGTTCATTTTTATTTTTTTAATCGTTAAATTTAACGTAAAAAGATGAGATCCGAAATACCAAGCTTCATAACCACTCATACCTTGAACCGCTCTGCCGCCCGGCCCCCGACAGGACCCCTATTCAGTACTTGTCAGTACCGCTTCGGCTATCAGACGGGGAACCCGTGTCACTTCGCTTGCGCTCAAAAGACCCGATTGACAACGTTTTATATTCTGAAGAAATTATATAATAATGTAAAATGAAATTTAGATTTAAAAATAAGGCACCCGTATTTTTATTTTTTCCAAATTTTGTAGTTTTCATTTATAAAATCAAGTTTGAAATGGTTCAAAATCGTAATCTCATGTCAATGTCAAAACATTGTCAAAAATTTAGAGAGGTAAACGTACCTATTTTAGTACAGTTCCCATGTATGATGTTTTCAAAATATTCAGCAAAACTATTTTTATAAACAATTTTATCTTTTTATTGATATAGGGTGTAAAAAGACTCATAGCCGTCGTACATCAAACTAAGTAACATTGCACAAAAGTAATTGCTGGGAATAGACTTTAATTTTTGATGTGAAAATTTGCTGTTAAGCGCACTACCACAAACAGCAAATTTTACACCCGCATGAAACTGTACAGGGGTCCTGGAGGTATTCAAAGTTGTGTTATAATATCAAAACTTGTTTTCGTACAAAATATCAGTAAAATTTGTAATTTTGACCTCAATATCTCCGTAACCAGAAAGTTTCTAGTACAAAGAAATGATTACAATAAGGGGAGTAAAAGTGACTCTCGGCTCGTTGTGTCTTTTAAAACCCGTTATGTTGTAATAGGAGACCAGAAACTATGATCTGCATTATCAAATTTTGAAAAAAAAAATTACAGTCGGCATAAAATTAGCCAATTTACATAAAACCTTTATATTCTCTACGGTTTTCATTCATCGCAAGTAATCACAAATTACCACTGATAGATTTTGAGAATTATGTACAGACGCCAGCACATCAAGCTACTACAATCTGTCAAATTTCTTTAATAGATTTTCAAAATTGATTGGGAAAATTTAAAAATTTCGGCTAGCTTGATGTGTTGGCTGTGCTTGATACATGTATTTTTTTTTGGTTTAAGTTAATACATTTTTGATCAATATTCGGCCCGGAGGCTGAGTTGTGCCTCTTTTCGTCTTCAGCCTCCGAGTTGACGCAGATGCTAAACAATCTTGGCACGGCAAGCCTAGAGGTTGGACTTCAGATGAATATGTCAAAGACCAAGTTGATGACGAACAGTGCGCATCGCAGGATCACTGTGACGGGTGTGGAGGTCGAATACGTTGATGAGTATCTCTATCTCGGGCAAATAGTCTCTTTCCAGGCAAGACAAAACAAAGAATTTGCAAGAGGCACCGAAAATGCCTGGATGAGCTAATGGGCTATGAAAGATCTAATGTAGGGTGATCTTCCTTTGTCCCTTAAGAGAAGACTCATTGACGTGTGCATACTTCCCATCCTCACATACGGTGGTCAAACATGGTCTTTGACAAAGCAGCAGAGGTCTACGCTCGAGGTTTGCCAGAGGGCTATGGAACGGAGTATTCTGGGTATCAAACTAACGGATCGGATAAGGAATACGACCACCCGTTCCATCACAAAGATAACTAATGTCACTTGCAACTCCAAAACAGACCAGGGTCTCGATAGAGTCAGAAGCTTGTTCATAGAGCACAAACGTAAGACAAAGAGGCCGGTTATACTCTTCGGATTTCTATATAATTTTTGGCACTGTGTGGATGTGGTCTATTGTGCTGTATCTTCCTCGAAAGCCGTCTGATCCGGTGGCTAAACTTGGTAGAGTACAGTTCTTCGCGCTAGAAGATTCGTGACGATGCTTGAAAACAATAATTTATAGACACGTTACTAAAAATTGAAATGGGTCTGTACTTTCTAACCATGGTAATACAAAATTAAAAAAAAATGACAAAAAAAAACCGACTTCCAAAAAAACTACAAAGTGAAAAAATAACTTATTTTAAATTTCGTTCTATTCTCCTCCTCCTCAAGTCGTACTCCTCATTACTGAGGGTCGTGATCCTCCCTTGAAAACAACTTTTCTCTGACGATGTTTCGCCATCTCTGTCTATCCTTGGCCAAGTGAAGCGCATCATGAAATTTCGTGTCAAGAGAAGAGCTTATCTGGTCAGACCATCGCAAAGGGCTGCGACCTCTTGGTTGTTTACCATCCACCTTGCCGGTAACCATCAGTTGTTCGAGGTTATTGCGTTCTATTCTAAACCATCGTTAAAGCCAAAATGTATCTTCTTCTTAGCGTGTCGATGGCAATCTAAATGTACTCGGCCCAGAATTCGGCCACTTGTTTGGCGCCATCACTAGCGTCCATCAGTTCCTGCAACGTGCAGCTGACAGGACACGCAGGGCACGATATTAAGTGTCCCATCATTTGTGGAACAGCACCACATTTACACTCCAAGGCGGAGTCGTCTATAAATTTCCACCTGAACAGGTTTTCCTTGCTTCGGCCAACCTGGGTCCGGAGTCTGTTTAAAGACTTCCAGTTTACCCAAGGTAACTCATGTCCAGGTGGGAGGTCCTCAGCGGGTGGAACCAACGGTTCGGGTAAGGAAGCACTGTCTCGCCACAGCCTCAGTCTTTCTTGTGGTAGTTCGCCAGTGAGTGGGACGACACACTTTAAGAAACTATTTCGGCTTTTCAGCCTGTGTGGCACAAGGGTGTTGTCGTGCAAAGGGTGTCGTGTGTCGGAGACCATTTTGGCCCTTTTGCTGGAGCTTGCCACCGCTCTGTGAACCACTGGTGGCGCTATTCCTGCTAGCGGATACAGCATTTGTACCGGGGTCGGTTTTAGGCAACCAGTGATGATCCGGCACGTTTCATTCAAAGCTGTATCCACTAGCTTTGCATGGGCAGAACGACTCCACACGGGGCACGCGAATTCTCCCGCAGAAAAGGACAGCGCCAGTCCAGTAGTTCGCATAACGTCAGGCGAAGCACCCCACTTCGATGAGACCAGTCGGCGAAGAAGACTGTTGCGAGTGTGCACCTTCTGCTTGATGTTCTTGCAGTTTTTGCTAAATGTTAAAGACCTGTCCAGAGTAACACCAAGGTATTTAGGGGAGTTGCTGTGCTCGATAGACACCCCACCCCAAACGATGTAAAGTTTGCGGCCCGCCTCTCTATTGCGGAGATGAAATACGCAAGACTGGGTTTTGCTTGGATTGGGCTTAAGTGAGTTAGTGAAGTAGTATGTGGCTAAATCACCAAGAGCGTCTGACAAGTGGGCCTCAACCTCCTCAAAGGTGGTGGCTTGGGACGTGAGGGCAAGGTCGTCTGCATAGAGGAAGCGGGACGTGTTGGGGCTGGACGGCTGGTCGTTGGTGTAAATATTAAAAAGAAGCGGTGCCAGGACACTACCTTGAGGTAGGCTGTTTTTCTGCGCTCTCCAACGACTTCTTTCCGAGAGAAGGTGGACCTGAAACCGACGATTGTGGAGAAGTTCTCGGAGTATTCGGACAAAGTTCTGATCGCCTATCAATGTCTCCACCTTCCACAGCAACCGTTTGAGGTTGACTGTATCATAGGCAGCTGACAGATCTACAAAAACCGCTCCTGTGACCATTCCTATTTCGAAACCATCCTCAATGTGTTGAACGAGTTTTGTACCAAAATGTATGAAACTTTATAATTGACATCAGTCATTCCGATGACGTATTATTATGCGTTATAACCATTGCGTGCTAATGTCAGTGATGGGTTGCCAGCTGTCTTAGAACCCAATGGCTTGGCTCGCGACGATTGGAAAAGACCAGACAGATTGACCATAATGCCTTGGAAGTTAGGTCGGCCTTTGGTGTGTGATGCAACATGTATCTACTACCTTGCCACCGCAACTTCCTATTACGGTGGGCTGTGCTAGTGCGATTACTGCGGGTGCAGAAAACCTCAAACAGCGCAAATAAATACTCTAATCTTAATAAGCCGACTTATATGTACCAGCCGTTTGGGGCTGAAACACTAGGGCCACAGGGTCCGAGTGCCCACTTAATTTTCAGAGAAATCGCCAAGCGATTGGTCGACTCTTCACGTGACCAGAGGACTAGCCTATTTTTTGGCCAAAGAATCAGCAAAAAGAAAGTAATTTTAAGGCCGGCGCTCACTGACGGCATGGCACGGCGTGTCATGGCAAAGGATTTTATTACTAATCAAGTTATTTTAAATCTTATTTCAATGAGTTTAGAGTTCATGTTACTTTATTTCGATACCACGATGCCGGGAAATGACGCTACGTGCCGCGGGACGCTGCGGCATGACGCGACGCGCCGAGGGATGCTGCGGCATGACGTGTTATGCCGTTTCATTCCACGTAATGCCGCGGCGCGCCATTGCATCCCGCGGGACGTGTGGGTCACTTTGTGTCGAGGAATTATGATTGCTAAGCTGGTTGAAATAAGGTTGAAACTTGTGCATCGGTCATTTCGGTTAATGGGGCGCAGTCCAGTCAGAGCGGGCTTTCAGCAGGATGCCACGGAACGCCGCGGGATGCCGCAGCACAACCTGCCGTGCCACGCCGTCAGTGAGTGCCGGCTCGTATTTGGCTGTCGGTGTCTTATGGTGACAAATATATGGCGGTAGAGCAATGGTCTTTGGTCGGTCATAGAACACTAATGCAGTAGGTATATTGCGGATTTCGCGGTAAACTTTGCTTGCGTGATGTAGGATTGTGATGTCAAACAAAAGATTGGTGTATTTCGTTTGTAGACGTCGCTACTCAAATATTATGTAGGATAAATAATTTTGTCTTTGCTTTGTATTTGCTATGCGAATGATGAGCATCCCATGTTTTTTTTTGTTATTATATTATTATTTACCTGTCTATTTAAAAGGATTTTATATACATATACTGCACATAGGTACAATGTGAAAGCTAATTTTTATGTGAATGTAATAAATTAATGTTAAGTTTAATCATTTTATTTCTTGACATCCTTCCAACAATAGTTCGGTTCACCCTGACTGAATCAGTATGTCAGTGCAACTGGGATAGAATGATACATAGCGCGGGGAAGTGGGGGCAAAATCTGAATTTGAGCTGAACTATTACAAGCCCTTAACCTAACCTAACCTAATTTTTTTTGAAGTGTAAACTTCTTTAGCGGCGTTGCACACTTTTTGTAATGGGTAAAAAATGTGAAACTCGCGTCAGGGCATCGCGTCAGGACACGTGACCGTCAGGAGAGATTTCCCCCCCCCCCCCCTCGCTTTCTACTGCGGCGCCAACCGAAGTGAACCAAGTGAGACATGATAATGGATGGATAGATGGATGAATGGTGATGGTGATGTGGATAGTGATGGTGATGGGGATGTGGATGGGAATGGGGATGGGATGGTGATGGTGGTGGTGGTGCTGGTGGTGGTGGTGGTGTTGGTGGTGGTGGTGGTGGTGGTGGTGGTGGTGGTGGTGGTGGTGGTGGTGGTGGTGGTGGTGGTGGTGGTGGTGGTGATGGTGGTGGTGATGGTGGTGGTGGTGGTGGTGGTGGTGGTGGTGCTGGTGGTGGTTGTGATAGTGGTGGTGGTGGTGCTGGTGGTGCTGGTGGTGATGGTGGTGGTGGTGGTGGTGGTGGTGGTTGTGGTGGTGGTGGTGGTGGTGGTGGTGGTGGTGTTGTTGGTGGTGGTGGTGGATTTTCCCTTTTTATATACTTGTACATATTATTATTTTAAGATTGTTAGCTTTTTAGGGTTTCGTAGCCAAATGGCAAAAAACGGAACCCTTATGGATTCGTCATGTCTGTCTGTCTGTCTGTCTGTCTGTCTGTCTGTCTGTCTGTCTGTCCGTCCGTCCGTATGTCACAGCCACTTTTTTCCGAAACTATAAGAACTATACTGTTGAAACTTGGTAAGTAGATGTATTCTGTGAACCGCAGTAAGATTTTCACACAAAAATAGAAAAAAAACAATAAATTTTGGGGTTCCTCATACTTACAACTGAAACTTCAAAAATTTTTTTTCATCAAACCTGTACGTGTGGGGTATCTATGGATAGGTCTTCAAAAATGATATTGAGGTTTCTAATATCATTTTTTTCTGAACTGAATAGTTTGCGCGAGAGACACTTCCAAAGTGGTAAAATGTGTGTCCCCCCCCTCTAACTTCTAAAATAAGAGAATGATAAAATTAAAAAAATATATATAATGTACATTACCATGTAAACTACCAGCGAAAATTGGTTTGAACGAGATCTAGTAAGTAGTTTTTTTTTAATACGTCATAAATCGAAAACCGCAATTTACCTTTCACAAAGTTACAACGAACTACAAGAACTTTTATATTATGTTACTTGCTGCTACGGAACCCTTCATGGGCGAGTCCGACTCGCGCTTGGCCGGTTTTTTTAAATTAATAATTGATTTATTTCAACGTTAATATTCAAGTTTTCACTTCTGCCGGCACTCCCGGAGTGCAACCCGTCTTTTTTTTTTTTATGATTAACCTAATCTAACTAGTTCGGTTCCGGGTAGCCCACTAAAAATAATAATCTCTTTTTTTCTATTAACGCAAGTCGATGAAAGAATGAGTTTCATTTTTTGGAAATTGCGTAATGATAAGTCAATATGTAAAACGTTTTTATTCCAAACGTGGTTTTATGAGATAAAATGAATAAAAAATGAATTGCTTGTTAAATAACACGTTATTAAACAAAAGTTTATCTAGAGATTATTTTGTCATCATCATCATCATCATCATTTCAGCCGAAAGACGTCCACTGCTGGATATAGGCCTCCCCCAAGCACCTCCACTTCGACCGGTTTTGTGTTGTTGTATTATTTTGTAAAGTGAATTATTTGGCAAACTTGTTGTTGTATAATGATGAAATGACAAATCATGTTTTTGCCAATCGTTGTTTGTCAAGTAAAAATTTGTAAATTAATTTTTGGTGAACTGACAGGGCACCCTTTCGCTCGCTTAGTAGGTTTTCGAGGATTTTAGATTTTCGACATAGAAAGAAAGAAAGAAAGAAAATTAAAGTATTTATTGCGAATCGTACAGGAAGCGCCTATTGCTGGAAAAAAAGCTTGTAATAAACTAATGGAATATTAGCTTATACCTCAACAATTATAAACATTTTCGAGGTAGGTTTTTTTCCCCAATTCGACAATAACTCAGCTAGAGTTAGGATTCTTTTCACCGAGTCAAACGTATGGGTGTTGGTGAAAGCGTCATTTATGGCAGCTTCACATCTAGTTCCCTCTTGATTGCCAACACATTGGCAGACTGGCTGATCCTCCTCGTTCAGGGAACAGTTACCGTTGTTCAGACAGTAACCATGACACGCGTACACTTCACATCTGTCCCCGGAATAACCGGCATTACATCTGAAATAACGATAATGACAAACATGTATTATGACCAGTGATCGGAATAGGCTGAGTACCTATATATTACCTAAACTTCTGAGAACAGAGACAGAAAGTGGAGACTTCCTTACGACATTTTTTTTCCCGGAATTCGGGAAAAATCTTAAATAAGTTGATAATAAGCTTTATTTAAGATGGGTAAACGCTAATTTTAATTAAACTTGCAATTACCAAATTTTCGGGATTTTCACGTAACATTCCAAAATAAACAGTCTAACTTTAATTCATGTATTCCAATTATAATGTAATGTATGATACAACGGTTAGTTTAAGGATCGTAAATATAATTCGAATACATGAATTAAAGTTTGACTATTTATTTCGGGATTTTACTAGAAAATTACGAATTTGGTAATTGATAGTTTAGTTATAAAATAGCCTTTACCCATCTTAAATAAAGCTTATTTTCAACTTGTTTAAGATTTTTGCCGAATTCCGGGAAAAAAAGTGTCGTCGTAAGGAAGTCTCCACTTTCTGTCTCTGTAAATAGTGATGATGATGATATATTTATTTGCAAGAGTATAGGTAACATAAGTTCTTAACATTTATAATAAGTTTCACTATATTCGGCTTTTCAACCGTACAAATATTTAGATTTTACATTCTGGATAGCATGCATTTAGTAAAAATAATATAAAATACTAATAATAATTTCATAATTTAAATTTTGATTACATGCAATTGAAAAAAAAATTAAATACAATTCTATTCATTTCAAATAATAATTTATAGTAAAATAATAATGTCAAGAAAAAAATAAGCAATAATAATAATATCATGTCAATAAAAAATAACTAGAATAGGTAGGTAATGAAAATGTTTGAAAATGTCAATAATTATCTAGAGGTCATAATAATTATAATAATAAGTTTTACATTTTGCAATCTAAATATTAATTGATGGAACAAAACATCTCTCACACAACCAGTTATAGAGCTTTCTAATAAATTCCAAATCTGTAGCACTTCTAAATTCTTCGACTAGGTGGTTATATACCTAGTTAGTGATAGTGTGACACATGGTTATTTAAACAAAATTTAACAAGAAAACAGAGAAAAAGGAAAAATTGGGAGCAGCGGTGGCCTGGTGGTAACGGCCCTGACTTACGTATCGTAGGTCGTTAGTTCGATTCCAAGCAGGCATTTTACTTTGTCTAGTTAATTTCGTCATCTCTGCACTCAAAACGGTGAAGGAAAACATCGTGAGGAAAGCGGCATGTCTTCTCTCTAACCGAAATTTCGAAGACATGTGACAGCAACCAACACGCACTGGGACAGTGAGGTGCATTACGGCACACTCCCCTTTCATAGAGAGGAGGCCTGTGTCCCAGCAGTGGGAACGTTAGAGGCAGATTATGCTTATGTTTAACTAAGGAAACCATCAGAACTAGAAAATACTTTACCTGCATTTAGGAAGTCCCTCATGGTTGAAGCTGCAGTCACCTTGCAAACAATAGTTCTCGCAGACTGAAACATCGCATCTTCCGCCGATGTAACCAGGTGTGCATTTCCAAACAGACGTCTCACTAACTACTGTGATAGGTGGTGTTGGTATTAGACTCGACAGTGCTTCGCAGTCCTGAAGTCCCTGAATTTGATCTTTAATTTTGTAGTTCGCGACTATACCGAGTGGTGTTTCATTATAGAACTTACTAATCTCTTTTTTCTCTTCAGGATACAGCACGTTTTTTGGCATTTGCCAAACGGTTTTGTTGCTCACGCTACTGGTCATCCAGTATAAGTAACCATTTGAAACAGTCAACTCTTTTGGATTAGACAGAGGAGACAGACCACGGAATACATTACCCCCATCTAAACCCACACTGGTCAAAAACCCATCTTCAGAACCGTAAAAAAAAAAAACTTTCCGTGTTTGTGGGTCCATGGCCATGCTCAATACTGGCAAACCTCGGTACATAACTTTTCTCTCGGAAACATTATTACATTTACCATCAAACCGAGCTCTCTCGATGTTATATTCCCCCGGTATTTTGTCATTGTCTGTGGTGGCCCAGTAAATGTCCCTGTAAATAAAATGACACTATTGAATATCACGAATAGTAACAGATTTTGATTTTTAAACTGTCATTGCTAACGTACCCTCTACAGCTATCCACGACAATATGAGTGGGGATCTGGTGATCCATCTTGACTAAAAGATTTCCGTCAACGTCGTTATGAAATCCGGGTTTTAATGAAATCCAATTAATGCTCCTTTCATTAGTATCCGTAAAGAATATTGTGTTCGTTGCCGGGTCGAACGCAATACTGTGAATGTTACTACCAACTCTTTTGATGAAACATCTGTCTTCCTTGGAAAATAAATTATAACCACATATAGCGTCGTTGTTGCTCTGTTTGTCGACGTACAGCATCATGTTGTGAACTTCATCGTAAGCTAACGCTGAGAGGTTTTTGGATTTAAAACGTACGGTATCTGTTTTGGATCCATCGGTATAAAATACGAGGTTATCCCCTAGGCTCACGGCGATGTCTGAAACAAGAGAGAAAAATATTTAACGAAACGAACTGAAAGCTAATTGAACCACTACACTATACTGATAAGAAATATTCATGAATGCTATCAAGATATTTCCAGGACAGAAACGGTTAAGAATAAAAAAAAGACGGGTTGCACTCCGGGAGTGCCGGCAGAAGTGAAAACTTGAATATTAACGTTGAAATAAATCAATTATGAATTGAATAAATATAACTAATTCTTTTTCACTATTTCTGCGTCACTTTTTTCATTAATCGATGCACTTTGTTCAATTTCCATATTTTAAACACTTTCCCCCTTAAAGACAAACGTTCTATAAACCTATTTTAGCTAAAATAGAGATAAAATAAGAATTATGAATAAGGGGGTTTATATACACGAATTTTACGAATACACAGCAGTGTGGCTACTACACAGACGGTCGAGCCATCATCTGTCCATCCATCCATCCAAATCCACGTCCATCATCACCGTCACCGTCATCGTCACCGTCCACGTCACCGTCCCCGTCCCCGTCCCCGTCCCCGTCCCCGTCACCGTCACCGTCACCGTCACCGTCACCGTCACCGTCACGTCACCGTCACCGTCACCGTCACCGTCACCGTCACCGTCACCGTCACCGTCACCGTCACCGTCACCGTCACCGTCACCGACACCGTCACCGTCACCACCACCGTCACCGTCACCGTCACCGTCATCACCGTCATCACCGTCATCACCGTCACACCGTCACCGTCACCGTCACCGTCACCGTCCGTCCGTCCGTCCGTCCGTCCGTCAGTCCGTCCGTCCGTCCGTCCGTCAGTCCGTCCGTCCGTCCGTCCGTCAGTCCGTCCGTCCGTCCGTCCGTCCATCCATCCATCCGTCCATCCATCCATTCATCCATTATCGTGTCTCACTTGGTTCACTTCGGTTGGCGCCGCCGTAGAAAGAGGGGGGGGGGGGGGGAATCTCTCCTGACGGTCACGTGTCCTGACGCGATGTCCTGACGCGAGTTTAACATTTTTTCCCCATTACAAAAAGTGTTCAACGCCGCTAAAGAAGTTTTCACTTCAAAAATATATTTAGTAATCACAAACTAATTTGAGCACTAATAGTCATTTAAGGCGGCTACATGACCTAAAGTGCGGTCACTGTCGGACTGCATAGAAAAGAAAGAGAATATCGGTGCCCTGAACCCGCTGCTCGGTATTAACTGTTAATTATTGTCTCGACGTTATTGTGAAGTGACGAAATATTGTTTCATCTAAATTAAAATAGTATGAAGTAGCAATAATTGTGTTTTGTGCTCGCATTTTACCCTGATGATGCCCACTAAGCCCGCAACTACTGATGACGATGTCGACGAGAACAATGCTTCTCCGACATCAGAAGTGGGATCGGTGCAGGTACAAAACGTGAGCGAACGGACGATGGAAAATGACGGATGGCGCGCGTTATTTGAAGCGCAACAAACCAGCATGAGGCTACTCGTGGAGGCGCTAACCAACCCGCCGAATATCGAGAATAAGATCATCACGCTGCCTAAATTTCAACCGGAAGATGCAGACACTGACGCCCGGGCCTGGCTGGCAACGGCGGACATCTGCTTATCGGATCGTGGTATACAGGGAAGTAAATTAATCCTTATACTTAGTAAAGCTATGAAAGGCTCAGCCGCAACGTGGTTTTCTCAGATAGCTTTTCCTAATATGAAATGGGTAGAATTTAAGGAAATTTTTCTTTCTCGATTCGATACCTTAGAAACATGTGCAGCGACGATATTAAAGATGCTTACTAGTAAAACACAAGAAGGCGAATGTCTTGCTGCATATGCAAGCCGTTTATTTACTTTACTCATAATATCACGATGGAATAATATAAGCAAGGATGAAATGGTCGTATCTTTAATCTGTCAAGCTCCGCTAATGAGACACAATTGATTTTCTATTGTTTGGTCACCGATCGGTGTCCCGCGGTCCTTGATACTTGCACACATGGGGCAAATCGAGCCAAGGTTACAACGCAATATTTTTTCTGAAGTAATAACTACCCGCTGTAAAATGCAACGTGAGCTAATGGCTTTTTCTTATCGCAAGCGGAGTTATCAAGAGATAACAAAGACCGTTGCAAGCACTACGCAAGATAATAAACGACCTAGGTTAAGTTCTGTTTCAACAAAATGTTACGCTTGTGGAAAGCTTGGTCATAAGTCTTTTGAATGTTTCATTCGATCGCATGACAAGCAGCAAACAACCCTGACCTCTGAGCGCCCCAACACGGCCGTTGCTACGCGGGCCCCTGTGACTTGCGACAAGTGTGGTGTTGAGGGTTATGTGGCATCGCGGTGCTCAAAAACAGGGCCAGTTGCGAACAGCAGCACACAGCCCGCCGCCGCGCCCAGCGTTGTGAAGCGAGTGGATACTGTGCAGCAGTCTGACGCAACTGTCTAATAAAAAAGAAACTATGAAACGTGTACTAAACATAATGGCGGCTATCGCTGTCTCGCTTTAACATGTGCAGTCTGCGCATAGTCTGTGTAATTTTTTTGTTACAGTATCCGGCGATAAATATTGCACATCGACCTTTGGAAAGAAACAATCGGCTAATTTCGGCTTCGTAGTGCGTTATCTCTGTCGCACACTACCTATGTGACGTTAACTGACGTTTTGCCAGTCGTTGTTCAAGTGCGATAGAGTGCGGTCGCGTCCAGTTCAAAATATATATCTAGAGTTGTTAACACCCCCAAATATAAATAATTTAAAGTTGTACTATGGCATCTTTAGGAAAAATAGGGGAACCTTTTTATTTTACCCCAACCTAAAGCAATCATTTATAGAAAAATTGGTGTATTTTATACAAAGAATTATCAAAAGAAGCAAATCATAATTGTTTTAACAGCTCCTAATAGATACCGGACTGTTTGTATTTCGTGCGACAGAGATAACGCTCTACGAAGCCGAAATTAGCCGATTGTCTCTTTCCAAAGATCGATGTGCAATATTTATCGCCGGGTACTGTATGTTGGTATTCAGTTTTAGTACAAGTTTCATACAAGCGACGTTTTCAACTTTTTCTATGGGACTTCCGTCTCTTCTTACACATTACTTACTCTATGGTGTGCAGTATGGAACCTGTCACCGGGATAATTACGCAACTTGGTGAGCAGTTCTCATTTTGCTTTGATTCCGGTGCTGATTGTTCCTTAATTAAAGAGAGCGTCTCTCGTAAGCTTGTTGGTACATTGCAGCGTGCAATTGTTACTTTAACTGGTGTAGGAAAATCTAGTGTATTATGTGACTCACAAATTTTATCGAGGGTCGCTCTTAGTGGTCATGACGTACAAATTTTATTTCACATTATGCCTGATGACTACCTGAATAACGATATTTTGATTGGACGCGATTTGTTGGCCTTAGGTTTGTCAGTACATATATCGAGTGATAAACTTACTGTAGTTGAGAAGCCCTCTCTAGTTAATATCTGCAACGTAGGTAACGCAGTGGCCGACTTTCATGACGTGGATACCGATATACCTGATGACCTTAAACCACAACTAATAAAACTTCTAAGCTGCTTTAAGAATTCATTGTTGAAGGCACGCCTACTAGTAGAGTAAAGACAGGTGAATTAGAAATTAATTTATTAGATCCTAGCAAAATCGTGCAACGGCGGCCTTATCACTTGAGCCCTGAAGAGCGAGTGATAGTACGTAATAAGTGTAGTGAACTATTATCTGCTGGAGTTATTAGACCAAGCAAATCGCCCTTCTCTAGCCCAATAATCTTAGTAAAGAAGCGCGACGGCACAGACCGAATGTGCGTAGATTACCGAGAGTTAAACTCTAATACGAATACGTTGGGAGCGACTAGGTATGCGAAGGTATATTTGGTTTATTTGATTGTAATAGCCTAATAAACCAAATATACCTTCGCATACCTAGTCGCTCCCAACGTATTCGTGATACTTACACTCATAGTCTATTCGCGCCGAAGCGGTGCAGAACCAACGCAGAAGAACGAGCTCCTTTGCGTCGACTAATGATAAGTTACAACGATAATTTTGCTGATATTGACATAATTATTTGCGTTGTCACTCGCACAGTTTAAAAATTGTATTTCTAAAAAATCTATTCAAATAGATACTTACCACATAGTTTTAGTTGTTATATTCGCACATTTAGTTTTTGTCACATGTTATTTCACCAAACCTAGTTAATCTATGATAGAAAATAATTGTTTGTTAAGTTTGCTTGGAACTATTTTTACTGTTGTATTAATTTGTGGATAACGATGCTGGTTGCGTGATTAATTCTTTAATAAAATACCTGTACCTAAATATTAAGCATTGCGCAATTGTTTGTTATCCTGAAGAAATAAAATAAAAATACAGTTCCCGACCGATACCCCTTACCTCTAATCGGAGATCAAGTTCAAAGGTTATCAGGCGCGCAGTTTTATGGGTGTGTAACGGTTGATATAATAACAAAAAATCTAACGTTCACTTGACCTAATTTTAGTTAATATACTTTTGTTTAATATAATGATTAGTTGAGCTAATGAATTTTTGATATAATTTCATTTTACCTAATTTCTTATGATATCATGAACTTTTCCTATAATGCTCATTTAACATAATATTCATTTAGTATATTATTCATTTACTATAATATTCATAATCTCTAAGTAACTTTTAATATAATTTAAGTTTTTTTTTTCTTCGCTTTATACCCTATGCACCTGCCACCTTCAACTATTTTTACCAGGAGAAACTGGATGCAATCTGGACTTTAGGGCACCCCGACTCGGACAGGTTAGGTTAAAAGGGGATGGCGGGGTCGTGTGAGCGAGCGAAGCGAGCGAATAGACCCTGCCATCCCCTTCGTGGTTATTTTTTTATAAACCACCCAGAAGTAGGAGCCCCGCGAAGCGGGGCTCCGTCGACTAAGCCCCCCCACGACCATGCATAGAATATTTTAAAGTTTGGTTTTGGTGCCATTTGAGTTAGGTTAGAACTGTGACCATGAAACATGAAAATTAGGTCAAAAGAACATTAGGTCAAATGAACGTTATATAAAAAGAATATTATGTATGTTGAAAATTATATGAAATGAACGTTATACTAAATGTTATTATATTAAAGGAAAAATATATTATATAAAACATTAGGTCATATGAGTTTAGGTTATTTGATATTATAGCATATGAAAATTATATTATATGAACGTTATTTCAAGTGAAATTAGTGCATTTATTATTATACCAAACATTACACACCCCAGTTTTATACGTGTCTTGACATTGCTAGTGGATTTTATCAAGTTGCTTTAAATGTAGAGTCTAATAAAAGAGAAAACCGCATTCATTACCCCGGATGCTCATTATGAGTTTGCTGTCATGCCGTTTGGCCTACGAAATGCTCCTTCTGTGTATCAGAGAGCTATTAATACGGCTCTAGGTGACCTAGCGCACTCTTACGCAATCGTCTACATGGACGATCTAGTTATACCCGCGTTTAAAACTCTTAGTGATGCTAGATTTTCGTTCAATATGAAAAAATGCGCCTTCCTAAAGAGACAGGTTCAGTTTTTGGGGT
Source organism: Amphipoea lucens (assembly GCA_947508005.1). Lineage (NCBI taxonomy): Eukaryota > Metazoa > Arthropoda > Insecta > Lepidoptera > Noctuidae > Amphipoea > Amphipoea lucens. The sequence continues at coordinate 15,845,429 of OX382370.1, forward strand.
ATGAAATATCAGAGGGTGAAATCAGGCCTAACCCCCGTAAAAAACCGCGTTGACTAGTTCCCTACCACCACAAACCATCACTCAACTCAGACAATTTTTGGGTTTAGCGTCCTACTTTAGGCAGTTTGTCAATAACTTTTCGCTTAAAATGGCACCGCTCTACCGTCTATTAGCTAACAATAATTCTAAAATAACTTGGACCACAGAGTACGAAACAATTAGACAAGACATAATATCGGTATTGACTTCATCCCCGGTTCTGATGCTTTTTGACCCAGAATTACCTACAGAGTTACATACGGACGCCAGTAGCGAAGGTTACGGCGCGATCCTCTTCCAAAAAGCTGGTACAAAATTACATCCGGTAGAGTACTACAGTAAACGCACTACGCACGCGGAGTCTCGATACCACTCTTATGAGTTAGAGACACTAGCAGTTGTAAACTCGGTTAAGCATTTTCGCCATTATTTGTATGGCAGGAGTTTCACAGTCGTTACTGACTGCAATTCTCTGAAAACCTCGAGAACTAAAGTAGACTTAACCCCTAGAGTGCACCGGTGGTGGGCTTTCCTCCAGGGTTTTGATTTTGACAAACAGTACAGGGAGGGTAAGAGAATGGCCCACGTTGACCTTTTCTCAAGAAATCACTTACCTGAGGCGAACAGCACCACCGTTAGCGATAGACATAGTTTATTCATCAACTCAGCCTATCGCAGTCCACTGCTGGACATAAGCCTCTCCCAGACTGCGCCACAACACCCTGTCCTCCGCCTTCCGCATCCAGTCGACCCCAGTCACCTTCTTTAGGTCGTCCGTCCATCTAGCGGGGGGGGGGGGCGTCCTACACTGCGCTTGCCGGTACGCGGTCTCCACTCCAGGACTCGCCTGCTCCACCGGCCATCAGTCCTTCGACAGACATGGCCAGCCCACTGCCACTTCAGTTTGCTTACTCTGCAAGCTATGTCGGTAACTCCGGTTCTTTTCCGGATAATTTCATTCCTGATTTTATCCTTCAAAGAGACTCCGAGCATAGCTCGCTCCATAGCGCACTGAGCGACCTTGAATTTGTGGACCAGCCCGACCGTCAGTGTCCACGTTTCAGCACCGTATGTCATGACGGGCAGGACGCACTGGTTGAAGACCTTAGTCTTCAAACACTGCGGGATAGGCGACGAGAAGACTTGACGGAGTTTTCCAAATGCTGCCCAACCCAACTGGATCCTTCTGTCAGCTTCCTTCTCAAAGTTGTGTCTACCGAGCTGAATGACTTGCCCTAGGTAGACATACTCCTTCACAACTTCGAGAAGCGACCCTTCGATGTGGATTGGACTCGGCAAGACGTGCGAATTGTACATGACTTTCGTCTTGTCCAAATTCATGCCGAGGCCAACACGCCGGGAGGCTCCATTTAGGCTGTGAAGCATTTGGTCTAGCTGTTCCAACGTCTCTGCCATTATGACGATGTCATCGGCAAATCGAAGATGGGAGATGTACTCGCCGTTAATGTTGATACCCTGTCCAGTCCAGTCCAGCGTCTTGAAAACGTCTTCCAACGCGTTGGTAAACAATTTAGGGGATATTACATCCCCCTGTCTCACCCCCCTGAGCAATTGGATGGGGCTGGTTTTCTGATTCTGGATCTGGACAGTCATCGTTGCAGCGTCATACAAACATCTCAACACTTCGATGTAGCGCCAGTCAATTCGACATCGTTGCATAGAGGCCAGAACTGCCCATATTTCGATGGAGTCGAAGGCTTTCTCGTAGTCCACAAATGCCATACACAGCGGCTGATTGTACTCCTCGGTCTTCTGTACAATTTGTCGAACAGTATGGATGTGGTCTACGGTACTGAAGCCTTTCCGAAAACCGGCTTGTTCTGGCGGCTGGAACTTGTCAAGTCTCCTGGCGAGACGGTTCTTGACGACCCTCGAGAACAGCTTGTATACGTGGCTCAGAAGTGAGATGGGTCTATAGTTCTTCAGTAAGGATTTGTCACCTTTTTTGAAGAACAGAACCACCGCACCTCTGCTCCACGCCTCGCCTCGCATAGTTTATTATTTTATTATTATTATTAGCCTGTGACGTCCCACTGCAGGGCAAAGGCCTCCCTACTCTCTTTCCACCTCTCTCTGTTCAAAGCTGCTAAGGACCAGTTCTTGTTGAAGGAGTCCAGCTCATCCCGCCATCTCCGTCTGGGCCTGCCACGATGTCGTTTACCATTAAGAGGAACCCATTGGGTCGTAAGTTTGGCCCACTGTTCGTCTGACATGCGGCAGATGTGTCCAGCTCAGTACCATTTTAGCGTGGCAGCTTTCCAAGTGACATCAGTAAGTTATCTTTGAGATGGAACGGATGGTCGTATTCCTAACCCGGTCTGTTAATTTGATACCCAGAATACTCCGTTCCATAGCCCTCTGGCAAACCTCGAGCGTGGGGGATCCTGCCGTTTTGCCGAAAAGATTTTGCCAAATTTTCATTACCCAAACAAATTTTAGCAACCTTTTTTATACCAATGTAATATTTGGAATAATTTTAGTACGCACATTTTCATTTGGTCAAATGTTTACTCGGCAGAATATTACTTGGAATAATGTCATTAAGGCATTTGGTCTTTAATCAAATGATTTATTACAGCAAACAATCTTTACACAATGAACATTATTTTAATAAAATTTTCGCTGTGAAAAAAAAATACAAAAATATTTTTTTTTTTGGGAATTATATAATTAAAAATGGAGAATTATAAAACGAGCGAATAAAAAAAAACTTAGCGACTGACTCCGTCGACATAGGATGCAAGAGCGAGCGAAGGGCACCCCGTGGTTAGGTTTGGTTAGGTTACTTTAAACCCTTTACATAGAAATAGGGGCCCCGCGAAGCGGGGCTCCGTCGACATAGGATGCAAGAGCGAGGGAAGGGCACCCCGAGGTTAGGTTTGAAAAATATGTTATACCAACTGAAATATTTGACTAGATAAAAAATGGTAAAAGTACTAGTTGGTGAACAAGTTATTGTTCAAACGTTCACTTGCCAAACATAGGTTTTCGTAACAATTCTTTGTAAAGAGATTTTTTGGTAAGTAATAATTTGGCAAATGAAATTATGCGAAAATTTGTTTGGGAAGTGATAATTTGGCAATTTATTTTCGGTAAAACAAGGGAGACCCCGAGCGTGGACCTCTGCTGATTTGTCAAAGACCATGTTTTACCACCATATGTGAGGATGGGAAGTATGCACACGTCAATGAGTTTTCTCTTAAGGGACAAAGGAAGATCACCCTTCATTAGGTCTTTTATGGCCCAATAGGTCTTTCAGGCATTTTCGGTGCGTCTTGCAACTTCTTTGTTTTGTCTTACCTGGAAAGAGACTATTTGACCAAGATAGAGATATCTACTCATCAACGTATTCAACCTCCCCACCCACCACAGTGATCCTGCGATGCGCGCTGTTCGTCATCAACTTGGACTTTGACATATTCATCTGAAGTCCGACCTCTAGGCTTGCCGTGTCAAGATCGTCTACCATCTGTGTCAACTCGGAGGCTGAAGACGAAAAGAGCACAATATCGTCAGCGAAACGGAGATTAGATAATCTCTTATGGCCGACCATAATGCCCCTTTCCGTGCAGCCCGCTGCCAGCATTCGGAAGACTTCTTCCAGCACAGCTGTGAATAGTTTCAGAGACAGCGGGTCGCTTTGCTTAACTCCTTTCTCTATCTGGAAGGACGGTCCTGTCATGGAACTGATCTTAATCGCTGCAGTACTGTTCATATAAATAATTTTTAGAAGATTAATGTAAGTGGTGTCTATGTCTTGATTTTGCAGCGCGTTAAAAATTGAGCTATGAGTGATACTATCAAAAGCTTTTGAATAGTCCACAAAGGCGATATAAAGTGGGAGCTGGAATTCTATTTGTTTCTCGATAATTTGGTTGGTGGTCAGTAGTAGAGAGGCCGCGGCGAAATCCGGCCTGTTCGGGAGGCTGTTGTTTGTCTAGTGATCCTGATATTCGGTCTTTGATTACTTTAATAAAGGCTTTGTACAGGTGCGAAATCAGACTGATAGGGCAGTAATTATTAATGTCCGTTTTGTCACCCTTTTTATGGAGGAGGGTAATTAATGAGTGGCAAAACTTGTGTGGTAGAATTCCGGTTTTTAAAATGCTGTGGAAGAAATTCGTAATATGTGGAAGAAGAACCGGCTCTCCTATTCTCAAGGCTTCCGTCGATATGCCATCGTCGCCTGGGCTCTTGCTGTATTTCATGCCCCGTAGTGCCTTGTGAACTTCCCAACCTGCAAATGGTGGAATGTGATCGGAGCACGAATACGTTATTGTGTTAGGTTGGAGGGTCGGCTTCTCACTGTAAAGATTTCTGTAAAATTCGGTGCAAATGTTTAAAATTTTGTCTCTATCGTTCTGCCTCGCACCTGAACAATCCCTAAGACAGGCAATAGTAGGTCGTCCTTTGCTTGAAATTCCCTGTTTTGCTGATTTTAAAGATGTATTTTGTTCCAAAGCAATCTTGATGAGGTGTGTATTGTGGTTTCTTAAATCTTTACGGATACTACGCTTTACAAGTTTATCTGCAGCGGTGTGCGCTGTGGTGTACATGGCTAGTTTGTGTCTCTCTTCGATCAGTTGTTTTGTTTGGTAGCTTAATTTACTGTCTTTATATTTGTTTGTTTTTATTTTGTTACTGACCTTTTTTATAACCTCTTTGATATTGTCATATTGTGTTTGAACATTATCTCATAGTTTAGGTAGAGAAAATTATGTAGGAGAAAAACACGTCAATATCGCTGAGTTATCTTCGAATTGGTTACACGCGGAACAACGACGAGACCCGGAATACAATGAAGTTATTATAAACTCGAAAGCGATGATCTGGACTTAGAGAGTTGCAGAATCTATGAATTGCGATTTAAAGTGCTCTACAGAAAAATTCAAAGGAACAATCTCAACATTTGCCTACCAGTTGTACCTAGAGCTTTTCGTTGGTCGATAATAAATCATATTCATGAGTCCATTCTCCATTTGGGATGGGATAAAACCTTAGAAAAGGCATATCAACATTATTGGTTTCCCAATATGTCAATATACGTCCGAAAATTCGTTGAAAATTGCGTAACATGTAGAGTAGCTAAGTCGCGAAGTGGTAAACAACAGATAGAGTTACACCCCATACCGAAAACTAATATTCCTTGGCATACAATCCACATCGACGCCACAGGTAAGCTCAGTGGCAAAAATGATCAAAAGGAATACGTTTTTGTTCTTGCATGTAGACGCTTTTACCAAATATGTGTTACTCAGGCATTCCACAAGAATGAATACTGATAGTGCGATCAGCGCTCTCAAAGCATCCATTTCTCTTTTCGGGATCCCTGCACGCGTTATCGCAGATCAGGGTAGATGTTTTGCGAACAAAGATTTTAAGGATTTTTGTGCCAGTCATAATATTCAACTACATTTGATAGCAACCGGCTCTTGTCGTGCTAATGGTTAAGTACAGCGTATAATGAGTACACTCAAAAACATGTTAACGGTCATAGAAACAAGCTAAGGTAGGTCCTGGCAGGACACATTAGATGATGTTCAACTTTCCATAAATAGCACAATTCATATAGTAACCAAAGCAAGCCCCCTAGAATTGTTGATAGGTAGAGTAGCCAGACCTTTAAATTTATTGACCATAGACGATCACGAGGTTGAAGTAGATGTAGAAGAGATTAGAGAACAAGCTAAAAGGTTAATGAAAAATAGCGCATGTCTTGATAAAGCACGGTTCGATAAAAGTAAGGCAAAAGTCACTTCGTTTTCTGTAACCCAGTTTTAATTGGAAATCACGAACGGAATCAAACAAAATTAGATCCTAAATATAAAGGACCTTACGAGGTCATTGAAATACTAGACGGTGACAGGTATCATCCCAGGAGCATAAACTGTAATCGTGCATACAAGTATGCGAGAGACCGCTTACGTGCACTCCCTCTGTCCTATGTCCCAACTGAGTTGGATCCGTGTCTGTCGGATGACAATGATGGTAAGATCTTCGTACTAAATTTATTTTATTTAAAATTATTAGTTATCAGAGAGTGTGTGCATGTTTGTGTGGGTGGCGAATAGTCTCTTTATAAGATATCCTAGCAGCGTAGTAGTTTTTAAGGTTTAGTCAAGCTTTGTGAGAGGCGAGGTGGCCATTGAAAACTGAAATCAGTAGAATAAAGAGGCGAGGTGGCCATTGAAAAGTGAAATCAGTAGAATAAAGGGGGGTGGCCGTTGAAAAGTGAAATCAGTAGAACAAATGGCGAGGTGGCCATTGAAAACTGAAATCAGTAGAATAAAGAGGCGAGGTGGCCATTGAAAAGTGAAATCAGTAGAACAACCCAACTGGCAAAAACATGATTGTGCTATAATAGTGGAGACCACGTTCCTGTTTCAGCTAATAGTTCAATAAGGGTGCTGTAATATGTCGAATAAAAGTGGAGTAAACGTTTACTCGACGCGATTTGGGCACAAATTATTCGACTAATAGTGCTATAAAAGTCGTGTTACTGTGGAATAAGGAACATAATTGTGGAATAATTATCGAGTAAATGTTGCCGATTTGCTATAAATCGACATTTTTGTCAGTTAAAAGCAAATAAAATGCTGTTATTCCACAATTTTGCTCTGTATCAGTTATTACGGCACTGGTATTCCATTAATTTATGAATAAATTCATTCTTCGCCGAAACGGAACTTATATTGTCTGACATTAGAACAAACAATAATACCAAGGTAAAAATATAGAAGTATTGATATTGACAGCAATGTATTGTCTATTGAATTTTGCTAGTACCTAAATGATCAGCCAAAGTAACTTTATCGATGAAATCTTAGGAGTTATTTAACATATATTTGTGGGCCACGCTAATTATTAATAAAATAAAAGTAATAATTAACAAAATTTCACAAATTTTATCAAAATGTTAAATCAAGATCCATTATACGAGTTTAAGTAAATATATTGCTATTATATCACAATATAAGTCGGCTATTAGTCTAATAATTGTATAATGTTTCTCATTTATAGCACATAATGCAGCCATGTGTAGACATTTTGGGGTTCCTTAATTAAAACAAAAAACTGATGTTAAATAACTATTTTACTTAGAAGCAGGTGTGTAAGCATACTGAGTCCTAATACAAAAATTAACTACTTACTATTCATTTTAAAATAATTAAATAAAGTGGTAGGTACCTATGACTATCAAACAACACTCAATAAAAACGAATTACGTAATTTCATTCCTTTCAATAAATATATTAAATTGGAGAGCCCGTTCTTTTATTTTTAATCGATTAGAATAATCTCGATCTTGCTTATTACAAGCTTTTATTTAACTTGCAATGTATTTATGTATGTATGTAACTATGTTTGTTCGGGTGGAATCTTGCAACTCAATTTTGAAACATATCTTCCAGCGATTGAGGTGAAATTTTGTATACACGTTTAGTTTGGATGACGATGCATGGTTAGCTGTATGACGTTATTCTAAATCAGACATGGCGGAAAAAGATCGCTGTACGGATAGAAAATATTTGACATACCAAACTTGATACTTCACGCATTCTGTATGACTATGACTTACCCGAGGAAAGATTTTATTTAGTCATATTTTTTTTTGAAGTAAAATAGGGATTACTCATATTTTGTGCCGAGTTTGGGCTCGTTTTGTTAGTTATGTTGAGACCTTACGTCCGGACTTGATGGGGTGACCTGCAGGTGTACTTCGAAGACTGCTGCTGGAACTAATAGACGAGCTGAGCTAGGTGTGCCGAGTTTGGGCTCGTTTTGTTAGTTATGTTGAGATCTTACCTACAAAAAACAAGTGAAGGTCGGGAAACATTTGCCTAACGATAGCCAGTTAAAAAAACATGTTCAAGCGATTTTCGACCTTATTGACATTTATCAAAATACCGGTTTTTAATGAAGAAACAACGGTAGCGAACAAGAATGTGAGAAAAGCAAACCGAATTTTAAATGTCAATAAGGTTGAAAATCGCGTGAACCTGTTTTTTGTACTTGCTATCGTTAGGCAAATGTTTTCCGACCTTCATTTGTTTTCCGACCTTCACTTGTTTTCCGACCTTCACTGGTTTTCCAACCTTACGAATAAAATAAGCTTGTTTTAAATTATTTGTTTTCAATAAGCTCGTCCGCAAATTGTAAATACATAGGGTTTATTCCCGGTCGTTGGCAAGTACTTGAAATTAAGTAAATAGCATCTATTTTTATGAACATTTCACATTAACTACAATTTTTTTATTACAAATCAACGTAAGCTTTAAAAAAATACACGGCAAAAATTAAATAAAATTAGGCTCAAGTATCAAGTCGTGCCAGTTTACTTAAAATTTCGCCGCTTCGCGCATGTCGCTGTGTGTGTGAGCCGTGCACGTGTAGTACTTAGTAAGACTCAATACCTAAAATTGAAGCGCGTCAATTCGTAAACGCGTCCTTAACTTTGAATTGTGTAATTTGGCGTGATAAGCGTTAACAGCATTGGTTTGTAACCTGTATAGGAGAAGGCTAAATTCAAAATTAAACCCGGAACTGTCTTTCGTAAGCCACAAGCTTCAAGCTGTAAAAAGTGGCGCATTCCTCAAAACATCCAAGTCAAGGTGAGGCCGTGCCGAGGACTGAGTGGCATCAGGGTGTAACATGATGTGAACGTACCGCCTCAGGGCACCGGGGCGAACCCTGTTGTACAGAAGGTCTTCTTATTGAAGAGCTAGACTGTTCAAAATTAACCGGCAAACGGCCTTGCAACAATGATGCGTTGAATGAATGCGTTGACAGACTGAGAAACCTAAAACGTAAAAAATAAATTAAAAGTAAAAAAAACTTTTTTAAAAACAAGCTTTTATTTTTTAGATGTTATTTTCAGAGTTTTCAATGTCTGAGCCGTCACTGCAAACAGGGGAAATCTCTAGAGAACCGTTAGTCTTCGGTTTTCATTTTACTGGTTGATGGTAGGCAGCCAACGCGACGTCTTGTATAGGATGTAAAAGTTGTACGGAACCTCCATCACTTTTAGACATTTCAATTGACGGTGTTTGAATGTCAACCGTTGTGAGTTCTTTTGGGTCTATACACTTTATTTTCATTTTTTTAATCTGTTATACAACACCTAATTCAATAAATGTGCTATACCGGCATTCATAACGATTCAAGTTCAGTAACTGCAATATAAACACTTAACTGCGACTAATCGATTAAGCATGCTATTACAGATATTATGTTACTTTACAGTAAATAGGTAGCTTTTATTCAGCGAATTTGCTCTAGTATAGTAATTTCGAGTAGCAGCCATATAGTAGCTTCTTAAACATGAAACTTAGTAATCCGCAACTCTAATAGCGCTATTACTGCACTCTTATGTGGTATAAACGAGAAATGGCAGCTACTTTATGATCATTCTATAAATGCGCTATAAGAATATCGAGTAAACGTTTATTCGACATGGTTATAGCACTTAAAAGCGAAAAATGCTAATAAGTCGTAATAAACGCTTTTATACCACATTGTGGTTACTACGTAGCTACTACTCAACATTTATTCGATCTGTAGTCGAATAACTCATGAATTATTCGACTTTTTTGCTAGTTGGGAAATGGCGAGGTAGCCATTGAAAACTGAAATCAGTAGAATAAAGAGGCGAGGTGGCCATTTAAAAGTGACATCGGTAGAATAAGAGGCGAGGTGACCATTTAGATATTGTTAATAATCCAAAATGTGTAACGCATAAACGGCGAGGTGGCTGTTTCGATAGTACTGACTTAATTTAGTATGCACAATGGAGTCTATTAGGATTCAGATTCGATAGCGAAAGGCTTATTATTACTATAGGGCACCTATTTTATGAAAATATCTATACTTATAATAAATCTGTAGAAGTGAAAATTCTGTACATTGAAAATATCAAAAAAATAAAAGCAGGGGGTGTTACTAGACCGACACCGAACCCAAAAATGTGGTTAAAAAATGTTTGTCTGTCTGTCTGTTTGTTCAGGCATCACGCAAAAACTACCGGTTCGATTACGATGGAACTTGGTAAAATTATTCTTTAATATCCTGGGCACCACACTGGGTACTTTTTATCCCGGAAATGTATCTATCTATATAAATAAAAACAAAAGGCCCGACTGACTGACTGACTCATCAACGCCCAGCCCAAACCCTTGGACCTAGAAAGCTGAAATTTTACACAATGGTTCCCTTTAAAATTTAGACAAGGAATAAGGAAGGATTTTTTTTAATTCAACCCCTAAAAGAGTTAAATAGGGGATGAAAGTTTGTATGAAAGTCAGTCAGTTTTAAAGTTTGGATCTTCAAATGTTGTATTTAGGCTAACTATTGAAAATTAATTTATACGTGTCTCGGCGTTTTTGATAATTTCTCCCCCAAAGGGGGATGAACGACCTGACTGAAATATCAACGCACAGTCTAAACCGCTGGTCCTAGGGACATGAATTTTGGAGGGTGTGTTCTTTGTGAAGAGTAGGTATCGAATAAGAAGGGGTTTTTGAAATTCAACCTTTAAGATGGTGAAAAGGGGGGATTTTGTTTGTATGAAAATTCTTATTTCTTGAGTTAATAACCTTGAAACTTGGCACGAATACTTATCTAAGTAAATTATGAAGTTTGGAATTATTCGTTTTTCTAAAATACAGAGTAAATAATAAAGAGGTATCGGGGGGTGTCAAAATTTGTATGGAAGAATTTTAACGCCCTGTCCGATTAACTTGAAACTCAGTATTTATACTAAGGACTAAAAATAATTAATAACGTGTATCAGGGTTTTTCGAAAATCTACCCCTAACTGTGTGAAAAGAGGTAGATAATTTTAAAGAGGAGGATTTTACTGCGTGGCTTGATTAGCTCGAAAATTGGTATAAATAAACTTTGAGTCAAGTTAGTTATGAACACATCTTAAACGATTTTTCAAAATTCCACCCCTGTGGGGGTGAAAAGCGGGGATGCAGTTTATTTGAAAAATCTGATTCCTTTGTTCTATAATCTTAAAAATTGACCCGAATACTTATTTATCTAAATTACTTAATTACCTATAAAGATCATACCAACATACATTTTCGAAACTATTAGGGGAAAGTACGAATTTCACGCGGACGAAGTCGCGGGCAGAAGCTAGTTTTAAATAAAGTTGTGGCGCAGAAGATAAAATGTACACGATCTCCTTGGTCAGGAGTGGCCGAACAATAATACACCAATATCTCTTTCTTTTCTGCAGATAACGATGCATGCACGGCCTTCAACAGTTCAACATCACACGAGGGCGTGTAATACGTCAGGACGGCCGTGTCGGAGGAAGCTATGAGTTGGGTTGATTATTGTTTGCATGTGTAACGCACAATATTACTTGTTTACTTTGTAATTACTTTTAAAATTCTTAATGCAATTTAATTTCATTTGTTAACTGTTTCTATAACTTAAAATCCTTATTAATCTAATAAAAGTTATGAATATTGTAATTCAAGTAACGACCAATCAGAGCAGAGCACGTGCCTCGAGCGGGGTCGCGGCGCCATCTTTTATTTTAGGGAGGTGGACAGTTTTTGCGACACATTCTTACTGGGTGATAGCGACTGATCGGATCGTTGAGTTGAGTGTTAAAAAGTAAACTAAAAGTAAGATCGGTGCCCTGAACCCGCTGCTCGGTATTAACTGTTAATTATTGTCTCGACGTTATTGTGAAGTGACGAAATATTGTTTAATCTAAATTAAAATAGTGTGGAGTAGCAATAATTGTGTTTTGTGCTCGCATTTTACCCTGATGACGCCCACTAAGCCCGCAACCACTGATGACGATGTCGACGAGAACAATGCTTCTCCGACATTTATATACATATAATTATTCCATCTTATTCCTTATACGTCAAACCTACGACTCTCTATGACACATGCTTAAACGTTCGAATGGAATATGCCTTCAAATATTAGCGGCCTGTCTCGCAAGGAGGTCTCTACTACCTCCGTCATAGAATTAAGAAATCATGAATTAATCTGTGTAGGTAGTTTATATTAAAAACATTGAAGAATGAAAATTCTCCCCCTTTAAGCCGTAAGCTAAGTAGGTGAAAAATAAACTACGTGTCTCGTACTCACCCCAGGAGTGCGCCAACCCCACATACAGCGCTGCCAACGCCAGCACACACTGTGTTTTACACATTTTAAACTAGTAGCAGTACAAAGTTGTTTCAACAGGGGTAGATCCACCGCTGGTGATTGTTCTTTTGATTCTGAAGCCGAATGCTGGTTTCTCGCAAATTAAAAATAGGTTTTTAGGTGATAAGTGACTGGGAGATAAGAGTTCCCTGCATTTATATAACTAAGTGTGCATACACACACGTCGCGGTTACCTACGCGACGCGTGTTTCGCGCGTGTGTTATGTACCACCACAGAATACTTAAGAGTACTAGTACCACTCTGTCGGAAAGCTTTCGCCACAGACGCGTATTCTGTTTTCTGATTGAATAAATTCTCATGTAGGTAATAAATGTATGATGTTTTAAGTACACGAAGTAGCAGGGGATCGAGGGGGGGGGGGAGGGGGTTCAGTGGATCAGACCGGAATAAATCTATATTTCAAGGCGATAGGCGATAACCGCAGTCTTTCCACTCTGACTGCTCTCAGTCAGAGTCAGTCTTATTAACATCTTGTTTTTACCTTATGGAACGCAAATAAATGAATAAGTATAAACTAACGATCGACCCGTGTGGCTGTTATTAAGTACTAGCCACGAGCCCCAGAAAGTATGTTCGTTTCGTGAAATCAAAGACAACATTTTTCGTTACACGAAGCATAAAATGTAAACAAAGACATCGAAGCTACACTGGCAAGGAAATTGAATCTACCATCATTCCCAAATATTACTCGTTTAAATTCTGGGTACGTGCGTTAGTTATGAGTATGACACCACGGATGGGCCGTGTACCGTCCAAAAATCCAGACCCCTGTTAACTCAACAATTGTTTGTTATTGAAGTTCATGTGACGCTGGTTAATATTTATTTTTATTTATTTATTTATATATACTTTATTGTACACCACAAAAATACATACCTAACAAAAAAAAAAGATCGATCACTAAAAATAGACAATGGGCGGCCTTATCGCTTTCTGCGATCTCTGCCGGGCAACCCTGGAATGGACAGTGATTATGGTGTTGTCGTTAATATAATTTGATCAGTGGTTTAGATCAATGGTTCTCTATGTATGTACATACATATATCTGCGGGAGCTATAGTAACGTGTTGATTGGTAATGATAACCTCTGAGATATGTCGTTAATCTGCCGGCTTGTTAGTTATCAGCACAGCAGGTTACTGTGATAAGATTCTTGGGAGGATGTTAAAAAAAAAAGTTTAATTGCTGGATAGATTTTATAAGTTGATGATCAGAAAAGAAACAAATTATTAGATACCATAGTTTTAATCTAGAGGATATCATACAGATAAAGATATTTTAACCTAGACTTTTAACATCAAGTATTATCTTAGGTATATCAATCACGTAATTATGGAAATTCCAATTAAATTGACTTTAGCTTAGTCTTCTTAATAATAATACCATAAAAACAAAATAACTTCTTGATAAAAAGTAACAGACAATCAAACTTCTGAGTACCTACTAATAGATATAAAAATATCCCTTATTAGACATAGGGATAGGTACAATAATTAACACTGAGTATAAAATCAAATTCAAATACACAAACAAAACATAAAATAAATGAGATTCATGTATTACAATGGCACAAACGATTCCTTTCTCATGCTGTGCTTGACGGCTAGTCGGACCGCGCAGAGGCCTTTTGAAGTATACGTTGGGCATAGATTCTGGTAACCTGTTCACCGCACGTTGAATCTTTCGACAGTGTAGCCGAGCTAGCGGTATTACGAACGAAGCGAATTCCATTTTGCCCAGTAAGTATCGACTTTGCTTGTTGCCAACTCCATTTTTCGCTTCTTAGGATTTTTAGAATGGTTCTCTCTAGAGATTGTATTTTTTTTTATTTTTATCTTTTTTGAATTCTTTACGGTCTTTGAATTCTTTACGGGATCAGAATGAGTCTAAGCTTTTGAAGAGAGTATTATTCTGTGATTGGAGCAATTCAGCCTTAATTAATTAATATGTCCTTCAGTTATTAGTTACTTTAGATTTTCCTTAAAACAGGGCACTAAGGGGCGGTTTGTTTCATGTCCACTACGTCAAAAATGGCGCTAGGTAACTATCGTCAAACCAAAACGTTGTTGAGCACACAAATTCGAACATAATTATGGAGCAAATCGAGCAATGGATTAGCAATATCCTTCAAAATGTTTCAGATTAAGGTGATATGTTGAAAAAAATGTGGTTTTTCTATTGCGTGTAACTTGTTAAGTATGTGGAATAGGAACTTAACATTTTGGCATATGTTTTTTGACTCTTTGGTCTAGTAACATGTAAAAGGAATATACTATGTACACACAAACTAAAATATATATATACTATATACAAATAATAATAAAAAAAAAGACAGGAGTTCATTGGGCATCAAAAAATTCGTCCGCATCGCTGTCAATGGGATAAGTGCCCAAAAGGCTGGCAGCATTACCACGTTGGATGGCAATGCTTATTCTTTGGGCTAAAAATAGGCCAGCCCTCTGGTCACGCGAAGAGTGAACCAAACGCTTGGCGATATCGCGAAATATGCGATGAGCACTCGGACCCCAAGGCCCTAGAGTTTCAACCCCAAACGGCTCAAACATATAGCTCCCAATAAGGTTGTTAAATTTGCGTTGTTTGAGGTTTTCTGCTCCTGCAGCAGCCGCCCCAGCACCGCCCGCCGTGCTAGGAGGATGGGATGGCGCGAGGGTGTGTCGACACCCTCGCGCCACCCTCGCGCAGGATGCATCCCACACCAAAGGCCTACCCTACTTCCAAGGCATTATGGTCATTCCATCTGGCCTCTTCCCATCGTCACGTGCCAAGCCATTGGGTTCTAAAACAGCTGGCACTCCGGCGGTGACAAGAGCCCGACGGAGTGACAATAAACTATTCAATAAATTTTCCTCTATACAAAAAAATTGCAAAGTTATATCTATTTTTTTACTTTTTTATTCAATGGAATTTACTTTAAAACATAGAGAATTATTATATCCAAACTTACTCAAAGTAGTTTTAAATTTAATTCATTTATTTTGTTAAAAAAGGAGTAAATTCGTTTTGGCACATACGTCGTTTTATTCCGAGCCATCGCACACTATAGCCATGACTCTTCTTTTGTTTTTCAAAAGTAATTAATTGCATCACTTTCGCTCGCTTAGTAGGTTTTCGAGGATTTTAGATTTTCGACATAGAAAGAAAGAAAGAAAGAAAGAAAAAGCATTTATTGCGAATCGTACAGGATGCGCCTATTGCTGGAAAAAAAGCTTGTAATAAACTAATGGAATATTAGCTTATACCTCAACAGTTATAAACATTTTTGAGGTAGGTTTTTTTCCCCAATTCGACAGTAAATCAGCTAGAGTTAGGTTTCTTTTCACCGAGTCAAACGTAGGGGTGTTGGTGAAAGCGTCATTTATGGCAGCTTCACATCTAGTTCCCTCCTGATTGCCAACACATTGGCAGACTGGCTGATCTTCCTCGTTCAGGGAACAGTTACCGTTGTTCAGACAGTAACCATGACACGCGTACACTTCACATCTGTCCCCGGAATAACCGGCATTACATCTGAAATAACGATAATGACAAACATGTATTATGACCAGTGATCGGAATAGGCTGAGTACCTATATTTACCTAAACTTCTGAGAACAGAGACAGAAAGTGGAGACTTCCTTACGACATTTTTTTTTCCCGGAATTCGGGAAAAATCTATCTACATATACTTATAATAAATCTGTAGAAGTGAAAATTCTGTACATTGAAAATATCAAAAAAATTAATGGCAGGGGGTGTTACTACACTGCGAGGATCGCCCAGAGGACACGGTGGAGCATACGGTGGAGGTCTGCCCCGCATGGGCGGAGCACCGCCGTGCCCTCATAGAGGCGATCGACAGCGGCGGCGACCTCTCGCGTCCGGCCCTGGTTCAAGCCATGGTCCGGGGCGAGAGGGAGTGGGAGGCGGTCACCTCCTTCTGCGAAGCAGTCATGCTAGCGAAGGAGGTGGCGGAACGGCTGAGGGAGAGAGCCTCACACCCCAGCCGCCGCGGGAGACGCTCCGGGCGTCGGGAGCCGCGTGACGACTCCCGGCCACCGTAGGCGCAGGCCTGCGGACGGAGAGTAATGGGTAGCTCACCGTCCGATCAGGACCAGGCCCGTGCCGGACAGCGCGTACGTGTTCCACGCGCGCCTCAAAGAGATGTCAGCATAAAGGAAGGGGCCTGCCAGGGCCGAAGCCTGCCGGGGGTGCGGGATTGTCCGAAAGGGTTACCGCTACCCCGGAACATAAAGGGCTAAGGAAGGAACACGGATGGGTTTTAGTCAGTAAGAGTCTGACACTCCCTTCGCTCCACCCAGAGCGGGAGGGGTCATTTGATGATATCCCATCCAGAAAAAAAAAAAAAAGACGGGTTGCACTCCGGGAGTCGGCGGCAGAAGTGAAAACTTGAATATTAACGTTGAAATAAATATTTACATAATATAAATTAAATATAAACTATAATAATATGTACAAGTATATGAAAAAATAAACAATTATTATATCATCAAAGAATTCATCCGCATCGCTGTCAACAGGAACAGTGCCCAAAAGGCTGGCAGCATTGCCACGTTGTATGGCAATGCTAATTCTTTGGCCAAGAAATAAGCCAGCCCTCTGGTCACGTGAAGAGTCGACTAACCGCTTGGCGATATCCCGAAATACCAAGTAAAATGAAATAAATTGAAATAAATCAATTATTAATTGAATTAATATAACTAATTTTTTTTCACTATTTCTGCGTCCCTTTTTTCATTAATAGATGCACTTTGTTCAATTTCCATATTTTAAACACTTTATATACACGAATGTTACGAATACGCAGCAGTGTGTCCACGTCCACTTCCACTTCCACTTCGACTTCGACTTCGACTTCGACTTCGACTTCGACTTCAACTTCGACTTCGACTTCGACTTCGACTTCGACTTCGACTTCGACTTCGACTCCGACTTCGACTTCGACTTCCACTTTCGCTTCCACTTCCACTTCCACTTCCACTTCCACTTCCACTTCCACTCCATCCATCCATCCATCCATCCATACATCCATCCATCCATCCATCCATCCATCCATCCATTGTCGTGTGTCACTAAACTTGGTTCACTTCGGTTGGCGCCGCCGTAGAAAGAGAGGGGGGGGGGGGAATCTCTCCTGACGGTCACGTGTCCTGACGCGATGCCCTGACGCGAATTTAACATTTTTTACCCATTACAAAAAGTGTTCAACGCCGCTAAAGAAGTTTTCACTTCAAAAAAAAAGGGGGTGTTACTAGACCGACATAGAATCCAAAAATGTGATCAAAAAATTTTTTGTCTGTGTGTCTGTCTGACTGTTTGTTCAGGCATCACGCAAAAACTACCGGTTCGATTACGATGAAACTTGGTATAATTATTCTTTAATATCCTGGGCACCACACTGGGTAGGTACTTTTTATCCCGGAAAAGTGTATACAATAAAAAACAAACTTAATTTTGCGGTTCGATCCCTAGACCTGATTACTGTAGGTACTAACCGCAAATAATAAGTTTGTCGTAGGTTACGTCACCCGCAGTGGAGTTATTATTATATATAGCCTATTTCACATCACGCTGCGACTCTTCGGAGCCGAGCAGAAAGAAAAAGTCAGAAAGAACGCCAAGCGAAAACGAAGTAATAGCGCGGGCAGGCGATGCAATGCGATGTGTCGGGGGAACCAAACATTCCACGCGGACGAAGTCGCGGGCAGAAGCTAGTCTTAAAAAAAAGACGGGTTGCACTCCGGGAGTGCCGGCAGAAGTGAATACTTGAATATTAACGTTGAAATAAATCAATTATGAATTGAATTAATATAACAAATTTTTTTCACTATTTCTGCGTCACTTTTTTCATTAATAGATGCACTTTGTTCAATTTCCATATTTTAAACACT
Source organism: Amphipoea lucens (assembly GCA_947508005.1). Lineage (NCBI taxonomy): Eukaryota > Metazoa > Arthropoda > Insecta > Lepidoptera > Noctuidae > Amphipoea > Amphipoea lucens. The sequence continues at coordinate 15,863,597 of OX382370.1, forward strand.
TTATACAACATTATTTTTAGTATATGCGAAACCCGAAACACGTGTCTAGTATTTTTATGTAAAGAATCTATGTACAAAATTTCAAAACTGTATCATGAATAATCACCAAGTTATAAGCTTGTTATGTTACCTGTTTGTCCGTCCAAACACATGGTCTCCCCCACCGCGTGCCTAAACGTACCGCGCGGCGATTGTATTGTAATTAACTATTATAACATTTTGTGGTGATAACATTTTCCATCATACTTGCAGGCTTTGGACTGTCGTAATGGTCAAGTGTAGGTAGTTATTATAATGCAGCCGTAAGCTACGAATAAGTAATTACTTATTCGTAAGCCGTAAGTGATACAATGTAGTCAATGCGATTTGTTCAAAGTGGATGAAAAGTGTTAAACATCGCATTACTTAACCACAGCAGGCTGTAGGTACAGATAATAACTTTCTACAATTAACCATCTTGGCGTGTTTAAAAATGTTAATCATCACGGCAAAGCATTGTGTTCTGTTCAAAGCACTCTGATTGCTCCTCGTACCACCGCACTGCCACGGATACGTTATCACTGTTATCGTTGTTTCTGTGTACTGGACGTTTGTGTATGAGTACATGGTTACACGACACTTTTTACATACGATAGGTAAGTACACGATCAACCGAAACACAACTCGGCCTCGGCGGCCGCGCGCTCGCGATTATGCAGTTGGACCCACGCGACACGTGCGCGCCAACCAGTGGTACCCGGGAGACTGAGGTTGCTGCACCCGGGCACCCCCGCCCCGGTCGCCCCGCTCGCTGTGCGTCCGCGCCGCGCCATTGTGCGCGTATGGTAGATAACTACCTACTTAGTCGCTCCTCGGGGCACAGTATAATATACTCGGGGTGTCCAACTATTAACCTTTTTTAAATATTTTTGGGCCAAAATATAACATGGGGTAAAAATTATTGGAATCGATTCAGTTACTTATTCTGAACAAACTATATTCAGGTTTCGCATATACTAAAAATAATGTTGTATACACGAATTTTACGAATACACAGCAGTGTGGCTACTACACAGACGGTCGAGCCATCAGCTGTCCATCCATCCATCCACATCCACATCCACGTCCACCATCACCGTCACCGTCACCGTCACCGTCACCGTCACCGTCACCGTCACCGTCACCGTCACCGTCACCGTCACCGTCACTGTCACCGTCACCGTCACCGTCACCGTCACCGTCACCGACACCGTCACCGTCACCGTCACCGTCACCGTCACCGTCACCGTCACCGTCACCGTCACCGTCACCGTCACCGTCACCGTCACCGTCACCGTCACCGTCACCGTCACCGTCACCGTCACCGTCACCGTCACCGTCACCGTCACCGTCACCGTCACCGTCACCGTCACCGTCACCGTCACCGTCACCGTCACCGTCACCGTCATCGTCACCGTCACCGTCCGTCCGTCCGTCCGTCCGTCCGTCCGTCCGTCCGTCCAACCGTCCGTCCGTCCGTCCATCCATCCATCCATTATCATGTCTCAATTGGTTCACTTTGGTTGGCGCCGCCGTAGAAAGACGGGGGGAGGGGAAATCTCTCCTGACGGTCACGTGTCCTGACGCGATGTCCTGACGCGAGTTTAACATTTTTTCCCCATTACAAAAAGTGTGCAACGCCGCTAAAGAAGTTTTCACTTCAATAAGTTGAAAATAAGCTTTATTTAAGATGGGTAAACGCTATTTTTAACTAAAGTTGCAGTTACCAAATTTTCGGGAATTTCACGTAAAATCCCAAAATAAATAGTCTAACTTTAATTCATGTATTCCAATTATAATGTAATGTATGATACAACGGTTAGTTTAAGGATCGTAAATATAATTCGAATACATGGATACTAGACTATTTATTTCGGGATTTTACGTGAAAATTCCGAATTTGGTAATAATTGATAGTTTATTTAATAAAAAATAGCCTTTACCCATCTTAAATAAAGCTTATTTTCAACTTGTTTAAGATTTTTCCCGAATTCCGGGAAAAAAAGTGTCGTCGTAAGGAAGTCTCCACTTTCTGTCTCTGTTCTCTGAAGTCATCATCATCATCATCATTTCAGCCGAAAGACGTCCACTGCTGGACATAGGCCTCCCCCAAGCACCTCCACTTCGACCGGTTTTGTGCTTCTCGCATCCAACGAGTTCCTGCGGCCTTCACAAGGTCGTCGGTCCACCTTGTGGGAGGCCTTCCAACGCTACGCCTTCCGGTACGCGGTCGCCACTCCAGAACCTTTCGGCCCCATCGGCCATCTGTTCTGCGAGCAATGTGCCCTGCCCACTGCCACTTAAGTTTGGCAATTCTTCGGGCTATGTCGGTTACCTTGGTTCTCCTGCGGATCTCTTCATTTCTGATTCGATCCCGCAGGGAAACTCCAAGCATAGCCCTCTCCATTGCCCTTTGGGTGACTTTCACCCCCTAATGTTCTCTGAAGTGTAGGTAAATAAACTCAGCCTATTCCAATCACTGATTATGACTAAATGAATCATGGAACTATCAGAAGAAGTAGGAAGAATATGTTTTACCTGCATGTAGGAAGTCCCTCTTCATTAAAACTACATTCGCCATACATACAGTAGTTCAGACAGTCTGACACTTCGCATCTATCACCTACATAATCTCTTGTGCATTGACAGACCGGCTCAGTCTTCTCATTTAAGGAACAGTTACCGTTGTTCAGACAAAAACCATGACACGCGGACATTTCACATCTTTCCCCTGAATAACCGGCATTACATCTGAAATAGTAATAGTGTCACACAATCATGGTTATTTAAACAAAATTTAACAAGAAAACAGAGAAAAAGGAAAAATTGGGAGCAGCGGTGGCCTGGTGGTAACGGCCCTGACTTACGTATCGTAGGTCGTTAGTTCGATTCCAAGCAGGCATTTTACTTTGTCTAATTAATTTCGTCATCTCTGCACTCAAAACGGTGAAGGAAAACATCGTGAGGAAAGCGGCATGTCTTCTCTCTAACAAAAATTTCGAAGACATGTGACAGCAACCAACACGCACTGGGACAGTGAGGAGCATTACGGCCCACTCCCCTTTCATAGAGAGGAGGCCTGTGTCCCAGCAGTGGGAACGTTAGAGGCAGATTATGCTTATGTTTAACTAAGGAAACCATCAGAACTAGAAAATATTTTACCTGCATTTAGGAAGTCCCTCATGGTTGAAGCTGCAGTCACCTTGCAAACAATAGTTCTCGCAGACTGAAACATCGCATCTTCCGCCGATGTAACCAGGTGTGCATTTGCAAACAGACGTCTCACTAACTTGTATACCGTGAACACAAAACAGTTCGACAACTGTTGTAGATTCTGTTGTCTGTTCTGATTCAGTTATGTGTTGAATATTGAGGGAGTTGCCGGTTACTGTGATTGTTGGTATCAGACTCGACAGTGCTTCGCAATCCTGAAGTTCCTGAATTTGATCTTTTATTTTGTAGTTGGCGGCTATACCGAGTGGTGTTTCATTATAGAACTTAGTAATCTCTTTTATCTCTTCAGGATTCATCATGTTTTTTGGCATTTGCCAAACGGTTTTGTAGCTCACGCTACTGTTCATCCAGTATAAGTAACCATTTGAAACAGTCAACTCTTTTGGATTAGACAGATACGTATCACGTAATGCAATATAATTCTCGATTTCACCATCCAAACCCATACTGTTCAAAAACCGAGTTTTAACACCGTCAAAAAGAAAAACTCTCCGTGTTTGTGGGTCCATGGCTATGCTCAATACTGGCAAACCTCGGTACATAACTTCTCTCTCGGAACCATTAAAACGAGCTCTTTCCATGTATCTGTCTATATTGTCTGTAATGTCTGTGTTGGCCCAGTAAATGTACCTGTAAATGAAATGACACTATTGAATATCACAAATAGTAACAGATTTTGATTTTTAAACTGTCATTGCTAACGTACCCTCTACAGCTATCCACGGTAATATGAGTGGGGATCTGGTGATCCATCTTGACTAAAAGATTTCCGTCAACATTTTGATTAAATCCGGGTTTTAATGAAATCCAATTAATGCTTTTTTCATTAGTATCCGTAAAGAATAATGTGTCCGTTGCCGGGTCGAACGCAATACTGTGAATGTTACTACCAACTCTTTTGATGAAACATCTGTTTTCCTTGGAAAATAAATTATAACCACATATAGCGTCGTTGTTGCTCTGTTTGTCGACGTACAGCATCATATTGTGAACTTCATCGTAAGCTAACGCTGAGAGGTTTTTGGAGTTAAAACGTACGGTATCTGTTTTGGATCCATCGGTATAAAATACGAGGTTATCCCCTAGGCTCACGGCGATGTCTGAAACAAGAGAGAAAAATATTTAACGAAACGAACTGAAAGCTAAATGAACCACTACACTATACTGATAAGAAATATTCATGAGTGCTATCAAGATATTTCCAGGACAGAAACGGTTAAGATTAAAAAAATATATATAGTAATCATAAACTAATTTGAGCACTAATAGTCATTCAAGACGGCTACATGACCTAAAGTGCGGTCACTGTCGGACTGCATAGAAAAGAAAGAGAAGATCGGTGCCCTGAACCCGCTGCTCGGTATTAACTGTTAATTATTTTCTCGGATTATTCCACTTTGCCCCACCGGCCGCCCCACTGGTGGGGCAAAGTGGAATGTCAAAAATTTTGCAGTGGAATCTGCCCCACTAAATCGAAATAGTGGGGCAGATTCCACTGCTTTAAAATCCTGTTGGATTCTGTCCCACTAGGGTTGGCGCCTTAGAATAAACGTACAAACATTTTATTTTCGCAAATTTTGTATTTCCTAGTTGTTTTTGGAAGGATAAGGAATGTAAATCGAATATTCTGGTTCTGCATAGATTTAACCATGGACAGTGTTATATTTCATATAAAACATTAACGAGTGTAAATAAACTGGGGAGTTTTTTTTTGCAAATCTTTTTATTTGGTTTATTATGTCAATCTTCATCATCTGGAGTAGGGCGGCCGGTGGGGCAAAGTGGAATAATCCAAACCATTCAGTTATCTTTTCTTCTGATAGATAATAAGGGTAAAACAGCTGCACTAAGTGCTACTTGTTTTCGCAAAAATTTTCTTTTTTTTTTTCTTTTTTTTGCCACTGCCTCAAAATTCGATTGAAAAGTGTGGTTCCCATTCCGGAATCTGTGATTTTACTACAGAAAAAAAAGCGGTGTAAACTTCTGTTGACTTTGTATTCATAACAGCGTACACGAATAGCACAATATTTGTTGTGTTGAGAGCTACCCCAATCACCATGCAACGTATACGTCTTTTTTTTGTTTTTGAAACGATTTTATGTAAGCTTATTAATGTGTGATTTTAGTTGATTTTATTTTAGTTAAGTTGTTTCTTATTTATATATGTTAATCATAAGACTGTATTATGCCATACCAAATGATGATTAATGTGTGATTTGGAATAGTTAAATAGTTAGAATAAATAGCATTTCGTTTTCTATTTACGGTGACGAATCATGCTCAGTTTATGATTTTAAGCTTAAATAAAGTAGTAAAAACAAATCTAGTTGCCATTAATAAACAAATATTTAATTTAATTTATAATCGCATAATATCTGTGATTTTAAAAGTTTAGTGTACATATGTAGTTATATTTTATTAATAAAAATTTGCGCAAACAAAATGTTTGTACGTTTATTCTAAGGCGCCAACCCTAGTGGGGCAGAATCCAACAGGATCTTAAAGCAGTGGAATCTGCCCCACTATTTCGATTTAGTGGGGCAGATTCCACTGCAAAATTTTTAACATTCCACTTTGCCCCACCAGTGGGGCGGCCGGTGTGGCAAACTGGAATAATCCATTGTCTGGATTATTCGACGTTATTGTGAAGTGACGAAATATTGTTTAATCTAAATTAAAATAGTATGAAGTAGCAATAATTGTGTTTTGTGCTCGCATTTTACCCTGATGACGCCCACTAAGCCCGCAACTACTGATGACGATGTCGACGAGAACAATGCTTCTCCGACATCAGAAGTGGGATCGGTGCAGGTACAAAACGTGAGCGAACGGACGATGGAAAATGACGGATGGCGCGCGTTATTTGAAGCGCAACAAACCAGCATGAGGCTACTCGTGGAGGCGCTAACCAACCCGCCGAATATCGAGAATAAGAGCATCACGCTGCCTAAATTTCAACCGGAAGATGCAGACACTGACGCCCGGGCCTGGCTGGCAACGGCGGACATCTGCTTATCGGATCGTGGTATACAGGGAAGTAAATTAATCCTTATACTTAGTAAAGCTATGAAAGGCTCAGCCGCAACGTGGTTTTCTCAGATAACTTTTCCTAATATGAAATGGGTAGAATTTAAGGAAATTTTTCTTTCTCGATTCGATACATTAGAAACATGTGCAGCGACGATATTAAAGATGCTTACTAGTAAACCACAAGAAGGCGAATGTCTTGCTGCATATGCAAGCCGTTTATTTACTTTACTCATGTCACGATGGAATAATATAAACAAGGATGAAATGGTCGTACCTTTAATACTTGCACATATGGCGCAAATCGAGCCAAGGTTACAACGCAATATTTTTTCTGAAGAAATAACTACCCGCTGTAAAATGCAACGTGAGCCAATGGCTTTTTCTTATCGCAAGCGGAGAACTTATCAAGAGATAACGAAGACCGTTGCAAGCACTACGCAAGATAATAAACGACCTAGGTTAAGTTCTGTTTCAACAAAATGTTACGCTTGTGGAAAGCTTGGTCATAAGTCTTTTGAATGTTCAGTCGATCGCATGACAAGCAGCAAACAACCCTGACCTCTGAGCGCCCCAACACGGCCGTTGCTACGCGGGCCCCTGTGACTTGCGACAAGTGTGGTGTTGAGGGTTATGTGGCATCGCGGTGCTCAAAAACAGGGCCAGTTGCGAACAGCAGCACACAGCCCGCCGCCGCGCCCAGCGTTGTGAAGCGAGTGGATACTGTGCAGCAGTCTGACGCAACTGTCTAATAAAAAAGAAACTATGAAACGTGTACTAAACATAATGGCGGCTATCGCTGTCTCGCTTTAACATGTGCAGTCTGCGCATAGTCTGTGTAATTTTTTTGTTACAGTATCCGGCGATAAATATTGCACATCGACCTTTGGAAAGAAACAATCGGCTAATTTCGGCTTCGTAGTGCGTTATCTCTGTCGCACACTACCTATGTGACGTTAACTGACGTTTTGCCAGTCGTTGTTCAAGTGCGATAGAGTGCGGTCGCGTCCAGTTCAAAATATATATCTAGAGTTGTTAACACCCCCAAATTTAAATAATTTAAAGTTGTACTATGGCATCTTTAGGAAAAATAGGGGAACCTTTTTATTTTACCCCAACCTAAAGCAATCATTTATAGAAAAATTGGTGTATTTTATACAAAGAATTATCAAAAGAAGCAAATCATAATTGTTTTAACAGCTCCTAATAGATACCGGACTGTTTGTATTTCGTGCGACAGAGATAACGCTCTACGAAGCCGAAATTAGCCGATTGTCTCTTTCCAAAGATCGATGTGCAATATTTATCGCCGGGTACTGTATGTTGGTATTCAGTTTTAGTACAAGTTTCATACAAGCGACGTTTTCAACTTTTTCTATGGGACTTCCGTCTCTTCTTACACATTACTTACTCTATGGTGTGCAGTATGGAACCTGTCACCGGGATAATTACGCAACTTGGTGAGCAGTTCTCATTTTGCTTTGATTCCGGTGCTGATTGTTCCTTAATTAAAGAGAGCGTCTCTCGTAAGCTTGTTGGTACATTGCAGCGTGCAATTGTTACTTTAACTGGTGTAGGAAAATCTAGTGTATTATGTGACTCACAAATTTTATCGAGGGTCGCTCTTAGTGGTCATGACGTACAAATTTTATTTCACATTATGCCTGATGACTACCTGAATAACGATATTTTGATTGGACGCGATTTGTTGGCCTTAGGTTTGTCAGTACATATATCGAGTGATAAACTTACTGTAGTTGAGAAGCCCTCTCTAGTTAATATCTGCAACGTAGGTAACGCAGTGGCCGACTTTCATGACGTGGATACCGATATACCTGATGACCTTAAACCACAACTAATAAAACTTCTAAGCTGCTTTAAGAATTCATTGTTGAAGGCACGCCTACTAGTAGAGTAAAGACAGGTGAATTAGAAATTAATTTATTAGATCCTAGCAAAATCGTGCAACGGCGGCCTTATCACTTGAGCCCTGAAGAGCGAGTGATAGTACGTAATAAGTGTAGTGAACTATTATCTGCTGGAGTTATTAGACCAAGCAAATCGCCCTTCTCTAGCCCAATAATCTTAGTAAAGAAGCGCGACGGCACAGACCGAATGTGCGTAGATTACCGAGAGTTAAACTCTAATACGAATACGTTGGGAGCGACTAGGTATGCGAAGGTATATTTGGTTTATTTGATTGTAATAGCCTAATAAACCAAATATACCTTCGCATACCTAGTCGCTCCCAACGTATTCGTGATACTTACACTCATAGTCTATTCGCGCCGAAGCGGTGCAGAACCAACGCAGAAGAACGAGCTCCTTTGCGTCGACTAATGATAAGTTACAACGATAATTTTGCTGATATTGACATAATTATTTGCGTTGTCACTCGCACAGTTTAAAAATTGTATTTCTAAAAAATCTATTCAAATAGATACTTACCACATAGTTTTAGTTGTTATATTCGCACATTTAGTTTTTGTCACATGTTATTTCACCAAACCTAGTTAATCTATGATAGAAAATAATTGTTTGTTAAGTTTGCTTGGAACTATTTTTACTGTTGTATTAATTTGTGGATAACGATGCTGGTTGCGTGATTAATTCTTTAATAAAATACCTGTACCTAAATATTAAGCATTGCGCAATTGTTTGTTATCCTGAAGAAATAAAATAAAAATACAGTTCCCGACCGATACCCCTTACCTCTAATCGGAGATCAAGTTCAAAGGTTATCAGGCGCGCAGTTTTATGGGTGTGTAACGGTTGATATAATAACAAAAAATCTAACGTTCACTTGACCTAATTTTAGTTAATATACTTTTGTTTAATATAATGATTAGTTGAGCTAATGAATTTTTGATATAATTTCATTTTACCTAATTTCTTATGATATCATGAACTTTTCCTATAATGCTCATTTAACATAATATTCATTTAGTATATTATTCATTTACTATAATATTCATAATCTCTAAGTAACTTTTAATATAATTTAAGTTTTTTTTTTCTTCGCTTTATACCCTATGCACCTGCCACCTTCAACTATTTTTACCAGGAGAAACTGGATGCAATCTGGACTTTAGGGCACCCCGACTCGGACAGGTTAGGTTAAAAGGGGATGGCGGGGTCGTGTGAGCGAGCGAAGCGAGCGAATAGACCCTGCCATCCCCTTCGTGGTTATTTTTTTATAAACCACCCAGAAGTAGGAGCCCCGCGAAGCGGGGCTCCGTCGACTAAGCCCCCCCACGACCATGCATAGAATATTTTAAAGTTTGGTTTTGGTGCCATTTGAGTTAGGTTAGAACTGTGACCATGAAACATGAAAATTAGGTCAAAAGAACATTAGGTCAAATGAACGTTATATAAAAAGAATATTATGTATGTTGAAAATTATATGAAATGAACGTTATACTAAATGTTATTATATTAAAGGAAAAATATATTATATAAAACATTAGGTCATATGAGTTTAGGTTATTTGATATTATAGCATATGAAAATTATATTATATGAACGTTATTTCAAGTGAAATTAGTGCATTTATTATTATACCAAACATTACACACCCCAGTTTTATACGTGTCTTGACATTGCTAGTGGATTTTATCAAGTTGCTTTAAATGTAGAGTCTAATAAAAGAGAAAACCGCATTCATTACCCCGGATGCTCATTATGAGTTTGCTGTCATGCCGTTTGGCCTACGAAATGCTCCTTCTGTGTATCAGAGAGCTATTAATACGGCTCTAGGTGACCTAGCGCACTCTTACGCAATCGTCTACATGGACGATCTAGTTATACCCGCGTTTAAAACTCTTAGTGATGCTAGATTTTCGTTCAATATGAAAAAATGCGCCTTCCTAAAGAGACAGGTTCAGTTTTTGGGGTATGAAATATCAGAGGGTGAAATCAGGCCTAACCCCCGTAAAAAACCGCGTTGACTAGTTCCCTACCACCACAAACCATCACTCAACTCAGACAATTTTTGGGTTTAGCGTCCTACTTTAGGCAGTTTGTCAATAACTTTTCGCTTAAAATGGCACCGCTCTACCGTCTATTAGCTAACAATAATTCTAAAATAACTTGGACCACAGAGTACGAAACAATTAGACAAGACATAATATCGGTATTGACTTCATCCCCGGTTCTGATGCTTTTTGACCCAGAATTACCTACAGAGTTACATACGGACGCCAGTAGCGAAGGTTACGGCGCGATCCTCTTCCAAAAAGCTGGTACAAAATTACATCCGGTAGAGTACTACAGTAAACGCACTACGCACGCGGAGTCTCGATACCACTCTTATGAGTTAGAGACACTAGCAGTTGTAAACTCGGTTAAGCATTTTCGCCATTATTTGTATGGCAGGAGTTTCACAGTCGTTACTGACTGCAATTCTCTGAAAACCTCGAGAACTAAAGTAGACTTAACCCCTAGAGTGCACCGGTGGTGGGCTTTCCTCCAGGGTTTTGATTTTGACAAACAGTACAGGGAGGGTAAGAGAATGGCCCACGTTGACCTTTTCTCAAGAAATCACTTACCTGAGGCGAACAGCACCACCGTTAGCGATAGACATAGTTTATTCATCAACTCAGCCTATCGCAGTCCACTGCTGGACATAAGCCTCTCCCAGACTGCGCCACAACACCCTGTCCTCCGCCTTCCGCATCCAGTCGACCCCAGTCACCTTCTTTAGGTCGTCCGTCCATCTAGCGGGGGGGGGGGGCGTCCTACACTGCGCTTGCCGGTACGCGGTCTCCACTCCAGGACTCGCCTGCTCCACCGGCCATCAGTCCTTCGACAGACATGGCCAGCCCACTGCCACTTCAGTTTGCTTACTCTGCAAGCTATGTCGGTAACTCCGGTTCTTTTCCGGATAATTTCATTCCTGATTTTATCCTTCAAAGAGACTCCGAGCATAGCTCGCTCCATAGCGCACTGAGCGACCTTGAATTTGTGGACCAGCCCGACCGTCAGTGTCCACGTTTCAGCACCGTATGTCATGACGGGCAGGACGCACTGGTTGAAGACCTTAGTCTTCAAACACTGCGGGATAGGCGACGAGAAGACTTGACGGAGTTTTCCAAATGCTGCCCAACCCAACTGGATCCTTCTGTCAGCTTCCTTCTCAAAGTTGTGTCTACCGAGCTGAATGACTTGCCCTAGGTAGACATACTCCTTCACAACTTCGAGAAGCGACCCTTCGATGTGGATTGGACTCGGCAAGACGTGCGAATTGTACATGACTTTCGTCTTGTCCAAATTCATGCCGAGGCCAACACGCCGGGAGGCTCCATTTAGGCTGTGAAGCATTTGGTCTAGCTGTTCCAACGTCTCTGCCATTATGACGATGTCATCGGCAAATCGAAGATGGGAGATGTACTCGCCGTTAATGTTGATACCCTGTCCAGTCCAGTCCAGCGTCTTGAAAACGTCTTCCAACGCGTTGGTAAACAATTTAGGGGATATTACATCCCCCTGTCTCACCCCCCTGAGCAATTGGATGGGGCTGGTTTTCTGATTCTGGATCTGGACAGTCATCGTTGCAGCGTCATACAAACATCTCAACACTTCGATGTAGCGCCAGTCAATTCGACATCGTTGCATAGAGGCCAGAACTGCCCATATTTCGATGGAGTCGAAGGCTTTCTCGTAGTCCACAAATGCCATACACAGCGGCTGATTGTACTCCTCGGTCTTCTGTACAATTTGTCGAACAGTATGGATGTGGTCTACGGTACTGAAGCCTTTCCGAAAACCGGCTTGTTCTGGCGGCTGGAACTTGTCAAGTCTCCTGGCGAGACGGTTCTTGACGACCCTCGAGAACAGCTTGTATACGTGGCTCAGAAGTGAGATGGGTCTATAGTTCTTCAGTAAGGATTTGTCACCTTTTTTGAAGAACAGAACCACCGCACCTCTGCTCCACGCCTCGCCTCGCATAGTTTATTATTTTATTATTATTATTAGCCTGTGACGTCCCACTGCAGGGCAAAGGCCTCCCTACTCTCTTTCCACCTCTCTCTGTTCAAAGCTGCTAAGGACCAGTTCTTGTTGAAGGAGTCCAGCTCATCCCGCCATCTCCGTCTGGGCCTGCCACGATGTCGTTTACCATTAAGAGGAACCCATTGGGTCGTAAGTTTGGCCCACTGTTCGTCTGACATGCGGCAGATGTGTCCAGCTCAGTACCATTTTAGCGTGGCAGCTTTCCAAGTGACATCAGTAAGTTATCTTTGAGATGGAACGGATGGTCGTATTCCTAACCCGGTCTGTTAATTTGATACCCAGAATACTCCGTTCCATAGCCCTCTGGCAAACCTCGAGCGTGGGGGATCCTGCCGTTTTGCCGAAAAGATTTTGCCAAATTTTCATTACCCAAACAAATTTTAGCAACCTTTTTTATACCAATGTAATATTTGGAATAATTTTAGTACGCACATTTTCATTTGGTCAAATGTTTACTCGGCAGAATATTACTTGGAATAATGTCATTAAGGCATTTGGTCTTTAATCAAATGATTTATTACAGCAAACAATCTTTACACAATGAACATTATTTTAATAAAATTTTCGCTGTGAAAAAAAAATACAAAAATATTTTTTTTTTTGGGAATTATATAATTAAAAATGGAGAATTATAAAACGAGCGAATAAAAAAAAACTTAGCGACTGACTCCGTCGACATAGGATGCAAGAGCGAGCGAAGGGCACCCCGTGGTTAGGTTTGGTTAGGTTACTTTAAACCCTTTACATAGAAATAGGGGCCCCGCGAAGCGGGGCTCCGTCGACATAGGATGCAAGAGCGAGGGAAGGGCACCCCGAGGTTAGGTTTGAAAAATATGTTATACCAACTGAAATATTTGACTAGATAAAAAATGGTAAAAGTACTAGTTGGTGAACAAGTTATTGTTCAAACGTTCACTTGCCAAACATAGGTTTTCGTAACAATTCTTTGTAAAGAGATTTTTTGGTAAGTAATAATTTGGCAAATGAAATTATGCGAAAATTTGTTTGGGAAGTGATAATTTGGCAATTTATTTTCGGTAAAACAAGGGAGACCCCGAGCGTGGACCTCTGCTGATTTGTCAAAGACCATGTTTTACCACCATATGTGAGGATGGGAAGTATGCACACGTCAATGAGTTTTCTCTTAAGGGACAAAGGAAGATCACCCTTCATTAGGTCTTTTATGGCCCAATAGGTCTTTCAGGCATTTTCGGTGCGTCTTGCAACTTCTTTGTTTTGTCTTACCTGGAAAGAGACTATTTGACCAAGATAGAGATATCTACTCATCAACGTATTCAACCTCCCCACCCACCACAGTGATCCTGCGATGCGCGCTGTTCGTCATCAACTTGGACTTTGACATATTCATCTGAAGTCCGACCTCTAGGCTTGCCGTGTCAAGATCGTCTACCATCTGTGTCAACTCGGAGGCTGAAGACGAAAAGAGCACAATATCGTCAGCGAAACGGAGATTAGATAATCTCTTATGGCCGACCATAATGCCCCTTTCCGTGCAGCCCGCTGCCAGCATTCGGAAGACTTCTTCCAGCACAGCTGTGAATAGTTTCAGAGACAGCGGGTCGCTTTGCTTAACTCCTTTCTCTATCTGGAAGGACGGTCCTGTCATGGAACTGATCTTAATCGCTGCAGTACTGTTCATATAAATAATTTTTAGAAGATTAATGTAAGTGGTGTCTATGTCTTGATTTTGCAGCGCGTTAAAAATTGAGCTATGAGTGATACTATCAAAAGCTTTTGAATAGTCCACAAAGGCGATATAAAGTGGGAGCTGGAATTCTATTTGTTTCTCGATAATTTGGTTGGTGGTCAGTAGTAGAGAGGCCGCGGCGAAATCCGGCCTGTTCGGGAGGCTGTTGTTTGTCTAGTGATCCTGATATTCGGTCTTTGATTACTTTAATAAAGGCTTTGTACAGGTGCGAAATCAGACTGATAGGGCAGTAATTATTAATGTCCGTTTTGTCACCCTTTTTATGGAGGAGGGTAATTAATGAGTGGCAAAACTTGTGTGGTAGAATTCCGGTTTTTAAAATGCTGTGGAAGAAATTCGTAATATGTGGAAGAAGAACCGGCTCTCCTATTCTCAAGGCTTCCGTCGATATGCCATCGTCGCCTGGGCTCTTGCTGTATTTCATGCCCCGTAGTGCCTTGTGAACTTCCCAACCTGCAAATGGTGGAATGTGATCGGAGCACGAATACGTTATTGTGTTAGGTTGGAGGGTCGGCTTCTCACTGTAAAGATTTCTGTAAAATTCGGTGCAAATGTTTAAAATTTTGTCTCTATCGTTCTGCCTCGCACCTGAACAATCCCTAAGACAGGCAATAGTAGGTCGTCCTTTGCTTGAAATTCCCTGTTTTGCTGATTTTAAAGATGTATTTTGTTCCAAAGCAATCTTGATGAGGTGTGTATTGTGGTTTCTTAAATCTTTACGGATACTACGCTTTACAAGTTTATCTGCAGCGGTGTGCGCTGTGGTGTACATGGCTAGTTTGTGTCTCTCTTCGATCAGTTGTTTTGTTTGGTAGCTTAATTTACTGTCTTTATATTTGTTTGTTTTTATTTTGTTACTGACCTTTTTTATAACCTCTTTGATATTGTCATATTGTGTTTGAACATTATCTCATAGTTTAGGTAGAGAAAATTATGTAGGAGAAAAACACGTCAATATCGCTGAGTTATCTTCGAATTGGTTACACGCGGAACAACGACGAGACCCGGAATACAATGAAGTTATTATAAACTCGAAAGCGATGATCTGGACTTAGAGAGTTGCAGAATCTATGAATTGCGATTTAAAGTGCTCTACAGAAAAATTCAAAGGAACAATCTCAACATTTGCCTACCAGTTGTACCTAGAGCTTTTCGTTGGTCGATAATAAATCATATTCATGAGTCCATTCTCCATTTGGGATGGGATAAAACCTTAGAAAAGGCATATCAACATTATTGGTTTCCCAATATGTCAATATACGTCCGAAAATTCGTTGAAAATTGCGTAACATGTAGAGTAGCTAAGTCGCGAAGTGGTAAACAACAGATAGAGTTACACCCCATACCGAAAACTAATATTCCTTGGCATACAATCCACATCGACGCCACAGGTAAGCTCAGTGGCAAAAATGATCAAAAGGAATACGTTTTTGTTCTTGCATGTAGACGCTTTTACCAAATATGTGTTACTCAGGCATTCCACAAGAATGAATACTGATAGTGCGATCAGCGCTCTCAAAGCATCCATTTCTCTTTTCGGGATCCCTGCACGCGTTATCGCAGATCAGGGTAGATGTTTTGCGAACAAAGATTTTAAGGATTTTTGTGCCAGTCATAATATTCAACTACATTTGATAGCAACCGGCTCTTGTCGTGCTAATGGTTAAGTACAGCGTATAATGAGTACACTCAAAAACATGTTAACGGTCATAGAAACAAGCTAAGGTAGGTCCTGGCAGGACACATTAGATGATGTTCAACTTTCCATAAATAGCACAATTCATATAGTAACCAAAGCAAGCCCCCTAGAATTGTTGATAGGTAGAGTAGCCAGACCTTTAAATTTATTGACCATAGACGATCACGAGGTTGAAGTAGATGTAGAAGAGATTAGAGAACAAGCTAAAAGGTTAATGAAAAATAGCGCATGTCTTGATAAAGCACGGTTCGATAAAAGTAAGGCAAAAGTCACTTCGTTTTCTGTAACCCAGTTTTAATTGGAAATCACGAACGGAATCAAACAAAATTAGATCCTAAATATAAAGGACCTTACGAGGTCATTGAAATACTAGACGGTGACAGGTATCATCCCAGGAGCATAAACTGTAATCGTGCATACAAGTATGCGAGAGACCGCTTACGTGCACTCCCTCTGTCCTATGTCCCAACTGAGTTGGATCCGTGTCTGTCGGATGACAATGATGGTAAGATCTTCGTACTAAATTTATTTTATTTAAAATTATTAGTTATCAGAGAGTGTGTGCATGTTTGTGTGGGTGGCGAATAGTCTCTTTATAAGATATCCTAGCAGCGTAGTAGTTTTTAAGGTTTAGTCAAGCTTTGTGAGAGGCGAGGTGGCCATTGAAAACTGAAATCAGTAGAATAAAGAGGCGAGGTGGCCATTGAAAAGTGAAATCAGTAGAATAAAGGGGGGTGGCCGTTGAAAAGTGAAATCAGTAGAACAAATGGCGAGGTGGCCATTGAAAACTGAAATCAGTAGAATAAAGAGGCGAGGTGGCCATTGAAAAGTGAAATCAGTAGAACAACCCAACTGGCAAAAACATGATTGTGCTATAATAGTGGAGACCACGTTCCTGTTTCAGCTAATAGTTCAATAAGGGTGCTGTAATATGTCGAATAAAAGTGGAGTAAACGTTTACTCGACGCGATTTGGGCACAAATTATTCGACTAATAGTGCTATAAAAGTCGTGTTACTGTGGAATAAGGAACATAATTGTGGAATAATTATCGAGTAAATGTTGCCGATTTGCTATAAATCGACATTTTTGTCAGTTAAAAGCAAATAAAATGCTGTTATTCCACAATTTTGCTCTGTATCAGTTATTACGGCACTGGTATTCCATTAATTTATGAATAAATTCATTCTTCGCCGAAACGGAACTTATATTGTCTGACATTAGAACAAACAATAATACCAAGGTAAAAATATAGAAGTATTGATATTGACAGCAATGTATTGTCTATTGAATTTTGCTAGTACCTAAATGATCAGCCAAAGTAACTTTATCGATGAAATCTTAGGAGTTATTTAACATATATTTGTGGGCCACGCTAATTATTAATAAAATAAAAGTAATAATTAACAAAATTTCACAAATTTTATCAAAATGTTAAATCAAGATCCATTATACGAGTTTAAGTAAATATATTGCTATTATATCACAATATAAGTCGGCTATTAGTCTAATAATTGTATAATGTTTCTCATTTATAGCACATAATGCAGCCATGTGTAGACATTTTGGGGTTCCTTAATTAAAACAAAAAACTGATGTTAAATAACTATTTTACTTAGAAGCAGGTGTGTAAGCATACTGAGTCCTAATACAAAAATTAACTACTTACTATTCATTTTAAAATAATTAAATAAAGTGGTAGGTACCTATGACTATCAAACAACACTCAATAAAAACGAATTACGTAATTTCATTCCTTTCAATAAATATATTAAATTGGAGAGCCCGTTCTTTTATTTTTAATCGATTAGAATAATCTCGATCTTGCTTATTACAAGCTTTTATTTAACTTGCAATGTATTTATGTATGTATGTAACTATGTTTGTTCGGGTGGAATCTTGCAACTCAATTTTGAAACATATCTTCCAGCGATTGAGGTGAAATTTTGTATACACGTTTAGTTTGGATGACGATGCATGGTTAGCTGTATGACGTTATTCTAAATCAGACATGGCGGAAAAAGATCGCTGTACGGATAGAAAATATTTGACATACCAAACTTGATACTTCACGCATTCTGTATGACTATGACTTACCCGAGGAAAGATTTTATTTAGTCATATTTTTTTTTGAAGTAAAATAGGGATTACTCATATTTTGTGCCGAGTTTGGGCTCGTTTTGTTAGTTATGTTGAGACCTTACGTCCGGACTTGATGGGGTGACCTGCAGGTGTACTTCGAAGACTGCTGCTGGAACTAATAGACGAGCTGAGCTAGGTGTGCCGAGTTTGGGCTCGTTTTGTTAGTTATGTTGAGATCTTACCTACAAAAAACAAGTGAAGGTCGGGAAACATTTGCCTAACGATAGCCAGTTAAAAAAACATGTTCAAGCGATTTTCGACCTTATTGACATTTATCAAAATACCGGTTTTTAATGAAGAAACAACGGTAGCGAACAAGAATGTGAGAAAAGCAAACCGAATTTTAAATGTCAATAAGGTTGAAAATCGCGTGAACCTGTTTTTTGTACTTGCTATCGTTAGGCAAATGTTTTCCGACCTTCATTTGTTTTCCGACCTTCACTTGTTTTCCGACCTTCACTGGTTTTCCAACCTTACGAATAAAATAAGCTTGTTTTAAATTATTTGTTTTCAATAAGCTCGTCCGCAAATTGTAAATACATAGGGTTTATTCCCGGTCGTTGGCAAGTACTTGAAATTAAGTAAATAGCATCTATTTTTATGAACATTTCACATTAACTACAATTTTTTTATTACAAATCAACGTAAGCTTTAAAAAAATACACGGCAAAAATTAAATAAAATTAGGCTCAAGTATCAAGTCGTGCCAGTTTACTTAAAATTTCGCCGCTTCGCGCATGTCGCTGTGTGTGTGAGCCGTGCACGTGTAGTACTTAGTAAGACTCAATACCTAAAATTGAAGCGCGTCAATTCGTAAACGCGTCCTTAACTTTGAATTGTGTAATTTGGCGTGATAAGCGTTAACAGCATTGGTTTGTAACCTGTATAGGAGAAGGCTAAATTCAAAATTAAACCCGGAACTGTCTTTCGTAAGCCACAAGCTTCAAGCTGTAAAAAGTGGCGCATTCCTCAAAACATCCAAGTCAAGGTGAGGCCGTGCCGAGGACTGAGTGGCATCAGGGTGTAACATGATGTGAACGTACCGCCTCAGGGCACCGGGGCGAACCCTGTTGTACAGAAGGTCTTCTTATTGAAGAGCTAGACTGTTCAAAATTAACCGGCAAACGGCCTTGCAACAATGATGCGTTGAATGAATGCGTTGACAGACTGAGAAACCTAAAACGTAAAAAATAAATTAAAAGTAAAAAAAACTTTTTTAAAAACAAGCTTTTATTTTTTAGATGTTATTTTCAGAGTTTTCAATGTCTGAGCCGTCACTGCAAACAGGGGAAATCTCTAGAGAACCGTTAGTCTTCGGTTTTCATTTTACTGGTTGATGGTAGGCAGCCAACGCGACGTCTTGTATAGGATGTAAAAGTTGTACGGAACCTCCATCACTTTTAGACATTTCAATTGACGGTGTTTGAATGTCAACCGTTGTGAGTTCTTTTGGGTCTATACACTTTATTTTCATTTTTTTAATCTGTTATACAACACCTAATTCAATAAATGTGCTATACCGGCATTCATAACGATTCAAGTTCAGTAACTGCAATATAAACACTTAACTGCGACTAATCGATTAAGCATGCTATTACAGATATTATGTTACTTTACAGTAAATAGGTAGCTTTTATTCAGCGAATTTGCTCTAGTATAGTAATTTCGAGTAGCAGCCATATAGTAGCTTCTTAAACATGAAACTTAGTAATCCGCAACTCTAATAGCGCTATTACTGCACTCTTATGTGGTATAAACGAGAAATGGCAGCTACTTTATGATCATTCTATAAATGCGCTATAAGAATATCGAGTAAACGTTTATTCGACATGGTTATAGCACTTAAAAGCGAAAAATGCTAATAAGTCGTAATAAACGCTTTTATACCACATTGTGGTTACTACGTAGCTACTACTCAACATTTATTCGATCTGTAGTCGAATAACTCATGAATTATTCGACTTTTTTGCTAGTTGGGAAATGGCGAGGTAGCCATTGAAAACTGAAATCAGTAGAATAAAGAGGCGAGGTGGCCATTTAAAAGTGACATCGGTAGAATAAGAGGCGAGGTGACCATTTAGATATTGTTAATAATCCAAAATGTGTAACGCATAAACGGCGAGGTGGCTGTTTCGATAGTACTGACTTAATTTAGTATGCACAATGGAGTCTATTAGGATTCAGATTCGATAGCGAAAGGCTTATTATTACTATAGGGCACCTATTTTATGAAAATATCTATACTTATAATAAATCTGTAGAAGTGAAAATTCTGTACATTGAAAATATCAAAAAAATAAAAGCAGGGGGTGTTACTAGACCGACACCGAACCCAAAAATGTGGTTAAAAAATGTTTGTCTGTCTGTCTGTTTGTTCAGGCATCACGCAAAAACTACCGGTTCGATTACGATGGAACTTGGTAAAATTATTCTTTAATATCCTGGGCACCACACTGGGTACTTTTTATCCCGGAAATGTATCTATCTATATAAATAAAAACAAAAGGCCCGACTGACTGACTGACTCATCAACGCCCAGCCCAAACCCTTGGACCTAGAAAGCTGAAATTTTACACAATGGTTCCCTTTAAAATTTAGACAAGGAATAAGGAAGGATTTTTTTTAATTCAACCCCTAAAAGAGTTAAATAGGGGATGAAAGTTTGTATGAAAGTCAGTCAGTTTTAAAGTTTGGATCTTCAAATGTTGTATTTAGGCTAACTATTGAAAATTAATTTATACGTGTCTCGGCGTTTTTGATAATTTCTCCCCCAAAGGGGGATGAACGACCTGACTGAAATATCAACGCACAGTCTAAACCGCTGGTCCTAGGGACATGAATTTTGGAGGGTGTGTTCTTTGTGAAGAGTAGGTATCGAATAAGAAGGGGTTTTTGAAATTCAACCTTTAAGATGGTGAAAAGGGGGGATTTTGTTTGTATGAAAATTCTTATTTCTTGAGTTAATAACCTTGAAACTTGGCACGAATACTTATCTAAGTAAATTATGAAGTTTGGAATTATTCGTTTTTCTAAAATACAGAGTAAATAATAAAGAGGTATCGGGGGGTGTCAAAATTTGTATGGAAGAATTTTAACGCCCTGTCCGATTAACTTGAAACTCAGTATTTATACTAAGGACTAAAAATAATTAATAACGTGTATCAGGGTTTTTCGAAAATCTACCCCTAACTGTGTGAAAAGAGGTAGATAATTTTAAAGAGGAGGATTTTACTGCGTGGCTTGATTAGCTCGAAAATTGGTATAAATAAACTTTGAGTCAAGTTAGTTATGAACACATCTTAAACGATTTTTCAAAATTCCACCCCTGTGGGGGTGAAAAGCGGGGATGCAGTTTATTTGAAAAATCTGATTCCTTTGTTCTATAATCTTAAAAATTGACCCGAATACTTATTTATCTAAATTACTTAATTACCTATAAAGATCATACCAACATACATTTTCGAAACTATTAGGGGAAAGTACGAATTTCACGCGGACGAAGTCGCGGGCAGAAGCTAGTTTTAAATAAAGTTGTGGCGCAGAAGATAAAATGTACACGATCTCCTTGGTCAGGAGTGGCCGAACAATAATACACCAATATCTCTTTCTTTTCTGCAGATAACGATGCATGCACGGCCTTCAACAGTTCAACATCACACGAGGGCGTGTAATACGTCAGGACGGCCGTGTCGGAGGAAGCTATGAGTTGGGTTGATTATTGTTTGCATGTGTAACGCACAATATTACTTGTTTACTTTGTAATTACTTTTAAAATTCTTAATGCAATTTAATTTCATTTGTTAACTGTTTCTATAACTTAAAATCCTTATTAATCTAATAAAAGTTATGAATATTGTAATTCAAGTAACGACCAATCAGAGCAGAGCACGTGCCTCGAGCGGGGTCGCGGCGCCATCTTTTATTTTAGGGAGGTGGACAGTTTTTGCGACACATTCTTACTGGGTGATAGCGACTGATCGGATCGTTGAGTTGAGTGTTAAAAAGTAAACTAAAAGTAAGATCGGTGCCCTGAACCCGCTGCTCGGTATTAACTGTTAATTATTGTCTCGACGTTATTGTGAAGTGACGAAATATTGTTTAATCTAAATTAAAATAGTGTGGAGTAGCAATAATTGTGTTTTGTGCTCGCATTTTACCCTGATGACGCCCACTAAGCCCGCAACCACTGATGACGATGTCGACGAGAACAATGCTTCTCCGACATTTATATACATATAATTATTCCATCTTATTCCTTATACGTCAAACCTACGACTCTCTATGACACATGCTTAAACGTTCGAATGGAATATGCCTTCAAATATTAGCGGCCTGTCTCGCAAGGAGGTCTCTACTACCTCCGTCATAGAATTAAGAAATCATGAATTAATCTGTGTAGGTAGTTTATATTAAAAACATTGAAGAATGAAAATTCTCCCCCTTTAAGCCGTAAGCTAAGTAGGTGAAAAATAAACTACGTGTCTCGTACTCACCCCAGGAGTGCGCCAACCCCACATACAGCGCTGCCAACGCCAGCACACACTGTGTTTTACACATTTTAAACTAGTAGCAGTACAAAGTTGTTTCAACAGGGGTAGATCCACCGCTGGTGATTGTTCTTTTGATTCTGAAGCCGAATGCTGGTTTCTCGCAAATTAAAAATAGGTTTTTAGGTGATAAGTGACTGGGAGATAAGAGTTCCCTGCATTTATATAACTAAGTGTGCATACACACACGTCGCGGTTACCTACGCGACGCGTGTTTCGCGCGTGTGTTATGTACCACCACAGAATACTTAAGAGTACTAGTACCACTCTGTCGGAAAGCTTTCGCCACAGACGCGTATTCTGTTTTCTGATTGAATAAATTCTCATGTAGGTAATAAATGTATGATGTTTTAAGTACACGAAGTAGCAGGGGATCGAGGGGGGGGGGGAGGGGGTTCAGTGGATCAGACCGGAATAAATCTATATTTCAAGGCGATAGGCGATAACCGCAGTCTTTCCACTCTGACTGCTCTCAGTCAGAGTCAGTCTTATTAACATCTTGTTTTTACCTTATGGAACGCAAATAAATGAATAAGTATAAACTAACGATCGACCCGTGTGGCTGTTATTAAGTACTAGCCACGAGCCCCAGAAAGTATGTTCGTTTCGTGAAATCAAAGACAACATTTTTCGTTACACGAAGCATAAAATGTAAACAAAGACATCGAAGCTACACTGGCAAGGAAATTGAATCTACCATCATTCCCAAATATTACTCGTTTAAATTCTGGGTACGTGCGTTAGTTATGAGTATGACACCACGGATGGGCCGTGTACCGTCCAAAAATCCAGACCCCTGTTAACTCAACAATTGTTTGTTATTGAAGTTCATGTGACGCTGGTTAATATTTATTTTTATTTATTTATTTATATATACTTTATTGTACACCACAAAAATACATACCTAACAAAAAAAAAAGATCGATCACTAAAAATAGACAATGGGCGGCCTTATCGCTTTCTGCGATCTCTGCCGGGCAACCCTGGAATGGACAGTGATTATGGTGTTGTCGTTAATATAATTTGATCAGTGGTTTAGATCAATGGTTCTCTATGTATGTACATACATATATCTGCGGGAGCTATAGTAACGTGTTGATTGGTAATGATAACCTCTGAGATATGTCGTTAATCTGCCGGCTTGTTAGTTATCAGCACAGCAGGTTACTGTGATAAGATTCTTGGGAGGATGTTAAAAAAAAAAGTTTAATTGCTGGATAGATTTTATAAGTTGATGATCAGAAAAGAAACAAATTATTAGATACCATAGTTTTAATCTAGAGGATATCATACAGATAAAGATATTTTAACCTAGACTTTTAACATCAAGTATTATCTTAGGTATATCAATCACGTAATTATGGAAATTCCAATTAAATTGACTTTAGCTTAGTCTTCTTAATAATAATACCATAAAAACAAAATAACTTCTTGATAAAAAGTAACAGACAATCAAACTTCTGAGTACCTACTAATAGATATAAAAATATCCCTTATTAGACATAGGGATAGGTACAATAATTAACACTGAGTATAAAATCAAATTCAAATACACAAACAAAACATAAAATAAATGAGATTCATGTATTACAATGGCACAAACGATTCCTTTCTCATGCTGTGCTTGACGGCTAGTCGGACCGCGCAGAGGCCTTTTGAAGTATACGTTGGGCATAGATTCTGGTAACCTGTTCACCGCACGTTGAATCTTTCGACAGTGTAGCCGAGCTAGCGGTATTACGAACGAAGCGAATTCCATTTTGCCCAGTAAGTATCGACTTTGCTTGTTGCCAACTCCATTTTTCGCTTCTTAGGATTTTTAGAATGGTTCTCTCTAGAGATTGTATTTTTTTTTATTTTTATCTTTTTTGAATTCTTTACGGTCTTTGAATTCTTTACGGGATCAGAATGAGTCTAAGCTTTTGAAGAGAGTATTATTCTGTGATTGGAGCAATTCAGCCTTAATTAATTAATATGTCCTTCAGTTATTAGTTACTTTAGATTTTCCTTAAAACAGGGCACTAAGGGGCGGTTTGTTTCATGTCCACTACGTCAAAAATGGCGCTAGGTAACTATCGTCAAACCAAAACGTTGTTGAGCACACAAATTCGAACATAATTATGGAGCAAATCGAGCAATGGATTAGCAATATCCTTCAAAATGTTTCAGATTAAGGTGATATGTTGAAAAAAATGTGGTTTTTCTATTGCGTGTAACTTGTTAAGTATGTGGAATAGGAACTTAACATTTTGGCATATGTTTTTTGACTCTTTGGTCTAGTAACATGTAAAAGGAATATACTATGTACACACAAACTAAAATATATATATACTATATACAAATAATAATAAAAAAAAAGACAGGAGTTCATTGGGCATCAAAAAATTCGTCCGCATCGCTGTCAATGGGATAAGTGCCCAAAAGGCTGGCAGCATTACCACGTTGGATGGCAATGCTTATTCTTTGGGCTAAAAATAGGCCAGCCCTCTGGTCACGCGAAGAGTGAACCAAACGCTTGGCGATATCGCGAAATATGCGATGAGCACTCGGACCCCAAGGCCCTAGAGTTTCAACCCCAAACGGCTCAAACATATAGCTCCCAATAAGGTTGTTAAATTTGCGTTGTTTGAGGTTTTCTGCTCCTGCAGCAGCCGCCCCAGCACCGCCCGCCGTGCTAGGAGGATGGGATGGCGCGAGGGTGTGTCGACACCCTCGCGCCACCCTCGCGCAGGATGCATCCCACACCAAAGGCCTACCCTACTTCCAAGGCATTATGGTCATTCCATCTGGCCTCTTCCCATCGTCACGTGCCAAGCCATTGGGTTCTAAAACAGCTGGCACTCCGGCGGTGACAAGAGCCCGACGGAGTGACAATAAACTATTCAATAAATTTTCCTCTATACAAAAAAATTGCAAAGTTATATCTATTTTTTTACTTTTTTATTCAATGGAATTTACTTTAAAACATAGAGAATTATTATATCCAAACTTACTCAAAGTAGTTTTAAATTTAATTCATTTATTTTGTTAAAAAAGGAGTAAATTCGTTTTGGCACATACGTCGTTTTATTCCGAGCCATCGCACACTATAGCCATGACTCTTCTTTTGTTTTTCAAAAGTAATTAATTGCATCACTTTCGCTCGCTTAGTAGGTTTTCGAGGATTTTAGATTTTCGACATAGAAAGAAAGAAAGAAAGAAAGAAAAAGCATTTATTGCGAATCGTACAGGATGCGCCTATTGCTGGAAAAAAAGCTTGTAATAAACTAATGGAATATTAGCTTATACCTCAACAGTTATAAACATTTTTGAGGTAGGTTTTTTTCCCCAATTCGACAGTAAATCAGCTAGAGTTAGGTTTCTTTTCACCGAGTCAAACGTAGGGGTGTTGGTGAAAGCGTCATTTATGGCAGCTTCACATCTAGTTCCCTCCTGATTGCCAACACATTGGCAGACTGGCTGATCTTCCTCGTTCAGGGAACAGTTACCGTTGTTCAGACAGTAACCATGACACGCGTACACTTCACATCTGTCCCCGGAATAACCGGCATTACATCTGAAATAACGATAATGACAAACATGTATTATGACCAGTGATCGGAATAGGCTGAGTACCTATATTTACCTAAACTTCTGAGAACAGAGACAGAAAGTGGAGACTTCCTTACGACATTTTTTTTTCCCGGAATTCGGGAAAAATCTATCTACATATACTTATAATAAATCTGTAGAAGTGAAAATTCTGTACATTGAAAATATCAAAAAAATTAATGGCAGGGGGTGTTACTACACTGCGAGGATCGCCCAGAGGACACGGTGGAGCATACGGTGGAGGTCTGCCCCGCATGGGCGGAGCACCGCCGTGCCCTCATAGAGGCGATCGACAGCGGCGGCGACCTCTCGCGTCCGGCCCTGGTTCAAGCCATGGTCCGGGGCGAGAGGGAGTGGGAGGCGGTCACCTCCTTCTGCGAAGCAGTCATGCTAGCGAAGGAGGTGGCGGAACGGCTGAGGGAGAGAGCCTCACACCCCAGCCGCCGCGGGAGACGCTCCGGGCGTCGGGAGCCGCGTGACGACTCCCGGCCACCGTAGGCGCAGGCCTGCGGACGGAGAGTAATGGGTAGCTCACCGTCCGATCAGGACCAGGCCCGTGCCGGACAGCGCGTACGTGTTCCACGCGCGCCTCAAAGAGATGTCAGCATAAAGGAAGGGGCCTGCCAGGGCCGAAGCCTGCCGGGGGTGCGGGATTGTCCGAAAGGGTTACCGCTACCCCGGAACATAAAGGGCTAAGGAAGGAACACGGATGGGTTTTAGTCAGTAAGAGTCTGACACTCCCTTCGCTCCACCCAGAGCGGGAGGGGTCATTTGATGATATCCCATCCAGAAAAAAAAAAAAAAGACGGGTTGCACTCCGGGAGTCGGCGGCAGAAGTGAAAACTTGAATATTAACGTTGAAATAAATATTTACATAATATAAATTAAATATAAACTATAATAATATGTACAAGTATATGAAAAAATAAACAATTATTATATCATCAAAGAATTCATCCGCATCGCTGTCAACAGGAACAGTGCCCAAAAGGCTGGCAGCATTGCCACGTTGTATGGCAATGCTAATTCTTTGGCCAAGAAATAAGCCAGCCCTCTGGTCACGTGAAGAGTCGACTAACCGCTTGGCGATATCCCGAAATACCAAGTAAAATGAAATAAATTGAAATAAATCAATTATTAATTGAATTAATATAACTAATTTTTTTTCACTATTTCTGCGTCCCTTTTTTCATTAATAGATGCACTTTGTTCAATTTCCATATTTTAAACACTTTATATACACGAATGTTACGAATACGCAGCAGTGTGTCCACGTCCACTTCCACTTCCACTTCGACTTCGACTTCGACTTCGACTTCGACTTCGACTTCAACTTCGACTTCGACTTCGACTTCGACTTCGACTTCGACTTCGACTTCGACTCCGACTTCGACTTCGACTTCCACTTTCGCTTCCACTTCCACTTCCACTTCCACTTCCACTTCCACTTCCACTCCATCCATCCATCCATCCATCCATCCATCCATCCATCCATCCATCCATCCATCCATCCATTGTCGTGTGTCACTAAACTTGGTTCACTTCGGTTGGCGCCGCCGTAGAAAGAGAGGGGGGGGGGGGAATCTCTCCTGACGGTCACGTGTCCTGACGCGATGCCCTGACGCGAATTTAACATTTTTTACCCATTACAAAAAGTGTTCAACGCCGCTAAAGAAGTTTTCACTTCAAAAAAAAAGGGGGTGTTACTAGACCGACATAGAATCCAAAAATGTGATCAAAAAATTTTTTGTCTGTGTGTCTGTCTGACTGTTTGTTCAGGCATCACGCAAAAACTACCGGTTCGATTACGATGAAACTTGGTATAATTATTCTTTAATATCCTGGGCACCACACTGGGTAGGTACTTTTTATCCCGGAAAAGTGTATACAATAAAAAACAAACTTAATTTTGCGGTTCGATCCCTAGACCTGATTACTGTAGGTACTAACCGCAAATAATAAGTTTGTCGTAGGTTACGTCACCCGCAGTGGAGTTATTATTATATATAGCCTATTTCACATCACGCTGCGACTCTTCGGAGCCGAGCAGAAAGAAAAAGTCAGAAAGAACGCCAAGCGAAAACGAAGTAATAGCGCGGGCAGGCGATGCAATGCGATGTGTCGGGGGAACCAAACATTCCACGCGGACGAAGTCGCGGGCAGAAGCTAGTCTTAAAAAAAAGACGGGTTGCACTCCGGGAGTGCCGGCAGAAGTGAATACTTGAATATTAACGTTGAAATAAATCAATTATGAATTGAATTAATATAACAAATTTTTTTCACTATTTCTGCGTCACTTTTTTCATTAATAGATGCACTTTGTTCAATTTCCATATTTTAAACACTTTATACAACATTATTTTTAGTATATGCGAAACCCGAAACACGTGTCTAGTATTTTTATGTAAAGAATCTATGTACAAAATTTCAAAACTGTATCATGAATAATCACCAAGTTATAAGCTTGTTATGTTACCTGTTTGTCCGTCCAAACACATGGTCTCCCCCACCGCGTGCCTAAACGTACCGCGCGGCGATTGTATTGTAATTAACTATTATAACATTTTGTGGTGATAACATTTTCCATCATACTTGCAGGCTTTGGACTGTCGTAATGGTCAAGTGTAGGTAGTTATTATAATGCAGCCGTAAGCTACGAATAAGTAATTACTTATTCGTAAGCCGTAAGTGATACAATGTAGTCAATGCGATTTGTTCAAAGTGGATGAAAAGTGTTAAACATCGCATTACTTAACCACAGCAGGCTGTAGGTACAGATAATAACTTTCTACAATTAACCATCTTGGCGTGTTTAAAAATGTTAATCATCACGGCAAAGCATTGTGTTCTGTTCAAAGCACTCTGATTGCTCCTCGTACCACCGCACTGCCACGGATACGTTATCACTGTTATCGTTGTTTCTGTGTACTGGACGTTTGTGTATGAGTACATGGTTACACGACACTTTTTACATACGATAGGTAAGTACACGATCAACCGAAACACAACTCGGCCTCGGCGGCCGCGCGCTCGCGATTATGCAGTTGGACCCACGCGACACGTGCGCGCCAACCAGTGGTACCCGGGAGACTGAGGTTGCTGCACCCGGGCACCCCCGCCCCGGTCGCCCCGCTCGCTGTGCGTCCGCGCCGCGCCATTGTGCGCGTATGGTAGATAACTACCTACTTAGTCGCTCCTCGGGGCACAGTATAATATACTCGGGGTGTCCAACTATTAACCTTTTTTAAATATTTTTGGGCCAAAATATAACATGGGGTAAAAATTATTGGAATCGATTCAGTTACTTATTCTGAACAAACTATATTCAGGTTTCGCATATACTAAAAATAATGTTGTATACACGAATTTTACGAATACACAGCAGTGTGGCTACTACACAGACGGTCGAGCCATCAGCTGTCCATCCATCCATCCACATCCACATCCACGTCCACCATCACCGTCACCGTCACCGTCACCGTCACCGTCACCGTCACCGTCACCGTCACCGTCACCGTCACCGTCACCGTCACTGTCACCGTCACCGTCACCGTCACCGTCACCGTCACCGACACCGTCACCGTCACCGTCACCGTCACCGTCACCGTCACCGTCACCGTCACCGTCACCGTCACCGTCACCGTCACCGTCACCGTCACCGTCACCGTCACCGTCACCGTCACCGTCACCGTCACCGTCACCGTCACCGTCACCGTCACCGTCACCGTCACCGTCACCGTCACCGTCACCGTCATCGTCACCGTCACCGTCCGTCCGTCCGTCCGTCCGTCCGTCCGTCCGTCCGTCCAACCGTCCGTCCGTCCGTCCATCCATCCATCCATTATCATGTCTCAATTGGTTCACTTTGGTTGGCGCCGCCGTAGAAAGACGGGGGGAGGGGAAATCTCTCCTGACGGTCACGTGTCCTGACGCGATGTCCTGACGCGAGTTTAACATTTTTTCCCCATTACAAAAAGTGTGCAACGCCGCTAAAGAAGTTTTCACTTCAATAAGTTGAAAATAAGCTTTATTTAAGATGGGTAAACGCTATTTTTAACTAAAGTTGCAGTTACCAAATTTTCGGGAATTTCACGTAAAATCCCAAAATAAATAGTCTAACTTTAATTCATGTATTCCAATTATAATGTAATGTATGATACAACGGTTAGTTTAAGGATCGTAAATATAATTCGAATACATGGATACTAGACTATTTATTTCGGGATTTTACGTGAAAATTCCGAATTTGGTAATAATTGATAGTTTATTTAATAAAAAATAGCCTTTACCCATCTTAAATAAAGCTTATTTTCAACTTGTTTAAGATTTTTCCCGAATTCCGGGAAAAAAAGTGTCGTCGTAAGGAAGTCTCCACTTTCTGTCTCTGTTCTCTGAAGTCATCATCATCATCATCATTTCAGCCGAAAGACGTCCACTGCTGGACATAGGCCTCCCCCAAGCACCTCCACTTCGACCGGTTTTGTGCTTCTCGCATCCAACGAGTTCCTGCGGCCTTCACAAGGTCGTCGGTCCACCTTGTGGGAGGCCTTCCAACGCTACGCCTTCCGGTACGCGGTCGCCACTCCAGAACCTTTCGGCCCCATCGGCCATCTGTTCTGCGAGCAATGTGCCCTGCCCACTGCCACTTAAGTTTGGCAATTCTTCGGGCTATGTCGGTTACCTTGGTTCTCCTGCGGATCTCTTCATTTCTGATTCGATCCCGCAGGGAAACTCCAAGCATAGCCCTCTCCATTGCCCTTTGGGTGACTTTCACCCCCTAATGTTCTCTGAAGTGTAGGTAAATAAACTCAGCCTATTCCAATCACTGATTATGACTAAATGAATCATGGAACTATCAGAAGAAGTAGGAAGAATATGTTTTACCTGCATGTAGGAAGTCCCTCTTCATTAAAACTACATTCGCCATACATACAGTAGTTCAGACAGTCTGACACTTCGCATCTATCACCTACATAATCTCTTGTGCATTGACAGACCGGCTCAGTCTTCTCATTTAAGGAACAGTTACCGTTGTTCAGACAAAAACCATGACACGCGGACATTTCACATCTTTCCCCTGAATAACCGGCATTACATCTGAAATAGTAATAGTGTCACACAATCATGGTTATTTAAACAAAATTTAACAAGAAAACAGAGAAAAAGGAAAAATTGGGAGCAGCGGTGGCCTGGTGGTAACGGCCCTGACTTACGTATCGTAGGTCGTTAGTTCGATTCCAAGCAGGCATTTTACTTTGTCTAA
This sequence comes from Amphipoea lucens, assembly GCA_947508005.1. Classification (NCBI taxonomy): domain Eukaryota; kingdom Metazoa; phylum Arthropoda; class Insecta; order Lepidoptera; family Noctuidae; genus Amphipoea; species Amphipoea lucens. The sequence continues at coordinate 15,894,855 of OX382370.1, forward strand.
TTAATTTCGTCATCTCTGCACTCAAAACGGTGAAGGAAAACATCGTGAGGAAAGCGGCATGTCTTCTCTCTAACAAAAATTTCGAAGACATGTGACAGCAACCAACACGCACTGGGACAGTGAGGAGCATTACGGCCCACTCCCCTTTCATAGAGAGGAGGCCTGTGTCCCAGCAGTGGGAACGTTAGAGGCAGATTATGCTTATGTTTAACTAAGGAAACCATCAGAACTAGAAAATATTTTACCTGCATTTAGGAAGTCCCTCATGGTTGAAGCTGCAGTCACCTTGCAAACAATAGTTCTCGCAGACTGAAACATCGCATCTTCCGCCGATGTAACCAGGTGTGCATTTGCAAACAGACGTCTCACTAACTTGTATACCGTGAACACAAAACAGTTCGACAACTGTTGTAGATTCTGTTGTCTGTTCTGATTCAGTTATGTGTTGAATATTGAGGGAGTTGCCGGTTACTGTGATTGTTGGTATCAGACTCGACAGTGCTTCGCAATCCTGAAGTTCCTGAATTTGATCTTTTATTTTGTAGTTGGCGGCTATACCGAGTGGTGTTTCATTATAGAACTTAGTAATCTCTTTTATCTCTTCAGGATTCATCATGTTTTTTGGCATTTGCCAAACGGTTTTGTAGCTCACGCTACTGTTCATCCAGTATAAGTAACCATTTGAAACAGTCAACTCTTTTGGATTAGACAGATACGTATCACGTAATGCAATATAATTCTCGATTTCACCATCCAAACCCATACTGTTCAAAAACCGAGTTTTAACACCGTCAAAAAGAAAAACTCTCCGTGTTTGTGGGTCCATGGCTATGCTCAATACTGGCAAACCTCGGTACATAACTTCTCTCTCGGAACCATTAAAACGAGCTCTTTCCATGTATCTGTCTATATTGTCTGTAATGTCTGTGTTGGCCCAGTAAATGTACCTGTAAATGAAATGACACTATTGAATATCACAAATAGTAACAGATTTTGATTTTTAAACTGTCATTGCTAACGTACCCTCTACAGCTATCCACGGTAATATGAGTGGGGATCTGGTGATCCATCTTGACTAAAAGATTTCCGTCAACATTTTGATTAAATCCGGGTTTTAATGAAATCCAATTAATGCTTTTTTCATTAGTATCCGTAAAGAATAATGTGTCCGTTGCCGGGTCGAACGCAATACTGTGAATGTTACTACCAACTCTTTTGATGAAACATCTGTTTTCCTTGGAAAATAAATTATAACCACATATAGCGTCGTTGTTGCTCTGTTTGTCGACGTACAGCATCATATTGTGAACTTCATCGTAAGCTAACGCTGAGAGGTTTTTGGAGTTAAAACGTACGGTATCTGTTTTGGATCCATCGGTATAAAATACGAGGTTATCCCCTAGGCTCACGGCGATGTCTGAAACAAGAGAGAAAAATATTTAACGAAACGAACTGAAAGCTAAATGAACCACTACACTATACTGATAAGAAATATTCATGAGTGCTATCAAGATATTTCCAGGACAGAAACGGTTAAGATTAAAAAAATATATATAGTAATCATAAACTAATTTGAGCACTAATAGTCATTCAAGACGGCTACATGACCTAAAGTGCGGTCACTGTCGGACTGCATAGAAAAGAAAGAGAAGATCGGTGCCCTGAACCCGCTGCTCGGTATTAACTGTTAATTATTTTCTCGGATTATTCCACTTTGCCCCACCGGCCGCCCCACTGGTGGGGCAAAGTGGAATGTCAAAAATTTTGCAGTGGAATCTGCCCCACTAAATCGAAATAGTGGGGCAGATTCCACTGCTTTAAAATCCTGTTGGATTCTGTCCCACTAGGGTTGGCGCCTTAGAATAAACGTACAAACATTTTATTTTCGCAAATTTTGTATTTCCTAGTTGTTTTTGGAAGGATAAGGAATGTAAATCGAATATTCTGGTTCTGCATAGATTTAACCATGGACAGTGTTATATTTCATATAAAACATTAACGAGTGTAAATAAACTGGGGAGTTTTTTTTTGCAAATCTTTTTATTTGGTTTATTATGTCAATCTTCATCATCTGGAGTAGGGCGGCCGGTGGGGCAAAGTGGAATAATCCAAACCATTCAGTTATCTTTTCTTCTGATAGATAATAAGGGTAAAACAGCTGCACTAAGTGCTACTTGTTTTCGCAAAAATTTTCTTTTTTTTTTTCTTTTTTTTGCCACTGCCTCAAAATTCGATTGAAAAGTGTGGTTCCCATTCCGGAATCTGTGATTTTACTACAGAAAAAAAAGCGGTGTAAACTTCTGTTGACTTTGTATTCATAACAGCGTACACGAATAGCACAATATTTGTTGTGTTGAGAGCTACCCCAATCACCATGCAACGTATACGTCTTTTTTTTGTTTTTGAAACGATTTTATGTAAGCTTATTAATGTGTGATTTTAGTTGATTTTATTTTAGTTAAGTTGTTTCTTATTTATATATGTTAATCATAAGACTGTATTATGCCATACCAAATGATGATTAATGTGTGATTTGGAATAGTTAAATAGTTAGAATAAATAGCATTTCGTTTTCTATTTACGGTGACGAATCATGCTCAGTTTATGATTTTAAGCTTAAATAAAGTAGTAAAAACAAATCTAGTTGCCATTAATAAACAAATATTTAATTTAATTTATAATCGCATAATATCTGTGATTTTAAAAGTTTAGTGTACATATGTAGTTATATTTTATTAATAAAAATTTGCGCAAACAAAATGTTTGTACGTTTATTCTAAGGCGCCAACCCTAGTGGGGCAGAATCCAACAGGATCTTAAAGCAGTGGAATCTGCCCCACTATTTCGATTTAGTGGGGCAGATTCCACTGCAAAATTTTTAACATTCCACTTTGCCCCACCAGTGGGGCGGCCGGTGTGGCAAACTGGAATAATCCATTGTCTGGATTATTCGACGTTATTGTGAAGTGACGAAATATTGTTTAATCTAAATTAAAATAGTATGAAGTAGCAATAATTGTGTTTTGTGCTCGCATTTTACCCTGATGACGCCCACTAAGCCCGCAACTACTGATGACGATGTCGACGAGAACAATGCTTCTCCGACATCAGAAGTGGGATCGGTGCAGGTACAAAACGTGAGCGAACGGACGATGGAAAATGACGGATGGCGCGCGTTATTTGAAGCGCAACAAACCAGCATGAGGCTACTCGTGGAGGCGCTAACCAACCCGCCGAATATCGAGAATAAGAGCATCACGCTGCCTAAATTTCAACCGGAAGATGCAGACACTGACGCCCGGGCCTGGCTGGCAACGGCGGACATCTGCTTATCGGATCGTGGTATACAGGGAAGTAAATTAATCCTTATACTTAGTAAAGCTATGAAAGGCTCAGCCGCAACGTGGTTTTCTCAGATAACTTTTCCTAATATGAAATGGGTAGAATTTAAGGAAATTTTTCTTTCTCGATTCGATACATTAGAAACATGTGCAGCGACGATATTAAAGATGCTTACTAGTAAACCACAAGAAGGCGAATGTCTTGCTGCATATGCAAGCCGTTTATTTACTTTACTCATGTCACGATGGAATAATATAAACAAGGATGAAATGGTCGTACCTTTAATACTTGCACATATGGCGCAAATCGAGCCAAGGTTACAACGCAATATTTTTTCTGAAGAAATAACTACCCGCTGTAAAATGCAACGTGAGCCAATGGCTTTTTCTTATCGCAAGCGGAGAACTTATCAAGAGATAACGAAGACCGTTGCAAGCACTACGCAAGATAATAAACGACCTAGGTTAAGTTCTGTTTCAACAAAATGTTACGCTTGTGGAAAGCTTGGTCATAAGTCTTTTGAATGTTCAGTCGATCGCATGACAAGCAGCAAACAACCCTGACCTCTGAGCGCCCCAACACGGCCGTTGCTACGCGGGCCCCTGTGACTTGCGACAAGTGTGGTGTTGAGGGTTATGTGGCATCGCGGTGCTCAAAAACAGGGCCAGTTGCGAACAGCAGCACACAGCCCGCCGCCGCGCCCAGCGTTGTGAAGCGAGTGGATACTGTGCAGCAGTCTGACGCAACTGTCTAATAAAAAAGAAACTATGAAACGTGTACTAAACATAATGGCGGCTATCGCTGTCTCGCTTTAACATGTGCAGTCTGCGCATAGTCTGTGTAATTTTTTTGTTACAGTATCCGGCGATAAATATTGCACATCGACCTTTGGAAAGAAACAATCGGCTAATTTCGGCTTCGTAGTGCGTTATCTCTGTCGCACACTACCTATGTGACGTTAACTGACGTTTTGCCAGTCGTTGTTCAAGTGCGATAGAGTGCGGTCGCGTCCAGTTCAAAATATATATCTAGAGTTGTTAACACCCCCAAATTTAAATAATTTAAAGTTGTACTATGGCATCTTTAGGAAAAATAGGGGAACCTTTTTATTTTACCCCAACCTAAAGCAATCATTTATAGAAAAATTGGTGTATTTTATACAAAGAATTATCAAAAGAAGCAAATCATAATTGTTTTAACAGCTCCTAATAGATACCGGACTGTTTGTATTTCGTGCGACAGAGATAACGCTCTACGAAGCCGAAATTAGCCGATTGTCTCTTTCCAAAGATCGATGTGCAATATTTATCGCCGGGTACTGTATGTTGGTATTCAGTTTTAGTACAAGTTTCATACAAGCGACGTTTTCAACTTTTTCTATGGGACTTCCGTCTCTTCTTACACATTACTTACTCTATGGTGTGCAGTATGGAACCTGTCACCGGGATAATTACGCAACTTGGTGAGCAGTTCTCATTTTGCTTTGATTCCGGTGCTGATTGTTCCTTAATTAAAGAGAGCGTCTCTCGTAAGCTTGTTGGTACATTGCAGCGTGCAATTGTTACTTTAACTGGTGTAGGAAAATCTAGTGTATTATGTGACTCACAAATTTTATCGAGGGTCGCTCTTAGTGGTCATGACGTACAAATTTTATTTCACATTATGCCTGATGACTACCTGAATAACGATATTTTGATTGGACGCGATTTGTTGGCCTTAGGTTTGTCAGTACATATATCGAGTGATAAACTTACTGTAGTTGAGAAGCCCTCTCTAGTTAATATCTGCAACGTAGGTAACGCAGTGGCCGACTTTCATGACGTGGATACCGATATACCTGATGACCTTAAACCACAACTAATAAAACTTCTAAGCTGCTTTAAGAATTCATTGTTGAAGGCACGCCTACTAGTAGAGTAAAGACAGGTGAATTAGAAATTAATTTATTAGATCCTAGCAAAATCGTGCAACGGCGGCCTTATCACTTGAGCCCTGAAGAGCGAGTGATAGTACGTAATAAGTGTAGTGAACTATTATCTGCTGGAGTTATTAGACCAAGCAAATCGCCCTTCTCTAGCCCAATAATCTTAGTAAAGAAGCGCGACGGCACAGACCGAATGTGCGTAGATTACCGAGAGTTAAACTCTAATACGAATACGTTGGGAGCGACTAGGTATGCGAAGGTATATTTGGTTTATTTGATTGTAATAGCCTAATAAACCAAATATACCTTCGCATACCTAGTCGCTCCCAACGTATTCGTGATACTTACACTCATAGTCTATTCGCGCCGAAGCGGTGCAGAACCAACGCAGAAGAACGAGCTCCTTTGCGTCGACTAATGATAAGTTACAACGATAATTTTGCTGATATTGACATAATTATTTGCGTTGTCACTCGCACAGTTTAAAAATTGTATTTCTAAAAAATCTATTCAAATAGATACTTACCACATAGTTTTAGTTGTTATATTCGCACATTTAGTTTTTGTCACATGTTATTTCACCAAACCTAGTTAATCTATGATAGAAAATAATTGTTTGTTAAGTTTGCTTGGAACTATTTTTACTGTTGTATTAATTTGTGGATAACGATGCTGGTTGCGTGATTAATTCTTTAATAAAATACCTGTACCTAAATATTAAGCATTGCGCAATTGTTTGTTATCCTGAAGAAATAAAATAAAAATACAGTTCCCGACCGATACCCCTTACCTCTAATCGGAGATCAAGTTCAAAGGTTATCAGGCGCGCAGTTTTATGGGTGTGTAACGGTTGATATAATAACAAAAAATCTAACGTTCACTTGACCTAATTTTAGTTAATATACTTTTGTTTAATATAATGATTAGTTGAGCTAATGAATTTTTGATATAATTTCATTTTACCTAATTTCTTATGATATCATGAACTTTTCCTATAATGCTCATTTAACATAATATTCATTTAGTATATTATTCATTTACTATAATATTCATAATCTCTAAGTAACTTTTAATATAATTTAAGTTTTTTTTTTCTTCGCTTTATACCCTATGCACCTGCCACCTTCAACTATTTTTACCAGGAGAAACTGGATGCAATCTGGACTTTAGGGCACCCCGACTCGGACAGGTTAGGTTAAAAGGGGATGGCGGGGTCGTGTGAGCGAGCGAAGCGAGCGAATAGACCCTGCCATCCCCTTCGTGGTTATTTTTTTATAAACCACCCAGAAGTAGGAGCCCCGCGAAGCGGGGCTCCGTCGACTAAGCCCCCCCACGACCATGCATAGAATATTTTAAAGTTTGGTTTTGGTGCCATTTGAGTTAGGTTAGAACTGTGACCATGAAACATGAAAATTAGGTCAAAAGAACATTAGGTCAAATGAACGTTATATAAAAAGAATATTATGTATGTTGAAAATTATATGAAATGAACGTTATACTAAATGTTATTATATTAAAGGAAAAATATATTATATAAAACATTAGGTCATATGAGTTTAGGTTATTTGATATTATAGCATATGAAAATTATATTATATGAACGTTATTTCAAGTGAAATTAGTGCATTTATTATTATACCAAACATTACACACCCCAGTTTTATACGTGTCTTGACATTGCTAGTGGATTTTATCAAGTTGCTTTAAATGTAGAGTCTAATAAAAGAGAAAACCGCATTCATTACCCCGGATGCTCATTATGAGTTTGCTGTCATGCCGTTTGGCCTACGAAATGCTCCTTCTGTGTATCAGAGAGCTATTAATACGGCTCTAGGTGACCTAGCGCACTCTTACGCAATCGTCTACATGGACGATCTAGTTATACCCGCGTTTAAAACTCTTAGTGATGCTAGATTTTCGTTCAATATGAAAAAATGCGCCTTCCTAAAGAGACAGGTTCAGTTTTTGGGGTATGAAATATCAGAGGGTGAAATCAGGCCTAACCCCCGTAAAAAACCGCGTTGACTAGTTCCCTACCACCACAAACCATCACTCAACTCAGACAATTTTTGGGTTTAGCGTCCTACTTTAGGCAGTTTGTCAATAACTTTTCGCTTAAAATGGCACCGCTCTACCGTCTATTAGCTAACAATAATTCTAAAATAACTTGGACCACAGAGTACGAAACAATTAGACAAGACATAATATCGGTATTGACTTCATCCCCGGTTCTGATGCTTTTTGACCCAGAATTACCTACAGAGTTACATACGGACGCCAGTAGCGAAGGTTACGGCGCGATCCTCTTCCAAAAAGCTGGTACAAAATTACATCCGGTAGAGTACTACAGTAAACGCACTACGCACGCGGAGTCTCGATACCACTCTTATGAGTTAGAGACACTAGCAGTTGTAAACTCGGTTAAGCATTTTCGCCATTATTTGTATGGCAGGAGTTTCACAGTCGTTACTGACTGCAATTCTCTGAAAACCTCGAGAACTAAAGTAGACTTAACCCCTAGAGTGCACCGGTGGTGGGCTTTCCTCCAGGGTTTTGATTTTGACAAACAGTACAGGGAGGGTAAGAGAATGGCCCACGTTGACCTTTTCTCAAGAAATCACTTACCTGAGGCGAACAGCACCACCGTTAGCGATAGACATAGTTTATTCATCAACTCAGCCTATCGCAGTCCACTGCTGGACATAAGCCTCTCCCAGACTGCGCCACAACACCCTGTCCTCCGCCTTCCGCATCCAGTCGACCCCAGTCACCTTCTTTAGGTCGTCCGTCCATCTAGCGGGGGGGGGGGGCGTCCTACACTGCGCTTGCCGGTACGCGGTCTCCACTCCAGGACTCGCCTGCTCCACCGGCCATCAGTCCTTCGACAGACATGGCCAGCCCACTGCCACTTCAGTTTGCTTACTCTGCAAGCTATGTCGGTAACTCCGGTTCTTTTCCGGATAATTTCATTCCTGATTTTATCCTTCAAAGAGACTCCGAGCATAGCTCGCTCCATAGCGCACTGAGCGACCTTGAATTTGTGGACCAGCCCGACCGTCAGTGTCCACGTTTCAGCACCGTATGTCATGACGGGCAGGACGCACTGGTTGAAGACCTTAGTCTTCAAACACTGCGGGATAGGCGACGAGAAGACTTGACGGAGTTTTCCAAATGCTGCCCAACCCAACTGGATCCTTCTGTCAGCTTCCTTCTCAAAGTTGTGTCTACCGAGCTGAATGACTTGCCCTAGGTAGACATACTCCTTCACAACTTCGAGAAGCGACCCTTCGATGTGGATTGGACTCGGCAAGACGTGCGAATTGTACATGACTTTCGTCTTGTCCAAATTCATGCCGAGGCCAACACGCCGGGAGGCTCCATTTAGGCTGTGAAGCATTTGGTCTAGCTGTTCCAACGTCTCTGCCATTATGACGATGTCATCGGCAAATCGAAGATGGGAGATGTACTCGCCGTTAATGTTGATACCCTGTCCAGTCCAGTCCAGCGTCTTGAAAACGTCTTCCAACGCGTTGGTAAACAATTTAGGGGATATTACATCCCCCTGTCTCACCCCCCTGAGCAATTGGATGGGGCTGGTTTTCTGATTCTGGATCTGGACAGTCATCGTTGCAGCGTCATACAAACATCTCAACACTTCGATGTAGCGCCAGTCAATTCGACATCGTTGCATAGAGGCCAGAACTGCCCATATTTCGATGGAGTCGAAGGCTTTCTCGTAGTCCACAAATGCCATACACAGCGGCTGATTGTACTCCTCGGTCTTCTGTACAATTTGTCGAACAGTATGGATGTGGTCTACGGTACTGAAGCCTTTCCGAAAACCGGCTTGTTCTGGCGGCTGGAACTTGTCAAGTCTCCTGGCGAGACGGTTCTTGACGACCCTCGAGAACAGCTTGTATACGTGGCTCAGAAGTGAGATGGGTCTATAGTTCTTCAGTAAGGATTTGTCACCTTTTTTGAAGAACAGAACCACCGCACCTCTGCTCCACGCCTCGCCTCGCATAGTTTATTATTTTATTATTATTATTAGCCTGTGACGTCCCACTGCAGGGCAAAGGCCTCCCTACTCTCTTTCCACCTCTCTCTGTTCAAAGCTGCTAAGGACCAGTTCTTGTTGAAGGAGTCCAGCTCATCCCGCCATCTCCGTCTGGGCCTGCCACGATGTCGTTTACCATTAAGAGGAACCCATTGGGTCGTAAGTTTGGCCCACTGTTCGTCTGACATGCGGCAGATGTGTCCAGCTCAGTACCATTTTAGCGTGGCAGCTTTCCAAGTGACATCAGTAAGTTATCTTTGAGATGGAACGGATGGTCGTATTCCTAACCCGGTCTGTTAATTTGATACCCAGAATACTCCGTTCCATAGCCCTCTGGCAAACCTCGAGCGTGGGGGATCCTGCCGTTTTGCCGAAAAGATTTTGCCAAATTTTCATTACCCAAACAAATTTTAGCAACCTTTTTTATACCAATGTAATATTTGGAATAATTTTAGTACGCACATTTTCATTTGGTCAAATGTTTACTCGGCAGAATATTACTTGGAATAATGTCATTAAGGCATTTGGTCTTTAATCAAATGATTTATTACAGCAAACAATCTTTACACAATGAACATTATTTTAATAAAATTTTCGCTGTGAAAAAAAAATACAAAAATATTTTTTTTTTTGGGAATTATATAATTAAAAATGGAGAATTATAAAACGAGCGAATAAAAAAAAACTTAGCGACTGACTCCGTCGACATAGGATGCAAGAGCGAGCGAAGGGCACCCCGTGGTTAGGTTTGGTTAGGTTACTTTAAACCCTTTACATAGAAATAGGGGCCCCGCGAAGCGGGGCTCCGTCGACATAGGATGCAAGAGCGAGGGAAGGGCACCCCGAGGTTAGGTTTGAAAAATATGTTATACCAACTGAAATATTTGACTAGATAAAAAATGGTAAAAGTACTAGTTGGTGAACAAGTTATTGTTCAAACGTTCACTTGCCAAACATAGGTTTTCGTAACAATTCTTTGTAAAGAGATTTTTTGGTAAGTAATAATTTGGCAAATGAAATTATGCGAAAATTTGTTTGGGAAGTGATAATTTGGCAATTTATTTTCGGTAAAACAAGGGAGACCCCGAGCGTGGACCTCTGCTGATTTGTCAAAGACCATGTTTTACCACCATATGTGAGGATGGGAAGTATGCACACGTCAATGAGTTTTCTCTTAAGGGACAAAGGAAGATCACCCTTCATTAGGTCTTTTATGGCCCAATAGGTCTTTCAGGCATTTTCGGTGCGTCTTGCAACTTCTTTGTTTTGTCTTACCTGGAAAGAGACTATTTGACCAAGATAGAGATATCTACTCATCAACGTATTCAACCTCCCCACCCACCACAGTGATCCTGCGATGCGCGCTGTTCGTCATCAACTTGGACTTTGACATATTCATCTGAAGTCCGACCTCTAGGCTTGCCGTGTCAAGATCGTCTACCATCTGTGTCAACTCGGAGGCTGAAGACGAAAAGAGCACAATATCGTCAGCGAAACGGAGATTAGATAATCTCTTATGGCCGACCATAATGCCCCTTTCCGTGCAGCCCGCTGCCAGCATTCGGAAGACTTCTTCCAGCACAGCTGTGAATAGTTTCAGAGACAGCGGGTCGCTTTGCTTAACTCCTTTCTCTATCTGGAAGGACGGTCCTGTCATGGAACTGATCTTAATCGCTGCAGTACTGTTCATATAAATAATTTTTAGAAGATTAATGTAAGTGGTGTCTATGTCTTGATTTTGCAGCGCGTTAAAAATTGAGCTATGAGTGATACTATCAAAAGCTTTTGAATAGTCCACAAAGGCGATATAAAGTGGGAGCTGGAATTCTATTTGTTTCTCGATAATTTGGTTGGTGGTCAGTAGTAGAGAGGCCGCGGCGAAATCCGGCCTGTTCGGGAGGCTGTTGTTTGTCTAGTGATCCTGATATTCGGTCTTTGATTACTTTAATAAAGGCTTTGTACAGGTGCGAAATCAGACTGATAGGGCAGTAATTATTAATGTCCGTTTTGTCACCCTTTTTATGGAGGAGGGTAATTAATGAGTGGCAAAACTTGTGTGGTAGAATTCCGGTTTTTAAAATGCTGTGGAAGAAATTCGTAATATGTGGAAGAAGAACCGGCTCTCCTATTCTCAAGGCTTCCGTCGATATGCCATCGTCGCCTGGGCTCTTGCTGTATTTCATGCCCCGTAGTGCCTTGTGAACTTCCCAACCTGCAAATGGTGGAATGTGATCGGAGCACGAATACGTTATTGTGTTAGGTTGGAGGGTCGGCTTCTCACTGTAAAGATTTCTGTAAAATTCGGTGCAAATGTTTAAAATTTTGTCTCTATCGTTCTGCCTCGCACCTGAACAATCCCTAAGACAGGCAATAGTAGGTCGTCCTTTGCTTGAAATTCCCTGTTTTGCTGATTTTAAAGATGTATTTTGTTCCAAAGCAATCTTGATGAGGTGTGTATTGTGGTTTCTTAAATCTTTACGGATACTACGCTTTACAAGTTTATCTGCAGCGGTGTGCGCTGTGGTGTACATGGCTAGTTTGTGTCTCTCTTCGATCAGTTGTTTTGTTTGGTAGCTTAATTTACTGTCTTTATATTTGTTTGTTTTTATTTTGTTACTGACCTTTTTTATAACCTCTTTGATATTGTCATATTGTGTTTGAACATTATCTCATAGTTTAGGTAGAGAAAATTATGTAGGAGAAAAACACGTCAATATCGCTGAGTTATCTTCGAATTGGTTACACGCGGAACAACGACGAGACCCGGAATACAATGAAGTTATTATAAACTCGAAAGCGATGATCTGGACTTAGAGAGTTGCAGAATCTATGAATTGCGATTTAAAGTGCTCTACAGAAAAATTCAAAGGAACAATCTCAACATTTGCCTACCAGTTGTACCTAGAGCTTTTCGTTGGTCGATAATAAATCATATTCATGAGTCCATTCTCCATTTGGGATGGGATAAAACCTTAGAAAAGGCATATCAACATTATTGGTTTCCCAATATGTCAATATACGTCCGAAAATTCGTTGAAAATTGCGTAACATGTAGAGTAGCTAAGTCGCGAAGTGGTAAACAACAGATAGAGTTACACCCCATACCGAAAACTAATATTCCTTGGCATACAATCCACATCGACGCCACAGGTAAGCTCAGTGGCAAAAATGATCAAAAGGAATACGTTTTTGTTCTTGCATGTAGACGCTTTTACCAAATATGTGTTACTCAGGCATTCCACAAGAATGAATACTGATAGTGCGATCAGCGCTCTCAAAGCATCCATTTCTCTTTTCGGGATCCCTGCACGCGTTATCGCAGATCAGGGTAGATGTTTTGCGAACAAAGATTTTAAGGATTTTTGTGCCAGTCATAATATTCAACTACATTTGATAGCAACCGGCTCTTGTCGTGCTAATGGTTAAGTACAGCGTATAATGAGTACACTCAAAAACATGTTAACGGTCATAGAAACAAGCTAAGGTAGGTCCTGGCAGGACACATTAGATGATGTTCAACTTTCCATAAATAGCACAATTCATATAGTAACCAAAGCAAGCCCCCTAGAATTGTTGATAGGTAGAGTAGCCAGACCTTTAAATTTATTGACCATAGACGATCACGAGGTTGAAGTAGATGTAGAAGAGATTAGAGAACAAGCTAAAAGGTTAATGAAAAATAGCGCATGTCTTGATAAAGCACGGTTCGATAAAAGTAAGGCAAAAGTCACTTCGTTTTCTGTAACCCAGTTTTAATTGGAAATCACGAACGGAATCAAACAAAATTAGATCCTAAATATAAAGGACCTTACGAGGTCATTGAAATACTAGACGGTGACAGGTATCATCCCAGGAGCATAAACTGTAATCGTGCATACAAGTATGCGAGAGACCGCTTACGTGCACTCCCTCTGTCCTATGTCCCAACTGAGTTGGATCCGTGTCTGTCGGATGACAATGATGGTAAGATCTTCGTACTAAATTTATTTTATTTAAAATTATTAGTTATCAGAGAGTGTGTGCATGTTTGTGTGGGTGGCGAATAGTCTCTTTATAAGATATCCTAGCAGCGTAGTAGTTTTTAAGGTTTAGTCAAGCTTTGTGAGAGGCGAGGTGGCCATTGAAAACTGAAATCAGTAGAATAAAGAGGCGAGGTGGCCATTGAAAAGTGAAATCAGTAGAATAAAGGGGGGTGGCCGTTGAAAAGTGAAATCAGTAGAACAAATGGCGAGGTGGCCATTGAAAACTGAAATCAGTAGAATAAAGAGGCGAGGTGGCCATTGAAAAGTGAAATCAGTAGAACAACCCAACTGGCAAAAACATGATTGTGCTATAATAGTGGAGACCACGTTCCTGTTTCAGCTAATAGTTCAATAAGGGTGCTGTAATATGTCGAATAAAAGTGGAGTAAACGTTTACTCGACGCGATTTGGGCACAAATTATTCGACTAATAGTGCTATAAAAGTCGTGTTACTGTGGAATAAGGAACATAATTGTGGAATAATTATCGAGTAAATGTTGCCGATTTGCTATAAATCGACATTTTTGTCAGTTAAAAGCAAATAAAATGCTGTTATTCCACAATTTTGCTCTGTATCAGTTATTACGGCACTGGTATTCCATTAATTTATGAATAAATTCATTCTTCGCCGAAACGGAACTTATATTGTCTGACATTAGAACAAACAATAATACCAAGGTAAAAATATAGAAGTATTGATATTGACAGCAATGTATTGTCTATTGAATTTTGCTAGTACCTAAATGATCAGCCAAAGTAACTTTATCGATGAAATCTTAGGAGTTATTTAACATATATTTGTGGGCCACGCTAATTATTAATAAAATAAAAGTAATAATTAACAAAATTTCACAAATTTTATCAAAATGTTAAATCAAGATCCATTATACGAGTTTAAGTAAATATATTGCTATTATATCACAATATAAGTCGGCTATTAGTCTAATAATTGTATAATGTTTCTCATTTATAGCACATAATGCAGCCATGTGTAGACATTTTGGGGTTCCTTAATTAAAACAAAAAACTGATGTTAAATAACTATTTTACTTAGAAGCAGGTGTGTAAGCATACTGAGTCCTAATACAAAAATTAACTACTTACTATTCATTTTAAAATAATTAAATAAAGTGGTAGGTACCTATGACTATCAAACAACACTCAATAAAAACGAATTACGTAATTTCATTCCTTTCAATAAATATATTAAATTGGAGAGCCCGTTCTTTTATTTTTAATCGATTAGAATAATCTCGATCTTGCTTATTACAAGCTTTTATTTAACTTGCAATGTATTTATGTATGTATGTAACTATGTTTGTTCGGGTGGAATCTTGCAACTCAATTTTGAAACATATCTTCCAGCGATTGAGGTGAAATTTTGTATACACGTTTAGTTTGGATGACGATGCATGGTTAGCTGTATGACGTTATTCTAAATCAGACATGGCGGAAAAAGATCGCTGTACGGATAGAAAATATTTGACATACCAAACTTGATACTTCACGCATTCTGTATGACTATGACTTACCCGAGGAAAGATTTTATTTAGTCATATTTTTTTTTGAAGTAAAATAGGGATTACTCATATTTTGTGCCGAGTTTGGGCTCGTTTTGTTAGTTATGTTGAGACCTTACGTCCGGACTTGATGGGGTGACCTGCAGGTGTACTTCGAAGACTGCTGCTGGAACTAATAGACGAGCTGAGCTAGGTGTGCCGAGTTTGGGCTCGTTTTGTTAGTTATGTTGAGATCTTACCTACAAAAAACAAGTGAAGGTCGGGAAACATTTGCCTAACGATAGCCAGTTAAAAAAACATGTTCAAGCGATTTTCGACCTTATTGACATTTATCAAAATACCGGTTTTTAATGAAGAAACAACGGTAGCGAACAAGAATGTGAGAAAAGCAAACCGAATTTTAAATGTCAATAAGGTTGAAAATCGCGTGAACCTGTTTTTTGTACTTGCTATCGTTAGGCAAATGTTTTCCGACCTTCATTTGTTTTCCGACCTTCACTTGTTTTCCGACCTTCACTGGTTTTCCAACCTTACGAATAAAATAAGCTTGTTTTAAATTATTTGTTTTCAATAAGCTCGTCCGCAAATTGTAAATACATAGGGTTTATTCCCGGTCGTTGGCAAGTACTTGAAATTAAGTAAATAGCATCTATTTTTATGAACATTTCACATTAACTACAATTTTTTTATTACAAATCAACGTAAGCTTTAAAAAAATACACGGCAAAAATTAAATAAAATTAGGCTCAAGTATCAAGTCGTGCCAGTTTACTTAAAATTTCGCCGCTTCGCGCATGTCGCTGTGTGTGTGAGCCGTGCACGTGTAGTACTTAGTAAGACTCAATACCTAAAATTGAAGCGCGTCAATTCGTAAACGCGTCCTTAACTTTGAATTGTGTAATTTGGCGTGATAAGCGTTAACAGCATTGGTTTGTAACCTGTATAGGAGAAGGCTAAATTCAAAATTAAACCCGGAACTGTCTTTCGTAAGCCACAAGCTTCAAGCTGTAAAAAGTGGCGCATTCCTCAAAACATCCAAGTCAAGGTGAGGCCGTGCCGAGGACTGAGTGGCATCAGGGTGTAACATGATGTGAACGTACCGCCTCAGGGCACCGGGGCGAACCCTGTTGTACAGAAGGTCTTCTTATTGAAGAGCTAGACTGTTCAAAATTAACCGGCAAACGGCCTTGCAACAATGATGCGTTGAATGAATGCGTTGACAGACTGAGAAACCTAAAACGTAAAAAATAAATTAAAAGTAAAAAAAACTTTTTTAAAAACAAGCTTTTATTTTTTAGATGTTATTTTCAGAGTTTTCAATGTCTGAGCCGTCACTGCAAACAGGGGAAATCTCTAGAGAACCGTTAGTCTTCGGTTTTCATTTTACTGGTTGATGGTAGGCAGCCAACGCGACGTCTTGTATAGGATGTAAAAGTTGTACGGAACCTCCATCACTTTTAGACATTTCAATTGACGGTGTTTGAATGTCAACCGTTGTGAGTTCTTTTGGGTCTATACACTTTATTTTCATTTTTTTAATCTGTTATACAACACCTAATTCAATAAATGTGCTATACCGGCATTCATAACGATTCAAGTTCAGTAACTGCAATATAAACACTTAACTGCGACTAATCGATTAAGCATGCTATTACAGATATTATGTTACTTTACAGTAAATAGGTAGCTTTTATTCAGCGAATTTGCTCTAGTATAGTAATTTCGAGTAGCAGCCATATAGTAGCTTCTTAAACATGAAACTTAGTAATCCGCAACTCTAATAGCGCTATTACTGCACTCTTATGTGGTATAAACGAGAAATGGCAGCTACTTTATGATCATTCTATAAATGCGCTATAAGAATATCGAGTAAACGTTTATTCGACATGGTTATAGCACTTAAAAGCGAAAAATGCTAATAAGTCGTAATAAACGCTTTTATACCACATTGTGGTTACTACGTAGCTACTACTCAACATTTATTCGATCTGTAGTCGAATAACTCATGAATTATTCGACTTTTTTGCTAGTTGGGAAATGGCGAGGTAGCCATTGAAAACTGAAATCAGTAGAATAAAGAGGCGAGGTGGCCATTTAAAAGTGACATCGGTAGAATAAGAGGCGAGGTGACCATTTAGATATTGTTAATAATCCAAAATGTGTAACGCATAAACGGCGAGGTGGCTGTTTCGATAGTACTGACTTAATTTAGTATGCACGATGGAGTCTATTAGGATTCAGATTCGATAGCGAAAGGCTTATTATTACTATAGGGCACCTATTTTATGAAAATATCTATACTTATAATAAATCTGTAGAAGTGAAAATTCTGTACATTGAAAATATCAAAAAAATAAAAGCAGGGGGTGTTACTAGACCGACACCGAACCCAAAAATGTGGTTAAAAAATGTTTGTCTGTCTGTCTGTTTGTTCAGGCATCACGCAAAAACTACCGGTTCGATTACGATGGAACTTGGTAAAATTATTCTTTAATATCCTGGGCACCACACTGGGTACTTTTTATCCCGGAAATGTATCTATCTATATAAATAAAAACAAAAGGCCCGACTGACTGACTGACTCATCAACGCCCAGCCCAAACCCTTGGACCTAGAAAGCTGAAATTTTACACAATGGTTCCCTTTAAAATTTAGACAAGGAATAAGGAAGGATTTTTTTTAATTCAACCCCTAAAAGAGTTAAATAGGGGATGAAAGTTTGTATGAAAGTCAGTCAGTTTTAAAGTTTGGATCTTCAAATGTTGTATTTAGGCTAACTATTGAAAATTAATTTATACGTGTCTCGGCGTTTTTGATAATTTCTCCCCCAAAGGGGGATGAACGACCTGACTGAAATATCAACGCACAGTCTAAACCGCTGGTCCTAGGGACATGAATTTTGGAGGGTGTGTTCTTTGTGAAGAGTAGGTATCGAATAAGAAGGGGTTTTTGAAATTCAACCTTTAAGGGGGTGAAAAGGGGGGATTTTGTTTGTATGAAAATTCTTATTTCTTGAGTTAATAACCTTGAAACTTGGCACGAATACTTATCTAAGTAAATTATGAAGTTTGGAATTATTCGTTTTTCTAAAATACAGAGTAAATAATAAAGAGGTATCGGGGGGTGTCAAAATTTGTATGGAAGAATTTTAACGCCCTGTCCGATTAACTTGAAACTCAGTATTTATACTAAGGACTAAAAATAATTAATAACGTGTATCAGGGTTTTTCGAAAATCTACCCCTAACTGTGTGAAAAGAGGTAGATAATTTTAAAGGGGAGGATTTTACTGCGTGGCTTGATTAGCTCGAAAATTGGTATAAATAAACTTTGAGTCAAGTTAGTTATGAACACATCTTAAACGATTTTTCAAAATTCCACCCCTGTGGGGGTGAAAAGCGGGGATGCAGTTTATTTGAAAAATCTGATTCCTTTGTTCTATAATCTTAAAAATTGACCCGAATACTTATTTATCTAAATTACTTAATTACCTATAAAGATCATACCAACATACATTTTCGAAACTTTTAGGGGAAAGTACGAATTTCACGCGGACGAAGTCGCGGGCAGAAGCTAGTTTTAAATAAAGTTGTGGCGCAGAAGATAAAATGTACACGATCTCCTTGGTCAGGAGTGGCCGAACAATAATACACCAATATCTCTTTCTTTTCTGCAGATAACGATGCATGCACGGCCTTCAACAGTTCAACATCACACGAGGGCGTGTAATACGTCAGGACGGCCGTGTCGGAGGAAGCTATGAGTTGGGTTGATTATTGTTTGCATGTGTAACGCACAATATTACTTGTTTACTTTGTAATTACTTTTAAAATTCTTAATGCAATTTAATTTCATTTGTTAACTGTTTCTATAACTTAAAATCCTTATTAATCTAATAAAAGTTATGAATATTGTAATTCAAGTAACGACCAATCAGAGCAGAGCACGTGCCTCGAGCGGGGTCGCGGCGCCATCTTTTATTTTAGGGAGGTGGACAGTTTTTGCGACACATTCTTACTGGGTGATAGCGACTGATCGAGTTGGATCGTTGAGTTGAGTGTTAAAAAGTAAACTAAAAGTAAGATCGGTGCCCTGAACCCGCTGCTCGGTATTAACTGTTAATTATTGTCTCGACGTTATTGTGAAGTGACGAAATATTGTTTAATCTAAATTAAAATAGTGTGGAGTAGCAATAATTGTGTTTTGTGCTCGCATTTTACCCTGATGACGCCCACTAAGCCCGCAACCACTGATGACGATGTCGACGAGAACAATGCTTCTCCGACATTTATATACATATAATTATTCCATCTTATTCCTTATACGTCAAACCTACGACTCTCTATGACACATGCTTAAACGTTCGAATGGAATATGCCTTCAAATATTAGCGGCCTGTCTCGCAAGGAGGTCTCTACTACCTCCGTCATAGAATTAAGAAATCATGAATTAATCTGTGTAGGTAGTTTATATTAAAAACATTGAAGAATGAAAATTCTCCCCCTTTAAGCCGTAAGCTAAGTAGGTGAAAAATAAACTATGTTTCTCGTACTCACCCCAGGAGTGCGCCAACCCCACATACAGCGCTGCCAACGCCAGCACACACTGCGTTTTACACATTTTAAACTAGCAGTACAAAGTTGTTTCAACAGGGGTAGATCCACCGCTGGTGATTGTTCTTTTGCTTCTGAAGCCGAACGCTGGTTTCTCGCAACATAAATAGGTCTTTCTGGAATGGTGATAAGTGTCTGGGAGATAAGAGTTCCCCGCATTCATATACAACAGTGACACATAATTATTGCATAATACTAATACATCACATTACATCATTTTGGCCATTTTGTAATTTCTTACATCATAATTACTTTGGTGCACGTTGGGTACATTTACGTCAAATTCATAAGGACGCTTCGAAATGTTGCCATTTCATAAAGTGTAAAACGTTTATTGAGGATGATATTCTCATAGCATGTACTGTACCTATGTCTATTTCCTGTTTAGTATAATATTAGCGTTGGAAGGCCTCCCACAAGGTGGACCGACGACCTTGTGAAGGCCGCAGGAACTCGTTGGATGCGAGAAGCACAAAACCGGTCGAAGTGGAGGTGCTTGGGGGAGGCCTATGTCCAGCAGTGGACGTCTTTCGGCTGAAATGATGATGATGATGATGATAATATTCTATCACTTTTAAATTCAATTATTTTTCTTTAAGTATACTGTATTTTAATAATTGTTTGCTGCACCGGACGGCGTCATTACGTCAGCGCCGGCTGTCGCTAAAAACCAGCGCTGGGGCTCTGTCCTGCATAGGGTCGCAGCATAATGCTGAGCGATAGCCGTTTTGCGTGGATGTGACGCATGTTTCCCCCTACCTTTTTGTTTTATTTTTTGTGTTATGTTCTTTTTGCGTCATTTTCACCGCAAATAAACGTATTTTCTTTCTTTCTTTCATATAACTAAGTGCGCATACACACACGTCGCGGTTACCTACGCGACGCGTGTTTCGCGCGTGTGTTATGTACCACCACAGAATACTTAATAGTAGATACTAGTACCACTCTGTCGGAAAGCTTTCGCCACAGACGCGTATTCTGTTTTCTGATTGAATAAATTCTCATGTAGGTGATAAATGTATGATGTTTTAAGTACACGAAGTAGCAGGGGATCGAGGGGGGGGGGGGGGGGTGGAGTGGGTGCAGGGGATCAGACCGGAATAAATCTATATTTCAAGGTGATAGGCGATAACCGCAGTCTTTCCACTCTGACTGCTCTCAGTCAGTCAGTCTTATTAACATCTTGTTTTTACCTTATGGAACGCAAATAAATGAATAAGTATAAACTAACGATCGACCCGTGTGGCTGTTATTAAGTACTAGCCACGAGCCCCAGAAAGTATGTTTGTTTCGTGAAATCAAAGACAACATTTTTCGTTACACGAAGCATAGAATGTAAACAAAGACATCGAAGCTACACTGGCAAGGAAATTGAATCTACCATCATTCCCAAATATTACTCGTTTAAATTCTGGGTACGTGCGTTAGTTATGAGTATGACACCACGGATGGGCCGTGTACCGTCCAAAAATCCAGACCCCTGTTAACTCAACAATTGTTTGTTATTGAAGTTCATGTGACGCTGGTTAATATTTATTTTTATTTATTTATTTATATATACTTTATTGTACACCACAAAAATACATAACAAAAAAAAAAATCGATCACTAAAAATAGACAATGGGCGGCCTTATCGCTTTCTGCGATCTCTGCCGGGCCACCCTGGAATGGACAGTGATAATGGGGTTGTCGTTAATATAATTTGATCAGTGGTTTACATCAATGGTTCTCTATGTATGTACATACATATATCTGCGGGAGCTATAGTAACGTGTTGATTGGTAATGATAACCTCTGAGATATGTCTTTAATCTGCCGGCTTGTTAGTTATCAGCACAGCAGCGTACTGTGATAAGATTCTTGGGAGGATGTTAAAAAAAAAGTTTAATTGCTGGATAGATTTTATAAGTTGATGATCAGAAAAGAAACAAATTATTAGATACCATAGTTTTAATCTAGAGGATATCATACAGATAAAGATATTTTAACCTAGACTTTTAACATCAAGTATTATCTTAGGTATATCAATCACGTAATTATGGAAATTCCAATTAAATTGACTTTAGCTTAGTCTTCTTAATAATAATACCATAAAAACAAAATAACTTCTTGATAAAAAGTAACAGACAATCAAACTTCTGAGTACCTACTATTAGATATAAAAATATCCCTTATTAGACATAGGGATAGGTACAATAATTAACACTGAGTATAAAATCAAATTCAAATACACAAACAAAACATAAAATAAATGAGATTCATGTATTACAATGGCACAAACGATTCCTTTCTCATGCTGTGCTTGACGGCTAGTCGGACCGCGCAGAGGCCTTTTGAAGTATACGTTGGGCATAGATTCTGGTAACCTGTTCACCGCACGTTGAATCTTTCGACAGTGTAGCCGAGCTAGCGGTATTACGAACGAAGCGAATTCCATTTTGCCCAGTAAGTATCGACTTTGCTTGTTGCCAACTCCATTTTTCGCTTCTTAGGATTTTTAGAATGGTTCTCTCTAGAGATTGTATTTTTTTTATTTTTATCTTTTTTGAATTCTTTACGGTCTTTGAATTCTTTACGGGATCAGAATGAGTCTAAGCTTTTGAAGAGAGAATTATTCTGTGATTGGAGCAATTCAGCCTTAATTAATTAATATGTCCTTCAGTTATTAGTTGCTTTAGATTTTCCTTAAAACAGGGCACTAAGGGGCGGTTTGTTTCACGTCCACTACGTCAAAAATGGCGCTAACTATCGTCAAACCAAAAAAGCGTAGTTTCAAACATGGATCACTAATAAATTATTAGCGATCGATGGTTTCAAATTACAATTATAGAACAAATATAATATTAAAATATTACATGATTGATAACCAGCTGGGTAATTGCGTAACACACTATCAGTAGCAATGGGTTTCATTTGGACAGTTCAACAATATTCATTGCGTTATTTACGTTGTTGAGCACACAAATTCGATCATAATTATGGAGCAAATCGAGCAATGGATTAGCAATATCCTTCAAAATGTTTCAGATTAAGGTGATATGTTGAAAAAAATGTGGTTTTTCTATTCCGTGTAACTTGTTAAGTATGTGGAATAGGAACATAAAATTTTGGCGTAAGTTTTTTGAATCTTTGGTCTAGTATCATGTAAAAGGAATACACTATTCAATAAATTTTCCTCGATACAAAAATATTGCAAAGTTACATTTATTTTTTTACTTTTTTATTCAATGGAATTTACTTTAAAACATAGAGAATTATTATATCCAAATTTACTCAAAGTAGTTTTAAATTTAATACATTTATTTTGTTAAAAAAGGAGTAAATTCGTTTTGGCACATACGTCGTTTTATTCCGAGCCATCGCACACTAGAGCCATGATTCTTCTTTTGTTTTTCAAAAGTAATTAATTGCATCACTTTCGCTCGCTTAGTAGGTTTTCGAGGATTTTAGATATTCGACATAGAAAGAAAGAAAGAAAGAAAAAGCATTTATTGCGAATCGTACAGGAAGCGCCTATTGCTGGAAAAAAAGCTTGTAATAAACTAATGGAATATTAGCTTATACCTCAACAGTTATAAACATTTTTGAGGTAGGTTTTTTTCCCCAATTCGACAGTAAATCAGCTAGAGTTAGGTTTCTTTTCACCGAGTCAAACGTAGGGGTGTTGGTGAAAGCGTTATTTATGGCAGCTTCACATCTAGTTCCCTCTTGATTGCCAACACATTGGCAGACTGGCTGATCCTCCTCGTTCAGGGAACAGTTACCGTTGTTCAGACAGTAACCATGACACGCGTACACTTCACATCTGTCCCCGGAATAACCGGCATTACATCTGAAATAACGATAATGACAAACATGTATTATGACCAGTGATCGGAATAGGCTGAGTACCTATATTTACCTAAACTTCTGAGAACAGAGACAGAAAGTGGAGACTTCCTTACGACATTTTTTTCCCGGAATTCGATAAAATCTATCTATACTTATAATAAATCTGTAGAAGTGAAAATTCTGTACATTGAAAATATCAAAAAAATTAATGTTACTAGACCGGCACAGAATCCAAAAATGTGATTAAAAAATTTTTTGTCTGTCTGTTTGTTCAGGCATCACGCAAAAACTACCGGTTCGATTACGATGAAACTTGGTATAATTATTATTTAATATCCTGGGCACCACACTGGGTAGGTACTTTTTATCCCGGAAAAGTATATAACAAAAACAAACTTAATTTTGCGGTTCGATCCCTAGACCCGATTACTGTACTAACCGCAAATAATAAGTTTTTCGTAGGTTACGTCACCCGCAGTGGAGTTATTATTATATATAGCCTATTTAACATCACGCTGCGACTCTTCGGAGTCGAGCAGAAAGAAAAAGTCAGAAAGAACGCCAAGCGAAAACGAAGTAATAGCGCGGGCAGGCGATGCAATGCGATGTGTCGGGGGAACCAAACATTCCACGCGGACGAAGTCGCGGGCAGAAGCTAGTCTTAAATAAGTTGAAAATAAGCTTTATTTAAGATGGGTAAACGCTATTTTTAACTAAAGTTGCAGTTACCAAATTTTCGGGAATTTCACGTAAAATCCCAAAATAAATAGTCTAACTTTAATTCATGTATTCCAATTATAATGTAATGTATGATACAACGGTTAGTTTAAGGATCGTAAATATAATTCGAATACATGGATACTAGGCTATTTATTTCGGGATTTTACGTGAAAATTCCGAATTTGGTAATAATTGATAGTTTATTTAATAAAAAATGGCCTTTACCCATCTTAAATAAAGCTTATTTTCAACTTGTTTAAGATTTTTCCTGAATTCCGGGAAAAAAAGTGTCGTCGTAAGGAAGTCTCCACTTTCTGTCTCTGTTCTCCGAAGTGTAGGTAAATATACTCAGCCTATTCCAATCACTGATTATGACTAAATTAATCATGGAAATATCAGAAGAAGTAGGAAGAATATGTTTTACCTGCATATAGGAAGTCCCTCTTCATTAAAACTACATTCGCCATACATACAGTAGTTCAGACAGTCTGACACTTCGCATCTATCACCTACATAATCTCTTTTGCATTGACAGACCGGCTCAGTCTTCTCATTTAAGGAACAGTTACCGTTGTTCAGACAAAAACCATGACACGCGGACATTTCACATCTTTCCCCTGAATAACCGGCATTACATCTGAAATAGTAATAGTGTCATTTAAACAAAGTGTGTTATTTAACACGTTAAGTGCGAAACGAGGCCTAAAACACCCCACATGCAACTTCCTTGTGGTGCGGCAAGGAAAAACGTGAACATCTCTGTCGTGCGAAGGGCATAGCTTTGGTTTGGTCCAGAATAGAAAAGAGATAAATGTATATTTGAGACGCGCTAATGGTCCCGGACTCGGTGGTATACCTACCTTGGTACCGGATGTCTTAGGCCTCGTACCGCACTGAATTAATATAATTTTAATGCAGTGCGGAACGAGGCTAAAACGTCCCATATCCCCCCGGACCTCGTACCGCACCCAACGCGAGCTTGCCGCGACTAGTGTTGTGCATTTTTACTATCTCGTGAAGCTGACAAAAAATCCAAAAAGATTTTGACTCAGTGCTCTCAGTGCAAAAAATCTTATTGTCTACCCTGTTTCAATGAAAAACACTCATAAATAAGTACAAAATATACACACATCAACACGGTCTAGGGATATTTTTAAAAAAGCGAATTACTATCAATGTGTTAATTAAAAGATACGTTATTTAATATTCTACCATTTTTTAATAATGGTTAAGGTACTTAGATTAAAATTTCAGGATTTTATGGAAAAAAAATGAAGCATAGACGGAAATCGTATATGAATGAACTTTTAATTTGTGAGTAAAAACTCAAAAAAATAGAAAAATCATTTAATTTGTGTTTATAAACTTGAAGTTAGTAGTCTGAGAAAGCGCCCATGATGTTCATAACACATCGGCAACGATTCGGCATGCTCAGAACAAGGTTGTCAATGTCTTGCTGCGGAATATTGTCCCATGTCCTTCTGAGGTGCGCAAAAAGTTGATCTTCTGTAGCCAGATTTTCAGGAACTTCCTTCAGAGCTCTTCTTTGCAGCATATCCCACGCATGCTCAATGGGATTTAGATCTGGCGATTGAGCAGGCCAGTCTAAGGCCCTAACATTATGTGTATGAAACCAAGCTGCTACCGTTCTCGCCGTGTGTGCCCGGGCATTGTCGTGCATGAGCAGGAAATCTTGCCCCATTTGTGTTCTGTGGGGCAAGATTACGGGCCCCAGCACCTGTTGGACGTATCGTTCTGCCGTCATATTGCCCCGCACCCAAACGAGATCCGTCCGTCCTCCAAGACGAATTCCTGCCCAAACCATAATTGTTCCTCCTTGGTATGGGTGAACTTCCTGAGGGTTCTGGAGACGGCTCCATCGTCCAGGAACTCGCCAAACACGCGTCCTTCGTGAATCTGGATGGAAGACGAACCTGGATTCATCCGTGAACAGCACATTGGACCATTGCTCACGGCCCCAGTCCACGTGGTTCCGAACCCATTCTAATCGTCGTCCACGATTGCCTCTCCGTAAAGGTGGGACCCGGAGTGGTCTACGAGAGCGTAGATTGCTTTCATGCAGTCGCCTTCTTACAGTTTGGTCACTCACAAGCACTTGGTGTTCCACTCGCAGCCTTTGGACCAATTGAGTCGCCGTTGCATTTGGTTGTGCTCGCGCAGTAATTTGCAAAAATCGGTCTTGTCTGGGGGTAGTGATGCGACTTGGCCCCCGGTGCCTCTCCGCTACTTCACCTGTGGCACGATAGCGTGTCCACAATCTTGAAATTACATTTTGATGGGTCCCTATGGCCTCAGCAACATTACGCTGAACAGATCCAGCTTCCAGCATTCCCACAGCTCGTAACATCTCCGCCCTCGTCAAATGTCGGCGTTGCATGGCTACAATACCTCAATTTTAACTTTATCTTTCGTTTAAAAATGAAAAAGACTGTAACTAAACGTAATTCGTATTGTTTTCTAAATTTCGCACAAATGAAAATTCCCTCTCCTATACATCAAGACATTTTTTGCCACCGAAACAAAAGAATTTTCAAAAATTTAAATTTGGAATTAGTCTGAGATAAATTACAAACAAATCGGTGTATAAAAGATTCCAATGCGGCCAGTACTTTTCGAGTTATTTAATTGAGTATGAAATATCCCTAGACCGTGTTGATGTGTGTATATTGAGATTTTTTATAAAAAACTATATTGTTACTGATTTTTTTATGTTAATTCAAGTTCTAATAAGTGTATTTTTAAAGCCCGAGGCAGAATAAATAGGATAGTTTCTTTTCTACTTCTGGTTTTCTTTTTTTTCTATTCTGTGAACCGCATTAAGATTTTCACACAAAAATACATAAACGTCGTTGCGTCGATATTATTTTTCCCATCACTAATCTTAGCGAAAATTTACCCTATTTCAGTGCGTTACGAGGTGTATAAGATCCCATATTTCGTTTTGCCAATAAATTCTAAACTAGCTATCAGATCCCGGTGCGATGGTAGATTAGGGTTCATCAATTCAATGTCTATATCGATAAGGACCAAAATTTTCATTTGTCTTTGATTTCGCGCCAGAAAATGGATTTTAGTCTGTTAAAGGAGGTGGGGTCTAATAGACCGCGTGTCGCCCTAACGTCTGGTCACGGTGCGGGCCGATAATGCCTCGTGCTGCAGGAACGGAAAGTTTGCAAAAATTGGTGCCGCAGCTAACGTGTTAAACAAAATTTAACAAGAAAACAGAGAAAAAGGAAAAATTGGGAGCAGCGGTGGCCTGGTGGCAACGGCCCTGACTTACGTATCGTAGGTCGTTAGTTCGATTCCAAGCAGGCATTTTACTTTGTCTAATTAATTTCGTCATCTCTGCACTCAAAACGGTGAAGGAAAACATCGTGAGGAAAGCGGCATGTCTTCTCTCTAACCAAAATTTCGAAGACATGTGACAGCAACCAACACGCACTGGGACAGTGAGGTGCATTACGGCCCACTCCCCTTTCATAGAGAGGAGGCCTGTGTCCCAGCAGTGGGAACGTTAGAGGCAGATTATGCTTAAATGTTTAACTAAGGAAACCATCAGAACTAGAAAATATTTTACCTGCATTTAGGAAGTCCCTCATGGTTGAAGCTGCAGTCACCTTGCAAACAATAGTTCTCGCAGACTGAAACATCGCATCTTCCGCCGATGTAACCAGGTGTGCATTTGCAAACAGACGTCTGACTAACTTGTATACCGTGAACACAAAACAGTTCGACAACTGTTGTAGATTCTGTTGTCTGTTCTGATTCGGTTATGTGTTGAATATTGAGGGAGTTGCCGGTTACTGTGATTGTTGGTATTAGACTCGACAGTGCTTCGCAATCCTGAAGTCCCTGAATTTGATCTTTTATTTTGTAGTTGGCGGCTATACCGAGTGGTGTTTCATTATAGAACTTACTAATCTCTTTTATCCCTTCACGATTAAATATGTTTTTTGGCATTTGCCAAACGGTTTTGTAGCTCACGCTACTGTTCATCCAGTATAAGTAACCATTTGAAACAGTCAACTCTTTTGGGTTAGACAGATATGTATCATGTAATACAATATAACCCTCGTTTTGACCATCCAAACCCATACTGTTCAAAAACCGATTAATTTCACCGTCAAAAAAAAAAACTCTCCGTGTTTGTGGGTCCATGGCTATGCTCAATACTGGCAAAATTCGGTACATAACTTCTCTCTCGGAACCATTAAAACGAGCTCTCTCCATGTGTCTGTCTGTATTGTCTGTAATGTCTGTGTTGGCCCAGTAAATGTACCTGTAAATTAAATGACACTATTGAATATCACAAATAGTAACAGATTTTGATTTTTAAACTGTCATTGCTAACGTACCCTCTACAGCTATCCACGGCAATATGAGTGGGGATCTGGTGATCCATCTTGACTAAAAGATTTCCGTCAACATTTTGATTAAATCCGGGTTTTAATGAAATCCAATTAATGCTTTTTTCATTAGTATCCGTAAAGAATAATGTGTCCGTTGGAGGGTCGAACGCAATACTGTGAATGTTACTACCAACCCTTTTGATGAAACATCTGTTTTCCTTGGAAAATAAATTATAACCACATATAGCGTCGTTGTTGCTCTGTTTGTCGACGTACAGCATCATGTTGTGAACTTCATCGTAAGCTAACGCTGAGAGGTTTTTGGAGTTAAAACGTACGGTATCTGTTTTGGATCCATCGGTATAAAATACGAGGTTATCCCCTAGGCTCACGGCGATGTCTGAAACAAGAGAGAAAAATATTTAACGAAACGAACTGAAAGCTAATTGAACCACTACACTACACTCTGACGAAATTAAAACCAAGAAATATTCATGAATGCTATTAAGATATTTCCAGGACAGAAACGGTTAAGATTAAAAAAAATATCTACAGGCTGAATTTTTCAAGTGGGCGTGGATGGCCAAATCCGAAACTATGAGGACTAGCGAAAAGTACTCAAAGGAGTCGCGGGCTCGATTTTGATGAAAACTAAAACTGCATCATTGGATTTTTGAAAAATCAATATTTCTAGCCAGGAATCGAACCTGTTGATTTGAAAAAAAAAAACAGTGTATTATTACACCATTCGATAGTGTCGCTAATAAGGATCGAATTCTGGGAAGTAATGACATACGGCAAACTAAAGGAAAGAGCTCATTTTTAACAAAATACTTTTTTTATTTTTCTTATGTTACCTACCTCATCATTATAGAATAGAATAATATTTATTGTAAAACACGAGTATCATCAAATAAATGTGCAAGGTCTTAAAATAACAGGTAGATCTACATGTTTTGCCATTTATGGCGTACAATACAACATATTTTTGGCTTAGAATAAACCAAAAAAATAAAAACAGTCTA
Source organism: Amphipoea lucens (assembly GCA_947508005.1). Taxonomy (NCBI): domain Eukaryota; kingdom Metazoa; phylum Arthropoda; class Insecta; order Lepidoptera; family Noctuidae; genus Amphipoea; species Amphipoea lucens. The sequence continues at coordinate 15,924,278 of OX382370.1, forward strand.
CACAGCAAACTATGAAAAATAACTTAATCCTAATGGTAATTAAAAACATAAAGTATCATTTTTACAGATAGAGGGGTCAAATTGTGAAAATATCGTAATTATAGGAATCTATTTAATTAATTGCGGTCATTTAAAAATTCAGATATGGTATAATAGCATTTAGCTATGAGATATTTTTTTAAATGTATCTTAAACAGTGGCATTTGTTAATAGTTTTTGGGATTTTATTATAAATGGTCAGTGCTAAACAAAAAACACTTTTATGCATCAATGCCGTGGTTGATCTTGGTACGCATAATTTATTATTATCCCGTCGATTACGAATAGACACGTCTGATAGTTTCTTAAATAGGTTAGGATTGGTTCGTATAAAATTAGCTATTTCGTAAATAAATAAGGAAGGCAGACTTAAAATGTTATATTTAATAAAATACTGTTTGCAACTATCAGTTATTTTCAAACCAAACATAGCCCTAATACACCTTTTTTGTGACTTAAAAATGATTTCCTTATTAGTAGAGTTTCCCCAAAATATAACTCCAAACCTCAATATGGAGCCGACAATACCATGGTAGGCAGTTGTAAGCGCAGTGGTACTTATAATAGGTTTTAGTTATAGAGGGCATAGGCAGAAGAACATACTTTTTTATTTAATTCTTCTGTGTGTGCTTTCCAGTTCAGACATTTGTCAATGGTTACACCTAAAAATTTTGCTGTGTCTACATTTTTTATAACAGTTAATTTGTGTTGAACATTAATATTTGGTGCTTCTAAACGTTGACTGAAGAATATAATTTTTGTTTTTTCGAGATTAATTTTTAAATTATTGTTATCTAACCAGTTAATTATTGAATTGATTGTATTGTTAATTTCATGTTCATACCTATCTTTATTTATAGAATTAATAGTGACCGTGCTGTCATCGGCAAAAAGTGATACTGGATAATTAGTTACTAATGGCAAATCATTAATATAGATTAAGAATAACAAAGGACCCAATACGCTCCCTTGCGGGACTCCATATTTAATTATTCGTTTTTTGATGAATATGTTTCTTCTTTTTTGGTATTCATGTTTATTTTAGAAATTACTGTATATTGTTTACGATTTTTAGGGTTCCGTAGTCAACTAGGAACCCTTATAGTTTCGCCATGTCTGTCTGTCCGTCCGTCTGTCCGTTCTCGCTTAATCTCTGTGACCGTTAGCACTAGAAACCTGAAATTTGGTACCAATATGTATATCTATCACGCCGACAAATTGGTAAAATAAAAATTGGAAAATGGTGTCAATTCGGGTGCGCCAAAGTTCACCTAAATTTTCAACTCCGATAATTGGAAATCCGAAAATGTTCTTCCTAACATTTTTCATCCTAACAATCACAATTCCTAACTACTCTGTCTCTAATGTTCATAATTCCGAATCATTCAACTTCATAATGTCAGTAGCAATAAACATCTATTATACTTTTATTTGTTTTCCTATATTTTCTCAACATAACCATCTTTTACACTATTATTAAAAGTCATATCTTTTTTGTTTAGATCGTCGACATAGGATGCAAATACGAGCGAAGGGCACCCCGAGAGGTTCGGTTTGGTTAGGTTACTTTAAGCCCTTTACACAGAAATAGGGGCCCCGCGAAGCGGGGCTCCGTCGACATAGGATGAAAAAAGAGTGTTTATCATATTAGACTAAATAGGTTTTATGTCTATTGAGTGGTATATCAAACGATTTTATATTAATTGTCTGTTATTCTTATAGAAATTAGTTATATTAAAATTACATCAATCGTTTATTATATTAACTGATCATTATATCAAATAAAATTATAGGTTCAGATCTTGTAAATATTAGAGGTTTTGTAAATATATAATATATTACTTACCCGTATAAACTCCCAGGCCATGAAAATATTATGGTAGTTATGTTTAGGGATAAAAGCGTTATGATAAAAAACAGTAGGTGTTTAAAATATTTACATTAATGATATTATTAATTACAATTTTCGGAAACATGAGTGTTATGAACATCGCCGGTAGCACTACAAATAGTATGAATGAAAACTTTAGGATGAAAAATTTTAGGAAGAGTGATCATTCGGATTACAAATCGTTAGGAAGAACAATTTCGGGTAAAGAACTTTAGTTGAGCCAATATGGACCCCTTATCAGGTTTTGGTTTTAATTTCGTCAGAGTGTAGTGGACCAGCGGTTTAGGTTGTGCCACAGAATATACATATAATAGTACTAGAGCTGTGCGTTGATATATCAGTCAGTCACAACTTTGAATTTTATATAATTACTTAAAACACGACAAAAGCGTTATAATCCGTCTATAAGACCATAACTATCGCAATACCATCATGTTATTTTATCGTGACGTTTTTAATTGGGTTTTAAAACGCAAATTTTATACAAAATACCACGTAGAACAGCCTATTCCGTTATCCTCTTTCCTGTTTTGCATAAATTTAGGTACAATTAGGTAATTGCATATTTTTCCGGCTACCGATACGATAGTCCTGAATTCTATTATTAATGTAATACCAATACGGAAAATGCGAAAAGTTAAAATGAATTAACACTTAAACTCGCGAATTGAATAAACTAGTATTAAAAAAAAAAAAATGAAAAAAGTGTTTATTCACAAAAAATTATTTTACACGTTACATATTATTACCTCTGCCAAACTACAAAGCAGTTTGTTGGCAGACGTAGCTCCTTTTTTTTGTACATTATTATTATCCTGTTCTAATGACACTTTTTCATATACCATTTAACAAAACTATTCCTCTAACTATTTCTTAACTTTTAAAAACAGACATACAGATTTCTATATTTTTTAGCTATTCTCCACAGTGAGGTTTGTGAGGGAGGGTGGGGTTTTTTAATAATTGTATTATACTAGTTTATTCAATTAGCGAGTTTATTTCAACGCATTGGCGTTAATAAGTTTAAAGAGGGGTCCGTACTTAAAAGGTATACTTAGGCAGTTTAAAAGAGTGATCTGCTCATCTAAACAAAGTGCAGAGAACGGCTATTTTTCAGAGTTGGTCACATAGTACAAGTGGTTCATTCTCACAAGTACCTATATCCCTTAAAAAGAGTGTCCCTCGTTTAGCCTGACATCAGGTTGGTCGAAGCAAGGAAATCTGTTCAGGTGGAGATTCATAGACGACTAGGGTTACCATTTAGAAATTTGAAAAGTCCTGACAAAAAGTCTGATGTTTCAATAAAATTCCGGACATTATAGTCACAAAGTCAAAACATTACCCACTTAGTTACAGTGGTATGGTAGGCATGGTAGCAGATGCTCGCGAGAAGAAAATCCGGACAAATTAAAGAGCCGGACAAAGTCCGGTCATGTCCGGACAAATCCGGACGGATGGTAACTCTATAGACGTCCAGCCCTGGAGTGTAAATGTGGTGCTGTTCCGCAAACGATGGGACACTTAATATCGTGTCTTACCTACGTGTCCTGTCAGCTGCACGTTACAGGAGCTGATGGAGGCTGGGGTGAGGGTACCAAACAAGTAGCCGAATTCTGGGCCGAGTCCATTTAGATTGCTTTCGACATGCTAAGAAGAAGAATGCATGACGATTTAGTTTTCCCCGCCCCGATGGTAGACCGTGATGACAACTAGTACACCCAGGTTTCGCTATTTGACTACTCAAGCTAAGTACTGTAGCATTTCATACAAAAATGAACCTTATTTTTATAACAATTCATATTCGTATGAAATGCTTGATCACAGTCGCTTATTGGAACATGCACAATAAATTCATAATGTAAAGTTGTCATCGATCCGAACACAAAAGAAAAAAGTAATTGAAGGTACAATAAGTTGTTGATTTTGACATAACAATATAGTTGGAGGTGAGAAGCGCCGCCGCCGGCGACGATTAGCAAGCCTAAGGCCTCATTTACGGAGACGCGGGGCGTCTCGCGTCGCGTGTGGCGTGGCGTCTCGCGGCGCGTCGGACGTTTTTTCTGTTTACGGTGGGGCGGCGCGTGAAGCGGCACGCATCATCGCACGCGTAAACACAAACTTATAGCAATATACGACCATGTTCATAGAGAAGCGATACGGGAAGCGTGGCGGTGCCCGCCGCGGCGCCCGCGGCGAAGCCTCGGACATAGCTTCATCGAGAATTGCCGCTGCGTGCGCCGCCGCGATAAACGCCGCGTGGGACGCGTCGGTGCCATCCGCGGGCTCGGCCGCAAAAAACGCCCTAATTCAAACAAACGCGTCTAAAATCGCTTCTCCGTAAACGCACTCATACAACGCCATATATTTGAATTCAGTGCGGGCCGCGCCGCTCAACGCAACGCGCGACGCCCCGCGTCTCCGTAAATGAGGCCTTACGCTTGTAAACATTATTGTAAGAAAAGTTATAGCCTATTGATTAAAGCAGCGTTTTTCAATCTGTGGGTCGCGACCATTACGGGGGTCGCGAAGCCTTATTCGGGGGGTCGCCGGCAAAAGGAAAGGAAAGGCAAGGTTTTAATAATGAATATAGACAACAAAATAGAGAAATAGAGATTAACTTTTTGTTTGTCTATTGCCGAAGGGGGTCGTTAGAATTTTTGAAACTGTAAAGGGATCGCGTACTCAAAGAGATTGAAAAACACACTGGATTAAAGTATTTCAGGAAATAGAAGACTGTGTATAATTTGACCTGACACCGCTGACACATGCTTTAGTAAAGTTAAAGTTTGCTCTATATATTTATCTCAGCCTAAGTCTTTTGTAAGTACCTAATAGGGGGTGAGCCTGTTGTCAGCAACAGGGCACGTCAGCCTGTTAATAATGTAACATAGCCAACTTATTCGAAGTCGATGATTTATGTAAACATCGTCGGGAATAACTCAAATTACCCACAAAAATTAAGATTGTGTTTTGAGACAAGTTCTTATAATTTTGAAATAATTATTAAGTTAAGCTTTACTTAACTTAGTTAAATTCTCGTTTTAACGGAGTATGAGGGGTTTTAAACATTTTTGAATTTCGTTTCTACAGAATTTCATAAGCGATTTCTTTTATGATTTTCTTTTGTTTTCGTTCACATGTTCTGCGCATAGGTTTTTGCTTTACCGCAGAATATTAAAACCTCATTTGACTTAGGTGATAAATAATGTTTGTGAACCAGCGTCATGTTACTTGACATTTCTTGTGATTTTTTGTTAACATAAATTAAGGGAAAAGATTTCACCTGATAAGTATCACTTGAAACTAATTGATCTAGACCGTATGTAAGTATCGTATTTTGTTTTATTTATGATATGGTATGATTGGACTGAGCTGACGTTGTTTGTCACTTCACTTTTTTCAGTGTCACTAAGCTACGAATACAAATTAACGATCGCGACTTCGCGAGGTCAAAACTATTATTATATTAACCCGTAGTCAATTTTATCCACTTGAATCGGGTTTATAAAATCGAATCAAATCAAATCAAAATATTTTCCTATTTCATTAAACCTACATCACTTATGAAATATCAGAAGCTGTTCGAAAGCGGAGCGGCTCCAATTTTTCATTTCTTATGGAGAAGTGCCGGGCAAGAATTACCACAGTTACTCTTTTAAAAATAACTGACTTTTGCAATGTTTTCAAATTACTATGTTCATATTTATGGGAGGACAGTGTAGGCCTGTCAACAAGTACCAAAATAATAATTTTATTTATTTATTAAGTTACAGGCCTTCGCTTTGAATTTCAGTTCGTCAATTCGTCTACCTAATGCCCAACTATCATAAACCCATAGAAATGTAAAAAACAACTTTTTTCATATATTTATGCATAAACCACTAAGTACTTGCTCTAGCTATTATTTAATGTGTAACTGTGTATTATTTCTGTGTGGGTCGAGGGTCTTATGGATTTATGGATAGATTAATAATAACTTAACCTTATCTTAGAAATAAGTAGAAATAATATACCTACTTAAATGGAAGCGCAAATGAAGCTTTCTCATGATAATTATACAACCTCGTTTGTGTTCAAAATTAAAACACATCGTCTTGGCCCATTAAAATAAAAATATTGCGATACTTGTGCACAAGAATTTTTTTTACTATTCCTTGAAACTGCTGTAGCTATATATAAAACTATATTTTATAGGTACCTACCTCCATCATAGAATTATGAAATCATGAATTAATCTGTGTAGGTAGTTATTATTTAAAAAATTGATGAATGAAAATCCTCCCCTTTAAGCCGTAAGCTAAGTACGTGAAAAATAAACCACGTTTCTCGTACTCACCCCAGGAGTGCGCCAACCCCACATACAGCGCTGCCAACGCCAGCACACACTGCATTTTACACATTTTAAACTAGTAGCAGTACAAAGTTGTTTCAACAGGGGTAGATCCACCGCTGGTGATTGTTCTTTTGATTCTGAAGCCGAACGCTGGTTTCTCGCAACATAAAAATAGGTTTTTAGGTGATAAGTGACTGGGAGATAAGAGTTCCCTGCATTTATATAACTAAGTGTGCATACACACACGTCGCGGTTACCTACGCGACGCGTGTTTCGCGCGATTCCCTATCCATTTGCATAAATTTTAAGACCTAATATAACTTAGCATAATTTTGTTTGGCATAATTATATTTTCGCATAATATAATTACGCATAACAGCTTACGCATAATTTTTTGAAGCATAATTTCTCTAGTCATAATAATGATTAAGCATAACATTCTAAAGCATAAAATTTAGCATGAGCGTTTTATTTCTAACGACGTCAGGTCGACGGAGCCCCGCTACGCGGGGCTCCTATTTCTGTCTGCAGGGTTTAAACTTTTAAAGGAACCTAACCAAACCGAACCTCGGGGTGCCCCTGACGTCGTTTAGTATTATGCGAATCACATTTATGCCAAAACAAATTAGTCTTTCATTTTCTTTCATTCATATAACTGAGTGTGCATACACACTGGTAGGGGAGGCCAGAGGGTTTTTGAGCAAGCATATCCAGGGCGAGATGTTGATAGCTGAGTAGGTCTGGCATGAGGAGAGAACACCGAAAATATATTTAAAAAGTTTCTGATAGGATATGCCCCGTGGTCAGGAGTCCACTTTCAGATTTCAAAAAAGGGCCGAAAATAAAGTTATCTTCAGAGGCGTTGGTTTTGGCATGATCGGGTCTGGCCTAACCCATAATGACTTAAATAGGCAAATCTGACGGAGAAATTGTGGGCTTTCCCCAAATCTGACGACTTTGAAAACTCATATATGGGCCATTTCTAAAAGGATATTCAGGGCGAATGAAAGTTATTCTGTGCAATAGCGTTACATGTTCCGATAGTGAATATATAAATATCTGACGGGATGATGGAGCCTTTTGGCAAATATGAGGAAAATTCATCAATTCAGAAAATTACCCCAAAAGTGGCCATAATTTTGCATTTATCCCTAAAAATCAAGGAACCTAATAGCTTCGATTACTGTTTCCATTGGAAGGTGACACGTTTGTGAAGATTTCTCGAGATTCAGAAGTTCGAAAATACTAAACACTTGAACGTAATGATTGAAAGTTAAGTAGCAAAATTAAAACATCGTCGGAGTACACCATAGACAAAGTTGATTATTTTAACATTTTCCTATGACACCAAGTAAACCAATTATTTCAAAAACATCCTCATCTTATGGGCTATCTAACGAACTAGCAACGTTTTCAAAAATATTGAGAGATACCCGTCAATTGTTTGATAAAGCTGGCAAAGGTGGAAAGCCATACTTACTAAAATTAACGAAAACATTAAAGTAACGACTTGTTTACGTCGTAATACTTTTCTATTCGAGGTTTTATTGTAACTACGAACCTCTGCGCTCGATATCGTTACTGATATCGCCTCCAATTCTCAGTGATAGTTCGTTATGAGAGTTTTGTTAAATAAGTCCCAACACTTCTGCTTAGGCCGCCAGCTGCTAGTTAACTAGATTAAATGACAGATCATAAAATACCTACAAATTTATTTCTAACCGATTTCTAAAAGAGGAAGGTTATCAGTTCGTCTGTATATACAGTCCAGTAAAATGTCCACACTTTGGCGTGTATCATTTCTTTCCAGAATTTGATCCTTATGAACGACACCGTCGGAGGGTGCAATAAAACAGGCAGTTTTTTTTTTCATAATCCACCTACACGTCGCGGTTACGCGATGCGTGTTTCGCGCGTGTGTTACACCACTCTGTCGGAAAGCTTTCGCCACAGACGCGTATTCTGTTTTCTGATTGAATAAATTCTCATGTAGGTATTAAATGTATGATGTTTTAAGTACACGAAGTAGCAGGGGATCGAGGGGGGTGGAGGGGGTTCAGGGGCTCAGACCGGAATAAATCTATATTTCAAGGTGATAGGCGATGATCGCAGTCAGATCGCGATGACTGCAATTTTCGCATATCAACGACTAACAAAGGCATGGGCCAGCTTTTAAAACAATTTTCAAGGATGAATTTTATTTTAAAATTGAGTTGACTAGACTACTCTATACATACAGACAATCCAGTCGATTGCCTGTGGGAGAACTATAATATACCATTATCTACCCCTTCACAGTGTCATGATATTACCTACGTTATTATTAGGAAATTCGTCACGTCCCGTTATGAAAGAGTGAAGCAACAAAAGAGGTCTTTGTATAAACAGCGTACTTTGTATAGAACATAAGTGGATGCCACTGTGAACAACAAACTTGTGGTCACTGATAACTTGATAAGAGAACACCATTTTTATCCTATCAAGTTTTCGGAAAACATGCGTTTTGTTTTTGTTTTAGTATCTCAACAGCGATCACCAGCAGTGGACGCTCCAATCCGCTCCATCTACCTCTCTTGAAACAACTTAGTATTTTGGAACAATAAAATGTTAAGAACGCAGTGTGTGCTGGCGCTGGTAGCGCTGCACGTGGGGCTGGCGCACTCATGGGGTGAGTACAGGAGGCGTAGTTTATTTTTAACCAACTTAGGTACGGTTCAAAGCTGACTATCAAAGTGTTCTTCACTCTATGATGCAACTACACAATACAGGGTGTTACGGAAAGGGTATATCAATACAAACGGGTTGAAGAGTGTATCTGGTCTAGAATATCTGTACAAAATATCAGCTCAAAAGCATTAACTTTGATTTTTTTTTATTTCGACATCACGGCGCTGCACTGGCGCGCGGCGGCGTGATGTGCGTGTAGGTACTAGGCGCACAGACACACTACAGATAATGGATAATGACCCTCGTAGTACGGTGACACGTTTGTTATGATTTAAATTTAATAAACTATCGAAATAAAAAAATATTAAGCATTTTCAAAGTTAATGCTTTTGAGCTGAAATTTTGTACAGAGATTCTAGACCAGATACATTCTTCAACCCGTTTGTATTGATATACCCTTTCCGTAACACCCTGAATAATTTGATTATACACAGCAATTGCACGGAATAGTTTAAAAAAAATGCTTACCCACCTGGATAAATATTTTCAGGTGTCAAAATGTTGTGTTAAAATTTTAAAGTAGCAACTACATAGACCATTGCTACACAGACCGATAACATTGACATGGAGAGGGAACGCAGGGCGCTGTTAGTCAGGAGCAATATGTTGATCAGTAGGTTTGCGAAATGTTCAAGTGTTGTAAAGGCCACATTGTTTAGGGCATACTGCCAATCTTTTTATACTTGTAGCCTATGGGTCGACTACACGCAGAGGGCTTACAGCGCCTTGCGAGTCCAATATAACAACGCTTACAGGGGCACTGTTGAGGCTGCCGCGACACTGCAGCGCATCAGGGATGTTCGCTGAAGCACGTATAGATGACTTCAAAAAAAAAAAAAAAGCGGGTTGCATCCCTGACATGGCGGGTGCGTGCCAGCGCCAACAGTCTCTTGATGACCGTAGCGGATAGGTCTGATAGCCTTATATGGAGGCACTGGACGAGGACGATAGTGCTGCCTCTAATCCATTGCTTCATAAGTTTGAAAAATTTGTCTGCTCAACACGTAAATAACGCAATGAATGTTGTAGAACTGTCAAAATGATTCCGATTGATAATGTGTTACGCAATTGCCGAAGTAGTGTGTGTATTGTTAGTGTGAATTATTATCGTCTCTGACATGTTTTTTTAATTTTTGAATTTCCTCATACTTAGTGCATTTTTTTACCTAGCGCTTTATTTAGCTGTCAGCTCTGCTTGTTATTATAGTTAAATCACAGAAATGTTGTACTTTTGTTTCAGACGTCGCTGTAAGTGTTGGAGATCAACTGATATTTTATACCGACGGCGGAACAATAACAAACACTGTGAATTTAATTTCCTACAACATCACAGCGTTAGCTTACGACGAAGTTCACAACATGATGATGTACGTCGACAAACAGGGCAACGGCGACGCTATATGTGGTTATGACATATCTTCCATGGAAAACAAATGTTTCATTGAGAGAAACGGCAGAAACATTCATGGTCTCGCCTTCGATCCAGAAACAGAATCACTTTATTTCAGTGATACAAATGAAAAGAGCATTAATTGGATTTCTTTAAAACAAGGATCTAAGAACAATGTTTATGGAAATCTCTTAACCAAGGTGGATGATGGGATCCCCACTGATATTGCTGTGGATAGCTGCAACGGGTGCGTCGCTAATGATTGATAGTTAATGTATTATTTAACAAAATCTATTTCGACTTCGTGTACTTTATTGGTTTTCAATTTACAGATCTATTCACTGGAGATTACACGTAAATATAACAAAGAAGGATCGGCTTAATGAAGCCGTAATAATTAAGGGGCCATCTAGTTTTGCCATAGACCCACAGAAAGGAAAAATATATTTTATTTATAATTATAGTTATAGAACAGCAGTATTAAATTACGGAAAAAACTTATTTCGTTTTTTTCGTGATTTGTCTGCACCAAAAGTACTGACCGTCTCAAAAGATTATATTTATTGGATGGACGATAGCGAAAGCGACAAAACTGTCTGGCAAATCCGAAAAAATGCTAAACAGCCTTTTGATGAACCCAAGAAGTTTTGTACGTTCAATAATATCGGACATATTGGTATCGCCGCCAACTATAAAATTGAAGATCAAATTCAGGGAGTTGAGAATTGCGAGCCACTAACGAGTCTACCTACTAAATAATTCTGATGCGCCGTTTTGTGCTCATGGTAAGACAGTACGAGTAAAATACGGAGAACCTCATTGTAAATGCACACCTGGGTACATCGGTGGGAGTTGCGATGTTTCAGTCTGTGAGAACTATTGTTTGCAAGGTGACTGCAGCTTCAATGATGAGGGACTTCCTAAATGCAGGTAAAACAAATTCTTCTCCTTCTGTTGGTTTCATAATTTAATTAAATTGCATTATTATTAAATCACATTTTCAATTTTTCAGTTGTTATAGTGGTTATTCCGGGCAAAGATGTGAAGTGTACGCGTGTCATGGTTACTGTCTGAACAACGGTAACTGTTCCCTGAACGAAGAGGATCAGCCAGTCTGCCAATGTGTTGGCAATCAAGAGGGAACTAGGTGTGAAGCTGACACAAATTATACTTTCACCAACACCCCTACGTACAACTCAGCGAAAAAAAACATATCTCTAGTTGATTTATTGACGAATTGGCGAAAACCTACCTCTAAAATGTTCGTCATGGTTGAAGTATAATCAATTCTAAACCATAATAATAATTATTATAATCATTTTTTTATATATTCTTATATTAATTAAGATGTATTTAATTGAATAATGATTATTATAAATGCGAAAGATAGCTGTTTACTTATATCACAGTTATACATAATAGGTAACGCTGTGCTTTTATGGGTGCATGCAACGGTATTACAGCGCGGTCGTGTTGGTTTTAAGTTATGTTATACTTATAGCATTAAAAACTTGTTTTCGTAAAAAAACGTCGGAAAAAGATAGAATTTACACCTTCAATATCTCCGTAACCAGAAGACTCCCAGGTATGGTCCAGTACAAAGTATTGATTAGGTAGGTATAATATAAAGTTATAACACAAACAACTGCAACACAACTTAAACAACATATTTATGTAGTTTTCATCTGAAAAAGTATACGTTTTTTAACACATTACAAAATAATGCTCCTCCTTCAATATATTCGTAACCAGAAGGTTCCCAGGCATATGGTCCAGTACAAGAAATTATTACAATGTCGAAGATTACAAATACCTCCAGCTTCGGTGAAAAATAACCAACCCCTATTTTACCCTACCCTTAGGCGGGGGCTTTATTGTTTAATTTTGAATGGAACAAACATCGAGTTATATTCTATCCAAATAAAAAGCAGACTACTTTGTATATTCTATCCAAATAAAAAGCAGACTACTTTGTAAAAAGTAATGCGTGGTCGATACATAAAATAATGTAGGTACGTGTCGACTTGAGAACTTCCTCCTTTATATCGCCGGTTAAAAAGAAAACGACAAAAAATACTGTTGTCTTATTTGTAGACGTAATTTCATTTCAGTTACAAATACCGTTAGAATACGGATCACTTAATATGCGCATTAACTAGGTAATCTGCAAATTACCAGGTATAATCCGTTAAAGTGTGAAATATGTTACCGGCCAAACCTGGTTAAGGATGAATTAGTTTCGCCTAGGCTAAACCTATTCTCATTCGCTCGCTCTTGCACGTCAGTACTTACCCTTATCTATGCTCTTGCATTCTATGTCGACGGAGCCCCGCTTCGCGGGGTTCCTATTTCTAACCTAACCTCTGGGTGCCCTTCGCTCGCTCTTGCATCCTACGTCACCTATCGACCGACCGCAACCATGCAGGCAGCCCGTGTAGGGTTTGGCCTAAGCGAAACTAGTTCATCCTAAAACCGGGTTTGGCCGGTAACAAACATATTTTTCCACTTTAACGGACTCAACCAGATAATCTGCACATTAACAAGTTAATCTGCACTCTAACTGATTTACGCACATTAGCGGTCACAAATCTAGTTTAAGATCCGAAGTAACTATCCTGAACGGCTGCACCCATCAGTACCGGATGACAATTATTTTTTATCAAATATTATACAGGAAGATTTTTTTATCACCATCCAAATATTTACAGGATGTTCTACCCATGAATATGAACAACTTTCACTATGGGACCAACTCTGAAATCACGAAAAAAAAATCAACTGTTTCATACATTTTGGTCAAGTAGGTATTGAACTTTTTTATTATACAGCTGATTTTTTTTTCGTGATTTCAGTGTTGGTCCCATAGTGAAAGTTGTTCATATTCATGGGTAGAACACCCTGTAAAAATTTGGATGGTGATAAAAAAATCTTCCTGTATAGTTTAACATGAAACATACCCCCTTATTCATAATCCTATTTTATCTCTATTTTAGCTAAAATAGGTTTATAGAACGTTTGTCTTTATCTGTCACGTTGTCATTTCTGTGTGTAAGAAAGAGACAAACCCCATTTTAACTAAAATAGGTTTGATAAGTTTTATGAATAAGGGGGTAAGTACCTAATGAAATAGACCAAAACTTGTACCTATTAGTAGGTACACATGAATCTTCTTGTATCATGCATTAGCTTCTGCCCGCGACTTCGTCCGCGTGGCCGTAGAGTGACAGACAAACATATTTTATTCATCGGATATGGTAGCTGTAGGTACCTACCTACAAAGTTGGTTAGTAGAGTTATGTTCCGCCGCTAAATAGCGGCATACGAATATTCACAATATTAAACGTGGGTATAAAACTCAACTTACCTATATACCTACTACGTATACTCTAATATACAATACATAACACTTAGAAATAAAGATACACTTATACCCTATTGTAAACTAAATAGATCTAATATAAAACATAAATGTTATTGCTGTTTTATTTATATAGGTACCCTAATAATTAAAAAAAAAATTACTGTTTGTTTTCGTCTAAATCTCCGAGCTAACTATACTCCATTTATTATAACATTAGAAAGAAGAGGCTCGCAGAAGCAGGAGTACGAAACCTTTTATTTTCAAGTTAAGTTCAAACAATTTTAATAAATAATGTAATGTGCTTTTTTTGTAAGTAACAATGTATGGCATACAATAAAGCATATTCTATCTATCTACTCGTCACGATGCTAGGATAGGTACATGAAATGAAACAATTTTTAGTAACAATCAGTTTATTAAAAACAACTTTATATAAACCGACAAAATAAAAAACACGTGCTGCCACAACTTATGAAGGGAATAGGAAACATTTTAGATTTGGTAGAGTTATAGTGACATGAAAAACGTTCCCGGTACTGTCCGCCCCTGCTTCTTTTAGATTTTAAACATTGACACGACAATATTTTATGTAAAAACTAAATTATATTAAATAAAAGCCTTGTTATTTCAGAAGGTAGATAGGTTAAATTAGTACAATTAAGTGTGACTTTTGTTATTTAAATTGATTATAGTTAACTCCACGTTAATCTTGACTGTAATAATGTTTTTTGTACTTTTATTACAAAGTGTGCCCCTAAAAGAGCCTGTTTTAACTTCTGTCTAATGCTATAGTAAATGGAGTATAGACGAAAACAAACATTACTTACTTCAAATAAAATGTTCTTGTATATCGATTTTATTCAATTTCGAGCGGTCATTGTTGTTTACTTTGGCAAAAGCGCGGCCGGACCTCACGTATTTGAAATTCATTTCAACTTGATACCTCAACGCGTTCCTGAGAAAAAGGGTCTTGGCAGACAGACATACGGACCGACAGACGGATAACAAAGTGATCCTAAATAGGGTTCCGTTTTTTACTTCTGAGGTACGGAACCCAAAAAATACTTACAGATGAAAATAGAACCACCTCCTTTTTTAAAGTCGGTTAAAAGTATTGCGTTAGAATATAGGAGGCCGTATCCGTATCCTCTTGATAATATGGCTTGAGAACCATAACTAATAAATAAGAAACACCGCACAAATTCGTCATTAAACGTTTAATTTATGAAAGCGACATCTGTTTGTTCATTAAGCAGTTATTTGTGTTCGTGTGTTGGTACTTATCGTAGCTGCGTAGGTTCGATCAGTAATCGTGCGACTGCTGATACGGTTTTCAGAAGTAATAAATAGATGGCGTTAATAGTTTCAAACGAAATAAATAACATTTAGTTTTTCAAATAGGTAGTACAGGATCCGAAGTAAGATGGACCTTCAGGCTTCAACCCTCTTTTTTCCAGATGATTCAAACAAAAACAATTTTATAAATACATATAATTGCAAATGGGTTGCCTAATTAAACAATGTTCATGGATATATGTAATTAATTAAAAATAAGTACTTACTGGTAGAATTTTTTTTAACTATCGGTACTTAGGTAGGGTAAATATGAAATAACAAAGGGACATTTTATCGAAAATTATAATAATTTCTTGCTATTTTGATAGGTAGGTACATACCTGTTTCTGTTAGCCTGCATCATCCCACTGCTGGGCAAAGGCTTCCAGCTCTTTCGATCCAGGGCTAAAGTGGACCACTGGAGACAATTTTCTAAATTATCAAACGCCAGCTGGCACATCAAGCTACCCGAAACTGTCAAATTTCCCCAATCAACTTTGAACCTTATTCTTTAGCAATAAAGTTGAAAATCCAGATTGTAGTAGCTTGATGTGTTGGGTTGGCGTTTGTAGAATACCTATCTAAGGTGGCAGGTACTAGTACATCGACGCGCAATCTGTTAGGTACCATGGAAATGGATTCAGTTCTTACATAATTCTGAATCCCCTGTGTTAAAATCGGTTATTAAAAAATCTAAACCTACGACATGGTGACAATTTAAAACCGCGGTTAATTCCGTGATATAGTTAAACAAACTTTTAGAAATCATTCAGACCACCAAATTATGGACGATGGTAAAAACATACAATAAGAATTAGATACTTACAAGAAAAATAATCAGCTAACGAAAATACACTAATGTGCTGGCAATTTATTATTTTAGGACAAAATAAAATCACTTTAATTAGTGTTTTTTTTTTTTTTGCTTGGATATCTTTGGTTAGGCGTACCTACTAAGCGCTGTGTTATTTGTCCATCTATTTTAATGCGACCCTGTATATTTTATCTAAAGCGACAATCACATAAGAATAACCTTAATTGGCAATTCAAGCTGTAAATACGTCATACTCACTATGCAATTTATGCAAGTAGATACAAAGATCAATGTCCGTAGAGTTAAATTCGGTAACTTAACCTAACCATTTAATATGATTGATATGCTTATTCGTATTTGATATGTCTTTTTAGGGTATCGTAGCATAATGGCAAAACCTTTAATTAATTATATTTAATTTCGAGCGTCCATTGTTGTTTACATCTTTGGCAAATTTAGCTCGGCCGGACCATACAAACATGTTTTAACGTTGCGTTTGGTATGAATACTAAGATCATTGCGTCTCTTGCTTGTTAGTGTTATCAGCATTAGGTACAGGAAGTGCATAATGAAAAGCTGGCGAACCGTACTTTGTTTTTAATGGCATCTCCGCACACTCTGTGGGGTATGGGCCGGCTTTTAGGGCGTTGCACATTGCTGGGGGAAGACAGTAAGGGACAGGCTGGATCGGAATTAAGCGAACCGTCATATTTATTTTTTCATCTCGTAGTTGACCTTGAGAGGTCGTGACTACTTAACAGGACTCAAAGCCTCCAGCCAGGGGCGAATAACTTATAGACTAAGCGACTGCACGCTAAGGGCACTCCCTGTGGAGTACGGCTTAGGTGTCGCTGGGCCCTGGGGAGTCAGGGCAAGATTTGACAGGCTGGGATCATATTACAATATTATTATTAACAGGCGAATTTAAAGCTACAGGCTCAGCTACGGCGCGGGCTGGCACTTCGTCGAGCAAGGGTCGGGGTCGTCGCGAGGGGCCTCGGAATGAAAGTTTTCTGTGTTTGTGGCTGACCGACCCCTTGAAAATCACACATGTGCCTATTATATTTGAAATAAATGCTTTAGACTATGTCCGTCCCCCCCCTCCCCCTTTAACTTTTCAACTAAGAATAAGGTAAAAAAATTGAAAAAAAATTGGTATTAAATAACTAAATATCTACCTACTTTAGATACTTAAGTATAAACTTTTTCGTGTGTGTGGTGCACTTTTCTTTTAGACGAGGGAGTTTTATGGTTACAACTGCAGACATAACGTTGTTTCTTTAAGAAATACTATGAAATACAAATTTATTTTTGACGTCGATGAAATCAATCATGTGTATTCGTAAATATTTATCCCGACCGGAACCAGTGGCGTAACTATAGGGTGGCACTGAGGCAAGATGCCACGGCCCCCAGCCAAAGGGGGCCCTCGGCCCGAGAGGGCCATGAGCACAAGAGTATCCTAATTAATAAGTTTATAAATGCAGGTTTTTTGAAAATGTGCAACAAAGGACATCATTCAGGTTTCGAACATTTTGTACCTTTTTCCCATTGTTTGTCTAATTTTTTGGACACGTCCTCATGCTCAGCAGTAGCGCTTGCGACCAGTAGACCAACAAAGTAGACAGGTGTTAAATTTTGCAGGGGAAAATATGAAATCTACGCGGAAGAAGTCGCGGGAGAAGTGCTAGTAAAAAAAAAAGACTATAACGTTGGTTGAGCTTCTTTACATTGAAGGAGGGGCCCCATCCCTTGAATATGCCACGGGCCCCAAACGGTATAGTTACGCCACTGACCGGAACCCTTCACTTTACGTGGTCCGACACGCACTTGGCCGGTTTTTTTTTTATATAATTATCATGGTCATATTCAGATAGGGTCAGGGTCATCATATCATGGACTGTAGGGTAAGTGAAGAATATGAAGAGTGATGAATATAAGTTGAATGATCGAGAGGGAGACCAATGAGATAATCTCTCTGGCCAAATTGCGGGTTAGATGCGTCACACTTACAATGGCATTGCCTTTCATCTTAACCGTTCAACAACATTCATTGCGTTATTTACGTTGTTGAGCGGACAAATTTTTCGGACATGTGAAGCAATTGATTAGCAATATCCTTCAAAATGATTCAGATTGCGATTGAAAGTGTGTTATGGAATTGGGTTGCTGAAGTGAATCCCGCGTTGTACATACACTACATTGTATGAAGGTGTTCAATAAGAAAGAAAGAAAATATATATATTTAGCATAGACTAAAAGAAACACAATACACCAGATACGTACATCAAATAAAAACAAAAAGTAAAGTTTAATATAAAAAAGTATAAAGTCCGATGTAAAAAAAAAATAAACAGGAAAGTGTGATGCTAATAGCCGCGTGACTTCCTAATCATAAATCTCTCTATTTTAGATTGGCTAGCTAAACTACGCAGATGTGATGGTTATCTAACTAAACCAGCACCCTAATTGCGTAACACACTATCAATCGGAATCAGAATCATTTTGAAGCAAATTGCTAATCCATTGCTTCATAAGTTCGAAAAATTTGCCTGCTCAACACGTAAAAAACGCAATGAATGTTGTTGAACTGTCAAAATGAAACCGATTCTGATTGATAATGTGTTACGCAATTATACCCGCAGATAAAACAAAAAAAAAATATATAAATAAGAGTTTCTTTTGGGGGAGTCATCGACCGCAGTTATCAATTAGTCACTTGAAATATCAGTTGGCCAATTCTTCCCTTGCGGTGGTAGCGCTAACGCCCGCCTGGTTTGCGACCACCCTCCCACAGGAGTCCGGCATCAAACAGCCTGCTGTGTTCCGTCGATGCGTGGGAGTTCCTGTGCCTTAGGCATCTTCTGGGCACGCTCGTTCTATCATAGACTACATCCATTGCTTTCCATCAGGCGTGATCGAGGTCAAGAGCGTGCCCGTTCAGCAATAAAAATAAAAAAAGTTTTTTTTTTGTGTAAACCATAGATATACTATGGTGTAAACTGTAACTCAGACGTGATGGATATCAATGTCGAAACACGATAAGACATACGAAACTAGTTTTTCTCAACTCATAAGTACTACAAGTTGTAACAACTCTAACAGCGGTTGTTGAGCTCTTATACATAGTTTAGATGTGCTGCATCCTAGTTGATTGCGTAATACACTATAATCTCAATCTGTGTCATTTTGAAGGATATTGCTAATCCATCCATACTAATACCTATTATAAATGCGAAAGTGTGTCTGTCTGTTACCTCTTCACTAGTCTTCACGCAATCACGCTTAAACCGCTGAACCGATTTAGATGAAATTTGGTATAGAGATAGTTTGAGTCCCGGGAAAGGACATAGCATAGTTTTTATCCCGATATTCCCACGGGATCGACACTTATGCGGGTCAAACCGCGGGGCGCTGCTAATTGTTTCATAATTATTTTACCTATGTTCGAAAAAAATGTGTATGCTCAGCTCAACAACGCAATGAATGTTTTTGATCTGTCAAAATGAAACCAATTGCTACTGATAGTGTGTTACGCGATTACCCTGCTGATCTCGTTTAGTTTCATTGCTAAAATTCGTCCGATTTAGTTTCATTGCTAAAATTCACCCGAAGTATAGTTTTTTTTTTTATGGTGAAGTCGGCCCTATATTGGTTCTTAGTAATGAATTCTGAAATCCTTCACAACGAACTTGTCGCAGCTTTTATTTTATTTTAGTTAATAGCCAGTTTCTCGGCTCTCGGAAATCTCGGAGCAATAGGGAAGTGGAGCCGGAAGTGTTGAATCGTGACCGGAAGTCCGACAGCCATTATCGATGTGATCTAGATCTTGTTTTGTGACATTGTCCTACGTTTGGTAATAACATTACCTATATCCGTTATAATAAAATTCAAAGTTCTGACTGACTGATATAAGTATCAACGCACAGCCTAAACCACTGGTCCTAGCGACATAAAATTTGGAGGGTGTGTTCTTTGTGAAGAGTCCACTAAATTCCACCCCTAAGAGGGTAAACAGGCGGAGGGTGAAATTACACGCGGACGAAGTCGCGGGCAGAAGATAGTCCATACTAATATTATAAATTCGAAAGTAACTCTGTCTGTCTGTCTGTAACCTTTTCACGCCTAAACCACTGAACGGATTTCAATGAAATTTGGCAGAGAGATAGATTGCATCCCGGGGAAGGACTAAGGATAGTTTTTATCCCAATATTCCCACGGGATCGAAACTTATGCGGGTGAAACCGCGGGGCGCAGCTAGTTGGTTATAATAATAGTTAGCTTTAAAAAAATTGTTTTGGTCATTCGTACCGATTCCCTTGTTCACAAACTAAACTAAATTTAAGTTAGTGCATCTTTTTCCTTCTATTTCATCATTTCATCAGACACAAAGCTCATCAAGTCAAAAGAAGTGATAACGGGGTCAAAATCCCGACTCGAACCACCACAAGTTAGCTATGACTAGGGTTACCATTTAGAAATTTGAAAAGTCCTAACAAAAAGCTGGAATTTTCAATAAAAGTCCGGACATTTGAGTCACAAAATCCAAACATTTACTCAGTTAGTGGTAAAAAGTGCGCTGAAAAATATAAAAATTAATTCCTATACTAGAAACTAGAGTTAAGTTTTATTATTTTACGTAAAAAAACTATTTTTATTTCGAAGAAATTTTTTATGTTTGAACTAATAGTTGATTGTTTTCAAATTTTCAGATTTATTGTTTGATCTCGTTAAGTTGATTGATAAAGAAGTATATTTTGTTTTTAGACGAATGAGAAGTTAATAAATATTAAAGACTTACTTGGTATTAGGTACTCATAAGTTTTATTACTCGTATTCCATCTAAGCCAAAAAATCCGGACAAATTAAAGCGCCGGACAAAGTCCGGACAAAAGTCTAGAAGTCCGGACATGTCCAGACAAATCCGGACGGATGGTAACCCTAGCTATGACCATAGAAATGTTCATAAGTAATATGGCTACGACGCAAAACATAAAAAAGGCTAAAATAGATTTTACCTCATCATTAATCAAAAACTAATTACTTAATAGTTAAGGAAATGTGTGTTTTTTCCTACTTATACATAATAATAGGCATCAAATTAACGTAGGTAATTGTAAGTACCTACTTATCTTTCTTAATCTGTCTAAGCTACGTACTAATAATATTTTTTTTTTAAATTACATAAGTACTTATGTCACATTTATGTTGACTTACGCTTTTATTACTTACATAGTTTTTTTAAAAGTCTTTTGTGAATGTTATGAATATTTATTTTGTTAGGGAAAACAAACAATTGTACAGACGCCAGGACATCAAGCTACCCGAAACTGTCAAATTTCCCAATCAACTTTGAACCTTATGATTTAGTGATAAAGTTGAAAATCTATTAAAGACATTTGACAGATTGTAGTAGCTTGATATGCTGGTGTCTGTACATTATATATTACTTCTAAGATTACACTGGAAGTAGGTAAATGTACAATCCACGACTTTTCCACAGATTACCTAGGTAGGTTAATGAGGTTAATGATACAGTGAACTTCAGTGAAGAATATGGCTTTAATCGACTGCGGCGAAGCCCAAAAACTAATGTTTTAAAGTCTATTTTTATTGCCCCAAAAGTATGTACAGACGCCAGCACATCAACCTACTACAATCTGTCAAATTTCTTTAATAGATTTTTAACTTTATCACTAAAGCATAAGATTCAAAGTTGATTGGGAAATGTGACAGTTTGGTGTAGGTTGATGTGCTGGCGTCTGTACATATTCATTCATTACATTGCACTAAAAGCAACTTCATGAATCCTTGATTTTTTTGCTAACCATGTCCATTTGTTTTAAAGTAAGTAACATTCACTTACCTACTTCCGCTTATTACCTTTAATGATAGTTATAATTTTAATTGGTGACGTGACCATCAATATGACCTAGTTACCATTGTTTAGCCAGATTAGATAAGGATTATCTACTAAAATGATTCATGAAAACTGTGAACAACACTCAAGTGCTTGGAAATTTGAACATTATTTTGACAACCTTCTTCGAGATAAATCGAAATTGCTGTACTGGCCAAATACATGCGAGCATCGGCCGGCAAAAAGTGTATGAAAATCCATTATTAGTGGTTTAGCGGCCAAATAAATTACATAGTAAACTCATATCTGTCATGTAATTTAAAAATGGAACGATCTTTTACTCCGTAACATGGCAACCAAGGAAGGAGCTTATCAAAGGTTTTATTTAAATTTCGAACTTGCTTCGTAAATAGAAAGCTGTTTATTGTAAAAAAAAAAAAACAAATGAACACTTTAACGCGGAAAAATTTATTGTTTTTCGTTGTTCGTCATTGATTTTGAAATGTAATTGTATTACACAAAAAAATTCTGCCTAGGTAGGTACTACTTAGTTTTAATTTCCGCGCATTATTTGAGAATAATACTATACCCACAAACCTTGGCCGCTACTAGGCATTGATGGACGAACGTGTTTTACACGTTCGTCCCTCAATGCCTCTTTTGCTGGCCGCTGCAGTCATGTACTAAGTTATTTCTATAGACTCAATTCACCTATGAAAAAGAAATGTGTACCGTACCCTTAGATCCGAGTTGTCGAAATCCCAATATCCACACAATTATACACAATAATACTATAGCCGGTTTTTGTAGTAGCGCGTAGCGCAAAGAGTAGACCTTTTTAGTTGACAAACCCTCCTTGTCTCTGATAAGATCCCCATCACTGTCATGTCATGCGCGATTTTTTCATTCAATGGACCTATTTAGATTTCGTTTCGTGTACGCGGCAAACCGAACCGGCGTTTTGCTTTAGTTTCTCAAGAGCAACAGACGGAGGTGGTCGCGAGTGTCGCGCGCGCCATCTACCTCCAGTGAAACTCGTACAACGTATTGCAAACTAAATGTGCATTTAACTGTACGGATCTGTATTTTATGAAATAAAATGTGTAGAACGCAGTGTGTGCTGGCGTTGGTAGCGCTGTCCGTGGGGTTGGCGCACTCCTGGGGTGAGTACAAGGGGATAATCAGCTGATCAGACACTTTTCAAACACGTGTTATTTTATATTTTACAACGTTATATAACATCTTGAGGTTTATTCCGACAGCGAGTGATATTATACGTTAGGTTACTAATTGCTTACGGAATTTTGTATCAAATATTGTGGCCACGAGTGTGTCGATAAGGGTGTATATCGCTTGGCATCAGGCGCCATTGCACGGCGGCCCTCAGTCACGTAGGCCACTTTTAGCGTACCGCGGGAACCCTGCCGCGTGAAGATGCTCTCCCAAGCGTCGCAAAACATCGGTGCGGTAGCCGATTAGATTTAGTCGTATTGCATTGCTGAAATTTGGAAATAATTGATAAGAATTAGTTGCAAAACACAGACTGAACGCTGACGTAGTAATTAACGTTGTATTGTATTTATTATACTACTACTTTTTTTTACTAGGTATTGAGGTTAGAATGTTCATAAAATAAATTAGTTAAGGTACATACCTTATTTATTAATTTACCGATATCCCATTTAGAATTGTAACTTCTACGTTACAATAATCGTAGATTATTCATAACTGTAGTTATTGTTGGGTTGGGTTAGGAATGAAACGACTAGGTTTAATAGCACTAACTAGGTATATAGGTTAAACTTAGGTATTATATAAGAGTAGTGTAGTAAAATTACAATGGCGAGGGCAACTGTAGGGCGTCACGGGCGGGCGGGAAATTTACAGACAATGGGCGGGCGGGTATTCTTTGACGTTAATCTTGGAATACTTAATGTTAAAATTCTTACACGGAAACAATCATAATAAGTAAGTACAGACGCCAGCACATCAACCTACCCGAAACTGTCAGATTTTCTCAATCAACTTTGAACCTTATGCTTTAGTGATAAAGTTGAAAATCTATTAAAGAAATTTGACAGATTGTAGTAGGTTGATGTGCTGGCGTCTGTACCTAGGTGTTATGAGATTTTCTTGGGCCTTAAAAATTGGTCATTCCATTTTTATTCAGGTAAAATAAAAATTTATTAAATAAACTGAGTAAGTAGAATTTTGTACTTTCTTGTCAAAAAAAAAAAAAAATAATTTCTGGCGAAATGTAGGTATCTTCTAGGTATGAAAACAAACGCAATGTACGGTCAGTGGGTCGTCTTACCCTATAATAATCAGCCTATAATGTTCCCACTGCTGGTACACACTAAACAGGCCTTCTCCTTCTCTTTGTGAGAGGGAGCGGGCCGTAATCCACCACGCAGGCCCAGTGCGGGTTGGTAGAGAATTTATTGCTTCTAAGACATGCCGGTTTCCTCACAATGTTATGCTTCACCGTTTTGAGAGAGAAAGAAATACTTACACAAAGTGAGGTGCCTGTGCCAGCATACTATCAATGTCAAACTAAATCATTTTGAAGGATATTTTTAATCCATCCATACTATCCATACTAATCATATATTAAAAAAGAAAAAAATATATAAATTCGAAAGTAACTCTGTCTGTCTGTATGTATGTTACCTTTTCACACCTAAAACACTGAACCGATTTAGATGAAATTTGCTATAGAGATAGTTTGAGTCCAGGGGAAGGACATGGGATAGTTTTTATCCCGATATTCCCACGGGATCGACACTTATGCGGGTGAAACCGCGGGGCGCAGCTAGTTGCTTCATATAATTCTTGTTGAGCAGACACATTTTTCGAACATAATTATTACTTATGTTCGAAAAATGTGTGCTCAACAACATAAACAAAGCAATGTAAGTTGTTGAACCTTCGATCAATAATAGCGTTGAACTGTCAAAATTAAAACCATTGCTACTGATAATGTGTTACGCAATAACCCCGCTGGGTTCGAATCCACGACCTACAACTCGTAACTGTAAAGGTACGAGTTCGTAGTCGACTGCAGACAGCAGCAGTAGACGACGTGTCGCCCGACCGCAGATCTGCAGTGCAACCGACGCTGGAGCGACAACACGTTGAATCTCTATACTTCTATACTAAACGCGGCCTATCCAAATGTCCTTTCTTTGGTATTGTTCGTCGATCGTTGAGCTCCTCAAGTTCTGAGTTGTGCTGCACGATTTTTGACAAATGCGTGCACTGACTGGACAGAGCCGCGCAATCTGTGTCGGTTCTTTCCTCAAAAGACCATTTCAGACACCAATCTACATGGTCTTCACATGAATGATCTGACCAAGATTTTGTCTGGACTTTAAAAGAGACTGTGACCTCTGAGTTTGTTTCGGCCTTTCTTCTCAGAGTAGTCAGATAGGAAACGCCGACCTCATCTAGCTTAAAAAAAATATGATTGGCGTGTAAAAGTGTTTGTACAAACCTACTTACAGAAAATAAATCATTTATCATTATCATTTATTTAAACAAGTCATCGTCGTCTTCTTCCTCCTCTAACAAAAGATACAAAAGTAAATCGCGATCGCTAATCCCAGACATCTTGTCTCACGGAACATTCAGAACTAACTGAAATACGGAGCTGCCGTCTGCTGCAGCCATATGCAGTCGGGTTCGGAATCATGACTGCAGCGACATGACGCTGCGCCGTGTCGCAACGTCACGTCGTCTGCTGCTGCTGTCTGCAGTTAGTTATGAACGCGTACCTTTAGTCAGGACCGATACCATACCACTACCCGGGCAGCGACCATTACCATGTACCTATAATTATGTAAATTTAATTATAGCAATAATACAGGAAGTACTAATATTGATTTAATTAAGTATTCACGTTATTAATCTATGTATATAATATCTTATATATAAAAATTTCGTGTCACGGTGTTTGTCATAGATATAAGTTTACATTTCTATGGTGTTTTTTATCAAACTGCTCCGAAACGGCTTGACAGATTTTTATGAATTTTTTTGAAGTGAAAACTTCTTTAGCGGCGTTGAACACTTTTTGTAATGGGTAAAAAATGTTAAATTCGCGTCAGGGCATCGCGTCAGGACACGTGACCGTCAGGAGAGATTTCCCCCCCCCCCCCCCCTCTATTTCTACGGCGGCGCCAACCGAAGTGAACCAAGTTTAGTGACACACGACAATGGATGGATGGATGGATGGATGGATGGAGTGGAAGTGGAAGTGGAAGTGGAAGTGGAAGTGGAAGTGGAAGCGGAAGTGGAAGTGGAAGTCGAAGTCGAAGTCGGAGTCGATGTCGAAGTCGGGGTCGAAGTCGAAGTCGAAGTCAAAGTCAAAGTCGAAGTCAAAGTCAAAGTCAAAGTCGAAGTCAAAGTCAAAGTCAAAGTCAAAGTCAAAGTCGAAGTCGAAGTCGAAGTCAAAGTCAAAGTCAAAGTCAAAGTCAAAGTCAAAGTCAAAGTCAAAGTCAAAGTCAAAGTCAAAGTCAAAGTCAAAGTCAAAGTCAAAGTCAAAGTCAAAGTCAAAGTCAAAGTCAAAGTCAAAGTCAAAGTCAAAGTCAAAGTCAAAGTCAAAGTCAAAGTCAAAGTCAAAGTCAAAGTCAAAGTCAAAGTCAAAGTCAAAGTCAAAGTCAAAGTCAAAGTCAAAGTCAAAGTCAAAGTCAAAGTGGAAGTGGAAGTGGACGTGGACACACTGCTGCGTATTCGTAACATTCGTGTATATAGCGTTCAAAATATGGAAATTGAACAAAGTGCATCTATTAATGAAAAAAAGGACGCAGAAATAGTGAAAAAAAATGAGTTTTATTAATTCAATTAATAATTGATTTATTTCAACGTTAATATTCAAGTTTTCACTTCTGCCGGCACTCCCGGAGTGCAACCCGTCTTTTTTTTGTAAGTATATTTGGTAGATTTGAGAATAGGTCGTAGGCTATTTTTTGTGATAAGCGTGGCCATCTCCAGAATTTTTTTGGAATCGAAACTTACGCGAGTGAAACCGCGGGGCTATTATTCTGTGCTAATATTATAAAGGCGAAAGTTTGTGAGTGAGCGTGTGTGTGGGGGTGTGTTTATATGTTTGTTACTTCTTTCTTATTTTGTTTGTAGGTAGCTGACACCCTGGATTAACATATAGGCTACTTTTTATCCGAAACCGCGGGGCGCAGTTAGTATAAAAATAAAACAAAGTCAAGTTAGTTACACCATTTATAACTCAACAGCGACTGGACCGATTTTTATGATATTTGATTTGTTGGATTTGTCTTAACCTCGAATAGCAGAATAACTATTAAAGCATGGAAAGAGTTCACGAAAAAAAAAAAAACATATTTAATTCATAATCTGAGGCGTTAGGAAGTTCGCGGGGTCAGCTAGTGTTTATTTACAGTTTTGTTTTGCATATAATATTATTATAAACATGCGACATAAATATGACTCTAGAAGCATACAATGTGTGACGTCACGGTATTCAGTAAACAAACGACCAAGAATGTATTATAAACTCCTACTCTAATAAATTCATTATACAGTATAGGTACTAGCAGCGCCCCGCGGTTTCACCCCCATAAGTCTCAATCCCGTGGGAATATCGGGATAAAAAGTATCATATGTGTTATTCTGATGTATAAGCTATATTACATATGTATACATACATAATCAGCCTATAACGTTCCCACTGCTGGGATATAGGCCTCCTCTCTGTGAGAGGGAGTGGGCCGTAATCCACCGCGGGCCCAGTGCGGGTTGGTGGATGTCACATGTCTTCGAATTTTTGGTTCTAGGACATGCCGGTTTCCTCACGATGTTTTCCTTCATCGTTTTGAGAGCAGTGGTGATGAAATAATTTACACAAAGTAAAGCGCCTGTCGGGGTTCGAACCTACGACCTACAACTTGTAAGTCGC
This sequence comes from Amphipoea lucens, assembly GCA_947508005.1. Taxonomy (NCBI): domain Eukaryota; kingdom Metazoa; phylum Arthropoda; class Insecta; order Lepidoptera; family Noctuidae; genus Amphipoea; species Amphipoea lucens. The sequence continues at coordinate 15,951,960 of OX382370.1, forward strand.
GGCTGATACCACTGAGCCACCACTGCCCTGTAAACTATATTACTGTAAAGTAAATCCGTTCAGTAGTTTTTGCGTGAAAGAGTAACAAACATCCATCCATCCCACTTATAGTACAGACGCCAGCAGATCAAGCTACCCCAATCTGCCACATTTCTTTGATAGATTTTCAAATTTTACTACAAAGTAATAAGGTTCGTATTCAATTGGGAAAATTTGACAGATTGGGGTAGCACATCAAGTGCTGGCCTCTGTACCTATGGTATTTATTTTTACAGGAATGCAAACAAGAGTTAGAGGGGGTGGAAAGGGGCTCGTAGCTAAATAATAACAGCCACACGGGTCGATTAAGGGTTTTATAAGCTACGCTTGCCGCGGTCGGTTCGTGGATGGGTGATCCAATACATATCCAGACCCTGCCCCCCCAGCCTGTCTAAGCCGTAGGTCCCGGCTGTCACTCGTAGATCTTTGGCAGTACTGGTATTCAGCTGTAACAGGTTAGACTGGAAGCAGACTCCAACATAGTTGAGAAAGGGCTAGGCAGATCAGTGGCGTAACTATACCGTTTGGGGCTCGTGGCAAATTCAAGGGATGGTGCCCTCCTCCCTCAATGTATACAAGCTCAACCAACGTTATAGTTTTTTTTAATGATGTCCTTTGTTGCACGTGTTCAAAATGTTTGCATTTATAAACTTATGTTAGGATCCTCCTGTGCTCATGGCTCTCTAGGTTCGGGGGCCCCCTTTGGCTGAGGGCCCGTGGCTTTTTGCCCCAATGCCACCCCATAGTTTCGCCACTAAAGCAGATGATGAATGCAAACAACAGGTAGCTCTGTAGAGTGTCTCTGTAGAGTGTCAAAGAAAAGACGTAAATTGACGTATAATTTTAGTAAGTGCGGTTAGTGGAAGTGCTCGGCCCCCTTATTCACAAACACTCGATATGCTTCCGTATCGTATCGAACATTAATCATTGTTGTCGTAGGAGTCTTCTCAACGCTGTTCACAAGTCCAAACCCCGAAAATTTTGTAAGTTTAAATCAAATAGACGCCCGCAATTCTTCCAACAGCTATTTGCTGTTGAGGGGAAGTCAAATCAGGTTATCGAAATGTCAGGTTTTCGATACGATAGCCTGTCGTATGGTTGTGAATCAGGGCTCTGGTGCGGTTCGTCCAAATGCGGTTGAAATCAGTGCTCTGAGTGGAATACCTCGTCTAAACTTGTATGGAGTAGTGTCAGGCGCTGATTAATTTGACAGGACTAAACTAAAATTTATTTTCTGGAAAGAAAAAGATGCACTTAACTTAAATTTAGTTTAGTTTGTGAACAAGGGAATCCGCACCACTCACTATCTTGATTGATTTGTAATTTTGTATTGCCTACAGCTCGAACTAATTAATTTCTACTAAAATCATGAACTAGAGCAGAAATAAGAAAAGTCGTATCTCCAAATGCGTCTTTATTGCTTGTAGCTAAAAACAGCCCGTATGTCAAAATACATAATGGCTATTTTCATACTTAAAAGGAACAGATTATTAGAGCTCTTATCCTCAAGCTCAGTTAGAAATAATTAATCGTTTCCTTAATTAATTATAATCAGTAAAATCGGCACGAAATGATTAAGTGGTTTTTCAACCTAATAAATACAAATCAATGGATTCAATCTTTGTTTGTACCTACCTACATAATATTATTATGCTGACACTGAAGTAACATAGTGCTAATTTAATGTTGGGTACAACAACATCCAAACTAATATTATAAATGCGAAAGTAACTCTGTCTGTCTGTCTGTCTTTTCTTCACGCCTAAACTACTGAACCGATTTAGATGAAATTTGGTATAGAGATAGTTTGAGTCCCGGGGAAGGACATAGGATAGTTTTTATCCCGATATTCCCACGGGATCGACACATATGCGGGTGAAACCGCGGGGCGCAGTTAGTAATCAAATAAAGTTGCGAGAAAAATGGTCTATTTCGAGAAAAAATCTCCCTGATACTCATAGGTACGTGGCAGCAGTATCGTAGGAGCAGTGGGGGTTGTGGGCTCGAAGTCTCGAACCCAGACAGTTTTCTTTCTTTAGTTTTTGAGATACGAAAGGATATATTTTCCAGAAATACTTCATAGTATACAAACTTATTTTTGCGGTCCATAAAATCATTACTGTGCGTAAATATTTATCCCAACTTTCGGCTTGCGGGTCGCGTTCCCAACGAACAGTCCGACACGAACTTTGCCAGTTATTTTTTATTTCTGAATTTTTCGCCCTCCGCGATACACGACATGACATGTGTGCTGACTTACTACGGAGATGCATTTGGAAATTGGAATTATATTTAAACAAAACAAATACGTCCCATTGTAAAGTTTTCTATATTTATGTCTGTAATTTATATGGTGTACATAATAAAGAGTATTCTATTCTATTCTATTCTATACGTCACTTTTTATTACACTGCAGAATGGCCGATTTCAAGAATAAAATCAGGCGGGTACCTTTAAAAAAATTTTTCTCTGCAAATAAACAGGATACAAAGGACAGCAGAACGTTATCCCCCAAAAATGAGAAAATAATTCCTTACTATTAAGTTTTGAAGGCCTAAAACCACAGATTACTAATAAAACTGCAAAACGTTAAATAAAATTACAGTCAATTCACTGCATGCAACGTGATTATTGATTTCACTTGCAGGTACATACGTAATAAATCTAATAATTATTTTATATAATATTATCAGTGCGTACTTACCTAAAATATTATCAATATCATTTTATGAAACTAGTCAAGGGGGGTGTGCTAGGGTAGCCCGCGGAATTCTATTTTTCTTACGTTTTTTTTTTGCAATTTGCAGGTAAGTGTCAGGATGTATGATGAACAAAATATGATTCGCGATCGCGACGTAACAAGTATATTTTAAAGTGTGTCCACCAGATATTGTTCTTTTGTCCGTACCGTTTCTCCGTTTAGCTGTGTCCAGACCAGATATGTTCTTTTGTTACCGAACCTCCGTTTCGTATCAGTTGTACGCTAGTGTGGACGCCCGTCCGTGTTACGCCGTACCACTGTACCGTACCGAACGGGCGTCCACACTAGCGCTCTTGGATCGTGACGCTGATACAAAACGGAGGTAAGGTACGGACAAGAGAACATATTATCTGGACACACTCTTATGCCGTGGCCACACTAAACGGGAAACGCCGATAATTATCACGATAAGTTGTGGCTCATTGGCTGACATCGTAGGTGCAGTGTGCAATGAGCTACAACTTCTCGCGATAATTACACTGGTAAACACTGTTTTTGTCACACGAACTTTGTGATGATTTTTGTTAATGTTAGTGTGTCCTCATTAACAATATATAATAATTTTGTTTCAATTACGTCCAGTTTTTTTGTGACAGCTACATATTCATTTCTGACCTCATATAAGTGTCTTTTTTTGAATAACTTAATTTAGACGACTGTATAACTATTGCATTCAACTTACATCTTATATACGTTTGTTACATCGTAAACATGCCACGAAAGTGTTGTAACAACCCCGACAGTTTTTGTTATGTGTGTGGAGAATTAACTTTTACATCTCAGCGTCGAAATTTCACATCACTAATTGAAACAGTGCTATTTAAACTATTTTGGATTTCCTGTCAGAAATCAAGATAAATCCTGGGTTCCACAAAAATGTTGTGTAACGTGTGTGAGACTGCTATAAGGTTGGGATAAACTGGAACCCAGACATATGCCATTTGCTAAACCAATGATTTGGACCGAACCAAAGGATCATGGTTATTTTAACCTGACGTGTCAATTTTTTTTCATTCACATATTTTTGTTTGCTGGCCCTAGTACATTCAAAATTTGATGTAAGTTTTCATGTGACAAAAAAAAGTTAAAATTTTGTTAACCAGTGTTATCGGCGTTTCCCGTTTAGTGTGGCCACGGCATTACAGAATTTTGTTAATGACTTACCAATTACGCGAGTTATGTCAGGTGAACTAAACGTGACGGTACGCGAACAGAACCTTGCGATTTTGTTCAAGGAGACTTCACTGACTGATGATTGTGAAATCAGTTAAATTTTACCGTTAAATATGTAGAGTTCTTGTCCGTCAGAGTTAAATAATTTATTTCAAATAGGCACATACAAGTGATACAAGGCACTTTTGAACGTCAATATTTACAATGTAATAAAATAGAATAGATTCTAGGTGCCCCTTCCAATTTACAGGTAGTTTTGTATGGAGAAGAATGGGCAAGAAATTCCACTGTTACTGATGTTGTTAAACTATAACATCACGCTTATATTACTCGAAGTTGGTAAGCAGACAACTCTCATCTCTTATTTTGTCTTTTATTTAAGTAGGTACTAGACGTTCATGATATAATGGATTTTTTTTATAGCATAGACCGACTCCTAGAGTCATCATCTGCCTAGCCCATAGATATATTATGAAATAAGTTTTTTACATTTACATGGCCTAGCCTTTTCTCAACTATGTTGGGGTTGGCTTCCAGTCTAAATGGATGCAGCTGAATACCAGTATTTTACATGGCGCGACTGCCTATCTGACCTCCACAACCCAGTTACTAGATAATACGATACCCCTTGGTAAGACTGGTTGTCAGACTTTCGGGCTTCTGAGTACCCGTAACGACTGTCAAAGATCCACGAATGACAGCTGGGGCCAACAGTTTAACGTGCTTGCTTTCCGTGGCACGGACTCTCGGTGTAAGATGGTCACCCATCCACAGACCAACCGCGACAAGCGTAGCTTAACCTGATCGATCGACCTGTGCGGCTGTTATTATTTAGCCACGGGCCACTCCGACCTACTCTAGAATCTGATGTAATTTTTTTTAATACGTGAAAGAAAAGGTATTTTTTTTAACCAATTTACCTACAAAATAAATATTATTAGGTATAATTAAATTCATTAACATTTACCCCCTGGGAAGAAGGCGTGTATTTATATTATATATGTATAAGCAAACACGTCAAGGTCATCGCAATGTAAACAAGCCCTTCTATTATAAATACTTAAGATAACTAATTATAAGTACCTACACTTAGAACATTCATTTTGAGTGTCTTTGGCGTGGATTTATTTTATAATGGGTATCTATAACATTATAATCCCACGTGGTAGGAAGTCATTTTATCAATCCTTATGAAAGATAATGGTTATGTATATTTTATCTATTTAAACTCTAAGCTAAAGCTGCCTCCATAAAAGTATTAAAAAAAATATAAATATCTTCTTTCATACAATATATGGCTGCTTCTCATATCGTATCAATATGTCGCAGATGGATTGTCGAAGCCGCTGTTTTACAAAACCGCTAGTTTTACAAAACAGCTCCGTTTTGTAAAACAACTGATTGACGTTTAGCGGTTTTTTAACCGACGAAAAAACGGAGGAGGTTATCAATTCGACACGTATATTTTTTTTTTTTTTTTTTTTTTTTTTTTATGTATGATCACGCATAACTTTTTACAGAGCAGTCCGATTTTGATAATTCTTTTTTGATTAGAAAGGATATATCCCGAAGGTGGTCCCATATAAATTTGGAAAAAAAAATCCAACCCTAAGGGTAGGAAAACAGGGGATGATTGATAGTTCACTCACTGATTGTAATGTATGACCACGCATAACTTTTTACAGATTAGTCCGATTTTGATAATTCTTTTTTTAATGGATAGAACATACCTCGAAGTTGGTCCCATGTAAATTTGGAAAAAAAATTCCTACCCTAAGGGTGGGAAAATAGGGGTGATTTGTTGTTCATTCACAGATTTTAATGCTGAGCTGTGTATTACAATTAAAATTAAAGGCCTATCTATGTTGGTATATAAAGCCTGTTTTTTGAAGTATTTTACTATACAAAAAATAATAGTTAAAGTAGGATTATATAACAGTTAATATCTAAAGTAAGGTAGGTAGCCATTTTAAAAGTAATCAAAAATTAAGCATGCAGTAATAAGTAAATTATAGCCTCAAAAAATTATAAAATAAAAACTTTTTAACAAAAAAATTAAACCTCCGAAAAAACTGAAAAGCAAAAAATAAAAACCTTTTTTATTTTACCTTAATAAATAAGTTCTTAAACTAATGCAAGTATACCTAAAAAATTTTGAGTCGGCGCCAAACAATCAATGAACAAAGATCACTAAATTACCTTAAATTTATAGAAATAGCCAAATCAAATTAATAATGCAACGTGAAATCTCCAGCGCTAAATATAACATTCCAAACAAAAAATGCGCTTTTCGCACGACCACTCGCAACTTAATTTAGTGATCTTTGTTCATTGATTGTTTGGCGCCGACTCAAAATTTTTTAGGTATACTTGCATTAGTTTAAGAACTTATTTATTAAGGTAAAATAAAAAAGGTTTTTATTTTTTGCTTTTCAGTTTTTTCGGAGGTTTAATTTTTTTGTTAAAAAGTTTTTTCATCGCATACGTTTTGAATTAGAGGTTATGTAAAACAGCGTGAAATTAAACGTCAGATTGTAGATTTTACTTCAAAATTTTGTCGCTCGGGGCTCTGTGTGTCATACATAACTTCATAAGTCATAACAAGTCGGTGCCAAAAATTCTTGTGATTTTTTTTTCAATAGGTTTTCTTGGTCTTTAAAATGTTCTGTTCAATTCTATATATTTTTATCTATAGCAAGGGTGCCGATGTCGACAATTCTAACAATGTGAGATGTGTTAAGAGAAAACGTGCAAAATAAAAATATTTAAAAAAACGTTAGATGGTTATTCGGTGTTTTCCGCAATGGTCAAAGATGACAAATTACACAGAATACACACCATAGTATCTAAGGTACCTACCTACACTTCGCCTTTATTTTGTATCACTGAAAAATACATTTTTTTAGCACTACAATAACGAAATTATTTAGGAAATTCAATCGTAAAAAAAATATATATATTTATTTACTCGTACATGTGTAATAAACATGAAATGGTAACCAGTTTCAGAACTAAAAATAGGTAAAGTGCAAATTTTTGTTCATTGCCATGCGTGTCATTGAACTCGCGACATTTTGCTCCAATATGTAACCTCAGTAGGTAGGTAGAGGAAGTTATACATCAGAATAACACATAGGATACTTTGCATCCCGATATTCCCACGGGATCGAGACTTACGCGGGTGAAACCGCGGGCCGCAGCTAGTAATACCTATCATAATTCCTTGACTGTACCTACACTGGCGATTAGTATTTTATTCAATTTCCTTAAGGGACATATTCCTCTGAGTAGCTTTTATTAAAATACCGTACTTATCCTAATTGCGTAACACACTTTCCGAATAATTCTGAAGAAAATTGATAATCCATTGCGTCATGTTTGAAAAATCCGTGTGTTCAACATGAAAAACATTGCCATTGTAGGTGTGTTATGCAATTACCCCGCAGTTAACGTTTCCGAAGATACCCGAACGCAATTTAAAATGTGGAACTGTATTCGCGAAAATCGAGTGGCGGTCACGCTGAGCACGCACGCGCACGACACTCGTTACATAAAAAATTGGCACAAGTACAAACTTGAACGATTATTGTAAGACTTTCTGTGATAATGATAAAATACTACACACAAATGTTATGCACCGGCCGTGCCCCAGTTCTAAGTTAATGATTTCTGATGACAATAAAAGTTAAAGGTTGTAGACTGATAGTTGAGCAATTAAATACGGATTTTTAAAATCAGGACGCCTCGCGTGCTCTCGATGTTTCTCGGCCATCAATGTCACAATAATTGTTCTAATAATTATACCTATGATGGCGGTTACTGGAAGAATTTGATTATCATTCCAGCATAGCTATTCACAATTAATATTTTCGAAAAATGTGTCGGCTCAACAAAGTAAATAACGCAATGAATGTTGTTGAACTGTCACAATGAAACCCATTGCTACTGGTAGTGTGAAGAATTTTATCTGAAATTCGAATTCAATTAATATTAGAATCAACATTCTTAATACTCTCTCCTTGTAAAATAAGGAAATAACAACAGACCCGATGGCGTAATAATAACTTATAAGTAGGTACTTATAACATTAATTATTTTTCTATTAAAAAAAAAAAATCTCTTAGGTACGTTACCAGTCGACACCGACAGCGATGCGGATGAATTTTTCGATGTTATCCTACTTATTTTAGTTTGTGTGTAGTTTTAGTTAAGTTAGGATTTAATTTTGTTATTTCTATAAATTAATTAGTTATTATTTACTTATTATTTTAATTTACAACAATAAAGTTATACAATATTAAAATAACTAGGAATATATACTTATATAGTTATTTTATTATAGGTACTTTAATTAATTTAAATAATAACATTAAATAAATTAAAGTATAATAAAATATGTTGATTCCTAGCAGAATTGAAAATATAAATGGTAAATAAAATAATAAATATTAAATACAGTGTACTTACTGTATTTTAATACTACGTACTGTTACAAACAAAAGTGCTACGTCTTATATTAAAAAAATGATTTATAATTATAATAAATTAAAACTAAAGTCAGTCAAATAAAGGTCATTCTGCGACGTGGAAAATGTATTCATACATTTAATTTATTCGCATAATTATACTTATAACACTTATGTATTGTTTGCGTTTATTCGTATTTCCTTGCATGTTCATCTGTCTGTACGTGCCTTTACGAAAAGCAATGATTGATTCATAAATAAGCGTTTTACAACTACTTGTAATCACATCTTATCAGTACTTCAAGTTGAACCTACTCACATATCAAGCAATTTATTTCTTATCAGTTATAATGATAAGAGATAACAGTAGACATTTTTTTTTTTTAAATATGGGAATAATCGGTGCAAGGTTACTAACTTGTTCTCCTAAAGAGCTCTTGAAATATGAAGGAAGTTTAATTAAGTGAGACTATGATTATACATAATTAGGTAAAAGTAGAACATTGATTAGATCAGGTATATTTTCAGTCTGAAGTGAGATTGGTATGTAGGTAGGTACTAAATTTACTTAATAGTGGCCATCCCTTGTTGCGAAATTCCCCTAGCGTGGCGTTTTTAAAACGTATTCCTAGAGTAGGTAAACATTTTAAACAATAAAATTACATAAATATATATTTTTTTAAACAGATAAAAATCTAAATAAGAATAATATAAGTATTCTAGTAGATTATTATCAACCTGTGGTACCATCCATGTGTGTGAGGTAACCATGTATTAAGAGATTATCAGCTTCAAATAATTAATTTTTTTCAAATCAGAATGGTAGTGCCAGAGATTAGCGTGCCCGCACAAACAAACTCTTCTGCTATATTTATATTAGTAGTAGCTGCGCCCCGCGGTTTCACCCGCATAAGTTTCGATCCCGTGGGAATATCGGGATAAAAACTATCCTATGTCCTTTCCCGGGACTCAAGCTATATCTATACCAAAATTTCATCTAAATCGGTTCAGTGGTTTAGGTGTGAAAAGGTAACATACAGACAGACAGACAGAGTTACTTTCGAATTTATAATATTATAAGTAAATAAGTATAATAAGTATGATCTATTTATTTACCTAAGTTCTTGACAGGTTATTTAATTTCTAATACGAGCAAAAAGTGTATTAAAATAAAGCACTAGGTATCTAATGTGCGCAATGGCAGTATCAGGGAATCTATTATTACTATGACCTAGCTATCAATATTATCCCCTAGGTCAACAACAAATAATAATAGGTATAAAGTGACTTGTAACACAAAACTTATCTTTGGAGTGGACCTAATGATCCTGTTATGACTGTCACGTCAATGTGTCATGAAGGGTAAAGACTTTCTTTGACGTGAAAGAAAGTAGTACATACTTACATCCAATTTTTATTGCTACTTATTTTCATTTATTTTTGTCATAATGTAAATTCCACCGATGCATCTAATAAAATTATTATTTTTTTTTTTTCATTTAATGTTCACTATTTATTGGGCGCACCTAAAAAGTTACGTGAACGGTCGCGTGGGGTGTGTGACGCTGACACACCAGATTTGATAATTTTATTGATTAGAATATTTTTACTCGCATATTAATTAACTTTTACACATTTTAATCATAAACAAAAAAGTAGTATCTTTAAGAGTTTCAAACGTTTAAAGATGCACTGGGGTGTGTCACAACGTGTCACAAACCCCACCCTCCCCCCACTGCCCCCACCCACGCGACCAATTAAGGGTTAAAAAATCCTTAACGTATGACTTATGAGCTCCTGCCACCTGTGATACAGATTTATCCTAGTACAGGGATCTATCATTATAAATGATTTCGAAAAGTTTTTAATGTTAATATGTTACCAATTTTATTTTAGAGTATATGTTTTTTTTTAATCCAAAACCTACTGAATGGCGGCGCACGATTCATTAATTGTTTGTACACATTTTTTATGGCAAGAAAGAATTTATTATATTATTATAAAGTGATCTTCTAGTAGTTATGTTTTCGCGTCGAATATGTGTCTGATTAATGGCAAGATGATGACACTTTCACATAAATTACCTTTTCCTAAAGATAGATGTTGAACTTACGGTCCCATGATAACCCCCACGTCTTATAATGGGGAATAATCTCTCTCAAAAACTAATGAATAAGGAAAATAACACATATTATTGATAGTAGGAACCTATCATGACTTGTAAATAAATATAAATATGATTTATTTGCACCTTGTTTCTGATCACGTTCGCAAGCTTGATTATTGAACGCTGAGGTCACTTTTAACGCAGTTGATCTGTGTTTAACTACTAATTAAAACTTACATAGTTGTTATGAACAAGAATCTTACAAACTTGGGTTAGACAGCTTTTGCCCGTGACTACGCCCGCGTGGATATCGGAAATTATCCCACGAGAATGTGCTACCGGGACAAAAAATTGCCTGTCTTCTTCCCCAGGATGTCATCTATCTCCTTGCAAAATTATCGAAATCTGTTCAGTGGTTTAGGCGTAAAAAGGTAATATACAGACAGAGTTACTATCGGATTTATAATATTATACTATGGATCTAATAATAATTTGTATTTTCCATGCCTCATTTTATTTGGTTTACTAGTCGATTTTACTCGCCCGAAAGTGCGAAACGTCACTTTTAAATAATATTATTTTTTCTTTAGGCGACTCGCACAAAGTTAGTTTATTTGTGGGCGAGTCGACAACTCCAGAAATACATACACTTGGGAGCAAATAAATCGAGCCACTTCCTTTTTTCACGTATAATGGTTATTATTTTTGGTATTATGGAAGGTATCAATTCAAAACATATATCGCCTGAAAGCTTATTTAATAACCTTTACAATGAGGGTAAATTATTGAATGATAACCTTATTTAATGATAAATTATTGGCTCTGAAAGAAAAACGGTAATTTTGATAGAAAATTGTCAGTCCAGAAAAAAACAATTAAAAACAAAATTATGGTATAAACTTATTCTTAATATCTTGTATTACCCCCCCTTGCCCTGATTTCGATAGATTTTCTGGACTGTTTTAACCCTACAATTTTCTATCAAAATTACCGTTTTTCTTTCAGAGCCAATAATTTATCACTAAATAAGGTTATCATTCAATAATTTACCCTCATTGTAAAGATTATTAAATAAGCTCTTAGGCGATATATGTTTCGATTTGATACGTTCCATAATACCAAAAATAATAACCATTATACGTGCAAAAAAAGCAAGTGGCTCGATTTATTTGCTCCCAAGTGTAGTATATGTATCAGGCAATTGGCACTTTTTGAATTTTATGCAATAAGGTATAAGAAAAAAGTATGTACGCGTTTTAGAATATTTAATATCACTTCTGTGCGCTAGTGTCCTTTTTTCTGTACTTTATTGCATACAATTCAAAATGTGCCAAATTGCCAATTGCCTTTTATTTTGTAGTAGGTATATCTTTTTTATTTTCACTCAGGCTTTTGAAACATAAGAAGCCATGTTTCCCTAACCAATGTTGTGTAACTCTGACGTAGCCTTATTGTTTATTTAGCCTTATCATTGTACCTACATTATGTATATAGGTATATGTACCGTCTTTTACGTAACACTTTGCAGTATATACTGGGTCACAAAGGATCGCAGCGAAATTGTTTCTTTGTGATAAACTTTATTTAAATGTTTTTTAAATGATATAAATGAAAGTGATTGTTTGAATGCTCACACAAAAAATGATTTTATTTTATCAGATAAAAACTATTATTCTTCTATCACATAATTTATAATAATAATATTTTATATGTTCTAGTAGGTGCCAGTGATATAACCAATATTTAAAATATGTATAGTTATGGTTAAAGTGTAGATTTACATAAACAAACTAAATATATAAAATTATTTTTGCTATGACTGTACTTCTTCGTTTATCTAGTTATAGGTACGGTACTAATTTATTATTAGGGGTAACTTTAAAAATAATAGAAAAGGTTAAAGTTCCAAAGTCAATAGAGACCACAGATAAATTAACGTTTTCTTTTTTATCATTAACTAATTCTTGCCCGAGGCTTGATGTTGGAAATTATCCCATGAGAACTACCCGGGTAGTAGGATAGAAGTATTTTATGTCCTAACTCCTAACCCAGTAGTCCTAGGACATGGTCTCCTGGATGCCAAATTAACACACTACCTTTGCACGTTACAATAAAATTATTCCTGCGAATACTTATTACAGGATGGTTATAAGAGTAGGGGAAGAGGAAGACCAAAGAAACGATCGATGGACTGTGTCAAAAATAATATGGCTATCGAAAGGGGGTGACTTGACTACCGGGATGACGATTAATTCCCTTTGTACACACACGTTTTTCTTTTCTTGAAAAATTACGGTTATTCGCCGCGCGCAGGCACGGTGGTCAGTGTTGTAGGTATGGATCACTATATGGAAGCTTGTTGACAGACACGTTTTTTCTACGGCGCGGTTTATACACCGTGTATGAAAGGCCTATATTATTATAGAGGAGTATGGCAGAAAAATACATGTTGCGCCGACCCCATATTATAAATTAGGATAAAGGCAGGGGAGAATCATGACTTACTTCATTGTACCGTAGTATAGATAGACGTTCGAATCAAATATGAATTAATGGATAAATAACTTTAATTCCTACACAATAAAGTTCAGTTTACGCTACAAGATCGAATATTTTTACAACTTTTTCAATAGTGTAGTTCAATAGTAGAGTCACTCTGAAATTAACTTAATTTTCATTGAAATAAAGTTGATATTTGTTTAACTTGAAATAGGGCGGGGGTGTGCAACACTGTGCGCGCTTTTACTATAGTTATATGATAGCAGATAAGTATTTATTTGAGTACGTAAGTAAGAGTAAGAATCTAAGCAGCCTTACGTCACAGGCTGCAGATACACTTGGGAGTAAATAAATCGAGCCACTTGCTTTTTTTTGCACGTATAATGGTTTTTATTTTTGGTATTATGGAACGTGTCAAATCGAAACATATATCGCCTAAGAGCTTATTTAATAATCTTTACAATGAGGGTAAATTTTTGAATGATAACCTTATTTAGTGATAAATTATTGGCTCTGAAAGAAAAACGGTAATTTTGATAGAAAATTGTAGGATTAAAACAGTCCAGAAAATCTATCGAAATCAGGGCAAGGGGGGGTAATACAAGATATTAAGAATAAGTTTATAGGTACCATAATTTTGTTTTTAATTGTTTTTTTCTGGACTGACTATTTTCTATCAAAATTACCGTTTTTCTTTCAGAGCCAATAATTTATCATTAAATAAGGTTATCATTCAATAATTTACCCTCATTGTAAAGATTATTAAATAAGCTCTTAGGCGATATATGTTTCGATTTGATACGTTCCATAATACCAAAAATAATAACCATTATACGTGAAAAAAGGAAGTGGCTCGATTTATTTGCTCCCAAGTGTAGTAGTGTCTGTCGGGCAAAGCTTGACGGCTCTTATCTCAAGTGGGGGAAAGGGCGTTACTATGGGAGAATGTCAACTGACGCAAATACTCCCAAGTTCTTTATAACGGGTGCAGTGGCGTAACTATACCGTTTGGGGCCCGTGGCAAATTCAAGGGATGGGACCCTCCTTCAATGTAAAGACGCTCAACTAACGTTATAATTTTTTTACTAGCACTTCTTTCGCGTAGATTTCATATTTTCTCCTACAAAATTTAACACCTGACTGCTTCGTTGGTCTAGTGAACTCTAGTGGTCGCAAGCGCTACTGCTGAGCATGAGGTTCTGTCCAAAAATTAGACAAACAATGGGGAAAAGTTACATGTTTGAAACCTGAATGATGTCCTTTGTTGCACATTTTCAAGAAAGTTTGCTTTTATAAACTTATGTTAGGATCCTCCTGTGCTCATGGCCCTCTCGGGCCGGGGGCCCCCTCTGACTGGGGCCCCGTGGCATTTTGCCCCAGTGCCAATTATCGTGTTCATTAAAAGTCATGCCCCCTTATTCATAATCCTATTTTATCTCTATTTTAGCTAAAATAGGTTTATAGAACGTTTGTCTTTATCTGTCACGTTGTCATTTCTGTGTGTAAGAAAGAGACAAACCCCATTTTAACTAAAATAGGTTTGATAAGTTTTATGAATAAGGGGGTTAGTTGGTATAAATAAATAAAAATAACATGTAATGAATTGGGAGAAGGCGCTGAAATCTGACATACAGGTTTTTACCTGGTTTGGGTTTCAGAAGCTTCATATGTTTTTGTAACACTAATTTATTTCAATAAAGATTTATTATTTATTTTATTTATTTAGTTCGCCACTGAAAGAGTGTAAAAATACGCTTCAGGAAACACCAGAGTAGTCAGCAAAATACAAATTTTCTTACGTTTTTTTTTTGCAATTTGCAGGACAGTGTCAGGTTGTATGTCAGATTAAAACATGATTCGCGACCCTAACAAATATGACTAGAGAATTATAATCCTAGACTCTTCAATAAAAAAAAAAATGCAGATCTAGTTATTTGTTTACTGTATTTAGGCACATTTGTCGTCATAGTAATTTGAGTACGGAGGATTTATTTAACAAGACATGCAATTTATTGTACCTATTATAAGTATCTATTTTGTATTATAAGCATATTAACTTGTAAATGCTTCATTTGGTGTTGCCAACAGTACCTACGTAATTTTTTGTCATTGTTTCAATACAGACAATTCCTCGCCGCCGCCGTAAGCACTGATTGTAGACCGCTAGTTGACTCGATGTAATTGAATATCTTTCTTAGCGACAGCAAAAGCTTGGAAGATGAAACCAGACGGCGTACATGAGCTTAGTCACGTACGCCAACGCCACGGCGGCGCGCCATCATGACCCATGATCGATGGGAAACGGGAAACAATAGGTCACTTTGATAACAGATTGTAGTGTTGTTCCTCAGAGGCTAATTGGCTGTGCAGTTCATTATGTAAGCTGTAGGTATGTTGATAAGAAAGGAGATTGGCAATGTTATTTTGTTATTAATTAAGTTGGCGTGTACTATGTGTACCTACCTAGACACTAAAAAAAATGTTGTTTGTTAGAAAGCTCTAAACTCTGGAACTACCGGTCGGATTTCAAAAATTATTTTTGCATTTGGTAGCCTAATTCTTGAAGAAGAATATACTTAGGCTATTTAACGCTACAACCCTAAGGAGTAGAGCAAAAAGAAAAAAAAAAGTTAAAAGAACGCTAAGCAAAAACAAAGTGATAGCGCGGACAGGCGATGCGATGCGATGCGGTGGGTCGAGGGAGCACTAAATTTCACGCGGACGAAGTCGCGGGCAGAAGCTAGTAGGTATACAAGATTTCAATGTAGCAATCTGGTGGGTGCTTTTTCTTACGAAGTATTTTAGACGGTAAGATAATGTGTATATTATAGTATACTAGCAGCGCCCCGCGGTTTCACTCGCGTAAGTTTCGATCCCGTGGGAATATCGGAATAAAAACTATCCTATGTCCTTTCCCGGGACTCAAACTATAATGTCATCGAAATCGGTTCAGCGGTTTAGGCGTGAAAAGGTAACATACAGATTACAGACAGACAGAGTTACTTTCGAATTCATAATATTATCCGGTCAAGCACCGCGCGTCTCCAATTGGAGACGACGCGCTAATAAAAAAAAAAAAAGCTGTGCTTGACCGGTTAAGTATATATGTATAGATAGTATGGATTAATTACCTTCAACCTTTTTTCTACTGCATTATTTTTACGTTTATTTACCTTTATCTTATTTATTTTAACCTACTATCTTCTTTTATTTAAAAGAGGTATTTACTCATTTTTTTTAGCTACACTCCCAAGCTCGAAGTACGATATTATATACCGTGACGCTGTAATACATGATTCTATGTAGGTACTGAAAGGAAGACGACGCATGACCTTGACCGTCACTTGTTCATTATATTTGTGGGTCAAATACTCTGTGGTCAATACACGCGTTTTTTTTTTCAGGAGTTGCTTCTAGATATCGACGTTACATAATTCTCAATAAAGGTTAGATAAAGTAATAAATGGTAGACAAATAATAAATACATTTGTTGATGAGAGCTTGAGTCGTTATGGGAAAATTAAATTTACTTTCCAAGGTTCTTGAAAATTCTGATTTAAATCGATACTTATAGCATAATCAGCCTATAATGTACCCACTGCTGGGACACAGGTCACACAGGCCTTCTCTCGGCAAGAGGGAGTGGGCCGTAATCCACCACGCGGGTCCAGTGCGGTTTTTTAGATGTCACATGTCTTCGAATGTTTGGCCGGTTCCCTCATGATGTTTTCCTTCACCGTTTTGAAAGCAGTGGTGACTTAGAGCATAATGCTCTAAGAGTGGTGATGAACAAACAATGTGAAGCGCCTGTCTGGGTTCGAACCTACGATCTACAAACTCATAAGTCGCGGCCTTTACCACTTGGCCACTGCTCAATCGATATGGGTACCTATTATAATGTACAGCCAACCACAACGTATTTCTATATAATAAGAGTCCAGCTTATATATATATATGGTTTTGTTATCAATGACATGGGGCCTACAGTACAACATCTACCGTCAAAGCATTAAAAAAAAAACACCATCGCGCAGTGGTTTTGTTTATTCCTTCTTTGTTGGAGAAGAGGCGTGTAGTACCTACTGGGCGGCTGGGCCAGTTAAAAGGTGATAAAAAAGTTTTTAAGTCATAAATTAATCAAATATAGGTACCTACAATTCTTAGGAAGTCGTTATTATGATTAATAACATACTCAGGCATACTGTCCTATCGATTCTTCGATGTCACAGACAGTTAAGTCAAGGTTTTATCATAGCGAGCAGTAAAAATGTCATAAAATTACACGGGTTCAGTTTTAGTATCGATATTTAATATTTAATATTTAATTACATTACATAAAAAGTATAAATCAATCATTTCCCGATTATAATCAATCTTATCAGGGAGCTAATCCCGATTGATTGATTGACATACGTGCCATCGTACTTGTATGCTTTTGCTTCCTATATTTAAGACTAGCTGCGCCCCGCGGTTTCACCCGCATAAGTGTCGATCCCGTGGGAATATCGGGATAAAAACTATTATTATTAAAATTTCGCTTCTTCCGAACAGAACATTAAAATTTTTATGTCCCCATCATAATGTTCTGTTCGGAAGAAGCGAAATTGGAAAATGTATTTAATATGACATATGCCCTAAAAAGATTTATATTTACTTACTTAGTACATCGAGCGAACCTACGGTCCTGCATGCGGCAGCAGCGGGCAGAATTATATATGTTTATTTCCTTCAAAGGAACTATCTAGTCTCAGTAGTTCCTTCAGCTTTTGCAAAGGAACTACTGATAGAAAGAAAGAAAGAAAGAAAAGAAAGAAAATACGTTTATTTGCGGTGAAAATGACGCAAAAAGACAAAAAAAAAAAACAAAAACACAAAAAATAAAATAAAAAGGTAGGGGGAAACATGCGTCACATCCACGCAAAACGGCTATCGCTCAGCATTATGCTGCGACCCTATGCAGGACAGAGCCCCAGCGCTGGTTTTCAGCGACAGCCGGCGCTGACGTAATGACGTCGTCCGGTGCAGCAAACAATTATTAAAATACAGTGTACTTAAAGAAAAAAAAAAAAAAAAAGTAAAAAAGTTCTCAGTAGTTCCTTCAAAGGAACTGCTAAAGGAATTATCTAGTCTCAGTAGTTCCTTCAGCTTTTGCAAAGGAACTACTGGTCCAAAAATTCTCAGTAGTTCCTTCAAAGGAACTACGCGAAGGAACTAGTGAGCATAAACGGACAATCTGACAACCAGTCTTATCAAGGGGTATCGTATTATGCAGTATTTGGGTTGTGGAGGTCAGATAGGCAGTCGCTCCATGTAAAACACTGGTATTCCGCTGCATCCGGTTAGACTAAAAGCCGACCCCAACATAGTTGGGGAAAGGCTAGGCAGACGATGATTTGGAGATTCTTAGAAGTTCTATCCAGGGAAGTTCGGTACTGATAACTACACCATAGTTGTGTTTGGCGTTATTTTGATATTTTGGAAAACCAATTTTGGTGCAAGTAACTATCATTGTTAATTTTGTAAACTATAAACAATTTGCTAATAGTCGGGGAATCCCTGCATTCCCTTTCGTGAATACTTCCAGCTAAGTACTATTAGTATTAGTTATTCTGTGCTTCAGCCAAATTCAAATTTGGAATGTAAACAGTTTTGTTTACATAAGGAAATCCTGTGTTTGGCTGTATTTGTATTATTGTTTCACAATAATTGGAGTACGTAATAGCGCCGTACAATGACCGTGCCGAGCGACAAGACGGAAATAATTCCCTCCAAAACCTTGCAGTTCTGCATATTTCACCGATTTTACTGATTTTTCGATTATCTCATTTTACTAAACCTTCTTTGAAATAACATTATTTGTTCGAACATTTCTAATATTAGTCGCCATCCCTATTATCGGTATGATGAATCGATTCAAATTATTATCCTTACAAAATTATTCCGAATTTGTTTGTCCCATTTTTTTACCTTAACCAATAGGAGATGGAGGTGGTGTAATTATTAATAGGTATCTTTATAACTACGTTAGTCCCGATTGTTTTTTGCTTGCAGTTGAGACAAATATTTACGGAGTGCGTGACATTGAGTCGACGCGGACGGTACCTATTTTTGTTTCTGTTTTTCATTGAGAAGATTGAGAAGGATTTATAGATAGGTACTTATAAAAAAAACATTCTTTCTGTCTTTTATTTTCAGTCTTAACAATATTCACTGTATCAATGTAGTGTTTTCACCTAATATGCATTTGCGATTCATTTGCCAAAAATGTAAACAAATATGAGCTTATGGAAAAATAACTTTAATCCTACACAATAAAGTTCAGTTTACGTTACAACTTTACACATTTTTATAACTTTTTCAATAGTGCTAGTCACTCTGAAAGTCTGAAATCAACCTAATTACTATTAAAATATTTGTTTAACTTGAAATAACATTAATTTGAAACGATAAGTTTGAATAGACTTTACCTAAATCAACCCGTAAAAACTTCATAGGAACACCAAAGCTTTTACGTTGTTTTTTCAGGAAAAAGTTAAGATTTGAATAAATACCCATACAGGTTGGTATCAAGAGACGTGCAAACTGTAACCAAAAATTCAGCACATGATTGTGGACCTTTTCGGGCCTTACCTGACCTTTAGCGTAGAAATTTTTCTTCGATTATCAAAAAACAGCTCTTTTATAGAACACCGCCATACCTACGTGGTCAAAATGTATGGCAGAGCATTTTTTTTTAAATAGGTAACCGACCAAAAGGTCCCATTAAAATAGATGGACAAACTTTTAGGAATCATTCAGACCACCAAAATAAAGACGATGGTAAAAAATATATAAGAAGAAAAACGCATTAGATACTTACAAGAAAAATAATACACTAATGTGTAATTTATTATTTTAGGTCAAAATAAAATCACTTTCATCAGTGTTTTTTTTTGCTTGGATATATTTTATACGTACACTGTCTTAAAATTAATTACAATTTCAATCATTTTGAAGGATATTGCTAATCCATTGCTTCATATGTTCGAAAAATGTGTCGGCTCAACAACGTAAATAACGCAATGAATGTTGTTGAACTGTCAAAATGAACCCCATTGCTACTGAAAGTGTGTTAGGTACGTAATTCAATTACCCCGCATATCCGACTGCTGGATTTTATTACAACTTCTACTCTATCAATAATTTGGCGTTTGTGGAAAATTAGATTTTGTGCGACGGGATCCCATACTGGGAGCAATTATTTATTCAGTTTATCTACCTACTGCTTACAGCTGGATATTATTATTCTTACAATATAGCCTTTTAAATACCTACAAATGTATTCACATACTTATCTTATCGACTCTAACTGTCATAATTTATGTGAGGTTGTGGACACGAAAATAAAAGTAAAACATAATTATATCGGCTTATCTAATCGCAACATGTTGAATTTACGAAGTTAAATAACTATTAAAGCATTTGGGAGACAACGGTATGCACAATAAATTAATAACATACATACGACTTCACTTATCAGCAGCCTATAATGTTCCCACTGCTAGGACACAGGACACAGGCCTCCCCTCTGTGAGAGGGTGTGGGCCATAATCCACCACGCGGGCCCTAACGGGTTGGTGGATATGTGACATTCACCAATTCTTCGAATTTTTGGTTTTAGGACTTAGTTATAAGTTTTTGGTTACGCAGTTAGGGTGCTTATGTAAGGCTAAAGTACTTATTGTTATTTGCTACTTGCCTGCATGCGCACTAGTCTTCACCGCGTCTAAACTAAAATAGTTTGGAAAACATTATACGTTCAAACCCTATTAACCTATATTTGAGTTAATAACAGGTAAAACTTGCGTCTGTCGAAACTTTAAGGTATGTAATGAATTAATATTATGTATAATTATTAATTAACTATAATTAAATAATCATTGATCATAAAAGTAATAATCTTTGGAATCGACAAGCTTTTCGCCAGAGATAGGGTCCAGAAAACGCCATCACAAAAAACCCTGATGAATAAACAGAAACCATCGACGATCCTGTTTATCACCGTGGATTTACCAGGTACTTAGAAGTATCAAATCACTGCGGATTTACCAGGTAGGAGTATCAAAGCCCCCCGAAAACCAGAATAATATCTCCGGAACTGTCAGTGGTTTCCGCTTATTCACCAGGGTTTTGCGACAGCGTCATCAAACGAGTATTAAAACGATATAAGCTTATGATACCTACAGTTATTTTTTGCCCATGTCCGGTTGTTCAACTCTTCGACTATTGTAGATACAGGAGCTCGATTGATATGGAATTTATTCATTGAACAGTTCCGCGTCGATTGAATAATTTATCATAATAGTCGTAAGTAGGGCTGCTGAATGTTTCAATTGATGATTTAAAATAATAATACCAGCATATTATTGTGCCATTGATTGCAGTGCCGAGAAGACGCCTTTGCCCTTTGATTTTTTAATTTTTTTAATTTTGTGTTTCACGAACTGTGTCCAAATAAACTTTTTTCTTTCTTTCTTTTCTTTCTTTCTTTTCTTTCTTTCTTTCTTTTCTTTCTTTCTTTTCTTTCTTTGCTCTGGCAAAGGCCTCTTCTCATACAGAGAAAGCTTGAGCATGGTCCATGGATCACCACGCTTACTCAAGACGGGTTGCCGATTTCAGATTTCTCATAACTCTCACCCGCATAAGTCTCGATCCCGTGGGAAAATTGAGATAAAAAGTATCCTATGTCCTAACCTATGGGATTCAAAACTGGGATCCAACGAAAATAAATCATCCAGGTCATGGTCTGACCATGTGCCAAATTTTATCCAAATCCGTTAAGCCGTTTAGCGTGAAAGCTTAACAAACAAACATACAAAAAAAACTCATATCTTTCTTCTTTTTATTCTATTTTACTTATAAAAATCTAACCGTGAAAACTTAGGTAAAGTGATATTGAAGTGATTCCACCTGCAACCTAACACATTATCGATCTCAATCTGAATCATTTTGAACGATATTGCTAATCCATTGCTCCATATGTTCGAAAAATGTGTCTGCTCAACAACGTAACGCAATGAATGTTGTTGAATTGTCAAAATTAAACCTATTGCTACTGATAGTGTGTTTGGCAATTACACCGCTGTTTTGATTATTGACAACTCACTTCAAGCACAAAATACAGCTGTATTTTGTGCTTCAAGCCCGTTTCACGGAGTTTCACCTAAGTTTTCACGGTGACATTTTAGCAGAATAGATCAGTTCGTTTCCTCACGATGTTTTCCTTCACCGATGTCAGTAATTTCTGAGACAAACTCAGAAAGTGCATTCTACGGGGTAATTGCGTAACACGCTATCAGTAGCAATGGCTTTCACTTTGACAGTTCAACAACATTCATTGCGTTATTTACGTTGTTGAGCAAACACATTTTTCGAACATATGAAGTAATGGATTAGCAATATCCTTCAAAATTATTCAGATTGAGATTGATAGTGTGTTATGAAATTAAGTTAGTGAACTCTGAAATTGAAGCGTGTTTAGTTAGACGATCAAATCTAAAATTAGGTTTGAAGGCAGAAAATAATTGCGTAATGTTTAGAAATCTTTATAATAACTTGTTATAAAATACAAATACCGACGTTTAATCTGTATAATCATTAGATAAGTACATTTTTATACATTATTAGTTACATAAATAAACTCGCGCCAGGGGCTATGGATAAGTAATAACAGCCGCACGGGTCGATCGATCAGGTTAAGCTACGCACGCCGCGGTTGGTCCGTGGATGGGTCACCTTTACATACCAAGGCCACAACAATAGAAACAGTTGCAGATAGGAGGCGAAAAAAAATTCGATCGTAAAGCACTCTAATGCTTCGCATTATTATGAGTCGTGCAAAAAACAAAAAACTAATTGGAAGTAACTTACGCGCAATTATCAATTTATTTTATCTCACGTAGGTACTTAAGCAGCGCTAATTAACATAGTACGTACGTGGAAATACTCGTGTGGCGACAAATTTAACGTGCCTGCGTATTTATTACAAGAAACGGACATAAATAAATAGGACCCTGTTCTTGAAACCCAGCGTAAAACACCACTAGTACAGTCACAAGCATATATGTATGTATTTATTGCATAACTGTGTACATTAAGTTCATGTTCATTACATTTTTTGTTACATCAGTCTACCCAAGTCGGATATGTAATAGTATTTCAAGAAAATAATTAGAAAAAAAAAATTACAAACAGTTATACAAATTACTTGCAAATATTATTTTTTATCAAAACTTACGCAACACAAATTCAAATGCGATTTTCTCGATTTCAACATTGAGAAAAGACCTATTTCGTACAGGTAGCCCATGTTTGACAAAAAAAAAAGTAGGTACCTAAGTAGTTTGTTTAAATTATCACGGCGGGATTTTATCGAGCAACTCGGTGTTGACCCGAGCATTGAGAATCCAAAAGAGCGCACCCCATCCCAGCGCATCACAAAAACACACTTGAATTTTAAACTCTCGGCGCTAAGGCGCTCCACACACTGCACCGCGCTCCGTCGCGGTGAGCAGATAACGCGCCCCCGCGCGTGATTTTTTACATACAAATGCAACTCCCGCGCGTTAGAGCGGGAGCGCGGGAGTTGCAGTGCAGTGTGTGGAGCGCCTAAGAAGTGCGTTGAACATCCAATGCGCTTAAAAAAGTGCCGCGGGAAAAACAGACGTGCGAACCTGGGCTAAGGTCTTGAGCACCACACTATCATTACTTTTGAAAAGAAATCGCTTTTGAATTTTGCGTAAGTGTAACGTATTTATGCTCGTGACTGTACTGTACCTGCGCAGAACATGACTTTTGTTTTTATGACTATTAAGTACTATGAAAACTATTTCCGGTAGGTAGGTACTGATGCCGGTAATTTGGTAATATGAAATGAATTATTAGTTTTATTTCCTCAATAAATAAGTAAAACATTATTAGTCATTAGTTATCAAAATCGTAGGTACTTTATAAGGATTTGGTAATGGAATGTTCTCAATTCTGAAATAAAATGGCTGTGCTTCGCGGTTTCACACGCATAGGCAGCATAGGTCTCGATCCAATGGGAATATCGGGATAAAATATCCTTTAATTAACCTAATCCAGATAAGGTGGTACAGTCAAAGAAAAAAGTACTAACCGATTATTAATAACTATGTTTATTTCAGATCAAAATATTATTCCACATTACCACTTATCAGTATCACAAATCAAATCACAACATTCGTCAATTTTACGTTTAGTTTCTTCATAGTTACAAAAAAAAAAACACTTGAAATACTTATAATATTTAAAAAAAAAAACTTAGAAAAAATATTTGCTATTCATACCTACGACCATTATTATCCGGGAAAAAATCGTACAATGACCACGTCAACCAAACATTTGTTGTTTTAAAAATAAATGTTGATGAATACATTCATTAGGTAACTATCTGAATAATATGTCTGCAAACAATGTAAGCAAAAGTCGACAATTTACCTATATTCAATTTAAAAATGAAATAAATAAAGTTTTTTGTTCTTAACAAAATAATATGCATTTTATTGTTTTACCCAATACATTCGTCGGTTTACTACTACTGTACTTACACATTACCGAAACTTCTGTTTTTTTTTCGATTAACAAGTGTACAACACATCAAATAAAGTCTTCTACATTATGTTTATGTATCAACATCATTATACAATTTTATAATTAGTACAGACGCCAGCACATCAACCTACTAAAATCTGTCTAATTTCTTTAATAGATTTTCAACTTTATTACTGAAGCATAAGGTTCAAAGTTGATTGGGAAAATGTGACAGTTTCGGGTAGGTTAATATGCTGGCGTCTGTACAATATACAGGGTTAAATTAAATTAGCTAGCAAAAGTCTACTGACGTGATGGTGGGTGGATGGACGTTTAGATGTCGATACCCATAACGTCTGTGGAGATGAATTTGAAACTATACACCGTGTTCCTCACGATATCCATAAAAATTGTCAAACGCTTCTATAGCTTTTACAAATTAAATCTAACAAAGGAAGTAGTACTTGAAAAGGCTTCGTTACAAAGATATTGTAATTTCATTTAGTGAAATTTAATTGAGCTATGCAGTAAGAAAGGGTCTTAACTCAGTTTTGACAAGCTTCAGTCCGCCAAATCGTATAAATGGAAATACGTCATCGTTGCCAGTTCGGATAAAGAAGCATGCATATCGGGCGATTTACGTCAAGGTATTTAGTTTGTATGTAAATTAACAAAAAATAAAAATTCGTTAATGTGTCCACAATGAAAAATGCTTATTTCCATGGTCTGAACGTGAACTTCTGGTCGAAGTTTATGTATATCGTCCGGAACACGGTGTATAAGAAAGATATTGTCATCGATATTTTTATTTAAATTCATTTTTTTTAGTTATTGCTGGGCATTGTCGCACTACATAGTACTACCTACATGTCAAAAAAAAAAAACATTTATTGGTGCTACTACTCGAAAAACAGGAAAACTTATTTTTCCTATTAGATTAGCCACAAATACGCTGGCTAACTAAATAATAGGTAGGTTATTATGATTTGCTAACGAAACGCGCGTCGTAGGTGTTACCTACTAACCCCCTTATTCATAATCCTATTTTATCTCTATTTTAGCTAAAATAGGTTTATAGAACGTTTGTCTTTATCTGTCACGTTGTCATTTCTGTGTGTAAGAAAGAGACAATCCCCATTTTAACTAAAATAGGTTTGATAAGTTTTATGAATAAGGGGGTAAGTGTTTAATACCACTTAGGTATGTGAGTGCAAACTGACCCCAACACAGTTGGAAAAAGACTAGGTAGATTGATTTTGTACGCGCGGCTACACATCAAATTATATTTACATTACCAGCACATTAATTGCGTAACACACTATCAATCAGAATCTGAATCATTTTGAAGGATATTGTTAATCCTTTGCTTTATATGTTCGGAAAGATTTATTACCGTTGGATCCCGTTTTTTGATCCCGTTTTTTAGGTATTACCGATGGATCCCGTTTGCTATTGCCGTTGAATCCCATTTCCCCCGCCGATATTCGTTGGTAAAAATGCATGATTTTAGTTTTTTGGAGATTAATAACTAAATTATTATTGTCAAGCCACTTTATTAAACTACTAATTGTATTGTTAATGTCGTTTAATGGGTTCGCTCAACAACGTAAATAACGCAATGAATGTAGTTGATCTGTCAAAATGAAACCCATTGCTACTGATAGTGTGTTTCGTAAACTGACTTCTGATTGTACGAAAAACCTATACAATGCGAGGTCAGCTAAAACTGGTAATGTATAGCTTGATGTGTCGCCGTGTATACTAAGAGTTGATAAGCTCAATATTAAAACAATAAGTAGGTATCTAGTTGTTACAGAATATTTATGTAAATTAAAATGGACTGTCTTTAGAATTCGAGCGAAGCATCTTCACGTTGTTGCGCCAGCGCATTCTTTACAAATATTACATAACTAGTTTCTGCCCACGGCTTCGTCTTTCTTGTTTTAACATAAAACGTATCCTACCTGTGACACTCAGCAATACTGTAGATTCCCATCAGTGAAAGAATTTCGGAATCGGATCAGTAGTGCGTCGCGAATCATATACAATCTGACACGATGGAATCGAATCTGCAACGAGGTGATCCGGCAGAGAACCAATGTTGTCGACATAGCTCACAGAATAAGCAAGCTGAAGTGGCAATGGGCCGGCCATATTAGCCGTGGAACCGTGGGACCGTTTGGGTAGACGTGTTCTTGAGTGGACAGCGAATCGGAAAACGTAAGGTGGGACGCCTTCCGGCTAGGTGGAGCGACGATCTTCGCAGGATGGCTGGTAGCAGCTGGATGAGAGTTGCCGAAATTCGAGTTGAATGGCGTGCTATAGGAAAGGCCTATGTCCAACAGTGGACTGCTATAGGCTGATGATGATGATGATGACAATCTGACACTGACCACCAATTTGCAAAAAAAACGTAAGAAATTTTAAATTTTACGGGCTACCTTAGCGCATCCAACTCAGGGTTGTCAAGCACCCTACATGCACAAAAAACTGTCACCTTGACATCAGTCGCCTACATCACCGGTTACCCAGATAATCTGGCCTTGTTTTCTTTTTATGTAATTTTTGAGCTGGAATGCAGCACATTGTCTAGAAACAAGTCTGCAGATAATCAGACTTATTTCTAGACACGTGATTTCATAATAAATTAAGTCATTATTGTCAATAATAGCTCGTAATCTTGTTTTTATCTGTTCTTTTTTGTGACATTGCGCACGAGTTTGACATTGAGTGGAGACTTTTAGACGTTGCTAAAAATGCTCAGTTCGCACTAGTTTAGCAATAGCAAAAGTGTACCCATAAAGTAGGTAGTTAACTGTTACACACACCTTGAATTTCAAACAAGAGCTAAAAACACTCGCAAAAAGTGAGTTTGTATGTCAACATGTTGCTGTATTAAAAATTGTTTGATTCTTACTTATTTTAACTTTCTCCTAATGTCGAATAGCGGAAATCTATGAATACCTCTCACGATAATTATAATCTTCTGTCAGCTTATTTGATAATCAGATAGTATTTTACAGGATCATGTAATACCTAATTAAAATTGTCAATCCTACTATCAACAAAAATGAGATAAGAGATGATAATTTCACACAATTTACGAAGAAATAATTTAAGTAAGTAGATAAATCCTTTAAATATGTCACCTTTGGTGGCAGCCCTGGTGACGCATGACGTTACATTTTCTAAGTACGCATACGCACGGTAACGTACGCGTTCACAGTATTGTTTCCTACCTTGACGGTTTCCAGTGAAATCTTCAGCAAAACATCTTACTATAGATAGCAACAAACGACAAGAATAATCATGTGAATTATAAAGAAAAAAAGGTGTACTTATTGTCCAAAATGACAAATCTGATAACTTGATAAGTCTTGGTAATCTGCGTTCGCCATTTAGTTGCCAAACATGTAAACAAATATGAGTTTTTGGAAAAATAAATCCTACAGTCTACACAATAAAGTTCAGTTTACGCTACTAACTTCAAACATTTAACTACAGAATGTATTTTAATGCGGTATTCATTAAAAATTAGAAAATTTATTCTGGAAGGTTTATGTGTACTTTAACATTGAACTTAATATCTAATAATAAGATCCTGTTCCCGATACCGGTGGGCTACTATTTTTTATATTTTTAAATGTTTTTATATTTCTTTTATATTCTAATACACACATCAAAAGTGTCTAGGGATCAACATATATTTTTGCAATAACTTTTCTCATCAAATAAAGTGTTTTCGTTTGTCACAGTAACGATAAACCAAGTCACCTTTGCATTAATAAAGAAATTTGCCGTTTTCCTAATAAAGGGATTTTTGACATTTGAACCACTAACACAAAAGTTCGAAAAAAAGACTGAAATAACAGTTTTCTTTAAAATTTTATTGGGTAACTTAAACAATTAATAATCCGTGTTTCTACCGCGAACACTAACAACACAAGAACATCGGGTCAAAATGAGTTCATCCAAATCACGCTGTGGAATGGCCGCCCATGTTCGTTGCAACAACAAAAAAAGGTCTTCTTGCGACTGGATACCCTCCATATTCGGCAGAGCTCTTCTCTGTAGCATATCCCATGCATGCTCAATCGGGTTCAAGTCTGGCGACTGAGCAGGCCAGGGCAGGACATTGATGTTAGCTGCGGCGAGAGTCTGTCTTACAACTCTTGCGGTGTGCGGTCGTGCATTATCATGCATTAACTGAAATAAGGGACCGATTTGCACTTGTAGAGGAACGATGACGTCTGATACAATCGTCTCAGCATAAATTTGAGCGTTGAGGTTGCCTCTGATCCAAATCAACTCAGTTCTTCCGCCGATCCAAATACCCGCCCATACCATGATGGTTCCACCACTATAAGGATGGACTTCCTGGCAGGATTTTAATCGCTGTTGGCGTCCAGGGGTTCTCCAGTGTCGTATACGTCTTGTATCCGGTCTCATACCAAAACGAGACTCATCAGAAAAGCACACGAAACGCCATTGTTCTTCTGCCCAATTTCTGTGTTCAAGAGCCCATTGATATCGAATCCTACGATTGTGCATTGCTATAGGTGGTACCCGTAGCGGTCTTCGGGAATGAAGGTTCACTTCATGCAAGCGGTTTCTGACTGTTTGGTCGCTAATTAAGTTCCCTGAAGAGTGATGAAGCCTCACGGCTAACATCATGGCGGTTATTGTTGGAGCTCTTCGAGTTAAGATTTGAATGTATCGGTCTTGTCTCCGTGTGGTGCAGCGATACCGTCCTCCATGGCGCTCAGCCACGGTACCAGTGCTTCGGTAACGTGTCCAAAGTCGACTGATAACAGTCTGACTTGTATTCAGAGCTAAAGCCACAGTACGTTGCCGGGAACCAGCTTCTATCATTCCCACGACTCTGAGCATTTCTTCCCTGCTTAAATGACGTCGCCGCTCCATAATAACGTTGGTTTTAATCAGTAGTAGGGAAACAGTAGCACTAATAATGTCTTCAATGCGTTGTATGTTTTTATAGGGAAAATATTGACAGCTGATTTTCATCTTTTACTCGAATTTGATTCACAGTTCCTGATTCAAATTATGAAATGCACCAAAAAGGATCCATATAAATTTATAAAATCATAAATTTATTACAAAGCCACATCTCAATCTCAAGAAATCCGCATAAAAATGCTTGATCCCTAGACACTTTTGATGTGTGTATTTAAAAATATAATTTATGTGTAAATAGATAAATAAATGATATAATAAAAAACTCCATGTTTTGTCAAATCGTAAAAACTGTGCGAAGCAAGGGTGGATCGCTATTATAGAATGCTTACAAAGCCTTGTTTTGAAAAAACTAATAAACTTTCAAGTTTCTACTTTCAGAGGCTATGATCAAAATATTTAAATTCGACCGACTATGTCAACCTATGTTTAGAATTTATTTACTTCGCAGTCTCATAGATCGCAGTATAACTGGTTTTTTTTTAAAACGTAGTAATTGCCGTTTTGCGTAGATGTGTGACGCATGTTTTCTCCCAAATTGTTATTTTGTTTGTTTTTTTTTATGCGTCATGTTTGCCGCAAATAAACGTATTTTCTTTCTTTCTTTCTAATTGTGTGATCGTTGATCTCAATATGAAATTGAAACTGAAATCACGAAAAAAAATCAGCTGTTCCCTACATTTTGACGAGTTATGCGAACATAAATGTAGGGAACAGCTGATTTTTTTTTTTCGCGATTTCGGGTTTGGTCCCATGGTAAAAGTTGTTTATAATGATGAGTACAATCTCCCATTGCGATTTGTCGCATGTTTTCAATTTCAACCTGTATTGTTTTCTGTTTTCTCATGTTTCAATATTGATATGTCTACGTCTGTGCGAGTTTCGGAAGGTAATTTAATTTGACATTGTATTTAAAATTCTGGTGTAGTAGTTAATAGGGGACAGTAATTACGCTTAATTATTTAGATGATTAGGGACACCAGCGTCACAGCTTGACTGTTAGACATGTACCCCTTTATTATTCATAAACGTTGCTAGTGATTAGCGACTGTTAAACCATACATTTTTGGATTCGTGCTGGTTCCCCCGTTCTTGTTTCCCTCCGAAAGTTATAGTAAAAATATCGTTTAATTAGACTCTCGATTCCCGAAATTCAAAAATTAAGTACAGTGAAACGAGAAATATTTTTCAAATCCGACTGTTTTAGTTTCGGAGATTAGCGCGTTCAAACAGACAAACTATTCAGCTTTATTATTAGTACATTAGATTGTTATGAAAGACTTCACATAGGTACCTACTTCTTATGTAGGTACTTGTCACATGAAGGACACGAGGTGTGTCAGTAGCTACGTGTAGATTCACTATCTATCGTTATCATGTTTACCGTTCCTATTAATATTATGTAGTAATACATAGGTGCAGCATGTACATACAATATCTACGGATAAGGTGTTCTTCGAGTAGGTGACTACCTACCCCCTCCTAACTGAAGTTTTTCAAGATGTTAGGTAGGTACGGTGGGCTGCAAAAGTGCATGGGTAGTACAGAAACAAAATCGTATGAAGCGAGAAATGACGCCATCTAGCGTAAAACCAGTTAACGACTAACAAAACTGAATTATGCTGTTATTAGATGGCGTTGCTTTGCTTTATATGATAAAATATTTTTGCAGTTTCTTTTTGTCTCTTCAAACATTCAAACAATTTATAATTAATAGTTTCTTTTAAAGAAAATTGATTGATTGAAATTGATTGATTGACCTACTATGTTAAAATTGAATATCAATTTATAAGTAGGTAGGTATCTGATTTTCTAAGTTTTAGTTTTCAAACTTGAGAGGGTAGGTTAAATATGGATTTATAAATAATTGGTAGGTGGTATGAATAATACTAAGATCGAAGATTTATGACAGCTCAATTGATCGTTCGCTAAGTTCATTCGATTACCTCGTTCGAGTGCCTTTTGTTCAGTTTTTATTTATGATCAGGCGGATTACTTATTTTACCAAAACGAGCACGAGTTATAAATATTGATTTCGTTACAAGAGCTCAAATACCTAATTGCTTTGAATAATTAAGCCAAAAACTTGTCAGAAATAGCCAGAGACCGGTGTAAACGTAAGTAGTTTTATTTTTACAATTTTATATTAAAAACTGCATTACTTTTTTGTTACTATACTACCTACATAATAATCATTATTGGGTATTATATATTTCTGTTTTATTGTTGCAGAGAAAAACAGTTGTTCTTCGAGTACGACGATTTGAAGAGGAGGGTTCTTTGAAACACCATCAAAGAACTGGTAGACCACGACTTAACACATTGCAGCATCAAACCATGATAAGGGAGTATGAAGAAAATGGATTTGTGCCGACGAACCACTATGCTGGTTTATTTGACATAAGTGTTGACACTGTCCGTTGTGCTCTTCATAGTGGGCCGCGGAGGCATGCTGTGAAACCCTTGCTCACGGAAAACCATAAAAGGGCAAGATTACAGTTCGCTTTGGATCACATAAACTTCGATTGGAGTAATGTCATCTTTACAGATGAAAAAACTTTTAAGTCCAGTGAACACGGACGCTTATGTTTGTAGCGTCGAAATAATACGCGATACACAAGTGGTTACGTAGCTACGAGCTAAATAATTATACTTAGATAATATTATTTATATTGACTGGAGACCTGGTTATGTGTGTATAAACTGTAACTTACGTATTTTTAATAATTTAAAAAGTTATGAACACTTTAAGTTTAAACAACATAGTTTTTAGTTTTTTATGTTGCCTACTAACCATTTGATATGTTTTTGTGCAATTTTGTAGTTTTTAGCCTACTTATTTAGTATCCATTTCCGTTTGACCTTTGTAATAAAATAACCTGGTCTCCTGTTTGTTTTTATTGAGGTTACATAAGCTTCAATCCTCTTTCCGATTTTGGAAACGAATACTTAAGCTATCGCCTCAATAACTTCATAATATTATAATGTTATACCTATAATATTTAATAAACTGACTATTAAATTTGAATAATAAACTGTAAGAAATAAACCTCTATAATTTTTATAGTGCCTTTTTTTGCGAGCCCATAAGGCGAGCCTGTTTACCTGCGATGAATCTGCTCTTTTTTCCTGTTGCTAAGTAACTACCTACCAATTCGAATATTAAATTAATTATTAAAATACCCACTCGTTAGCTTAATAAATATATTCCTATCGGTTTCTATTATTATTTTTATCATTTAAGCTACGTATGAATTGTAATGTAATAATTAGATAAATGTATTAGCCTTGTAATTCCTTCGTTTCTTCCTAACTCCTTACTTACGTTTCGTAAATTAGTCATAGTTGTGAAGAAACCAACGCCATCTAGTTTATTTTCGAAAACTTGAATTCAAACGTTCACAGGAAAATAGACACTAAGGTACCCATGCAATTTTGCTGGCGACTGTACATGCAGTATTTTACGACTATGGCATAGGTTGTCAACAATAAAATAAATCAATGAACTAAACTGACTGACCTTTTCCGATAAATAAACAAACATTAAATTAAAAGAGAAAGTAAAAATTATTATTCGCAAAATCTTTTCCTCTGCAAATAAAAAGAAATAAAAATATGGAAAATCCAAAAGTGCACGACTCATAATGCTCATTTGATCGTATAAAAAACCATAGATAGTAGATATATTATTAGTTTAATTATAATTAATAAAAAAATAACTAATAATAAGTTAGTTTTTTATTAATTTTGTGCACTAGCCGGAGTATAACAATAGAAACAGTTGCAGAAAGAAGGCAAAAAATATTTTTATCACATCTATTCAAAAAGAGCTAGTGTATTCTTCGTAAACAGGGACTAAAATAGCTCTTTAATTCCTAGGGACTAAAATAGCTCTTTAATTCCTAGGGACTAAAAGTGATTTGAATTTGGAATGTGGATATTGTTAGTAAAAGTTCTAATCACGAAAATTGTATGAACAAGTAACAGGCTATATGATAAAGAAAAACGCGCGCGAGTAAAATTAAAAAAATAGTGTTTGAAAAAATAAAAAACGCGCGAAAAGCATTCTGCCTTCGTTCGTAATTATTGTTAAGTCAAAATTGTATGTAAATAAATAAACATACTATTCTTATTCATAAGTTGCACTTATTTTTTCATAGAGCGTGATAAAAAGTAGAGTATCCACCTCGGGAGCAACACTATTTTAAGCTCGAGTGAGTACTTTGAATCCCTCGCTGCGCTCAGGATTCTACTTTAGAACCCCTCGCTGCACTCGGCATTCTACTCTAGAATCCTTCGCTCTGCACTGGATTCAAAGACACACTCTCGCCTTCAAAATGGTTGTTTTGCTCCCTTGGAAAACAATATGAGTCGTGCAAAAGTAGTGTATCAGAATCTTTTGTGTACGTGTACCAGCATCTTTTGGTGTGTGGCCAAAATCGGAACTAACGCCGCCATTTTGTTTTTTCTATAAAATGTCCACAGTTGATAATGTGGTTCACTAATGTTTCACCAAAACTCCATTGACAAATTTTTAGTTTACAACCAACGTTTCGTATACTATTTATTTCACAAACAACTCATTCCGCTTAATGTTTTATTTTATAAACACTCGCTTTACAAACATTTATTTGGCAAATGGTTCTCTTTACAAATGTTACGGACGATATTTAATCATTTATACATTTTTCATTTAATATTTAGATTCTTTTGGAAAAATAACGTTTATACAAAATATCATTTTATAATACACTACCGACTGCATTAAAATCCGTTGCGTAGTTTAAAAGATCTTAGCTTACAGACAGCGGGAGTTACTTTGTTTTATACTATGTAAAGATTTTGTAAACCAGTCACAAAGTGATCATGACGGTATTCTCCATTTGGGTCAAATAATTTTCAGGCAAGTATTTTATTCTATATAATCTAGTCATTTCTGGCACTCGCCGGCCGCTGCCGCGGCACCGCTCGCTTCGCTCGCTCGGCTCGTGCGTAGGCGGTCACAGTTTTAACCTAACCCAACCGAACATTTTTTTTTAAATAATAAACCTAATCTAACTACACTTGGGAGCAAATAAATCGAGCCACTTGCTTTTTTTTGCACGTATAATGGTTATTATTTTTGGTATTATGGAACGTATCAAATCGAAACATATATCGCCTAAGAGCTTATTTAATAATCTTTACAAGGAGGGTAAATTTTTGAATGATAACCTTATTTAGTGATAAATTATTGGCTCTGAAAGAAAAACGGTAATTTTGATAGAAAATTGTAGGGTTAAAACAGT
Organism: Amphipoea lucens; assembly: GCA_947508005.1. NCBI lineage: Eukaryota > Metazoa > Arthropoda > Insecta > Lepidoptera > Noctuidae > Amphipoea > Amphipoea lucens. The sequence continues at coordinate 15,986,860 of OX382370.1, forward strand.
CCAGAAAATCTATTGAAATCAGGGCAAGGGGGGGTAATACAAGATATTAAGAATAAGTTTATACCATAATTTTGTTTTTAATTGTTTTTTTCTGGACTGACAATTTTCTATCAAAATTACCGTTTTTCTTTCAGAGCCAATAATTTATCATTAAATAAGGTTATCATTCAATAATTTACCCTCATTGTAAAGATTATTAAATAAGCTCTTAGGCGATATATGTTTCGATTTGATACGTTCCATAATACCAAAAATAATAACCATTATACGTGAAAAAAGGAAGTGGCTCGATTTATTTGCTCCCAAGTGTAGTTCAGTTCCGGGTAGCCCACTAAAAATAATCTCTTTTTTTCTATTAGCGCAAGTCGATGAAAGAATGAGTTTCATTTTTAGGAAATTGCGTAATGATAAGTCAATATGTAAAACGTTTTTATTCCAAACGTTGTTTTATGAGATAAAATGAATAAAAAATGAATTGCTTGTTAAATAACACGTTATTAAACAAAAGTTTATCTGGTGATTATTTTGTAAAGTGAATTATTTGGCAAACTTGTTGTTGTATAATGATGAAATGACAAATCATGTTTTTGCCAATCGTTGTTTGTCAAGTAAAAATTTGTACTTAAATTAATTTTTGATGAACTGACAGGGCACCTGATAATGTGTGTGTGTCCGGTTGATCATTGATTGCAGTAGATTCGATTTATTACCGTTGGATCCCGTTTTTGAATCCCATTTTAATATTTTTGGCGTTGGATCCCGCAAAACATTATTATGTATTTCCGTTGGATCCCGAATTTAAAAAATGCAAGATAATTACGTTTTATTGTCGTTGAATCCCGAAAAGTATTTCCGTTGGATCCCGAATGCTTAAAAAAATATGAATTCGGGTACTTTCAACAGCAAAATTGTTTATAATAAAATGAGGGGTTCACTAATGTTTCACCAAAACTCCATTGACAAATTTTTAGTTTACAACCAACGTTTCGTATACTATTTATTTCACAAACAACTCATTTTCTATATAATCTAGTCGTTTCTGGCACTCGCCGGCCGCTGCCGCGGCACCGCTCGCTTCGCTCGCTCGGCTCGTGCGTAGGGGTCACAGTTTTAACCTAACCTAACCTAACATTGTTTTTTTTTTAATAATTAACCTAATCTAACTAGTTCGGTTCCGGGTAACCCACTAAAAATAATCTCTTTTTAGTGTTTGATAAAGGTAAATCACTTTTCTTCTGAAATGTACACATGTTGTTATAATATGGGATTCAACGGAAATAGCAAACGGGATCCATCGGTAATACCTAAAAAACGGGATCAAAAAACGGGATCCAACGGTAATAAACGGTAGATTCGCCCCTATTACATGGGACTTAAACATTAGGTACTGGCAAAATGTGGGTAGGTACACCTCTGCCTAACTCTTCGGGGATTACAGGCGTGATGTTGTGTACAGCCCGATTCAAACTTTATGGCGGCTCTGAAATGCGCTACTCGCTGCGCAGTACCTCACCCCTCACCCCCGCTGACACGTGAATTTGTTACTGCGCAGCAACTTGCCTATGGTCCGAGCCGCCGTAAAGAATGAATCGAACTGTATAATGATGATGTAAAATTTACTAAACAATTTCAAAAAAGTTTACCTACTAACAACGGCCCCTGGCCCTTGCCAATGTCGTTCAAGCGCCAAAAAGTCCTTGTAGTCTTGTAGCAGAAACTAAAACTATAGTGACAGAATTAGTCATGGCATATTATTTATGAGATCGTTTTGCAGATAAATCGATCGTAAAGGTAAATCAAATAATCATGCACATTGCATACTGGCCACCCACGGTGTTAAAACTAAGGTTTTATTGGCAATAACATAACTTGCATACAATGAGATTTGTTTGATGCATTGTTTTATTATATTACTGAAGATTTATTGCAGTCTCTAAAGGAATGTTTGTTTAAAATAATCACATAACACGTAAAGCACTCGCGATCGCAATGTCATTGACATTAGTCATTTTGACAGTTCCATGCAATGAGTTCAACAGTGACAATTGAAAGGCATCTTAATATTCGCAATGAATTGCTCTTGTGTACCTATTGCTGAAATGTCAAAAATTAATCTATGCCCCATTTGCTAGTGTCCTGAGTGCCCGTTCACCTGCACCTCGGACGACCTAAAGAATGCCACTAATGCCGCAATCAACCTACTGGGCTTGATATGTATCTATATTAAAAAAAAAACAACGAGTAAGAGTACCTACCATTGACACGAAAAGAAGAAGTAGATCCGATCGCGATTTCCCAGCTCGTGCTAAAAAACCGGGATTGCAAACATTGGGGCCACGAATACTTTACATACATGACAATATACATTGGGTACGACATCAAAAGGCCAAATCTTGTAAAAATTTAGGGAAATTAGAGGTATTTTTAACAGATTGAGACTGAGATCAGACTGTTAACGTTCTCAAAATTACGAGAATTGCCCCTCTGGTGATTTCTTTCGCTAGGTAGTTCGCGAAATTCAAATCTGATGTGTTTTGCAATTTGCATGACTAACGAATAATGACTATTTAATGAAATATCAATCAATAGGATTTTGAACTTGAATTGATGATTTCAATGATTATAATTCTGCAAAGTCATATAATTATGTTACGCTCGAGAATCATATTTTAATCAACATTGACATGACATCGACCTGCAAATTGCAAAAAACGTCAGAAAATTTGTATTTCGCGAGCTACCTACCCTGCCGAGTAAATTTCTTTACTCCGTTTCCATACATTAGGTACTACTCACATAAAATATCGGCTTCATAAGGCCTTTATTATTTTATAAGAAGACTATCAACATACCGTCAGTGACCTGCGACCTTGATCGTTAAGATTGTCGACCATCGCGTCGGTGGCGGTCGACATGTTTTGATAAGAGGAATCAATTGACAATTGGCAAATGACTACATAAAAGTAAACCAATACTTTGAACTTTTAAATTTTAATTATTTTTGGTAATATTAATTATTATCAGTGATGCGCGTTTCCAAATCTGACTTGACTGAATTGGAATTTATAATACTCATATGTCATGAAGTCATTGATTCTATCTATAATAAATAATACTAATCTATAACATTGTTAAAGCTGAAGAGTTTGTTTAACTTGTTTGTTTTCACGCGCCAATAGGTACCTGGAAAAACCAGTCTGATTAAAAATAAATGTTTTTTGCAGTTGATAGCCTAATTCTTGAGGAAGGCTATGGTCTATATAGCATCACACTACGACCCTAAGGAGCCGAGCAAAAAGACACAGACACTGAGTAGCATCATAAGGGTTCCTTTTTGCCATTTTGGTACGGAACCCTAAAAATCAGAAAGAACGCTAAGCGAAACAGCGCGGGCGATACGATGGGACGGGGGTACAAGAAATTTCACGCGGACCAAGTCGCGGGCAGAAGCACATGATTAGACAAACGGAACAGATACAAAGCTTCAAACAACCGCGCGAATCGGTTGCACTACTACAAGCACGCGGGGCATGTGTGCGTGACCACTGGCCGCTTGTCACGTACGCGGCGAGACTGGAAAAAACCGGTTTACGCTGACACAGCTAGTTGACAATCTCAGGGTCAGTGCGACACACGTTGTTTGTTTGGTTAGTTCCAAGTTTGAATATGTTATGTAAAAACGTGGTATATTATTGTTAATAATGGTGGTTTATTGTACTGTGTGTATGAATAATACTAGAAAAAATAAAGATATATCATACTGCAACTATCCCAAGGAGTACAATAGGTAGGTAAATATTTGATTACTTCTTTTTCAAGTAAGTACCTTTTTGATAAGAAGACGGTTGTACACGGTGTTTTTACCTTTTTATTATTATTAGGTACAAGTTTTTACTATATATTTGTAGGTACGTGGATGGGTTGGTATGTATTAGGTATGTGTGTTAAGTTTAAATATTGCAAGTAAGGTTTGAACCACTTCCCGATGTCTGATTGAGCTGAAATTTTGTATACCTGCGTAACTTCGGTGATAATGCAATAATAAGATAACCTGACGCTGCACCCAGGATTATCTCCTCACTAGGGAACTCGTTCAACGGTTAGTAGCACGATCACGAAATTTTTATGATAGATGAATTTTGTTAATTCGACACGATATATTATATCATGAACTGCTGCTGCAGCCAGCATTGTCTCCTTACGAGGGAACTCTTTAACGGTTAGTAGCATGGACTTGAAAGTGACACTTTTTATTTAAATTTAATTTTGCTTGCTAAACATGATCTTCACCATAGACTGCTGCTGCAGACAGGTCTTCTCACGATGGAACTCCTCAACGGCCATAATAGCATGATCATGTTTGAATACAAGTTTAAAAAGCATTTTTAATCGAAACTTATTATTAATACCTACATCGTACTTATTTCTCGCTACTAGTAGGTCTTGAAATTAAATAAATATTTAAAAAATAGGTATACATATAATCTTTAAAATATAGATCTACCTATGTCTTTTGTATAATAGTGTTCGGTTCGCATTTCCATTTTATTTTTGTTTCAGCTCAAAGCATTTACCACACCATTAAAAGAAACAATAAATGATTAAAAAACAAAAATTATAAAAAGAAAATTATTAGAGTAAGTAATTTGTAAATCATACTGAATAATAAAACTATTTAACAAATGTTTTGTTTAATTTGTCTTAACCTATTGTGACAACCCTACCAAAATAGGTAACAATTTTGCACGTTCTTAAGAAGCTTTGCCTCTGTTCCGTTTGTCTACTCATGTGGCAGAAGCTAACATTATGATAGGTATAAAATAAATGCGTTACCCTAATAGTCGCAGTCGCACACCAAGTCATTAATGAGCTCAGTTTAAACCGACTCGTGTCTATTAATTAATACGATTGATGCACAACAGAACTAGTTTATTCATTATACTTGACTGGCACTAGTAACTATTAGCATTTAAATCTGCAAGCCAATAATTGTAATAATTGACACTGAACCATGAAATCATCAATCAACGTTTGTGTGAAAATTTTCGCTTATTCGATTTTATCAGCAACACCTAGTCGTAACATTTTGCTTCTAAATCTATTTGTATTTACTAAGTAAAACGGCGAACCTTTCATCGTTCTCCTAACCTTATACCATTAATTAACGGCGGAACTTTACTTGGGAAATAAAAATGACTATCAGGGGTTTGTTTGAAATGTATTTGTATAAAGCTTTGTTGGCTTGCGTGCACGGGAAACACGACGAAACTACACTCAGCGGCAGAAAAAGTGGCCCAAAATGAAAAGATGTTCAATTTTTTTTAATAATAAAATATGGTTGTAATTTTTATTACACGTAATACGTTAACGGTTTATAACGTAAGTTTAGTTAAAATTAAGACTTTAAAGTTAAAGTTTTAGTAACAATTTGGGAAAACAGTAAAAATAAAGCTTTTAAGAGAATTTTTATTTAAAATTTTCTCAAAATTTCTTGGAATTACAACAAAAAATCACATAAATTAATACCGATTATTACCCCCTCTTGCTTCGATGACGGCTTGTATGCGTTCTGGCATGCTTTGCAGTATGTTTTTTATGTCTACTTGAGGAATTTCCTCCTACGCTCTGACTAGAGCCACCTTTAGCTCACGGAGTGGCTCTGCCGGGTTTGGCAGTGCTCGGAACCGTCTTTTAAGCATGTCCTAGACATGTTCTATAGGATTCATGTCTGAGCTACGAGCCGGCCAAGGCAGTTTTTGAAGACCGACATCAGCTAAGTAAGACTCAATAATGCCAGCAGTATAAGCTCTTGCATTATCCTGCATAAGCAGAAAATCTTCTCGACCAATAAAGTCCACAAAAGGCACAACATGATCTTGGAGGATTTCTTCAATGTACCCGACTGCTGTTAGGCGCTGATCCACGATCACAAGCTCCGTACGCGCTTCGGAACACACACCTCCCTACACCATGACAGACCCGCCTTGGTAACTTACTGTCTGGCGTGTCGTGATGGGAAGGAAACGTTCTCCACGGCGCCTATACACTCTGTCACGACCATCTGTTGCTCTTAAGGCTACTCTGCACTCATCAGTAAACAAGACCTTGCTCCATTTGTCCAAAGTCCAATTCACGCGTTCACGGGCAAATCTTAAGCGTGCAACTTGATGGTGTCTCTCATGTTTTGGCCTTCATGCTGGTCTCCTGCCACGTAAATCACGTTCCTCCATCCTTCACCTTATAGTCCGCTCACTAACAATGATACCACGTGCCGCTTGCAGCCACCGCCTGATTTCGACAGCGGTAAGGAAGCGATTTCTCAATACTTCCAGTATAAAAATCGGTCATCGCGGGCAGAAGTACACCTTACTCTGCCGCTACCTGCCCGCCGTGTATAGAGTCCAGTCTCACGATACCTCTTAAGTGCAAATCGTAGAAAGGTACGCGGCACATTAAGAGTTGCAGCTACCTCACGTTGAGTTCGTCCTTGGTCGGTTAACAAGACCGCCTGAGCAACTTGAGCAGCAGTAAGTGGCATCTTCTAATTTTTTCTGGAATCGAAATAAACCCGTAATCAATAAAAAATCAATAAAAAACAATTTTACAGACCCATGAATAAAAAAAAGAATTTTAACTTACCTCTCGGATTAACGTTCAAAACAGTTCTGGCGTAAGTTTTTAGGCAGGGTCAATTTAAACACAAGTTAATTTCAAATTACCCACTTAAATAAAGTAAATGGGTCACTTGAAACCTACTGTCATCAAAACATGTCATAAATAACACTTAGTTTGTTTACAAGCTTCCTTTATGCACTTGGGCCACTTTTTCTGCCGCTGAGTGTATTTATATTCAAAAATGTTATAATAACTTCCCCAGATCCAAGTTTACCTTGCAAAATTAGAAATTGCCACAAACGTATTCCTCCGGGCAAAACTCCGTCAAGATAAAACCATATGCAAATAAAAGCCATAAGATTCTGACGTGAAGAAAATATAAAGATATGCGTGCGTGGTCGTGTGACGTCGGTATTATTTAACCTCAAGAATGTCACGAGACCGTTAATTGGGTGGTTACAAACGTACATACCTTCCCATTTATGATCTGCGCAAACGTACACTGGCTTATAATAATTATATACTCGTAATCTGGACCCAAAAATAGTGTAACCTAGTCTCAGAAAGATATTTTTGTCGAACACTATTAAAAGAATGCCAGTTCGTTGAGAAGTGAAGATGCTAAATACTTGCACACGATTTGCTATTGCTTTTGAGATTTTTGTGATTTGCCAAGTATTATATAGAAACCAATATGCCCGTGCCACCTAGCAGTCGCACATTATAATATAATCGATTCGATACGATACTAGTACCTACTTCCTAATTTCTAAGGACTCGTTACAATGTAGAAGGCGTACTTCACAGATACCATAGCAACAATTGCCGATGTAATAGAGACAATTAGTTGCCTATTTGCTCATCATAAATCTGAGTCACAACAAAGTCACTCGAGTTCGAACTAGACGGTGGCATTATGTAAGATGTAACTAACCTCCGCAATCAGCGTTTGTAAGTCACGCGATAGCCGCTGCAGCGCTGCCAAATAATGCGAGAATTGGCACTTGCATTTATAACATTAGATACGTAACGGATTTTTTATTCGTCTATTTTTCCACGATACTTAATTCTCTTTCAAAATGTCAAATGTTCTAGAAAAGCGTCAATAAACGTTATCTAAGTCTCTCAATGTATTCGCAGCCAAATCCACGTAAAACAATTAAACTTACTTTATAAACTTACTTTAACTTACTTTATTATCAACTTAGATACTTATTTTTTCTTTCTTGTTCCAGATATTGCCGTGACCACAGGAGATCAACTAGAATTTTTTACCAATGGAAACAAAACCCACTCTGAAGGCGTTCAATTTAGAGACCTCACAGCATTGGCTTATGATGCAGTACACAACATGCTGCTATTCGTTGACAAACAGAGCGACAACGCCTCTATATTTAGTTTTAACATATCTAGTAAGAAATACCAATCATTAGTCAAGAGAAAAGCATACGAAAATATACAGGGTCTCGCTTTCGATCCAGTCAAAGGATTGCTCTTCTGGACTGACACAAATGAAAGAAGCATATATTGGATTTCGTTAAAGCCTGGATCAAAGAACAATGTTTACGGAAATCTTTTGATCAAGATGGATGATGAGATTCCCAGAGCTATTGCCGTGGATAGCTGTAGAGGGTACGTTCCTAATGACAGTTTTATTACTCAAAAAAACATATTGAATTGCGTGATAATTTATAGTGATTTACAAATTACAGGTATATTTACTGGACCAACACAAACACCAATAAGCCCACAATAGAGAGAGCTAGATTTAATGGCTCTGAGAGAGAGGTTGTTGTTGACAGCAATATTTACATGCCAGTCAGCTTGGCCATTGACCAGCAGACGAAGAAAATGTACTGGGCAGATGATCGAGAAGGTATACACTATTCTATTGAAAGTGCAGATCTAAATGGAAAGAACAGAATAACGTTATTTGTTGGAATACATCATCAACCGAATGCATTGACCGTGTCTAAAGATTCCATCTACTGGGTGGACTGGGGCTACAAATCTGTTTGGAAATTACCGAAGACTCCATCCAGTTATGCGGAACCGAGAGATATAAGTAATTTTAAAAGTGAAACACCTTTCGGTATTGCTGCCAACTATAAAATTGAGGATCAGACTGAAGGAACTCACGAATGCGAAGCACTAACAAGTCTACCACAAAACAATTCGGCGATCAACGATTCGTTCAACATTCCTACTGACGCAGGCCTGTTTTGTGTCCATGGCATGAAAGTTAGCGGAAAGTCACTATGCAAATGCACACCTGGTTACACCGGCGAGAGATGCGATATTTCAGTCTGCCAAAACTATTGTTTCCAAGGGGATTGCAGTATCAGCGATGAGGGACAACCTAAATGCAGGTATAACTTTCTTTTTAAACATTCTGCTCGTACCCAAATTAAATTCAAATTTAAATTCATTTATTCTATTATATAAAAAAAAATGTTGGTTCATACTATGTCCTGCCAAAAGGCATACAAAATATCTTAGGTTAAGATAAGTAGCTAAGTTACCGTGTTTCATGTTTTCGTTATTACAGGTGTAATGCCGGTTATTCTGGAGTGAGGTGTGAGGTCAACGCGTGCCATGGCTACTGCCTGAACAATGGTGCCTGTTCCTTGAACGAGAAAAGTGAGCCTGTGTGCCAATGTATTGGAGATTACGAAGGCTCAAGATGCGAGGCAGCTAAAATTTTCACCACCACCACCGAGGCCACGACTTCTACTACTTCTAAGGCGCCAGCTAAGGAAACAAATGAAAGTTGCCAGTAAGTAGAGCAAATAATTCACGTAGTATTGCCACACCCCGGACACTCCATACAACGCTCGCAAAATAATTACCTACTACTACTACATTAAAAAATGACGTTTGTATACGTATGAATGTGTGCGTGAGGTACTTGTGTTTGCGAGCGCTCTTGTTAAAGAGCCGGCGACGAATACGCCGAAGTGCGGGGTGAGGTGCGGTAATTGATGTTAGTGCGGGGAAGGGAGTGTCCTTTCTGTACGTAGTACTTTAAGTATTCTGTGGTATTGCCTAGTTTTGTTTACAGCATGAGAAAAAAAGAACCAGTCATCAACCTCAATCGACAAAGAAATGTGGACAGTTTGAATGGACACTGAACAATGAATCTAATGTTTAACAACGTTGTTTATTCTTAATTTCTTGCGAACAAATAGTCATTTGATTGTTCGCAATTATGTAAATAAATATCTACTACCAGACCGTTGATATGGCGGTACTATTTAATTTTTTTTAAGAAAATGTTTTAGGCTTTGCATGTCGATTCGTTCACTCATTCATGTGTGACAGTCTAAAGTCCGACCGCGCCAAATTTGCCAAAGATGTAAGCAACAATGGCCGCTCGAAATTGAATAAAATCGATAATCAAGAGTATTTATTTTAGTTGTTTTCGTCTAGTTAACTCGGAGATTTAGATGTTTTTTTAATTTCTTAAAAAACAAATATCAACTTTATATTTGTTTTTTAATTTCTTAAAAAAAACATCAATTTTATTTTATGTTAGTGTAAATTAAGTTGATTTTAGAATAACTAGTACTATTGAAAAAGTCATAATTTTTTTTAAAACTTGTAGCGCAAAGTGACTTTATGTTTAGGAATTATGGTTTTTTTTCCAAAAACCTGTTTACATGTTTGGAAACTAAATTGACAACATTTCATATTTTTAACCTGCATGTATTATTACGTTATATAAAAGTAAATTCAAATCTAGGGCACCCATATTTTTTCGTTTTTCGAAATTATGTACTTTTCATTCATAATTTTAACTTTGAAATTCGGTGTATTCTAAAAAGACGTAAGTGCCAGATGACGGTAGAATGGCGATATTACCTTTGCTTTATTGTGACCCGTCAAAAAAACTGTTAGATGTCACTTGTCTCAGTCGTTGTTTTGGTTTCTTCATTGGCGTATATTTTTCATTGGGATCCATTTTGTTGGCGAAATATCAATAAAAAATTGATAATATTAACAGTAAGCAGCGTGTCGAGTTGATAGGAAAAAATATTGTTGAATTCAATTCAGTTTTTTAGTTGTTTTCTCGTTACACTTCTTAGGTGACATTGACATGTCTTGTTTGATGAAATGTTTTCAATCAAAGACATTGGAATGCGCAAAGGTAACTACAATACCTCATTCCGCCGTTTATGTGACGTCATCACATGTTTTTTGATTTTTATTTTTTTTCTCAGAAATTTAGAAATAAAAAAATAAAATAAAAATATATTTGAACTAAGGATACGAAAATAAAGAAATAGTATTTTTGTTTTAAGGTCGTGTCAGGTTTGAAATGTTGTCAATTGCGATTATCCTTTTCTAGAGCCACCTCATTATGTTGCTTGAAATCGTCGGTTCAAAGGTAAAACACACTAAGTGACATTTTGACCCGAAAAGAGATTTTACTACTTTTCCTACTATACAGAGAAAGCAAAAGTAGAAAAATCTTATTTCGGGTCAAAATGTCACTTAGTGTGTTTTACCTTTGAACCGACGATATACTGTTTGGGCCCAGTGGCAGCAGGTGGCCACGTTAATTACGGCATCAAAGGCGTTGTTTAGATCGTCCATGGTGCAGATGCACGGACATTCATACTGCACTTGATTCGCTTTTCACTAGTTTACTTCCGTTGTTACAGCTAAGCCCAGTTAGCCAGTGAAACTTATAATATTTTATTATTTTTCTTTTCAGGTGCAATGACACTCAAACAATCCCAAGGTCACCAATGTCTTCAGATAATTCCAACGCAGATCAACTTTCTACTCAGACAGTCATAGAGGGCTGTGCCGACGGCTGGGACCCCATCAGAGACCCTATCATCATAATGCTGGGTGTTCTATGTGGAATGCTGTGTTTGGCTTGTGCTGTGCTCATCACCAAAATTCTACAATTGAAGAGAAGGCCAAGGTTTGTCAATTTTTTTATTTGAACCCAGTTGTAGGTAGATGATAGGGGCTTGTGGCTAAGTAATAACAGTCGCACGGGTCGATCGACGTGGATGGGTGACCATCTTCACATACTAAGACCCCTTCATGCCTCGGAAAGCACATTAAGCCGTTGGTCCCGGCTGTCATTTGTGGATCTTTGACTGTGGTTACGGGTCGTCAGTAGCCCGAAAGTCTGTCAACCAGTCTTACGAGGGGGTATCGTATTACTCAGTAACTGGTTTGTGGAGGTCAGACAGGCAGTAGCTCCATGTAAAATACTGGTGTCCAGCTGCATCCGGTTAGACTGGAAGCCGACCCCTACATAGTTGGGAAAAGGCAGATGAGGCAGATGATGATGTAAGTGATGATATGAATGAAAAGGGAGTGAATGATAACGTGACAGCTGGCTGGGGAGAATGAAAGAGGAAGAAGTTTGCCGACGCTAAGGAACATTGGACAAGGCCCCAAGGGCAAGCAAAAGGACTAGATAGCGATTTAATCATACTAATATTATAAAGGCGAAAGTTTGTGAGTTTGTTTGTGTTTATATGTTTGTTACTTCTTCACGCTCAAACGCCTGGACCAATTTTGATAAATTTTGTATTGAGGTAGCTGACACCCTGGATTAACATATAGGCTACTTTTTATCCCGATATTCCCACGGGATCGAAACTTATGCGGGTGAAACCGCGGGGCGCAGCTAGTTTATTATAATTATGCAGATCATTCATATTTGAATGTGATAAGGTCAGGGAAGGCGTACCTAAGTACAAGCAAAGAGAGGCAAAGTACTGAGGGAAATTATGGTGATGATGACCAAAAACTATTTAGAATCAGATAATTATGTTAATATCGGTTGTGGCTAAAGGTAATAAGATGTATAACAGTGTCCATAATCTCAGATAATTTATATTTCATCGCCACTTAACCCATTCGCTACGGCGATAAAAATTACGATTATTAGCCAAGTGCTGGACTTTTCGTCGCGAACGTCGATGGGCGTCCTCCGCACCTCATTAGGATAATTTGGAACGCCGATTTGTATTTAAAAAACAATGTGCATATATTGCAAGTATAATTTTTTGTGACTTTTTTTGCCAAGATAAAAGCAATTACAAAAAACGCCGATGAGCGTATTTCGCACCTAAATATTAAATCAAAAAACGCCGAAAGGCGTCCGCCCCGTAGCGAATGGGTTATCAGTTATCTACTTTAGTGAAACGTATTTTAAGTTGATTTTTGAGCGACCATTTGTAACAAAAATGTCCTAATCAGGTTTTGGTTGAATGGAATTTGAACTTTGTTAATATGACTTTCAGTTTGTTGTTCCTTAAATTGAAAATTATCTCAATAGAAATTACAAAATTTATAACAAGCGAAGTGACGCAAGTGGCGTTTGCGCACGAAACCGTCCTTCATTGTTAAATATTCACTTAATCCTTGCTTTTATCTTAATAAATACAACAATTGAATGACGTTGCCGACGTTTTTGTAAACTGTTTTTGCCTTCAACACAAGGGTTACCTAATAATAATGTAATCAATTGTATACAGGTTCAAATTAAATCAGCTAACGAAACTCCGTAGACGTGATGGGTACCGATAATAATGATAACATAATATGATCTAACTAAACATGATAAAAAAAAAAAAAAAGTAGTTTTGTTTTTTTTTTTGTGGGGTCATCGACCGCAGTTACTGTTAGTATATTCACTTGAAATATCAGTTTTGAAGATTATAAAACATCATGTTTTTATTCTTTCCAGGATCAAGAAGCGTATAATAGTGAACAAAAATGTAACTCCGATGACGGCGCGGCCCGACCAGTGTGAGATCACCATTGAGAACTGTTGTAACATGAACATTTGTGAAACTGTGAGTACCATCTTTAATTTAATATCTAAATTTACTTCAAGTTAGTGGTAGTTATACGTGATATATTTTAGTTATCTGAATGATAATTATGTTTATAGTAATTGCTCGTGTTTTTTTTTTGAATGAAATGGCATGGAGTCGTAGATAATGTAACAAAAACAACCTACTCACTGTTTCGTCATGACAAATTACAAATTATTTAAAATGTTCTGTTGGCATAAATAATTTAATTAAATTTCTCATAATTAACTAAATTATGAGAAATTTAATTAAATTATTTCACACTGGCGAAAATGTTTGAACCTAAATTATAAAAAAATATGTTTGCAACTAAATTTAAAAAAAAAAATGGTTGAACATCAGTACCCTGGTATATAATCCATTTTTAGAAACGGCGAATTAATCCTATTCTGTGGGAAACTTTGTCCAAAAAATCGGATTATAAATATGAAATCATCGTAAACATTACTGATACAAAAAACAATAATAGGTATTCGTAAGCATGATTCGACGTATTTTTGATTAAACAGCATATAACAAGAGAAATCGCATGAATTAATATTTAATAGTAATTAAGTAATACAATTTGATGCGCCAGACATTCAGTTAACAACTCATTTGTTCAAATATCAGACAAATATTTTTTTTCAGACTGTCGTTGATACAGCTATGTTTGAACGCTTCCATGTTGTTACTACGTTTTCGTTTTTGTTTAAAAAAGTCACGTGTCGTTTATGGAACTGTCGAATCGTATTTTTCAATAAGTTTTCATTGTGTGTAGTCTGTCTGTAGTTGTATGTTGCATATGTGCGCTTTAAACTTGCACTTTTTGCTCGAATTCTGTAGTTTTTAAGCGGAATTTATCAAAGCCTATCGTGTTCCGCAGTCACTGGGTTGTGGAGGTCATGTAAAAGCAGTTGCTCCATCTAAAAAAAAAATATATACGCGTCGACTTGAGACCCTCCTCCGTTTTTTCGTCGGTTAAAAAATACTAGTATTCGCGGGCTGGAAGTTGACGCAGATAATGATGATACTCCGCTATATGAACTTCACTTAATTTACAGCTGCGTGGTCGACTAAATAGCAATAGGGGATTTATCTGAGGATCTCAGAAACTGCGGGGTAATTGCGTAACACACTAACGGTAGCAATGGCTTTTATTTTGACAGTTCACCAACATTCATTGCGTTATTTACGTTGCTGAGCAGACAATTTTTTCGAACATATGAGGCAACTGGCTGCGCCCCGCGGTTTCACCCCAATAAGTGTCGATCCCGTGGGAATTTCGGGATAAAAAGTAGCCTATATGGTAATCCAGGGTGTCAGCTACCTCCATACAGAATTTTATCAAAATTGGTCCAGCCGCTTGAGCGTGAAGAAGTGACAAATATATAAACACACACACGTTCAAAAACTTTCGCCTTTATAATATTAGTGTGATGGATTATCAATATCCTTCAGATTGTGATTGATGTTACGCAATAGGGTGCAGGGCATAAGTTGTTGACAGTGTGGTTCTACCTATATTTAGGACGCATTGACGCCTGCCTCTAACGCAATGAGGTAAACGGTCGCTCTATTTAAAATTTTGCATATTATGGCTGTAATACTGTCATTGATACAGCAATGTTTGGACACATCCGCACTTACCTATTGTTGCCACGCTTTCATATTTGTTGAATAAAATCACGTGTCGCGTATAAGCTGCCCACGCGACGTATATTAGTCAACTATCGTGTCGTATTTTTTAAATAAAATGTCGTTAGGCGTATGTAGTTGTTACGTTAAATGGCGCACGCCCCACGTGCGTTTTTGTTTCTCTTTCAACTTTCACTTTCAATCGCAATCCGAGGGTTTTGAAGGAAACTCTAAACCAATGTTTTATAGGTTTAAAAAATTCGTCTGATCAATAACGAAAATAACGCAGTGAACGTGGTTGAACTGGCAAAATGAAAGGCATCGGGATCATTATAATAATGATCGCGATGCCTTGTCTTGTCATTGTATATCGCGATCATTATTGTAATTGGAACCGTGCACCTAGCTTCTGACGTTTCATAAGTGCCCATGTAGGTTTATGTGAAATTAAATATTTTGATTTTGTATGTGTGTTACGCAATTGGGATCGCAATGATGTTTCTTTTTTTTCATTCAAGACATGTGAACACAACGGCGATTTCGGGATTGGTTGACAGTTTAGTTAAAGTATAATGATGGTAATTTACAGTTGTTTACTATGAAAATTAGCATGCACCAAAAAAAAAATCCGGCTGGTAGATTAGCGCGTTCAAACAAACAAACGATTCAGCTTTATTATTAGTTAAGATTACAGTAATTAAACCAAAGATTACAAACATTAATTTTTTGCTGCTTTTATAAACAACAATACATATAACTGTTTTCGTATTTTTTGTAGGGTATTATCGTAGCTATTTACAAAAATACAATAAGAAGATTAAAATGATACCCTTGAAAACGAGATAACACTATCTACGACTTCATCTCCTAATAATTAAATTCTTAAAAAAGACAACACAACTTCAAATTAAATACGAACTAAGTTAGTACTTATCTACGTGTTTTGAACCGCACGCATACTTACAAATACAGCACCTACAACAATTTAACAGAAAATCTTACGTCCTGGTAGCTTTAAAAACAAAAACAAATAATTATCACATACAGACTCGCATCTTTATTACGTAACGCACTTAAAATCTCAATCGCTTTCAAACAAATCAACATCCGCTTCAATCCCCGCTCAGGCGCAGATCTCCGGTGTGTATGCGGTGTTACTCCACAGACAATCGCTCCCATCTTGCACCGCCTGCTCTGTCTCCTGCACACGTGAGAACGTAATGACTGCGTCAGCGAATGGTGTCCGCGTTGCTGAATTTTGGGCCAAATAAATTTAAAAACGATATTAATTTTTTTCGTGCTATTTTCGCCATTGACACGCTAAGAAGACAAGATCCCCGCTCACCGAAGTGGATTTTCTTGAACTGTCAAAATAAGAGCGATTGTAATGACAAGTGCGTTACTGAAAAAGGATGAATCTGAGATATACTGGGTAATCTGCTATTGTGCTTATACTCACGGCTTCCTGTGTCTGTTATGTTCGTATCCTGTTTTGTTCATTGTGTTTGTCCTGAATTCTTGAAAAATAGTACTTGTCGTAGAGATAGTCATTGTTGGGTACTGTACAAGTTATACAAGCCTAGTTTTTGTTTACTCTAGGCCCGAAAAGGGGTAATTGCACTCATCATTATGGACATCTTTTAATATGGGACCAACACCGAAATCGACCCAAAACCTAGAAAAATATCTGCTGTTTCATACATTTTGTCGATTTATTTTTTAGAACATAACGGCGAACATGGCATGGCATGGCTGTGGCATTAAGTCCGCCTATGTACATTTTACATTTATGTTGAAGTATTAAATAAATAAATAAAAAATAAACAGCTGAGGCGCAGTTCTTGTAATTTTAAGAACGTTCACAGTCTGATCTTAGTCTCAATCTGTAAGAAATACATCAAATTTCCCTACATTGACAAGTTTTTGACATTGATTGTCGCTGAGATTAGATTGCGACTAGATTTTGAACGTTTTTAATTACGGGAATTAGCCTTCTGATATTTTTTTCGCGATTCCGGGTTGGTCCCATAGTAAAAGTTTGTTCCTATTGATGAGCACAATGACCCTTTTTCAGACTTCAGTTATTGACTGGCTGTTTAAGGTTCCCCGCAGACAGGCGAGACGAGATTCTAGCAGAAAATATTCTATGAAAACTTCATGGAAATTGTTCTACTAAAGTTTATTTATTTATTTATTACATTTGGGCAAACAAAAGTAGTATATTAAGTATAAACAGTGTTGTCTTAAAATTAAGCTTAACAAATAACTACCCACAACATTTTCTACAGATTACTTTAGTATATAAAAAACAAGCTGTTAGCAATAAAAGTTGCGTCGCGCATATCTGCGGGTGCCTTAAAGGGGGATGTTTTCTAGTTTATTTTTTAACCAGTATGCTATATTGGCATGCAGAATTTAATGTGCCCATGACATTTCATATCTACAGGTTGATAATGCTATAGCAAGCTGCAATGATTTTTGAAGTTTGGTCCTTTAAGCCGTCTGTTTAAGGTTCACATTTTGATCTTACCGCTTAGCCCTGCATGGTATGGGTACACTTGCTTACTAACTTTATTAATATTACCGTTGTTTTTTTAGCTTAGAGTTTTTGATGAATTTGCCACTTATCATTATGTTACAATGGTTCAATCATACCTGCTTGATATTTATGTTATTTCGTCTTGAAAAAAAAAATCTTTGACTTTTTTGGTAGCTATTGTTAGGTGTCCAAAAAAAGACAAAAACCAAATTTGGTTTTTGTCTTTTTTAATCTTTAATTTTATTAATGTTGCCTTCTAAAAAACTCTTGAAAAATAGTGGTACGTGGATATTATCTGCAGTTTTTTTTTTATTCGTCGCATGTTTTTTAAGATGCAACAGTCTTGCGTTTGTTTACAAGAAAGAATGTAACTAACACTAAAATGCAAAGTATGTAGGAATCAGCTAACCCACGTAAAAATAAATAACTAATTTAATAACAAATTCACCTAATGCTGATCGTTAATATGCTTTAAGGGGTTAATTTATAAACGATGATTAAAGTTAATTGCCGTTTGGGTTAAACAGTCGCTAATCACTACTTAACTTAAATCAACGTTTATGAATAAAGGGGTATAAAATGTTACACAAAGGTATTAAAGAATTATAAATAGCTTATCGGTAGGTAAAAGGTCACTATATGTATACTTCACACATATGAGTAGGTAGGTACTTATATGTGATATTTATATAGGTGTAAAATACCTACATTTGTAAATAATAACCTATGATTCTACACCTACTCACATAAAAAATATACCTATATTACAAACTAAGTTCGAAGTATAGTCAGGGAAATTAAATTAACTTAATTGCCACCCTACGTGAATTTGCCATGTTATAGCCATTACATGCAACTGTCAAAAATGTCATTTGATTATAGGTACAGACAATTTAAGATCGTAGTCAATTTGCTTAGAAATTAATTTCACTGACTTTACATAAACTAATTGTAAGGTGATTGTCATGTCGATGCCATGACATTGTATTAAATTTTACTGGCCCAAAACGTGCCCTTTATTTTGTCAATACAACAAAATCAATTGCTTCATAAATAGTTTTTATTTTTGTTTTAATTATCTTTACTTTTTATTTTTTCTATACACATAAATAATAATTATTTGTTATATTAACCATCTTACTGGTGAACACAGTTTTACTGAAACTTTTTGAATCATCTACCCTTACGGAATCACTGGTCCCCAAGTCACAGGCTATACAGGGTGTCCCTGGAAGTATGGATCAAATCGAATAGGGGCGTGGGCAAGGTCATTTCCAAACTTTTTAACCCTGAGAATGTCAGTGAATTTTTTTACGGTTCAAAAGTTATGACCGATTTTAATTTTTTTTTTCAATCACTTCGCTTAGTGTTCAAAGAAATTAATCATAAAAAAATACTATCAGGGCTATCTAAAAAAAAAATTGATAGCCCTGATAGTTTTCACGAATTAAATCTTTCTTCTCTTTTTTGTAGTATTTTTTTTTAGTATATTTTTTTAGTATTTTTTTTTGCTAAAACGTTTGGAAATGTCCTTGCCCACGTCCTTATTCGATTTGATCCATACTTCCAGGGACACCCTGTATATAAACCTAGTTTGGGTGCCAGGAGATAATACTCAATGCTCTTAAATATTGTACCACACTACTGTACTTGTAATCTTTGTGAACATTTTACTGGAAATAAACATTATCATTAAAAAAAAAAATGTTTGAAAAATTCATATGCTCGTTAAATAATGAAATGAAAAAATATTGAATAGTCAAAATGAAAGGGATTGCGATTATAAGTGCTTTAGACCATAAGTGGTCTAACGCACGATTTTCAACGCGACCGTTTTTTATCGCGTACTGGATAGACTTCAAGAACTAAAAGTAATAATTTTCTTTTTTTTTGTTACAGCCTTGTTTCGAACCAAGATCAACGATACGGCCATCTTTACTAGACTCAAAACCAGGCAAGGAAGAAAAGAAGAACTTGATCGCGAATATGGAATATCCAGACGACCCATACTAACATCAATGGATCTTTTTTGAGTGGCGTACAATACTTTGGCTATAACACTAAGGCACAATATACATAAGGAATTATTCGGAAATTACGGAAATATAGACTTTACAGCATCTAGCCAAAAAATTTGCTGAAAATTCACGGAATAAGAATGTTTGACCACTTTTTTTTATAATCGTACTGTGATGTTACTGGTGCTAAAGCGAATGTGATAGAAATAAATGTCAGTTTGCGTCCATAGCACAAATACACCACACTGTATTTTATACAGGCTGTTACACTGTGTACTTAAACTTACTTTATTTATCTTCAATTCTATGTGGTAATAAAATGTGTCTAGGAAAATCAAAACGACGATAAGAAATCATTGCACCATTGAAATACAGGGTGAAATTAAATTCATGGGCATCCTTTTAAGAGGTCATTGCACTCATCATTATGAACAACTTTTACTGTGGGACTAATCCTAAAATCGTGAAAAAAAAAATCAGCTGTTCCTTGCATTTATGTTCACATAACTCGTCAAAATGTAGGCAAGAGATGATTTTTTTTTCGCGATTTCAGGTTTGGTCCCATAGTAAAAGTTGTTCATAATGATGATTACAATGACCCCTTAAAAGGATGCCCATGAATTAAATTTCATCCTGTATATGGAAACTTTTTCCAGTTATAGAAAAACAATGAGAAATCTTTATGAGAATATCGTCCAAGCATCTCAGTTTCTAGGTACTTATAGTTCTTGCTAAACGAATATATTCCTTATAATATTGTGCTAAAGGTTTACATATATGTGATATTTGATTAAGGAGGTAGAAAAAGATACACATAAACGATTACATTAATCTTTATGCGTGATCTACGGGCTGTGTATGATTACTAAAAATCTGAGTGCATGGAAACTAGATTTTAGGTGTTATTATTTATTTGGGTTCAAAGGGATCGGCGCATATCGTGAATACGTAAACCTTGAGGATCCTGGCTAAAATTTTCATGCTTCGGTGGGTAGTTATTTTGTTAGCATTCACAAGGTGCCTTCTTGTTAACTTAGTGCTTTAACTAACGATTAACATATCGATGTTTAAGTTCACCCAAACTTACCGATACATGTTCATTTTAGCAGCGATCCTATCGAAATGGGCATTTGAGTCGATTTTTCGTTATTTCTATTTTCATTTCAAATATCTTTGCTATTTTTTTTATTAGTAAATTCTATACAAACATGATTCTAAGAACAATATGTCAAATTCTATCTTCTTTTCTTTATTGATTAAGTTTTAGTGACTTTGTGCCAAAGTTTACTTGTTTCGTATAACGAATTGGTTGCTTCCTTATACGATATATATTTTAAAAGAGAATATATAATCGGCAACACTATTAACAATAACGTGAAATGGTCTCGATAAAAAATATAACGTAGCATTTATAAAGAAATAAAAATAGTGTACTAATTGTACAGATTTTTGTTATTATTTTGTAATTACTGTTACCAAATTTTTTAGTAATTATTATGGACATTTTTTATTTACTTAAGTAACAATTTTTTTTTTGATTATTTTCGACATGTATTTTTAGAAATTCATTGAAAATTATCAAGAAATTTTGTTTAAATGGGTTGTATTGTACTGTACGTCTTTAAGAACAATTTGACACTTATTTTTAAAAGTCTTATTCCGTTTTTGTGTTCAATCTTAAAACCACCAATTTGACATCATGATGTAGCTTTTAGCTGTTTTTGTGCACACAGTGGCCCATTTTGGACATTTAACGTCGGCCATTCCAAGAAGTACTGTAATAATACCACCGTACATGGGGTCATTATGTGTTCCATAACAAAATGTGTTCTTCCATGATTCTGAAAGTACCTACAGCGATTGTTGACTATTTATAAACTTATTAAAATGTGAACAATACTGTTTTTACCTGGAGAATGATCTTTTCTAATTTTCATGAACTTAAAACACTGAGATGAACTTATAAAATGAAATTGACAGTGAAAATTAATCAGGATCATCTCAATCAGTGACTTTAAATGCTCCTGGCTACGAATAACGAGCAGGTGCCGTATTATGAAGGTTTAATGCCATCACGATTACAGTGTAAGAGAGAGACGGAGCTATACATGACCGATAGCACCATCCTTTTGTCCGACTGGAATCGTGATGGCATTAATACTTCATAATAAGGCACCAGGTTTTTTAATTAGGAACTCGCCAAACCAGACTTGTCTTAAAGGTCACACAATACTGCCTTTAGCACGTCAAACTGTGGCTCAAAAGTTTTAGTACAGTCGGCGACGTTTTATACTGACGGTAGAAACAAATAGGACGTGTGAGGTTGTTCATTTAGTATGTAGTCATTGTAAGAACGAAACTATGTCAGCTGCTTGCAGACAGTTTTCTTTTGCCAAAATAATCATGTGAAAAAGTGAGTGAGAAATTCTAAATTTTATACTAGTTTGAAAGTGGTGGTAAGCAGTATGAATCGTTTTGTTTCATTTTTTTGTAGCGCAGTGCCTCACTTCTCGATTTAATGTTAGCTACACTGGACTACTGACTTGTGTCGGCCTTTTTTATAATTTTTATAAAGGACGCGTGGTGTAATACCATTAAAGGTATATTTCCACAAATATCAAGGCCATGCCGGGCCGTGGACGGACCGTGCTCCATCAGGGGCTCAAAATATCAGTGCGTACATTTTATATGAACTCGTTCACACACGTCCGTGTCAGGACCAGACGACGGATCTTTTGTCCTGCCTTGAAGTGCCACGGCCTTTATATTTGTGGGTAGACCTAAAGAAGTTATGTTAGTGATGTGCTGATGAGTCCGTAGTCCGGTACAAGCCTCTGATCGTTTTGAACGATGTAACCTATATTTATAGGCTTTTAGTGTAAGAATTTGCGTTCCTATAGTAATTCTAAAAATATTTATCGGAGTACCTCAATATAGATAATTTATTAAAAAAAAGATTTATTTAGTAAACTTGCAAAGTAGTGACAAATATAATTTTAGTGCAGTTGTAGAGTAAGGTTATGTATTTTGATTTGGTTTTTTATTAAGTATATAATTTTGGTGCTGACTGTTTATTCATTCTTTTGTTTAGCACGGAATCTCAAGTTAACTTAAAATTGGTTTGTACTTACCTCCTAGCTGTGAGAAACAATTAAAATATGAATTTTATATTTGTTAAAATAAAAATGAACAACTTTTAATAACAAAGTAACCTATGTGGTTTGTTGTACTTAAATTTTGTAGACTGTACTTACCAAGTTGTTGAATGGACACTAATCAATTAGTTTATCCTAATTGCAGCTAGACTTATGAAGAGGCACCATTACTTAATTCGCCCTATATTGGTGGTACTTAGACAATTTAGAACTTACTTTTGTAGTAGTTAGTTTTAGTCGTGGATTGATAATATCCACATGAGAAATGTGATATTATTGAGTCTTGGTATAAGCCTAAGTTAGTGAATATTGTGATTAGTAATATTAAATTAAAGAGCTTGCATAAACAACTTTGTTTCATTGTAATAAAACCGGTTTTCGCTTCACAACTTCATTTATTCCATATAGCTAAGAATATACAAACTTGAGGGCTTTGGACACACGGTCGATTTGGTCGGAGAACAGTTAAATAGTAAAAACTTAAAGCAGTGTATACACTATAGGCTCTACGACGTCGTATCGCTTACAAATTACAAAAAGTTGTGCTTTACACAACCAACATTTCTCGACAAACGACTTGAGCCTCTATTCGAACTATTATCACATTGAATAAATACTTTGTTTGTTTAATCTTTTGACCGCTTTGGTTTTATAAATATAATCGACAAATAAAAATATCTAAAAGGGTCGTGCAATTAAATAAAAAACAAAAAGAACATAGGTTCTCAGTCGTATAAATACGACAGGCGGCACGGGCACGAAAACATTTGTCGCATTAATCCGACTGGGGCGGTGAATAGATTAATAATAATCTCAACTTATATTTTTTTTTGTCGTGAAACGATAAATCAGTATAATAAAAATGTTCCCATATACATATATGTTTAGATAAACAACGACTAGGCACATCACGTAACAACACCGCTATTGACAAACAAGGGGACCGCAGACAACAAAGATAGCAAATGCTATCTAAAAAAAAAAATATTGGCACAGCCAGACACACAGATACACACGTCAAACTTATAACACCCCTCTGTTTTTGTTGGGGGTTAAAAAGTAATAATAAGACCTGTCTGGATTCATGGGAAACAAAAGTTGAGCAGTAAACATTTGTTGCTAAACAGGATGTTTATGCGAAGTGACCGGCAACATGTTACGCAACTTTTGTTTCTTATACGAAAAAAAAGACATGCATTTACAAACATATCGCTCATTTGGAGAAACATCGACGTAACTGCTACATTTTTTTAAGTGAAAACTGCCTTGGGCGCGTTGGACATTTTTTGAGATTGGAAAAAACCATGGAACTCGCGACACTGTTACCGACACCGCGCCACATTCGGATCTGTTCGGCTGTCCTCGGGATGTACTCGGTTTTAATGTATTTCCGATATGTCAGTGAGTGATGGCAAAGTATTCTGTTTGTGTTTTGTTTATATGACGATTCAAAAAATACACACGTATTTGTTTAAGTTGAAAGAATACATTTACGTCGATGTTTCTCAAAATGAGCGATATGTACCATCGAGGACTTTTCCGCCTAATCACTTAAAAATTTTTTCGCCTAAATCATGCGGCGGCGCCAAGCCACGCTCCCTTAAAGTTTTCGTCTAGTAGGAAAGCGAATAACGCAATTAGTTGCAACATGCACTGCGCAGCTTAGTGTCGCATCACGTGTACTCCTTTTGCGAATTTTACGGACGAACTATTTGCCTTGGCGCGCTTACTAGAGAGCGCTTCTATTTTTTGAGTGCAAGCAAAAATGAACTTAGTGGTGGTTAGGCGGGAGTGTCCGCGATAGTACAGTGCATGTAATGTATCTGTGAGTGTACTATAGGTACGCCTTTGCCCAATCCATAGGGAAATACAAGCGTTTCACTATGTGTTGTTGAAATGCATTTCTCGGAGATCAAATGGTTAGCCGAATAATCGTCATCATCTTTTATTTTTTTTTAAGGTTGTGCGTGGTCACCCTATAAACACACATTTTATTACTATGAGACATCACATAACATCTATAACTGGTTTTATATAATCAATATTGCATTTATATTAACAAAACAACGCACCAGATTTCTCAATCGTCGCGCAAGCAACATTTTACACATTGTATATTAATTAAATACAGGGAATCTTGACGTAATATACTGGTATTATCAGCAATTTATGCGTTTAATCAATTAATTGCAAATTCAACATTCTACTACATTTACCAGTAGTATATTTATTATATTTTCTTAGTTTCTACATTGTAAATTTTGAGCCTACATTCAATAATTTAAAAAAAAATCGCAATTTATAACATATACACAATCATATGTATCGTAATTTGTAACGTCGTAACGTGTAACGCATTTGTCACTAATAAAAAGAAATCTCAATTTTAATTTGCTTTATGTAACTTTAGTCGTGATTAAATATTTAAATTACTTTTCTCTTGAACAATGTGGCGTGAAATTAGGTGCAAAGACTGCATTCAATTTTAGTACATAAATGTATTACTTATAGTTTTTATATTATTGCATTATATAGTAAATATGCTATTTTATAAAATACAATCACGCTTACTCTTAGTGAAGACCATCATTATTATTTTCTAAGTCATTACAAGGAAAGCGTATTATTAAATATTATTATTCTAGTTTGTCAAGGATTATTCACTTGGGTAACTAACAATTTATTTTATAAATAAAGAAAATGCAATATATTATGGCAATATAATGCATTAACAAAAGATTACAACTACGGTCGATTGCGGAATACATGCTTATGTAATATATTTTAGGAATGCATTATATTGTACATAATGTCAACACATATAATATAATCTCATTAAGAATGCTATTTTATAATCACAGTTACTACACTGTGATTATATACGCCATAAGAATTATAAAATAATACATCAACTATTTCTATATTATTATTTGTTTACATAACAACAGAATATATTAATTAAACGTTTAGCACTAAGTATACATAGATATTAAGCAAATATAATAATGTAAAATTTATATAACAGTATAATATAACAGTAAAATATTGCACATATTAGTATTAAGTATGACTTATTTTGTTATACGAAAGCTAACTAAAATAAAACTGCATTTGAACAAACTTGACAGTAGTAAGCCAGTACAGTTGTTACATTCCAAGAGCGCGTCAATCATTGTAATTTGAATCTTATGACAATACACATAAGTCACATTACGCGCGCTCGATTTGAACCTATATTCAGTTGGCTCTTTCATTATTTTATTGACCAACATTAGTATTAAAGTGTGAAAAAAAAAAACATGTCTTAGAAGAAGTGCGTTGTGTTATTGTTATTAAGACAGCTTAGTGATGTGAAACTATCGATATCGATACAAAAGTGGTACCTACATTAAATATCAAGACAAAACAGAAAATGAAGTTAAATACCTCTTATTCCTACTAGGAATGTTAAAAAACTAACAAATATTGTTTACGAGAAATTCGTTCTAGTTGTCAGAGCAAACAAAAAAAAAAGATATTTTCTTAAACAAATATACATACAACTAATATGTTTACTTCATTAAACCCTGCCAATTTATTTAATTTTTTTATATTATGTAAGTCAGACAAAATTTTATCTATGTTTAATATTATGTGTATATTTTCACTAAAAGCTATGTTATACGTACATACGTACAGCTTTGCATGGCTCTATGGTGTAGATCAATTCTTTGAAGTTGATTCTGTAACAAAAAAAGAATATAGCTTAAAATAAAAATACTTACTACCAATTTACAATAAGTACTGCACAGATGCAACTGCACAGATTTATGTGTGAACTAGCTTTTGTCCGCGGTTTCGCCCGCGTGGAGGACGGAAATTATCCCACGGAAACGTATTACCGGGATAAAACGAATCCTATGTGTTAATCCAGAATCTGTGTGACAAATCCTATTAAAAGCATAATACTAATTATTGAAATACTATCGTGAATTCATGCAAGCCTTTTGCGAATTTTTGTTAGAATACTGCTCAGAAAGTCGGATCATACTTCAATCACGATTCTAAAGACACGTAGCGCCATCTAGCGTCCTAAAGCAATTGTAACCGTCGAAAGTTATTGTTCTTTTCCTCGGGAACAGTATTTTTCTTCTAGATGAAAGGTACCTTATGTCCTTTTCTACTATCCCCCCCCCCCCCCCCTATCCCCTGACAAAGTATGCAAAACATCATGATGATCGGTTCAGTGGATTAGACGTGAAAAGGTAACATACTTTCGCATTTAAAATATTAGTTAGGATAATGTTTTTCTAGCTCATAATGTCTGTTTCAAAAGGATCTAATGAACGTGTAAACAAACCCTGTTCAGGTAAAACTTCTAGGCAATCACTTAAGGTTTCAACTTCATATCTCACCACTTTTTATTCTTACAATTATTGTTTGAATAACATTACTGAATTCTGATTAAAATATCATCGACACAATTGAGGTTATAAAATTAACCTCAATTAAACGTCCCATGAAAAACATCTGAAGGTCAATTCTCGTACTTAAAAACGTTCAAATTAAGTCGCAATTTCATCTCAGCGAAAATCAATGTCAAAAACTTGTCAAAAATGTATGTAAATAGATGGTATTTTTGACAGATAAAGACTGAGATTGGAATACGAACATTCTTAAAAATATGAAATTTTAATACACAGGTAATTTAAAATTTCGGGTATTAAAATAATCTAATCAAAGCACTCAATTTGTAAGTGGCACTACAGATTGGCATCCACAGATACGTTTTGTGATCTATTTATTTACATTTTCGTCACATACTTTTGGAACAGATCATACCTATATATTCAGTAGCTCACCATGCTCAGTATCATTGAGCAGCGCCGCCAGCTCGGCGACGCGGTCGCGGTGCGCGTGCATGTAGGCGTGCGTCTCCCACAGCATCGTCACCAGGATGTCGTCCGCGCGCTCGTCCATGGCCACGTCGCGGGACATCTGCGGCGCGAAGCGGTAGTACGGCACGCCCACCGCGCTGCACCACGCACGAGCGCGCTCTACGACGCGCCCGTCTGATTGTGTTGCCTGAGAACATACCACTTGTTTCAGGCAAGAAGATGGAGAAAATACGAAGGTGCGGACTATACAGGCTGGTCCAAAAGTCGTGGATCAAACGAAGTAGGGGGATAAAGGAGGTCATTTCCAACACCTTTAAAGTGAGAAATAATTTTTGGTAATGTTACAAAATTTTTGGAAAAAAATAAATTGCTCTTGAAATTTGATACTCAGAGCCCTAATAGAACTTTGTAGTGCTGATACATTATCTAGTAGTAATACAACACCGTTTGTTTTATTGTTTTATATCACATTTTTTTTAAATTCGTCTAATTGTACAAGAACTCGGTATACACAAATATTCATAACTTTTAGAGCAATTGAATTATGACCATGCTGTAGAAAGATTTTTTGTTGGAAATGACCTCCTTCATCTCCCTATTTCGTTTGATCCACGACTTTTCGTGTTTGAAGAAAACTAAACCAGTACTTATCATTAGATTTTACAAGATTAGTTAAGGGACAGGTAATTATGTTTGAATCACTTTCAAAAATTTGATTGTCTACGCACTTGGAAAATTTACTCTATATAAAGATTGGGACTATAACGAAAGTTGGAAACAATAGGAAAAGTGAGACCAAAACGAAAATTGGAACTATAAAAAGTTCAAGATAAATCAAAGTAACAAGGCAGAGTAAAATCTGGATCCTATACCTATCTAGTCTGAAATTCTTTCCATACGACTTTCGACAGGCGTTGTGTAGTGCTGGTAAGACATAAGACGTCATCGTAACATAGGGTCCAGTTGAAAACCAGCGTCAGGCATTAGCTGTCTGACGTTTATGCTGAATTGGGCCTATTTGGCGCAGCCGTGTAAGTTATAATTCTATTTTAAGTTTTTTTTTTTGTTTTTGTGTGAATATTGTGTGCCTTACTTAACCTATGGGGCAATTGCGTAACATATTATCAATCAGAATCGGTTTCATTTTAACAGTGCAACAACATTCATTGCGTTATTTCCGTGTTGAGCAGACAAATTTTTCGAACTTATAAAGCAATGGATTAGCAATTTACTTCAAAATTATTCAGATTGATAGTGTGTTATGCAATTAGGGTGCCGGGACAATCAAACTTATTTTCTTTCTTTCTTTCTGGTTGTCATAGAGCTATTAATTAGCCCTCGGTTACGCTCGACCATTACCATTTTATAGGCGATTCCAAAGAGTTTGGGTCTCCGTAGTCCTTATACATTCACGGCTTACAAATCACCATTCTTATATTCTACCAGCACCTCTTTTACCCGAGTATGTCTACCTAGGGCAAGTCATCCAGCTCGGTAGACACAACTTTGAGAAGGAAGCTGACAGAAGGATCCAGTTCTGTTGGGCAGCATTTGGAAAACTTCGTCAAGTCTTCTCGTCGCATATCCCGCAGTGTTTGAAGACTAAGGTCTTCAACCAGTGCGTCCTGCCCGTCATGACATACGGTGCTGAAACGTGGACGCTGACGGTCGGGCTGGTCCACAAATTCAAGGTCGCTCAGCGAGCTATGGAGCGAGCTATGCTCGGAGTCTCTTTGAAGGATAAAATCAGGAATGAAATTATCCGGAAAAGAACCGGAGTGACCGACATAGCTTGCAGAGTAAGCAAACTGAAGTGGCAGTGGGCTGGCCATGTCTGTCGAAGGACTGATGGCCGGTGGAGCAGGCGAGTCCTGGAGTGGAGACCGCGTATCGGCAAGCGTAGTGTGGGACGCCCCCCAGCTGACGGACTGACTGCTAGATGGACGGACGACCTAAAGAAGGTGGCTGGGGTCGACTGGATGCGGAAAGCGGAGGACAGGGTGCTGTGGCGCAGTCTGGGAGAGGCCTATGTCCAGCAGTGGACTGCGATAGGCTGAGTTGATTGATTGATTGATTGACCTCTTTTACCCACAAAGTAGTCGAAATAAGTGTCATCTTACCTGGTCAACAAGTAGGCCTCCAATCGCTGATAATCCCCACGCGAGCCGAGCGGTGTCCCAAAAACTCTCTGGCTTGAATACGTCTATATCTTTTAACTTTGATACGGGTATCAGACCTGCGAATAAGAAAACATGCGTTGGTTTATGGTTTGTTGAAAATGTTGGCAGTGTTTTTCAATCTTTTTGAGTACGCGACCCCTTTACGGTTTCAAAAATTCTAGCGACCCCCTTCGGCAATAGACAGACAAAAAGTTAGTCTATATTTCTCTATTTTGTTATCTATATTCAATTATTCATTATTAAAACCTTGCCTTGCCTTTCATTTAGCAGGCAACCCCTCAAGTAAGAAAAATAACTGTCAGGGTTACTAAAAAAATTAAATTGATAGCACTGATATTTTTTTTAATGATTTTTCCTTTGAGCACTATGCGAAGATGACAGCAGTGGTGGCCCAGTGACAGCAGTGGTGGCCCAGTGGTATCGGCCGCGACTTACGAGTTGTAGGTCGTAGGTTCGAACCCAGACAGGCGCTTTACTTTGTGTAAATTATTTCATCACCACTGCTCTCAAAACGGTGAAGGAAAACATCGTGAGGAAACCGGCATGTCCTAGAACCAAAAATTCAAAGACATGTGATATCTACCAACCCGCACTGGGCCCGCGTGGTAGATTACGGCCCACTCCCTCTCACAGAGAGGAGGCCTGTGTCCCAGCAGTGGGAACATTATAGGCTGATGATGATGACTATGCGAAGTGTTTGAAAAAAAAAAAACTAAAATTGGTCATAATTTTTGGACTGTAAAAAAATTCACCGACATTCTCAGGGTTAAAAAGTTTGGAAATGACCTTGCCCACGCCCCTATTCCATTTAATCCATACTTTCAGGGACACCTGTATGTAAAAATCTCGTGTCACAGTGTTTGTTATCGAAGTCCTCCGAAACGACTTGACCGATTTATTTATTAATTTTTTTTGTGTATGTTTAGTAGGTCTGAGAATAGGGCGAGGGTTATATATTTTTTTTTTTTCAAAACGTTGCGTGGTCAGCTAGTAAATAAATAATAAGGAAATCTTTACTTACCGGTACCACACGACACAACTACTTTAAGGTTGGTCTTCTTAGCGGCTTCCTGTTGTCCCGTAGCTCTTAACGCGAGATTTAATTCCGTCAGTTCTGTCATTACGTCCAATGTGGGATTGTTGCCCATCAGACCACCGTCTAAATACCTGTGGGGATATAGTATGTTTTTAATACAAAATAATCGCAACCATATTGGCATTTAAAATTAAATTTTGATTTACGATTGAGACTTTTGTATATTACAATTGAAAAATGACAGTATCGAACATTGATATTAAGTTAAAAACTATTCGGGGTATGCGTGCACGCAATCCTGCAGTAATACGATAAAATTTTTGCGCCTCGGCAATCTTCGTGTTTCCGAATTAGTACGAATAAGCTACCTATGTCTGGCCATCGTGCCTCGTTGTCTGCCATGAAAAGCTTAGAGAAGTTATATGATACATTTTGTCGAGTTATCTGAACAAAAACGTATGCAACAGATTTATTTTTTCGCGGTTTCAAGTTTGGTGCGTTACTAAGTTGTTCATAATGATAAGTATATTAATGACCCTTTCCGGGTTTTGAATTGTTCCAATTACACCTTGTATATCTTGGATCCGACAATAAAAAAAATTTTTTTTTTTCAAATATAGAAACCATATCAGATTCTGACTGATTACAAATTTTAAACAAGGTTTTGGCCTGTGAGGAAGCTACTGACCTGCCCGAGGCTCGGAAATAGGAGGGCGCAGCGCCACTAGCCCGGGCAGCTTGCCACACCAGCTGTTCAGAAGGAGGGGGCGGGGCAGCTAGGCACACCACTGAGGCCTGGTCACCAGCTTCAGCGCAAGGACCTGGAAACAAAGTTTATTTATTTATTACTAAATGTTTATCAACAGCTTCTGTATGCAATGGTGCCGATTCTGTTGTTCACAAACTAAACTAAATTTAAGTTCTTTCTATTTCGTTAAGAAAAGGACAGAATAATTACAAATTTTAGTTTAGTCCTGTCAAACTAATCAGCGCCTGACGTAGATTGACTCAAACGGCTGGACCAATTTTGATAAAATTTTGTATGGAGGTAGCCGACACCCTGGATTAACATGGAGGCTACTTTTTGTGCAGATATTCCCACAGGATCGACATTTACGCGGGTGAAACCGCGGGGCGCAGCTAGTAATTATATTAAAAATAACAATATTGGTGAAGTGATTTACTTGTAGTTCCATTGTGGTCGTCAAGTATCTCTTGTGCCGACTTATAATTCCTGAATATGTGCAAATCCACAGGTTTACGGTCAGCCAGTACTGCTAAAATCATCAGCTTTGGGTGTTCAATATCTGCCATTACCGTTTCTGTGCCTGAAAAATAAAGAAAACACCAAATTAGTTTCCAAAAATATATTTCGGGAACCGTTCAAGTTCCGCACGTATCCTATGTAGTACGATACAATAGAAAATCAATTGTGTCTCACTAGCGGAGCTTAATGAGTTAATATTTAGAGGGGGAGAAGAGGAGGCTTCCGTTCCAGCAGTGGAAGTATTACAGGCTGATAATGATTATGCTTTGTTAATATGTATTAATTTTGTTAGCAATGGCTAGAAAGGTTTTTATTCCAGAGGTGGCCGCTGATTATTAATGTGTACCTTGAATGACCGGGAGATTATTTATTTAAATTAACGATGTTTTTAAATATCTGCAGATGAAAGATACACAAAAAAGAAATAGCTTTTGATCTAGTTAAAAGCTTATTTAAAAAAAAAAGATAAACATAGTTCTATGTTATATCAATATTAAAAAACATTCGACCCACGTTTTTTAAAACTTCTATGAATACAAGCCAGACAATGTTTAAAGAGTCAACGGCCCAAAGACCCGACTCACGAATATACTCAAAATTCGCTGTGCACACAAAAACACGAATATAAATGTACAGATGCCAGCACATAAATCTTCTACAATCTGTCAAATTTTTTTAATAGATTTTCAACTTTATTGCTTAAAGCATAAGGTTCAAAGTTGATTGGGAAAATTTGACAGTTTCGGGTAGCTTGATGTGCTGGCGTCTGTACAGTTAACACTATCAATCACGACTAGTTGAGCAATGATTTTTGGAAACGTTCACGTCACATTAGACTAGAGAAGTGTATTCGTGATCGAAGGTCAGCCCGACAGTATAACAACCAGTATTACCAAGGGGTATCGTGATACCCAGTTACTGGGTTGTGGAGGTCATCAGATAGGCAGTCGCTCCGTGTAAAAACTGGTATTCAGCTGCATCTGGTTGGAAGCCGACCCCAAAAAGTTGGGAAAAGGCTAGGCAAAAGATGATAAACGGATTTTTTTTTATCATACTAACCCAAACAATCTTTCAGAATAGTTTCCAGCGGTTCCGAAGGATACGGCCTCATGCCAACAAATGCAAACTCTTTCATCCTGAAGTACAGTCTCTGGCACTCTCTCAGAGACCTTCCACTGGCTAAAGCCAAGGCTAGGATGCCGCCAGTACTGGTGCCTGCCACCCAGTCGAAACACTGTATGATTGGCCTGCCAACGGCTTCTTCTAAGTTAATGAGCACTTGGACTAAGACCAGGCCTCGGATACCACCGCCATCTAGGCAGAGTAATCTGAAAGAGTAAAGGAAATGGTAAGTAAAGGGCTTTGTAGATCCGTGGCATACCTGGGCGTTTTCATTTTAAATGGCGCAGGTGGTTTTTGTCGTTTTTTATTTTTATTTTTTTAAATATTATGTGGAATATTATTATTAAAATATTATAAATAAAGAATATAAAAATACATAAACACTATATTCCAAGTTTATTATTCCTTGACTGATCAAATAAGTTACACGAAAATTAAAACTTGCATTTGGTCAAAATGTTACGATACAGACCAAATTGTTGAAATTTTAAATAAAGTTAAATATCTATTGACTAAGTAGTAATATTTAATTTCATTAATTGATATCATAAACTTATACTGAGCGTTTTTCTCATTTAATTTCCAGCAGTTTATTTGTTATCGCGATTTGATTTTTGTTACTAAAAACACATTTTTAGCCTGACTTACTTTAAAAAAATAATTTTAGAAAATAAAATACACATTTCTGCACTTAATTATTACATTTAATCATAACATAAATATATTTTTTACAATAATTCAAAATTCAAAGTGTCCTAAAACAATAATAATTTAAAAGGTTGTTTTTAAAACCTGCGCCATTTAAAATGAAAATGCCCACCTACCTGTTCGCCATTTTGATTTTAAAGGTATCTTTCATGGCCGCCATTTTGAAAAAAATCAAAATGGCGCGATATGTGTCAAAGTATGGTGGATGCATATTATAAACTTCTTCCCGTCGTCTGAGCTCGAATAGAGTTGTTGGGTTATAATAAGCTATCAAAGACATTGAGAACACAGCTAATTTTTGGACCTAAAATTGTTGAAAATGTCATCATCTCAATGTCAGAAATTTCTTAGGCATTTTTAGACATTGGTGCCGATTCCCTTGTTCACAAACTAAACTAAATTTAAGTTCAGTGCATCTTTTCCTTTTCCATATTTTATTCCTACTCCATGTCACCTACGAACATAACATTATTTTGGGGCCCGAACTAAGAATGAATGACAACACGATTTAACAGTAATTGTTGTCCTTACTCCCGATGTGCAAAAGTTAATTAATCGGTTGAAGTGTACACAACGAAGTATCGAATTATTCTCGGACGGGTCGGTATCTTCGTTAATGGACAAATATATGACGGATTGATGTTCTGAGGAAAGGCTGACTCTTGTAGCAATACTCCCCGCATTGCGACAAGAGTTAGCCTTTATAAAGGTCGCATAGGCGCTCCAGTGATGGTCCCTGCTTTTAGAGCCTTACCGTCCTTGTTTCTGATTAGAATCGAAGCAGGCAGCTCTCTCCATGGCGGCCACGTTCAGCATCTGACTGACGAGGTCCCGAGTGGAGCCTCTGGCCACAGCCGGGGGAGGCACTCCGTTGTAGTCACCGCGAGCTGAGCAGCTAGGACCACAGCCTGGCACTTCAGGGGCGCATCTGAGGAACGACTTCAGGTTTTAAAACTTATTGAAACAACCAATTGGAACCGTGCACCTAGCTTCGTAAGTACTGAGTACCCATATAGGTTTATGAGAAATAAAATATTTTGAATTTTTCACACCTGTGAGATAATAAAAAGCAATTCGATTTTCGAATAAGTTGATTTTTGGTAAAAGTTTTCATACATATTTTTGTAAAGGTTACAATAACATTCAGAGAAAAAAAAAATAGTCTTACCTTCTAGCACCGACCGCATGCAAAACATACAATATTCTATCATAGTTACTGTTCGACATCTCAGTCGGTAAAATATGTCTAGCCGTATTCCCCGCATTATTCTTCGCTTCCAAATCAGCTCCAAACACAACCAACGCTTGGACTATTGCGATGTTCGTTTGTTTCACGGCCAAATGTAATGGTGTGTTGCCTTCATTGTCTCCAATAGAGTGTTCGGCACCTCTTGACAGTAAGGCTATGGCACACTCTAAACGGCCACGTAATACCATTATGTGAAGGGCTGTTCTCCCATCGAAGTTGAGGGCGTTTATATCACAATTTTTCTCCACTAAGGCGTCGATAACATCACGGGAAACGGCCCAGTGTAAGGGTGTGCCTCCGTGCTTCATGTCCTGTTGGTACAATTTGGGATGGTTGTCATGAAGAAGGTCGCCTACTATGCCTGGAATTAAGAGTTAACATGCTTAGATTATTCTAGAAGATTGTATACGGGGTTATTTTGTTTGGTTGGTGAAACTTCATAGGCCGATTTTGTTTTAGAGTGAATTTGCGCCAAAATATTAAAAAAAGACTGTATAATGGTTATTAAATTGAGAAGATTAATATATAATTTTAGGGAAAGCACTTATGAATATGACACAGGTAATTTTGATGTGTGAGGGACTCAAAGTAAATATGCAGAAAAAATCGGTTAATCTATAGAAAAATAGACATTTCACATACTATTTGTTAGTCTGAAACCTTCCCAAAATAGTATAATCCGATAACAAATAATACTTCACTAATTAAAGACCTGAGCTGATGAATTCTGCCAGTGATCCTTGATACATGACGCTGCTGCTAGATAAATAAATACTTAATAAAATAAAGACTATTGAGTTTATTAATAAACGTTGCTAAAAGTTAAGTAGATTATGATTACCGCCTGCTCAACCACAAATTGTTCACGTTTAATCATTCTTAACTTTAAGTAACGTTTATAAATAAAGGGGTATAACTACCTGACAGCATAGTTGAAGATTTCTGAACAACCATCACGCCGCCTTCGGCGCAAGCTAGAAGAATAATCAAGAACAAACAAAGCGTTAAAGCATAGTGCATCTACGATACAGTGGTTCAACAAAGCAGCACCCGTTGGAAACTGCAAGGAGCTGGGAATTTACCATTACATTAAGGCGGTACCCAGACCAAAACCGCGTTTTTCTTCGTTATTCAGAGGCTATTAACTCAATAATTATGAGAAATAAACTACATCTGAAAGCACATTATTAATGTTCGATATCCTATCATCACATTGCACGTTATTATTTGTTTTTATATGCTACTAATACATTTAAAATCTCTTTTTAAAAAGTGACTAAAATTATTAATTGCATTCATCTTTTGCTAAAGTTGACGTTCTATTAATTTAAGGATTTCACCAATGGATAGATAATTTAAAAATCTAAATAATCCACATTTTAATTTAATTAAAAAGATCGCTATTCTTTTTTTATTAAAATAATTCCGAAAATAGTGCGAGTTCTATGATAAATTATTTATTTCGTCGGGGTACCGCCTTAAGCTGCAAGTTTAAGAAAATGGTACACAACTAGGGACTTGTCTAAGCGTAAGGTAATGGGCCGTCCATTATTACGTCACACGAATTTGATGATTTTGGACCCCCATGCTTCTCACAGGTGGTCATATTTGTCTGACCGAGTTATGGTGTAACGTCACATATTTTGCAATTTTAAGTTAGACTTTATAACAATATTGAAATAGAAGGTAATATTTGAGTTGGTATTTAGAGTACTAAAAGATTTATACATGTGACGTCACGTAGTCTAGGACTTGTCTCCCCTCCCCTTATCACATAATGTCCCATTTATTGACCCCCTCCCGCCCTGTTAACGTGTGACGTAATTTATGTATGGCTCATAAGAAAGGGTGAGGTAGGTATTTTAATCAAACTGCATTAAAAAAAAGAAAATAAAGTTAACCAAAACCATTAAAGTAAGCAAACACAAGGTTACTTTTGTTATTGTCAAACAAACTTTTACATGCTGATGAGTTCGTAAATACCTAGTACATTTCTGTGCAGCCATCTCGTTGGCATCGCCTGAATAAAGCTCACACACGAAATAAAGTACCTATTTACAGTCGAGGACTGTAAAGGTTGAGCAACTTTAATTACATTACGACACAGTTAAAATGGCTTTCGAATGCCTGCAGTGTAAAAACGTTTTGATTGATACATCGGTGCTGCTAAACAAATAAATATTATAGACTAGCTGCGCCTCGCGTTTTCATCCGCATACGCCTCGATCCCGCGGGAATATCTGGATAAAAATGTTCTAATCCAGGTCATGGTCTAACCATGTGCCAAATTTCATCCAAATAAGTTCAGCCGTTTTAGTGCAAAAGCGTAACAAACAGACATACTCACAAAAAAGAAATCTTTTCTATTTATAATATTAGTTTAGAGACTATCTACCTGACAGCATGGGTGAAGATTTCTGAAGAGCCGTCCTGCTGTCTTCGGCGTAAGCTAAAAATAATCAAGGGCAAACAAAGCGTTAAATCACAGTGCAACTATATTACAGTGGTTCAACAAAGCCGCACCCGTTGGACTACTGCAAGGAGCTGTGGTTTTAGCATTACATAGATTGCATTGTGGTACAATACCGAAGGCAAACGCAACCGTAAACCGCTGCAGCTAAGCCACCGCAATGACAGGATCTTTTGGCGCGTGGCCAAAATCGGAACTAGCACCGCCATCTTGTTTTCAATACATTTCACACAACAATAGGGATGATGATAACTAATATTAGAAATGTTCGAACAATTAATAATGTAATTTCACGGAAGGGTAAAACGAGATAATAAAAAAAAATCTGTAAAATCAATTATATTTGGAGAAGCTACACGCTTTAAAAGTTTTTGGTGGGGATTATTCCCGTCCTTGTCGCGCGTTACTGACGATGTATGGCGCTCGTATGAAATTACAGTCGTGACGTCACTTCTATGGTAGTGCCGTTTTTGTCTGGTAGTGATTTTAAAGCATTTATAACTTGGATTTTTTTTTATTGCTGTATGGGCCCGCTCTTGACCTCTATCACGCCTGATGGAAAGCGATGGATGAGGTCTATGATAGAACGAGCGTGCCCAGAAGATGCCTAAGGCACTGGAACTCCCACGCATCGACGAAACACAGCAGGCTTCCGCACGGCAGCTTTTAGACTTTTTGTAGTAGGTAAGTATTGTTTGCACTATTTGTAAACAAATGTTTTTTTGAGTTTAGTCATCATCCCTATTGCACTAAGGGCCAGACTACACGTACCACAAACACACCACAACAACAACACGTGGACGGGAGTTAATTTGTATGAAAATTTGTTCAAACGGACCACATTTGGCCGTCAAAATCAACAATGTGAGCGATACCGACCACATCAAGGCCACGTCACAGCCACAACGCAACCACCAGCGAGACCGCGTACTAGCAGACGGCCACGTCGCAAACATAACGTTGCTACAACTATTTTTTTTTGTAGTTACCACAACGCAACTGCAAGAATCTGCAGCGACACTATTCACACGTAACGAAACAGCTTGCCGACATTTTATCGCTGCGATGTGGTGTGAGCAGTGGTGGCCGAGTGGTAAATGCCGCGACTTACAACTTGTAGGTCGTAGGTTCGAACCCAGACAGGCGCTTTGGTTTGTGTAAATTATTTTATCACCACTGCTCTCATTCGAAACGGTGATGGAAAACATCGTAAGGAAACCGGATGTCCTAGAACCAAATAAAATTAAGACATGTGTTATCTACCAACTGCATCCGGTTAGACTGGAAGCCGACCCCAACACAGTTGGGAAAAGGCTAGGCAGATGATGATGATGGTATCTACCAACCCGCAGAGGGCCCGCGTGGTGGATTACGGCCCACTCTCTCTCACCGAGACGAGGCCTGTGTCTCAGCAGTGGGAACATTATAGGCTGATTAAGTATGATGTGGTGTGATTGTGGTACGTGTGCTTAGGCCCCAACGGCGCCACCCTATCAACGTCATTCGAGCGCTTAAAGATCCTTCCAGCAGTATGAAAACGCTTCAGTAGATGGCGACATTGTCGCCTGTTGCCGTTATCATCGGAATTGTACCTTTTAGCTACAAGTTTACAAAAAAGTGCACAACTACGATTTTTTCTAAACGTAAAGTGAGAAAGGGTGCACTTTATTTAAATTGCGTTAGAAAAGAAGGAATAAAGTTAACCAAAACCAATAATACATTATTAACCCCCTTACTAATAAACGTATTAATTATATCAGATGAAGAGTTACACACCGATTTCTCTCTTTCAGTCGGCAGTACTTTGACTTTCGAAAGAAGAAGACAAAGCGTTGTGTAACTATACAGACGCTATACAACGTTAATTAGTAAGGGGGTAAGCAAGAACACCGGGTACTAAACAAACACACAAACATAAACTCACACCTTCTTCCCATGAGATAGGCAGACACTATACAACGCCACCTGCTACGATTCTTACATACTACCCTCCTCCCTTCACCTCCCTTCCTTACTACCACTGGTACTTTAGTTATTGACAAACAAACTTTTACTGCTGTGTTCGAGAATCGTAGATTTCTGGCCAGTCATCCGGTTCACATCGCCTGACTAAAGCCCACACACGAAATAAAGCATGTACAGTCGAGGACTGAAATGGTTGAGCACCTATAGGTACAGTACGACACAGTTTATGTTGCTTACGGTTGAACATTCAATCGCACATCACTACGGAAACCACTCTTACTACTACGACATAAAGGCGTTGTCAAAGTCAAATTGTTACCATTGATGTGCGGGTGACTATACCTGCGTAGTAGACAGGTTTTGTTTAATACATGGCGCTGATGCTAATATCTGAGAGCAGCGGTGGCCCAGTGGTAACGACCGCGACTTACGAGATATAAGTCGCAGGTTCGAACCCTGACAGGCGCTTTACTTTGTATTAATTATTTCATCACCACTGCTCTCAAAACGGTGAAGGAAAACATCGTGAGGAAACCGGCATGTCCTAGAACCAAAAATTCGAAGACATGTGACATCTACCAACCCGCACTGGGCCCGCGTGGTGGATTACAGCCCATTCCCTCTCACAGAGAGGAGGCCTGCGTCCCAGCAGTGGGAACATTATAGGCTGATTATGTGCTGATGCTAAAGAAAAAAATATTATAGACTATCTACCTGACAGCATGGATGCAGATTTCTGAAGAACCGTCATGCTGCCTTCGTCGCGAACTAGAAATAATCAAGCATACACAAAGCGTTAAAGCATAGTGCAACTACTAAACAGTGGATCAACTGTTTCAAAAGTCAGCTTCCGTTGGACTACTGTAAGGAGTTGGACTGTGGTATTAGTAGCTGAGGGTTAAACGAAAAAGTGCAAAACTTCAGTGTAAAAGTGCAAACAAGTAAGTGCCAAGAGGTGCAGTTATTCACATAAGGACTGCGATACAAAAGAAAAAATAAAGTTAACCAAAACCAAAAAGTAAGCAGGCATAAAATATTTTGCTACTGACATAAAAGTACATTTACCTGTGGATGGACAAGGCCTGACTAAAGCTCACTGCGTCACACTCAGTCGTATGTGGTACAGTCGAGGAATGAAAAGGTTGAGCACACTCAGGTATTTTTTATTACTGCTTACCCTATCATTCTGCGAATGTAAATTTACAGGACGAGCAATAAAAAACGGTGATATTACTACCAAAATACCTGGTAGCAAGCTTGTGGATCTCTTAGCGGCCGACAGGTTGACGTCGGCGCCGGCTAACATAAGTGCGCGTACGCAGTCCGGATTGTCTGCCAGACATGCTGTATGTAGCGGGGTGTAGCCCTGCTTGTTGTACACGTTCAGAGATTTAGGACTCTTGCTAGCTAACGCCTGTAACAATCAAAGCTTATTTTGATAAACGAATAAATTGGTCATCATCATCCGACATAGGCTTCCTCCAAGCGTCGTCACATGGTGCGGGATTGTCCGAAAGGGTTACCGCTACCCCGGAACATAAAGGGCTAAGGAAGGAACACGGATGGGTTTTAGTCAGTAAGAGTCTGACACTCCCTTCCGCTCCACCCAGAGCGGGAGGGGTCATTTGATGATTTCCCATCCATAAAAAAAAAGCGTCGTCACATGGGCAATGCAGATTTAAATCGTTAGATTCGCACGATCGCGTGAAACGATTGAACGTTTCTGTTTCGTTGACAGACAATGTCATTTAAATAGTAGTGTCTCGCACAATCATACCGATAAATCGTATCTATCGTTCCATGCGAGTTGTGTGTGTGAGCTCAGTTTTCTCAGCATGAACACTTTTTCGCACGACCTATACTCCATTTATTATAACATTAGAAAAAAGAGGCTCGCAGAAGCAGGAGTACAAAACCTTTTATTTTCAAGTTAAGTTCAAACAATTTTAATAAATAATGTATGTGCTTTTTTTTGTAAGTAACAATGTATGGCATACAATAAAGCTATTCTATCTATCTACTCGTCACGATGCTTGGATAGGTACATGAAATGAAACAATTTTTAATAACAATCAGTTTATTAAAAACCACTTTCTATAAACCGACAAAATTTAAAAAAAAAAACACGTGCTGCCACAACTTAAGAAGGGAATAGGTAACATTTTAGATTTGGTAGAGTTATAGTAAATGAAAAACGTTCCCGGTACTGTCCGCCCCTGCTTCTTTTAGATTTTAAACACTGACACGACAATATTTTATGTAAAAACTAAATAATATTAAATGAAAGCCTTGTAATTTCAGAAGGTCG
This sequence comes from Amphipoea lucens, assembly GCA_947508005.1. Lineage (NCBI taxonomy): Eukaryota > Metazoa > Arthropoda > Insecta > Lepidoptera > Noctuidae > Amphipoea > Amphipoea lucens. Next base: position 16,028,834 of record OX382370.1, read on the forward strand.
ATAGGTTAAATAAGTACAATTAAGTGTGACTGCTGTTATTTAAATTGATTATATTTAACTCCACGTCAATCTTGACTGTAATAATGTTTGTTGTACTTTTATTACAAAGTGTGCCCCTAAAAGAGCCTTTTTTAAGTTCTGTCTAATGCTATAGTAAATGGACTATAAGTATGGTGAAGGCAAATCTAACGATTAAAATCTTTGGGGAAAGAGACACGATGCAGCTAATTATGGCCTTTGCCTGCAGCTTCGCCCACATGGATGTCAGAAGATATCCCACGGGAACATACTACCGATATTAAAAGTGTTTTAAAGGGATATGATAACTCTTACAAGAAGGGGAACTTCCAATTTTTTAAGCAACCATCAGATGAAGCCTGCACGATACTAGTCTATGAGGTCACATCGCCAGAAAAAAACATTTGTAATCATCGGTCCGTAAGAGGCCTATGATTTGAAGAGAGAATTTGATTTTGGTAAAAATTATTTGTCATTGCAAGAGGTACAGCTGCGACGGCGCCATACAATTATTATAGTTTACGTACAGCATTTAACATCAAATTTCATTTGAAACGATAACAATGAAAGAAAATAACTAGAGAATTACTATTTTTTTTTAACCAACTTTAAAAAGGAGGTTCTGTATTCGAATTCATTAGTGTGATCTACATACTTTCAGGAAGGTTTTAGTATATAATACATTAGGCAATTTATCTTATGTACGAAGTTATATGCATAAAATGTACTGCATCTCCGGCATTTCTATATGAATTTTGATGATTCTTCGAGTCGTCTTCAATTCTTCAATGCACTAGTGTTAATTGAATTTGTGTGTGGTAGGTACTTACAACAAAAAAGTGAAAAATAAAAACTTTTTAATACAAAAAACAGACTTAAAAAAAAAAACTACCTACAAAGTCGGTGTCAAAAAACGAAAATGCGGAACCAAGACACTGACTTCCGAAATTAAACTTATTTTTCACTTTGCAGTGTTTTTTAACCGTTAACTTTTTTATTAATTACTAGCTGCTGCCCGCGACGTCGTCTGCGTAAAGGCTCTACAGTACCAAAAATACCTAAGATGCCAGTGTCGCTATAGCATTATAAGTAAACAACTTTTAAAATAGCATTCAAATATAAGTTTTTTTTGCAAGTGAAGCAAGTGAAGAGAGTTATATGGGAATCCTGCCGAGTTCAGTCATAAGATGTGACTGAAGGAAATAGAGAAAATAATTCAGGAATACATTCCAGTACACAAAAGAGTAAAAATACGTACAAAGGTATCATACCTTACAACACTTCCCTATAAACTACGTTGGTAGTTAGGCTGCCAGGTGCCAAAATGTAAAGAGAGTCAGGACTGGTGACGCAGGAGCAAGCGACGTACAGTTGCCCGTGTGAGAAGCAACTCGTCCTCAGGTCGACACCCGCAGCCCTCAGTGTCTGCTCCTGCGACTTAATGATGGTTATCGCGAAGCAAATACTAACGGGGAACTGTACGCGCTTGAACTGGAACGGGAAGTTATGAGGTATGAGAGGAATGCGTGGTATAAATACGAGGCATAATCGGGACACCGACCTTCAGCTTGATGGTATGCGCTGGAAGTCCACTTGCTGACAGGGAGTTCAGAAATTCCACGGGATAATGTGTGGCGTCATCTTGCTCGACAACAGTGTTTATCGAGGTGTAGACTACTTCATTCCCCTCAATTTCCGAGAGAATGCATTCGTTACTTGCTGCAGCCTGATCATTTTTGGGCGTCAAAATGGCCCGCTCACACACCCAAGAATTCTGCTGGTGCGGTATACGACTAATGTCCCCGTACACACAGCGAATGAGTTCTTCTAAGCTGGATACCACTCTACCGAGAGAGTCTGGAAGCACCACCTCTTTTGGTAGAGTGCCTACGCCAAGACTTAGAAGGACATCGGAGAATTCTTGACCACGTGCATTGCCGCCGAGCCGAGCTCTCATATTAATGGTCAAGCGCGGCGTACGAACTCGCGACCACAACAAAGCATTCACCCCGTCAGCCCTCGATCCCCGTGTCACCACGGGAAGCGTTTGCCGGAAATCGCCACTGAACAGAACTGTGACACCACCCATCAAATGTTCGTTCCTGCGGATGTTCTGCAGGGTTCTGTCCACGGCCTCAACTGCCTTCCTATTGGCCATCGTACACTCATCCCATACGATCAGAAAGCAATCCTTGAGCACGTGTCCCTTATCGCTGTTACGTGACACACCACAAACAGGCGTTTCGGCGCTCTTTAAATCGATGGGAATTTTAAACATGGCATGTGCTGTCTTGCCACCCGGAAGCAGTGTGGCAGCGATTCCCGACGACGCTACAGCAATAGCAATTTTGCCTCGCCTCCTGACCTCTGCAAGTATGTCAGTGGTAACAAATGTTTTTCCTGTTCCACCAGGAGCATCCAAGAAAAACATTTTACCCTGGTTATGCCCAACGCATTCAAGGACTATGTCATAAATTTGTTTTTACTCTGAAGAGAACAAAGCGACATGGTCATTTCGTATGGTGGTCATTTCGCCCGGATCGTAATTTGTCTCAGCGTTATACTCCCGATTTCCACGATCTTGATGTGGTGATGATTGGGGCGCTGGTAACCCATATTCGATCAGTGGATTGCCGCCGATAGAAATGACCACATCTTGAAGTGAACTGAGACAGGTATTTAGCACGCGTTCATCAGTTACTTCGACTTCGTCTCCAGTAGGAACATAACTTTTTTGTAATACTTAACACCGCGTTTTTTTTAATTGTCTTCCTCAACTCTGCTCAAGATTTTGAGGGTTTTGTTGGAACTCGAATTTATCAAAACGAACTATACGATACAACTTTTATGAAGAAAATGAACATTGCCATCTATGAATTTTAAGGATAACTAACTACTAACCTCGCCAACATGATCAAATTTAAATTATTAATTTCCAAAAAGTGTCAACATGTAACTTGATTTGATTTTAATGAAATCTCATAGATGGCGGGCGCTGCTTCAAAATTTTCTTTATACTACTAACATTCATTAAACTATGTTTCTCGGCCCAAGTTACTTAAATGGCGTAGTTTTTATAGTGTAAAGCTAGATAATAGCATGGCTTACTGAAAAACAACATTTAAATATGCGTCGTTAGATTACACGCTGTCACAGAATGCGTAAAGGCCCATTTAGATGGAGAGAGTTTCTCGAACGTTTCTTGGCGAGAAATCGTACGCTACTATCGCAAGCAAAAATCGCCATAAGACTATCGTATCATAATGTTTACATACAGGCAAGAACGAAATTCTCGCCTACGATTATGTCATACGAGATTCGTAAGCAATTATCGCTAGGCGATAAATTACTGCGACTGTTTAGACAACGAAATATATAGTAAGAAGATTCTTGCTTACGAGTTCTCGACTTGTCTATACACGATCTCGTATGACATTTTTTCAAACTCATACGAGTATCGTACAAATCGGTTTGAACGGATTTGAGTGCGAGATTTGCCATTCGAGTTCAGTGATTAGGTACTACGGTATTGTTCTCAAAATGACACAAAAATCATTCAGGTGCTGCCGATAGTGTTAAGTTCATTGAAATTTATGCTCCAAAAGTACTTCTTGCTATCCATTTTTTAACCCAATATCTTTTTTTTCCGTTTTCGTTTTATTAATTATTGTCTCAGAAGAGCAGATATAATTAAAGCACTCTCGGGCACTGCACTCGTGGTAGCGACTAGCACAAAAACTCGAAATACAATTCTCGCTTTGTAGTTCTGTTTACACGGAGACAGATATATTCTATTGCGAGGCAATTGTCGGCCAAGGGGCAGGGCGACAATCGTGAATGTTTACACGAAGAGACTTTTTTAATGTTCTTTCGATAATCGTATCTTCGAGTCGAGAAACTCTCTCCATCTAAATGGGCCTTAAGGAAAATAAAGATTCACAGCTCCTCCCCCGTAGGTGATAGCGTGATAATATGTAGCCTATATGTTGACCCGACCTCTTAGTAATATTCATGCAAAATTTGAAGTAAATCCATGCAGTACTTTTTGAGTTTATCCCGGACATACATACAGACAAACAGATAAACAGACAAACAGACAAAAATTCTAAAAACTATATTTTTGGCTTCGATATCGATTGTAGATCACGCCCCAAGTATTCTTTTTAAAAAATATTCAATGTACAGTTTTGACTTTCCTACGATTTTATTATATGTATAGAAGATAATATTTACATAATATAAGCAAACATTAAATTTTTTTGTCGGGCATGTTTGCTGACGCAAGAGTCGATTTTTTGCCATTATCCGCAAGAAAACAGCTTCTCTGATGCGCCGGATTCGAGGGAGCGCCAACGGAATCCTAAAGGCCCATTTAGATGGAGAGAGTTTCTCGAACGTTTTTTGACGAGAAATCGTACGCTACTATCGCAAGCAAAAATCGCCATAAGACTATCGTATCATAATGTTTACATGCCGGCAAGAACGAAATTCTCGCCTACGATTATGTCATACGAGATTCGTAAGCAATTATCGCTAGGCGATAAATTACTGCGACTGTTTAGACAACGAAATATATAGTAAGAAGATTCTTGCTTACGAGTTCTCGACTTGTCTATACACGATCTCGTATGACATTTTTTCAAATTCATACGAGTATCGTACAAATCGGTTTGAACCGATTTGAATGCGAGAGTTGCCATTCGAGTTCAGTGATTAGGTACTACGATATTGTTCTCAAAATGACACAAAAATCATTTAGGTACTGCCGATAGTGTTAAGTTCATTGAAATTTCTGCTCCAAAAGTACTTCTTGCTATACATTTTTTAACCCAATATCTTTTTTTCCGTTTTCGTTTTATTAATTATTGTCTCAGAAGAGCAGATATAATTAAAGCACTCTCGGGCACTGCACTCGTGGTAGCGACTAGCACAAAAACTCGAAATACAATTCTCGCTTTGTAGTTCTGTTTACACGGAGACAGATATATTCTATTGCGAGGCAATTGTCGGCCAAGGGGCAGGGCGACAATCGTGAATGTTTACACGAAGAGACTTTTTTAATGTTCTTTCGATAATCGTATCTTCGAGTCGAGAAACTCTCTACATCTAAATGGCCCTTAACGATGATTTCTGAGAGGCCAGACTGCAGCGCTGGGGAGATTCATCTAGCTTCATGTTAACGCGATGACACTATTACTGACTATGAGTTTTATTTTTTTGACATGATATTTTTTGAGCTGAGAGCAGTGGTGGCCCAGTGGTAACGGCCGCGACTTACGAGTTGTAGGTCGTAGGTTTGAACCCAGACAGGCGCTTTTCATCACCACTGCTCTCAAAACGGTGAAGGAAAACATCGTGAGGAAACCGGCATGTCCTAGAACCAAAAATTCGAAGACATGTGACATCTGCCAACCCGCATTGGGCCCGCGTGTTGGATTACGGCCCACTCCCTCTCACCGAGAGGAGGCCTGTGTCCCAGCAGTGGGAACATTATAGGCTGATTATGATGATGATATTTTTTGACATCAATGGTGGTTTTATGATTATAACTTATTTGAATTATGAGCATAGATCGGAATAGGTAGAGCTGTTTTACGTACTTGCTTAGAATAATTGGTTGGTTAGAATAATATGGATATTTCCCGAGCCCCGGGATTTGGTTTTTGAGTAGTAAAATCATAAAAACTATTCACGCCTTCGGGACTAATGAAAGATTACACTTCCATTCTGACGGGTAAATATAAGAAGGACGGGATTAAGGATAGTATAATAAATAGATAAACTTGATTCATTAAACCACATATATTTTTTTACGTAACAATGGTGCCGATTTTCTTGTCACAAGTGCCTCTAAACTAGACTAAAAATCACTAAAATTTAATTTATTCCTGTCAAGCGACGATTTCCCATTCTGAAATTGACTAAAGTGACGCAACTTAACTATATTTTAGTTTGACAGCACTAAGATGGCACTGAGTTATTAATCTATTGAAGATGGCAATTTTGCTATTCTGAATTTCACGTTTTTCACCTAAAATTTTGATTGTCTAACTAAATCGAACTAAATCTGACTATTTTTAACCGCGATTAAAAAGGTGTGGAATAAAATTAGTTGTCATGAATAGAAATTCACACCAACACCTCGACTTCAGGTGCAAAAACAGTACTGTCTGTATTTTTTTTTCTTTTGCTTATATCTCGAAAATGGTGTGTCCTATCGCAAAAATAATGAAAATTTCGACCCCCTTTATGAAACCCATAAACTCCTAAAACTCAACATGTAGGTATAAATTTTTCATATTTTCCATACAAAAAGTGAAAAATTCCTTAAAAAACAAGTCAAGGCTGCCCCCTCCGCGCCTGCGGCTCTAAAAAACCATTCACGGGGTAGGGAAAATGAGTAGGTACCACGTGTCAACGAGTCGCGATTGTCAAATTCGATTTTTGTTGTGTCAAAATTATTTTTAAATTTAGAGATTTTTTTATGCAGAATAGCTGTAAGATTCCCATAGCAAAAAGTAAGGAATTTTAGTGATAGTTTAGTTAGTTTAGTTCTGTGTACAAGAGAATCGGCACCAATTTCTTATTCAAGAATCAACAATCATTTAAACATTTTTATTCTGAAGTTGTACAAAAACATATTACCATACAAATTATTTGTTCCTCAGTAAAATCAAAACATTATCAAATAAAAAAAATTGTATTTACAATAAAATCTTAATTAAAATAATCAATACGCTTCAACAATAATTCACTTATTTAAACAAAAAATGTCATTGATCTGGTTCGTCTTCAGCTTCACTAGAAGTACTGAGTATGACCAGAGTTAAAATAAATCACCATTATTTTTTCTAAATTATCTAATTTTAATATATTTCTTTTTACATCTAACACCCATTTATATGTGGAAAACGAGCGTTCAACATCTGTTGATGTTAGTGAAGCGAATTTATATGACAAAAATCCCGTAGTATCAGTCGGAATCCCGTGGAATATCCATATTAACATCAATGTTTGCAGTCAATGAACCTAAATAGCTCTACCTATTCCGATCACTGATTATGAGTCTGAATGATATTTTGTTTTTTATTTTTTTGTATTGACTAGCATAGTTTTAAGACCTTTGTTACTAACAACTATGGACATGTAATTAGTCTGCAATAAATGGATTTATTATTATTTAAAATAATAATAATATGTACCTACATATATGAAAAAAAAATAATCAAAAGAATAGACTTGACTATTATTAGAATAGACTTCATTTAAAAAGCTACGTAAAAAACGCTAAGAATAGACTTCATTTAAAAAGCTACGTGTTTTGTACACGTTTTCGACTTTCGATCTGTAGCATTCGGGAATGTTTTGTCCTTTTATTGTACGTAACCGGACATCGGGAACATCACGTAGATTGTACAATGTAGATATAATACTTAAGTTCACCTTTAGTAAGGTGGCTTTTAGTACCTATAGCGCAGGCGCGAATTCGCCGGCGTTACACCGCGGCAGTAGTTAATGGAGTTGTAAGCCAGCAAGGACGGATAACTCAAACTCAAAGCATTAATTTCAATTAAACCATGTATACGCACTTTTGAATTGTCAAAATTAAATAGTGGTAGAAAGTTAAAGCTAGTTGCCTATTCCAAAACATAGATCTCTATGGAGAAGAACGGGCAAGAAACTCCATGGACACTCTTTTAAATCAAGATATTAGAAAATCCTGGGTACATTATTCCTCTTGCTTCTATGCGATACGCGAGCTTACATACAGGGTTATTTGTAATCCGACGCATATCCGTCAGGAGCTGATAGGGGCCAAAATGCAACAAATTGAACCCGCCCCCACAACCACATGTATGCCGGAAATTCAATAGTTTTCGGGATATTTAAATTTTAAGGGTTTTTCGATATAATTCCAAATATAAAAAAAAAACTAAATATTGAATGGGTACCATTAAAAAATGATATTGTAGCTGGCACTTCAATTAAGCTATGAACATAATTAAAAGTACCGACTCTATTCAACAAAATAATTAAAATGATGAGCGATTTAAGAATAATATCTTACCAATATTTTCATTTTACGTTTCAAAAATGTTTTAAATATCTCGAAAATTCGAATTCCGGCCATACATACGGTACGGTAGTTAAATTTTTTGCATTTTGGCCCCCAGACTACCTACAGTATTTGTCTCTCCTTCCGCTTTTTAATCCATACAGTCTTTAAAAAATTGCTCTTAGTGATAAGACCGCTCATTGCGTCACCCTTTGTAAAATTTCTATATTTATGTCTGTAATTTTACGGCGTACATATAATAAAGAGTATTCTATTCTATATATCTTCAATATGTTAACTTGATCCCGGACATCTCACTTCCCCATGCTAACATTTTATAAGTTACGCACGCTCTTAGCATATCTAGTATACCTACATCAACGTTCAAGAGGGAGGACGCGCCCCAGGTATTGATTTATTTATTACCCGCTCGACAAATGCAGGCCTGATTGATACCCCTTTCATACCAAAACGAAAAGGACGCAAATAGGGACATCGCATACGTAGAAACGAGAAAGAACTACAGCATTTGGAGTGCATCTGTCATCGCACGCGGGCGTATTATACGAGGCTCTCTTTTAGTTGGGGAGGAAAAACTTTGGCTTATCAGTTATCATTTTACACTCGGAAGGTTTGATAATAAAGATTTAATCATTTTAAGGGTTTTATCGCATTCTTTTCGGGTTATAGCTGGAGGTAATTAATTATACCGTTGACAATGGTGCGGTGCAGTGTTATTACCTGTGAAAATTATTCTGAAGATGGGGCTCAAGGAATATATTTCTTTTCGTGAGTGTTTGTTCCACTATTTTAAAACCACATGTAAATTTCACTTTTATATCCAATTTTTTGACACTAATTACTAAACTCCTTTCCAAATTTTTTGAGATCACAAAAATTACAAAAAATTGATGATTTTAGGGTCTGTGCACAGTGTCTATTTTTGAGTTACCTCTTTTTTACGATTTTGGTATGCAAAATGGTAAAAAAGGGAACACAAAAAGTACGCATTTTTCGAACATCAAAAGCAATGGATTGACAATATCCTACAAAATGATTCAGATTGAGATTGATAGTGTGTTATGCAATTAAGGTGCTCTAATAAGGCTGACGACTGACGGCTTTGATGATAGACGCAGACATTACGAAAGTATAAGGATCGTAGTGTTGCCACGGAACCCTAATAAAAAAAGAGTTGTGCTTGTGATTTTGTTAGTTACACAAGTGTATTTTTTTTTTTATAAAGCTTCTTTCTATTACAGTTTTCCGAAACGTGACCAATATTGTATTCCTTGGATACGCGCCACTGGTCGTAGAGAATGGCGTCCGAGTAATGATTCCAAAGTGTGTAGCGAACACTTTGAACCTTCTTGCTTTGAAATAAATGAGAATGGGATGAAACGCCTAAAGCTTGGTGCTGCTCCAACTAAGGTAATACCTACTTCCTTTATTATTTTACTTGTACGGTATTTTAGAAATCACTAGTGTTCGCAGGTTCAAACCCAGACAGGCGCTTTACTCTGTGTAAATTATTTCATCACCTCTGCTCTCAAAACGGTGAAGGAAATATAGTAAGGATAACGGCATGTCCTAAAACCAAAAATCGAAGACATGTGACGTCTACCAACTCGCACTGGGCCCGAGTGGTGGATTTCGGCCCACTTCTCTTAGAGAGGAAGCTTGTCTTCCAGCAGTGGGAATGTTAGGCTTTCAAGAAAACTATCTAATATATCAAGGGAAATATTTCACCGATCCTCTAAAAACTTATACTCTTCAATGAGCCTCTTTTTCTGGCCTTTTCTCACGTTTCGTCGCAGTTATTAATCTAGGGCACCCCGACCGAATGGGTTAGGTTAGAACTTAGAGCTGTGGACCAACCGCGTTGACCTCCACCCAAGTTGGCCGCAGTTACCTGGCTATTTGGTATTTTAAGGACCCAAAAACAGGAATTATTAGTGGTTCGATAAAATACATGGCCTATGTTCTTATAAGATTGCCGATGCTCTTTGGGTTTTATTTTCGCTACTTAATAATGTTATTGAAATACTGAGATTTTTTAGAATATGGCCTTAGTTATCCCGTTGTTTTTCAACAAACAATACTTCAGTCTTACCGAGGGGTATCGTAGATATTACCTAGTAACTGGGCTGTGGAGGTCAGATAGGCAGTGGCTCCATGTAAAATACTGGTATTCAACTGCATCCGGTTAGACTGGTAGCCGACCCTAACATAGTTGGGAAAAGGCTAGGCAGGTGATGATGATGATGATGAATACTTATACTTCCTTACAAAAGTTGTTAAATGGACATTCATATTATACTTATCTACAATTTACTAAGGGTGTTTTTTTTTATTTGCAGTTTTTAAACGCGGTACCACTGCCATTTGCAATGCGGGCAATGTTCCCTGCACCAGAACAGCAACCTCGGAATCCGAGTCTTGTACAAGTAAGTATCGGTGTTTATATGTCATTTATGATTCAGGCACACTTGCACCACAAAGCACTAAATACGTTTATCGTTAAGAGCGTTTACGACGTACGGCATTTCATACAAACTTTCAAGCCCTTGTTTCTTGAAATGAATGAACCGATTTTAACCTTTTGAACGCCAGAGTATAAACGTATCGCCCGCCGTACCCCTGACGCCAGTCAACTTTAATGTAGTTTTAAATAATAGGAAAAAGAAACACAGAAAACTTAATTTAGTATATATATTTTGTTTTAAAAAAATGTCGTTTTCTTGTCGTGTATAGACGACGGTGGCGTGTTGGGCACGTTTTCATTTGTCGGCTATACACGACCGTGGCGTTCAAAAGGTTAATTAAACTTCGTACGCATAAGCAGGATACAAAGGTCTAAAAAGCTACTTAAGAACATTTTCGAAAAAAAAAATTGTGTTACAGCCAAATTAGGCCGATTTTAAATTTTCCATAGAAACAGAGTTTTCCAGTTACTTATTTTTTTTTTAAATGAGATATTTCGAAAATGTTGTTTACTAGCTTTTTAGACCTTTGTATCCTGCTTATGCGTACGAATTTTCACTAAAATCGGTTCATTCATTTCGAAAAACAAGGGCTTGAAAGTTTGTATGAAATGCCGTACGTGGTAAACGCTTCGGGGTAGCCCGCCGGTAAATTAAATTTTTCTTACGTTTTTCGCAATTTGCAGGTCAGTATCAACTTGCATGTTGATCTAAATATGCTTTGCAGCCGTCCTTCTGTCTCTGTTTTAAATTCGCTTAGCGCTAAACGCATTTAGTAATTTGTGGGCCTTAGTATATACAGATTCGATGATTATCAGGCTAGTTCCGGACTCGAACAGAGCTCTTCAAACGGTGATACGCGAACCGACACTAGTCGGGCATTCGCGATACATGTACAGTTATTACAAGCTAAATTTTCCGCTCAATCTGCAAAATAAATGCCAATAAATACAGGGTGTAAAACAACCCATCAGATATCATACCTTACATCAAACTAAGTAACATTGAGCAAAAATTGTGATACCAAATACTGATTCAAATATAACGGAATGAATATCACAAATATTTTTTATTTTATTTCTAGCCACAAGAGGATATACAACAGCCAACAGGCCAGATTAAACCTGAGATAATCATATGTCCAACCGGCGCAAGCGCTTTAGATTTCTTGCGACGGTTAGGATATCAGATTTCTGCAAGTGAGTTTACACACGTTCAGCTAATCAGGAGGGTGATGCGACCTGAAGAATAAGTCCCATTTAATAGAAGGCCTCTTGAAATTCATTTCACCGGATTTCGTTCGTAATTTTATTGAGGCCTCAATTATTCAACCATCACAGTATCTCGCGGCCAACAATGAAAAAACACCTCTCTTATTTTCATTTACAGTCGCAGACTGTAACTGTTAAGTATCTTAGGTTCATTTTTCCTTGCTCAGTGGATAACGTTTATTATTTTTACAGCTACTCTACCTGACCTACGTATGATTTTTCTGATAAGCAGGAAAGGGATGTGTTTTAGAATAGAATACTCTTTATTATGTACACCATATAAATTACAGACATAAATAAAGAAACAATTGGTTGACACAATGGGCAATGGGTGGCAATTGCTTAACCTTTCCGTTTTGCGAGTGTACGTCTAACTTTTGCTAAGCCAAAGACATTAATTCATCATCGTCATCTGCCTAGCCTTTTCACAACTATGTTGGTGTCGGTTTTTAGTCTAACCGCATGCGGCTGAATACCAGTATTTTACATGGAGCAACTGCCTATCTGACCTCCACAACCGAGTTACTGGGTAATATGATTATACGATACCCCGATACGATACGTGGTCAGAGAACCACGAATGACAGCCTCGACCAACGGCTTAACGTGCATTCCGAGGCACGGAAGGGTCTTGGCCAAATGTATTAATAATCAACAATTATAATGTACTAATTGATCTACGCGACATCATTCGCATAAATGTTTTTAACTAATCTCATCATCGTTTAAAGACCCTGCCTACTTTAAGGCATATTAGTTTAGGAGATTTAGTCATAAGTGTTATTTCGCTTTTAAATGTATTTTGGGAAAGGTTTGTTAAGGTGACAACATTCTCAGGTTGTAAAACTGAATGAAAAGGAGGGTACTTGCCAGAGAACAGTTAAAAGAGGTTCTTTTATCGAGGACGTTTCGCGGACTTCTTTTATCTGTTCTGTGGTACTTGCTGTATGAATGTATTTGAAGGGCCGGACGACTATTAATACCATAATATCAGTATATTTGTCCCACTTTAGGCCTCTTCACATACATAGAAGGCACGAGCTTTGATAGGTTGGCGGTTTCAGGCTTTTTAAGAACGTAAATTTTAAATTATCAATTAAATATTAACTTTCTAGATTCCCCGTGAGTATTTGCTGAGGAACTCAGGTGCTCCTAGAGTGCGTTCGCAATTTTGTTTCCAAAAGTGTAAATACGTGTTTTTTTGAAAAAATAACTGTATTACATATCAATGTGTATTACACATAAAGTTCAGTTTGCGCTACAACTTCAAACATTTTTCTGACTTCTTCAATAGTTTTAGTCATTCTGAAATCAACTCAATTTACATTTCAATAAAGTTCACAATTGTTTATGTCAAAATAAAATCAATTGGAAACAAGATTTGAAATAAGGAATAGTATATTGTGTTCCGCGCAAATGCTCACGATTTACGGGTACGAACCGTAGGTATTTAAACATTATATCTGTAAGATATTAAGTATTAAATGTATTCATTCAACGTAGTATTCAGTAATAAATGTGCTTCTTTATTGTCATTGAAACTTTTTGCTGCGCTTTCCTTCTGTAGAGATATTTACATGTAAACATCTCAAATAATAAAGATAAATAATGAAACCGTTGTTATTTTTATTTATTTATACATTTTGCTTTAGTTTTTATAGCATTAAGAAAGGTAAAGCCTATAACGTTCCCACTGCTGGGACACAGACCCAGGCTTCCTCTCGGTGAGAGGGAGTGGGACGTAATCCATCACGCGGGCCCATTGAGGATTGGTAGATGTCACATGTCTTCGAATTTTTGGTTCTAAGTCATGCCGGTTTCCTCATGATGTTTTCCTTCGCCGTTTTGAGAGCAAGTGGTGATGAAACAATTTACACAAATGAAATGGCCTGTCTGGGTTCGAACCTATGACCATTAACACGTAAGTCGCGGCCGTTACCACTGGACCGCCACTGGTCCCCCATAATAACTGGGTAATATTTTTACCACGCCATCAACTTCTAAGTGCCAATAACTTGCCCTCTGCTGGGACACAGGCCTCCTCTCTGTGAGAGGAAACGGGCCGTAACCAGCCAAGCGGGCTCAATGCGGGTTGGTGGATGTTACTTGTCTTCGAGTTTTACTTCTAAGACATGCCGGTTGCCTCAATATGTTTTTTGAAGTGAAAACTTCTTTAGCGGCGTTGTACACTTTTTTTGTAATGGGTAAAAAATGTTAAACTCACGTCAGGACACGTGACCTGATAGAAAATTCGTAAGACGGATGGAGAATAGACAGCCGGCGCGGCGTAGGAGAGGAAGTATCCCCCTCTCTTTCTACGGCGCGGCGAAAATGTATGCCTGCTGTTTCGTTTAGGCGGCGCAGGGCACTTGCGCGAATGTTCGTGTGTGTTTATGTTACAGCGTGGCACGCGCATCCATGGATGGTGACAGCTGATGGCTCGACCGTCTGTGTAGTGGCTACGCTGCTGTGTATTCGTAAAATTCGTGTATATAAAGTGTTTAAAATATGGAAATTGAACAAAGTGCATCTATTAATGAAAAAAGTGACGAAGAAATAGCGAAAGAAAATTAGTTATATTAATTCAATTAATAGTTGCTTTATTTCAACGTTAACATTCAAGTTTTCACTTCTGCCGGCACTCCCGGAGTGCAACCCGTCTTTTTTTATCTACTATTGCACCCCAATAGCGTAACAAACTTTTTTCGATATATGTAAATTCCTAATTCATTGCTTCATGTGTTCGAAAATTCGTCTGCTCAACAACGTAAATAACACAATTCATGTTGTCGAAATGTCAAAATGAAAGGTATTGTTATTGTGTGTCGCGCGATTACCCCGTTAGCCCTAAATTGAAAGAGGTGGAACTCATGGGCGGCCTTTTTCCAGCAATGGGATGATGAATGCTGACACTAACCATTAGTAACCAATTACCATCAAGTTCTCGTATAAGTCGTGTCATAAGGGAAGAAGCACAGTGGTCCTGTCTCTTGACGTCTCGTGACTAAATACTTAAACGATGATTAAAGTTAAGTGACGTTTAAACGTCAAAAATGTATGGTTACAGTCGCTAATCACTACTGAACTTTAAGCAACGTTTATGAATAAAGGGTAATGTACTGTGAGTATAACTTAAAATTACATCGGTATTAACTTTCGGAAGATTGTCTTATCTCAGTTCAGTTAGAATAATTAAAACTCAAAGTCCAATATTCACTGACGATTTTATCGGGAGAGTGAAAGAGAGAGAGTATTCAATACTATCATGTCATCGACGACACATTGGTATTATACTCCATTTGTTTAGGTAATTAAATAAAGGTAAACAAAAAAACCACGTGCTGTGGTTATCCAACTAAACGTAATACCAGTCTATTCAGTTGTCATGCTACGTCACAGTTGTACTCTTCAATTTAGCAACGTTATAATTCGTTAATAATGTTGCTAAATTGAAGAGTACAACTGTGACATAGCATGACAAGTGAAGTGAGTGATATTACGTTTAGTCGGCTAACTAAGTCACGTGGTTTTTTTGTTTACCTTTATTTAATTACCTAAACCAATGGAGTATAGTCATATCTAATGTTCTTATCTACATTTATATATATTTGTATGTACATAATATGTGGACATGCTTTATCTAACGGCAAATTGTGCATACAAATACAGGGTCAAATGAAATTAACTAGAGAAACTCCAAAGACGTGATGGGTATATATCTAATTACGATAAAATAAAAATATAAATTATTCGATGTATTGTTTTTGGGGTTCAACGACCGCTGGGAGTGTTGTTACTTTTCTTTTTTCGTTGTTTTATCGTGTTTAGATATCAATACTTTCGTGGAGTACACACAATAAAAACTGTTTTTAAACTGATGTTTCACGTGATTACACTAATTGCGGTCGATGACCCCATAAAAAAGTCATTAAATTAACTTCTTTATTGTGTCATCGTATTTAGATATCGAACCCTGTACAACTCCTAATACGACTATGTCACAACTTTGTTATTAACTTCAATCTATACTAATATTATAAAGAGGTAACATTTGTTTGTAAGTTTGTATGTAGGGGGTAATCTCTGGAACTACCAGTCGGATTTGAAAAATTCTTCTTGCATTTCATAGCCCAATTCTTGAGGAAGGCTATTTAACGTCACGCTATGAACCTCAGGAGCCGAGCAAAAGCGCTATGGGGAAACGAAGTGATAGAGCAGGAGACGCGGGCAAGTGATGCAATACGACGAGATGGGTCGAGGGAATACGAAATTTCACGCGAACGAAGTCGCGGGCAGAAGCTAGTACCTATAGTATACAATTGCATAGAAACGGTGCGAACATTTTTATTAAGGGAAATTCGCATAGGAGCTGCCTGGAATATGAATTCGTGCCTTCTTGACGGCAATAGTGTCGTCCAATATTAACACGACTGGCAAAATGTGGGTGAACGATACAGCTCTGACATCCTCTTCAAGGAATTCAAGCGCGATGGTATAATTTTATGTTATTTTATTTGCGCAGGACCAGTTGTAGTGGCGATGCTTGTAGGAGATCTATGCGCAGCAGTGGATGTCTGTTGGCTGAAACTATGAAGATGATGAAGCAAAACAAAAATAGTAGATTGTTTGCCGAGGGAGCAAACAACTATTTTGAAGGCAAGAGAACAAATTATGTCACTCGACTTCAATCAATCGAGCTTAAAATAGTGTTGCTCCCGAGGTAGACACTAGTTTTTATCGCCCTCTATGAAAAAATAAATAAGTGCAACTTATGAATAAGAATAGTACGTTTATTTATTTAGGTACATACAATTAGGAGCAATACATAGAAATAATTAGCGGCTAATTATGGAAGAAGATATTTGAACAATTATGGAAGACGTGCATCATAACAATTTTTTTTAATTTAGTTCACGCGCGTTTTTTTTTATCGTACAGCCTATTACTTGTTTATACAATGTTCGTGATTGATCTCTTTGGTGACTGGAACTTTTACTAACAATATCCACATTCCAAATTCAAATCACTTTTAGTCCCTAGGGATTAAAGAGCAATTTTAGTCCCTGTTTACGAAGAATACACTAGCTCTTTTTAAATAAATGTGATAAAAAAATATGTTAAGTATCTAATAGTAATTTTTGTTTACTCATAAATAAAATCACATTAGACTGGCAACAATGATGCTTGGTAAACGAATGAATAAGGGATCGTTGTCAAGCGAAAATAGACGGGCAATCTCGAAATAAATGAGTTAAAGCGTAAATAATATATTAACAAGGTTTAAAACCCCTTCGATTACTAACGGTGGAGTTTTTTGCCCATTTTTCTACATACGAAAACTACCTTTTGGAACGGGCGACTAGAATCAATTCTATTTTAAGATAATTTTTGACGTTCAAAAGTGCCTTTTATGTGCCTATTTGAAATATATGCTTTGACTTTGACTTTTACTTACCATTAGGTAGTAAAGGCGCTGCTCCAGAGCAGCCCACGACTAAACTAGGCACGTGTACTTAGCTACGCTTTGTATGCATTAATTGTAGGCTGCGGGGTAATTGCGTAACACAGTATCAGTAGCAATCGCTTTAATTTTGACAATTCAACAACATTCATTGCGTTATTTACATTGTTGAGCAGACAAATTTTTCGAACATATGAAGCAATGGATAAGCAATATCCTTCAAAATGATTCAGGTTATAATTGATAGTGTGTTACGCAATTAGGATACAGGATAGTCCATTGCGACCAACGGCCCGCTACGCACGAATGCATGTCTGGAAAACAAATGAACCTAAAGCCGGCTGTACACATGGGGCCAAGGTGTTGGGCCAACGTGTAGAGAGCTACCTGGCGGTATGTTGGCTTAATTGGTCTAGTTGGCGCCAACATTGGCAGGCCATCCGAATAGTGTCGGTTTTTTGTGCACACATCAAAGGATCTTGGCGCGCTCCGCAAACAGCGTTCACACGTTGGTGTCTTGTTCAGTTCGTTGTTACTCGTCAGCGGAGACAGTATCGTTGCGCGTGAGTGAAATTTACGTTCCCATGTTCCGATAGCAAAATTATTATCACCCTGTATATCAATAATAACTAATAACACATTTACCTCGTTCTATTCCGATGAATAGTCACCATCTAACCTTCTTTTGCGCCATTTCTTTTTAGTCACTCTACTTTGGTGCACATGTACGTAATAATTAAACGCACTGTATAAATAAATTGCCGCGGCTGCAAGAACTTCTACGTCCATCTTTGAAGCGCCAATGCAGAATGATCAGTAAGCCAATGTGTGAACAGCAATCTTGGTTATCCATCATTTTTGCCCAACACGTTGGCCCAACACCTTGGCCCCATGTGTACAGCCGGCTTAAGGTGCCTACTTAGCAGTGCAGGACGCTTGACGTAATCGGTGGTCACAGCTAATATCGGGAATCAATTATGTACTTGACTAATCCTTGTCCTTCCCTGTACTCGTAGTTTAATATAAATCTTAGTGTTCCGAAACGTGGCCACTTGCCAAATAACTGAAATTCCAACGCATAGCAAACAGAATACAACATCTCCCGATAGTCAAATGTAAGCAGAAACTTCAATCAATGTCATATTAGGTTTGTACCTATATCTTCACCGATAAATATACACATTATTATACCTTTTTACACAAAAAACAACTTTAAAAGCATTAAAACAAAGTTGTTTTTTTAACGACGACACTTACCGTACTGAAAAGAGCGTAAAACATTTGAATGGCAATGGAACCTGAATCTTATTAAATAGAATGAAAGGTTCTAATCCAATGCATTTAATTTAGAACCTGTTGTACAGTGAAGGTAACAGACCAAGAAAAGTAGTACCTAATAACTAAAAAAAGGTAATCAATAACTCACATTAATAATTTCTTTGTTGCTTGCAGCTGCATAGTGGAACACCGTGTTACCTTCAAGGTCGATAACATCGAGGGAACTGTTTAGAGACACTAAACTTTGAACCATGCGCACGTTACATGCCTTCACGGCCACCTGAAACAAAAAAAAAACGTTTACAACGGGTACTCTTGAATTGACAATGCGACATATTTGTCTAAAAACCGGTCAATTGCGAATCGGACTCGCGCACCGAGGGTTCCGTACAAATTGTAGGTATGTAACTACAAATTTACGGTTTTCGGATTTTTTCTTTTACCTGTGCTACTACGGTGGCAATTAAGTTCCGGGAATTTGTCAATAAAAAAAAGAAACTGAAGTTTTAAGGAAAAGTTTTACTATCGACCTTCACAATAGTCTCCCTCTAACTCTACACAACGATTCCAACGTTTCTCCCATGATTGGAAGCACCCTTGGTAGTCCTCCGAAGTTAGCCCGTTAAGCATCACGGTTACAGCTTCTTGGACCTCTTGTACGCCGCCATGATGAGTTCCCTTGAGGTGCGACTTCATCTTGGGGAATAGAAAAAAGTCGCAGGGAGCAATATCGGTGCTATAGGGTGGGTGAGGCAACGTTGGGATGCCTTTTTTTGCCAAAAACTCTTGCACAACGAACGAGGAATGGCCCGGTGCATTGTCGTGATGCAAGATCCAGCCATCCTTGGCGAGTTCGGGTCGCACATGAAAAACACGAGCCCGCAGCGCTTAGGCGACGGTCAGACGTGATCAACATGCGCAAACGATCAACATTCGCGTCGGTACGAGAGGTGACGGGAGCTCCTTCACGTGGATCGTCTTCCACAGATTCACGCCCTTCCTTGAACCGCTTCGCCCATTCAAACACACGCGTTTTTAACATGCTATCGTCTCCATAGACAACCTGCAATTTTCGGAGGATTTCCGAGGGTTTTTCGCCAGATTTCACTAAAACTTGAGTCACAACACGTTGCTTGTGTTGCATTTTCACTACGCCACTAAAAAAGTTACTTGCAAAAAATACGCATAAAACACAAACCATACGTGCTATCTACTTCAACTTTGAACTCTAATTAAAAGGAAGATCCCTCCTCTTTGAGAGATGATGACGAATGAAAAAGTGTTGCCAGTTTTTAAATTATAACTAAATTCCCGGAACTTAATTGCCACACCACGTACATGACATTGCTTCTTGCCAAATTTCATGATTCTAGGTCAACGGGAAATACCCTATAAATTTTTATTCCCTTGAGAGTGTCGAAATATAAGTTTCTTGCGGCATACACGGCCGTACCTGTTTTTGAGCATATGGTTATAATTTCAACTCGATGTCTCGACACCTCCACTCGTTCCCGAGATAAAGGGTCTTGAATTGAAAGACAGACAGACGGACAACAAAGTGATCCTATAAGGGTTCCGTTTTTTCCTTTTGAGGTACGGAACCCTATAAATAACATAATTGTCTTATTTTCACGACTGGTACTGTTTCTTAATAAAGTAGAAAATGCGAGAAACTTTCAAAATTGTCGGTAAGTATCTCGGATTCCTACCTGTCTGTCGTCTGTCAGTTTTTAGACGACAACTAGCTATGCCCGCGACTTCGTTCGCGTGCATGACGGAAAACCACCACGGAAGTCCGCCTATGTACATTTATGTGCTTGAAGTATTAAATAAATAAAACGTTTTAATTTTTTACCCGGAATCCTAATTATTTTTCTAAAATAAAAGTAGCCTAAGTTACTCCTTATTACATCAGCTATCTGCCAGTGAAAGTCCCGTTAAAATCGGTCCAGCCGTTTCAGAGATTAGCCGGAACCAACAGACAGACAAAAATTATAAAAAAAATTATTTTGGTATATGTACCGTGTATGTAACATTCATATGCATTTAATAAAAAGCGGTTATTTTAATATTACAAACAGACACTCCAATTTTATTTATTTGTATAGATTATTAGATACTAAGTTTTAACATAGATATAGGTACGGTCAGCATCAAAAGTTGATTAACACTTCAGTTTTTTTAATCTTAGTTATTGAGCAAAATATTTGTTCAAAATTGCAGCAGAAGATTTTTTTTTAGAATATATACTCTTGTCTATTATGTGAAAAGATAAAAATCAGTTTATTGAAAAAAGTTGTTGTCAATTTAATAACATGTAAAAATGATAGTGTTAATCGACTTTTGATGCTGACTGTACCTATACAGCAACGAAAATATTATATGAACATGACATCATCATTATCATCTCTGTCTACCCTATTTGTGCACAGGCGTGACGTACATGCTATTGTGTTGTTGATTACAATAATTATTATAATTAATTTTAATGGTTTTCGTCTATTGAGTCGAGTTCTGAAAGTATAACGCTAATTTCTATTTACAGTCAAGGGGTAACAGACTGAAAAGCACCATAAAAAAAGAACCATAAAAATCCATAAATATTGATAAGTTCTTTTCGGCTTTAATAAATACTAGCAGCGCCCCGCGGTTTTGACCCGCGTAAGTTTCGATCCCGTGGGAATATCGGGATAAAAACTATCCTATGTCCTTTCCCGGGACTCAACCAACTAGATCTCTATACCAAATTTCATCGAAATCTGTTCAGCGGTTTAAGCGTGAAGAGGTAGATAACAGAGAGAAACACCTTCGCATTTATAATATTAGTATGGATATACCAAGTACAAAAAATGTACCTACATTTATTACTTTTATCAATCGCACCTAATCTATACTTACTATCCATACTAATATTATAAATTCGAAAGTAACTCTGTCTGTCTGTCTGTATGTTACCTTTTAACGCCTAAACCGCTGAACCGATTTAAATAAAATTTGGTATCTAATAGAGATAGTTTGAGTCCCGGGAAAGGACATAGGATACTTTTTATCCCGATATTCCAACGGGATCGAGACTTATGCGGGTGAAATCTCGGGGCGCAGCTAGTAATATTAATTGGAAAAATTATTTTGCATTTGATCGCCCAGTTCCTGAGGAAGGTTACTTATAGGCTATTTAAAAACACGCAAAGACCCTTAGGAACATGTCAAAAATAAAAAAAAGTCGGAAGGAGCACTAAGCGAAAACGTAGTAGCGCGGGCAGGAGATGCGTTGCGACGCGGTGGTTCGAGGACGAGAAAAATCACGCAGACGAAGTCGCGGGCAGAAGCTAGTTAGTTACTGATAAAAGGAATAGGAAACAAAAATCATAGCATACCATTGTTTCCCTCTAACTACCTACCATAAGCAATTACCTACACCAAACCAAAGTTGGCTGAGTCATCGTAGTTAAATACTTAACCTTGCATCACTGAGACTGAACTGACCTTTAGACGCTTAGGAAACTATATAATAATATATACTGAGAAATAAAACCCATTTTATTCACTTGACCCTTTTTATGACAAACATTTTTACAGTTTTTTTCCGAAACCCATTTGACCTCTTTAGTCGCCTTGGAAAATAACCCATTTGCTTGTCCAAGAATGAGACCCATTTAGAAAACAAACAAATTTTACCTCTTTATAATATTAGTATAGATAGCTGTTACCCGCGACTTCGTCCGCGTGGAATTTAACAAAAAAGATTTTTTTTTTTCATAAAATAAAAGTAGCCTAAGTTACTCCTTATTACATTAGCTATCTGCCAGTGAAAGTCCTGTCAAAATCAGTCCAGCCGTTTCAGAGATTAGCCGGAACAAACAGACAGACAAAAGTTGTAAAAAATGTTATTTTGGTATATGTACAGACGCCAGCACATCAACCTTCACCTAACTGTCACATTTTCCCAATCAACTTTGAACCTTATGCTTCAGTGATAAAGTTGAAAATCTATTAAAGAAATTTGACAGATTGTAGTAGGTTGATGTGCTGGCGTCTGTACCGTGTATATATCCATAATATGCATTTAGTAAAAAGCGGTTATTTTAATATTACAAAGAGACACTCCAATTTTATTTATTTGTATAGATATGATGATTTCGATGACGTCATTTCGGACCAAAATCATCAACCATGTTTGTGACTAAACCAATATTTTTGAGAGCAGCAGCTATGACTGCATTTGCAACAAATAAATGGCCAACCTTATACCGCTCTATGTTCGTTTACTTACCATCAAAGGTGTGGCTCCAGTCAATGGATCAATAGCTTCAATGTGTCTCTGAACTTCAGGGTCGTTGAACAGCTCACTCAGGCCAAAATGAGCCACCATGTGAGCGATAGTCCAAGACTGGTGTTCTGATAATGTGTCGCAGAGTTTCTGAAGAATTGGCACTGTGCACTGCAAAGGATGATGTTTAATTAGTATTTATTTAAATTATATACTTAATTAAGTTTCTGTACATTTATGTGCTTGAAGTATTAAATAAATAAATGATGAGTATTGTTTTAATTAAATGTAGGGCTGATTTTCCCAATGCCAGATAATTTTATCAGAGGAATATTTTGAATTTTTGACAGTTCTTCCATACAAATACCTACTATCAGATGTCAATTATATTCCATGAATAAAAATTATCGGTCGATTGAAAAATCGGCCCTTAACCGATTCAGTGCGATGGTAGTTTTTTCAAACTATAGCGCCTGGCGCCGAACAAATTTTTCGTAGCGAACAAATTTTTTTACAACTCCTGAAGTATGCATTTTCATGCAATATCCCGAAGCTAACACTGGAATCGTAATCTGCGTGACAAATAAGGACACTTTCATTTACGGATAACCACTGAAAAATGCCTTAACGCTTTTAAACGTAAACTGTACAAGTACTTTCGGTTGGAGGACATTTGATCTATCATTCTATTATTATATAATAATTTATTTATTAATTTTTTATTTTTTTTAAATTTAATTTTAAACTCCTCGTACGTATGCTCTTTTATTCCTATTCTAGAAAATTTGTTTTGTTTTATTCTATTTTATAAATGTAATTTTTAATCTTTTAAAGCATGTAAATCTCTCATTAGCATGTTATTGTTGTTTTTTTTATTTAATACATTTTTAATTTAATTATGTATTCAGAGCATGTGTACTCGATAATATGTAAGCTGTGGTTACCTGTAATTGAGTGTGCATTACAGGATAATGTATAATAATACAAGTTACAAAGATAATTTATTGTAATGTATCTCGTTGGTAATCCTTAAATAAATAAATAAGTAAAATGGTGTTGTATCCGAGATTTTGGCTCCTCTCGGGCGCCACAGGCCATTCACAGAAAATACCCATGGCGCCTCTCCATCCGCACGGAATCGGTTAATTGTTTACGTTGTTTATTCAATATTATGTAATGGACTATTGTCTGTAAATATGTCACAAATTGCCCAGTGCCCAGTGGGGTCACTGGCAACCTTACAACCTGCTTTCTATATATCACTGAGCTGTTTACAATATAGCTTGTGCCAAGTAAAAGGATTTTTTTAATATTAATGAGTCAAATATAAAAATCACAAATTTTGATACAGTACACAAGTACTGTATCAAAACTCATGAAAACGGGTTAATAACCAAAAGACCAAAACCGTTGAAAGACTATTGTTATTACGTTTGAGGGAGTTTAGCATCCCGCAAAATTTTAAATTATACTTACTTCTTTGGTAATCTTGATAAATACTGGTATTTGCTCCTTGTAAGCCATGAATTTCACTTCTGCATCGTTTAAGGTATTAGCCCGATATAAACTGCATCAGAAAGAACCAAACAGAATAATTATTATATGAAACGAACTAATGCGTTGCAATGCCTTTATCAATTATTTTTTTTGTTCGGTACCTGCCCCGATGCACACACAACAACATACCAAAGGTTCATTCCAATCAGTCAAGTAATTTTCGAGTTTTTGCAAGACTAACAAACGGCAATTGTTTTTTTTATTTAAAAGATAAGTACTACTTTCTCGCATATCCGGGACCTTTGGTAGGCATATGAGGGGGAAGCCCATATATTTTTTTTATTACGTTCCTAGTATTATAATGTGGATAAAAGCATCTGATGATTATTATAATAATTCCAGTGACATACCTAATCCAAAGATAGTAAATAAAATTAGTTTAGTATATTGATACAATAGTAGCTCAAACTGTCATTATAATGAGACAATTACTTTTTCAATTGTTACGAATCTTTAGGAGATTTCTTGACTTTTAAAAGGATAGTTGACAGATGAAATGAGATTATTAGTAACATAATATTTAATTTCTTTTCTTAGAATTTTTTTAGTGTTTTTTGTTGTAAATGTTTCAAAACATTGATCTCAAAAGGCTGCATGAGAATGTGAATAATAAGTACTATAACATTCTTAATTTTGAATAGTAGTGTGAAACATTATCAAGACCTGCAGCTGTGGAGTATAGGTTTCTAGGTGAAAGAAAATAATTATTTTACATCACTAGGTAGGGATAGCCTAGCTTAGCCCTCTTCGGCTTTATCTTCTCATTCTAAAGTACCTACGCTATATTTAAATATTATTGTCATATTTTATTATAATAAGCTATACAGATTGCCAAAAATATAATAACAATTGGCAAATAGCTTAAAATCAATAAGTCAAACACATGAATAATTACATACCTGTACATCTGATGTAAGCTCTCGGTAAAAGGCTTATGAAGAACTATTTCATAGTATTTGTCTTTTGAATTCTTGGGCGGATTCTTTGGTCCATACAGTAAAATAGAGTCTTTTCGGTAATGTATCGGCCTTGAAATGTAGTTGTCGGACCGCACCTCTATTACTTTAGTAGGAGCTTCTTCCGTCCCCAGAAGACCACGGAAAACTAACAATTTACACAAAGATAAATATTTTCTTCAGACATGAAAAAAATCATGTTTACAAGCTCACTACGTGAGACTCGAATGAAGAATTTACGAGATAAACGGAACTTACTTGAATTCAGCATTATGTAGGAAATACTTTTGGATTTTCTGAAGTCAATAAATTCTGTAATTCCAATTTTTATTTTACTCCTGAGCTTAAACAATTTGCAAAAAAACACGCACAATTCTGGCTCAGAGGTCAGCCAGCTGTGTTGAGTTGTTGACAACTGACCAGTGTTGCTATCGTAAAAATCTAAGCTGCCGTGTGTCAGTCTGGTTTACCGTATTTTAAGGGAAAAAATACTAAATGGTCCTATGAAGGCGATTCAACGCGAACGCGATTGCGAGGCGAAGCAGCGCAAATGGAACAAACAATGATACTCTATTGCGGTGGCCTACGTGACCAAACGCACGTGCGTGCGGTGCGAAGCGAAGCGGACGCGATCGATATTTTCACGATTTGATATTTTCGCGCGAACTCTTGCGGTGCGTGGCTTGTTTTAAATAAATTAAAATCTATAAAAGCTAAAATTGGTGCAAGTAGAAATCTAAATATAAAATATTAGTTGCCCTCCTCTGTTGTCCGTACATACTTCTTGAGTACCTACCTATTTGATATTTTCAAAAATGAATTTTCCAGTAAAAAAAATTCTGTCCATCCAAGACAACTGAGCTGCCGCGTCGCGTTGAATTGTTGAATTCGCGTAAACCGCATCGGATCACTTCGCAATCGCGTTCGTGTTAAATCGCCCACGTAGGTGACGTAGGACGCCGCGTAACGTAATAAATGTAGGTGGTACGAGTACGTGGTGTCATTTATGTACAGAGGCCAGCACATCAAGCTACCCCAATCTGTCAAATTTTCCCAATTGAATATGAACCTTATTCCTTTGTAGTAAAGTTGAAAATCTATCAAAGAATTTTGACAGATTGGGGTAGCTTGATGTGCTGGCGTCTGTACAACCTTTTCATTCATATTTAACCAAGGCGAAAGACTATGCCACTTTGGCGTTACAATTATGCCGGGGCCACACTATGCGGGAAAATCGCGATAAGTTGTTTCTTATTGGCTGACATCATAGGTCCAGCCAATGAGCATCAACTTATCGCGCAAATCTTCGCGTTATCGCGATAGTCTGGCCCCAGTATTACAACTTCATGTTTGTAGTCGGGATTTTCCCGGCTGTGCTCGTAAAATTACCTCTGTACGTTTCGTTTCATTCATTACGCTAGTTAAAAACGTTTCGTTTCAACTATAGTCAATTGCCGTATTTTGTGATGTACGGCAATGAGAGGACTGCCGTATTTTCTGAAAAAATATAATTGTGGATTGCCGTATAATACGGAAATGCCTTATAAATAAAAACTTTACAACTGACTGACAGCAAGCCTAAAAAGTCTGGCATCGTCGGTCAGTGTCACCGATGCCAGCTATATGGCCACTCTCAGAGTTTCTGCCATGCCAAGCCTAGATGCGTGAAGTGTCTGGGTGAACATGGCACGGAAAACTGCCCCCGTCCCAAGGACCGTACCTTGTGTACGGAACCTCCAAGCTGCGTTCTATGCGGCGAGTCCGGTCACCCAGCCAACTACCGTGGCTGCCCCAAGGCCCCCAAGTCCTCTTCCTCCAAATTGACGAAGCGCGCAGGCGCCCGTCAACTTAGGGAGACCCCCTCTCAAGGACCTCCTGCCCTTCCCGAGCGGCTAAGCCCCCAAAGGCCCAGCCCCTGGAACCTCCTAAACCACCAGAGTGCTTTCCCAGCTCTCGCGGCTACCAAGCCACCCACGCCTCCCGCCCACACTAGGTTGGACCCCCGTCTAACCCGCTCCGCGGCGCCCAACCCCGCACCCCCCACCACCACACCCGCACCCGCTGCTAGGGCTGCTCCCGCTGCACTCCCAGCGCCCCCCCCGACCACAGCTACTCCCGCTCTTGATCCCTTCAATGTGATCACGAGCACATTCCTGACATTCGTCAGCCCCCGCGCCAGGAAAATGGCAAGCGAAATCGTCGCTGCCAGATACTCCGGCGACCTTTACCAAATTCAGGCGATCTATAACGCCTACCCTGACATAACTCAGGCTCTCACCTCTTTCGTCACTAAACCCAATAATGGATAGAGGAATTGTATCTAGAACCAAACCCCGATCCCTCAGCATAGCCTACTTCAATGCCAATGGCATCCAAAGTCAAAAAGATGAGATCGCCACCTTCATCCGCGACCATCAAATTGACATCTTCCTCGTTCAAGAGACCTTCCTCAAGCCTAGTCATCGCAACCCGTCAATCGCGAACTATCGTATAGTTCGCAACGACAGATCGCGATGCCACAAAGGCGGCACTCTTATATACTATAAAAAAGAGCTCTACTGCATCCCAATGGATCCGCCCCCTCTTTCACGACTTGAAGTGTCCATCTGTCGGCTAGGCATGTCAGGACACCAACCAATCACAATAGTTTCAGCCTACATCCCTCCCACGACCTCTGCAGAGTACTCACAACCTCTGTCAGACGACCTCTCAGCCCTTCTTGGCTTAAGCGACTCCGTAATTATAGCGGGTGACCTTAACGCCAAACACCCCGCCTGGAACAGCACCAGGGTCTCCACCAGAGGCAAAATCCTATTTGACCTCTCCCCCATTCTGAACTTCGACGTCATCGGACCGATGACTCCCACCCACTTTCCGAACGATCCCAATCATACCCCAGACGTCCTCGACGTGGCACTTCTAAAGAACGTCAACCTACGGTTGAACGATATAGAAGTGGTACAAGAGCTAACCTCAGACCACCGACCAGTCATTATCAGATTGGCCCCCCGTATTGGTCTCCCCGACCCCAATCATCCCCCCCAGACAAAAGTGGTAACGGACTGGAGGAAAGTAAGCGAACGCCTGAAATCCACCACATCCCCCCACTTAGACTCTATTCCTGATCAGTTCAACTCTATCGCGGACACGACGGCCGCGATCGACTCGCTCACGGAACACGTACAGTCAGTCCTGAACGACTGTTCAAGGGAGATTCCAGCGATGGATGACCATCAATGGAAACTGCCTGACGACTTGCGTGAACTACTGTGTGAGAAGAACGCGGCTGTCCGTGCTTACAGCAGCTTTCCCTGCGATGCGAACAAAGCCCATATGCGTTACTTACAGAGATCTGTGAGGACTCGCATATCGGAGTGGCGTGAAGTCAAATGGGATAAGACGCTGAGCGATCTTGAACCCACACATCAGGCATTCTGGGATCTTCAAAGGAGACTCAGATCTCAAGAGATAGTCTCCATGCCCCCACTGACCCGCCCTGACAAAACCATTGCCTTCGACGACAATGACAAGGCCGAATGCCTGGCCGACAGTCTCGAAGCCCAGTGTACACCTAGCTCCCTACCCGTAGACCAAGCCCATCTCTCTGAGGTTGACGCGGAAGTCGAACGCAAAGCCTCCCTCCCACCTGTCGAGGACCCTGATAATCCTCTGCCACCCGTCACTCCAGACGAAGTGCAGGATATCATCAAGCGCCTCAAACCTAGGAAAGCCCCTGGCTCAGACGGAATCACCAACAGAGTGATTCAACTCTTCCCTGCCCAAATAATAATGCTACTGGTCACCATCTTCAATGGCGCCATGAGCAACAACATCTTCCCACAAGCGTGGAAAGAAGCCACTGTTATCGGCATTCCCAAGCCCGGCAAACCCAAATCGGAACCTTCGAGTTACCGCCCCATCAGTCTGCTCAATGTTCTCGGTAAGGTCTACGAGAGGCTTATTTATAAGCGTCTCAGAGACTACGCCGAAACAAAGGGCCTTATCCCTAATGAACAATTCGGTTTTCGGACCCAACACTCCTGCGTCCAGCAGGTCCACCGCATCACCGAACATATACACGCAGGTTTCCTACGCGGGTATATGACAGGTGCAGTCTTCTTCGATATAGCGAAAGCCTTCGACAAGGTCTGGCACAATGGCTTAATCTACAAGCTATACCAACTCAAAGTGCCTGACCGTCTCGTACTCATCATACGAGACTTTCTGTCGAACCGCACCTTCCGCTATAAAATTGAAGGAGCGATATCCTCCCCACACCCCATCCGAGCAGGTGTACCCCAGGGCTCTGTACTTGCCCCACTCATCTTCACGCTGTTCACCAGCGATATCCCCACAAATAAAAAGGCCCAGTTGGCCCTGTTCGCTGACGACACAGCCATTTTCTACACTGGTCGCAGCCTAGTCCAGATCTCACTCACACTCCAAACCGCTGTCAACAAACTCGCTGACTGGTTCAGGAAGTGGAGAATAGAGGTCAATCCCGACAAAAGTCAAGCGGTTCTCTTTTCGAAACCGCGACATAAACCCAACCCCCCCCGACCTATCACCCTGTTCAGCAAGCCGATCCCTTGGGAAAAGCAAGCTAAATACCTAGGAGTAATTCTCGACAGGCACCTTTCCTTCGCAGAGCACATAAAGACGGTTCGCTCGCGCGCCGCTTTCGCTCTCGGCAGACTCCACTCCGTTCTCAATGCACGCAGCAAATTGTCACTAAGATGCAAGATGCGCATCTACACTGCGTGCATTAGACCCATAATGACCTACGCCTGTGTAGTCTTCGCTCACGCGAAACCCCACCACATCCACAGGATGCAGACCCTCCAAAACCGCTTCCTCCGTAAGGCTACGGGATCCCCTTGGTTCGTTCGAAATGAGATCCTCCATCTTGACCTCAAAATCCCCACCATCAAACAATTCATGAAACGTCTTTCCAAGAGTTTCTTTGATACCGCCGCCAAACATCGCAACCCACTGGTTGTCGAGGCCGCCAGGTATACTCCCTCCCAAATCAGCAAACTTCGCCGTCCAAGGCATGCTCTCTCCGAACCCGACGACCCCATAACTCTCCTCCAGGAGAAAAACAAATCGACCAGTACAGTGCACAAACACAGAACTCCGTCATTCCGACCTCGCCGCCGAGGTCCCTCGCGACGTCCCCAAGTAAATGCTTCCCCCCGACCCTTGCTCGATGAACGGCCAGCCCGCGCCGCAGCTGAGCCTGTAGCTTTAAATTCCCGACTGTGACCTCTGAGTTTGTTTCGGCATTTCTTCTCAGAGCAGTCAGATAGGAAATGCCGGCCTCATCAAGCTTAAATAATATTATTATGATCCAGCCTGTCCCATCTTGCTGCCCTCCCCCAGCGACGCCCTAAGCCGAGGTTCGTACCCCATAGGGGGTGCCCTTAGCGTGTAGTCGCTTAGTATACTAGTTTTACGCCCCTGGCTGGAGGCTTTGAGTTTACTTAAGGCAACCACAGGATAGTCCGGTTAAGTAGTCACGACCTCTATAGGTCAACTACGAGATGCCATATAGGAAAAAAAAAAAAAAAAAAAAAAAAAATGACTGACAGCAACAGAATGGCAAGTAAAGTTGACCAGTGACACTGAAGCTTATTGTATAACTTTGTAAAAAGACGACCAGAGAGAACACTTTTTATAAATAAAACAAAATATTAGCTTCATTTTTCAGTCAAAGTGATTTCTTCAAACTTTTAACATATTATGCTCTGAGAGTCTGAGACTACTTTGTCGCACACAAATAAAAATAAAGAATGTGTAGAAATAATAAACGGAACAGGGCAGCAATCAATTTACTTTTAAAATATCTTCCTCAGTTCTCGGATCTTGACTCCCGACTAGTGTCGACCCCTCAAGTATTATAAATGTTTGGATAATAAATATGGGCTAAAGAAAAACACTTACGCATATACATTTATGTTTAATTTATAGATCAAAAAATGGAATGCACATAACACTAGATATATAACTAAATAAAATACGAAGGTCTACAACTAAAACAATACAATTCTTTAAAGAATATAAACAATAAAGCATTAAAATTTTTGGTATAAAGTTTAAAAGCACAAAGTTCAAATCAAATGACTAGATAGATCTAAAAACTTATTACAACAAAAAGGATCAATTAAAACTAGATAGTTCACACAATAATACTTTCTTTCCTTGATGTTTTACAAGTTATACAACACGTAGTTGTAGTTATACAGTTTTATAGATCGATAATGTGTATTTATTGTCAAATATGCTTGGTCTAAGATTGATTTCAAATAAAAAAATCATTGCAATCAATAATTTGTCAATCTTTTTAGATCCTGGATATTAATGTCAAAATAAACTATGGAATTAAAGTTTAGAATGGCAATTAGTCGTTTCAAATATTTAAGACAATTAAATAAGAGTTGATAATAATATGAACAAACAATTAAGTTATAACACTAATCTTTGGTTACAAAATTAAGTACGTCATTACAATATTTAATTCTAGACCTATCAATTAACAATTTAAACAGGAATTCAATCACACAAAAATGAATACAACTTATACACTATGAATAATAAATTATCAAATAATAAATATTCGATTATCAAGTTTATTTAATACATTGCGCTATAATCCGCGCGGAACTAGTTGGCCGCGCCTTAGGTATGTGAGCGGTGGGACGGAGGGGCGGGGGCGCATTACTCAGTACGTGCGTTGCGAACCGCCGCCTCACCCCTGTCCTCGCCTCAGCGGCCAACTAGTTCCGTGCGGACTATAGGTAGCCCGCGAAATTCCAATTTTCTTACGTGTTTTACAATTTATATTATGTCAGGCTGTATGTTGCACAAAATATGATTGATTGATTGCGTGCGTAACAAGTATGTATTTACAGAATTATAATCATTAAAATCATCAATACAACCCTAAGTTCAAATAATCCTATTAATAAAATTGATATTTCATGAAATAGTCATTTTAATTCTGTAGTCATATTTGTTATGTTCGCGAATTATATTTTAATCAGCATTCAACATGACACTGACCTGCAAATTGCAAAGAAAACGTTAGAACGTTTGAATTTCGCGGGCTATCCTGGCGCTTCTCCATAGCAGATCATTGTGAATAAGATATTCATGTAGAGAGCATAGTACAGTATATAAAATGTACATAAAATACATGATACAAATAGTGTAAGCTAATGAGCATATTACATAATACATTCATTGTCCTAATTGAAGTTATCTCTAAAACCAAATACATTTTTTTGTTTATACAATTATATATTCTCAAAATTCTCCTATATATATTATTAAAACCTCCTTTCACATCAATTAAATCACTTATTTATCACTGTGTATAGTTTTTCAAGACATTTCCTAACTATAACCTATCTTGGCTGACGCGTCATTCTTATACCACCTGGATGAAGCAAAGGACATTGACCCTTCAAAATAGTGCCATATAGAACAAAACAAACTTTCAAATTTATAATATTAGTAGGATAATACATTTCAACAGAGCAGAGTTCTAAGTTAACCAAATGTATTTTATTTGTTCCGCTAATAGAATGTATTTAAACATAAACCCCCTTACTAAAAACCGTTGTATAGCGTCTGTATAGTTACACAACGCTTTGTCTTCTTCTTTCGAAAGTCAAATTACTGACGACAGAAAGAGAGAAATCGATGTGTAACTATTCATCTGATATAATACGTTTATTAGCAAGGGGGAAAATCTAAGCTCCTTTGCCTAAAAATATTCTTTGAACTGATTAGGCTGCATGGCTATGATTGGCGTTGGATCCAGGAAGGTTGTCAGGGTTAGCAAGGGGATCCAGTTCAGCAAAGAGCTTGAACCAGGCTGCTTTATCTTCTTTCTTTGGGATGGCTTTACTCGGAGTGGGCTTGGAAGTTTGCTGCGGAGATTTTGGTACCTCATTGTTGTTTCTAATGACGGGAGCCATTGGACCTTGCAATAAGCTGGATGAGTTCTGTAATTAATAATAATAAAATTTGTTTGGACTCAATAAAATATAACCAGATACAGTAATATTAAGGAACTAGGATACAAATAAAGTAAGTGAGTAGACTGCTAAACAATATGAACTCCTGAATTTAAAAAAAACCGGCTAAGTGTGAGTCGGAATCGCACACGAAACATTCCGTACCACAAGGCAAAAAACGCCGAAAAAGACACGCAGACTCTTATAAACATTTAATTTAATTTTATACTAGCTGCGCCCCACGGATTCACCCGCATAAGTTTCGATCCCGTGAGAATATCGGAATAAAAAGTATCCTATATGTTAATCCAGGGAGTCAGCTATCTCTGTACAAAATTTAATCAAAATTGGTCCAGCCGTTTGAGCATGAAGAAGTAACAAACATATAAACACACACACTCACAAACTTTTACCGTTATAATATTAGTGTGATTATTTTTTGTTTTAGCGTCAATAGAAATACGCTCTGTGAAAATTTCAACTGTTTACCTACTATTATGGTTCGTGAGATACAGCCTGCTGACGGTCAGATGGACGGACAGACAGCGAAGGCTTAGTAAAGAGTTCCGTTAGCAACCTTTGGTTATGGACCCTAAAAACCAACTAGGTAAAAACCTGTATCTTGGAAATCAGTACTTGTCAATTGATAAAAGTAGTCGGTAATATAGAATTTAGATTCATGTTACTGCAGTGTTGATAGAGTTAAAAGTTAATATAGCTAATGATTCATACTTTATAAACATCAGATAACAAGTTCAAATAGACCTATCACATGTCAAGCGTGTGTAGTGTAACTATATGCAATCAAAATAAGAATTAGGACTGGCCTACATTATCATTATAATGAGGGCAGGTTGTTTCACGTCCTTTGACGCACGCGTATACGTTAAAAATGGCGCTGATTATTGTCAAACCAAAAAAAACGTTCATTCAAATTACAATTACAAAATTATGGCCACGCTACGGCAAGGTAAGGCAATTTTCGTTAAACAATAAAGAGTACGTAATCGTTATTATTTCACGTACGTATGTTACGTTAACCAACCGTTTGCAACAACCAGCACTAAGTCAGCTTCATTTAAATTTTAAGGTACTACCCACAGGTTTTAAGACAGCAATAAAGCAGGTTTTACCCGAGGGGTAATTCCTGTAGTCATATGATCGTTCGCATTCTAATCTCAGTCTCAATCTGTCAAAATTACAATCAATTTACCTACATTTTTACAAGTTTTTGACATTGATTGTCGCTGATATGAGATTGCAACTTCAATGTTTTTTAAGCACGAGAATTCCTTCAGATCTTTTATAGCAAACTGTTACAATTAAAAATAGCTGTTTTTAAGCCATTAAGGGACTCTGAACGAGGTACAAGAGAAGTTCTTTTGTTATTATACATCTGGGAGTTACCTAAGAGTGTTGTAGTGTTAATTTATCTTTTGTGCACCTGTCACACTGTTGGCCTTTTAATCCAAAGGTTGTCTGGTAGAGAATGCTGTGGTATTAATTATGGAAGCTAAAAGACTAGGATAAAAAATAAATTACCTGTAACAATTGTGAAGGCAAAAATGTTCCAAATCTTCCTGGCCCATCTCCACAATCCATCTGTAGCCCGGCTAGTTCAGACATTATTGCAGTGTTTCCACTAGATAACTCAGATTCCAAACAACTTGTATCAATCAGGTTCACTGAAGTGCTTGGTTTGGCTTCTTTCTCATTGGACGGTTGCTTTTCATTTTCGTTGTCTACTTTGGGTTTCACATTTTTCGGTTCACAATTTTTTTCTGGATTCTCATCTTTGAATTCATCCTGGAATTAACAGTAGAATGTGAATTTCAGGTCTGTGACCATATACAGTAGAGATACCTACAATGTCTTAAAAGACTGGCCTATTTAGGGGGTAAGTTACAAAGATATGATCATTGTCGACCCTGTAGGCCACCGCAAAGTAGGAGAGCAGGAGAGGGCTTTAATTTGACGAATAATTTGTTGTAATTATATATTGTCGATCGTAGGTTCAATTGAGGTAAGGGACAAAATACCTGATTTTTGGATCTAAATTTCGAATCACCCTCCCGAATGCCACTCCTGAAAAATCGTATTTTGTCCCTTACCTCAATTGAACCTACGGTCGACGATATCATATATAGTAAGTATAACAACTAATTTAATCAAGTAATGATTTTAAAAACATGTTATTAAAAATTTGTTTATTCATTGATATTTTATCATGGTTTAAGACATTTTATTCTCAAAAAGAATACAATTCACTTATGATTACAAGTTAATATTAATATTTGATACACAAACCTATGAAGAATGGTAAGTACACAAACAAACTAGTAAGTAGTGGATGCCGAAATATTTTTTCTTACAATGCTGTGGGTAACAAGAAAAAGTTAGTGTACCATTACATATATTTTTCTTGATGGCAAGTCAATAGGTATTACATGTTGTTAACCGGTCAAGCGGCGCGCGTCGCCCATTGGCGACGAAACAAGAGAAACAATACCTTGAAGCGCACCCATAATACATAGATAGATAGCTTAGATCATAGATTATCTAGGTGGGGCTGCCACATCAAATTTTTATCTAGATGGAGATCAAGATACATAGCATTCAGATACAATTTTAAAGGAGTTGTGGTAACCTGTTTATTTTAATTCTATAAAATATTTGAAATTCAGTTACCTACCTCTTAATAATTAAGAGCTCTGAATTACAAGCATGGATTTATTGATGGAAACATAATGAATTTCAGATAGAAGTACTTATAAATTATTAAAGGTTGCCTTGCCAACATGCTAAAGGAGGAATAACACAGTGGAAATAAAACAGTGTTATGTAACAGCCAAAAAAATAAGTGTTAGCTGTAAATCTCACCTGGAAAAACAGCATTTGATCCTTATCCTGTGGTGTGACATCCTGCTTGCTTTCCGCCTCACCCAGGGTCTGAGACAGTTCCTTCAGTATAGAAAATTCATAAAGCGGTGCAGCATTCATCGTGTCTGCGGTTGCTACTAAAGTTTGTGCCACTTTAGTAGCAAATGTTACGAAGGAAGATTGGTAGTTAGATAGGACATGGGAAAACATGTTGCATCTCGCTGCAGCAAGCAAGTCAATCTGAAAGTAGGGAATTTTTAATTAGTTTTCTGTGTGTAGTTGTTTGTATTCACCGCATTGTTAAACCAATTTCTATCATACAATTTATTGTTATTTTTATTTGTTTCTGCATTACATTATTAAGACTGCAGGACAATAAACGCCCCTCAACATTTTCTTTTTGTAAGCCTATACTGTCCTACTGCTGGGTAAAGGCCTCCCCCAAATCTTTCCAGGAACTCTTTTCCCGTGCCACCTCGAACCAGCCCTCATAGTACACGTCTAGGTCACCTCGAGATCTCTTTCTGGGCTGGCCTTGGCGGCGCTGTCCATCTTCTTCATACCTCAACATAATAACAATAAAACTTCTATTGTGTATCGTAATCTCGTTCAGTGTCCTTGAATGGGTTACCATTACAGAATTTGGGTTGCTATATTTCTGTGCAACAACTTATAGTTTATTAATAAAATAATTAAATTAAATCATACTTTTTGAAGTACATCCAGTGTCAGTTTATCAAACACCTTTTTACTCTCGCGTACTTGCCGCTGCGCCTTCCGGAAGTTGTCCAGGCCTCGTCCTGTATCGGGGTCTAGCTGTGCGCTCGTCGATTTCATCCAGCTGAGGGCGGCACGGTACTCGATTCGGGCTTTTTCCATAGCAGATACAGTCGCCCGCATATCGCTCACAGCGCGACCTCGAAACGTCTCCACTTCGTGATAAAGCCTCAATAACGGCCCCCGCACTGATAAGCGCTGTTGTCCCGAGTATGAAATTGCTTTGCCCGCAGATACCATGTGTTTACCCGACGCATCTGCATTTTTTCCAGAGTCCCGTAAAAACTTCCCTAAAGCATTCTCCTCTTGAGCCAAAATACACAATCGTTCTTGATATTGGTCCAATACTCGCTGTAATTGTAAGCAGCTGTCTGATATTGATCGAAATAATTCCAGTTTAGCATCAAGCTCGGCATCGGACGAAACAATACACTCATCTTCTTTGGTTCCTAGTTTTTTTAGCACAGTCTTTTTTGTTACCCAGTATTGATGTTGCATCATATTACTGGAAATTAAACGAATTTTCACTGTAAGCTATCAGTAAATTAAAAATTCTGAAACTGTAATATTTCAATAGAAGAGAAGCCGAATTGTTTGACACTTTTGACATTTAAAATAATCTTTGACAGCTGAGCTGAAAGGTTGCCAAGAATCAAGTTTTTCTATTTTGTGACATTATTTCCTAAAGTCACAAGTCTATTTTATTATAAAAACATAATAATTACTATTATTCTTTATTATACAGCTCATTGTGTTCTTCTAATTTAATTTCCAATACTCGCTGTAATTGTAAGCAGCTGTCTGATATTGATAGAAATAATTCCAGTTTAGCATCAAGCTCGGCATCGGACGAAATTATTTATTATATACAGCTCATTGTGTTCTTATAATTTTATTTTATGTAGATCATACCTTAGTAATATAACATCGATTTCTGGAAATGAAGCTGGTGATGGTTCTATTGCAGTGGGAGCCACCTTCTCCTCAGAGTGCGAAAAATAGCTATGCTTTTGATTGAAAAAGAATGTAACTTAGCTAGTATCGGTGAAAATGAATAAAAACTGAGTGTATTTTTCTACGATTAATTTTATACCAAAATACAGTTTGCTATGGTTTGTGAGCCTGATCTCAAAATAAATGACAATGATAGATATTTTCAAATATCTGTATATAGCCCTTGGAGTGAAGAAATTCATCATCAAACTTTGAAAACATGGAAAGTTTCCAAAAACAGTATAATCTGTGTTGAGAGAAATGAGATTGTCTAATTTGTCTATGACGCGAATATTTACAACCGGAATGTGGAATGGCCGCCGCGTTTCGCGTTAATGCGAATGTATTGTGTTATCAAATCGTCTTGATAGTAATATGTACAATTTTATTAGGTGAGAGTGACTTATTAACACAATCGTGTGGAAATAATTATAATGTACTGTGCTGATAAAACTATCCCCGGTGTGTCATCGTCACAATCTTCGAAGAACGTCAAAGATGGTAAGTTTGGTTGTCACATAATATGTGCTTTTTAATTTGCTATTGCATGTAATATTTAGTTAGTTTCGATTACACTTGATCATTTTTAACATTTGTCATCTTGGATAGCTTCCGATGTTCGTTATACCCGGTGATCTTATTGTTTTTTGTTTATGCCAAAAGTTTGAGGATACTTTTCAAGTTTACTAATGTTTAAAATTTATTGTCGAATGCATACCAGGAATCACTTTACTTGCTGTTAGTTTACAAGTTTAGACTAGGAATTAAATTAATTAAGTAAGTGCATTGTGTGTTTTTAAAGTACAAGTGCTAAACATGTCAATCATCAATGTCCTAGTTATTATTATTACTAGGCATTCGTCTTCAGGCACTAGACTTTCAAAATGTAACGCACGCGATCAACGTCCGATTCACATTTTGAATATTCAGGTCATAGTGGATTGTAATGTAAGTTTTTTTTGTTTTTGCTTGCCAGTATTATTGCTTTATTATGAATCAAGTAATGACATTATTCTATTTCTATATTGTAGATGTGATCTTAACTGTTCATTAAATAAATGATACACACAGTGACAGCACTGTGTACAAACATTTTCATATAAATAAATAAAAACAAACTTGTTCTGTTATGCTAAACAAAATGCTGATGATTATTTACTTACTGTGTAGATTTATTAAAGTTGTTTTGTATCTATCTATTGAGGTATTATTATTTAGGGTGAACATGAAAGATAAATCTGTGTGATTAAACCAGCCTTTTCACTACAGAGATTGCAGCTTAGTTGGGGCTAAATAATGTACTGAATCCTTATCCAATCCTTTGGTAAACATGACCAACAAAATGATTTAGCGACTTGCCATGTGAGTAACTATTTACAAGCTTTACAAAGCCAAAATGCCACCACCACCTTTTAGGTGTTAAAAGTACAAACCATGTGATAAATTTCATTATTTGGTATTTAGTAAAATATTACTCTAAACATTGATAATAAGAAAATATAATAACACTTGGACTCGATGTTGCGGTCAAGTCATATGATTTTGTATCTTTTATGTTGAGCAAATAAGGTTATTAGAGTTTATAATAAAATTTAGTTGTATACTGCAACATTTATTTGTTGAAGGTCTCATTCTTCATACTGTAAGTGACCTCCTATCTTTAGTAATGCCATGCTTCCCAATTATGTACTTATCAAATCACAAACTCTGCCAGCATCTGTGTTCCCTTCCACTTTTGACCTGTGTGCCTTCAAAGCAAGAGTGAACTGGCATCGTCTGGGTAAGCTCCTTCCATCATAGACCTCATCCAACACTTTCTATCAGACGAGTTCAAGGTCAAGTACAGGCCCAACACCAAAAAAAAAACATTAGCTTTTGCATGCAATAGCTACTCTGCAGGTCATCAATATTATTTCTTCTTTTCATAATGTTCCATAGGTATTATGTTTATGATTTACGCTTCTGACTTTTGTAAATAGTAACAATTGATTGGATTATTAGTATTGAATAATTATTCTATTTGTAGTCTGATAACAACAGTCAAAATTCAATTGTTGAATAATTCAGTGTTCTGTCCTTTAAGGTTAACATTAGATTGATCAGTCAGTGCCTCTGAACATCTAGATGTACCATTCTTATGGCTGTATGATAAACAAGAGCCAAACAATAGCAAAGCAAAGTCACCTTACAAGTGGCAAGTGACTGGCAGGTCGCAAAAGGCAGCTAAATACTCTTTAGTCACATCAGTCGCGTTATTGTTAACAGAATCGTATGAGCGAGGGTAACATTTGGCGGTAACCGGGTCAAGGTGGCCGTTTGATTCGCGTCGCGTGTCTATTCCCGACATATCGATCTTACAGCTGTTAAGGTCCATTCACACGTACCACAACCAAACCACACCACACCGTAGCGACAAAATGTGGGCAAGCAGTGGTTACGTTTGAATAGTGTCGCTGCAACTTTTTACAGTTGCGTTGTCGCTAGTAGTTCCGATAGCAGTTCTGTGGTTATGGCTATTGTATTCGGACAGATCGATTCCGGCTATGACAGTGTCGTCGCGCTGAGTTTGCATTGTGGCTGTAACGTCGCCTTAGTGTGTACAGTATCGCCCACACGGTTAATTTTGACGGCCAAATGTGGTCTGTAAATAGATTGTTTATTTTCATTCAAATTTGCGTCCGTCCACGTAGTGTCTTTGTGGTGTGGTACGTGTGTTCGGGCCCTAAGGCTCGATATCACGACCGACTTTTAGTGCCGAATTAGCATAGGCGAAGGGTAGCACGAACATATTTGGGGTTTTAGTACTAGGAGTTAGTTTCCCAGGCTTTTTCAAGCTTTATTGGGGTCGACTTCACTTCAGGTGCCGGAGAATATAGAGTGTCTTTTATGTAACGAGAATCTTACTGTTTCTCAACTGGCACGATGGCAGTTATCTGCTTTAGTTTAGAGTACGGAAGGTCCCGATGTTTAAAAGAACACCCTCTAAAAGCTCAAAAATAGTATTACGTAACTTACCACGGTAAACTTCACACGAAGATGAACTCTCTTCGTGCAGCCTACCCCTCAGGATCAGAAGAGCCCAAAGATAGATTATAGTTATACTCCCTTACTAATAAACGTATTATATCAGATGAATAGTTACACACCGATTTTTCTATTTCAGTCGTCAGTAATTTGACTTTCGAGAAAAGAAGACAAACGCTAAACGTTTATTAGTAAAGGGGGTTTATCTTTATCGTTAACGAGGCGTATAAAACATACTACTCGTATACAACTACTTACGTCTCTTGCTGAAATAAACATAATTATAAAATAATTCTAGTATAGTAATTAGTGAAGTACGTCAACTGTGATTACTAAAGACCGGATTATATGCAACATAAAAAGCTTGAAATATGCATGCAAATATGCATGAAAAATGCTTGAAATATGCACGAAAACTGACAGAATATGCAACATTAAATGACAATTTTTTTTTTGTTTTGTAAATATTATTCCTTCAGATTTAAGTTTATTGTTATTTGAAGCTTTTTAGTGCTCGAAATATTTTTCTCGCAAACTCGACAATACAAAAAAGTTTCGTCGTAAGTAAATGTTTCAGGAAAGTCACTTATCCACGAAGACACACTTTTTTTTCGGGAGGCATTGTACAATTTGACACAAAAACTTTAACTGCAGATCAATGAGCATGCGCGTCAACAATGAAAGCAATAACATGCATAATAGGTGGGAGGAAGGAGTAGTGCGGTAGGCGAGCGCGACGATTATTTGTCTCTTTCATTTTATTATCGTACCAAAACAAAAGACGCGCGGCTGCTGAGTGCGCTGCGCTCGAAAAATACTGTAAATTATAGCGATAATATGCATCATCACTAGATTTTAGGAAAAATATGCTATTAGCGCTGAAAATGGCTTAAATATGCAAATGCATATGCAAATATGCAAATGCATATTATCCGGTCTCTAGTGATTACATAAAGAAAACAAAGCAAGGCACGAAAGGTCAGCAGCTCAGATAGTGAACTTTCATTACGTAGGTATGTGCAGCAAAAACTAGCTAATTAAATTCTA
Source organism: Amphipoea lucens (assembly GCA_947508005.1). Classification (NCBI taxonomy): domain Eukaryota; kingdom Metazoa; phylum Arthropoda; class Insecta; order Lepidoptera; family Noctuidae; genus Amphipoea; species Amphipoea lucens. The sequence goes on from OX382370.1 coordinate 16,070,926, forward strand.
TCGCTTTTACGTCAGTATCACTTATCTTTACTTCTGCATCACGGGTTGAACGTATTTAGTTGACATATTGACAATTTATAATATGTGGCGACCAAAGGTCTTTTCGCCTTTCGGAAAACGACGAAAAGACAAGTCACCTAAATCTCGCATTTAGCTTACGAAATCTATGCCACTAAGCTCCCAATAATCGTCGATTCCAGCGCCGATTCGACCATACTAAGTTCAAATTGAATGTGCCATTCTATTACGTCCTGGGGACTATAGACTATGCTATTTTCGAACAACACTTTAAACCCGTAAATTTGCAGTGGCAAAACATTTGTCTGATCGCTTTACTCAATAGCTAGTTCGTATACAAAGTTACAAACACCATAACTCGTTCCCTTCAGATAATAATAATAATAGAGGGTACTACTGCTCCCCGTCACCTGATTTCGTGTTGCGGTTTCCCAGACACCTGTCGTAGTGCACAGTATAGTCGCCGCAACACGTCTTGTCGACCTTGCACGCTGGTATGGAGACAAAGTCTGTTCAAGTTTCGCACTAAGAAATTTGCTTATTTAAAAACCGGAATACTTATAAAACATGGCGTAGCTAAAGCTATAATAATAATAAATTATGTTTTTTTTTACTTGTACAAGTAGCTCTATGATTTTTGTTGCATCACGTTTATAAAACATTTTCTATCTTATATAAATTTATAACACGGTACCCACAGATCCGGCTGTAATGCAAGTGAAAACCAGGTATGTTACACAAACAGCTTTGCCAGTCGTTAAATATTTAATGTATCGCTCGAGTCTGAAATTCCAAGTATATTAGCTTTACGTATAAAATAAGACGACATTTACTTGCTAACGTAAACACTGCGTTTGTCCCAGTTCGAAATAACATTTCCCAGGTTGGTGGCCTGTAATGCTCGCTTCAAAATGTCAGAGGTCGATCTGTTAGCCTGATAAGATAGAAAGAGCTTTGCGACTGTACCTACACTCCTACATATAGCTGGTTTACCCGCAAATTAATTCATTGCTCTGATATTACTCTGTAATACAATCTGGGCCAGTTGGTTGGCCAGATTGCTATTTATTTATAAGAGCTCTAGCTATTTGGCTGGATGTAGCTTTCCAATTTGTTTGGGTTATATCCTGTTCGCTCAGGAGTTTGGAATAGTTCTTGTAATTAAAGTTTCTAAGCAGTAACAAGAATTTACAAAACAAATTAATGCTTAAGTGGCAATGTAGGACGTTTTATAGGTTTTGTTTAGCTTACAAATCATGAAGAAAATGGTAATTAGCCAGCCTCTACTGATTTCAAGTATCGACCTAACGCTATACGAATAATAGAGCGAAAGAACTTACATTTCGAAAAGTAGTCTATTTCTATTATGGAAATACACATACCCGAGATTATGTCTGTATAAAAGACAATGAATAGCCTAGACACGTCATTGTCGGTGCTTAGTCGGCAACAATGGGCTGTGTCGACTGTGTGTACAATTACTGGGTGCTATTCAACTTATCCGTACCAACTTCAGCAGACTAGACACATTCGTCCTCACTAGAGCACTATACTTTGTGAATCAGTCCTTTTGTAACATAAAAGCCTGTAGTCAGGCAAAAAAAAAAAATGTGATGGTTTCAAAGTAGTCTGATAAAGAAATAAGTACAGACACACCTGTATTTCTATTGAAAACGTTGTGTTTTGTTACACAGGTTTAGCCAGACAAAAAGCGGTAACAGTCGTCAATTCGTTGTCGATAAAGAGTTTAAATTTTGTAAACATCAAATAGGTCTTTGAAACAACACTAAAAGCACTTGGCAACCATAAGCCCTGTTTGATTTTATTACCAGTCTATTCGTTTAATTATTGTAGAACTCATTTCTTTAGATCTATTATATTGCTCTATAAAATTGCTCTGAAGACTTATTTAACGGTTCTGCAATAAACTCGTTATGGTTACAGTCAACGACAGGTAGCCCCATGAATTCCATATTAAGAATTTATTTTATGGTTGCTTATGAACAAGAGTATGATAATTTTATGTCTTTTAATAACACTTTCAAGCGTTAATTTAATTTAATTTTGAAAAGCAGTGATAAAAAAGTGAGTAAGTGGAAATGACAATGTTAACTTTTTTGTGTTAACTTATCAGTTATCACATTTCGCATTATTGCTTCAGCAAAAATTATTTTGACAAAGCACTCCTAATTCAACCTATTTGCTTACCATCATGTGATGTACGGTCAATCCTAAACATGTGCCTGTTTGGATTTGTAATAGAAAATCTGATTCTGACGTGATTAAAATACATGTGATCATGTGTGAATGAAGTTGTACTTACTTATATTCAAGTGAAATAACTCGTGACATCTAGCGTCATTAAATATATGTCTGGTGGGTTGACGTATGATTGCCTAGCTTTGCAAAATAAAGCAGCAAAAGACGCCATTCATTAAAATGAACGGGAGATTTTCTTCGTAGTTCGGTCTAAAAATAGTACATAATAAGCCAAGGAGAGGCAGGGGAATGGCGCGAAAAGTACCTCACTTAACAGCTTCTGGAAGTCTCAGTGAAGAATTCCGCTTAGAGCCGTCATAAATATGACAGTTGGGAAGGCAAACTCAAAATGGTTGAGGTATAATACCGGCGAGGGTTATTGGGCAATTAATCGACTTAAATGGCCCTATTACCGCGGTCATTGATTCTATAGGAGATATACTGCTTTGTTTTCTTACGCTTTGAATAGACTATAATCCCTATATTAAAATTTAATTGAAACATTAAACGTACGCTAGAATTTACCTTTAACATTTCTAATTCACCGCAAAGATATTCACGTTGATGCGGCAATTATAGTTTGCCAAGCCGACGGCAACGAATGTATTGATGCGTCAAACATAGAGAGGTGTATTCATGAAAGGCCGGGGTGCTGGGGTGCTCTGGGCGCCGCGTCTGCTGACACAGTTCCGGGCGCCGGCGCGGCGGGCAGGGGCACTGCAGCCCAGCCAGACGACACGCGGTCGCCCTCACGAGCGCTCCCGCCCTACTGAGAGCTCCCGAGCCCCTACGATCGCGAACTTATAACTTCTTTGGAATTCCGAACGTTCCTGTTGTGATATCAAACATTATCGTCGGATCCATTGTTCTGTTATGACAATAGTTCGTGCGTAAGCCGTTTTCCATCTTAGTAAAGTTGTCGAGGTGATTGTAAACATTTTAGCCTCCAAGTGGTGTAACGAGCCGACGAAAGTACTCTTTAAAATTGTCGGTGAACAGTGTCGTTTGTGGAACTGAAACCCCCAGTTTCGAGGGTCAAGTTGTGTGTACTTTTGAACTGTGCGGTTAACAGAACATTTAATTGTAATTAGTTGGTTCGGACTATTTGTTACGAGTACTTTGAACCCGGAAAGCTTTTGCGAATAGGAAGAGAAGAAAAGGCGTCAAGCTGTATTCATTCGAAAGTTTCAAGGTTTACGAATATGATGAAGATAGGACGTGCAACGGCCACGAAGATGTGTTCGGCACTTCGAAGAGAAGTGAGTAGTAATGCTTTTATAGAGTCATAAAGTTATTTTATATTGAATTTGTTTATCCTACAGGTACGATGCGCTTTTGATGTATCGTTAAATTATTTCCGGGGAAAAATATGAAGGTACTTTACTCCATTGAGCTATGTAGAGACTTATGTTATTTATTTTTAAGCCGGCACTAGACGTATCATTGTAGAATTATGGAGACTAAAAATAATATTCGTCATTGTAACAAAAGAAAAAAGTGTTATTAGTCGGATTAGCACCGGCACTTACTTTGTAGAGATGTTGAAGCATCTATAGTTTAGTTAGATTTAATTTTGTAAATTCTCCCATCATACAAACAGTTGTGTGTCCGATAAAAATAGAACTGATCGATGGCTTTGTTGCTGGGTTCTCTGCGTTATTTATCAGAAATAAACAGTTAATTACGATGCGGACGGTGACATAATTATCGGTGCCTGGTTAGTCCATCTTTTTTAAACTCAACAATTAGAAATCTCTAAATTGCCAATAACTAGAATATATTCATATTGAACCACCCTGACATCAAATACCAAATGAAAATAAAATATTTATAAACCTCTTGGCCCATATTATTGTATACCAGAGGCGGAATATCTTGCCACCGCCACTTCTACGTCTCATGAAAGTTTAATGATACTATGAAATGTATCGGCGATCGATAACTAAACAACGGCTATGTTTCTCATCAAACTGTTAACATCGCATCGGTTCTCCTTATCACGTATTCTAGTTAGCCGCTTTGGCTTTTCTTTGCCTTTTCTGGAACGGCAATAAAATCTAAAGCTTGCTTCCTCTTTGCCAACATTTGTTTAATGCACTTGCGGCCATTTCCTTAGACAACGAAAATGAATTATGTGCTTTTTCCTAAAGGTGCAAAGATTTCCCGAAGCGTTTTCCATACACTTCGTGTCTCTGGATACGTTGGTTCTTTCGATAGGAGTCAAGCTCGTCCCACCATCTTCACATTGGTCTGCGTGATGTCGCTCCTTACAATGAGACATGCATGTGAGTCAGTGGTTCTATATCTCACCTTCTTCCTTGTTTAGTTTAAGCTCCTGTAACTGTAACTGTAGAAACTGTAAAATTATCTAATGTATCGTTTTCCACTATGTAACAGTTAGTCCATTCCGAGTTACGACTATGAGCTAATCGAATCTGAATTACGATTTTACGAGCTTTTTGATATTTCCTCAATAATGTGTCGTCTGACGCTATCTTTACGATTTCCTGAATCGATGTCACAACAAAGTGATTCGGTTTTGTGATCAATGATTCTGTACACAGGTCAGCTGATAATGAATGAACTCATATGATTATTTGCTTGGCTATGCATTTTTCCATTAAATTCATGTGTAGAACGGAAGATGGACCCGGTAGCTCGCCTCCACCTTTCTTATCTGGCCAACTAAACAAAGAAATTCTATGCATCTGTTTCCGCACCATTGCGACTTGGGACTCTTCAAGTACAGCGAATAGGTGGTTAAAAGACAGGTGTTGAGATCACATGGCTAACGTTCCGCTGGGATCGCGTTTAAACACATTTTTTTTCGGCTTATTCCCAGGAGCTCCAAATCTATTGTTCTTCAAACAATTTCACTCCATACATTGATTCCCAAGAGCTCCATAATTTTATAAAAATATTAAAATACCTAGTTACCTACTAAAATTGTTCCCATTGCTTTTTAATTTGGAGCTGCCGGGAATAAAATTATGGAGCGCCTGGGAATAAGTCTTGTTTTCACGTGAAAAAAATCTGACTAATGCCTTAGCTCAATAAACCACATACAGAGGTGCAGCCACGCTCTAAAGAAGGAAAAACAATGTCAAAGCCAAACGTGTCTTGTACTTTCACTTCCCTGTACATTAGAAACGACTCATCATAACGATCGCAATAAAAATTACTAGATGCAATTATGTTATACACAGAGCTATTTAACTTTGCGTCCTATACCTAATGTTTTCCTTTTTGTATAATATTAGCATTTAATATAATAGCGTCTAGTTTCCCATTCTGACCTTTGACTAGCGATTTGTGATTATGATAATGTGATATATGTGATTGTGGTCTTAAAATTAACGTAGTTTGAGTCTATCGGCCTTATATTAATTGCACTTTAATTTTTAATCGTCTTTGACTCCGACCTCTGTGATTGTTCATGACTGATTCGCGTTATCGTCGTCCTATTAAGTACGACACTATTTTTAGGGTAGATAACGTTTCTGGGAATTCTGAATCCCCCAGAAATTCTCAATAAGGAAAAATTATAAAAGTAAGTACCTATCTATATTTTTTTTCCAAAAAAAATTTGATTTCTGATAGGTAGGTAGAGATTAATTTTGGTCTAAACCCGCAGTCATTTTTAGAGTAGGTATCTCAGCACCACTTGCGCGCTCATGGTGTAATTTGGAAGCAACACAAGTTCAGCAGTAGACTCCGATTAACTCCGATAGGCTTAATTGATTAATCGAATGAAGAGCTGCTGAATTTATAGATTGCATTCATTTTCTGCCCGATGAGATGCTTTATCGATTCGTCCGTTTATTACTTAGCTTGATTTGGTTGTAACGATGAGATTATAAAAGAGGAAGCTTGCACAACCATTTCTATCGTCATTAAATCTTAGTACTTGAATAATCCATCTTCTGTGTGATTTAACTTCAACTATTTCTCCAAACGATCTCGAATGGATGAAACGAATTACTAGAAGTTTTATTAAACCGTTTCACATAAATTTAGAATGACAACAAGGCAGCGTTTAAAAGAATTCGAGAATCGATACTTTAATCAAGCTATTAATCTTTCTCTACGTACAAATTCCTTTTAATTTTATCGTCGACTAGCTGCGCCCCGCGGTTTCACCCGCGTAAATGTCGATCCCGTGGGAGTATCGGGATAAAAAGTAGCCTATGTCCTTTTCCGGGACTCAAGCTATCTCTATACCAAATTTCATCAAAATTGGTCCAGCCGTTTGAGCGTGAAGAAGTAACAAACATATAAACACACACACTCACAAACTTTCGCCTTTATAATATTAGTGTGATTCATCGTGATTATTATTATTACTAGCTGCCCGGCGCGACTTCGTTCGCGTGGTGTCCTACTCCTTCCCCTACCCTACTCCTGCCCTGCTCCTACCCTACTCCTACTGTACCCCTCTCCTACCATACTCCTACCCTACCCCTTCCCTACTCCTACCGTGCCCCTCTCCTACCTTACTCCTACCATACCCCTTCCGTATTCCTACCCTACTCCTACCTTACTCTGATACTCCTACTCTACTCCTACCCTACTCCTACCGTACCCTTACCCTACTCCTACCTCGACCATACTCCTACCGATCCCCTACCCTACTCCTACTCTACTCCTACCCTACCCCGACCCTACTCCTACCATACCCCTACCTTACTCCTCTACTCTACTCCTATCCTTACTCCGACTGTACCCCTACCCTACTCCTACCTTATCCCTACCCTACACGATCAATAGTTTTAAAATAAAAATAGTTTACATCCTCTACTCAGACCTACTGAATATACACACAAAATTTCATAAGAATCGGTCAAGCCGTTTCGGAGCAGTTTTGTTACCAACACTGTGACACGAGAATTTTATCGCTGCGCTCTGCGTGGAGCCACACCGGCATGTCGGCGTGTATTTTTTGTTTATTTTGACATTTTTAATTTCGTAATATCTTTTGAATGGAATGTCCGATTTCAATAATTCAAAAAGTAATCAACAGGTATTGATACAGTCTTGGATAAGAAACAACTTATTTGGATAAGAATTAATACCAAGGTATGGATAACATGGTCTGATTTTGATAGGAATTTCTATCAACTTTAAAAATGTAAAAAAGTAGTTATAGTGACATAACTACAATAGTTGGACATATATGGTCTCGCGAAGTTTTTTGTAGATATTGATATATTCTATAACATTGTAGAACATTTTTTTGTTCTATCATCAATACTTTCCGCAGCGCATGCGATGAAAGACATTTTATGGCAAATTTTTTTACACCTTGGGTTGGTTTTAGTAGAAATTTCTAAGGATCTCTAATTTTTTTCTAGTACTAAATATAGCCTATGTTACTCAGTGATAATGTAGCTATCTAACGGCAAAAGAATTTTTGAAATCGGTCCAGTAGTTTTTAAGTTTATTCGTTACATACAAAAATACAAATCTTTCCTCTTTATAATATTAGTATAGAAGTATAGATATAGATGGACCTATAATGAAAACCAGGTAAAGAATTATTGTAAAACACCTTTTTGTGCCTTTCTTGTATAATATTGGACGTATTGCAATCCATGCGCGGCAGCATACACATACATTCGATACAGTATAAGTAACCAGTCAAGTAAGCGCAGCGAGGAATAAGCAAGCAAGTACCACCACATACACAGTCATCGAAAGATAAGAGTAGGTGAACGGGCGTTGGCTTGACTTGTCTGTCTGGATGGCCGGCCAGTAAGCCCCGGCGCTTCGCACCGACAACACGGCGTACGCGCATCCCACGCGACTCTACATAAAAAATCTAGGCCGCTCTCATGTGATAGTTTACCATTTCTCCCGCTTATTATGGAAAAAGTGTGCGCAGTGGTCAGCCACTGTAATAATTTCTAATTTTTACTGTACTTTCCTTTTGAGGATTGCAACCGTTGCTGACATGATTGCAAAAATCTGAAGTGCCAAAAACTTAATTTACTACTTTATCTATGTGGGCTACGTGATAAGGTGTCAAGAAGTGTGTTACCGTTTTCAGTTGTTTGTTTTCAAGAATCGCCGTTAGGAGGCAGACGTTACTTTCAAGTGTTCGTTTTAAGTTAGTTTTGGTGAATGAGTCAGCTAACAGGCGTCGGAATTGTTAACTTTGTCAACGTGCTGCCCACGATTTCCGAAGGTAATATGAAATGTTCTGATTTGATTGTAGAAAGAAATATCTGCTTGTTATTTTAATAGCCCAACAGTTGACTGTACGTAATCGTTATGTATTGTCATCACATCAGTGTGATGAACTGATGAAGCACTGTGATTGTTATAACTCAATCATAATTCATAATCATAACACTCATTGTACTAGTTCTTTTGTTTAAAAACCTGTCTGCAGTCCGCACTACTGCGAGAATTGTAAAACAATCTCTTGGCGTAGCTATTTAGATGCACGTATACTTACGTAGCTCCCCTTCAGGTTGAGTTTGCTGCTGCACTTATGGTGATTCAAATACCCGATGCGTATTTATCTTATTACAAGTATTACGTGTCAAACCGTACTTACCATACGGATACCTACATACTGAACACAACCGTGTTCGTGTTTATTGTTTTATTTACGTAATATACTGTTCACGTTATATAAGTGTAGTAAATGTAGTATTGATAAACCATTATTCAGCTATTAATAAATATTATGATTTACCGTGAATATGTACGGCGCTATTATTAGGATAGAACTACAGACCGTTTATTATTATTGTAGAAACGGAGTTTTTGTGCGCGATTTCAACAATAATTTACAATGAGAACAAAAATGTATTATTTCTTGTTCCGTGAAGGCCAAGTTTTACAGCTCTTGCTTTTAAATCTAGATTTAAAGACATTCCCTGTTAGGCAATATTCGTTTTAAGTAATTTCGCATCTATTTGCAGCCAGTAAATTGTTTGGTTAGAAACAGAATTAATTATTTCGTAGTATTCTGTGAACGATGATACTGTTGGTTCAAATGTCCGTGAAAGTATACTTTCTTTTTTGCAAACAAAGTTCATTCATTACGGTGTTATCTGTCAAAAGGAGAATCCAAAACTGGTACACTTAAACGCTTTCTTGAATTGTGTATTGTCTGTATTGCGAGGAAAGGACTAGCCACTCTAAAACAATACCAAGCGACTGGAAAAGGATGGGGAGTGCGGATAACTCAAAAGTATATTTAAGTGTCTAGTTTCTTTGGAGCCAAACGAGCATTGTCCCTTTGCCCATATAAAATATGTAAAAGAACACGAGAGCATAAATAATTCATAATGTTTTCTCATGTCTAATGTTATTAACTTTATTCACGCCGATGCCAGTTTTGTCGCATGAAAGACGGTCCCAAAGATAGTCATAACCTGATGATGCTATGCGGAAATGATTAAAACTCGTTGTACGGCAGGAGTTGGTAGAGAGTGAGTCAGCGGCTAAAAAGCTCGCGGCCTTGGTGGCATCCGCCTTATCCGGCAGTTTGGAGCAGGCGTCGCAGGCGCAGGTGCGATCAGCCGGCGCCTCGGGTCGACGACCGTGAGGACGAGAACGATTAATTCCTTCTGCTTGTAATTCAATCAGGTGTTCTTATCACGCTCCTCCTGTAAAGGAGCCGAATTTTAAGTCTCGCAAATGAAATATACATAATAATCCTTAAAGTCGTTTTGAAGTAGAGTTGAAGTTACCTATTCTTTTCAGAACACGGGATTTTTCTTTCAATAATTTCTTTCTTTATTTAACGAGGAATTCTCAGATGAACTTTTAATGTTACTGCAATGCGCTTCCGACTAATATCGCAAAACGGTAAGTTTTCCATTACGCAGTGGTTACAAGAGTGTGAGGCGGCTGTAATCACCACTGTTTCTAAAGATTCTCGCATGCCGGTCCCAATGGCCGCTACCTTGCGCCGAGTTCCCGCCACGACTAGTTTTTGTCACTGCCATACCGACCGTTAATAAGAAGTTGCACAGTTGCATTCGACGCACATAATATGTTGTTGCAAGCTTTAGTAGTTTTTACCTCTTTCTAGATAATAATACCAACCTTATTAGTTATATTCCAGTCCATCTTCGGCAGTATTGTTCTCAGTTGCTTTGTTCCTACTTTAGTCCTGCCGAGACCGAGGGTCCTTGAAAACACTTCAATACTTAGGATAAGTTTTACCGCTCAAAAAGGAGTGCGGTACATAGACAGGCTATGGCTATTCATTCTCAATTTTATTATATTGTACCATAAACTCGACACATTTAACAAGTTACGTGTTGTTTAGCAAATCAAGGTTCCTCTAATAGCATTTCCTATCGGACAAAACGGTCGCGATGGCCAGAAATCGCATATGTAAATTAAAAACAAACCGTCCATTAAATAGCGCCGTTCACAGAATAATATCCTACGAATTGTACGTCGATATCATGCAAAAAGCGCATTCAATCGAAACGGCCTCTCCGAATAGGTACTAACGATCTTTGTTTTCAATGAAATGGCTTTGTTTTAGGTGTGGAATAAAATTGTTTTATTATGCATGAATTGGAACTGTGACCTAAACACGTTCTGAGCGTTAGATTTAAAAATGTTCGTTAAATTAGACCTTGGGAGGTCGGCCGAACAATCTGTAGTCATCTACGTTGTCAGTCAGGTATCTACAAACCTAGATAGGTTTGCATGGTTTGTTTGTCCATGACACGCGTTTATGTTACTCTAGGAAGTTGTTAGGAGCAATTATAGGTAATTTTCAAGACAGCAAAAACTACTTCGTTCGTGCTTCATCCGATGTGCAGTTAGTTTTACGTTACCACAACAATGATGTATCAGCTAAACGAATAAGAAAATAAATACTGAAGATATTTCTGTACGAGCTGTACAAATGTTTATTTGTAGCATGTTGGAATATTAACAATGTCTCCACAAGTGTGGAACATATTGTAACGACATAATAAGGACCCACTATTGAAATGTTCCTACAGCGAATGTCCCATTGCGTACGGAATAGTCCGACTCCGAATACAGACCCTACTATTTTGGACTCGTAAAACTTCGGTGTTATGTGGTATATGTAAAGTAGGGTCGATTCTTGGTTGTCTGCCTACGCTTGTTTTATTTCGTTTTCCGAGTTCAAGGAAAAACAAATAAAACTGAAATTTTCTATCCAGTTTTTGTGTTATTGCTCTGTTACGTGACTTTCGTTCATTACACAATATAAACGCAATTAATGCAACATTTAATAAATTATGTTAGATTTCTTTTTATTTAATCATATGAATTACACGGAGAAGGTCGACGGAAATGAGAAATATATCGAAATCACGCTAACGTACAAGAGTCAATTACAAATGAGTAATCCTCCTCGGATTTCTAAACGCTGTAATCCCATAATTCTGAAATCCATAGGGAGAGCGCAGAACGGTCGGTTGGGCACGCAGCCGCGTCGACTTGGCCACGCCTCGACGGGCCCGCCGGCATCCGACAATGATATGGAAACTATTGTACCACTTGCATTAATATACTTTATATCTGCTCCAGTCACGAAATCGGCTTGTTCGAATGCACGTTGCATTTGAGATAGCTCACGGACGGAGGCAGGTCGTAGATTGTGCTCTAAATCAACGCAATGTTTCTCGTCGTGATTTGTTAATAATGCTACGTATACTACACCGGCCTTATTGTATTCAGATAATGTAGTGTAGGTATATTTGCTATTGAGTTGTATCTATTTTGAATTATTATTTATATGCTATTCAATGTCTGGCATACATTTTATCTTTCACACTCAACGAAGTTTTAGCATTTTAGTCGTTATAGTCCGGGTCCCAATTTGAGACTTTGTATGGAGGTATGAAACCATCTGGCAGAAAGCATGAAACTTGGCATGTGTGTAGCTTATACATATGTGTTTCAATAAAAGAAGGGAAACAGGTCGAGCCCCCCCTGTTTCCCCCCTTTCCCCCCCCCTTTATGTCCCAATTTTCAGTTATTTTTATTTTTATTGAAAACGGGTAAAGATAGGAGAAAACCGTCAAGGTAACAAATAATCCTTATAAAATTATCTATATAACAGTCTTTGGATGTATGTTGATAGGACTTATAGTTTTCAAGATATGCTTACATTTCCTCCAATTTTGTGAGGAATTAGCGGCCTATCTAGCGATTTCAACCGCTGCTAACCGTTTTCCCGCGGGAATAAGACTTTGTTTCGGCATGTATTATATACAAACCTTCCTCTTGAATCCCTTCAGCTATCAACAAAAACCGCATCGAAATCCGTTGCGTAGTTTTGAAGATCTAAGCATACGTAGGAGCGCCACCGGACCACTGGGACACGGCAAGTGGATATAATTTTGAAAATTCTGTAAAAGAAGATCCCAAAGACTGCACTGCCTCATTTTTAGATGGCCCTGCAGTCGTTCAAATGATAAGACCAGGTACCAATATAACGTTCGAAGACTACCGCAATAGTTTTATAAATTATGTAAAGAACCAAAAAGGAAACAGAATTGATGTGATTTTTGACGTGTACAAGGAGGACAGCTTGAAGAATACTACCAGAGAAAAGAGAGGAGAAGGACTTCGACAAAGGGTCACAGCAGCAGGGAAGCTACCAAAAAACTGGCAAAAATTTCTTCGCTGTTCTGATAATAAAACTGAACTTTTTAATTTCCTATCTGACGGGCTCCAGCAAGTTCAATATAACAAAAAGACGATTTTATCAACAAAAGGCGAAAAAGTTCTATGTAATGATGGCACAGACGTAGCTTCCCTGTACTCGAAGCAAGAAGAAGCTGATTCCCGAATTCTCCTCCATATTTATCATGCTGTGCAGCACGGTCACACCAAGGTTTTGGTAAGAACTGTGGATACAGATGTAGTCGTCATTGCTGTTTCCCTGTTCAATGATCTAAAAAAAAATTAAATTGGAAGAATTTTGGATCTGTTTTGGGGTCGGAAAAGCTACACGTAACATCGCTATCCATGACCTGGCTAATTCACTCGGGCCAGAAGTTTGCAGTGGGATTCTATTTTTTCATGCGTTTACAGGCTGTGATACTGTATCGGGCTTTAGTGGAAAAGGAAAGAAGTCATTTTGGAATGCGTGGAAATCATTCCCCGAAGCCACAAAAACCTTCAAAGAATTATCACAGCCTGTAAATGCAATCGAAACCCGTCATTTGGATCTTTTGTCGAGGTATGTTATCTTCACATATGATAAGACATGTGAAGCAGAAGATCTTAATAAAGCAAGGAAGGCCTTATTTGTTAAGGGACGGGCCATGGATAGGTTACCACCCACATCAAGTGCTCTTTTAGAGCACACAAAAAGGGCGTCTTTGCAAGCCGGCTTCATCTGGGGTCAGAGTTTCATACCTAATCCAGAATAACCCAATTTCGAAGATTGGGGTTGGAGAAAAGAAAATGGTCTCTGGACTCCATTATGGAGCACAATGAAAGAAACAGCAGCCTCCCTAAAGGAATTGACCAAGTGTTCGTGCCGCACCTGCAGTAGGGGTCGGTGCCAATGCAGGAAGTCAGGGCTTCCTTGTACTGGCCTTTGCAAGTGCGGAGGAGATAATTGTGATTTTAATTGAATAAATATAATTTAATATCCTAGACTTGTTTTACTTAGTCACTCAAAACCTAGCACTAATACGTTCGTTATACCAATGCATTCGCAAAATATGATAAGATAACATTTAATGATAACATAATATATATAATATATTCATATAATACATACATAACACACAACGCCCGCCTCCCCCCTCCTATTCCCTCCTTCCACCTGAACTCTCCCACCCCATCCCCCATCCAATAACTCCGTGGGAGCTCGCTTATGGTGTCATCTTAATATTATAGTCATTCTTTCTTGCAATAATAAAATAAATGTAAGCATATCTTGAAAACTATAAATCCTATCAACATACTTCCAAAGACTGGTATATAGACAATTTTATAAGGATTATTTTTTGCCTTGACGGTTTTCTTCTATCTCTAGTCGTTTTAAATAAAAATCCGAAAAACTGAAAATTGGGGCATAAAAGGGGGGAGAAGGGGGGGAACCAGGGGGGCCTCGATCTGTTTCCCTTCTTTTCCTGAAGCACACATCTAAAAGCTACATATATACCAAATTTCATGCTTTCTGCCAGATGGTTTCGTACTTACCAAATAGGACCCGTACTATTAGGCGAATTCGTGTGCTCAAATAGCTTCATGACATTTTTAGGTTAAGCAAATGACTGTTACGATTCTAAATATAATATTATCATAATTTAAGATAACGTAGCATATTTTACGAGAGTTTGTCTTATCTTAGTGGTAGTAAAGTAAATCTGTGTAATGTTTTAATAGAAAATCAGCCTTAGTAACAGTTAATGAGCCTCGCCTATCATAATGACATAGCTCGCGTGATAATTAATGATCTTTACTAACAACAGTTAATGCACGTTGTTTCGCTTTCTTGGTTTTCGTGTGTTAATCTCACCCGCCTTTATTTCTTTATTTTTTTTCTTCGTTTCAAATGCGCAATATATCATCCAAATCCTTACAATCGCGTCTCAGACAGACTTCTTTTTTTAAGAATTTATTCTTTCCGTAAATGATTATGACGATATTTCATTTGGCATTCTTGACTGTTCTTTAAACCTGTCTGAATATAATTGGATTTAAAAAGATTTTACAAGCGTTGGTATTTATGGAATTCCGAGCATTATTTTATATGCAAGCGCGTGAGTCTTGCCTTTTATTATTCAAGATGAGAAAAGAGTTACTTTTCGATTTCACCGTGACTTTCCACGCCGATCTGAAAACTAATGAAAAACTTAATGTATTTAATGGGATCCTGCCGTTTTGCCGAAAAGATTTTGCCAAATTTTCATTACCCAAACAAATTTTAGCAACCTTTTTTTATACCAATGTAATATTTGGAATAATTTTAGTACGCACATTTTCATTTGGTCAAATGTTTACTCGGCAGAATATTACTTGGGATAATGTCATTAAGGCATTTGGTCTTTAATCAAATGATTTATTACAGCAAACAATCTTTACACAATGAACATTTAGTAAAATTTTCGCTGTGAAAAAAAAATACAAAAATAATTTTTTTTGGGAATTATATAATTAAAAATGGGGAATTATAAAACGAGCGAATAAAAAAAACTTAGCGACTGACTCCGTCGACATAGGATGCAAGAGCGAGCGAAGGGCACCCCGAGGTTAGGTTTGGTTAGGTTACTTTAAACCCTTTACACAGAAATAGGGGCCCCGCGAAGCGGGGCTCCGTCGACATAGGATGCAAGAGCGAGCGAAGGGCACCCCGAGGTTAGGTTTGGTTAGGTTACTTTAAACCCTTTACACAGAAATAGGGGCCCCGCGAAGCGGGGCTCCGTCGACATAGGATGCAAGAGCGAGGGAAAGGCACCCCGAGGTTAGGTTTGAAAAATATGTTATACCAACTGAAATATTTGACTAGATAAAAAATGGTAAAAGTACTAGTTGGTGAACAAGTTATTGTTCAAACGTTCACTTGCCAAACATAGGTTTTCGTAACAATTATTTGTAAAGAGATTTTTTGGTAAGTAATAATTTGGCAAATGAAATTATGCGAAAATTTGTTTGGAAAGTGATAATTTGGCAATTTCTTTTCGGTAAAACAAGGGAGACCCGTATTTAATGCATGAGATCAATTATTGAGTCTAGCAAGCTGATGGGAATTAAGGCTCGTACACACAGGCGCGACTTGTAGCGCGACGTGTCGCGTGGCGATTCTGCGATACTATTGCGACGCAACACCTTTCACACCAGCGCGACGCGAATCGCGGCCGCGACAGCGATTCGCCGCGAAATCGCCGCGACGCCATACAAAATGGACATTTAGTATGGTGTCGCGGCGAATTCGCGGCGAATCGCTGCCGCGGCCGCGACGCGACATGGAGAGTGTATAAATACCAGAGCAATCCAAGCTGAGCTCAGTACTAGACGATCTTCGTCAGAGGACGAAGGCAGGTCTGTGCGTGTTTGCCCAGCGGGGGTAGGTTAGGTTGGGTTATGTCGGCCGACATAACCCAACCTAACCTAAGTAGGTACCTAAGCTTGACACACAAGCACAGAATATAATATAATAGTGCTAGACGGACGCTTGTGTCACAAGCACGAACGAAGACACTGGTGAATTCGGACGTACCTACTTTTACGAAGTATTTATTTACTAACCAAGATTTTTTAATTACTTAGGTATTGTCTACATTTCTTCTTTTACTTTTCCTTTCGCAGGTCTGCTGGAAGAAATTTCTTAAGAAATAAGCAGTACCTTTGTACTCAAATTGTAATTATGACATATCCTTATGTATTTCACTGTGTGTACATAAATAATAAAATAAATAAATAAAAATAATTTTTAAGATTTATTTTTACGGACTTTTTGGTTTCAGATTTATGTGATTTCGGAAAAATAACTTTAATTTATACTTAGTAGGTAATGCGTACTTTCGGATGCAACACATTTGTGTGGCCTTTATGAGAAGGTAGGTACTTACTTATCATCTTAATTTACACATTCGTAAAGTTGAAAACAACATAGGAGTACTTAAATTGGAACTAACTTAAGTAGGTACCTACTTACTTCTAGAGTCTGTCTAATGAAAGCTGAAAGTGATTTTTTCATGTTTTCAGAAATTGACAACACTGCTGCAAATGTCATTGTTGTTGTTCTTATAACCTCTTACGAAAACAATTTGTGTTTATTTTGTCGTATTTCAAGTAAAACGATGCCTAAAACTTTAAGAAGCAGTGCGAGAAAGTTGCTATACACTATGATAAATAATTACAACCGAGTGAAAAGCGAACGCGAGGCTGCGTTTCAAGAAAAAGTACAATTGTTTACAATAATTTCGGAAATAACGGGTAAGCTATTGAATTGGTTTTGATACTATGTAAACAGGATTTATATTTATTAGACCTGGTCTATCAATATAACAGTTTTAAATGTGGAATCATAATTGAATAAAGCGATGAGAAATCGAGTGGCATCAATAAAATGATTGTAACATTCATCATGTTGTGTCTTTTGCAGACAAATGCATTAATGATCCGAAGAAGCTTTACGCAATCCGTACATCAATTGATAAATAATAATAATAATAATTTTATGAAATGACTGCAAGAAAAGCTGATACCAAATTTACCACAAAATAGTGTGGTAATAATGGATAATGCTAGTTACCACGTCAAGCAAATCAACAAACCACCCTCGATTCAATGCCGAAAAATTGAAATTCAAAACTGGTTGGCAATTAATAGAATTCCATATGAAGACTGTTACTCAAAGGCTGAGCTCCTTTGCCTGGTAAATGAGAACAAACCTACACCCCAGTATGAAGCAGAAGAACTTCTTAAACAACATGGCCATGAAGTTTTAAAACTACCTCCCTATCATTGTGATCTGGACCCGATTGAGATGATATGGAGTTTAGCTAAATGCAGGATCGCCAGCAAAAATATAGGCGTACCAGCTAAAGAAATGGAAAAACTAATTACTGAATCATTTTCTAGTATTTCTCCAAATGAGTGGAAAAATGTACAGACCATGTTGTTCGTGTTGAAAATGAGTATAAAAAAAAGACAGAATACTAGAGAATGAATTTATAGAGCCGTTTATTATTAACGTAAGCGATGACAGTGATAGTGACGATTCCTTTGGTGACGTTGAATTCCTCGAATCAGACTTCGACTATGACTCGTAACTTTTTGTATAAGTATTGTTCTATATTAAACATATTTGTATAAAAATCTGTGTTATTAATGTTATTATTTTTGTAATCCAGTTTCCTAGGTTTTCTGCTATTGAAATCTTTAAAGAAGAAAACATAGTACCTATTAATGCATAGAATTAGGATACCAATTTTTTTTTATTATTTCATAGTACCTAATCAAATATTTTAAAACATATGACCTTTATAACATAAATTATTGTGTAATATTAATTTCTATGTGACTTACAACTAAAAGATCATAAACACAATTTTTTGCTTTACGCTTTCCTATTATTTTGTAATAAAAAAAATATTCCGTACTTATAAAAATCTTCAAGTATCAAATACGTTTTTTCCTAGTTGATCCGGGGATACACGACCTAATTTTTTCAAATTTGCCGCCCTTTTTCACTCTCAGCTTTCAATAGACAGACTCTAATTGCCTACTTATCAAACCAATTCGGTAGGTATCTACGTGAATTCATCTCTAGTAAAATTATGCTCAATACCTATGTTTAAGCATAACTGGCGAAATGTGGGTGTACCTACTAACCCTTTGGGGATTACAGGCGTGATGTTATGTATGTGTGTATGTTTAAGAAATAATCAATTATAACTTATTATGTCGTAATGAATGAGTGATCTAATTATAAAAACAGTAGTGTTATACCTACTAACAGACTGCGTCGTTGGTGTAGTGGTCGCAAGTGCAACTGCTCGTGAGGTCCTGTGGAAGCTGCAATGTTGTTCGTTGTAGCTAAATGTAACAGAGCCGTTCGAATTCAGACGTTGACCTCGAACTGACTCATGCACAGCCGCAGAGCTGATATCACGCACTCGACTCCTAGCGGAGCCTACCCAAGTGCTCTCTTACGATGAATCGGGCGCCCGCTCTCAACAGACCTAGACCGCGTCCGCTAAAAGTAGGTACGACGAACGCAGATCGTTGCAACTTGCGTCGCCCGCCCATTTAGAGTTAAGTAGATATTATTAGTGATAATAATTTGTTAAGTAATTTGTTTGTTACCTAATAAAAAAAATAAGTAACAAACAATATTTGCATTGAACAATTTCAGATGTCGCTGACTGTAATATTGAAGCACCAACTAAATGATTGAACAACTAAACTTCCTGCAGCCTCGAATGTTTGACAAAGTATTTCTTTGTAATCATTGAAACCTGCCAAAAGCATTATATTCTATAAAATAATGCAAAAGAAAAGGCGCTGTATTCGCTGTTTCAAAGAGAAGCCACCATGCCGAACCACGTACGCGCCCGTAACACGCATTTGAATTAATTTTATTAAGGTGAATGGGTAGTTGTAGCCCGCGAAATTCAATTTTTCTTACGTTTTTTGCAATTTTCAGGTCAGTGTCAGGTTGTATCTTGATGAAAATTTGATTCGCGACTATAACAGGTACGTATTTACAGAATTATAATCATCAGAATCATTAATACATCTGTTTAAGTTAGATTTCTACCACCAACACTTTTCCATACGAGATTTGTTCTTAGCGGTAGAAATCTAACTTAGAAAGATGTATTAATGATTCTAATTATTATAATTCTGTAAATACGTACCTGTTATTGTCGCGAATCATATTTTGATCAAGATACAACCTGACACTGACCTGAAAATTGCAAAAAACGTAAGAAAAATTGAATTTCGCGGGCTACAACTACCCATTCGCCTTAAGTTTTTAAGCATTAATTTTCATAAAATACAGGCATTTAAACAAAAAGTATTGAATTTAACATAAATAAACACGTCTTTGAATAAAATTATTTACTGTAGGTAATCTGAATTATCTCAAGAGATTGCCTAAATCAGTGCCATCTAGCGAATTATAGTGGAACCACTACTGAATTAGATCATGTAGGCTGTGATGTAGGGCTGTAAATCGCTCGATTCAATTAGATATTGTGGTGGGCAGTAAATTGTTTGATGCATCAATTAAGTGGAAAAGGATAGTTCAATCAAATTATAACATAAAACATTCATTTTAATTTATTTGCAACGCCAGCACATCAAGCTACCCGAAACTGTCAAATTTTCCCAATAAACCTTGAACCTTAGATTGTAGCGATAAAGTTGAAAATATATTAAAGAAATTTAACAGATTTTAGGTGCTTGATGGAGAGGCCTATGTCCAGCAGTGGACTGCGATAGGCTGAGTTGATTGATTGATTGATTGAGGTGCTTGATGTGCTGGCTACATAAATAAAGCTAGAATAAACATAGGATGCCAAAATAACTAACACCATGTATTCAGTACATGATTCCGAACCATCCTGCGTTGAAATTGTTCGTAGGTTAATATGACACGCTGACATATTTTATGGCAAATAATTTAATTTAATGTTCTGTGTCTCGTAATGTTAATTACTTTACATAATTATCTACTATTGTATACGATCAAGTATTTTTTAACTGAAGCTGAACAGACAGCTGTGCTGCTGGGGAGTTTGTTGCGCCACTTCTTCCCAGCGAAAGCAATAGGAAGTTTTTATTTTAATTTCATTATCTTTGCTGTATTAGGGCGGGTTGTTTCGTGACCAAAAAATATCATATACCCTCCGTACTCGGGTAAAAAAAAAGCGTTGTTTCACAAAATTATGGCCTTTACTTACCTACCTACGTCAATAATAACGATTTTATAACGGTTTCGATTTTCCGATTACGTACCTAAAAGAGCTAAACATGAACGTTGAATTGTTAATTTCTTTAGTGCAGGCGAGGCCTGTACATTATGATGTGAGGTGTGCTTCCTACAAAGATAACAGAGCAAAAGACAGGCTATGGAGGCAAATTGCAACGGAACTACAATCAACAAGTAAGTACCTACTTACATCTTTAGATTACCTACCATGATCAAAATCTGAAATCGGTACCGTAGGTAGGTAATCGTAGGTTAGGTAGGTATACATAGCCGTAAAGGGGCTCGTGGCTAAGTAATAACAGCGGTACGGGTCGATCTTCAAGGTTAAGCAACGTTTACCGAGGTCGGTCCGTGGATGGGTGACCATCCTTATCATACCGAGACACCTCTGCTCAGAAAGTGGTCTCGGCTGTCATTCGTAGATCTTTGACAGTCGTTACAGGTAGTCTGAAGCTCGAAAGTCTGAGTCTTGACGTGAAATTGATTTGACCGCGCCGCGCGCGCGCCGCCGATGCCATTAGTGAGTCATTCAAATATAACTCTTATCTTATTGCAATAAGGTATAAATTAGAATGATTGATATTTGCAAGGACTTTTTCAGTTTGTAATGGTTGGTTGGTTGGTGGTTTAGTTTCAAAATTTCATCAAACATTCTAATCTATACCGTAAAACAATGAGAGACACATTGCAATAGTTATTATTTTGCTTATGATTCTATTTTATTTTGTATTCCAAAGTTAAAACTTTAAATAAAACTAAGCCTACGTCGGCACGGACGTAAAAACCCGCAGCGGAAAAAAAATTGATGATACGAATCGATATGTAGGTACTTACACCTACATATCGATTCGTATCATCAATTTTTTTTTATCGATATGATCCATATTTATTCGAAAATCCTTGAATCCATGAAATAAAAACACTGATGCATGAAATAGTTGTATAATAATAAGAAAATTATATGTGCAGGGTGCACATTTGTTTGCTGGGGTTGGTGGGGAACAAAAGGCTTCTTGATTCTTGGTAGTTCTTCTTTATTTTCTTCTTTCAGTTTCTTCTATGGCTGCTGCTCGCCGACTGTGTCGAACCCGTTTTTTTTTATTTTAAAAATTTCATCTCGCAGTTCAACCTTTGAGGTTGTCGTCTGCTTAACCGGGCTTGAGTGTCGAACCCGAAAACCGAGCCTTCTTTTATACGATTTTTGCTAAGAAAATGTAGGCCCTTTGATTGGTCAACCAACCATGGTACGAGAATTTTGACCAATAAGAACAGTCGATTTTGGCACAGTAGGCTTAAGTACAACGAAACTTTACCGTAATGCGAGCCGCGTGACATTATTTGCGTTTTTCACTATGTTTTTAAATGGTAACATATTATAAATTATATGTTTTTGAAATCTACGAGTTATAATCTATACGAGAAAAATATAACATATAGGAAAACATGACATAAAATTATCAGTCATCATAAATTTAACTTCCTACTTCTAAGTACTATGAGAGTAAAACAAACTATCAATACTATCGATTATTAAACAAGGTCAAATTAACTTTAATACTATAAATCCTATAAGAAACATGTAATATTCTGATAAGAAACTTAACTAAGAATATAAGACTACAAACCTTATATACTAACTATCACTAACACTATGTACTGTCCTTATCAGTTCACTGTTCACTTTTAAATCACAGATATTTACACGATTGTTTAACTAGTCACTTTATTTAGTTGTCCCGCACATTATACGTAACTACAATAAAAATATAAGTAACAACATTAATAGTAATAATGATTTGTAATAATTATGTCAGCCGACCGGAGAATCGAACCTGGGACCCCACGCTCAGCAATGCGTGTTTGCTACTTAGGTTAGTGGGTTATGTCGGCCGACATAACCCAACCTAACCTACCCCCGCTGGGCAAACACGCACAGACCTGCCTTCGTCCTCTGACGAAGATCGTCTAGTACTGAGCTCAGCTTGGATTGCTCTGGCATTTATACCCTCTCCGTGTCGCGTCGCGGCCGCGGCAGCGATTCGCCGCGAATTCGCCGCGACACCATACTAAATGTTCATTTTGTATGGCGTCGCGGCGATTTCGCGGCGAATCGCGGGCGAATCGCGGCCGCGGCTGCGATTCGCCGCGACGCCATACAAATTTCCTCTTGGTGTCGCGCTGCTCGACGCGCCGCGACCGTGTAGCGGCGCGACAAGTCGCTCCTGTGTGAAGTGTCGCGCGCGTTTCCATAGGAATTGTTCTACGGATATATATCGCAGAATCGCGTCGCACTGTCGCGTCGCGCCTGTGTGTACGAGCCTTTATGAAAGTGGATGGCGCTCAAGAGGTGACTCAGAATGAAGATATACTAAGTTCTATTGTGTCTACTTGGCAAGCAGGTGTAAATAATTGTTATTGAACACTGAGTGTTTGAGGTCATTTAGTTTATTAGCATTGAGAACCATAACCGATTTTGCGATATATCATCGGTTTTTGATTTCCTTGAAAGGAATCGTATGGTTTTGACAAAACTTAACATTATTTCTTGCAGCAACTGAGCTGCATCTTAGTCTTATTTCTACGTCAGGTAAACTAGATATTTCCAGTGCAAACCTACTAACAACTGCTACTTATTGTTATATTTCAAACCTGCCGTCGGTAAGTTATAGCTTAACTTCCGCTATAACACAGAGAGACATCTCTCTGTGTTATAGCGGAAGAACCACAGATGTTTATATGATCTGTGGCTGTAACGGTAGTGATACGTGTGCGTAACTGCGATTCACGAGGCTCAACGTCGTTTTCCACGTGAAATGACTTACGAGCTCATTCGGTGCGAACTTCAACAACAATCGGTACCAGAGTACGAGTGGCACAACGGGTTCAATCCGCATTTACATTACAATTGTTTGCATTGTGTGCAGGGTCACAGGTTCGAGGTCGCGGTTCGTGCACTCGCGCCTCAATGGGCTCCTTTGTAAGATAAAGTTGCAGCATCTAGATCTCGCTCAGCTTAGCATACGAATACATTCGTCTTCTTCATTTTGCGCAACTGGATTTGTACGATATGACAAGATGTGCAGATTGGCCTGAATTTAAAATGCGAACGTGGGGTCGCAATCTGTAATTTCCTACTTTCTTGTTATTCATGTTTGTGTCACTATTATCATATCTTTATACAACTTGTTGTTACTAGTGTTGATAAAGTCCGTAATTCCGTATTCGTGAAATTATCCGGTCGGTCGTTGACCATGTAAACGCTCCGATACGTGTGCGAGCATTGGCATTTCCTTTAAGCAATTCTTATCAGGTACCGATTGTGGTGCGCTAGCCGATTTAAATTTAATGAAAGGTTGAGAACCCCAAACACCTGCAACTCAATCAGAAATTAAAATGGAAGCGAATTAATATTCTTCGGGCGTATTTGACGTAACGTTCGGCGTCTGATTCCGAGTTGAATTGCGTTTTTTCTTCATCTTCTATTATAGTTATGGTCTTCCCAAGAATGGGTCGTTTCGTTTTATCGTCCAACCATTGTACGGTCGTCTCCTTGCCCCTAATGGACGGTATATAGAATTATGTATGACAGTTGGTTCTATGTTGTTATTATTGACTCTTCCCTATTGTTTGTCGGTAAAAAACAGAATTTTCAATTACTTGAAATGTCGTAACAGATACACTGAGCAAATAATAAATTAAGTCCCTGTAAATGAGTTCTCTGGGTTTTCAGACCTTGATAATATACCGTGTTTGTTAACGACTGTTTGTTTTTATTAACTCTAAATGTAATATTTCGTTCGTAGTATTCGTCATTGCTGAAACGACTGTTTGTTTTTATTAACTCTAAATGTAATATTTCGTTCGTAGTATTCGTCATTGCTGAAACAATGCTATCTTTATCTTCTTGATGGTAATGCGAAATCACATAAATAATAAAGTTTTTCTCACACAATTTTGGCTGAAATAATATACAACTGCGCAAGGTCTTTTAGCAGTCTTTTTATTTTATTTTTACAGTTTATTTACGCAACTTAAAATAAAAATACAAATACTTTTCGAACAATTCTGAAAATGTGTTCATTCAATGGAGCTAATTGTTCAACTTTTTATGAATCACAGTACCAGATCAACCACATTTTTAAAAGCAGTGCTCGTATTGTTTTTATTTGAATTGTAGATTTATACGCACGTAAACTAGTCTGTGTATCAATGACTAATGTTTGAAGAAGTATAAACAGAATCGAGCAATGATTGAATCAGTATTACGTTATTTGGGATACCGATTGCGTGAATCATCAGTTTTGGAATGAATATGTGCCTCCTTCAAGACCTGGATTTGACCCACGCAATGAAACCAATTTGACACATCATCATTTTTTAGTACATTCATCATTTGTTACTTCCTCTAACATACTTTATTTTCCTGCGAATGATGCATGCGGTCATCAGCCTTGTTTATCTAGTGAACACTTTTGTTAACAACTTTTGAAGAGAATTTTGGTAAGAGGTGTATGTCAAATTGCAAAATGCACTGTGATTTTGAAGGGATAAATAAATAGACCACGTAAAGTTCCAAAATTTCTACTTTTGAGAGCTTTCACTAATTCTCAGTATTTTTATTGTCTTGTAAAACTCATTTCTAAAGAAAAATTAGTAAGTACATAATGTCTTTTGTCAATGAACTTTTAGGAAATCCAATACACCGGTGCTGTTGCTAATTTTTCAAATCCGACTAGTACCTAGTTGCAGAAATTAGCGCATTTAAACATACGAAAAAACGAACTCTTCAGCTTTATTATTAATATACAGGTTAAAATCGTAATGGCGTGTTGTTATTTAAGTAAAACTTTTTAGGTCAAACGGTGGTTTGTGAAAATACTGTTGGATTAGGGATGTTTGTCCTCACAAAACGAGGAAAACATTTTGTAATTTTACGTATTTGTGCTGCATCAGGAAAAAGCAATAAAGAAATTATATAATTCCGACTGACTGCGAGATCAGCGCTATTCCATAAAGCTACAAAATAAACTTCAGTTATAGTATTAGGTTTTCTGTTCTTATTTATGTGCTTGTTACTGGATTCGTATTGTTGGCTTCAGTTCAAACGCTCTTTCAGTTGCTGGCATTACTGGCGCTAGCTCTATCACAATATCTTACTATTCATCTACAACTATAAGGATATCGTAAATAAGCTTTGTTTGTACATTTTTCCTTGTATCTGAAAATCAGCAAAGATCAGCATTTCTATCAAATGGCAGTGAAAGTTGGAAATAAACTTACGACCAAATTAGTATTATGTCATCGATAAAAAGGGACTGATTTTATTTTTAACACGCGCATAGAGCCATAAAAGTTTATTTTTATATTCTGCTGAATTCCAAACCCCGCGAGCAAATCAGAGGGCTGAAGATATTTTTGAGGTCGGTAATTTATGACCAAGATTAAAATAACCTCATTTATTTGTTACATAATATTCTTATCCAGGGCTTGCAACACATTTAACAATTAATAATTTTGAATGTTTTTGAGCAAATCCGAATGCTGAAGACATTTTTGACGTAGGTATTATAGCCAAGAGATTAAAATAACCTCATTTATTTGTTACATATTCTTATTCAAGGCCTGCGACACATTTAACAATTAATATTTTTTCGTACAAATGTTTCCTGATTGATGACGTGCTGTCTTGGTCAACTCGATAATTACTACAAAGAGAAATACTCATTATGTGAGAATACGTATCAACGTAGTTGATTGATCGAGTTCGCTTGTCCGTGTCGCAACGTCATTAAACATTTCGATATAACGACGTGCATGCACGTCTTCGTAATGCAGGAAATTCTTTGTTATAATGGATTGCTTTGGCACCTATTTTTAGCTTTTATTTACACAGCTCAATCATTGTTGTTATGAAACACTTGCTCGATGTTATTAGTCTTCAGTTTTTCTTCTTAGTTACTTAGGACAGTATGCAGGCGGTTTGGTAAGTTTATGTTAGGTGTACAGCCGTGTGCAGTAGGCGGAATGGCACGCGGCGTGCGCGGGCGCAGCGCGGTCCGCGACGCTCACGGCAAGGTCGACGAACGACTTTCGCACGTTGGCCACGATAACCCGCTGCGTTTTGTCACACTCGCTGGCTTCAGTTTACTTAGTCAAGCTCTATTGCTGCATACCACCCGTGGAAATGTCGTAAAACTGCGCTAGTTTGTCTAAAAATGATGAGAACGGATGGATTTCAAAGCTTTTGTCATGAATTATTTGTAAATATGATTGAATACCGTACCGCGAGGGCAGGTTCGAAGTGACTCGGGAAAGAGTTCCTGGAAGGATTTGGGGGAGGCCTTTGCCCAGCAGTCGGGCAGTATAGGCTTAAAAAAAACTAAAACAAAATGATTGATTAAAAAAGCAAAATGTTTATATATCAAGATAAATCACATTTACAATATAGTTGATCACATAAAACAGTATACAGCAGATGCTACTCAGAATGATAGGCACTATGCCTATCATTCTGAGTAGCATCTGCTAAAGAGACAAAGACGGGAGGCAACAGCTGCTTAATCTTCCTGAACTCGATAGAACTGGAGGGAAATAGGTCACTACGGAAATTGCAGACGATGGGATAACGATTCGACGTCAGTTGAGCATAATAATAATGAAATCCAATACTTTCTACGTGGTTTACCGTTAACTTCATTAAAATACCACCTTTGGTATCGCTTAGTAACTTTGAATCTCTGTGTACAAATGTTCAAAATTTGAATCATAGATATCAATACATAGTAATGATAAGGTTCTCAGTATCGATGCTATAAGCCTGCAAAACATTCGGTGTTATCATCAGTTAAATTGAATATGAATCAATGTGTTTGTTTATCGGACATCCGATGATTACATATTTGTCAACGTTACGATATTGTCTATGTATGTACGTTTATTTTGTGTTGTAATTCTTGTAACAGCATGTTGTTTATTTCACGGTCTACTCGTAGGCGTAGGCCCACGCGCTTGTCTTCAATTCTCTTCACAATCTTCTTGTTTCGTCGCCGTCACAAGTCCTTGGTTCATATCAAAACGTCTTAAGTATTGAACGTGTTTTTTCAGAGATTTGTGCAAGACCGAAATCAAAATATTTTAGCACATTTGATGTCATCTGTTGTTTTTTGTAACGTGACAGAGTGCACGTAAGCAATTCCTGCGAATTCATTGAAATAATATGATAATTTTAATCAGGGTATGACATATTTTTACGCCGTATTCGTGTGCTACATTAGCGTTCATATAAATCACGCAGTATTCACGGAAATAATGTTTATCTGCAGGGTCTATTCTGATATTTGTCGCATAGTAATACGGGCGTGGACGACAGGGCGTGGGCGTCGGGAATGAGTTCATTGGACAGTCCCGGCATGCGGAACTGTTATTAGTTCATTTCGTCTATTTACTGATTTCTATAACACTTACGTCGAAATTAATACGTAATATTTAAAATTATGCCAACATACGAAACGTAACTACTTTAAATTAGAATGAATCACTCTAAATTCCCTTTGCAAAAATACTTTAAGACATATTGTCATGTCAAGGAACCGTCCCCCTTTCTAAGAAACAAGTTTTATAGTCCGGAACAAACTTTACGACTGTCCTATGTAAACACAGCTTACCATCCTATATACTTCCTTACTTTCAACATAATTTCACCCGTGCGGTTGCATTGACTTAAGTAGATTGAGTGTTTGAGGGGCTTGTGGCTAAGTAATAACAGCCGCACGGGTCGATCGATCAGGTTAAGCTACGCTTGCCGCGGTTGGTCCGTGGATGGGAGACCATCTTTACATACCAAGACCCTCCGTGCCTCGGAAAGCACGTTGAGCCGTTGGTTCCGGCTGCCATTCGTAGATCGTTGATAGTCGTTACGGGTCGTCAGAAGCCCGAAAGTCGACCAGTCTTACCAATACCCAGTAACTGGGTTGTGGAGGTCAGATAGGCAGTCGCTCCATGTAAAATGTAGAGAAGGCTAGGCAGATGATAATGAGTGTTCCTAAGACGGCGGTAACAAAACCATCAATGGAGCGCACCTATTTAACCGTGTCGTATTTCGACACGTTTGCTGTGCAGCTGCCAGCGAGCAGTGTATCGGATCCCGGCCCAATTCCTCTCTCAGTGCCCAGGATGTTGCGGCAAAATGAAGAGTACTTACACTGCGGTTGATTTATGAATCGTTAATCCGTTCATAAACGACTTTCACTGAAACGTATGTGAGCTTTTAACATCGTTTATAATGGATAATAGTCTTCAATTGGCAGGTAGAATGTTTTGTTAAGTGAAATACGATATGAGCGCAGATTATCATTAAATGCACTCACACGCATGAATAATGAGCTTGTTTATCGTCCTGTTAATACCGGGCTCTATCAGAATATCAATATTCACATTTGAGAGACCTTATCCGTGTGTACTGCACTGTAATAAAGTATCCAAAGCAGCATTTCTCAAGCCCTTACGTAATTCATTTGCGATTACCGATCGATTAGCTAGGTATGGAAATTATCGATACAGTTAACGATTGCATGTGCTCAGCAGGCATGTCTGCGTGATGTAACACTGGATATTGGTAATGTTTGTGTAGCCCACGCTGTACATATTGTTCCCAACGCTTTCCAGATTAGATAGCGTTGACATCGTGGCTGTTTGCCCATGGTGGTCATGTTTGAGCAGCCTGAAGCGTAGGGCTGTTGACTGACGCCGGACGAATTTAACCCCATTCGTCATGCAATACTGAACCTTATCGTTCGATAACACGATCATAAATCAACACGCCGTAATAATCTCGTAGCACAACCAACCCGAACATTGTTTGTCGTGTTTGGTCCGACAGGTAAAACTTATTGTCCCACGTGTGCAAACATTGCTATAAATAAATTCGTTTCCAGCACCCTCGAGGTATAATCTAACAGGCGATTCGTTGTCCCTAGAGGAGTAATATTGCTGTGATTTATAAGCACTATTAAATCCGTTTTCACCGTGAAGATAGTAAGAAGCTTGTCCAATAAATTGGAAATCCAAGTGGATCTATAAAATTTTCCATTTACCAAGTTCATAAAATCTGTCTTTATCATTGATGTGAGATGAGAGTAGATGTTATATACAGCAGTAATTCACCTTTCTAGGTCAGTGCAGTAAGACCTGCTCGCTTCGTCTCTCATAGAGCTTGATGACTGCGGACTGCGGTCTGGACTTACACTGGGCCCTGAGCCAACACACTGATGGAAACCAGACAGAATTCTTGAGAGTAAAGTTTACGATTCAATTTTACGCATTGCGCTCGTTTCTCAGGAAATTTTATTTCAAAACGCTAACCTTGCATCATAGGTAAGTACAGTCGAGTTCATTAATATATTGGCAGTGACAATGTTTCAAAATATTGTAAGCATTAAAATGATCATATAGTTCTATACAAACTTAGACATCAATAAAATGTTTTCATATAAACTGTTCATAAGTATGTTACGGTAGTGCAGTCAAAAATATCTGACTACTCTTCGGAACATAAATATCTAAATACTCTAGTGTTCAATATATTTGTTGCAACCTAGGATTCATAAATATCTATACAGCTTTGAATATTCAACTAAATGGCCTTTACCATAAAATTTATTTTTGCTTGCCGGAGCAGAAGTTCGAGTAATAATGCAATATTGCCGTTGAAGGATGTCATAACTGACAACTTCAAGTTGATTTTGTTTCAAGATCTTTTTCATAGAAAAATAATTGCATAGATATTTGTGAACCTAACTTTGCGCTAAATAATATGAACAAGGGATTGCGCACAATTTTTAGTCTTTATCTGCAGTAATATTATTGATTTAATGTAGTCACATATTTATGATGTCACAGATTGTTTACAATTTATTGTACGGCGAAGCTGTTTAGAGTTTTATGAAACTTACCATTGCCTATATATTTTTGATTCATGAACATGCTCAGATATTAAAGAACTCGACTGTACCTAACATCCATATAAATAAATAATGGTCGTTGAACATTGACATTTATGGATTTTGATTTCCAAATGCCAAATTATATGTTATTGATATTGCATTGCTTCGAGTCACCCGAATTTGCGGTAAATTAAATGGAAGTAAAGTTTTTGTTGACAATGTTGACGAGGCGTGGCGGCAGCGTGGCGTCGACGATGCGGCGCCCGGCATTCTTGGCACACCTTCAATGAGCATGCGCCCCATCATTACAAAGAAAATGTCGCCGACTACGTCAAAGTTGGAAAAGTTCACCGCTTTACGACATCAATAGTGTAATTCCGTAGTAGTTGTCGTGAAATTGTGTACGATAACATCCCGACATAATCGTACACAGGAGCATTGAACGCGTAACGCACACACTCTCGCTATTTTGTTTGCTTACGCGTCTCATCGATAATACGTGCACTTTTGAACAGTTGCAACTAAAGTTCGTCGATACTGTAAGTATGACATACAAGTTGCCATATAAAAAGTGATATCTACGAATTTAAGATATAAAAGTGTATCGTGTGAAACCTAGCTTTACAAAATACCTTTAGGTATATGGATTTTACAATAAATCGATCTCTTTATGGCTATAACTTTTACCAATATCTATGAATCATAAAGCGAAGTAGGTAATTCAATTAGGCAATTCTTTTCTTTCGACTGATTTATGGGACATGTCTCGTAATAGTCGTAATTCATTTGGTAAATGTAGTGTCTCGTTCATTAGGTAGACATATTATTGTATTATGCGATTGATTATTATCTCTGAACCTTGGGGTATGATTGAGTGAGTGCGATCGCATTGATTATTCTATCACAAGTTAGTGCATTCAATATGTTTTCAAGGTGCCTTGTTGCGTCAATTCGATTATGACGTGAAAACTACCCGTGAGGTGATAAAATGTTCATTGCGTTGCAATAAATTAAGGTGTTGGCTGTAATCTATTCGACTTCGCATAAAAGAAATCGTATGATTTTGCGTTTTTAAAGGCTTTAAATGCCTTCAAATACGCAAAATTAAAAAAAAAGAACTTATATCCAAAAAATGAAGATTAAACCCTTTAGCTCTTTTTTAGGCAGTTTTGAAATCGGTTTTAAAAAAAATCGAAGTGGTTCTCCATTCCTCTGTATATATACTTATATATTTTTTCAACTTTATTTTTCTTTATTCAAGTACCTAGACCATTATTTCAACGAGGGAGTTATCCAAAATAATAATATCTACCTATAGATCTTACGCTTATTATCTCTGTATTAAGGAACCTATAAAATTAAAAAATACGCAAGGTCATGAATGTATTGGCAAACTATGAAAAAATTTATGAAAATCTGAGGACTAATGAAATAAAGGTTCATAATAATAAATTATCTTCAAGAAATGTATCTATATTTGCTATGGGACCAAACCCGAAGTCGTGAAAAAAAATCAGCTGTTCCCTACATTTATGTTCGCATAACTCGTCAAAATGTAGGGAACAGCTGACTTATCTCAATGCCATATGTTTTGGACATAAATAAGACTTCTTGTATATCTGTTGAACACAAAAAAAAATTGTTGAACATGTTCCACCTGTTATTACTGTCTATAAAACATACCTATCTAAGCCAGTTTTTATACTAAACTACAGAATAACTAATAGACTAAACGTTCAATTACCTGGCGTGGTATAATGACTACATTTATATTGATTTCAACTATTATCAAAACAATTATGGATTTTTTACTTATTTTATTCATTTCGTCTATGAAAATAAAAGGTTTTAATAATTACTTAAGTACCTACAGACGCCAGCACATCGACCTACTACAATCTGTCAAATTTCTTTAATAGATTTTCAACTTTATCACTAAAGCATAAGGTTCAAAGTTGATTGGGAAAATGTGACAGTTTCGGGTAGGTTGATGTGCTGGCGTCTGTACATAGGTAGTACCGTTTTCGCAACTGTTCCAACGGACTACGTTTTCGTGTTTGCATAGAGGAAGCGTTTGTCAAGGCAAGTTTGAAATAACAAGACTACCACTTTTTCAGAGTTCTCTGAAAAATTATGTGGATTGAAATATTGCGTATTTACTGCTCCCTGTAACGTACTATTCACGTTCAGTGGATCAATTGTCTTATTCTTAACATTTGGATTCTATCCAAGTTAATTTAAGAACAATATTTTGATACCTAAAACTTGATTTATCGCATAACAGGTCGATTCCCGTAATTGAAAATGTTCAAAATCTAGTCGCAATCTCATCTCAGCGACAATCAATGTCAAAAATGTAGGGAAATTAGAGGTATCATTGACAGATAGAGACAGATTAGACTGTGAACGTTCTTAAAAATATGAGAATTACCCCTCAGACCTCTTGTAAAGCGACTATGGCAATCTCTATCATAATAACGTTTTAAATACCAGCAAAACAGTTTATATGGTCGCTAACTATATGTTACATGCTGTATAACATGTGATCTGTGTACAAAGCACATGAGAGGTAACTTAAGTTAATTAGAACGTGGAATTTTAGCTTACACGCGACGCCAGTTAAGGCTAGTGCCGTTCAACGCTCGTTTAAGTTCGTCGGACACAACGCCAATAAGCAAGCCAGTACAGTTACGAGACAGCCACTAGCTCGTTACTGGCCTTCAGTATAAGATGCATTTTAAAGCCAATGTCTTGTGATAAGCGTCTACTGGCTCATCCGTTCATGTATGGTGAGCTGGCTTAGTATATTGGGTTGCTAACTAGCCGCATGTCAGACGGGCTTTAACCAGAGGACTGGCATGACTGCGGCTTATAAACTTGAGTAATTAACCGCTATCCGCAACGCTTGTTACCCCCTCTATATCGTACCATGTTATTAATTAATACATTTACAATTATAATGTTAATTAAAGTCACTGTTAACTGTATCGGTCCGGATCCCGATTGGTGGAAACGGTTCATGATAATGCAAGCTGACGTCATGGCTCGGAACGTCATTCTGAATTGTTCACTTATTACGGTTTATCTAATTATCATAATTTATCATTAATTCTAGTCCTAAGCGTTCCAGTTTCTGGGCGATTATAATGATTAATTGTTATCAGAAAATGAGTACCTACTGTCACACTTAGATTTATAGTGTTTAATTGAGGTCGTAGGACCTCTCGGGGTTTTTGTTTTATGGTGTATATTATCACCGTTTTGTTTAAGACCGACATACACCTAGGTATCATATACATATTTCATTGTTTTCTTGTTTACATTTTTCGTCATAACTAAACGTATTTTCTATTTTGTTTCAGGCGTGACAATGAGAGAAAAAAGGGGTGGTGCAATGAGCAAAATGCAAAAGCTTAGAAAGCGCCTCTCCCTTAGCTTCGGTAGATTATGTAAGTATTATCCTATATCAGACATTTCTAGTGGCACTACAACACTTTAATATAGATCTATCCACACGAAAAGATCCCTTCTCAAAGCTGGATATTTCGGAAACGGGTGCCAATATCCGGCGCGATTCAACTTCACTAGGCGCTCATCCTCCAAGCACCTATATCATATGAAAGTGAAAGATAGAATTGAAAACTGACAGACCGTGAATATTTCTTTCATATGTGAAATCGTCTGTAATTCCCATATCTGTCTCATCGCCGAACGAGGAAACGATCAACAATCTTTTCGCTCAAAAAATTTACAAAAAATTATAGTTTCCGTATGACTAAAAGAGATAAATATTTTAGTATAGTCCGCGCGAAACTAGTTGACCGCTGAGGTGGGAACAGGGGTGAGGCGGCGGTTTGCAATGCACGTACTGAGTAATGCGCCCCCGCCCCTACGTCCCACCGCTCACATACCTAAGGCGCGGCCAACTAGTTCCGCGCGTACTATAGTTGACCGCTGACTGTTCGCACTTCCGGCGAGTACTCGGTTGTGGCAGCGACAAGAGCTATCAAAGAGAGTACTTGCTCAGCAATGCTAGCTTGGCGTGCAGAACACTCGCTGAGATCGCACTCCCTGCTCGTTGGTCGCCAACTCGTTTTTATTAGTTGCTAGTTCTACTCGCGTATCGTTAATCGCTGATGAGACAAGTGCCTCTGATATTTATTTAATACTTCAAGCACATAAATGTACAGAGGCGGACTTCCTACTCATATTCCCTGATCGATGTTCGTATTAGTTAATTTGATGCTTGGTTAACAATGGAGGACACTCTGGACACTGTATAAGTTTAATAAAGCCTATTGTCCATGGGTTTGTAGCATGTGCTGCGAAATCGATCCGTCTGTGTGCGCGACAATGAAGGAATGTCGCTTAAATGGATTTAGCAGTTTAGCTTTCTACGTAAAATATTTTGTATTACCTTGTATCGTAAAGTTGTACGAAATAAGAATCAAATTTTAGATTTGACGGAACGTAATTAGCGTTTAGTTTAGGTCTGACGTGATACAATTCAAAGTTTCCGCTGCTACAAATTTGAATGGGGCGCCATAAGGAAAACATGCTAATAAGACATTAGTGCTCAAGTGTTAACCATTCTTCTCGCAAGAAGCCAATTTATACAAGTCATAGAGCTCTCGTGAGAACTGATTCCTAATGCTTTCTAAGGCTAGATCACACAGTACAATTATCCCAGTAAAAGCTATACATAGAACTGTTAATTATACTAATTAATTCTGCGGATCGGCTGGCTAATTAAAAAGCTAGTGAGTTCCAAAGCTATGGATATTGATTGGATGTAGTTAACGCCACCTGGCGGGAACTGGCTTGTATTAACGGCATAACGTGTCTATGGGATGTCAAGCATTCATCACACGGGTTGAAATCAATTATTTTTACTTAACCGGTAGACGATGCAAATAGAATACTGCCTTGAATTATCATGGAGATTCGTCATGGTGATGTAATTGATTATTGACGTGATGGGGTTTTAAAGTGGAAAATGTGTTGATAAATTATTAGTTACATGAATCAACTCAGACTTGCGTATCATTATAGTTAAATGGACGTGAAACTCCTGAATCACAAGACAACTTGTCAGTGACGATATTTACTTACTCAAAAATTTTCTTCTATGTTTCGAATTTAGCTAGCTAGTCTTACAGGTTTTCCACCGAAAAAATCTCACCGATGTCTTTGGACTTTCACAGAATTAATTCTTCGTCAATAAAAAAAAAAAATATCTATGCCTGTAAAATATTCTCTAAAGCAATGGGTGTTCCCTAGGTATTCCCCGTGAAATCGTATCAGTGTCGGCTCAGTGGATATACAAGCGACCGTCACTCCGTAACGATTAGCACAGATTACCTATTTATAGCACTCGGATAAGATACGGCGAGTTACATCTACATCTCGCACGCACTGCCGGTTAGTTATCTCTGTGTGCTCTACCAAGTAGGTTTTATCTTCACGCCTTCGCGCGTTAGAAAACATTTTTTTTTCGAAAGTACTATAAACTTTTTGGT
Source organism: Amphipoea lucens (assembly GCA_947508005.1). Classification (NCBI taxonomy): domain Eukaryota; kingdom Metazoa; phylum Arthropoda; class Insecta; order Lepidoptera; family Noctuidae; genus Amphipoea; species Amphipoea lucens. Next base: position 16,107,081 of record OX382370.1, read on the forward strand.
TTCAAAAAATCTTTTTTCTCTAACATTATAACTTTTTGTGCATCCTTGTGTGAATGTCTTCAACATTGTGAAGTTTCCCCAGGCGGCGACTAAAAGGAAAAAAGTAAGTCTAAAAAAGCGTTTTTATCAAACACCGCATCTATAGACGTTAGGACCCGAGAGAAATGGCGGGACGGGTTCAATTCCTTCGTGAAAGATTGAAGTTTAAAAAGTTAGGATTTAAAATAAGAAACGATTTATTTTTATTTTACATATTTATGGTTTGCGTTGGCGCCAAAAAGCGTTTACTGCAGTGATTCAGTGCATAGTAAAGATAAGGTGTTTTATTATTGTTGATAAGGATACTCAATATAGTAAGTACCTATCTTGTTTAAGTAATAAGTAGATGCTGCATTTTATTGCCACTTAAACTATTAACGCGAACGGTATCGGTTGTTTAGCATAAAGGAAACTTGATTGAACAGACGCAAAACAGACGCAAACTTTTAATTCCCGCTATCAACAGGATACTAAAAAAATTTTATGAAAAATCTCGAGCGGAAAATTACTTTCAAAATGGGTAAGCAACAAGTTATCTTATTTAGCAGCTGTTAAAAAAAGCGTTATAACAAGCGCTAATTAAATAAGTTTCAGTGACAGTCGACTTAGGTAAATATGACCGCGTGACGCGTTAATTAGAGCGTTATTTCTGGCCACGCTAAAAATAACAACTAATTACACTAATGCGGTCATTACAAAGCACTCGTAATAAAACGTATAAATAGTAATAAATATACAGGGTGACTGGAAATTAGTGGCGGAGCCGTTAAGGGGAGGTAGTCTAGGGTTATTCCGACAGATATCACTATGAGACCTACCGTCCTTACTTAACCCTTTCCAAGATATTCCTACTTTTTGTTTAGCAGTTTTTGCATAAAATAATGACAGTAGCGGAAATTTTACAATTAATATTACTTATTTAGAATATCTTTGTTGCAAAACAAAAAAAAGTAGGCCAAAATCACTTTTTTTTAGGATTTATTACTATCTCTTTAAGTAGGAATATCTTGGAAAGGGTTAAGTAAGGACGGTAGGTCTCATAGTGATATCTGTCGGAAAAACCCTAGACTACCTCCCCTTAACGGCTCCGCCACTAATTTCCAGTCACCCTGTAGATCGTGATCATTCAGTTGGTTTGCGTAAACTATCATACAATAAAACCTATATATGAATGACGTAATTTATAATGTTTTGTTACTACGAAAAGATAAATAACATACAAATTAAAACGGTTCACTTATTAATATGTCGCAAAGGTTGTGACCGTTTGAGAATTGTATTGTTTTTCAGTTAGCTAGTTGGTATAGCAGAGGGGAATGTTGTGATTTCGGTACTGAAAAGTTAGTAAATTCTTGTATCGTGTCGATGTAGATAAAACAATTTAGCCTGGTATGTGGTAGCGCCAAAGGTACATTCCAATCGGCTTTTAGAGCCACGATAAATTAGCTATCTCTTGTTCTAATGTGGGAAATTATAGTAATCAATCACATGTCACGCACGTATTACGCTGCGTGTGGCGCAACTTGGGAGAGAGCACTTTTGCGAATCAAATAGGTCGCGTTGACTAGTAAACGAGTCATCATCCTCCTCCGTCATCGCCCTCTTCCCAATTTATGGTATGGTATTAACGCAGCATGTCTTCTTTTTCCATTCATCGCATTAGCCGTCATATCCGTAGTCACCCCCTTTTTAGTTATATCATCTTTTACGCAACATATCTTTTGTTTCTTTATCCGTCCTCTAATCTTATCATCTTCATTTTGCTGACCGACTGACTCCTTGACATTTCATAGTGCCTGTAAATGATTTAAATGAATTCCTTTGTGTTCGAATTTATAACGATCCACATTCACACTAGTGAGCATGCGGGAAACTAGTATAACTAGTATAATCTATACCGTACATAAAATTTATCCGTTATCCATTATCCATTAAATGAAATAACAAAAGTCATACAATAAAGAATGTCATCGTTCATTAGCTTTCATTTTATAAAACCGATGAAGCGCAACTCCAGCTTTGTATTCTCTCGTTTGCTTCTACTTCCATAGCAGGATGAACACAATAGGGATCATTTTGGTACACTTGTTCTCATATGAATATTACTATACACGGCAAGCTCACCTAGTGTGGGCGAGTTTCTTATAATGCTCGATGCTCGCATGCAATCTACGTTGCACATAAACATCTTCGATCACCCACGCCACTTTAACAGGCATGTTCGTGCAGTAATTGGATTCGATCGTTCGTAAGTACTTATAACTGTATAGCATGAAAAACACTACATTAAACGTAAACATAATGTCTGTCAGGGCACGTATATAGAACAGACTACCTACATGTGTAAGGTACCAAAAGAGTCGCCCCAACTTCCTATGTCATTTATTAGGGCTAAAGCGGTTAGCGAAGCTAGGATTGGCACGGGCAAATATTCTGGCGAAAGTTGATAAAATCGAATTCGGTAACGAAATTGACAACCTCCTCTCTATTCCCATCTACTAAAGCTGCAATAACCTTATTTCATTCTTATCCCAAATTGATGTTCAGTTCATTTCCAACTTTGCTTTTTGCTTGCTTAAGATGAATCAATTGTTTCTAACAGCTGATTCATCTTTGTTTGTAATTCTTTCATCATCGGGAAGTTAATATGTAAATCTATTAATACGTGTGTAATGATTTATCACCATCCTTATAGAGGCAGTTGAGATTGTGTCAGTCATGTTGTGAATGCTGTATTCATTTGAACCTTTGGCTCATAATATACACTTATTTATTGCATGACTTAATCGACTTCGTTGTGATTCACTATTTTGTTATGTTCACTATATGTATAGTATTATCAAGCTCTCAGGATATATCAGAAAAAGTTCCAAGAATACATAGAACCCCTTACCTTTTTGCAAGGATTTCCTGAGCGAAGCCGTACTGTCTACTAGTGTTACAAAGTACACGATCATTACTCGGATATCAGAGTACTGAAGTACTGAAACCTTGTTATGAAACTCTCCTGTGTGATATTTTTAGATCCTCACTTCTGCCGTGCATAGTTTAATGCACCTTGCTTCGTGTCTATTGATGTTATAGTTTACTTACCTTTCCTAATATTGACGGTTCCGTATTCCAATGTAAAGAGAAGAAAATATTTTACACAGTTCTCGTTTCCCAGTTGCCACAGTTGATTTTGTCTCGATGTTTAAGTTAAAAGTAAAGTTTTGTTTTCTCGTCGGGAGTTGTTTGAGTCACTTTAGTGTTTGAGATGGAACTAGCCTTTTCATCGGTTATTATCCTAGCATTGTTAGGCTTGAGGTTCTAGGGGTGTGACCGACTTCTCTACCTTGCGAAGTTTTTCATCATAATCAATCCTATCCTACTAATATTATAAATGCGAAAGTTTGTGAGGATGGATGTATGTTTGTTACTCTTTCACGAAAAAACTACTGAACGGATTTGGATGAAACTTTACAGTAATATAGGTTATTCATCAGAATAACACATAGGCTACAATTTATAATGATTTTATGTAGTTTTGGTCATAATATAACGATACATGTCAATTAAGTCGGAAAAAAATCTACCATCTGAGAGCTATCTTGGCGTGCGCTGCCTAAACCAATGGAGTTACATAAAGATGATGTACCGCAGGATTGTTTGTCTTAAGTAGATCTAAATAAAAGTCCGCGACAGCATATATCTACCTTTTATGTGCAAGCCAGTACAACCAAAATTGTGAACCATAAATCTAATTAAATTTGGTACTATTTTACAATGCACATTTAGTATATAATTATCAAACTCTTATCAAAATGAATACATTTCTCGCATTAAGTATTTAATGTAGATAAACTTTGTCTTTCACACTAAGTAATTTGGCCGAATAGTTTAAAAGTTATCACGATATGATTGACTTGAACGGAGCGCCTAACGCCGCGGCGCGCGGCGGCGGCCGCAGCACGATGAGGCGTTGGGACTAATCGAACACAAAATATTAATAACAATTTCTGGGAAAAAAATATCCGATTTTGGTCTACCCTCACCGCAGCGTAGAGGAGAGTTGTCGACCGAGTTGATAAAAGAGCTAAGCTATGATACCAACCAGTTAGGTGCTTACGTATGCGAAACTGAGCCACGTTTGCTACCTGATCAAAGAGAGATTTATCACAAAATAGTAGGACGAGTTGAGAATGGGGAAGGTGGACTTTTTTTCCTTGATGCCCCGGGTGGTACAGGAAAAACTTACTTGCTTAATTTACTTTTGGCAAAAATTCCTGGCGGCCAAAACGTTGCATTAGCTGTGGCTTCCTCTGGAATTGCTGCTACATTGCTAAGCGGTGGACGGACAGCACATTCCGTTTTTAAATTACCTCTTAATCTGGCGAGTGAAGAAACTCCATCGTGTAACATCAGCAAAACCAGTGCCCGTGGCCTCCTCTTGCAACAGTGTAAATTAATCGTGTGGGACGAGTGCACAATGTCACACAAACGTGCCATCGAAGCTCTTGATCGTTGTTTACAAGACTTACACGGCAAAGAAACAATAATGGGTGGTGTGGTTGTTTTATTGGCTGGGGACTTTCGGCAAACTTTGCCTGTCATCGAGCGAGGCACTGCAGCAGACGAAATTAACGCATGTCTAAAATCCTCATATTTATGGACCAAAATTGAAAAGCTGCACCTTATAACCAACATGCGTGTCCAGTTATTCAGTGATCTAGAGTCGGGTGCGTACGCTGAAAAACTGCTCGAGATAGGTGAAGGTCGAATCGAAACTGACGAAGAAGGTATGGTTCTATTCACTAACCAATTTTGTCACGTTGTGGATTCGGAAGACGCACTCATTGCTCAAGTTTTTCCAAATTTGCAACAGAACATCCACGATGAAAGTTGGCTATGTGAAAGAACTATACTAGCACCAAGAAATGAGACAGTTGCGAAAATCAATAACATTATCTTGGACCAAGTAACCAGCGATGCAACAACCTAAAACTCTATCGACACAGTCATGTCATCTGAAGACTGTACAAGCTACCCCGTGGAGTCTCTTAACTCTTTGGAGCTATCCGGGGTGCCATCACATAAGCTCCAATTAAAAGTCGGTATACCGGTTTTGTTAATGCGTAACTTGGACGCCCCGAGACTATGTAATGGCACTAGATTGCGAGTCAGGGAACCAGGCAGGCATATTGTTAAGGCCACAATTTTAACTGGAGAAGCTAAGGGTGAAAATGTTCTTATTCCACGCATCCCAATAATACCCAATAACTTACCCTTTAATTTCAAACGTTTACAGTTTCCACTTAAAGTTGCATTTTCTATGACCATCAATAAATCGCAAGGGCAAACTTTGAAAGTAGCGGGGATACATTTAGGCACGCCCTGTTTTTCCCATGGACAGCTTTACGTAGCTTGCTCACGTGTTTCTAAATCCCAAAATCTTCTTATTTACGCTGAACAAAAAAAAATCAAATAACATAGTATACAGGAGTATATTGCAGTAAAAACACAGATAAATTAACACAGATGTTCACCTATTCCAATTACGTACCACATAATTCTTTAGTTATTACAAAATCTATTAAAAAAACCGGCCAAGTGCGAGTCGGACTCGCGCACGAAGGGTTCCGTACCATTGTCTATAAAAAACGGCGAAAATAACATGTTTATTGTATGGGAGCCCCCCTTAATATTAGGTCCTTACATATGAAATTGGCGTTTTTCGTACTGGCCACTTTAATCACGAATTTCTCCTCTTTGGTAAGGAATTCCAAATTCAAATTTGTACAGCTATTTACTCATGTATTTGTGCTTCGATGACCGTCATTCATTTGTTTTTTTTCTTCTGTTTTTTCTGTTTGCGTCACTCATTTTACAAAATGGAAAATTTAAAATATCGCATTATTTACGAGTACGAGTTCCGCCGTGGCACTAGTGCTGCGGAAACGACTCGAAGGGTGAATGATGTGTATGGCGGTCATGTTGCAAAAGAAAACACAGTTCGTTTTTGGTTCCAACGTTTTCGTTCTGGAAATTTCGACCTGCAGAACAAGCCCCGTGGACGGCCTGAGACCCAAGTTGATAATGGAGAATTGAAGGCTATTGTGGAAGCGGACCCATTGCAAACCACGTCCGAGTTAGCTGCAGGCTTCGATGTTAGTGATAAAACTGTTTTAATTCACTTGAAGCAAATTGGGAAGATTAAAAAGCTTGAAAGGTGGGTACCTCACGAATTGACTGAAGCAAACCGGCAAACGCGCGTCGACTGCTGCGTTACATTACTTGAATTGGAATGTCTTAGACATCCTCCGTACTCCCCGGACCTTGCTCCAACAGATTACCATTTTTTTCGCAATTTGGATAACTTTTTGCAAGGGAAAAAATTCAACTCCGATGGGGCAGTCCAAATCGCCTTCAAAGATTTTATTGATTCCCGTCCGACTGGTTTTTTTAGTAAAGGGATCAATGAACTACCTATAAGATGGCAAAAGTGCATTGAAAACAATGGTTCATACTTTGATTAATTAAATATATTATATTAAAAAATATTCGACTTTTTGTTCCTTCCATACAAAACGCCAATTTCATATGTAAGGACCTAATATGTACTTAATTTTTATTCGTATTTGTTGTTATAGCGGCAACAGAAATACTTACATCATTTGTGAAAATTTCAGCTTTCTAGCTATCACGGTTTATGAGAGCCTGGAGACAGACAGACAGACGACGGAGGCTTAGTAATAGGGTCCCGTTTTACCCTTTGGGTACGGAACCCTAAAAACCGCAGCAAAATCCGTTGCGCAGTTTTAAAAAATTTAAGCATTCATAGGGAAAAAGAAAGCTTCTTTGTTTTATACTATGTAGTGATTAAATGCAAGTAACATTGGTCCGACCTGTTTAGTTGTCATTGTTTAGTAATCCGTTTGTGCTGGATAGGATAATCTCAAGCCAGAGTTGGGCAAATTGTAATCAGATTAATGATTAAGGATTACGATTACATTTTGTAATCATCAATCAAGATTACAGATTACGGAAATTAATCAAGAAAGTAATCATATCGGTGATTAATGATTATTAGTTTGTAATCGTTATTTTGATTACTTTTTTGATTACTTTTTTGATTGATGCATACTAACTACATTTAGGAATTCGAAAAATAAAATCATTATTAGATTCTGAATTAAGTAGTAGATAAAGACGAAAAAGAACTTGACCCCATTTTACAATAAATACTGATTTTACAATAATAATGTTTAAACACCAAAACACATAGGCCAATACGTCACGGTTTAGACTCGTGAATCAATTTACGTTTATATCCTTGCGCACTATTATACAGACTGACTACTTGCGCTATGGCAAGAAGCGGGGCGCAGGCGGCGGACGATTGGCTTACCGGCCGTACCCCGTACCCCACCCAACTCCCGCACCCCGCGTGCCGTATCTTCGAAATGCAATTGAGCACGCAGAAATTCTTTTTCGAATTTACTTAAGGATTTAAATAACGAAAGAGTACAAAACGTCCATGACATCCAAATTGGATCAGAAGTTTTTAGAAAAACGCAGACATACAAGATACATACTGATTGAATATAGAACCGCATTTATTAAAAATATGCTTAAAAAATTAATCAAATCTACCCATGTAATTAAGATTACTGACTATTGTAATCAAAACTAATGATTACAAATGTAGTCATGATTGAAAGTAATCAAGATTAAAAGTAATCATGATTGATGTATTCATGATTACTTTCAATCAGATTATTAATCCGATTACAAAAGTAGTTGATTACGCCCAACTCTGTCTCAAGCCTACTTTTTATAAACACACCATACAGGTAAAGATTGATGAAGAAACCACTGGACTTAGCATTTTGAAATTTGCAGAGTTCTATTATAGCTTAAAATAATGAGCACTTAGAAAGGAATTCAGATAATTCCACCCTCAAGAGATACCCTCTAAATATTAGGTATAGGAGTTCAAAGATTGTATGGAAACTAATTTTGAAGTTAGAAATCTGGGATGTACGATGTGAAGGTACATTAAAAAAATATCAGTATTTAAAAAAAAATGTCACGTAACTTAATGTGGCAGACCAAATTCTACGCGAGCGAAGCCGCGGGCAAAAGCTAGTTAAGAATAAAGGTAGATTAACGGTTTGTAATCTTTTCACAACACAATCTGTTTTTGTTTTTTCTCAAACCCTGCCATTCGCTGAATAGGTATGAAGTCGTTATCATCAAAGGGCCATTTACCTCAAAGAGATTTAAACATCAGAAGTCTTTATCTAAAAAAAACCATTAACGGGATCTTGAATACTGTATAGGACTTTCTAAACTGGTTTCGCCGTTTCAGGCGAATTCTTTCACAAGTATTTCGTTTTATTTGGTATTTAGAGGTATGAGGAACAGGGTGTATAGTTCGCTCAACCTCCATAGAAAAGGGAGGATCCTCCGACCAGACGGGTGTTGTGTCTGGCGGGCAACTGCCCCATGATTCATGTCGGGCTGTTGTATATATGCTAGTTGCGAGGTAAACTCTGCTTGCGCGATGCAGGATTTGCGTGACGTCAGTATGACGCGTTGTTCGCATGTGGCGTTGTAGATACCGCTACATCACTCCCCCCCGGAGACCGGAGGTCGATAGTGGGCTGAGTTTTGTATCTTGCGATGCTTGCCAGGCCAGCTGAGGTTCCAGTGAGTCGGAACCGGTTGCCGCATAGTTCACGGTGAGTCGGAATTGTCTGCGAAGATGTCCGCAGTGAGTCGGGGTGGCGCTGCGTTATGCTCCAGTGCGTCGGATGTGGTACAGCGCCGGGTTGAGGCTGACTGCTGGCGTCGACCAGGAGAGAAGGGCTCTGCTTGTAGACCGGCCGAAAGTGCAGTGTGCTGTGCCGAGGTTGCTGATGAGGCTGAGGGTGATGACCAGGTATGCGCGGTCGCTGGCATGCTGGTGGTCAGGATTCCCGTTGAAGCCGTGGGTGCTGGCTGGCTGGGTGACTCGCCGCTCTAAAGCTTGCGGGAGTGATGATGATGACGTCACGCTGAAGTATTTGCACGAAGGCTGCGCTGACGATCACGTCGGGGTCACCAGTTTAGAGGTATGAGGAACAGGGTGTATAGTTCGCTCAACCTCCATAGAAAAGGGAGGATCCTCCGACCAGACGGGTGTTGTGTCTGGCGGGCAACTGCCCCATGATTCATGTCGGGCTGTTGTATATATGCTAGTTGCGAGGTAAACTCTGCTTGCGCGATGCAGGATTTGCGTGATGTCAGTATGACGCGTTGTTCGCATGTGGCGTTGTAGATACCGCTACAGGTATCTACTTAATTAAACATTTTTTGTTATTTTTGCTGTTAAATCGATTTAGCTGTCAACTTAACATTTACATCATAGTACTTATTTTATATGTGTCAGTTAATATCAATACAGTCGTGCATTTTGTATTGTATTATTGAAACGGACTACAGCTGTGAAAACAATAAAGGTGTTTCACATACCTACAGATTGTAATGCGATATTAAATACATTAGGACTGTTATGTGTTATCTGTTTTAGGAAGTGTGAAGTGTCATTATGATGACTTCCTTTTACAGAATGAATGATGAAGTGACCAATTCTATGTTCTAGTAATCATTTGTGTTATCTAACGTCGCTTCAATAAAAGACAATGCACATTTAGTGTTCATTTCCGTTGTTTCAACAATCTTCTTATTAATCTTCAAGGTCTGCATTTAAAAAAGTGGTCTACCTCATTGTTTTTTTTTTTGTTTGGTTACCCTATACCTACTGTCCCACTGCCGGACAAAAGCCTCACCCAAGTCCTTCCAGGAACTCTTCCCGCGCCACAAAGTTCTTATTTAAAGTGCTTGTTGTCATTTCACATGCACCCCAGTACATCATATGAAATGGTTTTCACTTGCCTTCCATACTGAATATAGAAACGGATCGTTTCCGAAAACTGATGGAAATAGGTCGTTCGCCACTTAGCAGTTAGTTAATTATGGTTTCCAGTGTACCATTCGTCCATTACTTCATTTGGCAGTTTCTCAACTGCTAACGATATGTTACAAATGATGGTATCTGATGTTTAGAACTTCCCGTGGCTGTTATATCTGGCCTTCGTTGGTTCGTTTCGTATGTATATTTATAACAGACAGGTATATGTTGAAGTTCTCATCTGTTATAGGTACCCTATTTATAGTTCGGAAAACTTTCAATGTCTTGCTGAATTTTGAGAAATTCTGGTTCTGTAGAAGTCAACAATGTATAATAATGAAATACATACTGTAACGTATTATTGGTTCATTACTTCGTTAGTAGTTACAGTTAAAATCTAAAAATATAAGAGACTGATTGATCTAGGTTTTTTTCGTGGATTTTCAACTTCCATCTAAATTGTAATAACACTGCCTGTATGCTTCGACTTAACTAAATTAAACGGTAAATAAAGTGGGTGTTGAAGTCAATGTTATGTCTATTTTTGTCTTAAACAATTTTCTCTCTATTGTTGAGATTGCCTTAACTTGAATGTTACGACCTTTGCTAAAATTTCGTTCCGTTTTTGCCTTGTATTGTCCTAAATTGGTCTTATTTACCGTTTTAAATTTATTTTTCTTACATTACGGTATTGTTGCCAACAATAAAGAAACATTTTAAAACAATTATGATCTTCTAAGGAAGATTTACGAGGGGCTGATATTCCTTTAAAACGTCCGTGTCCTATTTTGTTAATGGATAAGCCAAGCCGTCAAAATTAACAAAAATAATGAATGTAAATTCCGGAGTCATTGGTAATGCTGTGGAACAAATTAACCTTTGTTTATCCAGCTAGGGACCATTAGCGTAATAGTTTACTCTTCCCGGGTATAATAAACCAATCATAAAATGTATTTGAACTTATCATGCATATTGTAGAACACTCTACAAATATTTGATACACGCGATATTAGAATATTTTGGTAGACAAAGGACACTCCTCCAATTTTGTATTTATATCACGAATCAAACCTGTTATTGTTTCATTTAACTATTTAATATTCAGCTCCCAAAAACAGAATCACGTAATAGATCAATGATCACAGATTAGGCACCCATTGGCTGTAGCCTCGGCCCTCCCTTATCAGTCACAAGTATCAACAGAGCAGTGACACGGTTGATCGCATACGGTGACGTGACGCAGGAAGTCGACTGTGAATCGTTCATCTATTCAAGTACGAATTTGGTAGGTACAAAGTTGGTGGGAGCAGGATCACTATCAAGTACTATCCACACTTAAATAGTCGCGTCTGAAAGCGTCGAAAGCTTTGACTGCACGTTCAGAATCCGCAAACGTGAAACACGTCAACGTAAAGCTATGCATGCAGACAACGGTCAGACGAGCGTGATAAATATGAACGATTCGCTCTTTTGTGGGAAGCAAATCCATCAGCTAATGAAGATTTTTCAAAGGATCAAGTGTGTGCGTGTGTGTTACGAGCTCTCGCTTATAAAACATACACACATAGTAACACTTTATAAAATAGCCCCTTTGTCCCTATATCTACCTAACTACAGATTTGAAGAGTCGTTATTGAATATCTTATTGCCCCAAGCAATCTCCTCTCACCAAGGTTTTCATTATAGACTTTTCCGGTGTCTTGTTACAGTCCATTATAAGATGGCAATATCATTAACGTTAGTTCAACCGTTTCTAATTGTCTAATATCAAAACCGACATCATCGTCATTATCTAGGAAATCGCCACTGATGGATTCAGATCTCATTATGAAGCACTTAAACGTAGTCCGCTAAAATGATATACAGGTAGTGTAACTACTTGTTCCCATTTTCAGTTTCTTTAAAGCTGATAAACGTGGTCTCATTCGCAGCAAATACAAATGCAAATACATATCTTTAAGTATTTCTTCAATCTTTACTCTGTCTTCAGTCTCTGTTTTATGAGTAGCGTCGCGTCGCCATCTCGCCACCAAGAAAAAACAGCATTCTTCTCAAATGAGACAAATATTTCAATGTTATGATTGGCTATATCCGTTGTGATCAGCTGGACAGTTTCACAACAGTCATTAAAATGATAACACAAACAGCATTGTGGCACGATTTTAGACGGAATTCTGTTTCGCAGAATACAATCCGTCCCGATACAGTTAATAACCATGCATTGTTGATGAATGTTATCGACATTCAATGTAATTATGTTGACACGCTTTTTGACATTGCGAGATGAATTCCGAGATATTGATAACATAGGCTTTTTACAATATAATAGAAATACTCTTTATTATGTACACCATATAAATTACAGACATAAATATAGAAATTTTACAAAGGGCTTTTAAAGGCTTTTTGTGGTAGTTTAACTTACGTAAATACTATTTTTGTCATAATATATATGCACTTATGGGGAAGGTTGTCTAGTTAAAGGCCATAGAGTAACGTTTCGATGAATTTGAAAATAAAATTAATATGTTTCGGATGAAAATGGTTATTGCTGCAGTAGCTGTCCCGATTGTTCAGTTTCAATAACAATAATACTTGAATGCTCATAAACGTAATATACCACGCTGAGATTTGAAACATTGAGATTGTCCATTACATAACAAAACGACCTGTTTTGTAACGTTTACAAGCTTCACTGATTGTTTACGTACTGTTACTCGCTGGTTACTATTCCGGCTATGTTTTTCAGCTGTCGCATGTTATTTACACATAACATTATTAAACGCCGGCTAGCTTCCTACTGTTTGAACAGCGCTGCGCTCACAATTTATATATTTGACGAAAAAATAAACGGTTTGCTAAGTAACTAATAGTTGTTGAATATCAATTTTGTTTGGTTTACTAATTGTTTGGCAGTTACATTTGTCACGTTAATCTATTTGCTAATGTTTATGATTGTGATCATTCAGTAGTTAATTATTTATGAGGATCGCATCTTGATAGAACTAGTAATTCAACTCATTCCAAGCCAAGTAGATTGGAATGAGTTAGCAAAAACAGTGCCAGTAATACCAATCGATCGTGCTAAATTAATTGGGGGGTCTATTGTTAAAATACACGCTGTAATGTTCAATTCTAATCTCGTGACGAGTTTTCTATTTATATTCTTTAGCCGCTGTTTCGCCATGGCTATTGTTTGTAAACTGACAGTTATTAACAACTCGTAAACAGCCGTATAGTACCTATAATAAAACTAGGCGACACAAACCACGTATGAATCATGGCGGTTATACAGGGTTATTGGAAAAACACCAACAACCTCTTAAGAGGTCCTTATACTCGTCATTATGAACAACTTTTACTATGGGACCAAACCCGAAATCGCGAAAAAAAATCAGCTGTTCCCTACATTTTGACGAGCTTTGCGAACATAAATGTAGGTAACAGCAGATTTTTTTTTTCGTGATTTCAGGTTTGGTCCCATTGTAAAAGTTGTTCATAATGATGAGTACACTGACCTCTTAAGTGGTTGTTGGTGTTTTTCCAATAACCCTGTATAATGTAACGCTCGATCGTACCACGACTGCCTACGCTACGCCACACACCCTTCACTCAGCTCATTTCGCATTCGGTAAAGAAACAATGCCATAAAATATATACCTAAACATCCCGCAATAAAACGATTCCGAGCATACAACAAAAATATTTCTGAAATTATGCGATTGTAATCTTTGACATGAAAAATTTACTGCACTTCTTACTTTACATGTGTATCGAATGATTTACCAGCGCATTTCGGCAGGAAATAAATGAGTGTACGTTACCCCAGCAAGAAAGTGTCTCCTAGAGTTATAGGAGTAGAACGTATAATGTGTGCCCTATCTGCTGTAAATGTGCCCCAACATAAAAAATGTGTGCCCCCTGTCGTTTTGGAAAAAAACGGAAAAAACGATTCTTGCTGGGGTAACGTTTTTCTAGCAGGAAAATTCTAAACGAATGATCGGAGAGAGAAAAATTGTGCATGGCCAGAGAGCTTATATGTGTGCCAAAATGTGCCCCCAAAAATAAAATCTGTGCCCCTTCAGGTTTTCGAGATATTGCATTTCCTGCTGGAGTAACGTTTTGATGAATCGTATATCTCTACAACCATTGCATGTGCCCCTGTAGAATAAACATACACGAGTAGCTCTTAATGTGTGCCCCTTTGTGCCCCAATTAGATTTAAGAAAATATTTATAGTTTTCAAGTTATCGCGGTTTTATGAAAACCCGAAAAAACATCGCAGCGCCTAAATTAGACAAGGCACAAGTTCGCTGAAAATTGTATTCGGTCCTTCTTGACGCTAATAATAACCATACAAAGTTTCAAAACTGTTCATGCATGCGTTTTTGAATAATCTCGCTAAAAGTCAAAACGATGGTGTCATAACTTTGACGGCAAAATACAAGGAACCGGCTCAATCCCAGATGTGTAGGTGTAAACCAAAATCATGTGCCTTTAGTCAGAAATATATGGTGAAAATATTCAGCTTGGAATGTTTCGCATTAAGTAAATATAAACAAAAAACCAAAATGTGTAAGCAACGGCTGGTTATCCGACGAAATTTGAATGACTACTAAAAAGCGACGGATTCATACATATCGATGACCTTCTTTATTGGACGTATTATACCTAAGCTGTTGTCCGTACAGTCGCGTTCAAAAGTTTTGGGGGCTAATTAAAAAATATATTAAATGCACCTTGTGATTATAATAAATGAAACAGCTTGTTGATGTGGAAATTATTATTTTTATTCCCTTAATTTTAATTCTTTAAGTAATTATTGCATCAAATCACAGATCAAAGTTCCTACCTATAAATATTAGAAATTATTTGCACATTGTGTAGTCATTGTTATTTTAATCACAGATCAGTTTTTCATCTAAGTCTAACATATAATTAGTAAATTCGCATCACAAAAAATCACAGATCAGTATTAAGTATAAGTATAATATTGTGTAAAAAAAATATTAAATTTTAATTGGCCCAAAACTCGAAATTGAAATTTTGATATTATCTTTACGTTTTAAAGTTTCCTGAATCTATTAAATTTACACTATTTTTATAGGATGTAAGTTTGTATATATCCGTGGATATAAAATTTTGTGCTCAATTTTTTCCAGAAGTACTCTAGCAATTAAGTTGAAAATACAGTTGTGATAAAATTTAGCCCTGAATAAATAGATATATTCCGCCTGATCGGTCCGCCAGAACTTTTTTAGATACATATATTCTATAGATCAACAAAACTATTACTTACATCATCTAGTTAGAAGTTTATGCAACTTGCCAATAGGCAAAATGCCACTCCTCCCTGCTTGGTGTTTATATTATTGTTGTTATAGCTGCCATAGAACATTCTGTAAAAATCTAATCAAGTATTTAGCTATTTCGGCTAAAAAGATACAGCCCTGTGACTGTGACATGTTGAGTGTTGACGGATTGTGGTCGAGTCTTAGTTTTGGGGACATGAATTCTTGTCATGAATTATTTTTTTACATTGTAACTAGAAGTTATATTTCATCAACCTAGCACAAGAAGAGAATTAAATACGTATTAAACAAAAAAGAAAGCAAATTACTGAATCGATTTTGATGAAATTTCTATTGGACCAATCGGAAAGTATGTATATCCTTTCAGATGAAAACAAAACAAACATGATTTAGAACATTTTTTGTTAAAAAATAAATAAGTATATAAAGTAATGAAAAAAATCCAAGTACTTGACAAGTGTACAAGTATTTTTAAATAAGTCAAAACAATGCCATTAAATACTTACCACCGCAGATCGTGCCATAAAATTCAACACCCCTACAACCACATAATTGTTATAAAATGCTTAATACGCCACTTTCAACCAACTTAAAAAAAAAAAGTAAACAAACAGTATCAGTGCAACTGCGTGACTCAACGTAACAGTTGGTAACAGTGTCCTTGGCGTCATAACATAACTGCAACTGTTTACCAATACCAAGAAAAAATCCAAACGCACTTCCCAGTCAATAAACACTTCGTACCTATTATTCATAATAGAGCGACGTTACACGTAACTGTCTCTGTCACACTAACACCGTACGCGTACTAGCTGTCTCACTTTCTCCAAGCTAGACAAAGCGACTCCTTGCGACACGACGTCAGCGGATGCCGCGGGGCCAGAGATATATGCAGCGGTGTGGGGAGGCGAAAAAAGGGAATCTTCTATTAAGTAAGGTGAATGCTCCAACCAGCCCGCAAAATTCAAATTTTTTCTGTTTTTTTTGTTCCTACGCCTTTATGAACTTGTAGGGTTGTATTGGTGATTTTGATGATTATAATTCTGTAACTACATACGTCTTACAGCCGCGAATAATATTTTAATCAACATACAACCTAGCACTGGCCTGCAAATTGCAAAAAACGCAAGAAATTTTGAATTTTGCGGGCTGGTTGGAGCATCCCCCTTAATGATGAAAAACTTACTGTTAATTTATCTAACCTACGGCTTATCAATAAATATATATATATATGTATATAAAGACAAGTACGGGCTTTTTATTTATATACAAAAAAGAGCTACCTCTTTTTAGTAGTAGGTATTCATCACACATTTCATTTTTTTTTTAAACATTGGGACCAATCAAATTTTGGGTCAAAGACCTGGCAAATATCTAGATGTATTTCTTTCGTTCACACATAAATTACTGGATGTATTTAATGAAATTTTGAATCGAAAGATAGCTTACCTTGGAATAGCACTTAGGCTACTATTTATAATGTACTTAAATCATGTGTAAGGTCATAGAAACAGCTAGTTGAATATAATCCAATAACAACTTTATTTTATTACTTATTACTTTTCTACGTCAGTGTACTCAGGCACAACACGTGTGAACCGGTTAGTGAGTAAAGTAAAGAAGGTCATCGATATGTATGAATCCGTCGCTTTTTAGTAGTCATTCAAATTTGGTCGGATAACCAGCCGTTGCTTACACATTTTGGTTTTTTGTTTATATTTACTTAATGCGAAACATTCCAAGCTGAATATTTTCACCATATATTTCTGACTAAAGGCACATGATTTTGGTTTACACCTACACATCTGGGATTGAGCCGGTTCCTTGTATTTTGCCGTCAAAGTTATGACACCATCGTTTTGACTTTTAGCGAGATTATTCAAAAACGCATGCATGAACAGTTTTGAAACTTTGTATGGTTATTATTAGCGTCAAGAAGGACCGAATACAGTTTTCAGCGAACTTGTGCCTTGTCTAATTTAGGCGCTGCGATGTTTTTTCGGGTTTTCATAAAACCGCGATAACTTGAAAACTATAAATATTTTCTTAAATCTAATTGGGGCACAAAGGGGCACACATTAAGAGCTACTCGTGTATGTTTATTCTACAGGGGCACATGCAATGGTTGTAGAGATATACGATTCATCAAAACGTTACTCCAGCAGGAAATGCAATATCTCGAAAACCTGAAGGGGCACAGATTTTATTTTTGGGGGCACATTTTGGCACACATATAAGCTCTCTGGCCATGCACAATTTTTCTCTCTCCGATCATTCGTTTAGAATTTTCCTGCTAGAAAAACGTTACCCCAGCAAGAATCGTTTTTTCCGTTTTTTTTCCAAAACGACAGGGGGCACACATTTTTTATGTTGGGGCACATTTACAGCAGATAGGGCACACATTATACGTTCTACTCCTATAACTCTAGGAGACACTTTCTTGCTGGGGTAACGTACACAATAAATGAGACTTCGCATTGCATTACATATAATTAAGTACTGACGTACAAACAACGCCTTAAATATTTATGGTGTCTTTCGAGCCGATTTCGTATACGCACTTCGCTCCGCTCCTGCTTCCTTCATATTGAATTTACATTCAACTACATTAATTTTGTTGTTGTTGTTTTGTCAATGGCGTGATGCTGTGTTCGGAACGTGTTCAGCCCACTGAGTAATAACGGAAGCGTTGTAGTGGGAGCGACCTTCGAGTCGTGAATCAGCCGTGCGACGCTACTAGACCCGGCTCCATAAACGGAGACATCGGAGTACGTCGCGGTCGGGGCACTCCGGACCCATCTACCGGTGACAATGACTTAATTATTCTTGCTTTTGAATTTATTAAAATTGTAACAGTAATGCTTTTAACACAATACGCAAATTCTTGTGGAAGTGGCAGAGTAACATCCTCTTTAGATTTTGCCGAAAGTGAAAATTTGCATGCCGTTCTTCGCTACTAAATTGGGCCTTAATAAACTCTATCAAAATGTATCGTCATGACATGTAATAAAATTTCCGAAAAGTAGCGACGAAGCGTCGAATAGCCAGCTTCCGGTGTGCGTCACGGGGGTTCAACATCTCCATTATCTGGTCGTTGATTGATAGCAGACTTCCGCGCGGGCCATTGATAATAGTTATTTGCCCTATGTGCTCGACGGAGCCACGTCGCCGGTGGACGAGACGAGACACCGACTCGCATTATTAGTTCCTTGACACCCTGTATCATATGGCTTCTATTTCCAGTATTTGTAATCATAGATATTTCCTTAAACATCGTTCGTTACATCGACGTCGACATTTTAATTGTTTAGATAACTATTTCAATTTTAATGCACGCTCACACCGACGATTAGTTCCAAGGCAATAATTTAAAAGGGAAACGTTTCACTATGTTGTAATAATGTTCTTCGCTTATTATATCACAATATGCGGGTATATTGAGTCACTCGACCGCACAGGAACTGTATTGTGTTCCCTGCATCACAACCGCGAAGCCTGGACGAACAACCTTTTGTCGACCCGCCCCATTGTCTTCAACCTATTCAGATACTTTTGTAAAGGCGCCTACTGTATTTTTTACTTTTTAGCATTTCATGGCGGTTCAGCTTCGCTTGTTAATTTCCTAGTCAAAGTACAATGCGTTACGACAACGTGTTCAATTCCCTGCAATTGTTGAGAAGTGGTTGTGTCCCTAATGCTACATTAATAATGATACTTGCCCACTTGAATGTTTTCGTCTTTATTGAGTCAATTGTCTGTTGCTCAACTGTCGGTCATTACGTAAGCACCTTGTAATGTCTTGTGCGTAGGGTTCGATGCACTGACATCATTTTTGATGATCAAACCGTTACATGTTACAATGCTCTTTATCTTGACTAATTGTCTTGATACAGAAATGAATGATATTCAGACAGTTATCATTATGCACTGTGATGTGTTAGCAGGCATTTCTGTCAATAATATCAAAATGTAATGAACAGTCGATATGAATCAAGTAACAGGTCACACGTAGTGTTTATATCTTTTAACTTGTTATTCGCTCGCACGATAACAAAGCGCAATCGCTAAGTGATCGCCGCCGGGCAGCGGAATTTATTGCTTCCATAACTTACTCAGTTTACTCTTGAATTATCGTTACTTGATTTATTTCTTCTATAATTTTCCACAAATAGTTACCCTTTGCTACGATCGTAATATTTTGCGTCTATTTCATTTTATCGAGTTCATCGTACTTGTGTCTTGTTTTGCTCTTGCGCTATTTGCTTGGCAAATCATCAACATAGTACAAAATTAGCTTCGAATCAAATTGTCTGTCATTGCTGCATTTCTGGGTTTGTTATTTAAATGTTAGAGGCAATTATGAGCATGTCTTTGATGAAATTAACTTCGTCGACGAGGTTGTGTGTGATCAGAGCAAACGTCCGTCTGACAGTGCGTTTTAATTTGGTGAGTCATGTTCGTCTGCTCCGGTAATAGCGTCTGTTTGCTCCAAGTGTCCCCTCCCATCATCGAGCCGATTGTTTGGCCTGAATTGTTTACAGCCGGGTTAATGACTGTCCCTGACTTCTTACGCGCATCTTTCTTGGGAAAGTTTATTAGTTTGTCGACACCAATTGTTGTCACGCATGTCATTAAACGTCTATCACTCATCAAATTAGTCAGTTATTAATAACGAATATCTTCAGTATTTTGCGTTGTAGCCTTTACCGAGTGTTAAAGTAAATTCTCAAGTCATTTTATCGGAAAAGGAAATACCAAGAGCGATTTTTAATCTTGTATAGTCTCTGCAAGAGTAATATCAACTATTTCTTGAATAGAGTTATTCCAATAAGCAAATTCAATACATGGCTAGATATTAATATCAAGGAGACGAGTTTCCGAATCACTGGAGCGTGGTTTCCATTTAATATATTGAAAGATTCAAAGGTAAGGTCCACATGTCACACTGGCCCACAGACGGCCCTTAACTGTCGATCACACGGGAGTAGCATCAGGTTTACGTACCTACTGCACTTAATACGTCACCAACTATTAAGATTCTTACTATTATGATTCCCTAGCGTGTTTATCATTTACACCTACCTTGATTAGTGGTAATGAAATTATGATGAACATAGTAAATCTACATTGTCCACACGCCCTCATCTGACCTTTCGCTGAATCGATAGTACCCTGTCCTGTAGGTGTTCAATGCAAAACAAAATTAAATTCCATAGACATTGTAAAATAAAAAAAATACCTTGATCCACCGCTTTGTAGGCGTTAAGCCAACTATGTGTATCTATCTATCTGCCTATCTTATCTTACTGTTTGCACATTAGACGGTTAGTTGTTTGTCCAATTAGGTTCCTGATTTCCTAAAGATATCCCTTAAGAAAACATTTGATCTCTCCAAAACTTAAAATATAATACAAGATGGCAGGGATATCGACACGCAACCTGTTACCATGGATTCAGTACATGATTCTGAACTCCCCTGCGTTGAAATGTTTCTTTGGTTATTAAAATAAAATTGATGTTCCATACATGTGAGCGCGTAAATATTGCACTTTTCTATGAAACAGCAGATTTTTATTGATACCCGACAAAAAAATTATACGCTTGTAGGTTTCTAGAATCGTGTGCTAAATTCATGGTTATAGTTTTCGCGCCCTGCGCCCTGTATATCATCAACGACAAGCAGCATATATCGCTCATTTGGAGAAACATAGACGTAACTGCTACTTTAAGTCTTTGCTTTCTTAACGTAAATACGCTTTCTAAGTGCTTTGTCATATTTAACTCATTTTTTGGAAAAAATACATTTACGTCGATGTTTCTTCAAATGAGCGATATATTAAAACAGTTAGCAACAGGTGCTCCATTTCCGGATGCTAAATTGTTCTGCGGTTAAGTAGCAAAATCCAAATTTAATTTTTACTGCTCGTTATTCTAACATACAATTTCCCCTACATCAACAACATTTGGCAACATGAAATTTAATTATGGTAATCATATGACTCCCATGTAAATTTGTCCACTTACCCAAACTCACACTTGTGCTAGATAAGCCGTGCCGGTCGTTTATAGTCGTACGGGTGGCGTTTTGTGTGAAGTTTAACCTTTTCGTCTGCGACATTGGGTCCCCCACCCTTCCTGGGAAATAGGTCGGCTACATTACGTAATGGATTTTAGTATTGCCACAAGCTACTTGAGGGATGCTTCAGGGGTGTATACTTAGATCAGTTTTATTTATGTGACGTATGGTAATATGTTTAGATATGGAAAGTGTGCTGTTCCGTGGCATACTTCCTTCCTCCTTCGTTTTGTAGAGTTTTGGCGTTGTGATATTTTATGTTGGATTATTTTTACGTACATTTTGGGTAAAGAATTCTGGTCAATGCATAACCATTAGAGCAGTAAAAGGGTCTATTAATAATTTACTCTAATACGAGCCTCAGAAACAAACTCTAATTTTAACGTAAAGTACTCTTCCTTCCTCATCTATAAATTCTTGCTCACCATAGGGACCGCAAACAAACTGTTGTACAATCAGCTTATCACCGTTACCCTAACACGAGAAACTCTCAATTGACTTTTTATCGTCCGACATTTACTTTGTCGTATTATTGTTGTTTGTTGACGCTTATTTTCTGAATAGCCCGAATCTTATCGAGTAGACGCGTCCGTGGAAGGGTTATTTAGGGCATCTTCCCAATTGCGCAGGGAGTTCGTTTCAAAAAGGGGAAAATGGAACGGTCGAAATGTTTCGGTTCTACCATGGAGATTATCTCTATTATCCTGTCAAGAAGGTCTCATAATGCTAATCTTTTCACATCGACGTCTTCCTTCACGTTTTAATTTTGATGTGAAAATTAAAGAAATCTCATTTTAAGCGAGTCACTTTCCCGTAACTGATGGCTCAGGTCAGACGGAAGCATCCGACTGTTTAGTACGTAGGAAAGGGAAAAACTATCAAGAGCTATTAAACTTTCCATTTTTATTGCAATACCAACTAACAGCAATCATTAAGAGAGATCTGGCACTGACGATATAAGTTCTTTTATTTTAGTGAAAAGTGTTAACGATATCTTGGAAACAATGGGTAAGATCGTTGATAAATGATAGTATACACATGTTAACGATCGTGTTTGCCTTCTAACGTCACAACTAGGTACTAATTAAATCAGTTACAAAAACGACAATGCGGACGTATTTAGCACGTCAGAGTTATGGGAAAATATTTGTAATGGCGGTAAGTGAGCCGTCACACTCCAGATAGAGTAAGGCAAACAGGTCTAGTCTAGATGTTGGCTCGACCTACATCGCCAGTGACGGGGAAAGCGCGCGAAATGTCGCCCCCCGTCTTTTCGTGCCACCCAATTGTGATGCCGCAAGCCGTTAAACGTCTGAGGTAATTTTGATAATATTTTCCGACGCCCTGGTCCGTGAAAATACTGAACGCCTTTGTTTCAGTATTATTAGAATCTTATTTATACCTTGGTCATAGTGATTGTCAATATAGCGCTACCTAATTGGTATTTCCACGGTGAAATAATGGCATGAAAGAAAATGCAGTTTGCGTTGTTTATTTTCCGTGTAGTTCGTAAAATTTTGAAATACGTGATTATTAGTTCATGAGTAATGTTAGCTATTTCTTCCTGTTTACATACTACAGTACAACTACCTATATTTTTTATGACTTACTCTGAGGCTTGTGGTATACGAAGGTTTATAGTATCCCTATAACATTGAACGTGTGTTCGAGTACTTCTACAGTGACTGGCGCGAAACTTGAGCGCTCGATTAAAGAGTGGGGCTCAGTTTGCGCATTGTAAAACTATGCTAAAAAGTCCCATCGGAGCTCTTTCTTCGAGCGCTAAAGATTCGTGCTGTTCAATGTACCAAAAATTAAATCATTCATACATTGTTGGTACTGCATATTTAGTTTTATTACGCAGGCATATCATAGACAATCCTCACCCCCCTGTCTTCGATAACTCCAAAGTCTTTAAACTCTATTGCAGCAATGTCGAAAGTTATGACACCACAATCGAAAACAAATCCTTGCCATCGAAACAAACAATGTTGTCAACTGTGGTACAATCCACAAAGTGAGTTATAACTGTTGTGAGGTAGATCACCAAGTCGTGGCTATCGATCCAATCGGAAATTCGCGATAAGCCGTCGCCGTTGAAAGCGACGCTGACCGCAGGGGTCGCGACTACTACCCTCGTCAACTTTGACATCCTGTCGTACGACTTCGTGTAATCCAGCCTATAGCAAACAGCATGGATTTTATTTTACAATTTGATTTGAATTGTATTCTTCAGTATTATTCACTTTGAAAATCTATAAGCCTTGAATATCACAGGAATTAAGAGTATGTCTTTATCAGTATCATCACTATGCTCTTAAATGCAATTGTCTTTTAATCTAATCTATGTGTCATCAACTTAAGTATCATTATGTTTATCTAATATGCAATCAACTATTACATTAGTTTACGTAATTTCAAGGTGGAATTATTTCCTTGGAGAATGACAGATAATAATATAACTCTTGTTTGACTTTAATCGTTCTTGGCCATATTGGTAATGTCTGATATCGATGAAACTGAACAGGATCACGATCAGACTAGAGGAATATTGCAAACCTGACATTCATATACTCGTATTTTACCAGTCATTCATACATAACGCATGTTAAAGACTAGATTAGATCACTGACGCTCTACGTTTGGATAGTAAGCAGATATTTTCCAGCAGATGAGTTCAATCTTGATATCATACTGACAATAATAATAACTGACATGTGATTAGTTTTATGCATGCAAATATCCATGCCATAATGAGATCCAAATCGAGACTCGATTTTTGACACGATGACGTGTGTCTAACCCTACTCAAATTTTACAACCCACTGGCGCAGACATGAATGAATATGTATATTGTACCCTCTAAAACCCTTTGCTTTATAAAACTTAGAAAATTTTTTCTTCATTAAAAGCGCTAAAACTGGCTATTACGTCGACGTAGTGATTCATTAATTACCGTTAACTGTTCGTTAGTTCCTTCGACGCAAACTTGCTAATGACATAAAAACTGCTTACAAATTATTTCCTGTTTTCTTTTTAAAATATTTGCTCATTTTAAAGTTTTCTACAGCATCATCGCCTTGGAAGTAACATTATCAATTTTATTCGTTTCATGGATCGAGGAAATAATGAAATATACGTTAGTTATTAATTTCATGATATATGGGTAGATTTTTAGATTGTTAAACCGCATATGAGTCAAATTTTTGATATAGCGTTCGTAACGTTAACATTTTTACTTGCAAATGCAATCTGGCAGCGAGCAAACGAATGGATACCTATTTGAGAATAATATGCGGCGTAGAATGTTGCAGGAACTCATCTTAATATTAAACCAAGTAAAAATGTAATCTCTTGCGGCAACCCGTCTTGCCTACTATGCTGAAGGAGGAAATTTTTGTGCGAACTTGTTTTTTCTTACGCCGATTGTCGGCGTGTTATTTTTTTCTTGAGTGTTTCCAACAAACTTCCCAAGTTTGCTCTTTCAACCAGCGTTACTGTTTTAAGTAATGGCTGGTTGAAGATTCGAATAAACTTGGTTTCATTGTTTAAATCTCTATAGTGTATGTTTTTTTTTCTTTTGAGTGGACTTTATAATATAGATTTTTTTTTTTTTGGTGTAGGTACGTACGTGTAGCTTTTGTTGTATCCATGGATGTAAAACGGCTTAGAATCCAGTTAACCAAAGATTTATTATTGTATGTATTTGAATATTACGATGTCCTTCGTCTACTGAAGCGGTATCGAAACTTCATAGAGTCATAGTTTCAACTACTTGTTTTCTTTTTCATATAGTACTATATAACTATTTCAAATTAATATCCAGGTAACATAATAAATATACTGTTTTACCCTTTACCTGAACCATTACAATAAATACATGCTTTCAGTTAGATAATAATGATGAAACCGCAGTGTACGCAAGGTCGCAGCTCGTTGGTCATGGTATTCATTTCCGTAATAGGACACCATCTTCGATATTAAATGCAATATTATCGTGTTATGGCCGCTCCTCGTCCACTTTAGCAGAACAGATTGTCACTCATAACAGCTAACTGACCATATTTGCTCTAGAATTTGCAAGTCTTGTCGTTTTATAAAATAGCTTCGGGATAGAATCACAAATTGTTGCTGTTACACACACCGGGGAATAGTAGTTTAGGTACGGTTTAGAAAATATTTACGTAGCATGTAGATTTAGTACAAACTTGTAGGTGGAGTCTGCGTTTATTTAGTGTTCTCAAACATTATGTTACGTGCGATACGGTGCCTTTGTTTCATACGACAATAAAACACCTAAGTTATGTGTTATGACCTCAAGTCGAATAGTTTCCGAGTTACGCTCGTGATCGCGGTATTATATTTTATGAGTCACGGCGACATAACGAGCTTGTAACGTTACTAGAACTTGCGTTTAATTTTAACTTTAAGACAAAGACGTGATTTTACAAAAGAAAGCACAGCGTTATTCTGCGTGTGTGCCGGAATTTCTCGTATTCGACGCAGCAGTAATGCGGCGGCGGAATAGCCGTTTTATCCAAGAGCTCGAGCCGAGAGCAAATCTACGTTTTATTACATCCATGACTGCCACTTGATGCAAGATAGCTGTCTTGATGAGAACGATAATTCTGTAGAGAGGAAGCGGCGAAGTGAACTCGAGTTTCACTAGTTCTAATTCAGTGTCGCAGATTCGCAATTACTTCTCATTCATTTAGTTGGCTGAGATTTCCCCTTCCGAAAATGCAATCTTACTTGACAAATCGCAGACGATCCCTTATCTGGCTCGAGGAAATAGTGATTGATCGTCGGGAGTGATAAAGAGTTTCTCTGCCGGAACTGGGGAAGGTGAAACACGGAAACAAAGCTCACCTATCTAATTGCATCGAGACGAACGACGGAACCTTAGCGTCGTCGGCACGAACGTGCGCACTGTGCACATTGTTTTCAACAACACCACATAGAGAGCTTATCGCCACCACACGTGCTGTTAGCCGACTCACATCTGATCCCACGATAATTCAACACGGAAAAAAGCAATAACCATTGTTTTCTTAGCATATTTACGCTACATTCATGGGATGTTTGCGCGGATTATCCGTGTGAACACTTGGCTGTTACTATTTCAATAAAGTAATCTGACTCTCATGAGTTATTCCACTCGGAACTTTCCGCTCGTTCTGTTCTTCCCGAGGCTTACGAGGCTGAGCCAATGCACGGTACGTGGCTCTAAAGAGAATAAATTGTGTGTGTAAAATTGTTTCAAGTGAGTTGCGCAAGAGGAATGCACAACCGCGTCTCAATTAAACCCGACCGCCCCGGGGCACTGGTTGTCGCCTTACTTTGTGTCTACGTAAAATAGTGCTATAGAAATTGTGTCTCTCTCCCCAGCAAACAGCTGCATGTGAATTGTGAGCGTTTGAGACAAAAGTTAAGCCTGGTTGTTCCAGGATTGTGTTCGCAATCTCGACGCAAATTTTACATGGATATTCATGTTCCACATGTTCTTGGCTTTATGTACGTATAAAGTTACAACCGCACAAGTATTCACTAATTTGCATTCAAGATGAATATGGGCAGCGCTTAAGGTGAATGCGTAGTTGTAGCCCGCGAAATTCAATTTTTCTTACGTTTTTTGCAGTTTTCAGGTCAGTGTCAGGTTGTATCTTGATGAAAATTTGATTCGCGACTATAACAGGTACGTATTCACAGAATTATAATCATCAGAATCATTAATACATCTGTTTAAGTTAGATTTCTACCACCAACACTTTTCCATACGAGATTTGTTCTTAACGGTAGAAATCTAACTTAGAAAGATGTATTAATGATTCTAATTATTATAATTCTGTAAATACGTACCTGTTATTGTCGCGAATCATATTTTGATCAAGATACAACCTGACACTGACCTGAAAATTGCAAAAAACGTAAGAAAAATTGAATTTCGCGGGCTACAACTACCCATTCGCCTTAAAACAATGTATAAAGCTATTACTGGCGCCAAAATGATGGATAATATTTTGGTCAAGAAAGTATGCCCGTGTTGCCTTGAGACGCCAGATGGTTACTTCTTGTTTTGGAGATGCACGAAACTGTGGGGAATGCATAATTAATGTGCACGAGGCGCACAGTTAATTCACTAATTTGCAATCGAGGCTGCGGCAAATTGTCCGCGTAATTTGTCATGAATAAGTGCTGAAGTGTACGTCCCCTGTAATAATGGAGTTCCACATGTAATTGCGGTCCTGCATATTGATTAGAGAATAAATGAGATATTTCAGGAGGACCTGGCACTTACTTTCAATAGAATTTTCGCCGTAAAGTTGATACTTAAATTGTCTACATTGTTCACAACTTTTCTTACTGTCAAACTGTGCAAATTTTTTGAGTTTCAACAAAGGTGAAGTTTCCCCTTTAATGTATAAAATGCTTTGCAGACAATTTATGTTCCAACTATGCGCTATAAAATAATAAGACAGCCGTACCAAGTTGCCGGCTAAGTTCCGGGGTGCAGCTAATTAAAGTTTGGTGGCCTTTGGCGCCAGTTGTCACTTCATATCCTGCCTTTAGAACAGTATGGCTCCAGGGTAACTTGGAGGCTTGTTATATGCAAATTAGTTGCTAACTTATTTGAACATTGGTTATTGTACTGGGTCAAGTCAGCTGTCAGATATATATTTCGATTGGATGAAAAAAAGTCTTTCGACTCTTCCAACGCTAGATAATAATTATGAGACCAAATAAATTATTATTAACCGATTAATTATTCATTCATGCAGAACGTAATTTAATTAATAACAATCAAGAATGAAGCTGAATTTAAACATTCATGATGTAAATGCAATATGTCGTGGTCGCGCCTCGCTGCCCAATATATTCATTGATGCTATTCAATAAATTAACCTGTCAAAACGGTGCCTGCTCAAACTACGACAATTGAGTTCGATCGGGAACTCTGGCACATCATCATGTGCAATTTATTTACCACGACCTACCGCAACACTAGCAGAATTATTCTGTCAACAATTTCTTGCTATTTTACGTTCCCTAATTATTTTTTGTTGCTTACTGGTCCACACTCTTTCCTATTTTTTGCACTTGTTCATTTTATCCACATTTTTAGGTCAAGTTGGCCCTCTCTATCTTTTTACTCTCCATCTCTAGTTCCCATTTCCACTAATGAGTCTCTAGATGCAGACAAATTACTGTCCGTTTCTCTCGTTACTGTTTGTAGTTTCCGGGGTTATTTCAGTGAACCTAGTTTGTAAAAGTTTGCTTGTAAATTCTGTGACTTTGTAGGGTCCCGGCCATCATTACAGTTCTGCATTTAAGTGTCGACGCCGCATTGAAATATTAGGTCCTTACATATGAAATTGGCGTTTTGTATGGAAGGAACAAAAAGTCGAATATTTTTTAATATAATATATTTAATTAATCAAAGTATGAACCATTGTTTTCAATGCACTTTTGCCATCTTATAGGTAGTTCATTGATCCCTTTACTAAAAAAACCAGTCGGACGGGAATCAATAAAATCTTTGAAGGCGATTTGGACTGCCCCATCGGAGTTGAATTTTTTCCCTTGCAAAAAGTTATCCAAATTGCGAAAAAAATGGTAATCTGTTGGAGCAAGGTCCGGGGAGTACGGAGGATGTCTAAGACATTCCAATTCAAGTAATGTAACGCAGCAGTCGACGCGCGTTTGCCGGTTTGCTTCAGTCAATTCGTGAGGTACCCACCTTTCAAGCTTTTTAATCTTCCCAATTTGCTTCAAGTGAATTAAAACAGTTTTATCACTAATATCGAAGCCTGCAGCTAACTCGGACGTGGTTTGCGATGGGTCCGCTTCCACAATAGCCTTCAATTCTCCATTATCAACTTGGGTCTCAGGCCGTCCACGGGGCTTGTTCTGCAGGTCGAAATTTCCAGAACGAAAACGTTGGAACCAAAAACGAACTGTGTTTTCTTTTGCAACATGACCGCCATACACATCATTCACCCTTCGAGTCGTTTCCGCAGCACTAGTGCCACGGCGGAACTCGTACTCGTAAATAATGCGATATTTTAAATTTTCCATTTTGTAAAATGAGTGACGCAAACAGAAAAAACAGAAGAAAAAAAACAAATGAATGACGGTCATCAAAGCACAAATACATGAGTAAATAGCTGTACAAATTTGAATTTGGAATTCCTTACCAAAGAGGAGAAATTCGTGATTAAAGTGGCCAGTACGAAAAACGCCAATTTCATATGTAAGGACCTAATATTTGTAGTTAGATTCATTGTTAGGTTCACAATGCTATTAAATTCATCTGCCGAGTGGCCGAAATGGGCTTTGCCGAAGTTTCTCTCAATTGAAACCCGAGTGTCGTTTGTCAACCCGTAATGATCTTGGCTTTGAACCGCGTCGGGAAGTAATACCATTATACACGTACAGTAGACACACATCTACGTGTATATAATTGATTAAAGGTTTTACGTACGGTTCCGTGACTCTGCTCTTCAAATTCTGAATGAGTTTCGGTATTCAATGGGATAAAATAAATTGCAGCAGAACTAACCATTTTCCGTTTAAGCTTTTTGAAAGTTCGCGTTGAAAGGAACACAAAACGTTACAATTAATTTAGGTTCTGTTTCGAAGCGCTGTATTGACGTGGGATTTTTTTTGTGTTTGTTGATTTTTATTAACAGTGTGTTAATTTTGTTGCAGCAACTAAAGACGAGCCTGACGGCGACGGCAGCGAGTGTCGTGGGCGTCAGCAGAACGGTGGAGGTCGTGGGAAGTTGCCTTACAACGGGTACTCCGAGGAGTGCCTCGACCGGCTCGAGCCCAACGGGAACATACCACACGATAAAGAGCCCCATTATGGTCAGTACCTTCATATTGAACAAAACTTGAATATATTACATAACATAACGCCTCGTTTCTCCGAAAGGTTGGGTAGAGGTGTACCTATAGTACACCCACATTTCGTCAGTTATGTTTAAGTCTGTAACGGTAACACAAGGGGGACAAAAGGGGGCGAGCCTATTGCCATCAACCAGGCACAAATACAGACTCCGGGCCGCTATTGCGAAATTCCACATAGAAAAACCCAATAACAGTTTATATGACGTCATATCATGGTAAGATGCATGCAATGTTGAACAAAGTTTTGTTCTTATAAGCGACTCATTTATGTGATTCCAACCTTTTATGAATGAGGATTCTCATGAATTTTGATGACAATATCCGCCATTGAATCATGACTTAAGCAGAGTGACTCCATTATCCACATAACTAAATTATTCAAAGTTAAAGAAGCTTCAGACTTTGCCAAGTCTAGTAATAAAATTATTACAATTGAATTACTGAGTACGCCAAAGTTAGTACATCTTCGTCTGCTATAAAATTCATTCGAAATTCAAAATCTCTAGAGTAATAAATACGTAGAATTAACCATAAGGCAGATTCCCGTAATTAAAAACATTCAAAATCTAGTCGCAATCCTATCTCAGCGACCATCAATGTCAAAAACGTTGGAAAATTAGCAATTAGCAATTAAAATTAGCAATTTTGACATATTGACACTGAAATTAGACTGTGAATGTTCTTAAAATTACGAGAATTACCGCTTAGAAGTGGTTTCCTTGTTCTACATTTGAAAGTGATGAATGTACAGTTACACTACATTGTACTGAAATGGCCTACATTTGATCAAGTGTTTGTTTCAATGAATCAGCAAGTGTAGTGTTCTAAAACAAAATAAGTGGAAAGGAGTCATAAGAAAAGTGAAGCCGGAGACAATTATGCACAAACGGTGGACCGTGGACCGCTACAATGGTCAATTGGAAATCCCGTTTGACGTCATATCGGCAATGATTCTCCAATGACAAATTAATTTTTGAGTGGGATTTAAATGAACATTCAATTTCCTTCCTACTCCATGTTGCATTAAGGCGCTGCCAAAACGTAGGACACAGTAAAATGCTTAGTTTTTTGTCGCACAAAAATTGAGTGTATTGTCAAATGTTAAGAAAAAAGACTTCATAAAAATAAAATAGTATACAGGGTGTTACGGAAAGGGTATATCAATACAATCGGGTTGAAGAGTGTATCTGGTCTAGAATCTTTTGTACAGAGATTCTAGACCAGATACACTCTTCAACCCGTTTGTATTGAAATACCCTTTACGTAACACCCTGTATAGAACAATCGTAAAACAGAGCTCATAAAATTATTTTTCGTCGCATAATCTCAAAATTTGGAGCATAAACTATCATATTTTAAATAAAGGGAATTCAATCAACTAAAGAAATACCTTAAAATTATTCCACTGAGCCGTGCATTTATTTTTTAATTTAATTAAAACTGCTGACATCAAACGCATCTCTATTTGAAGCTCATTTGCTGCTGCGATGCGCTATTGTCAATTTAAAAAAAAATTGCTCCTTACCGCGCCTTTACGTATTAGTTCTGTATTCGAACACATACCACCGTGAACATCGAGTACACTTGTAATTTAACTACACTAGCTGACTAGGCTACTCTATGGCATACTGCATAAGGGCACAATCGCGTTAATCGTCGATCTAGATACATTCATGAATACAACACAGTTCACGTTGATTTGCGTGTTATTACGCGTAATTACGCTCAAATAACTGGGTATACAACGGCCCTTTAGACTTGACATAGGCAAGTATGAAGGCCGAAGGTAAACTATGGTTACTTACGTAAAGGGTTAATAAATATCATGCATTTAAAAAAATGAATAAAAAAGGCGGACACATTTGATTTATATAGAATTTTTTTTATTTTAATCAGACTTTTTTGATTTTAATAATAATGTACCTAAACGCTTTTAGTTTAGATGTTAATTTTAAGAAAAAAACACTAGAATTATTATATGCATGCTATGCATTACATACCTAGTTAAGTCTATCGATGAGATAAAATATTGTTTTACGAAGAAATCGTCAATAGATAATACAAAATAATATAGAAAACGATTAGGCCAGTGTAGAAAACCTTATTTAAATGAATAACATTCCTTATTTTGCCGCGTTCGGGTAATAAAGAAAATAAAAATAAAACGATGAAAATTCATTGTCACAGCGTGTCGCAAAATTCATTGTCACTTTTACTGAATCAGCAATTTACATCATTTCCTTCCCATTATTCGGACTGTCTACATTTCTACAATAGGGAATTTGATTTTGAACACGATATCCTTTGAGAGAGACTCATTTCACGCTCATTCGTGTACAAAATGTTATGTGCTCCTCGCGATAAATTCATAAAAGATTTTTCTTTGCTGAAAGAAAGTTTTTTATCTGAGCTTCCCTTTATATTCCTTGTTTACGTAATCTCGTTAAGAAATAATTCTCCTGGTTTTTGCTGAAGATAAAAACCGGTTTATCTTCTGATGGAGATATGTCGAGCAGAGGGCAACGGTCTACAGCGGACATGTACTCGCAGCTGTTAATTAAGATAATTAGAGAAATGTTACCAACCTACCTGCTTGCTACTAATCATTACAGTTACATATTAACCATTTACTTTTCATATTAGTACAGCTATTAGCTTTGATTATACATTACACTTTATATTTTAAATAACTACATATCTTCTGCCCGCGACTTCGTCCGCGTGAAAATTCTTGTTCCCCCGACCCATCCCGTCGCATCGCATCGCCTGCCCGCGCTGTCCCTTCGTTTTCGCTTAGCTTTCATTCTGACTTTTTAGCTTTTCGCTCTGCTCCTTAAGGTCCTAGCGTGATGTTAAATAGCATATAGCCTCAAGAATTGAGCTATTAAATGCAAAAAGATTTTTTCAAATCCGACTAGTAACGCGTTCAGACAAACAAACAAAGCATTATTATTAGTATAGATAGGCACGTGTCGGTTTTCTTGTCATTGATGCTGCTATCGAAATAAAATTGAGGAATACAAAATAAAGAGTTAGAAGAATTAGAAGTTACTCCTCCCTGAATCAGAAGTTCCTCAAATTCCACCAAAAATATAACATAACATAAAATATAATACTTATGAAATAACGGTTCTTATTCGAAATATTCGCACCGACATCAATGAAAAAGTTTTTAATGCTGTTATACAGCGTGTTCAATAATTTGGGTATTCGATTATGAGTTAACTGCTTTCAAAGTCTCGATGACGGCGTAACTTGGCAACTTCAGCCGTTCATTGTTTACCAATAATTCATTCAGCATGCCGTAAGTCTTTTATTTTTAAAAGTAAAAAAAAAAACTTTTATGTGTACCTACTCGATCGATAAAGACGTTTTAATATGGACAAATGCAATGTAAAGACCGATTAGGTACCAGCCTACTTTTATTTTGAAAGGAAAATTCATGTTAATTTTGTTTTTAATGCGGTATAACTTACAAGTAATTTTTTTTTTGTTGTTGAACAAAAAGAAACCAAACCAGATGGTCGCAAACTTAAAAAAAAACTTATAAAGATTGATGTAAATCGATTACTCTCAAAAAATGCATTACCTCATTCTGTCACCGTCTGACTTATAATAAAGATTTGTTTGCGAAAGTCACTTAGTTTCAACACAAAAATACATAACTTACCGGATTTATTTATCAATCAGTTAAGTATGTCTGTACAAACGAGTTTGTTGAAATAAATGGCGTCGAAATGAAGCATGGCGTATGGCGCCGAAGATGTATGACACGTGTAAATAAACTTCGGTATATACACAGTGTAGGGCTGAGGGCACATGCCTTCCGTACGTTAGGATTATGTCAACAAGGAATGTTCCTCTCGTGTAGGCCGCGCAATAAAGCACACACAATGCAACTATGTAGCAAAAGCTTCAAAGAATTTGCGCCTATTTTCTATAATCTATCTACACTAATAATAAAGCTGAAGAGTTTGTTTGTTTAGAACGAGCTAATCTCTAGAAATAACTGTCGGATTTTAAAAATTCTTTTTGCATTTGGTAGCCAAATTCCTGAGAAAGGCCATATTTTACTACATCACGCTAGGGCCCTTAGGGGCCGCGAAAAAAGTCAGAAAGCACAATAAGCGAAGACGAAGTAATAAAGCGGGCAAGCAATGCGGTGCGACGACGCACGACGGGGGAACAAGGAATTTTACGCGGACAAAGTCGCGGGAAGAAGCTAGTTTCACAAATAAAGCGCATTGTATACAGGGTGAAATTGAATTCATGGGCATCCTTTTAAGTGGTCATTGTACTCATCATTATGAACAACTTTTACTATGGGACTAAACCTAAAATCGCGAAAACAAATCAGCTCTTCCCTACATTTTGACGAGTTATGTGAGTCATGCCCATGAATTTAATTTCACCCTGTATATCCGTGGGCATGATAAGTAAAACCTCAAAAGGTCCAAGTGTTAGCACATGTGGATACAAATATAACATAACCTGTTACCGAAATACCGTTATCAAAGTTACGTAATACATGCGCCATGTTTTATGCAACAAAAGCAAGTATTTACACACAGAGCTGTGCTATCAACGGATACAATATTTAGCCACACATGAAGATTGTAGGTACTGCAAACATGTGCCATATAACTAAAACGATAAACCTAATCCACACTGAGATTAAGAGGCCACTTCAGTTTAGTATCTTACACTTAATTCCTAAGTAGATTTCGTAATACTATAATCCTGTATAAAATCATAGACTAGAAGATTAATTTATTCATTCCCTCCCTAATGGCTTTATGTTGTAACTGTAAAGATTTGACAAGTACGACAAATATTTTGTGTTTCTCAACAAAGTAAATGTATTCAACAGACCTGCCTCTCTCTCGACGCGGTCTACACAATTTCAAAGTTTGTTGTATCCCATTCTCAACCATAATGCACAGGGAAAATCTTTTTTTTTATGTAAATCGCACATCGCAGTATCTGTATTAAATCTAGGGAACGTCCTCGCTCTAAACATGTTAGTTCAAACTATTAAAGTTATAATCGTTTGCTTCGCTATCACATAAAACTTTAGCAACGTAACATGAGGGAATAGGGTTCTCGACAGTTCTGCGCACTTTAAACGTACATCGGTACATGTGATACTAGCAGAACTACTATATCGAATGGGATCTCAATTTAAACTTGTTAAAACCAGAGACTCGTTCGTTAAAACTTTTTCGTGTTTATTTTTGCAATTTCTACGTGTTTTGGCTACACTGCTACAGACTATGGTCACGTCAGCACTCTCTAAAATTATTTACTCTTGATTATTTTTCGTAAAATCCTAAAATCTGCTAGACCCAACCCTCGGCTGCTACGCCCTGTTTATGTAAACAATTTATGGTTTTCCCGCCGAAGGGAGTTCTTATAAAACTTCATGAATGAGTAAACAACCACGCCACGGGGCATGCGTTAGAACAAGTGCTTCACGTCACCCACTGTCTTGTGATGTTTAACTTTATGTTTGTTTGCACTGATTTGTTTTTCTAGTGTTTTTCATAATGCAGTGTTATTATTTTGAAAGTGGTCTTCTGACGTTGTTAGCTTTGCTTTTACGAGGGAAAGTAGATATTTTAATCTTGGATAATACATATGAACATTATCGTGTGGGTTGCAACTGAAAATCAGCGTCAGGTGGTTCCTAATGTGTATTAATTGTCATGTGTACTTACAATTTTCCAAAATCTGAAAATGTAATTTAAATACTCTAAAAACTTTTTAACAAAAATACAATCGACTTCCAAAAGAAACACTACAAAGTGAAAAATAACTTTAATTTCGGAAGTCGGTGTCTTTGGTTTTGTATTTACGTTTTTTGCCACCGACTTCCGAAATTAAAGTTATTTTTCACTTTGTAGTGTTTCTTTTGGAAGTCAGTTGTATTTTTGTTAAAAAGTTTTTATTTCACGCTTTTTAGTGGGTCTGCTTATAATTTATCTAAGTTACAATAGCCTAGTTTCAACTTGCTCATCGCCTTTTACTAAATATTGCTTTTCCCGATGCAGGGCAGTTAATTGTTGAGGAGTTCTCCTGGTCCACCATCAGCTCCATATCACCATTCACATCGTGGCGAGCATAAATTGCTTAGTAACCATATTAAAGTAATCGAATCGCAACCCGTGAAATACTTAGATATTATTGAGTAGTTCCGGTGGCCATCTGTGGTCTTCATCATCAGTTCCACTTCACCAAATTGTGCTTTCCGAGAGCAAATGCACAAGTTACTATAAAAAATACCCAAATCGCTACAGGTGTGCCTATAATATTTGAAGAGTTCCTTCGATTTCTCCAGGATCCCATCATCAGATATTGAAATGGTGACAATGGGACCACACGGGAAGCACCAGCTTTCAAATAAAAAAATAATCATGAAAATCGGTTCACCCAGTCGCAAGTTATGAGGTAACAAACATAAAAAAAAAAAAAATACAGTCGAATTGATAACCTCCTCCTTTTTTTGAAGTCGGTTAAAAATGGGGACGTCCTAAGAACTTTTTCCTATTAAGGATAGGCGCCTTTGCTGCCCTACATCAATCGTCCTGTATAATTGTTAGTCATATGAGGGTCCTTTCGGAAAGCACGTTAAGCCGTTGGTCCCGGTTGTAATTCATGGATCTTTGACAGTCGTTACGGGTCATCAGAAGCCCGAAAGTCTGACAACCGGTCTTACCAAGGGGTATAGTATTACCCAATGACTGGGTCGTGGAGGTCAGATAGGCAGTCGCTCTATGTAAAGTACTGGTATTCAGCTGCATCCGGTTAGACTGGAAGCCGACCCCAACATAGTTGGGAAAAGGCTAGGCAGATGATGATGATGGTAGTTAACTCCTTCGGCCCTTCCTCGTTGACATATCCCCAGTGACATATACACCGTCTAACCCCACAAATTATATCATCCCATTGATTGATAGTTTGATAGATACTCCAGAAACCAGCGCGCTTTGTACTAACGATCCAGATAATTTAATCAGTGTTGCCAGTTTCCCACCTAGTTAGATACGTAGGTACTAATGCCAGTTATGAATGGAAACCTAATTGGAATTCCTGAATGGCTTTGGCCAAGGAAATGATACAATTAGATCAAATTATAGCGCTCCAGGGCAAAATACAACGTTTATTGTAATTGATGTGTTATTTAGGTTAGGTCAAACTGTGCAAAATAAGCATATCTTTTTGATAATTAATGAGTTAGCCAGGTTTGTAATATTTTTGGGAACAGATGACCTTAATGGATGGTGACGCAGCATTTTTTTCAAGTAGGGTTCATACCTTTTCTGAGAGGATAATATTCTAATTAAACAATATCGCGTCGCTTGCAGGTTGGATAGATAATTTATCCTCATTATAAAATAATGAAATTAATGAGCGCTCATATCAACATAAAATGTTTTAATAAATGCCCCTTCTAATAAAAAAAGGCTACAGTAAAGCTAGCCTTCAAATAGGTGAATGTGCTTATAGGAGTGTGATCACCTCAACGGTTCAACGAATCGAACCGATGACCTTTCAATTTAAGGTCACTCCGGTAGCCTTAGGGATATTGTCGCTTAATGTACATTTTGCATGCACAGCTTTTTATATCAATTAGCACTTTGAAAAATATGATTTTAATATACTTACCCCCTTATTCATAAAACTTATCAAACCTATTTTAGTTAAAATGGGGTTTGTCTCTTTCTTACACACAGAAATGACAACGTGACAGATAAAGACAAACGTTCTATAAACCTATTTTAGCTAAAATAGAGATAAAATAGGATTATGAATAAGGGGGTTAGTGATTTATTAGTTTAGTATACTAAATACTAGACACATAACTCCGTCGTTGGTCTAGTGGTTGCAAGCGCTACTGCTGACCATGAGGTCTTAGGTTCGATTCCTAGGTCGGGTAAATTGTTATTAGATTTTTACATTATGAATTCTTAGTAGCAGCACGGAGTCTGGATTTGTGCCCGGTTGATGGCAATAGGCTCGTCCCTTCTTATGGTACACCTCTGCCTAACCCTTCGGAAAAAAAAGGACTGATGTTATGTATACTAAATCACCATTTAAAAAATAAACACTATTATTGGTGTTGTGAGAGGTTTAAAATTCAACGAAAAGACATTTTGAGCCCATAGATGACGTTAGATTCTTACCAAATAGCACTCTATCTAAAAGTATCGGGATATAATATTCTCTGAATAATGCATACGAGATAAAACCCTCCTCACACATTATGGTCATAGAATATGAACCAGACGAATTATGTGTTGTAAGAGCGATCACAAAGCTAGTCTAACACAGTCGTGGGTGGTCAGTGATTTTTGCTCGAATATGTAGAATGTAAAATTAGGCGAGTACATGAAAACTGAGTAAGTAGTGATGGCCCATTGATAACAGCTGCGACTTACGAGTTGTTGTAGGTCATAGGTTCGAACCCAGACAGGCGCTTTATTTTATGTAAATTATTTCATCACGACTGTTCTCAAAACGATGAAGGAAAACATCGTGAGGAAAACCGCCATGTCCTAGACCCAAAAATTCGAAAGCATGTGACATCTACCAACCCGCGCTGGGCCTGTGTGGTGGATTACGGCCCGCTATTCAGCTAGCGTTTCGTGCGTTTAGTTTTTTAATTTTTGACTGTGTTTAGTTTAGGTTGTGATCTTGTACGAGTCGCAAGCAATAAATACTTTTTCTTTCTTTCTTTTCTTTTTCTACCTCTCACAGAGAGGTGGCCTGTGTGTGTCCCAGCAGTGAAATCTGAGTTCAAAGGTGAACATAAGTAATCCTTAGACGGTGAGGAAAACCTTGATAAAAATTCATATGATTACGTTGAATGTATATCTTTGACAGTCGTTACGGGTAATCAGAAGCTTGAAAGTCTGACAATCAGTCTTACAATGGGTATATTAGGCACTCAGTAACTGGGTTATGGAGGGAGTAATGTCATTACATTTTTTCTGGTTCTAAAATTTGCATTAAGACAGTGAAAGTTTACTTTGCACGGTTACACCTTGTATAATTTAATTGCTCGCAATTCACAATTAAAAACGTTCAAAGAAACCATCAAGCGCGAATCGAGCTAGTGTTAATATTATATAAACATAGCAAATGGAAAGTATTTGTAAACAAACAGTTTCTGCAGACAAAAAAAAAAAAGCAAACAGTTCCCTTACAATTTTCCTGTAATGTGAACCTTATTACGGATCTGGCCATTTATAACACTTTCCATGCGAGACCGTCGGGAAGGGAGCAGTATAGAAGATAAACAGGCTTTGTACTATAGTGTATCTTTCTTTACATATCCCATTTGGTAAACAAGCATGGTACGA
Source organism: Amphipoea lucens (assembly GCA_947508005.1). Lineage (NCBI taxonomy): Eukaryota > Metazoa > Arthropoda > Insecta > Lepidoptera > Noctuidae > Amphipoea > Amphipoea lucens. The sequence goes on from OX382370.1 coordinate 16,146,714, forward strand.
AAATCACAAGTTATCGTATTGATTTGTGTTTGGTATGAAGTTGCAGGCAAAACTGCTTCGAACTCACTATACAGGGTGAAATTGAACACATGCGACAAATTGAAATGGGAGATTGTACTCATCATTATGAACAACTTTTACTATGGGACCAAACCTGAAATCGCGAAAAAAAAATCTGCTGTTCCCTTCATTTTGACGAGTTATGCGAACATAAAATGTAGGTAACAGCTGATTTTTTTTCGCGATTTCACGTTTGGTCTCATAGTAAAAGTTGTTCATAATGATGAGTACAATCTCCCATTTCGATTTGTCGCATGTTTTCAATTTCACCCTGTAAATTAACACATTCCATGATTTTAACAAATCCGATGAGTTAAGAAAAATAATACACTTAGGGCTGATTTGATCAATGTCAAATATTTTTTATCCGTGGAATAAAATTGACGTCTGACAGTGCTAGCATGGAAAAACTAACTTCCTACTTACTAACTAAAAGTTCAATTTGTTTTCTCAAGTTTAAGACTTATTCTAGGTATAAAAGTTTGGTGGAATTCGCCCTTAGCCGTAGATCTTTTTCGTTTTTAGGTTTATGTAATTAAAATTACATTCTCAACGCAACTCTAATAACAGTAATAACGCATCAGACAGACAATATAATACCAATGTACGTAAATTGATCGCACGAGCGAACATGAAATGTAACCGTTGCGTGTTGCCGCAACAGTTAATTTTGATAATTAATCGCATTACATGCGCTCAATTATTAAAGCGGGATTTACGATTTTGGATATCTGCACGTCTGTGGCTCGTTTCATATTGTATTGTAATATAAAATACGCTTTTGATCAACAATATTTAATTCACAGTCGCTGGTGTAATTTAATTAATTATCGTTTTATTTTATACTCTGTGGTCTAACGATGTCGGTCCTTTCACGTTGACTGACGCTTGTAAAAAATTTAATCTAGTTAAGGTCAGGAAAGTTGTTATTAAGAGCCTATACTACCTTAAATGGCTTAGCGTGATCCTCCGTTATGTCGAAAATACTGCACCATTAATCCAAACTAATATTATAAATGCGAAAGTAACTCTGTCTGTCTGTCTGTCTTTTCTTCACGCCTAAACTACTGAACCGATTTGTGTGAAATTTGGTACAGAGATAGCTTGAGTCCCGGGAAAGGACATAGGATACTTTTTATCCCGATATTCCCACGGGATCGACATTTACGCGGGTGAAACCGCGGGGCGCAGCTAGTTTTGAAATAAATATATGGTAAAGTTGAGGATTAATGCTAAGTCCAATGTTAGACGAAAACACGATTCCATAAAATTTTCTCGATAGAAAAAAAATCCAAAGTTACCTCTAACCCGAACAATGAACCGCTGGTATTCGAAAAATACTTCAAATTAGATCATGAAACTTTGCATACTAACTGAACTTACTTTAAAGCAGGTCTTATGTTATTTATTTTTTTATAATTACCATTATTTTCACCGTAAAAAGCAAATACCTAAACTATTGGCGCTGCCTGCCGCCCAGCACCGCACTCTGTCTCGCTCTCACTCAGTCAGCAAGCAGTAGTGAATTTTAGCTGAGGTAGTATAGGCTCTTAATATTACATAATGTGGAACAAGTAAAACAGCCCTGGTATGTTGTTCCCACGTAATTCGAAAAGTTTTCTAATTGGGTCACATCGTGTCGAGTAACACGCTTATTGAATTAGCGTGGAGAAGGAAAATTCTCCATGTGTAGTGGTCTCTAGAGAGATCCTTTATGTAACTCGATCAAAAGGAATAATATGTATGACTTCTGAAAGAAATATTCTGAATCTGAATTTTCTGCGCCTGATAAATACAGAATACAGAGTTCAAAGACAAGTTATCGAGCGTTCAATGTATACTAGAACTAGGAATTTAAAGTAATGTTGGGCCCTAAAGCCTAAATGTGAACCAAAAAGAAAACGCGATAAGTAAACAAAACACAATTCTACCTGTATACCTAATTGACTATTTGAAATGACATTGCCGCGTAAACCTATCTGTCATGTCTCATGTCACACAATCTGTCATAATACTCGTTGTGATGGACACTTCCGCGTCCATCCTAGTGTAACTCTACTCACAACACGATTGCTGAAACGCTGAAATTCACACCCAAGCATAACATAGAAGCTTTAACAATTAACCTAATTGCTTCACAGTTTCGTGCATAACGCGTGTCATAACGTAAAAGATCCCTGTCCATTTTAATTACGGAAATACTGAGCGAGGAGTGGCCGGAATGACACGAGGATTTAGGGCCCGATAAACATTTTTTATTTCGCCTTATGAAAAATTATGTACTTACACGTTCATTTCGTACCATAGTAAATACCCAATATGCATCGAACCAACATCAAAAGGCTGCTCGTAAAACGAGATTATACGACACATGACCCTTAAATGGAGGCATAATGGTGATATTACTGTTTTATAACCCGGAACCTTTGAAGAAAATTACTTCAGAACAGATATACTGGTGTTTTGTAAACCGAAGCAACGGTTCTATTGCTCTTGTCGTAATAAATTATGTGTGGTGTACTTACATACTCTTTTGTATTGTTTAAGTATGTTGATATAATTAAAAGCACTGACAAGTCAATCTATTCTGTAAAAATCTCACCGTGAACACTTTTAAGTAAACTGTCATTCTTACTGATGCTAGGGATTAACACTATTGACAGCTCACAACAAACTCACTTCACCTAACATTTCTCGGTGAGACATTTAAAGAATAGAGCGGAAGTATCTTACCGTCGCGTCATGCCCAATTTCTCGTTTGTCAGTAATGGTCATAGTGCTTAGCTTCTATGTCTACGCGACGTTTATTTATTTCAAACGTAAGAATTGTTTTAACGAAACGCCCTTTGGATCTCTGGGCTGTAATTTCATCTCAAATGGTATTTTGTTCTGCATTTCTATAATTAATCTTCGTCTGTTTTGAACCCATATTTAAGTGGTTACTCCAAAAATAAAAATATGCTAATTTTTTACTAATTAAGTGGTCAAGAGAAGCTTCAAAACAGTATGTACGTCGAATCATTAATTCAGAGGGATGATAAATGGAGAGATGGGAATAAAAATTACGCGCCTAAATGAAAATTCCGAGAGCTTTTAATTGGCATCCCCTGTTTATGTTCTTAATTTTTTGTCCCTTCAAATCGAATTGGTCCCGATATTTGAATCGAATTAATAGAAGCGGGCAATAGGGACTTTGCCAATAAAATTATCGTTGGGTTTGCCTGAATCGGTCCGGAGTCCCCGACGGGGGTACCTACCGCACCCGGCCATACCACCCCGTGACCCACTTACACATTACCCTGGATACGCGTTATGCCGCACGCAAAATTGACGTACCCATCACTGCTACGTAGCTCCTCGTAATTGTATTTGGGCGACAAGAGGAAGTAACTCGAGTTCTGTAACTTTCTTAATATACAATTTATCATAACAAGTTATCGTCAACCGGAATAAATCAGTGCTTCAGCGTGCTTTATTTAAGTCAAGGTGCCCGCTGAAAACTTTTTGAGAAACGTTAAACTAATGGTCACTATCGTTTACTCTTGCTCGTTTCAATCATAGTGATCGATTGCCTCTATAATCGATTTGTTCTTCTTCAAACGATTCTATGTCTGCGAATGATTTATTCGTTTCGCGTTTACATCCGTCGCATCGATGCCGCGTCTTTGTGACGCTAACGGGCTTTCAGAGTGTTTCGATTGCCGATACCGGGGTATTGACGGCCGTGAGAAAAATGGCTTCTTTCAAAGAACGTCGCATCAACACGCCATTTTTTATTTTCTCGTGAATTAATTTGCTTACTAAGTGCTTGCGGGGAATTTCCTGGCGGGATTTTCATTCTGTCAATTGAAGAAGCTTTCAATGAAAATGTTTGTATTTTAGAGTGCCGTTGATGATTGTATCGTGAGGCATATTGACGCGGGGGAGGTTAAGAGCAACCTAATATACTTACGTAAGGGAAGCGAATATTTCAATGACGGACGGTGCGGTGGAATGGGTTTATTGAAAGAGCCTGCGATTATTTTTACACACCAGCTGTAATTTTGTAACACGTGAACAGGATTTGTGTCAGGATATTTCCAACAAAAAATGTTGTAATTGATTCCCACACGAATTTAACGTACCACGTAATTTGTTGGACGCTGTAGCTTCATTTTACTTACCAAGACTTTCTTTTTTAAAATATCAATAACGATCTCTGTTAAGAAATATGAGTAAATTTTCTTTTTTATAACAAAATGTATGTTTTGTTGTACAGAATGGAGCGGCGGCGGCGGTAACGGCGAGTATCGTGTAAGAAGACAGCTGTCCGTGTCTTCGGACTCGAAACTCCTCGACGAAGGTGCCAGGGAGGACGCGAGGGTAGTCATGAGGCCGAAGCGACCACCCAGGCCCAAGTCCGAGGCCTTTCTAGGGCCTCACGACCACTCCAACCGACGGACCAAGCGGTTTAGTGCCTTTGGGGTAAGAGTATTCATAAATTACGTAACTATTGAACTTTATTATAGTTTTGGCGTCTTATGTGAAAGAACTGAAGGTTTTAACACAGGGTGGCAGAGAAATGGACCCGCCGACTGTAACCATGAATTCAGCACATGATTCTAAACACCGACTACACAGAGTAGAAATTTATCAATAAAAATCTGCTGTTTCATAGAAAAGTGTACCAATAACAATACTTACGCGGTTAAAATGTATGGAACAGCAATTTTTTTTTAATAGCTGACGTAAAATTTCAACGCAGTATGGTGTATTGAATCCATGGTAACAGGTAACGCATCAATGTCCCCCCTGCCAACTTGTATAAGGAAAACCTCTCAAAATTAAAGTACTTCAAAGGTATGCAAAGAGAAAATCACATAGCGAGATGCTCAACTCAGGTATTACAGTCAATTTGTATGCAAACAACGTAAACTACACAAACTTGATTACTTACAAACACTGTCTTTACATATCTCTATCAGATAGAATTTCTCAAACTATTGTTTCTGTATCAATATAAACACAAATAGATGGTACGGCCACTTCCATATTTATTTTCACTTCCATTTCGCACGTCCGTATGCACATAAATATAAAAGAATAATGATAAATGTTAGTGTATGTTCGCCGGCGGTGGAGCGTAGTGTTGCTAGCTTACAAATAGGCCGAGTAGGACCAACGGCGACGTTGATAGATTGTGCGATTAGATCGTGGAGCAATTCTGGGATACCAGTCATTTGTGATACTTTGTGCTTGAAAAAGGCTTTTGCCTGCAATTTCGTTTGTTTATAGGGTTGTTGGTGACGGTCATTGTTTGTGGTTGACCTTATGTAGACGCCGCCATTTAAACAAAAAAACTAGAATTAAGGTTTTTTTGCATTAGCAAATACCACGGCCCAGATGGAGATGGCCGGGATGAGCTGAACTCCTTTAATAAAGATTGATCCTTGGCAGCTCTGGACAGAGAGGTGGAAACAGAGTGGCTTATAAAAAAAAAAACAAAGTTCCAATTGGGATTTTACTGGCTAAGCAACCCCTGTTTATAAATGAGAAATAACTTCTTAAATAAATGCAACACTAATACACCATCATGGTACTTTATTAAAAGCGATCGGTTTAAATCCATTAGGTACCTACAACCAACTCGTCGATCATAGAGTAAACCACCTAAAATCGTCCAATTAACGTTTCTAACACGAACTCAAGTATTTTAGCTACCGATAACCGTCAGTTATGTTTACGAGGCGTTCACTTAATAATTAGAATCCTATTCGGGCATGCAACTCCTGCGTAAGCGCATTAGCTAAGCCAAATATTTAGAGTTGGGCTGACTTTCCACTAGAGCTGTGCGAGGATGCGCCACAGTGAGGCGAAATTCCACCTATGCGCCAATAGAATCGCTCCATTTTAAAAATGGACCAACACGTCCATTTTTAAAATGGAGCGATTCTATTGGCGCATTTTTTCCTCTCTGGAAGCCAGTCTTAAACTGCACCCTAATTGCGTAACACACTGTAAATCACAATTTGAATCATTTGAAAGGATATTGCTATCCATTGCTTCATATGTTAGAAAAATTTGACTGCACAACAAAGTAAATAACGCAATGAATGTTGTTGAACTGTCAAAATGAAAGCCATTCCTGCCAGTGTGTTACGCAATTACCTCGCTGGTTAAGGACGAAGAAAGCAGTGCAGTGTAGACGGTATTTACAGAATTCTAAGTCGCAATACTTCACAATATAAAGTAATAGTTATAAATAACCTCTGTTGTGCTTACGTTCAAAAGTGCCTTTTATGTGCCTATTTGAAATAAATGCTTTGACTTTGACTTTGACTTACCTCCTGGGATTTTATGTGGTAATAAAATGGGCAAAGTTCGCAGCCACGATCTTCTTACGATGCTGTTTTACTTAGAATTATTATTCATTGATACATGAAAGTTTCTTTATTGTAATTTATTATCGGTTATTCAATATAATTCAGCTACTGTTTGATAAGGACAAACGATCATTTAACTCCTATTCTCTCAAAAGTACGATACAAATGCGTAAGCACTTGCTATTATTTACATGAAGCAAACTCATTCAACATCCCTCGTTACAACGTATTCAATTAATTACAATGGCGACTGAAACGTTGCAATAACTTTGCCCAATTTATTCATAATCCTAATATCAGCATGTTTGTGCGGTGTCGTAAATTACAGGATTATTTCAACGTGTTCAGTTGATTAATGAATGTTTTCTGTCTGTCAACAGGGTGACTCTCCCTTCGGGAAATCCGAAGCCTACATAAAACTCGAGCAACTTGGTGAGGGTTCCTACGCCACAGTGTATAAAGGTTATAGCAAGTGAGTAACTTTTATTATTCTATTTACAACCTTATCTGTATTAATTTAAGGTACAAAACAATTCCGTGCTTGTATGCCTGATGCACAAGTTTTGCGGTTCAACAAAAGTTATCTACTTAAGTGAAGAACTTCTTATGACTGGCTGTTTAGAAACCCAACTGGTCAGAATATCGAATACCTACATAGCACTATCAATTAAAACATAGGTTCTCAACGGAGACTTTCAGAAAATTATATATCCTATCATACGACTACAAAATATTACACGTTTAAATTTATAATCGTGACAAGAGCTGTATCAGATTCGCGACAAATGGTAAGGAAAATAATTGGGGGCTCTGGAAAAAAATGTTCTCAAAGTGGGTGGTGTGCAAAATTAGTTTGAGAACCTGTGGATTAAAACAACGGTTAAGAATACCGAAGAATTGTGAGAATAAATGGCGGGAAGAAATAATTACGCATACCCGAAACCTCTGCAGAGAAAAACATGAAATCGCGAGATATATTTCAGCCTTAGAGGGATGCACTGAAATGGGTTTTTTGAAACTTCCCGAGTGTGTCAAATGGGGGCTTTATAATATTTATAGCAAACTAAAACTAACGAATACGGTAGTTCCCCTGTCCCTGGAAGTTCAATTGATTCCTTTGGGAGTTTTACAGAGCAATCTGACGAGCTAATTGTAACTAACAATAAGTATAATGTTAAAGACATAGCGGATATTATTTTATCGGAATCCTTTTCCACTTTTATCATCTTCTATAGAATCAGTAATGTTTGGTCCAATAAATTAGTGTCGATACCTAGGTACGTTCAGCGAATTCAGGGCAACCCCAGTACCCTCCTTGGTGACTAGCGAATATTTTTTTATCACTGAACAATGAGCTATCATGTGTTTCCTCTATACAATGGAAGAAGGATGTCACGTTTCACCAAAACAAAAACGACCTCAAGCAATATTTTCCTCTGAATAAAATCACACAGCATAATAAGGAAGTTGCCTAATTGACACAAGGAAATTAAATTATTGCACTGTAAAAATAATCAGCTTTATAAATGTTTAAATGCATTTCGTAATAAATAATAAATATTATTAATAAAATAATAAAGATTATGCGTCGGGGGTCTGTAAATTGAGTGGATGCGGTCGAGGCACAGTTTAGCAAATCTTCGCTATCACTCGCATTACTAAATAGTTCCTGGTTTGTTAGCTTTCAAACAGCCTTGATTTTAATGACTATATTAACTCAAATCGATTGTATATTCGTTCGAGTTTTTATAGTAAATTGAACAATCTTTAGTTTATCTTCTGGAATCTTATTCAGCCTTTAACGGAGTAATCTTTACTTTTCTAAGATACCTACTCAAATATTCTCACAATCTAGCATTTTCATTTTATTAATTCTCGTCGTGATGAAAAAGAAGTTCTTTTTTCGCGTTTTGTCGACATCCACATCCGAGTTCGTACTTTGCGAAACAATGTCGCCTTTGTGGCGCACTTGTCATAGTCTCTTACGTTTCCACTTGGAAATCGGCCTTTGAAGTCACTCGATATGTAAAGCACCGAGCTGTTATCCAATTTTGTATCAAAATACAACAAACAACGAGTGAGAGCCTTTGGCTGTTAAAAATAATGTTTACAAAAATCCAACGGACATATCAGCTGAATATTTTGCGGATTTATTTATCTCTACAGCCTTTTACATTTCGGTTCGTTAATTTTAATATAGGACTCAAGCCAAATAAAAATTTACGTTAAAAACTGTCGTATATTTTAGTTCACGAATTAATATGCTAAACCCCCGGTGGTTCGCGGCTGGGTCAGGTCGAGTGGGCCAAGTCAAACGGAACTTACAGTGTTCATTGCTCGTGAATATTGAATGAAGTGCTTCACCTCACAGAGTTGAGCGGTAATAAGCGTGTTCATCTCCAAATTGTCGTATTCATGGCGCTACAAGCTACAAGTTTCTTTACAATGCTATGGTGAGACAACAACATATAACTATTTCAACTCGAGTTTTGCCCCGTCTTCTGTACTTTTTTCAAGAGTAGTTCAACTAGCTCTTACAAAATTAATTCAAGAATGCCTTAAGATCGGGTAACTACATTCTCGTACCTCATAAATGTCTTATTTGTGAAGCTAAAAGCAAGTGCTGAAAGGAATTTGCAGCTGCTTCATATTTCACTTACGTATAAGGCTGTGTCCTACGTGGGCGATTCAACGCGAACGCGATCGCGAAGCGATCCGATGCGGTTTACGCGACGCGGTGGCTCTGTCCTACGTGCGTGCAAAGTCGCCGCTTCAGCCGCCGCGCGCTCTTTTCAATACCCATAAAATGAATTTTCCAGTCACAATTGTTTGTTGTTGGAAACAATTGTTATTGGAAGATTCATTTTTGAAATATCAAATACGGTCTGGTGGTGTTCTGTCGTACTTAGTTTATACTTCTTGAGTACCTAACTCAAGAAGTATAAACTAAGTACGACAGAGGAGTGCAACTAATTTAAGTCATATTTATGGGGAATTTCATAATTTGTACGAAGAATTACGGGTCCAACCCATGTCAATTAAACAACATAATAATTTTAGCTTTAATTTATAAACAAGCCACCGCACCGCATGAGTTCGCGCGAAAATATCAAACCAACTGATCGCGTCCGCTTTGCTTCGCACCGCACCCACGTGTGGTTACTCACGTAAGCCATCGCAATAGAGTATCATTTGTTTGTTCCATTCGCGCCGCTTCGCTTTGCGATCGCGTTCGCGTTGAATCGCCCACGTAGGACACTGCGTAAGCATTTACGTTGACGCTAACTAGAAATTAATGTGTAAAGCAACATTAACAAAAAGCTTTGAAGCGGATTTAATTTCGTCTCTCGACGGAAAGTTATTAAATTGTAATGTCATAATCAGAGTGATGGTGTCATGATACTCAGCTTAACGACGTCAAGACGTCTAGCATATTAATGAGCGTAGTTTCCTGATCAACTGGCGCCAGACATATTGACATAATTACTTATATCCGGTAATAAAACATTAGAGGACTTCCTATCCTACATTTCTTCATACATTGTCGTAGGTCGACAGGTGCGATAAATTGTTTACTTTTCCATGCCTCCAATTTTAATGGCTAGAGCATGCGATGCAAATGAGGCATAGCGTTGCATTATTTATGTTACCTAGACTAACGTGTGAACTAGCCTAGTCGTGACCACGACCGGTATAAACAATGAGAAATAATCCGTACACTTGTTTTATTTTATCAAACGTGCCATTAGCACAAAACGCTATGGACGTGGTTGGTATTGTTTAAAGAGTCTGACATCAGAAAGGCTTTTACTATTGTCATGAACTGCAATGACAATTATAATAAGAAGTTTTATCAGAGGGAGCCCTACTTCAAAAGGATGACCAGCTATTCAAAATCAGAAACAATCGGCATGTTATTGGAGTTATCTTTTTGTTTTCTTAGGGCCATAACGGACACGATACTTTTAACATCGGCGATCTGGCGAATGCATATATGCTGCTTCGCGATTTTAATCCTCTGAATCGGTCATTGTAAAAAATTGAGCATCGGACAGTGTTATGCCGAAGCTTCTATACGCCGCGACTGGCTTGCGAAGAAAGCGTTCAGTCGCTTTATCGAGCTACCAAAAAGCTACTAAATCTATCACCGTTGCTAAAAAAATCGTGTCTGCTATGAGCCTATGACCCTTACTTTGTCCTCTTTATTTATAAAAATAAATTAAATAAGAGACCTTTTATTAAAGTCAGAAAATTATGGTGAAAGAGTCGCTAATCATTACTTTAAGCAACGTTTATGAATAAACCCCTAAGTATCTAATCACTATTCTAAAGTATGTCTTTTGTCCCAGTTTAACGCAGCAAGTGGTAGCATTGAAAGAGATCAGACTGCAAGAAGAAGAGGGGGCGCCGTTCACAGCCATCCGGGAGGCTTCGTTACTCAAAGAGTTGAAGCACGCCAACATTGTGACACTTCACGACATCGTGCACACCAGGGAGACGCTAACTTTCGTGTTTGAATTTGTGGTGAGTGATTCTTTACTTACACTAGATTAACTGGAGTAGAATAGATAATGGAAGAGGAAGACCGCAATTTGAGAGAGGCTCAGTAGGTAAAATTTAATGATTGATTGTTCCAAAGTTTGAAAGCTATTGTTCCATCGGTGTTCGCATCAAACCCATGCAATGTATTCTAGTGGAGTGCTGAATTCATATACGTTTTTTTCCTCCTAAATGTTCCAATGTACAATGTGATAGGCAGTTGTTTGTTTGGAATTTATGTTTACCTCTAGTTAAATGAGCCCAAAATGCAACATATTAATAGGTACCTACCTATACCCAATTAAATTCAGATATTTTCCTGTTACATTTAATTGCAAAGACTAAAGGGAAAACGTGGATCGTGGAACCTGAATGACACTGGCACAGGAGCTTAACAGCTGAAAAAATTCCTTTGACTTTCATAGTTCATTGGTCTTTCATCCCCAAAATATAATAAAAACAATTATCTTTATCCAGCAGTCTGTTCACGAATCCAATTTCATTTGAGGTATCCTTTTATTCCAATATCAAATGAAATTCGATTACCATTGGGTATTTTAAAAATCATAACTTAGTTATTTTTCTTCAAGATGACGCACTTCGATGTAAATGGGCTTTTGTTTTTACTTTACCGTTTTTATTACCTACGTTTTGTATACCTACTAAATTCGTCTTTGTAGTTCTTGAAAGAGAAACTAAAGTGTTCAGGCTGATGTCATCGGTAAATACTGTTTTTGTTTGAATTGACGCTTTACGTCAAGTTTCACTTTTGTATACTGTCGCGAGTTAGACACCCAATGCTTATATTTGTATAAGCTTCTACATTACGAGGACCTTGACTATTGTTTGTAAAAAGCATAGTCTTCACTATCTTCGACTTGATTATCTTTGTACAGACGCCACACCACATCAAGCTACTACAATCTGTCAAATTCCTTTTAATAGATTTTCAACTTTATTGCTAAAGCATTCGGTTCAAAGTTGATTGGGAAAATTTGACAATTTCGGGTAGCTTGATGTGCTGGCATCTGTATAACACTACAAGCTTAATTTAATGCGTGGCAAAAATCGGAACTAACGCCGCCATCTTGTTTGACAATATCACAATTTTATTAATCTACAACTCCCCGCAGTCAATGTCATTCAGACGCTAAAATATCCTTGTAGCACTATAAACTATTTGCTAGTATATAAAAGAATTAGGACATCACCGGTTTATCTATGACATGAGAAATCCATAGACAACCTTCGGTGTACTGTCCGATTGTGGTAACATTTAGGCCCACTCCCACCACAAATCACTAAATACGTTTAACGGTAAACCTATTTGAGTGCCTTTTCACACGTCCCGGCAACCGGGTACCCGGCGTCGAAGAGTATAGCCATGTACGTCAGCTTTCACACGTACCGGCGTAGTTTGCCTGGCAAGTGTTACCGGATAGTCGGCACCGGCTACCCGGTTGCCGGGACGTGTGAAAAGGCACTAAATCATCATTCTGTCTCTGTCATCTTCAAACAATTGGTAGAAACAGAACGATGTTTTAAATTCGTTTAGCACTAAACGAATTTATGATTTGTGGTGCAAACGGAACTTAATCCCTGAACTAGCCTATCAGAGTTTACAATATTCTTCTTTTGTAGAGGATATCCACTGTCCCTTTTGACGTGGTGATAGGCACTATGCACTATGGAACAAAATATACTGATCAAATTTTTCTTCACCCAGGACACGGATCTATCACAATATATGGAGAGGCATCCTGGGGGGCTGAATCACCACAATGTGAGGCTGTACATGTTCCAGTTGCTGCGAGGACTCTCGTACTGTCACAGGAGAAGAGTTTTACACAGGTATGTTTTACGATAATTATTTATTTAGGCTTATGTCTTAGGAAGTTCGGATAGTGATTTGTCCCACTGTAGGGCCAATGGTTCTTTTAAATTATCATTAAAAACTTATTTTACAGACTCCAAGATAAGACGTCTCTGTGATCGAATCTACTTTAATATTCTTTTTAAATCTTTGAATGAACACCTACATGAAAATATAAATATGGCATATCAGTGCACGCTAGTGTATAAATGATTGTTAAAGATTAATAAACATAAACATTACACAAACATTCAAAAACATTTACGAAATTCTTACTCCACATCTATCTATATATATAAAAATGAAACCCGTTTTCCGTTGTCACGACTTGACATGAAAACGGCTTGACCGATTTCGCTAATTCTTTTTTTGTTGTGATCGGTATTGCCGGGACAAGGTTTGTATGAAAGAAAATTTTGGAAATTCGAAAAAAAAAATTGCACCCGTGCGAAGCTGGGGCGGGCCGCTAGTTGTTTATAAATCTTTTCACTGCATGCCAACAATTTCCATTTACAAAACAATCGCGTCTTTTCAGCCATTGACTTTAAAAATATTCTCAATTTCGCCCGACAGTCTGGTAAAAAATCTTGTTCCTAGGTCTTCCTCGGCTATTTTAATATCGTCTGCAAGAGGCGAAGGTAAACAATGGCGTGCATATACCGTGCATTCTCTGTTTATAATAATAAAACTATGCTCTTCCTGTAATAACGAGAGTATTAGCTTATATTGTTATTAATATGCGGAGATGAGAAACATGGAATAGTTGGAAGAACAGTTCGGAACGTTGCTTTTCTGAGATTCTCTTGGTCAGATTTTGCTGCATGTTTAAAACGTCTGAGATTTGCAACTATTGGCGTTGATTTTAGAATCTAAACCAGAGTTGTGTTCGACGGTAATTTTGAACAAAATTAGGATTTGAATGTTTGGTTCGATGTTCCATAATGTAATAGAGTTTAGGGAACAATTCAATTACAGTCCATTGTTCAGCTGTCGACGGTAAACTGGACAACGCTCCCTTGGTAATAAAATTACGACCTCGATTCTCTCATTCGTTCATTGAAAACGTATCATACATTCACATCTTCACATTTTGTACTCGAAGAATAATAACTAGTCCTCGTTTCTCTGTTGTCGTATCAACTTATTTTATTTGTTTTTGATATTTTGGGAACAGAGTATGAGGAATTAGGTAATTCACTAAATAAAATAAAAAAATAAGAGCAGGATACACTTATTAGATCCAGTAGTTAACCACTTATTTCTGTCTCTTTCGCGTGTGCAAACTTTTTGTCTGACGCCGACAACCCATCAATTCGCCCAACAAAACGGCTGTCACGGCATGATTTCTTTGGAAAGAATTACCCAACTAATAGATAGTACCAAACAACAAGTCACTGTCATTAAGATAGTTTTTGATTATCTCATAGGGTAGGTATTCGCTGATAGGTAATCTATAACATTCTCTTTCTACGACCAATCATAATAGCCTACATAATATTTGACAGTAGATTCATTAATCCTAGGTTACTAACTCTATCAGTTTACTTTGTGTCTAATAATTCCTTTTCATTGTCACAGGGACGTGAAGCCTCAGAACCTACTAATAAGTTCTCACGGCGAGCTGAAGCTGGCAGATTTCGGACTGGCGCGCGCCAAGTCCGTGCCGAGCCACACGTACTCGCACGAAGTCGTCACGCTATGGTATAGACCACCTGGTAAGTACAGCTTTTCAAAGGAAAGTATGGCCTTCGGGAATCATGGTCTATCTTCGGAAATACGAACGCGCGATGATGAGAGCGAATATACAGGGAGATTTTTTTATCACCATCCAAATTTTTACAGGGTGTTCTACTCATGAATATGAACAACTATCACTATGGGACCAACTCTGAAATCACGAAAAAAAAAATCAGCTGTTTCATACATTTTGGTCAAGTAGGAGTAGGGTAAAATTGGGGGACCTGGATCAAGGAAATCCAGGTCACCCCAATTTTATCATTCATTTCATCAACATTCAAATATTATTTCATACTTTCTATTCTAATTGATTATTTTTATATTCATTAAACTCAATCATTTACACATGTGCTTAGTTTCGAGTATCTAATATTATTTTAGCTAGCAAAAATTTGATACTTGATCTGCTCAATGCAACTATGATCTCGTGAATGGACGAGCATTGTTGCTACGTGATATTTATAACACACTGTTATGACTAATAGATTTTTTTTCAATGAACATTATTTGCTGAATGACATTAAAATAATGAGAATATACTTAGATTCTTACGGATGATTTAATTTTACAGCTTTTGAAATGAAACTACATTATTGTAATGAATAAGCAAGTATTTATTAGTTCATATAATTACAAATTAAATAAACAATATAATTACAATTAATTAAACAAAATAATTAGGAATTAACAGATGCCGTAGGTGATCTAGGTGCTTGTAGGTGAGGTCCGTTTTTCTTTTTACAAGGATTGATAAAAAGTATTGTTTAAATATGGTAGCATGTCTTTGACACGTAAGTAGATGTTATCAGTGTAAATGTTCTTAACAACATGCTGAACACATATTTCAGCACTGCACTGGCACATAGAATTACTTTCAAATTGGTTTGCATCGTAAATTTCGATCCGTATAACTTTAGTGCCACCGGTCGAGACCGTTTTGTAAAAACTTATCAACTCCTTATTATTAGTTGTATTTGGAACACATGGGGTTCGTTGTCGTTCTTCCTCATCCAAATAATTTACGACTTTATCAATCACGTCAGGTTCTATCATTAACGGAGGTGAAGTTGGTGAATAAACCCAACTCGGTATCTGAAACAGAATACATACATTATTTTTTATTTTCACTGGTTTAACACATTCTATATAATTATTATTATTATAATTAAAAGTAAAATATTTTGTAAAATTAGGTACTTACAGACATTGTAGAATATAACAGTAGCACACTAAAGGAATGGAAGAACTGAAGTGAATTTGTTTCTTATTTTATCCCGATTTATATATAAAATATTTTGTTGCTGATAGAGTTCAAAATAACGTAATGCTGAGTTGAATATATTTATGACTAGGAATTGCCCGCGGCTATGCTCAAAAAAAATATTGTTTTTAGCAGTAAAAAGTCATAGTTAACACAAAAGAAACATCTAAGTAATCTGCTGTAATGTGGAAGCAAACCATGGGGAATTTGTTAGTATGTATCATCAAAATTAAGGTGGTCACTGGTCAACCGTACTTATTAATTTATTATACACGTATAATGTAATACAATAAAATATGATTAAAATAAAGTGTAGCAAACAATGTGCCCTTACCCTAATGAATCTATATTTGGATAAAATGCTGACAGAGTTCTACTATTACTTGATGCTAAAAGTAAGTCACTATATTGATTATGGTGTCGGTTGATTTGTTTGTTTGTTGAAGTTTTTTATTGTATGAAAAAATGCAGGTACGATAAGTAATTAGAATGAGTGAAGCCATGGTATTTGCATAGTATAACATAATCAATAACTAATATATTTTTTTTGGATTGGTTAATATGATATCTTGTTTTGCAATATAAGCATTACATCTTCTCGATGACATATTTGGTAGTACAACGTCATAATTTTGCTGTATATAAAGTGCATCGATGCCAGACAAAATCACAAACTGCTCTCCCGAGGGAAACAATCATCACCTTCAACCTTCAACGCTATCGCATCTACGCTTCAACCAGAATCCAGAATCTTCAAAATGTAAGTAGATCATAATTAATATTTTATTTATTATATGTGTATAAATGTGTCATCACAAGGTTTATTCTATGAATGAGTGAATGATCGAATGTATGTATGAATGAATGAATGAATGATTGAATGAATGCATGTATGTATGAATGAATTAATGAATAATTGAATGATTGCATATATTAATGAATGAATGAATGCACAAATTATTGAATAAATAATTGAATGAACTTATAAATGAATTATTGAATGTAGGACAGAACGAACGTATAGATTGAATGAATGCATAAAAGAATGAATGATACAAAATATTTTCTTCCTATCCGACCATAAATAAATCCCACCATTAATTTATTTTTGTATTCAGGTTAATATAATATTTCAAATAATATTGTTTCAGGTCCAAGCCAACTTCATCTACGTTGCCTCAGCTGTTTTCTTCGGATGAAGAGTCAGAAATTGAGACGCAGACAAAGCAGAAATCGACTTATTCTTCGACCCGACTCGAAAAATCGACAGCAAACAAGCGGCCCAAAACCGATCGAATCGATGGATCTAAGACGCACGGATCTAAGAAGCCTAGGATACAACCGGTGCCGTTAACCAACAACAAGCTAACTGCACGGGACCTATTCGGTAGTGAGAGCGATGAAGAGGATTCGTCTGTGAAGCCGTCCACATCAACTGGTAAAACACCGTCTCCTCTTCATTCTTATTTTACTAAGAGGGTTAACAAAGGCTATGCCAGAAAAATAAGTGAGACAAAGCAGGGGCCGTATTACGTAGAAGTAAAAGTTTACAATTGTGATGAAATCGCAGACATACCACCAGTAAATAGGTGGCGCCATTCAATAGTTACAATTAAAAGAAAAGTTGATACGGACACGGAGATGTGGCGCCATCTAAAAGGATTTACGTCCTCAGTTGAACAAGATTTTCGTAATTGTCCAACTACCCTTATAAATTCTTACTATTAGTACTTACTATGTATTCTTGCTAGTTTTTATACAAATATATGTAAAACATTTAATCATTACAGAATAATACCTATACATACATTATATTATAAGTAATCTTTATAATATCTAAATACTTGTACCTAAATAGCCAATTGATAAATAAAATATTATGCTATTTAAATCTAATGTATTATTTCACAGTTATACAGTCCAGAGATCGCAGAACACCATTAACAAGACCTCGTAGTAAAATTGTGAAGTGTACCAAATGTGAAACTGAAATACCACGAAACCAATATGCATATCATAAGAGAACTAATATACACAAGACAAATAGCTTATTGAGTACTGAATTCAAAAATGTTTTTATTGTGGCAACAGCATTTAAAAATAGAATAGTAACTTTTCGTCTGAACTTAGCTCAGGATGACGAGCACCTCACTCGTGAGGCGATCCCGAGTAATAGTCAGACATGTATACCTCAGGATGACGAGCACCTCACTCGTGAGGCGATCCCGAGTAATAGTCAGACATGTATACCTCAGGATGACGAGCACCTCACTCGTGAGGCGATCCCGAGTAATAGTCAGACATGTATACCTCAGGATGACGAGCACCTCACTCGTGAGGCGATCCCGAGTAATATTCAGACATGTATACCTCAGGATGACGAGCACCTCACTCGTGAGGCGATCCCGAGTAATATTCAGACATGTATACCACAGGATGACGAGCACCTCACTCCTGAGGCGATCCTGAATTCTGTACATCCAGATATTGATAAATTAATAACTATGATATTGAAAAAGTATGATTGCATAAAAGTAAATTTTGAGCTTTTTGCTAAGTTTCTTCTGCTAAAATCTGACGACGAACAAGTAGAACTGAAATCATTTAACACTAAGTATGATATTATCTATAAAAATACTGATATACACGAGTTCTTTTTGAATAAAATACATGTACTTATGCGCAAAATGTCTGAATTTGAACATGTACAGTCAGGTTGGACATATCTTTCGCTAAGTCATATTGAGATTAACATATGTAAATATTGCCCCATGAGAGGCGGCACGTACATAGAGTTGCCCTCAGTAATAAAAAATACTAAAAGTTGTTTGAATTTACGTAATGATGACGAGTATTGTTTCTTATGGTGCGTCGTAGCCGCATTATTTCCTCGTGAAAATAATGTGTGCAGAACGACATCCTATCCTCATTATAGCCAAGTTCTCAATATTCAAGGAATGTTATTTCCTCTTTCACAGAATGACATCCAACTTTTTGAACGGTTAAATCCTACAATAAGCGTTACCATTTATGGGCTAGATAGCAAATACGTTGTTACTGGCCCGTTATACATGACGAATAAGAAAAAAGAAAAACACGTTAATTTATTATACTTTGAACGGAATGGTAAAGGACATTACTGTTTGATAAAAGATCTTATACGATTAGTGCGACGCCAGGTTACTCATCATCATGGCAAAGTTTTTTTATGCGAATCATGTTTACAATTTTTTACGAATGAAAAGAAATATGTTTCTCACACTTGTTCTAAAATACTAACTATACTACCGGAAAAAGATACCATATTGAAATTTAAACATTATGAAAGAAAACTAAAAATTAATTTTATTATTTATGCTGATTTTGAGAGTTTGCTAATAAATTGCAATGAAAATAGTTCTAAAAATACTAAGACACTAAAAATGCATCAACCTTCAAGTTTTGCATATTACATATGTTGTTGTCACGACAGCAAACTTAACAAGTTTGTCACGTACAGAGGCATAGATTGCGTCGAAGTCTTTATTAAACGTTTAGTAAAAGATGTAAAGCGGATAAACAAAGTTTTGTCTACTCATTTATCAATGAAAACTTTAACTTATAATCAAGAACGAGAATATCGAAATACAACTAAGTGTCATATATGTAATCAGTCATTGTCTGGAGACAAAGTTCGAGATCATGATCATATTACTTCCGAGTATAGAGGGGCAGCGCACTCACATTGTAATTTGATGTATAAAGTGTGTCCATTCATACCGGTAGTATTTCATAATCTAAGTGGTTATGATTCGCATATATTTATAAGAGAGTTGGCTAAGTATGAAGGCTCAATTAAAATAATACCAAAAACTAAAGAAAAATATCTTACAATAACTAAGCTAATTGAGACAAAAAAAGGTACTCGTTCAGTACAGATTAAGTTTATTGATTCATTTCATTTTCTTAGCTCAAGCTTAGATTCTTTAAGTAAAAGCTTGTCAGAAAAAGACTTTGTTCATTTGTCAAGAGAATTTACGGATAAAACTAAACTTAATTTATTACGTAAGAAAGGTATTTATCCATATGATTATATGGACGACTGGTCAAAATTTGATGAAAATCAACTACCCTCAAAGTCCAGTTTTTATAATAGTTTAACTATGGAATCTCTATCAGATGACGAATATGCTCACGCCCAAGATATTTGGAACAATTTTGAGATAACAACGCTTGGCGAATACAGTGATTTGTATTTGAAATGCGATGTTTTGCTGTTATGCGACATATTTGAAAAATTTAGAGAGACAAGTTTACATTTTTACAAATTGGATCCTGCTCACTATGTGACTTCACCTAGTTTGAGCTGGGATGCTATGCTTCTGTACACTAACGCTGAATTAGAGCTCATTAGTGACTTAGAAATGTATACATTTATTGAAAAAGGTATACGAGGGGGCTTGGCACAATGTTTCCTCCGTCATGCTAAGGCAAATAATAAGTATTTACCTCATTATAATCATTTAAAACCCTCGAGTTATTTGACATATTTAGATTGCAATAATCTTTATGGTTATGCAATGACTAAAAAATTGCCTGTTTCGGAGTTCAGATTTTTAACTCAAGATGAAATTGACAACTTTAATGTATTGCATGTTTCAGATGACAGTCCGTATGGTTTTATTTTAGAAGTAGATTTATATTACCCGGATTGTATTCATGATCAGCATAAAGACTTACCATTTGCTGCAGAGAAATTTGTACCCCTAGGAGCGAAATCAGCTAAGTTGATTGCTAATCTGTATGATAAATCAAATTATGTTATTCATTACGTACATTTAAAACAATGCATAAAAAATGGTTTGGTGTTAAAAAAAATTCATCGCATACTAACCTTTAGACAAGATGATTTCTTAAAGAAATATATAGATCTTAATACCAATCGGCGTATGGAATCTAAAACTTCTTTTGAAAAAGATTTTTTTAAACTTTTAAATAATGCGATATTTGGCAAAACTATAGAAAATAAAAGGAAACAAGTTGAGATAAAACTGGTAACCAAATGGGATGATAAGAAAAACTTCACGAATAAGAAACTTTGTGCACAGAAATTGATTTCAAAACCTAATTTAAAAAGTGTGTCAATATTCGCAGAGGATTTTGTAGCTATACAATTGAATCGTGAAAAAATAATATTAGACCGACCAATTTACATCGGATTTACAGTTCTGGAGTACGCCAAAGAACATCTATATCAGTTTCATTATGATTTTATAAAACAGAAATATGGAGATAAAGTTGAATTATGTTATACAGATACTGATAGTTTACTTTACTTAATTCATACAGATGACTTTTATCGTGATATGTACGATAATTTAACATATTTTGATACTAGCAATTTTTCAATAGATAATCAATATAACATACCAAGAATTAACTCAAAAATCCCTGGCCTATTTAAGGACGAAATGGGGGGTGATGTAATTACAGAATTTACAGGTTTACGAGCAAAACTGTATTGCATTAGCAGTTTAAACACACGGATAACAAAAGCGAAAGGTTTGTCTAAATCTGTTACTAAGCATTTAAAACAAAGTAATTACAACGATTCTTTGATATTAGATAAAAGTCAATCTTTTAAAATGAATATTATAAGATCTATCAAGCATATATTGTACTCACAACAAGTTAGTAAGCAAGTACTAAATAGAAACGATGACAAAGTTCAGATACTTTCAGATCAAATTCACACTTTGCCTTGGGGATTTTATGATGCGATGATCTAAACCAATGTTCGTTTCACTTTTTATTCAACTTATTACGTTTAAATTGAGCACCAATTAAATATAATCCACATCTTGAGAGCCACTGTTCTAAATTATATTCATTTGAAGTATATGATTTAAAATACTAAAATAAGAATAAATTAATGTATTATAAAGAAATGATGTATGATAATTATTTTAGAATAAGTTATGTACTATTATTTGAACTTATAATAAAATGATATGTCTAAAACAATGGACTTTTATTCAAACGTATTCAACTTCCTAAACGTCATCATCAAGTTCACGCTTGTTGTATGATGAGGTTCATGTAGTAACGACTATATAAGTGTATGTTAAGCGGTAATTAGATTAATATGCACTATGAAGTTGATCAAACAACCCATATCTCTCAATGTTAATAATATAAGATTAAGTGACTCTGTTCACCGCATCAGACATAGCGCTTTATTGCCAAATACCATTCGTTGTATAATATGCGGTCCATCAAGCTGTGGTAAAACGAATGTTATGATTAGTTTACTGCTGCATGAAAATGGGCTCAAATTTAAAAATCTGTATCTTTACTCTAAAACTTCTTTTCAACCAAAATACCGTTTCTTGACCGAAGTATTAAAAAGAGTGCCACAGATAAACTTTTACGAGTTCAATGATGATAAAGATGTCATTTCTCCGAGTGAAGCTTTAACAAATTCTGTTTTTATTTTTGATGATGTTGCGTGTGAAAATCAAATAAATATCCGCAATTATTTCTGTATGGGTAGGCATAAGCAAATAGACTGTTTCTATTTATCTCAAACCTATTCTAAAATTCCGAAGCAATTGTTACGTGATAATGTTAATTTTCTTATTATATTTAAACAAGATGATGTGAATTTAAAACATATTTATGAAGAGCATGTTAGTTCTGATTTACAATGGAAAGAGTTCAGAAACATTTGTCGAACTGTTTGGAGTAAACCTTATAATTTTCTACTTATTAATAAGGAATCGTCATTAAATAACGGAAGGTACAGACAGAACTTTGATATGTTTTTTAAATTCGACTGACTGTTTATAAGTACATATAAGTAATTAACATGCAAAATAAAATTCAGTATAATTTGTACTATAGCTGGACGCAGTTGTTATAATATAAAATGGAAAAAAACATTAAAATAGAATTAATGAAGTCTGTAGACTCCATAAAGAATAAAATAAAACAAATGAAGGATCAGGAACACTCAATGAACTTGTCACTCGATAAAATGCTAAAACCTGTCACAGACCCCCTTAAAACTCTAGTTGATTCGAATATAACTATGGAAAAAATAAAACATTTAGAAAATACAACACTTACTAATTCTGGAGGTATTGAATTGGATGAAATGGATACTAGCTCATCTACAAAGTTTGTGGACTGTTACGAACCAAAACCTAATTCTACACAATTGGTTAAAGAGTCTCCTGAAATGGTATTGCCAGATGATTTAGAGATATCATTAGAGGGTCAGGATATCTATGATATTTATGACGGTGTAAATATACCGTTTGGAATAAGAAGTGAAAACCAAACTTTATTGATGGGGAATTCAGTAGTAACATTTTCTAAAATTGACGGTTTGAATAATGAAAATGTCATTTTGATTAAAATCGGTGATAAATCCTACAATTTAACTCCTGGGCTGAAAGAACTTTTACTTCGAAAAAAACCTGATTTAAAAGTAATATCCAACAAAGATAAACTTGTTTACAAGGATATATTGTATTATACAAATGTTCATAAGAGAGACTTCAATCCTAGAGGTCAAATAAAAGGTGATAAAGGAATAAAATATCGTGAAATAATCAGACCATTGTTTTCCGAAACATCAAACGATAATATTCACACTAAACTTGGGGGATACTTGCCAATGTTAAAGAAATATAAAAAAAATACTGACCTGGTATATTGGGATGACCCAAACGAATTAGTTGAGAGATTAAAACTATTAGTTGCTTCAAAAGATGCTGGCAATACGAACCATGATAATGAAATACTATCGATAATTGAAGAATTAAAAGAAGCTAACATAATTAAAGAATAAATAGTAGCAATAACATAATTTTCATTCAGTATCATTTCTGGATTCACTACAAATGTTTATATACTGAGTTTTGAATATGAGTAAAGCTGATGTGGTAAACGAAATTCATAAAAATGCGAGGGTAAACTTTCCACGAAGACATGTTATTATGAAAGATATAGATGACCTTTGGCAAGCAGACTTAATTGATATGCAATCAATTTCCAAAGAAAATAAAAATTACAGATTTATTCTTACTGTTATTGATACATTTTCGAAATACGCTTGGACCTTTCCTTTGAAAAATAAGACAAAAGATGTTGTATGCAACTCTTTCAAGATTTTGTTGGATAAAGGGCGTGTCCCCCAAAATCTACAAACGGATAATGGAACAGAATTTTATAATAATAAATTCCAAAAACTTATGAAATCTTATTGTATAAACCATTATTCAACTTTCTCAACAAAAAAGGCATCAATAGTTGAGCGTTTTATCAGAACATTAAAATCTAAACTATATAAGGAATTCAGTTTAAAAGGTGACTATAATTGGATAGATAATACCCTCAATAATGTTATCTATAAATACAATCACACCTATCATCGGACAATTAATGAAATCCCGGCAAACGTGGACAATACTAATAAAACACGCATATTAGGGAGATATTTCAGGTTGATAAAAACCGATACTACAAAAAGCAAGTTTAAAGTGGGTGATTATGTACGTATCAGTAAATACAAAGGAACATTTGAAAAGGGGTATACTCCCAACTGGTCGACAGAAATATTTAAAATTAGAAACATACAAAATACAACTCCTATTACCTACTTAATTGAAGATGCAATCAGAGGCCAACCCATTTTAGGTGCATTTTATGTGCAAGAGCTGCAAAAGACGAAACATCCCAATTTATATCTAGTCGAGAAAGTTCTTAGAAGTAAAGGAAATAGAGTTTTAGTAAAATGGTTAGGTTTGTCTTCATCTGAAAACAGTTGGATTGATAAATCGAATATTTATTAAATGTTCAACTCATGATACATCAGTCTTATGATGGGTATTGGAGAGAGCAGTATTCTCAATTGGCTTATAAATAATTTACCAATTGAATTACATTTACCAGGATACAATTATTGTGGGCCTGGCACTAAATTAATTAAAAGGCTTACTCGTGGGGATAAAGGTGTTAATAAATTAGACGAATATTGTAAACAACACGACATTGCCTATCACAAGTCTTCAAACTTAAAGGATCGCCACAAGGCTGATTTAGTTTTGTTAAATATGGCTAAAGAGCGAGCACTTGCCTCAGATGCGAGTGTAGGGGAAAAATTGGCAGCGTGCTTAGTAAGCAGCGCTATGTCAACAAAAGTTAAAACTGGGTTTGGCCTAAAAAAAAAAAATAGCAAAAAGTGTTCTCCTAAAATTAAACCTGGAAAAGGGTTGAAAAATAAATTTAAAAATGTTATTAACAAAACGAAGAGACAGATGGAAAAATTAAAACCGAAATGCAAGAAAATGGCAATCGAATTAGCTATGGCCGCTGTCAGAGAATTAGCTGATGATTCGTCTATAAAACTTCCTCGTGTAATTCCTATACCAAAAACTGGTGGAGTATTGCCTTTGATTCCAATTTTTGCGGGATTATCGGCCGCAGGGGCACTAGCAGGCGGTGCAGCTGGTATTGCTAAAACCATAAATGAATTCAAGATGGCTAAAAAGTTATTGACTGAATCGAAGAGACACAACGAAAAGATGGAAGCTCTGTGCATCGGAAAAGGACTACACCTTAAACCACATAAAGCTGGGCTTGGAATTTTTGTATCGAAAGAAAAAAACTAAGATATCGGCTACCCAAACGAGCCTTGAGTAATTTAGACATTTTGAAGTATGGAAATAATATTCCCTATTTCAGAGGTGTCTTTATGAGAGATAAGCTCCCTAAACACCCTTTTAAAAAAGAATGTGGAGTTATAAATTTAGATAGCTCTAAAAATCCTGGTTCTCATTGGGTAGCCTATGCAAAATGCAACGATTATATTGAGTATTTTGATAGTTACGGAAATCTTAAGCCTCCAAAGGAATTTATTAAATACTTGGGATCCAAAATTAACTATAATTATGATAATCTTCAGCGTGATCACCCTTTTAATTGCGGACATCTTTGTTTAAACTTTTTGAAGAATTTTTGGTGTAGTGAAGGAATAAAATAAACAGGATCTTCCGAAAGAGGCCAGTATTGAAGCATGTCTGCTACGGTTACCATCTCTGGAAATAAATCGGAATTGGTTTCATACTTTCAACCACCACTGCATTTGTCAGATCAATACGAGTGCGGTTTGATATATTTTTCAGTATTAAAATCAAGACCAAATATTCCCATTATTAACAGAGGTCTGTCTGTAATCAGAATCGAATGTGATCTTGTTCACGGTTCGTACTGCAACGGATTACCAACTCATTTTATTCATGAATTTGTGTCTGATACTACTCCAGGTCATCAGTGCATGGAAATACCACAAAATGTTATTTACTTTCCAGTAAATAAAAATATAATTTCATCGGTATCTGTTAAGATTGTAGATCAATTTGGTCACTGTATTAACTTTGGAGAGGAACAAGTTCAGTTACGTCTTCATTTAAGAAAAACAAAATGATAGTGTATTATAAAAACACCCAAGGGAATGAAAAACGTCTTAGTTCTTCTGCGATTGCTAAGGTGCAAAGACGTAAGAAAAAAGTTAAGAAATTGACTAAAGCAAATAAAGATTTTCTTAAAGCCCTAGGGTTTAAAGTATGAATATACTACAGATTACTGAATTACCGCACTACGACACTTCGATTGAAAGTTATGAAGTCCATTCATACAATCCCTACAATAACAGCTTTAGAGAAAACGATGAAATCAGAATTCCCATCCACCAGCAAGACATATACGTGCTACCATCAGCCAGTTCAATTTACGTCGAAGGACAAGCGAAGCTCTTCGGTAAAGATGGGAATCCAATCAAGAAAACTGTTACGTTCACTAATAACCCTGTTATGTATTTGTTTCAAGACATCAGATACGAAATGAATGGTATTGAAATAGACCGCATAAAAAATTCTGGAATAACATCAACAATAAAATCATACATCTCATTAAATGAAGCAGAAAATAAAGTTGCTGCCCTATGGGGTTGGAGTTTAAAGGGATTTCAAAGTGATGGGCGTTTTAGTGCTGTGATACCATTAAATAAGGTTTTAGGGTTTGCAGAAGATTACAATAAAATAGTGATAAATTGCAAACATGAACTTATATTGAACAGAAGTAACAGTAACTTAAATAGCGTTATCCTTACTGATGATATTGTTCATTTTCAAATAGATATACAAAGAGTCCAGTGGAGGGTGCCACACATAAAAGTATCAGACCGAGAACGACTGACACTTTTAAAACATTTAGAAAGAGATAAACCTATTCAGATGGCGTTCAGAAATTGGGATTTATATGAGTATCCGTTACTGCCTAAAACCACAAAGCATTCTTGGTCAGTTAAAACTGCTTCACAGTTGGAAAAACCCAGATATGTAATTTTTTGTTTACAAACCAATCGAAAAAATAATAAAACTAAAGACAGTTCAGTATTCGATCATTGTGAAGTAACAAACCTTACGCTCTTTTTGAATTCACAATATTATCCATATGAACCTTTAGGCTTAAAGTTTTCTGAGAACAAATATAGTATATTATACGAAATGTTTGTGAAATTTCGTCAGTCGTATTACAACTGTCCAGTAGACCCGTTGCTTGACCTAAAAGAGTTCAAAGAAAAAGCCCCTCTCTTTATCTTAGACTGCTCAAGACAAAATGATAGCCTAAAAACAGGTCCAGTGGACGTGAGGTTGGAAATTGAATGTTCTACAGAAATACCAGATAATACGACTGCATATTGTTTGATTATAAACGATCGACTTGTGGAATACAAACCTCTCAGCAACATTGTGCGCAGGTTATCATGATTGCTATTGTGGATGTTCAAGGCTTCAAAACAGAAACAAATGAATTTATAATAAAAGAAATCGCTATATTGTATAATAAAACATTACAAGTGTTTTTAATTAAGCCACCATTTTCATTTGGAAAATTAACGAAACAAGAAAAAAAACAAGTTAGTTGGATTGAACGTAACAGAAAGATACACTGGCGTGAAGGATTTGTACCCTATTCTAATTATCAGAATTTGGTTATAGATATTTTAAGAGATAAATGTATCTACGTCAAAGGTTCAGAAAAAGTGTTGTGGTTAAAGCATATTTTAGAAAATAGTAATTGTAATGTATTCAATTTAGAAGATAAAGGTTGTCCTAGTTTGATAAGTTTATACGATGAATATAAATATTCTCAAGATTTATATAACTGTATTTATCATGACTCTGTATGTGCTTTAAAAAATGTATTGTGTTTAAATAAGTGGTGCTTTGATAATAAAATTTTAAAATAAATATTTTCTTGTTTTCTTTCTTTATTTAGTTAAAACACATCTTAGCGTTTTTTATCCCCACCTCTGTCCGGTCTTTATAAGTTGTTGACAACAGCGGGACGATATCATTATACGTTTATAATTGAATAAGAAGTAAATAGATCATGTCTCAAAATGAATACAAACCTCGATATGACATGTATAACACGTTTAAAATGCGTGAATTTTCATTTAATTATTACTGGAGGACGTTTAATAAAAAGAAAAGATTAGTGAGGGAAATGGCTGACGCAGGATTTTTTTATTATGGAAATAGTATAAATGATATTGCAGCATGTTTCTCATGTGGAGGTGTTATCGAAGATTGGGAGATTTATGATGATCCTTGGATGCAACATGCTATACATTATCCTGAGTGTTTTTATTTGAACGCTGTGAAAGGAAAGGAGTATATAATTAAATACGCATATCTCCATCACAGCATTAAACTTTTAGCATTGTAGTGTGATGGTTCGATCTTAATCAACGCTTGCTTCATCATGAGAGAATAAATTAATATTATTCACATTATGCTCCATTCATCGAAATTTGATTTGGAGGGCATTTCTAAACTTATTTTCAAGAATGCTAGTGGTGAGATTCTATTTAGTCAAGACATAGCTGACCAGAAAATAATTAACACCAGTTCATCAAAACTTCAGGATAATACAAACAACACAGAGCAAAACTCAGCAAATTCCACCTTTGAAAATATGCAATATCTTACACTCAAGAGTTGTCACAATGAGTTCCTTACATTTGCTCGAGTTGGCAACGCACATCCTGGTCCTGAAAAATCCTCATTAGAAGTCGTTTCATGTGAATGAAAAGAGCAGTCAGTGTAGTTGATAGAGCAGTTAATCATCAACACTTATAGCGACAACATGTATCAGTTTATACAACCATCATATACTCCATCGATTCCACTCTTGCATTTTGAACTTTGCAAGTATATGTATCAAGTTTCCAGCTCCACGATTCCATATATTAAAACATATTTGAAGCCATCAAATCAAATCAATGGATTACTGGAAGAGTGCATTGATATTGCTAATAGGATAACATTAAGTAAAGACGAGTGGGGCATGATATTTATGGAAAACGCCTCTGACATATCAGGATTCTTCACATCTGGTTCAATTCCTTTACCAAAGCAGCAGCCGCAACGAGAACGACAAGTGATCAAGTATATAAACCTGCCTGAACATGAAGAAGGAAGCAAAAAATTCGTCACAATTGACATTGGAACCAAATCGATCGTCATCTGTTGTGAAGAGTGGTGGTGTCTGAATCATTTACTGAATTGCCTTGATTCACGTTTACGTCACTTAACTAGGGTAAAGGGTTACTATGAGAACCGTATTAATTTCTTTAGAAAACGATTCAAGCTCGCCCAACCGAAATCAATGTCTGAAGCCTATGCAATTATGGAAAATGTCTATGATAAAATGTCAACAGTGGATCAAGAAATCAAATGTTTTGTAATCGATTATTTATTCTTCTCATGCTTTTTATGAATAATGATAATAAAATGTGTTACTTAGTTGACAGCATACTTTGTTTCTTTTTTCACGATACCAACCACAAACCAACCACAAAAAGTAAAAAAATATTATAAATTGATTATTCAAATCATTCAGTTCCTAATACAAAATAACACTAGATCAGTCTTTCGAATAGAATGTTGAATAGAAAGTATGAAATAATATTTGAATGATGAAATGAATAGTAAAATTGGGGTGACCTGGATCTCCCTGATCCAGGTCCCCCAATTTTACCCTACTAACGGTTAAGAGTTAAACATGCTCAAAATATCACGCCTGTGTTCCCTGAAGGAATAGGCAGAGGTATAGATAATACAAATATAACTATAGTAATATTATATCATAATATTAATATTTATATTTGTA